>CM066031.1:599761357-601011357 GCA_033557465.1 Ichthyophis bannanicus | reverse complement strand
ACAGCTACGGAGACATGAGCTCTGTACAGCCCATATGCTGGGGATCAAGAAGCAACAGGCCTGTGCCAAAATCTGGGAGGGGGTCACTGGAGAGGCCCTCGCCTCACGCAGGGGGAGTTTGGACGAGGCGATTGCTTTACGTGGCTGAGTGGGATAGGGGGATGTTCTGTGGGAATGCATGAGAGTTTTGACTGTTTGAGATCGCTTGCACATAGGCGACGGGCTTCTAGCACGAAGTAACGGTACTTGTAGGGAGGGTGCGGGGGGGGGGGATGGGGGGGTTTGGGAGGGGGGAGGGTAGCAGGATTGCTTAGGTAATAGGGAAGAGGTGGGAGGAGGACTTTAGGAACTGCTGCATGTGAGATGGACGGGGCTGGAAGGCTAATAAAAAGTGAAGAACTATATGTAGCTCTGTGATCCTATCCGGTGGCAATGCTTTGTTGTGTTTGTTTGAGGATTAGACCTTACCATGTACTTGTTTGGGAGGGGTCTGCTCGGCAGAGACTTGCATCATTGCTCAGTGGTGTTAAAATAATGCTATAATACTGTGTAAATGATTGGGCTTATGTTTTTGACGTGTATGACTTGTTGGCTATTTTTATATTCCTTCACTTCTTATGTAGTTCTACTGCAGTTCTGGTTATGTCTCATTTGAAAAGTAATAAAAATGATTTGAACTAAAACAAAAATCAAGGTAGGCTCAGGGAAACCGAAGACTCTTCAAAGAAAAGGATTTTGAAACTCTCCGTGCCTCCACAGCATGTTTAAATGTGTGGAAACTGCTGTCTAGAGCTGTTCCCTCCAAAAAGAAACACTGAAGAGAAAAACAAAATGGCCGCTGGCACAGAAAAACTGTCAGGTATTCACTGAGCTGAGAAGGGAACTGTCAGTCATTCACTGTGCTGGTACAGAGAAACTTTCAAAGTCAGGGTAAGGCCATTACAGTGACTGAAAGTAGGGAAATTAGAGTTTGATTCCTCCGCAGCCACTCAGACCTCCATGGTAGGGGCTGAAAGGTGTTTCTGGGGAGGGATGTAGAAGCTCAAACCCAGCCGTACGGAAGATGACAGTGAGTATGTTTAATTAGGTAGAGCCCAAAACAGTCAGGATCCAAAACACTGACTTAAAATTCCAATCAAATGGTATATTGAAAAAGACAGGTACAATATTCCAGTAAGATGTACAAAGTAACCCGGCTGCAGTTTGTGGATTAAAAATTTTAAAGTAGGAACTTCAAAACTCAGAGGCAGCTGGTCCGGGAGCAGTAGCTGAGGCAAGTGAGAAAAAAACAGGCTACTCACAGTTTCCTTTCAGGAATTGATACCTGAACTTCCCGGGGATGTTCGTGGTAAAGACTCAGCGCAGCGTAAAGCCAATGGAGAGCTCCACTGAAGCCAGGCTCAGGAGATCCCAAGTTTATCTGGGGAATCAAGATGCTGGGGGAAGAGCACAGTTGATTTCTGAGGTCCTTGTGTGTCTTCTGACAGCTTATGCAGCGTAGACCTGAATAAGGCATAGGGAGAACTAAAAAAAAAAAATAACTGCCCCGGAGGAACAGGCATTTAACAATATTCCCCATACTATGCAATGCCTCAGCCAGCCTTCTTTGTTGGGCACAGTGGGGGATGGAACCCATGAGCCCTGCACCAGTGGTCAGTGTCTTAGCATTGTACTGTGGCTCTGAATTGCATCCGGTTCTCTAATCATGCCTTCCATACTTTTTATTCATTATGTTAATACATAGGCAGAGAAAAAAGGAACCCCCACACAACTCACAGCTAGCCAGTGTTGTGGAAAAATTTAAACAGCAATTTTATTTATTTCTAAATGATTTGAAAAGTGCTCAGATTGGCTGCAGTTTTCTCTCTCACACACAGTTCCAACTAAGTAGGCACAGCTGATTCTCACTCACTGCTCACAGGATCGTTGAAGCCTTTGCTGAAGGGATTCTAAATGATTTGAAAAATGCTCAGATTGGCTGCAGTTTTCTCTCACACACAGTTCCCAACTAAGTAGGCACAGCTGATTCTCACTCACTGCTCACAGGATCGTTGAAGCCTTTGCTGAAGGGATTCTAAATGATTTGAAAAATGCTCAGATTGGCTGCAGTTTTCTCTCACACACAGTTCCCAACTAAGTAGGCACAACTGATTCTCACTCACTGCTCACAGGATCGTCGTTGAAGCCTTTGCTGAAGGGATTCTAAATGATTTGAAAAATGCTCAGATTGGCTGCAGTTTTTCTCTCACACACAGTTCCCAACTAAGTAGCACAGCTGATCACTCACTGCTCACAGGATCGTTGAAGCCTTTGCTGAAGGGATTCTAAATGATTTGAAAAGTGCTCAGATTGGCTGCAGTTTTCTCTCACACACAGTTCCCAACTAAGTAGGCACAGCTGATTCTCACTCACTGCTCACAGGATCGTTGGTGCTAGAAGCCAGCAAAGAGAGAAGGAATCTGGCTTCCCGCCAAAAACCAGGGCTCATTAGCTATTCAAAATGGCCGCCGGCAAAAATAAACCTCAAAAAGAGTGAATTAAAACCCCCAAAAGCTAAGGAATTAACTTAAAAAGTCAAATGACAAGGTGGGGGGTTGCAGGCATGAGAGAAATGCCTAAAATTGCTGAAAAATCAAGAAAAATAAATCCAGTCACCACAGAGTTGCAGACAGCAGTGGGAGAAAGACAGGTTTTGTACTCACAGTACCGAAAGTGCAGAGAATCCACGGACTGCTGCTGAGAGCACTGCCAGCTGCCTCACCACTAAAATCAGCCCCAGGGACTGGATTTTAGGAGGCTTACCATCCAGCTAAATAGTCTTCTTGACTAGTGCTGGGAAGTCTGCACATCAGCGAGCTCTACTGTGACCCGCAGGACACAGGAGCTCAGCTGGAATTCATCCTGGTGCCCAGATAAGTACACTGGCAACTACAGGGTATAATCTCTCCCAGAGAAATCACAAAGAAATAAAGCATCTTAAATTTTTTTGAAGGAGCAAAAAAAAAAGCATCCAGATCTGCTGGAGACAGAGAAAAACTGAGGGAGACTCCTAGGGGTAGGATTATATCACCAGGCTCCAGCCTATCAGAGCTCTGGTAGAATTCTCTGTCTCCAAGATCTGCTGGCAGGGGTGCATAACCCGTTTGTCTGGACTAGTCTAGCAGTATGAACTGGAAATATAGTTGATAATAAAACCAAACTGAACAGCGCTATGCTTGTGTGACGATAGTAATCTCATACAAACAGAAATACAAAAACACCCGGTTAAAATCGGGAACAACAAAAGTTAAAAAACAGTTGGGACTTCGCCAGATGTATACTTGACAAAACCCTATGCCAATTTGAAGGAAATACTGAATTAAAAACAAATGATTATACTGCTATAAAAAAGCGCATAAAAATGAAAAACACCATGCAAACAAAGAAAACTATCTCAGGTGTGTGGGCATTATAAGAATTAAGCCCAAACTATGTGAAAATGAAGCGCAGCCTATCCTTTAAGCTAAACACACGATATTGCCTTAAAGAACAAAAAACAAAAAGGCGGTGTATATCGTATAGGCAAAATCAAAACGGGAAGCAATTAATAGATTGAACCGCCAAATTTAGGCATAACCAAGGGTAGCAAATTTTCATTAACCCCGCACCAAGTTGCCACTGAGCTAATATGCAAAGTAAAAGTAAACCTTCATAATTGAACTGTGCTTGCCGCTATGAACTTATGAAGCCGAAAAGTACAAATAAAACAAATGAGCAGCTGGAGTCTGAGCCGGACACCTATCCTAACAAAATAAAAAAAGACAATGTAACATTATTAACAAATCACTCTTTTTATCCATGAAACAAACTACGCCAGCCAAGGTAATTGAACATAGACATAACAATGCAAAATTACTACAAAAACGTTGAGAATATAAGAAATTCACTGAGGGTAAATCAAACAAAAAAGAAAAAGAAGAACTTACAGTGAACGTAAAGGTAGTCCTACCAACTTGGTGAAGCCGGCATAATTTTTTCACAGAATGACTTTCAAAAAACCCCCGCTTCTGCGCATTGAAGACCTTAAAAACTACCGCGTGGATGACGTAGAGGCTGTCATGCAAATTTCACAGAAATGACCAAATAATGCAGTCAATCAGATGAACATAAAAACACATAAAAAAAATAAAAATAAAAACCAAACCGCATAGTAAATGAGTAACCACAGCGACCTAGTGGCTGAAGTGGGTTACTAATAAAGCTTATATTTTTACACGTCCCTTCGTTGTATTCCACGTTTTGTACTGGGTGTGGGCTTCTAGAAAGACACCCTTCTTATGCCTCGTGTAATAAGCCAACTTGAACTTTGAGTGTGCTTAGGGCCAGCCGCTGCTTCAATCCCCAATTTAAAAAGGCCAGAATGGTTGGAATGTCCACCCCCAAAGTGGACAGTCCACTATCAGAGCACCATGACAAACAGCCACCAGACACAAATATACCAGAGAAGTCCGGGCTCTATGCACCTTAAGCAATGTTGAAATCATTGGTGCCAAATAGCTTCAACATGGAGCTTCTCAAGGGCCAGTCAT
Source organism: Ichthyophis bannanicus (assembly GCA_033557465.1). Taxonomy (NCBI): domain Eukaryota; kingdom Metazoa; phylum Chordata; class Amphibia; order Gymnophiona; family Ichthyophiidae; genus Ichthyophis; species Ichthyophis bannanicus. The sequence continues at coordinate 601,006,789 of CM066031.1, read as the reverse complement.
AAGCTTAAAAGGGATCTGGGTCCTCCTTGGGCACCAGGCAGAGGCCTTCCAAAACTGAATCTCCCATCTGTCTGAGAAACAACATGACTTGGAAGATGAGAGGTGTCAGTTCATCCTTATGGAAAAACGATATGACTGAATTCAATTACTCTCTATCAGGGAGAGTTCACCCTCCTCTGGAAAGGGACTCTCAAGGCGGCAAGCTTCTTCTTCCTCCCCCTCCCAATCCCTCTCAAGCAAAAAGGTAGGAACCACACCCTGGGGTCTGCTCAATGACTCCCTGGACACCCTTGGGTGCTTCAGACCCCATTTGTCTTCTAGTGGGTGGTCCTGAACCCCCTTGAATAACTCCTAGCATGCTCCAAGCTGACCTCCTCGTCAGATGGCCCCTACAAGGCAAAGAAGGCCTTCTAGAAACATGCAGTCGTTTTCTACAAGAACTCCGGACCCAAAATGGCAGGACATCCCCAATAGGATTCTGGCAAGGTCCCTGTGCTCGAGACCCATGGCCAAGGGCTCCCCTAACAGTTCCCAACCGCTACTGTGAGGTTCACTGCCATTTGAGACACACACAATCTGCATTTAAAATCACTATAGTTCCCGCCAACACAAACTGCAACTGCAGCAGAAGCCACCTCAGAGACCAAAAAGCAAAATGGAGAAGAGGATTCTTGTCTCAAAAATGGTCAGTCATGTTTTCAAAACAGGACAAAAGGAGATGGCTGCACTGCTTATGTGCTGGCTCTCATATGTTCACATATCTTCAGCCCCCTGCTGAGCCACAGGGATTCTGTTGATCTCCTCCAATGCTCCCCCCCCCCCCCCTTACCGCCCTCTGCTGAGAGCTGGCTTCAGTGGTTTCCCCTCAGCGATATTCTCTATTGTTCTCCCATTCTTTACCTTTTTTAAAGCTGCATTGAGAAAAAAATAGCAATGACTGCTTCCAAAAACAAATAATGGAGGGTGAGGGGGGAGACTTTTCTAAGAACTTACACTTCCTAGCAAGGCTCTGAGGTTCCTCTCCCAGAAGAATCAAGGTCAAGACCCATAAGCCAAGGTCTTGGGACAAGAGTGACTTCCAGATACTCAACAAGGGGAAAGGTTCTCAGACCAATTCTTGAGAGCTCCCAACAGGCCTCTTTGGGCTTTATCTAATGGCCAAAAGCTGCTCACTGCACTCTAGAGAGCTGGGTCACAGAAAGAGGAACATCTACTGCATTAGTTCACACTTCAAACTTCTGTTGAAGGTACAGAATACTGGCAAATTCCATAGTTCGCCAATCCTTATATTGTGATGTCATCACTGGAAAGTTCCAGGTTCTCTGCAGATGGTAGGGTTGTAAAACTCACAGGTCTAGACTGGTCTAGCAGGGTGAAAAGTGATTTTACAACTGAACCCACTGTGGTTCCTTCTTTGTTCTCCCAGGGCCACAGCTGTTATAGGGTAAGGCAAACAAAGACTCCCTCTTCCAGTGTCCCTCTTCTCTGCACTAAAACCAGGGGGAAACGGTCCCACAGACTTTATTAGGCACACGTATCTCACCATAAGTAACAACACTGACAGGTGGCATGAAGGACTTTGGTTTCATTCTAATGCACCCTCACAGCTCCAGAGTGCATAGTCAATCCAGCTGGCAGTGGCTGCTTCACAATGTCCTAGTTCACCTAAGAGGATGCTCAAGCACAGCTTCTGGCAGGCATGGACAGATACTACTGGATCTTTCCTGGGCACAGATTCATCTTCTGGTACAGATACGGGCTATCTTTCCCAGTATCTTCGCTGGATTGTTCTCCCACCCAGAATTAAATTTCCCTCTCCAGCCGCAGAGCCTTCTCCTACAGCTTTAGGCTCTCCTGCCTCGAACTATTTGAGTTCCCAAAAGCCCTTAAATACGAAATAAACCAACCATTTACAATTAGCAAGTTATCAGGCTTATATTACAAATCTGTTAATCTTCATTATTTATCTTTCTCATGCTAGTGTGGAGTTCTTTTATCTCTGTATCCTCCAGAAAGTCCTCCTCCCTTCTCACTGGTTGTATCTTCTCCTGTACATACACATTACAAGTATGTGTACACAGAGCTAGAACATAAACCACAGTTGATAGCTTTGCTCTTCGATCCACTAATGTAGAAGCAGCAGAGGATAGGGAAGCACAGTAGGAGGGAAAACAAGACAGTGACAGTTCTATCCAGATTTACAATTTTATACATAAATTCACAAAGAGATATGGGATGGACAATATGAATGTTATATTTACATTATTAACTTCAAAAATCTTAAACTTGGTACTCTGCAGTTCACTTACATCCTCTGAGACAGTCTATACAAGCAACATGCAGTTTTTTTTAAGCACATTGTTTAAATCTCATAATTTAGTAACAATTGCAATGTAATCCTATCCCCAGTTGAGTTAGGTATAATCCCCATGTTTTATAGCTTCACACTCTTCAGCCACAGACCAAGTAAGGGCCATTCTCAATGACTCTAGCTAGATCTTATAGCTGATCTTGTTCAAAAGGCTGAAGCGTGATCCAACTAGACTACACCAATATTTTTTTATTGAAAGGCACAAAAGTCACTGGAGGCTCCCCCTACCCTTAGGAATGAGATTCAAGGAACCACACTTAATACTCACTCTCCCTTAACCTTCTCTGGAGCCTTACTCCTGGCTTATTCCTTGTGGCTTTGGGCAAGTCACTTTTACAGTGGATGCCTCAGGTACAAACTTAGGGAAATACCTACTGTACCTGAATGTAACTTGCCCTGAATGAGCTAAATAAAAATAAAGTAACCCCTGTAGAAAAGTAGGTTGGCTTTTTTTTAAAGCACCAGCGAGCTCTCAGTAAGACTGGAAAAACAGTGGTGCCAGAAAACAAAAAAAGCTTTTCTGGAAGCAGTGCTGATAGTAAGCCTCCAAAGAAGGTGACAGAGGATTAACAAACTGGGAGAGAACTGGCTTGGAGGAGAAGATGGAGACAAAATGGTGGAAGCTGAATGGTGAAAGGACATGGGGGTTGAAAATAGATGGGAAGGGGCTATGGGAAAATTGTGTTGAGGTAATAAACTGGGAGAGAGGGAGTAAAGAGAGCATGAGTGTTGGGGGATAAGTGGGTCACAGGGCAGAGAGAGAGAAAGGGTGGGAAGAGCCACACACACACAGTGTGGGGTACATACTGTTTTAGTTACATCAGTCATTCTGAGTCATCAGAACAACCAGGTTGGTTGCATCAGAGAGGAACACTTTCTCCCATCCTCCCAACCCAGGGCTCTTTGTCCTTCAATAGTCCCAGCTATCACACTTAGGTTTTCCCCCCTCCCCCCAAGTGGCCCCAGTTTGAAAAATGGTTAAGTTCACTGGGCTATACTGTTAAAATATTACAAAGCATAAAATAATGTAGTCTAGAATTTTAGCCACTATATTGGTCCTGAAGAAAACTAGAGTTTTTGTAGATTACAGTACTGCTGCCAAGTTATCTAGTGCCGGAAGGCAGATTGTGCAGCACTCCCGGATTTCTAATAACTTCATCCTGTTGCATTATAGAACCCACAGTCCCGATTACAATAGGCAGAACAGTGGTTCCCAAACCATGAATGGAGTAGACTGGGTAAACAACGATTAGCTGTTTACTCCTTCAAAAAATAGAAAGACATGAAGCTACAATATAACCATTTAAGACTAATAGGAAAAAATATTTTTTTCACTCAACACATAATCAAACTCTGGAATTCATTACCAGAGGATGTAGTAAACACTGTTAATGTAACTGGGTTTAAAAAAGGTTTGGACAAGTTCCTGAAGGAAAAGTCCATAAACTATTATTAAAGAGGACCAGGGAAATCCAGTGCTTACCAAGGATAAGCAATGTGGAATCTGTGTACTTCTTGGGAACCTGACAGGTACTTGTGACCTGGACTGGCCACTGCTGGAATCAAGATAACAGGCTTGACAGACCTTGGTCTGACCCAATATGGCATATCTTATGATCTTAAATAGAAACACGGTGTCAGGAAAAGACTATATGGCCTATTCAGTCTTCCCTTTCATACCAACTACTACAGTCCCTTTTTTTCCCCAAATCAGGGTCATATCATCACAGTACATGGGTTCACATAAACAGGGCTGCTCCCACTTTCTCAGATCTCCACTGTGACCTATGCTCAATAGTAGCAGTCAGCATAGGGCCTTGAGTCAGTGAACATCAACAAGAAGCTTACACAGGAGGGGGTCAAAGCCTGTGAGACTGGGAACTCATGCAGAGTATTAGGGTCTGTGAGTGCACACTGCTGACTTCATGCTTTGGTTAAGTGGAGGAAGGAGGAAGAAGTGGATGAGAGGGAAGGGGATTTGAGGTCTGTTATTTTATCATCATCATCAACTGGATGCAGGCAAATGTTTAAGTGTTAGAATGGGGTCATAATGGATAAACGCTTGGGAAGCACCAAAGTAGAATCAAGGATTACTATCTACACAGCTCTTCGATAGAAACAGAAAACCATGTCTAACCAAAATATTCTCTCACATGGACTGCTCTGCCGCATTTTCAGCCTAAAGGAATCCAAGGTGGTAAAAAAATTCTCATATATCCTTTTTGTAGCAAAAATGCTTAGCACATCTGAACCAGTGTGCTGCAGGAGGTAACAATTATGATCTAAATTTCTAGGGGGTGCACTGAGTAGGGTTGCCAACTGGCTCCAGATGCGCCCGAAAGGCTTGATCCAGTCCTGGGTTTAGCTAATTGCATGCAGGGATAGGTAGTCTTGCTTTTCTTATGGGGTGCAATGGAAAATCAGAACTACATGTTCCTGCACGCAGTGGGGTAAACCTAGGACTTGATCAAGCGTGTCGGGCTCATCTGGAAGCAGTTGGCAATCCCTAACACTGAGGAGTTCACAGAGCAATCACAAAAAGCTATGAAAATAGTTCAGTAAAAAAATGTTTTAGTTAACAGCAGGGCGTGAGAAAGTTAACCGGAATAACTTTTACAGTGGATGCTGAAAACCTATTCGCTCCACCATGAACAATGGAAGGCAGATCCGGCAGACAAACTTTTCTGTCATTCGCCCCTGCAATGTGCCAGAAAGCGAATAAGCAGATAGGGTACCGCATGGATACCTGCACGCCGGCGATGACTTGGGAGACTGAAACTGCCAATTTAATGTGGGGAGAGAGCAGCGTTGCCGAGTACTTGCCCAACTCCTTTTTCTATTTTGACAGCGGCTGCCACTTTCTTCCGCCACGACCGGCATCAACACGCTAATCGGCTAATGCTTCCGGTTCCGAGGTCCCGCTACTGTGCGTGCTCCTTGCGAGCGTCTTCTGCGAAAGCGCGCGAGACTCGTGCTATGGGGAAAGGATGTTGTTCTCCGTTGTCCTTTTACAGGGCTGAAGACTAGAACGAAATTCGAAGCTTAACTGATCTCTGAATTACGTGTGCATAGACTGGGCGTGTGTTTGTACATGGGGTTGCAGACTGTGTGCAGCATACCACAGTAGGGTTGCCAACTGGCTCCAGATGCGCCCGACAGGCTTGATCTAGTCCTGTGTTTACCCCATTGCATGCAGGGACTTGTAGTCTGGCTTTTCTTATGGAGTGCAATGGAGAAATCAGAACTACATGTCCCTGCATGCAATGGAGTAAACCCAGGACTGGATAAAGCCTGTCGGGCGCATCTGGAGCCAGTAGGCAACCCTAGTTGCCAACTGGCTCCAGATGCGCCCGACAAGCTTGATCCAGTCCTGGGTTTACCCCATTGCATGCAATTACTTGTAGTTTTCCTTTTCTTATGGAGTGCAATGGAGAAATCAGAACTACATATTCCTGCATGCAATAAGGTAAACCCAGGACTGGATTACCACAACAGTCTATCAAGATCCTGTCTGGCTACAGTAGTGTGTGGAAGACAAAGAGTACTAGGCTTCAAAGATGAGGGAAGAAGAAGCAAACGAGAGAACGCATCTTTCTGAGGGGGTGACTGGAAACAGGCAGGTTGGAGATGGTTTTCTACAGGCCCTGGCTATTCCCTGTCTCTAGCAGTGTGGCAGGTGCAGGCCTGTGACCCACGGTGTCTGACATAGGCAGGCCAGCATGGCTAGCTTGACCTGTAAATGAGGCCTGTGGAGAGGCATATAGGATTGCACATCCCCCAATATGCTGCTATTGTAAGAAAGAACTCAGTAGAAATATTGAATTAGCTTAGATAAGCAGAATTGCAGAATTAAGAAATGGAAAAATACAGAAAAGATGTGTTTTAAAGTTACTGATAAGAAAGAGTACATTTGCAGAGAAATATTGAGGAGTGCTGACAGATGAGTTATAGAACCTTGCTCTTCTGCACGCACAAATGGTCCCATAGCCTTGAAAGTGTGAAAGTAACAAGTTGATGAACTGACCATTGTAATTGGGACTAGAAGGGGGGCAGGCAGGTGTCATGCCTACAGAAGCCCACAGAAGGAACATAATTGGAGAAACTTATCAGTACCGGGACCAATAGAGGGGCTACGGGAGGTACGGGAGCGTACCGGGACCAATGAAATGTTTTTCTATACCTAGAATGGAACAGAAGTCTATAAAAGTTGTTGTAATGCTTGAAAACTTTGCTCAGCCATTTTGAAATTGTCTCGCTTGAGACTTGTGCACAAATAAATGATTTGGACCTTCTGAACAGACTCCTGGTATCATTGGTTTGTCTGCGCTTTGCTGCTACATATTCCTTGGTGCGTTGGCCGGGAAGTTGTGGAATCAAAGTGTATATAGGGCAATATACCACGACTTTCCGCCTCTATAGGCTTGGTCCTGCCGGGATCGCGCCCTTCCGACGAGGGCCGCTCCCTGGCGCCACCGGTCCCTTGTATCGGAGGGAGCTGGTCGGACCTCGGCGGGTGACGAGCCCGGCTGGAGTCAACGCCTCGAACCCGAGTGAGGGGAGTCCGAGGTCCAACTCATGCGCCTGCTTGGGAAGTTTGAGGACCGGATCCGGTGAGTATAGTTTTGATTTTGGGTCTAGACAGAAATAGAAAGAGCAGTACTGCCATTGGAACTTGGAATTTGGAATTTGTAATCTCGAGATATTGGGAATTGGTAAGAGAGCCTGATCAACTCTCAAGGAAGAGCCGAGTAGCCTGGCATGGGAATTCGCTAGGTGAAACCCTCATCCTTTTTGTAATTGTACTTGGAAAAGACTAGTCAGAACAGATAGAAACGAATGCATTCTGGGAATACGTTGCTAGCATGAGTGTGTGAACGAAGTATGAATGAGAGGTCTGGCAGCACGGACCAAGTGAAAGCTGACCCCTGATTAGCGCATTTCCTGACCGGGCGACCGCGTTCAGGTCGCGAAAAGGGGGAAGCGATTGTCGTCTTGTCTTGTTATTTGTATTCCCTATACGTTTCCAGGGCCGTGAGGACCCCTTACCCACGGTCCGCCCACCTTTTCCCTTCTGTCTGTTGTTGCGCGCACACATCGAAATGGGAGGGGCGGAGTCTACTAGAAACACTCCATTAGAATGTATGATCGCACATTTTAAAGAGGGATATTCAGGAGATTATGGTATTAAAATGACAGCAGCCCGTTTGCAGATTTTGTGTACTAGGGAGTGGCCCGATCTAGACCCCATCTGGCCCCGAGAGGGAACGTTCACCGTAGAGATTATCCAGTCAATACATCGTAGAGTGCGGGTAGCGCACCCCGATCAGTACCCCTATATAGATTCCTGGTTAAGTATTTGTGAAGATCCGCCCTCCTGGGCGCAGCGCTGTTATGAGGAACAGTGCAGAATAATGTTAGCTAAAACAGATTCTAGACAGAGAAAGGAACAGCCTAGAATGAAAGAGCAGGATAAGAAAGCCAAGAAGAAACCCATCTTGGCAGATCCCGATTCCCCAGAAATAGTCCTCAGGCAGCCCCGAACCCCAGGTCCAGTAAGAATAGCCCGGCGGCGTCCTGCCCCAGCACCCCAGAGACCGCCGGAGCCGAGGCGAGACCCAATCCCTGACCTCCCTCCTCCTGGAGAAGAGGAAGAGAGAGAATTAGCGGAGAGAAGAGAGGAGGATGTAAAAAGTGAGCCAGAAGCGGAGCTAGAAGAAGAGGAAAGTGAGGATCCCCCAGAAGAAGAAGAAGAGGAAAGTGTACAAATAATTGAGGAAGTCAGCGCCAGCACTAGCAAGCCAGTGAAAGAAAAACCCAAAGCAAAACCAGTTGAGAAAAAGACAGCAACTCCTGCAAAGACCACGACAATAGCCCTTAGATCCCAGACTCAAATGACGCCGAGGACAGCCAAACTGTTTCCCTTAAGGCAAGTCCCGGGGGTGCCCGTAAAGAATGATAATGATGAAGTGGTAGCGGGACCCCTAACTTATGTGTATATCCCATTCTCTACAACTGATTTATTAAATTGGAGGTCGCACTATGCCTCCTATACTAGCAAGCCCCAGGAGCTGACAGAATTAGTAACTAGTATTATGGAAACTCACCAGCCCACTTGGCCAGATTGCCGTCAGCTCCTGACCACCCTATTCACTACAGAAGAACGAGCGAGAATTAGAAAAGCAGCTATTGAATGGATGGCAGAAAACCCTGCAGCTCCAGCGCAGGGGCAGAATATAATAGATCGTAGAGAAGCAGCTCAGAGAGAATTCCCAAATGAAGACCCCCAATGGGATCCAAATACAGATGAAGGATCCACCGCCCTAGCCCGTTTTCGCCAAGGCTTTTTACAAGGCCTGCGAAGAGGAGGCCAAAAAGCTATGAACCTTTCCAAAGTAGCAGGAATTATCCAAGGAATAGATGAGAGCCCAGCAGATTATTATGAAAGATTAACTGAAGCTTATAGAATGTATACTCCCTATGATCCCGAGGCACCAGGAAGTTTATGCATGGTGAATTCTGCTTTTGTAAACCAGTCTCAACCAGACATTAGACGTAAATTACAGAAATTAGAAGGGTTTGCGGGCATGAATGCAACACAGTTATTGGAAGTCGCTCATAAAGTGTATGTGAATCGTGATACTGAAAGACAGAGAGAATGTGATAGAAAGATGAAGAAGAAAGCTGATTTTTGGCTGCGGCCATAGTTGAAAAGAAAAGGGGAGGTGTCCCTAATCGAAGGAGCAGAGGAAGAGGGCGGGGTCAAGGCGGAGGCCGGACCCAGAGACTAGGCGTGAACCAATGCGCCTATTGCAAAGAAGAAGGACATTGGAGAGATACTTGCCCGCAACTCGAAGACGCCCAGCAAGATGACGAATACGATCATCAGTGGCGAGAAGAAAGAAGAGGCCGTCCCCGAGGCCGAGGAGGAGCCAATCGAGAACAATTCCAGCGAGAGAGGGGAGGAGGAGCCATCCAAGCATTGGCCACACAGGCCCATGACGAGGATGACGTGGATTAGGACAGACCGGGCTCCAAGTTCGCTTTAGGTCTCCAGGAGCCTATGGTCGAAATACAAATAGGAGACCAATTTATGAACTTTATGGTTGATACTGGAGCAGAACATTCAGTAATAGACAAAAAGATAGCCCCATTCACCAAGAAAGCAGTCACCATTATAGGAGCAACTGGTGCCAAAGCCACAAAGTCTTTTCTACAAAACCGAATATGCAGTCTAGGAGGACAGCAAGTAATTCATCAATTTCTTTACATGCCCGAATGTCCAGTACCATTACTGGGACGAGACATGCTAGCCAAGCTTCAAGCCCAAATATCTTTCTCTGAGCAAGGAGAAATGCAAATGACAGTGAATTCTCAAGCCAAACCAGCAGGAATAATGCTGCTGACAGTACCCCGAGAAGAAGAGTGGAGATACTACATTGATGATTCGATTCAAGATACCTATTTTGAAGTATGGGCAGAAGGCAGTCCCCCAGGCCTAGCCAAGCATATAGCACCAGTGATTGTAACCCTCAAGCCTAGCGCTACACCGGTGCACGTCAAACAGTACCCTCTCCCAAGAGCTGCAATTGAAGGTATTCATCGCCACCTACAGAGATTACTTGAGTATGGCCTACTGAAAGTATGTCAATCCCCATGGAACACCCCACTTTTGCCAGTAAAGAAGCCTGAGACAGATGATTATCGCCCAGTGCAAGATTTGAGAAGAGTAAATGATGCAGTTGAAACTATACACCCAGTTGTACCCAATCCTTACACTTTACTAGGATTGATACCCGCTGAAGCTACTCATTTCACTGTACTAGATTTGAAAGATGCATTCTTTTGCATAAGATTAGCCCCTGTAAGCCAAATATTGTTTGCATTTGAATGGCAAGACCCCATCTCTGGAAGAGGGGGCCAACTCACCTGGACAAGATTACCCCAAGGATTCAAGAATTCACCTACCATCTTTAGTGCTGCACTAAATCAAGACCTTTCAAGCTATCCAGTAGCCCCGGGGAGGAGAGTACTTCTCCAGTACGTGGATGATCTGTTGATAGCTGCCGTATCAGAAAAAGAATGTATACGAGCCACCCAAGATCTCTTGCAGTTACTAAATGAAGCTGGATATAAAGTTTCCAGAGCCAAAGCACAACTATGCCAAACAGAAGTGAAATACTTGGGTTTTCGTATTACCCAAGGAAGCAGAAGATTAGGCAGAGAAAGAAAAGAAGCAGTATGTAGAATTCCAACTCCAACAACCAGAAAGCAAGTTAGAGCCTTTCTGGGAGCGGCAGGATATTGCCGAATCTGGATACCCAACTTTGCCCAAATTGCCAAACCACTGTATGAAGCCACAAAAGGAGAAGAGAAGTCACCACTGGAGTGGGGACTTGAGCAGGATACAGCCTTCCAGAAGTTAAAAGAAGAACTGATGTCATCACCAGCACTTGGACTACCAGATGTCCACAAACCTTTCCACTTGTTTGTACATGAAGCACAGGGAAATGCCTTAGGCATGTTGACTCAGAAATTAGGAAATTGGGAACGACCTGTAGCCTACCTATCGAAACAATTGGACCCTGTGGCCAAAGGATGGCCACCCTGCTTGAGAGCAGTTGCAGCTACAGCACTACTAGTGAGTGAAGCAGACAAACTCACATTAGGACAGAACATACGAGTCACTGTGCCACATGCAGTTCTTGCCCTTATGGAACAGAAAGCAAATTATTGGCTCACCAATTCCCGAATGTTAAAGTACCAGAGCATGTTATGTGAAAACCCACAGATACAACTCGAAGTGAGCCATGCTTTGAACCCAGCTACCTTGATACCCATTAGTGAAGAACTCCCAGAACATGACTGTATCGAAGTCATGGAAACTGTGTTCTCTAGTCGACCTGACCTAACAGATGTGCCCATAGACAATCCTGACCAGATCTATTATGTTGATGGGAGCAGTCTCATCCTTGATGGACGACGCTGTGCCGGATATGCAGTCGTCACTCAACACGAAGTAGTTGAATCATCAGCCCTAGCCTCAGGCACATCAGCCCAGAAAGCCGAATTGATAGCACTCACCAGAGCATTGTTATTAGGAGAAAAACTTGTGCTAAATGTATATACAGATTCCAAATATGCTTTCACTACCTTGCATGCCCATGGAGCTCTCTACAAAGAAAGAGGACTCATCACATCCGGAGGAAAATCAGTCAAATATGGTCCCGAGATATTGATGTTACTTGATGCAGTCTGGGCCCCAACACGTGTAGCTGTCATGCATTGTAGAGGACATCAAGCAGGAAAAGGAGAAGTTGCTCGAGGGAATAGATTCGCAGATGCCTCAGCACGACAAGCAGCTATGACAGGACAGATTGCCCCACAAGCTATGCCAATGCAAGCAGCATTGTTTCCAGTACCCTTGAATCTATGGACCCCACGATATACCACCAAAGAATTGGATTACTATTGTGACAAAGAAGAGGGAGTATTGAAAGATGGATGGATTGAGCTGCCACCAGAAGAAGGCAGTCAACCTCCGGGAAGAATAGTAATTCCAGAATTGTTAGGACCAGCCTTTGTTAAAGCTTTCCATGAAGCCACCCACTATGGAAAGAGTGCTATGGAGAAAGCACTCAGACCACATTTCTACATCCCTCTAATGACAACCATATCAGCCTCAGTAGCCCGACAATGTCAAATCTGTGCCAAGAATAATGCCAAGCAAGGCCTTATTACAGCCCCCCGAGTTCAGTCAAGAGGTGTGACCCCCATGCACAACCTCCAAGTTGATTTCACCGAAATGCCAAAAGCTAATGGATACCATTACCTACTAGTATTAGTTTGTACTTTCTCTGGGTGGGTAGAAGCATTCCCAACCAGAACTGAGAAAGCCCGAGAAGTTACCAAAGCCTTAATGAGAGAGATTGTCCCCAGATTTGGAATCCCAGCAGTAATAGGGTCAGACAATGGACCCTCATTTGTCTCTCAAGTTACTCAGCAGTTAGCAAAAGCTTTGCAGATACAGTGGAAGCTCCACACTGCATACAGACCCCAGAGTTCAGGGAAAGTTGAGCGAATGAATCGTACATTGAAAGCCCAAATGTCTAAGCTTTGTCAGGAGACACACTTGAAATGGCCCCAAGTGCTCCCCATAGCTTTACTCAGAATACGCTCAGCCCCTGTAAAGTCAACAGGATTTTCCCCTTTTGAAGTTTTGTATGGTAAACCCCCACCAATAGTGCAGGGAGTCAAAGGAAATCTAGCCCAGATTGGTTCAGAAGTAACCAGACAAGAACTCCTAGCTCTTAGTTTTGTTCTGCAGACTCTCCATACGTGGATCCAAGACCAGTTGCCTATCAACTTGACGGAACCCTTGCATCCCTACCAGCCTGGAACTTCGGTGTGGATCAAAGATTGGAAGAAGATACCGTTGGAACCCCATTGGAAGGGACCGTACACCGTCATCCTGTCTACCCCAACTGCAGTAAAGGTAGCCGAGATCGACGCCTGGATCCACCACAGCCGAGTCAAGCCCGCCGCCGATCCTGAACCAGAGCGGTGGATAGCAGAGCAGCACCCTGATGTACCCTTGCGAGTTACTCTGAGACGGCAACCAGCAGCATAGACACTTCATCACAAGTGCTTTGCAGTAGCCAAGTCTTTCGAAGAGGATTGCTGTTTTCCATGCAGCAACAGTTTTGTTTCAACGAACCCAATTTGTGTGTGTGATTTAACACACTACTTCGAGACTACATTGACTAAGCCAGACTTCACAAGCCAACTGGATTGCTAAGTTGGTTAATGTGTGCTGGACACCTTGAGGATCTTCAATCAACACTCAGCAACCGTTAAATTGCTTCATTAGCAAACGGGACGAAGAATAATAGACCGTCGTGATCAAGATCAGCAAGCTGAGGATTCAGAAGAACTCCAATCAACATCAACATGTATCTTTGCTTCTGCTTTGCCTTGGTTGCCTTCTTTGGAGGTTTTGAACAGACTTATGCTCTACCTCCATGCACTGCTTGCATAACTTCTACTAGAACTGGACTGAAAGTAACTCAGACTTTGCTTTACCATTCTTACTATACCTGCAAGGGAACAATAACTCGGTGTATCTATAACACCACTGAACTAAATGTTTGCACTCATGGCAAAATTAAAGCATGCTATAATCCGCATCAGAATCCATCCTATTACACGTTGGAAATAAGATGGAAGGATGCAGATGGACCTATATTAGCTGCTACACCACCACTTAAGGACATTACTAAACCTGCTGTTTTGAATTTTGATGCATGTAATGCTATTAATAGAGATAGTCAGTCCACCTGTGGTACATGGGAGAAAGCGTATCGAAATGACCATAAGTATATGTGTCCGGAAGGTGCCACAAATTGGTGGAAGTGTACAGGTAAAAAAGGATCAGGGTATAGTACTGCTACAGCGGCAGACTACTATTGCCCGTATTGGGAATGTGTTTTTTATGCTACCTGGAACACTGGTATAACTGATGAGAAAATAGATAAGCGGATGGCTACTCTAACCAAGCCAACCACGAATGATAAATGTCAGAAAGATGCTTGTAACCCCTTACATTTGCGTGTACATAACCCCCATGCATGGAAACAAGGATATAAGTTTGGTTTACGTATTGCGGGAGGAGGAACAGATCCAGGGACCATTGTGCATGTTAGATTGAATACCCAAGCCCACAAGTCATCTAAATATCATATTCATAGCACCTTTTATGAAGCTATGCATGTAAATAAGTTTGAGATCCCTCACCCTTCACAGAATTTGTTTCTAGAATTAGCCGGAGCAGTAGTATCTAGTCTTAAGATCACAGATTGTTATTTCTGTGGCGGAACCCAAATGGGAGACCAATGGCCCTGGGAAGCCCAAGAATTGAATTATTCCATGATCTACAATCAGACTGAATTACACAAGACTACCAGTGAATGGGTGTTAGCGCACTCAATCGTTGGACGTCTTTGCTATGCCAGAACTGGACCCCAGTTCACTCAAAAGGTAGGACAGCTGGTCTGTCTTAGCCAGAAATACTATAATGCCACAACCAAGAAGGTAGCATGGTGGTCAGGAATCAGACATCCTGAACCTCCTAACCCATTAGCCAGATTTCCTGAACTTGCAGGTCTATGGACTAACCTTGCCAAAGTCCAAGCCTGGCAAGCCCCACCTGGCCTATATTGGATCTGTGGAAACCGAGCATATGCGCAACTCCCATCACAATGGGGAGGAGCATGTGTCTTAGGAACTATCAGACCTTCGTTCTTCCTGTTAAACACTGAACATGGAGAACAATTAGGATACCCTGTATATACCACCCACAAACACAAAGGAGCATCTAGACAGAAAAGAGAGGCCTTACAGATAGGCAAGTGGGAGAAATGGCAAGGTGATGATTGGCCACCAGAAAGAATTATTGCGTATTATGGACCTGCCACTTGGAATGATGATGGTATGTGGGGCTACCGAACCCCAGTCTACATGATTAATCGTATTATTCGCTTACAAGCAGTAGTTGAAATAATAACCAATGAAACTAGTCATGCTCTCACGCTCTTAGCTAGACAAAGTACTCAGATGCGCACTGCCATATATCAAAATCGCTTAGCCCTTGATTATTTGCTAGCAGCTGAAGGAGGAGTATGTGGTAAGCTGAATTTAACTAATTGCTGTTTGAAAATAGATGATAAAGGTCAAGTAGTTGAAGAAATTGCTAAAGATATGCAGAGACATGCTTATGTGCCAGTACAGACTTGGCACGCCTTGAAATTTCCTAATTGGTTTGCTAACCTTTTCTCTTGGCTGGGAGGAT
This sequence comes from Ichthyophis bannanicus, assembly GCA_033557465.1. Taxonomy (NCBI): domain Eukaryota; kingdom Metazoa; phylum Chordata; class Amphibia; order Gymnophiona; family Ichthyophiidae; genus Ichthyophis; species Ichthyophis bannanicus. Next base: position 600,991,574 of record CM066031.1, on the reverse strand, counting down.
TTAAGACTTTTATTATCTTAGTACTAATCCTTGTTGCTGTTGTCCTCTGCTTACCATGTTTAATCCCATGTTGTATGCGTTCCCTTCATAGTGCTATTGATAGTACAGTAGAGCGGAAGACCGCAACTAGAATAATGGCTTTATACAAAGCTAGCCCTAGTGGAACTAGTAAGAATCCTTTAATCAGGATGTGAATCTTCTAGAAAGTGATTTAATTCTCACACCTTATTAAGTAATAGGGTGAGATTAATCAAAGGGGGGAATGTGGCAGGTGCAGGCCTGTGACCCACGGTGTCTGACATAGGCAGGCCAGCATGGCTAGCTTGACCTGTAAATGAGGCCTGTGGAGAGGCATATAGGATTGCACATCCCCCAATATGCTGCTATTGTAAGAAAGAACTCAGTAGAAATATTGAATTAGCTTAGATAAGCAGAATTGCAGAATTAAGAAATGGAAAATACAGAAAAGATGTGTTTTAAAGTTACTGATAAGAAAGAGTACATTTGCAGAGAAATATTGAGGAGTGCTGACAGATGAGTTACAGAACCTTGCTCTTCTGCACGCACAAATGGTCCCATAGCCTTGAAAGTGTGAAAGTAACAAGTTGATGAACTGACCATTGTAATTGGGACTAGAAGGGGGGCAGGCAGGTGTCATGCCTACAGAAGCCCACAGAAGGAACATAATTGGAGAAACTTATCAGTACCGGGACCAATAGAGGGGCTACGGGAGGTACGGGAGCGTACCGGGACCAATGAAATGTTTTTCTATACCTAGAATGGAACAGAAGTCTATAAAAGTTGTTGTAATGCTTGAAAACTTTGCTCAGCCATTTTGAAATTGTCTCGCTTGAGACTTGTGCACAAATAAATGATTTGGACCTTCTGAACAGACTCCTGGTATCATTGGTTTGTCTGCGCTTTGCTGCTACAGCAGGACCTAGTGGCCCAGAGATATTAAAGAGAATTCCAAAAAAGAACCTTCTTCTGAGTTTAAATAAAGAGCAAATTACCAATACCCAGTGAAACAAACCAATTAAATACTTAATTTTTTTGTCGGAATAGCCATCACAGTAGAAAGGGTAAACTCCATCTACCACTGTGGCCCGTCCTTTTTAATCATTTAAGAAGAATTGTTTTTTTGTATAAAAAGCAGCACTTATCCAAAATTGGCTAATACTTAGCTTATGTAGAAAAGCAGGCTTTAAAGACGCTGTAGTCAGCAGTAGGTCAAAGTTGCCCAGAGATATTAAGGCAGAACCATTCCAAAGACGGGCACAACCATCAAGCAAGACTAGGTTGTCGCCTAGGTTAGCAACTTCTGGAGGCCAGCAAAGGGCAGCAGCATTCAGAGCAAAACAATAGAGCCTGACAGCAACACATGTTCAAAAAGCCATTTAGCACGTCTTTCACCTACGGGAAGAGTGGGCACATACAGAAGTAACAAACTTTAAGATTTAAAAGTATGATGTCTAATTATGCATTTTTACAGGATTGTTTTTCAGATGATCATGATTATTCAGTTTATCAAAACCCTAGGGGAGAGGAGGGAGGCTGAAGGTTTGCCTAGCATGTCCAGTACCTTATACTGGGCCTGGGGCCAGCCCTGCTCAAAGAGCAATATATACCACCCCAGAGAAGTCCAATAATGCATTTGGTAGAAATTTGGATCTGCAGAACTTCCCAAGTAGGATGGAACTGGGTTGTTTCCTTATCATCCTGCTAGACCATTTCAGACAAATGGGTTATGCTCCCTTGCCCTATCCTCTGATACAGCATGAGAGAAGCCAGTATTCCATATCGTCTCTCTGGGCCAGTCCAGGCAAGTGAGGGTTGTCAACCTTCTCTAGCAGCTGAGGACTGAAAAACTGAAGTTTTGCTGAAACAGTATCTGGCTTCCTCTGCTGGCCGAACTTCAGTCTTTCAGTCCTCAGCAGCTGAAGACAACGTCTCTTGTCTGGCTCCCTGTAAATCGTTCACTGTTTCAGCCTTAAGTTTTTTGTTTTCTTTGATTTTCGTCTGGTTTTGATTTATTTGGCTGTTAGGGGGAAGGAGTTCTAGCAGGGCTCTCCCCTTCGGCCTCGATCAGTTCAGGCTGCTCGATTGCCATCCTTCGGAGCATTAGAGGCAGAGCCTGCCTTGTCTCCAGCTCCGGGCCCAGAGGGGGAAGCAGTAAAAGGTTCTGGGAGCCCCAGACACCATCAATCAGCCTCCGGAACCACAGGCACGCCGCCGCTAGCAGCGGGGGGTCAGCTGCCTTGCTCTACAGCTTCCGTGGACGGCGGATCCCTCTCGGGCTCAGGTCAGTCAGGTTTGTTGGCCTGAGGGAACTATTGGCGCGCTTTGCGCGGTGCGCTTTTTGCCGGTGTCTGGGTTTTTTCGTTTTGCCGCGGTTTTGCTCCGGTCAGTCTCGTCGGGCGGTTTCCTGTGTTTCTTTAGTCTTTTTGTTTTGCCGCACGTTTTCGCCGGCATGGATCCTAGGTCGGAGGCGCAGGAGCTCCTCGGCGGTTGTTCTTGGGGCTCCCGATAGCTTTGGGTTACCCGGCCCAGAACTTCCCAGTCTGGATGAAGGGGAGCTTTGGCTGGACCCTGCCCTAGATCAGTGGGCTGATCTGGAGGAGGGAGAGTTGGGGAGCGCCGACGATCCGAGTCTTTTCAGAGTCTTTCGCAAGGAGGAATTGGGGGCCCTTATTTCTCAGACGCTGACAACTTTGAATATTGTGCTGCCTCCGGCTCAGGATCAGCCGTTGGAGGACCCGCTGCTCCAAGGGTTTAAAACGGAGCAGAAGTGTTTCCCGGTACACCGCGTCATGAAGCAAATGGTGGAATCCGAATGGGAATGCCCAGAAGCAACGCTGCGGGGGGCACGGGCTATTGCCCGCTTGTATCCCTTGCCGCAGGAGGAGCTTGAGTTGCTTCGCTTGCCTAAGGTCGACGCCTTAGTATCGGCGGTTACCAAGAAAACCACCATTCCCGTAGAGGGCGGAGCAGCCTTCAAGGACTTGCAGGATAGGAAGCTAGAGGCTCTGCTTAAGCAGACCTTTGAAACTTGCGCCCTGTCGCTCAGAGCGGCCTTCTGTGGGGCGTACGTGTCCAGGGCTTCCATTAGATGGATTCAAGGGGCCCAGGGCAAAAGCGACAAGGAGGACGGCGCGAAGCTCGAATCGGCAGCGGCCTACCTCGCAGATACTTTCTATGACTTGGTTTGCATTTCTGCAAAGTCTATGGCGTCGGTAATTGCAGTTCGGCGATTCCTCTGGTTACGCCATTGGTCAGCTGACGTTTCGTCAAAGACGCGTCTCACTGAGCTGCCCTACAAGGGCACCTTACTTTTTGGTGCGGCCTTAGATAAGATTGTGAAGGATTTGGGTGACTCCAAAGGGGGTCGCCTCCCAGAGGACAGGCCGAAGGGTCAACGACCGGCCGGAGGGCCCAGGTTTGCGGGGCGGGAGCCTCGCAAGTTTCGTGGTTCTCGTTTTGCCCCCTATCCGAGAGGGTCTGTGACTCGGGGTCAGTCCTTTCGAGGGGCTCGAGGGTTCGGCAGAGGTTATTTCCAAACCCAGCAGAACCCCAGCAAAAAGCCCCAATGAAGTGAGGTTGGCCCAGATGGAAGTTCCGGTGGGAGGACGTCTCCAGCGGTTCCTTTCTGTCTGGGCCACTATAACAACAGATCTCTGGGTGCTCGAAATTATACGCGACGGTTACGCCCTCGAGTTCGCGCGACCGTTGCGGGACGCTTTCGTGGTGTCTCCTTGTGGTTCTGCGGTAAAGGCAGCGGCGGTGTTCCAGACCCTTCAGCGCTTGTTGCGTCTGCGGGCCGTGGTGCCGGTTCCACCCGACCAGTTAGGGTCAGGTCGGTACTTCATTTATTTTGTGGTTCCCAAGAAGAAGGGGTCTTTTCGTCCTATCTTGGATCTCAAGCACGTGAACCGCTGCTTACGTATTCCGCATTTTCGCATGGAGACTCTCAGGTCCGTGATTTGTGCCGTGCAGCCCACAGAGGTCCTCACCTCCATCGACCTGACAGAAGCCTACCTCCATATTCCAGTGAGGCCAGAGCACCAGCGGTTCCTGCGGTTTGCAGTACCCATGGGTCACTTTCAGTTCCAGGCGTTGCCGTTTGGTCTGGCCACAGTGCTGCGGACCTTCACAAAGGTGATGGTGGTGGTTGCGGTGGCGTTGCGATGAGAGGGCGTCCTAGTACACCCTTACCTCGACGATTGGTTGATCCGGGCGCCGTCGGTCGCAGAATCCGCGGTGGCCACAGCTCGAATGGTAGCCCTGCTCGAGCGGTTGGGCTGGGTAATAAATCAGTCCAAGAGCCATTTACAACCGACTCAGCGGCTTCTGTATCTGGGGGCGCTGTTCGACACGAGCGTCGGAGCAGTCTTCTTGCCCAAGCCCCAGATAAAGAAACTGATGGGGCAAGTGCGAGCGTTTCTGCGCCTGAAGGCGCCAACGGCTTGGCGTTACTTGCAACTGCTCGGGTCCATGGCGGCGACCCTGGACCTGGTGCCCTGGGCTTGGGCGCATATGAGACCATTGCAGCATGCGTTGCTCTCGAGGTGGTCTCCTCAGCTTCACCCTCTTTCCCGCAGATTGCCTCTCGCTCCGCCCGTGAGCGACAGCCTGCTCTGGTGGTTGGATCCCGCTCATCTCCGGGCGGGCATGCCCTTGCGGTCCCCGGAGTGGGTGCTGCTCACGACCGACGCCAGTCTCGCGGGCTGGGGGGCCCACTGCCAGTCTCACATAGCTCAAGGGCTATGGTCCCTGGAAGAGTCGACCTCGTCCATAAACCTGCTGGAGCTTCGAATGGTGCGGTTAGCGCTGCAAGAGTTTCGCTTGCTCGTCAGGGGCAAGGCGATGAGAGTTTTCTCCGACAACTCCGTGGCGGTTTCTTACATCAACAAACAGGGAGGTACCGGCAGCGCGCCTCTCTTGGAAGAGAGTCAACGGTTGATGGGCTGGGCGGAAGCCCACCTGGTAGCGCTTTCAGCGGCTCATGTGGTGGGCCGCGACAATGTCCAGGCGGATTACCTCAGCAGGCACGCCGTAGATCCAGGGGAGTGGGAGTTGAACGCAGCAGTGTTCCACGCCCTAGTTCTCCGTTGGGGGCAGCCGATGATGGATTTGATGGCTGCCTTCGACAATGCGAAAGCCAGTCGGTTCTTCAGCAGGAGACAGGAACGTATGTCCGAGGGTCTAGACGCCCTGGCGCAGCCGTGGCCGTCGGTAGGGCTGCTCTATGTGTTCCCTCCGTGGTCCTTAATAGGTCGTGTCCTACGGCGGATAGAGGATCACGCCGGACAAGTAGTCCTGGTGACCCTGGATTGGCCGCGGCGACCGTGGTACGCGGATTTGGTCCGCCTGCTGGTAGACCATCCTTGGTGGCTTCCGGCGCGAGCGAATCTCTTGTCTCAGGGTCCGCTTCTCATGCCGGACGTGGAACGCTTCTCGCTTACGGCTTGGCTCTTGAGCGGGAAAGGTTGAGGCGTAGAGGTTATGTGCCGTCAGTCATCAACACTCTCCTTCGCGCCAGACGTTCATCCACTTCTCTAGCGTACGCTCGCGTCTGGCAGGTGTTTGAATGTTGGTGTGGGGAGCGCGGTCTTCGGCCGGCCGGCTCTCTGGTGCCTGAGATCTTGTCTTTTCTGCAAGGTGGTTTTGAGAAGGGTTTAGCACCCGCTACGCTCAAGGTTCAGGTCGCTGCGCTGGCGTGTTTTCGGGGTAGGATTAAGGGGATGCTCCTCTCTCGTCATCCCGATGTCTTGCGGTTCCTCCGAGCAGTCCAGAACTTGCGTCCTCCGGTTCGCCCCATCGTTCCCGCTTGGGATCTTAATCTGGTGTTGGAGGCTCTCGCGTGACCTCCCTTCGAACCAGCTGGGGAAGTGTCCTTTAAAGAACTTTCCTGGAAGACTGCCTTCTTGGTGGCCCTCTGTTCGGCTAGGCGGGTGTCGGATCTTCAAGCTCTTTCTTGTAGAGAGCCATTTTTGCACTTCACACGTGAGAAGGTGATGTTGCGTCCCGTGCCCTCTTTTCTTCCGAAGGTGGTTTCCCGTTTCCATGTGAATCAGTCGATTTCCCTCCCGACTTTTCCGGATCGCGAGGGGGCGCCCATCGATTCGGTTCTCAGGAAGTTGGATTTAGGTAGAGTGCTTAAACGGTATCTTCGTCGGACACAACCTTTTCGCAAATCGGACAGGCTGTTCGTTTTGTTTGGGGGGCCTAGGAAGGGGGAAGCTGCCTCCAACACCTCCATTGCACGTCGGGTTAAATGTGCAGTATCGGCGGCGTATCGGGCGAGCAGCCAGTCGCCCCCGGAGCTTTTCAGAGCTCATTCGACTCATAGCCAGGCAACGTCCTGGGCTGAGCTGGCTCTTGTTCCACCAGTGGATATCTGTAGGGCGGCGACTTGGTCGTCGTTGCACACTTTTTCGAAGCATTATCGGTTGGACGTGCAGGCCGCGGGAGACGCCACAGTCGGGGCGTCTGCGGTTATTGCGGGTCTCGCCGGTCCCTCCCAGGGATAGTTACTGCTTTGGTACTTCCCTCACTTGCCTGGACTGGCCCGGAGAGACGATATGGAAGAAGAAATTAGGCCTTACCTGCTAATTGTCTTTCCTTGAGTTCTCTCCGGGCCAGTCCAGGCCCCACCCGGTGATTTCAGCGAGACTCCGTCGAGCTCCACGGCATTGTCAGGCGGCGCGGAGGTTTTCGAAAAGTCAGTATTGGCCTTCCGTGTCTTGTCACGGCTTGCTATGGTCTGTGGGGCTCCCTCGTTTTTTGGGGGGCTCTTTCCAGGAGTACCTTCATTTCTGTGTTCGTTATGTGCGTCCTCCTTGGCGTATTATCCGCACGAGGAAAAAAAAAATAGGATGTAGGTCACAGGAAGAGCCCTTGTTGGACTTTGTCTAGAGTGAGCATGAGGGGGGCTCGTAGTTTCCGAGGGTTCCTTTTGTTCTCTTTTCATTTTCATTCTGCTGCTTTGTAACTTTAGACTGAGGTTCGGCCAGCAGAGGGAGCCAGATACTGTTTCAGCAAAACTTCAGTTTTTCAGTCCTCAGCTGCTAGAGAAGATTGACAACCCTCACTTGCCTGGACTGGCCCGGAGAGAACTCAAGGAAAGACAATTAGCAGGTAAGGCCTAATTTCTTCTTTGTCTGCCTTTTCAGCAGGTGGCAAAGTGTGTGGACTAATGAGCAGTGCAGATACGCCTGCCTTCCCTGGCCCAGACCTTGGTTCGGTGGCATGTGTGACTGAGAGCTGTAGGCCCAACATTGCTTGGAGCTCTGGTGTGCCACTTTCTCCTTGAGCTAGCAGCTGCCCTGTATCCAGCACTGTTACCCATGGGTTACAGCACTGGTGGGCCGGAGAGGACATAAGGACCCCCACAGGGCCCGTGGGGGGGGGGGGGGAGGGTACAGTGCTATACAAATGATCAGTAGTAGTAGTAGTGCTAAGTTGGGCCAAAACGCCCTTCCCTCTTGTAGTCCTCTATCTGCCACCTGAACTTGCTGAATTCTCCAGTTTTTTTTCTAAATTCCTTTTACTTGCCCATTCTGTTCTAGTTGGCTGTATTTGGCTCTCTGTGCTGCTTTTAATAAAGGAATTTGAAATTTAAAAAAAGTCAGGCCTTGTTTTTTCTCAGGCAGCCGGGTTTCCTAGGCAAGTGTAGGTAGCACTGCTTGGGTCTCTCCAACGAACCTGTCAGCTGCTGACCTGTAATTCCCTTTTTGGGTTTTCCTTTTCGCTACAGATCTGTGAGGTTTTTTTTCAGCAGTTCTTTTTTTTTTGTGTTCTGTGCTGTTTTGGGGGGTTCTTTTTTGCTTTTTTTCCCATCATCACAGTTTTTTTTTTGCCTCCCGGAGTCTTATAAATACACCCTGCGACAGATTTTTTTGTTTGTTTTTTTTCTGTACCCTGTGCAGTGGGAATGACAAGAACCTGATTTGTTTGACATTGTCAGGACCCCCTCCCGGAGGCCTGAGGTTCAGTGTGCTTCCTCTGATCCCTCTATGCCTTTCCTGCCCTCGGACAAGTGGCCATCTTGGAAGGCCCCAAAGCTTCTGCTTAGAAGGACTCTGTTGAGGAGACCTCAGACTCTGGCCAGCAGCCACCTTCGGGCCCTTTGGGGCCCTAGGACTGCCTCTCTGCTGGTTTTGAGCAGCAGCTACAGAAACAGCTCATGGGCTGTTTTCAGTCCTTTCTTGCTGCTTGGCAACCCCCTTTGCAGGGATCCAAGGTTTAAGCTTCCCTGTGGGGGAAACCTGGGCCCTTGGGTGGCTCTACTACAGCTGGCAAGGGAGGTTAAGTGCCCCCACTTCATTTCTTTGCCCATTTCTCAGGGATCCCAGCCTTATCCCCTACAAAGGTTTGTTGGGATGCTGGAGGACTTCTTCCACCAGGTGAGGAAGAAGCCTTTGCCCTTATGGAGGGCAAGGATCCTTCTGTGATGTGCCTTTTTCACAGAGAGGACATTCTTACACATTGTGGAGCCTGCTCCTGTGACAGCATCACAGGTAGACCCTATCTTAGAAAGTATCAGAATCCTTCTAGCTTCTTTCCTTTGCCTGAGCCCATGCAGCAGCTTCTGCTCTCCCAGTGGGAGAATCTGGAGCTGAGTCAAGGGCTCTTCATCCCTCTTGTATCCCTTGCCCCAGGGTGAACTGGATCAGTTTTTTGGGTTCCCTCGGGTGGGTACCCTCATCACGGTGGTGATCAAGCACATGACTGTTCCAGTGAGGGGCTGGGAACAAGGGATTAGAGGGTCTGCCTTGGTCATCTGAGGCGAAATATCAATCATCACCTCAGATTACTTTCTTTGGCAAGCCGATAGATGCGCACAGGTGCCAGACTGTTAAGGCAGATGCCTATGCACATTTGTCTGGCTTGCTCTCCATATTTAGCGCAGGTTTTTTGCACATAGCTCATTTGTATGTTGTTTGCTTGTAGCATGCTTGAGCAAAATGTCTGCATTAAACATGCATTAGGAAACCCTGAGCTAGAGCTTTAGCACTGGGCTCTGATGCAGGCTTTCTGCATTGAGCTGACGGAACCTGTGCAGGAATACTCCCCAGCTTCCAAAAGAAGCTTTAGGGAGGTTGACCACACATGCATGCCTGTCTTTCTGCCTGAAGGAGCCATTTTACTTTCTGTCTTCTGTCCGGCCAGCTAGGACATTGGAGTCTTTTGACTTAGTGGAACCCATCTTCCCTGACATGTCAAGGCTGGCCAGTGGCTTTAAGAAGTGCTCCCAGTGTGGCTGGACTATCTCCATGATGGACTGCCATAAATGGTGCCTTCAATGCCTCGGGCCCGACCATGAGCCCTCCATCTGTGTTCTCTGCTTGCAGATGACCTGCAAGGTGCGCAGGAACCAAGAAAAACAATGGGAATTGTTGTTTGGGTCTTCCGAGTCTTCACCATTGGCACCGGCATAAATGCCTTCGAAGGCCTCCACTGAGGCTTCATCTTTGCACGGGGGACTGGGCTCCTTGGACGGGACTTCTGCCCCGTCAAAGTTGAGAGGGGATGCCAAGACGCGGGATAAGTCCCACAGTCTCTGGCATTGCAGTCCCCCTCAGCGAGACTCCAAGGGCGAAGGTCGGAAGCGGCCTCCATAGCTGCCCCAGTGGGTGTAGTTGCCTCCCAAGGTCTAGGAAGGTCGTCAGGTGATGTCCGATACTGTAACGATTATGGAGTCCACGACAAGGGTACCAGCACCGGAGACTGCGGTTGCTGCTCTGGTTCTCATGCCATCGGACCCCACGCTCCTAGCAGAGCGCATGCAGACCCTTGAGCACAGCTTGTCTGCGTTCCTGGCCTTGCAGGCTGCCTGGGACTCAATGTTCTCAGGTTCCTCAATGCCAAGGCTGCCCAACAACTGATACCCTCAGGATCCTCGATGCTGAGGACAGCCCAAGGCCTGATACCCTCTAGTTCCTCGGTGCCGATGGCGACTTCATCCACAGCAGGTGCTTCCTTGTTGGGGGTGCAGCCCATCCTGGAGCTCCATGCTCTTCCCGGCTAAGGAACTGTCTTGGACAGATGGTCAAAGTCCCTCTCAGTGTCCCAGGGTTCACCCCCGAGCACCTCTGGGTCAGACTGTCCAGTGCCTCAATGTCCATCCTCACCATCGGCACCATGAGAAATCGCGTTGGTCTTTTGATTTCCTCACGGATTCCGATTCCGATGGGTGGGAGGCCGAGGAGGAATCCCTGGTGTCCAAGCAGCATCAAGAGATCCCCTTGGATCCTTCTCCACCTTAGTGCAGAACATCCCCACTGGAGGATATTTCCTTCCATGAGCTTATAAGGGACATGGCTAAGGCCTTGCCTTTTTCCATTGAGGCTGAGGAGGAGTCCAAGGCGGAAAAGTTAGATATCCTCCAGTACCCTTCGCCTTCCTAAGGAGGCTATTACAGTTCTCATTCACAAGATCCTTGAATGCTTGTCTTTTCACACCCCACCTCGATAGTTCCCCTGGTGGGTAGACGACTGGACTCTATGTATTGAGTCTATAAGAGCCCAGGCTTCGAGAAACCACAGCCCCCACGCAATTCTATGGTTGTGGAGTCGACCATGCGGAAACTCAAGAGTACTAAGACCCACTCCTCCATGTTCCCAGGCAGGGAGGCAAGGACCTTGGATTTCATTGGTAGAAAGTGCTACCAGGGTTCCATGTTAATGGCCCGCATTTAGGCCTACCAACTCTACATGGGTATGATCCTCAGGGATCTAGCGGGCGATCTGGATGAATTCTCAGCAGTCATTCCAAAAGAACGGATGGAGCGCTACTGTGCCTTTCTTTCCAGGGTGAAAGAGTGCTCAAATTATATGACCAGGTCGGCTTATGATGGCTTTGAGTCAGTAGCCCAAGTGGCTGCCATGGGCATTGGAGCTCATCGCCTAGCGTGGCTGCAGTCTTCTGACTTAGAATAATGGGTGCAGGATGAGCTAGTGTGAGAGCAATTAACAACGAATAGACTTTCTCGTAAGTTGAGTGACCTCTCTAAGAAGACAGGCTTCTTTCCTGAGGCTTTTTATCCCAAGAGAAGGAAGTACTATGCAAGCTACCAGCTATATCAGCCCTATCATGGCTTTCAGCAGGGGCAGCAGCAGAAGGGTCAGCGCCAATGTCAGCACTGCCGCCCCAAGCCCCAGAAGTCGCAGCTTACACTGCAACCGCAAACTGGAGGATGATTTTGACTCCTCCCTCAGGAGCATGGCATGCCTTCCCATTCCAACCACTGTTCCACTTCAGGTAGGAAGCAGATTGATCTATTTTGCCCACAGGTGGCCAACGATAACATCAGACACGTGGGCCCTCAAGATATTTCAGAAGGGGTACCTGTTGTACTTCGATCAACTTCCTCCCCCTTTTTTTTCCCAGGAGAGTATTCCCTCAATCCGTCCCACTAAGAACTCCTCCAACAGGAGGTCCAGGTTCCCTTGGCTGACCTTGTCATCGAGCTGGTCCCTCCTCAGGTCAAGAAGGGGTTCTACTCCCATTACTTTCTGGTTCCCAAGAAGACTGGAGGCTTCCAGCCATATTGATCTTCAGGACCTCAACAGATTCCACTTCTGATAAAAGTTTAAGATGATCTCCCTCTGAACATTGTTGCCTTACCTCAACGGGAAGACTGGCTATGCTCCTTGGATCTCACGAAGGCGAATACTCACATCCCCATTCACCCTTTCCACCAGCAGTATCTCTGCTTCATGATAAGCAGAAAGCACTATCAGTACCGGGTACTACCCTTCGGCCTTGCATCTGCCCTGAGGGTCTTCACAAAGTGTCTGGCGGTGGTCCTTGCATTCCTTCAGATGCTGGAAATTTTCATCTTCCTCTACCTGGACAACTGGTTGATCAGGGGTCCAACACCAGACAAGGTCCGGCACTCTGCAAGGATCACCATTTAGCCCTTCGAGCATCTGGGCTTCGTCATCAACTACCCGAAGTCTCATCTGCAGCCCGCTCAGTGCCTTGAGTTCATTGGGGCCCTCCTAGATACTGCCATGGCCCAGGCCTATCTACCCATGGGGATCGAGCACTACGATTCGTTCACCTAGCCAGAGAAGTGCAGAACCATCCATTCACCACAGCCAGGCAGATGCTGCTCATTCTCGGTCACATGGCAAGTGCAATGGACTGTCTATACGCAGTGGCACCAAGTTATGTGGCGCCTTCGGGACAAGGTAACTGTAACTCAACTACTCAAGCAGTCCCTCTTTTGGTGATTCAAACCACAAACTCTGTGCCAGGGGCTTCCCTTCCAAGCCCTTCTCCGTCAATGGGTCCTGACTACAGATGAGTCCAAGATGGGCTGGGGAGCTCATCTCAATGGTCTCTGAACAGAAGGCCTCTGGACAGTTAGGGAAGACCTCCACCAGATCAACTTCCTGGAGCTTGGTGCCATCTCCATTGTGCTCAGGTTGTTTCTAGAGCAACTTGCCAACCAGATTATCCTCATCCAGACCATCAACCAAGTAGCAATGTTCTACATCAGCAAGCAGGGGGGCACTGGCTCGTACCTTCTCTGCTGGGAGACAGGGCATCTCTGGAAGTTCACCATTTCACACAGCATGCTTCTCCAAGCGGTGTATCTGCCGAGTGAGCTCAAGTGAGCTCAGCAATCCCGCGGCCGCGTGAGCGTGCCCGTGCTCACAGAAGGTATCCTGGCTGTCCCCTATAAGTTCTCAGCGCCTGCGGCGCTTGGCTGCTCGTGCCATTTCTTGTTTGCCTGTTAAAACTGTCTCTCTGCTTGCTATTAGCTTGTGTCTATCTGTGCTTGCTTTGTAGCTCCAGCTGCTTCCCACTGCCTCTGTTGTCTTCCGGTCTCCTGCCTGGTCCCTCCCCCAGCAATCCCGCAGCCGCGTGAGCGTGCCCGTGCTCACAGAAGGTATCCTGGCTGTCCCCTATAAGTTCTCAGCGCCTGCGGCGCTTGTCGCCGCGCGCGCGACTTGGGGCGCGCACCGAAGGAGCGCACCTAAGGAGCACGACGTGCTCCTTAGGTGCGCTCCTTGGGGCCGCTCCGTCCGCGTAGGCCTGGCCTCTGTTTGGTGTCTTTTCTGCTCCTTCTCCCTTTGATCCCCTCTGTGCCATCTCCTACATCAGTTGTTCACCTATCAGCCGTCTTCCTTCCTCCGCTCTTCCGGTTCTCTCTGGCTCATCCACTCTCAACCCCTCTGTCGTGACGTCCATTTTACCCACGGTGAGCTCTGCTTTTTGCTCCCCAATCTCTTTAGCTTCCTCCATCTTTCCTCCTTCTCCCCTCTCGATGGCCCCTATACCTGTCTTTTGGGGCCATCGTCCAACCCCTTTTGCACCGAAGCGCTCCCGCTGTCCAATTTATCTCCGTCCCTGTAGTAATGCTACTACTCCCGTTCAGATCCCTTCTCTCTCTCCCTTTTCATCTACTCTTCGGATGGGACTTCTTAATTGCAGATCCTCAGAGCTAAAACCCTTCTTGTCCAGGACCTCAATCACACTCCACTCTTTGGATCTCTTCCTTATTACAGAGACCTGGTTAAAGAGGGAGAGGATGCTCTCCTTGCTCGCTCTCTCCCCCCTGGCTACTCAGCGGTTTCTGTTTCCACGCTCGGGCCGCTCTGGTGGCGGGGTGGCTGCTATTCTACATCCTGCTCTTTCGTTTACCACGATCTCTTCCTCCTCTGCTTCACTATCCTGGGCTCTACTTATCCAACTTCATTCTCCTCTCTCACTACACATCCTTCTTATCTACTTTCCGCCCGCCTCGCGATCTGATCTTTGGGATTCTTTACTTCTCACTATCTCTGATCTAACGCTTGCTTTCCCCCAACTCCTTATCGCAGGCGATTTTAACCTGCATCTCGACTCTCCTGTGTCCTCTAGGGATTACGCCTTTCTCTCTTTTTTAGATGACTTCTCTCTCTTTCAACATGTCTCTTTTCCTACCCACACTGCTGGTCACACTCTTGATCTCCTTCTTACCCTCTCCTCCTCATCCTTCTGTCTCTCCACCCTTTCCGCCGTCACCCTTCCCTGGTCGGATCATTACTGTTTACTCTTCGATTGTTCCCTCTCCAACTCCCCTTCCAGCCATCGCTACAATATCCCCTCCTTCTCAGCGTCTTTCCCGCTGTATCACACCCTCCACCATACAGCAATTTCCCTCTGCATCCCTTCTTTTTCCTTCCGACTTTCCCTCCCTCTCTCCCAGTTCCCAAGCTTCTCTTTGGTTCTCCACTCTTTCTGATGCGCTTGACACTGTGGCTCCCCTACAGCCCTGTCCTATGAAACGCCGCCCCTCCCAGCCCTGGTACCATTTCGGCCTTAGGCTCCTCCGCTCACAGCTCCGCAGAGCCGAACGGCAGTGGCGTAAGGCTCCATCCCCAATTACTCTTTCGTCATTTAAGACTCATCATTCTCACTACCGTACCCAGATACATGCTGCTAAAAGGGATTTCTTTTCTAACGCCATTTCAAATGCTCCTAATCAGACCCGGCACCTTTATAACACGCTTCATTCTCTTACCTCTCTTCTCCCCCCTGCCCCTCCCCCTTCCCTTCACCCATCTCCCCCCACCTCCTTCACTTCTTGCCACCATTTTTCAATGACAAAATTCTCAACCTTCGGGCCTCCCTTCCTTCATGCCCCCCACCTATTACCTCCCCTCCTTCGATTTACATCTCCTCCATCGTCTCCAACTCCTCTCTCATACCTGGTCTTCTTTCTCTCTACTCACCTCTGCTGAACTTCACCCGCTTATTTCTTTCCTCTAATAAGACTTATTGCTCCCTTGATCCTATACCCTCTACCTGGTTGTTAGATCCATCTCTTGCACTCCTTCCCCCTCTACTCTCTATAATTAATTCCAGTCTCTCTTCGGGTGTTTTCCCCCATTCTTGGAAGCATGCACTAATCCGCCCAATTCTGAAAAAGCCCTCCCTCGATCCTCTTATTCCCTCCAACTACCGTCCTGTTTCTAATCTTCCGTTCGTTTCCAAACTCTTGGAAAAATTTGTATTCTCTCAGCTTTCTCACCATCTAGACAACATTAACTTTCTCCATCCCCGTCAATCTGGTTTTCGTCAGGGTCACAGTGTGGAAACTATCCTTCTTGCTTTCACTAATGCTCTTCACGTAGCTCACGATCGTGGTGACATCTCGGTGGCGGTTGCCCTTGACTTATCTGCAGCTTTTGATCTTGTTGATCATTTCTCTCCTCCTTCTTTGTCTCCAAGAAGCAGGTCTCTCCCGTACGGTACTTCACTGGTTTCACTCTTTTCTTTCTTCACGATCTTGTTCTGTTCTTTTCCTCTTCCCCTTCTATTCCGGCCTCCGACCCTTTTCCTTTGATATGTGGTGTCCCACAGGGCTCTGTTCTTGCCCCTCTTCTTTTCAATCTTTTCTTGGCTCCCCTCACTCTTCAGATTCAACAATCCGGGATCAGCGCCTTTTACTACGCTGACGATATTGTTCTTCTTCATCACACTTCCCCTTCTCACCCTGATCTCTCTCTCCACTCAACTCCTGTCTTTTCCTTGGTTGCTAGTTGGCTAACACAGAATTGTCTGCACCTTAATCTCACAAAAACTACTGCTATCTGGTTCTCCCGTGGTGACTCCCCTCCCCTCTTGGCGCCTTCCTTCCTAGGTTCTCCCATATCTCTGGTCCCCCTCTTTTCGTTACCTTGGCGTTATTTTCGACTCTCACCTTACTTTTCAAAGACCACATCTCTCACGTCACTAAAACTTCCTTCTTTTTCTTACGTCAAATCCGTGCTATTCGTCATTCTTACTTCTTCTGCGCTTGCTACACTACTTCTCTCTTTGGTCATTTCTCGTATTGACTTTGCAAATTCTCTCTTTCTTGGTCTCTCTAAATCACAGCTATATCGTCTTCAGCGTATTCAGTATACAGCAGCCTCGTCGCATTGCCACTCACTCCTCTATCCTGATCAACGTTTCCCCTCTGCTCTCTCGTCTCCATTGGTTGCCCTTACCCTTCTCCTTTCCGCTTTCATTACAAACTACTCACACTGGTTCATCGAGCTTTTCACACTAATACTCCTCAATATCTGGCTGATCTTCTCACTTTCCACACCCCCAGACGCACTCCTCGTTCATTTTCACCTCAACCGCCTACACACTTCCCTCTCCCTCTCTAGCCCACCTACAGTCTACCCGTTATCCTCTGCCTTTTTTTTTCACAGCCCCTGCCCTCTGGATCTCTCTCCTCTCCGCCCTCCGTCTCGAGCCTCACCACAGCACCTTTAAGTGTAACCTGAAAACTCAACCTCTTCTCTTCTCCCTCGCTCTGGACCTTCCCTCCCCTTTTGTGTCATCTTCTTCTTCCTTTTCACTGTTGTGTTGTGTCCTTTAACTCCCCCACTTTATACTTTAAAATTGTAACTTCTTTTCATCCTTTCTAGCTATTGTATTGACTGTTTTTATAAATTTTTATTTGTTTTTATATTGTACACCGCTCTGATCTTCCTGAATGAGCGGTATATCAAATTTTAATAAACATAAACATAAACATAAACATAATGTCTTGGCAGATAATCTTGGCGAGTTCTCCAGCCACACGAGTGGATCCTCAACAGTCGAGTTTTCAGCTGTATCTTCCAGATGTGGGGCATCCCAAGCATAGACCTCTTTGTGTCACTGGACAATGCTCAGGTGCCGCAGTTTTGCTCCAGGGTTCCATGCAGCAGTCGGATGGCTTCCAATGCTTTTCTCCTGGTTTGGGGCAAGGGACTATTTTATGCCTATCAACCAAAACCTCTGGTGGCCAGGACCTTCTTCAAGCTACAGGAGGACAAGGCTACCATAATTCTCATTGTCCCACATTGACCCCGACAGCCCTGGTTCCCTCTTCTCCGTTTGTCTCAGAGACCACTAATCCGACTCTGTTCTGTTTCCGATCTGATAGCCCAAGACAGGGAATCTCTTCTTCACCCCAATGTCCGCTCCCTGTTTCTCACAGCATGGATGCTGAACACATAGTTCTCGCAGAGCTCCACCTACCAGTCGATGTGGAGAACGTCCTCCTGGCTTCTCGCAAGGACTCCACATGGCGTTTCTATGCTTTTAAATGACGCAGATTCCCTCTGTGGTGCGCTGACAAGGTGCTGCACCCTTTTCTTGTTCAGTGGAGTCTTTGCTCACTTACCTGCTCCACCTGTCCAACCTGGGTCTCAAATTGAACTCTGTCAGCGTGCATCTCAGTGCAGCGGCCACCTACCATCATAGGGCGAATGGTAAGCCCTTTTCTGCATATCCCCTTGTCGGTCGCTTTATGAGAGGCCTCTTGCTCTTTCGGCCTCCAATTAGGCCCCCTCCTATGGTGTGAGACCTTAACGTGATGCTCGGCAGCTCATTTCTGCTCCTTTTAAGCCACTCGGCTCTTGTCCGCTCAGATATCTCACATGGAAGGTCATCTTCTTAGTAGCAGTCTTCTGTGCATAGAGTCAGTGAACTCCAGGTGCTAGTGGCATATCCTTCTTATACGAAGTTTCATCACAATAGATAGGGTGAATCTGGAGGACCAAAGTTTCTGCCTAAGGTTGTTTTTGCCTTTCACCTTAATCAATCAATGGTACTGCCTACCCTTTTTCCCAGACCTCATATCAACAGGGCTGAGCACTGGCATTCTGCCTCAAACCTACCCCCAGCTCTTTGTCTCTTTTGACCCCAGTAGGCTGCATGTGGCAGCCTTGAAGAGTACCCTTTCGCTTTGTGTTGTAGACTGCATCTCCTTCACTTATGCTCAAGTTGGTCTGACTTTGGAACGCCGTGTCATGGCTCACAGTATCCAAGCTATGGCTGCTTTGGTAGCCAACTTGCGTTCCAATCTTCACGGTGGAGATCTGTAGGGCTGCTACATGGTCTTCCGTCCATACCTTCACATCCCATTACTGTCTGGATGGAGATTTCCAACGTGACAGCAACTTCAGCCAAGCCGTACTCCAGCACCTGTTTGGGAATTAAGGCAACTCCTTCCCATCAGCCCTTCTGTCCGTCAGGCTACCATAGAGTTGACCTGCTAGTGATGTTCATGCTGGACGCTGACTCTTGAAACCTTTCAATGATTACTCATGCTGCTGTTCTCGTTTCTTTTTTTCTGGTTGCCCTGTTGGGCTGTTTACAGTTTTTTCAGTAACCTGTAGCTGGTGAGTTCCATATGTGAGGACTGACTTCCTGCTTAGTCCTGGAGAAAGCATAGTTACTCACCTGAAGCAGGTGCTCTCCGGGAAGAGCAGGAATCATTCCTCACTACCCTCCCTCCTCCCCATGGTGTTTTAATTTTTGGCTTAACATCATACTGAGGTAAGATGGCTCCTTCGGACGCGTGTGTGTTCAACCTCCCATAAGCTTCCTTTGGAAGCTGGGGAGTGTTCCTGCTCGAGCTCTGTCCGTGACATCACCATATGTAAGACTGATTCCTGCTGTTCCTGGAGAACACCTGCTAAAGGTAAGTAACTATGTTTTCTGCATACCCTAGTTTATGAGTGAGGTTCATTACTGTCTGTGGAGAGAGTGAAGGTGGTACCACCATTATCTGTATACATGCTGATGTTATCTGGTTAGCGGTGGTTTTCATCTGGCACTTATCCAGATAACTTAGGCCACATGAAAAGCAGGCCTAAATTGCTATCCGGATAAGTGCCATTTAAAAATCGCTGCTATCTGGATAAGGTCAGCAGGTATCCAGATAGCAATGCTCAATCCAGATATTCAGTGACAGTCACTATCTGGCTACTGCTGCTAAATAACCTGTCGATATTTAAGCACAGTGACAGACTTCCGGGGCATCTAAACATCGGCTCTTTTGAAAATCAGACCCAAATAGTGTAACATCATAACAAAATAGTAACATGTAGATATCTGAATTAAGTTTAATGACATTATCTCTTAAGTAAATGTACATTAAACATATCCCACACAAATCTATCCTCCCACGCACAGATATCCCCACATACATTACATGCACATCCCACAACTTCTGCAAAGACATCTCCCGCATGTACTGTACATATATCCACAGGTACACATACAACCTATGCTCTCAAATACACTTATAACACAGCCTCCCAAAACACTCACACATACTCTTTCGGGAAGCATCCCCAAAGTCATGTCTGCATGTTTTCTTAACTTATTTTCTTATATTTTATTTTATTTTCTAGCCACCTGTGGTCTCCATCTCCTCCCATTCTAAGATGACTATACTGTTTAATGTTTTTGAAGACCTGATACATATGTTAGAACTTAGGGTTTTTAACACGTGTAAACTTTGGTGGCCTTACCTCAAGTCCATGTTGAGAAAATAGTACAGATGATTTTATACAAATTCCTGAACATAACGTTAACTTTTATTCTTACACTCCATGTAAGTATTAACTGTTGTTCCTATATTCCATGTAAGTATTAACTGTTTACCAGGGCCGGATTTACCTATACGCCATGTACACCATGGCGTAGGGCCCACAGCTGGCAAGGGCCCACAAAAAGCTGCCGCAGCAGCATGGAAGTTCCCGCGGCAGCATGGACGGTCCCGCGAGGCCCCCTCTGCCCTGCCGAATCCCCGGCTGAGCCCCTCCGTGCCGGCTTTGAGAGGTGCGAAGGGAGAGTGTCTCCCTCGCGTCTCTGTTAAGCCAGCAGGGGCTGATGGGAAATTTCCCATCAGCCCCTGCGGGCTTAACAGAGACGCGAGGGAGATACTCTCCCTTCGCACCTCTCAAAGCCGTCGCGGAGGGAGGGATTCAGCAGGGCAGAGGGGGCCCCGCGGGACCGTCCATGCTGCCGCGGCCTTGGTAGCAGCCAGCGGTTTTGCTTTTTTAAAATTTCATTTTACTTGAGCCGATGGGGGTGGGTAGGACTGGAAATGGGCTGGGGGGGTTAGGACTGGTAATGGGCTATGGGGGGGGTTAAGACTGATAATGGGCTGTGGGCTGATGGGGGCTGTCTGGTAATGGGCTATGGGGGGGCTAGGACTGGAAATGGGCTGGGGGGTTAAGACTGGAGGTGGGCTAATGGGGTTAGGATTGGAAGTGGGCTGATGGGGGGTTAGGACTGGTAATGGGTTATAGGGGGGGCTTAAACTGAAAATGGGGTGATGGGGGGTTAGGACTGGAAGTGGGTTGATGGGGGGGCTAGGACTGGTATTGGGTTGGGGGGTTGCTAGGGTGGCTAGGACTGGAAATGGGCTGATGCAGGGACTAGAAGGGAATGGATGCTGGGCGAGGCTGGAACTAGAAGGGAGCTGATGTTGGGGGAGGATTAGAATGGGATGGGGCTGGAAGAGTAAAATGGAGAAGGGAAAAATATTTTGTGTGGGAGGGATAAAAAATCTACAATTGGCCGGGTATTGGGAGAGTAAGTGGGGATTGAGGATGGAGGGGTAAAATTTGAGTGGATGAAATAGGAATGAGGAAAGAGCAAAAGGAGAAAGATTAGTATGTTAAAGCAGATGTAGAGAGAGAATGGAAAAAAACTAGAAGAGAGAAGAAAAGACAAATGGACAGCAGACGATGGAGAGTTAGCAGAAGACACGAAAAAACCAGAAGAAAGTGGCTGGAGCAATTGCAGCTGAAAAAAAATGCACAAAAGGTAGAAAAATATCTCTTTATTTTGAATTTATTAATTGGAATATGTCAGCTCTGGTAAATGTGCATCATTAACGTCTGCGCTTTGTTTAGTACAAGAGCAAATTAATGTATAGTTTTATTTCTACAGTGTTGTACATTCCAAGTTTGGCTTTTGGGATTCCCAGTTTAATTATTGTCTTCCTGTTTCTAAATTGTGATTACTTGTTTGGTGATGGTCTATGTTCTGCATGTGTAACTGAGCTGAGGTGTTCTGTTTATATAATTCCTATTTGACATTGCCACTTGTTCTCTTTCCCCAGTAGGTCATGTATTGTTGTTCTCTGAAATGTATTGGTTTAATATTTGCAGTGTTGCCTTTTGATTGGTAGAGTATGGTGCTTTGTGAGTCCTGGTAGTGCTGTTAGGATACGGCGGGTTTGCTATGGGTTGGCACTGGATTATAGTAATGTAGAAATCTTTTAGTCTTTCTTTATCCATACACTCATTAAGAGGCACGTTTACTAAAAGTTAGTATATGGTAACATTATGCAAATATTTATGCAAATGAGGCCCCTTATGCAAATGAGGCCCCGCACCCCCCTTGGGCCGCCCCTGCTGGGGGCCCACAATTTTTGTTGGCGTAGGGCCTCACTCAAGGTAAATCCGGCCCTGCCCCCTTGACACTTTGATAAGGCGGTTAATGCAGCAGCATTGTGGTGCACCACACAGTTGGTGTATAAAGAAGCAGAGGCTCACAGAGTCGGGTCCTGGCAGTGGATTTTGACAAACACAGAGGATCTCTAAAGGAAAAAAGGGGACTATTGTGGTTGATATGGAAGAACAGACTAAATAGGCCATGTGGTCTTTTTCTGTCATCATGTTTCTATAAGGCGGTATAGAAGAGTAGCTAAATTTTAATTAATTAATTACCGCACCTTAGTAAACAAGCCTCTTAGTCTTTCAGGTGGTAAAATTTAGCCCATTTGGTGACTGAATTGAATTAACTAGTTGTCTGCTATTATGTAGTGTTAAACCAGATTATTGTAGTCTGTTTTTGTACTTAAAAAAACCCAGATTAGACGTGTGAATGATGATAAATGTGTGTTTAGCCAGTAAAGGAGAATTGAGGTGAATGTGACTATTTCTTAAAAATTGTTCTTACGCTCTTATAAGTATTAACTGTTGTTTACACTGTTATCCTGTAAACTGCCTTGATACTTTGATAAGGTGGTATATTAAAGTAGCTAAATAAATAACCTTCAGGTTATATTTTATCCAGCTCAATAATGACGGTGTGTACCTGATTTTGATATCTTGAAGATTCCCATATGGCTTTTTTCTCACTGAATCCACTCAGATAATTCATATTTTCTAGTTTTCTTCTGTGTTACAGATTCCAGTTATTCTAGCACTGCTGAATTCTGTGGACAGTGTTCTGTGGTGATGAAGATTTGTTGTTATTTAAGAAAATAACAATTCACACATTTGCAAAGAAATAAGTCAACAAGTAAATTCAAAGTGATTCTTTTTATTGGACTAAACTAATACATTTGTGACTGTTTTTTGAGAGCAATGCTTCCTTCATGAGGTCAGTGTAGAATGAGCTACAGAAGGTTCCAAGATTGCGGACAATGCCTGCTGCTGAGCAAAGCCACTCCTATTTCTTTATAATTTCATTATTTTACCCACCTAGTGCAAAAGCAGGGCAAGACCAGGGGGTTTTGCCTTTGGACGGTAACTGCAGGCTAGAGCTCCATCGGCCCTATGGACTCTTATGTGGAGTAATCTGGAACCGAGGGTTTGGGTTCTGATCTGAATTGGCCTGTGCAACTGTTGAAGACAGGAGGACCATTTGAGGTGCTTGGTTAGGAGGCGGAGTGGAACGGGTAAATGTAGATCGATTGTTTACGTTATCAGAATATAGAAAGACTAGGGGACATGGAATGAAGCTACAGGGTAAACTATTTAAGACTAATAAAAGAAAATATTTTTTCACTCAACGTGTAATCAAACTCTGGAATTTGTTACCGGAGGATGTAGTAAAGGCTGTTAGTGTAGCTGGGTTTAAAAAAGGTTTGGACAAGTTCCTGGAGGAAAGGTCCATAAACCATCATTAAGAAGGGACCCAGGATATCAATGGTTGACCCAGTACAAGCATTGTGAAACCTGTGTCTCTTGGGGAACTGCTAGGTACATATGATCTAGATTGGCCACTGTTGGAAACAGAATACTGGGCTTGATGGACCTTGGTCTGACCCAGTATGGCATATCTTATGATCTTATGAGGCATTGCGAAGCCCACAGCTGCAGATTTCCCTCAACTGTATAATTCTCTAAACACTCCTGCTATACAGATGTTTATCGATGATGATGATAGCTAGAGAAGGAAAAAGCAGTGTAGAAAGCTTGATTTTTGGGCTTGCTGTAGGAGGCACTGTAGATGGTGGCCAAGATGCTGTGGTTGCAAGGTCGAGAAGCTGAATTTGGCTTCTAGACATTAGGACAAAAATAGGCAGCTGTCATGGATAAGGAGACTGTCTCTACTGGGGGATGTGGATAGAGGACACACTCGAGTATCTTAGGCTGCTTCAGTCTCTGGGATTAAAGACATCCTGAGTGTTCATCTCAAGCTAGAGGCTCTGGGGAATTCATTTTGACCTAGGAATTTGTGATTTCTTAATTTCCCCGTGACTCATTTGGTCTTTTCAGAAATATTTCTGTTTAATATTTCTATATTCTTATACTTGTTCACCGCCTTGAATGCTATGGCATATTACAGTATAGAAATATTTTAAAATAAATAAATATTTATTTGGAAATATTTTAAGATATGTTAATTTCACATTGGATTTACACATGCCCACACTCTCCTCTAAAATTGAAGCCATTTCACTTGGATAAATCTTCAACCACATGAAGTCCCTTTTTGGAAAGGCTGTTAATGTGATTGAAGACGTATCCAAGTGAAAATGTCTACAAATCTATGGGGTACGTTTACTAAATTGCAGTAGTGCGATATCGGATCTGCGGTCCCATTGATTTCACAATGGACATGTCTAGATTTGCAAAATGGTAAAGATGCACTTGTAAGTGCTGACATTTGCATGTGCAGCACTTACATTTGCAAGTTGCTGGGTTTCTGCCGTTAGTTTTTCCCCACCTATATCTTTGTGAAATGATTCTTACCACTGCACACGGATACCCATCCCTGTACGTTCCTGCAGCTACTTCTTTAATATAAAGCATATGTCCATGGAGAGGGGCAGAGATATACTGATTTCACAACAGATTTACACGTACCCACTCTCTCCTGATTTCAATGGGGCCGTGGCTCCGATATCGCATGGAATCCGCTACCACGGTTTAGTAAACATACCCCATGTCAGTTTTAGAGGAGAGAGTGGGCACGTGTAAATTCGTTGTGAAATCAGAGAAGAAGGTCTTATAGATTGTTCTCTGGAAACAAGCAGGAAGTCAGTCCTCATATATGGGTGATATCAGCGCCAATGGAACCTGTGCGGTAACCTCTCCCTAGCTTTCAAAGAAAGCCTTTGGGAGATGTGCTATGCATGCATGGTCCCCTTCCCGCCCAAGTGTGCCATCTTGCCTCAGTCTCCCTTTTTCCGTGGAGCCCATCAGATGTGTGTCTGTTCCCCTTGAAAAAGTTGGTGATTTTTGTTGTCTTTTTTTGCTTTTTCCGGTAGCGTACCAGTGCCTTTTTTGCCCACTTGTCTCAGCATCGCATCCTCTGGTTCTTTTTTCTTTTTCTTCTTTTCATTTGGCACGGGTTCACGCCTTTTTCCTGGCCAGGCCTAGTGAATTTGACCTCGTGGGGGCCGTCTTCCCCGCAATGGCCTTGGCCATTGGCCTGCTGCACTCATAATAGTCGTGTGGATCCATGTGCTACATGCTGCCTTTGATGCCTCAGGTTTGCGGTCTCTGTAAGCAGATGACGTCTAAGGCCCTCGGGAAATGTCAGCAGCAGCATGAGTTGATTTTCCAGAAGACCAACTCAGCCCCAGAGTCCTCTGCAACAGCCCGCCCAGAGACTCCTTCCAGGACCTCAACACCAGTGGAGACCATGCAACCTCGGAACTCCGGGTCCATGGGACCTCCAGCTGAAGCTCCCGCATCGAGGATCGCACCAAGAAGGGCCGGAAGACCTCGAGGACCCTGTCAGGTGACAAGCCAAGGAAAGTTGAGCAGCCGTCCAAGTTGCCTCGATGGGAACCATCCATGCCTCAGGACCGATCTTGGATCCCTGAGGCCATTTTGGTTGAGGACTCTCCCTCAGTGGTGCTGGGCCCAAAGGCCTCGGTGCCCATGCCAAAGGCAGTGAAGCCATCTGGTCTCAAGGCTGGGATGGTGGCCTTGGAGCGCAGTTTGTCTGCCTTCATAGCCCAGCCGTGGGTTCTGATGCCCTGTTCCTCTGGGTCATCACTTTCAACCACCGGGTCCTCCACCACAAGGGACTCACCATAATTCAAGCCGATCCTTGAGCACCACCAGCCTCAAGAGAGCCTTGGCCGTGGACCTGGTCCACAGGGCTGCGGTCCTCACTGCTTAGTGCCTTCGGCTCCAAGTGCCTGGCCGCCATGGCCCTGAAGTCTTTGGGCCCAGGCCAGCACCCCGACTCCCGGAGGACCCCCGACTCCTCCGAGCTGGACTCGGATTGGGAGACCAAGGACAGCAAGTCCCCAGATACCCACTACGGGTGCCACACTTTCACATGGAGGCATTGCAGTCAGTGATAGTAGCGGTATGAGAAGGGAAATTCTTGATATCCCTCGACCTCACTGTGGCTTACTTCCACATTCCAGTACATGCAGAGCACCAGCAGTTTCTCAGATTCATGGTACTGGGGGGGCACTTTCAGTTTCAGGCGTTGCCTTTCGGACTGGCGTGCCTGAAGGGCATGCCTCACTGAATGCAGCTCACGACGGATGACAGCCTAGTCGGCTGGGAAGCACATTCCGAAGCTCAGTTTTATGCAGGGGCTGTGGGCGGAGCAAGAAGCACAGTGGCCCATAAACCAACTGGCGTTGAGAGCAATTTTCCTAGCTCTGCAAGGCTTTCAGGACCTGTTGCGGGGAAAAGCCATGAGGGTGTTCTCGGACATCACCACGATGGTGGCATACATCAACTGGCAGGGCAGTACAGGCAGTGCACAACTGGAAAAGGAGGAAGGTCTGTTGATGGAATGGGTGGAGAACAAGCTCTTGGCTCTGTCGGGAGCACACTTGGCTGGACAAGAGTCCGCCTCTATGTTCTATCTGAGCAGAGTTAGGATGGACTGGCAGAGTGGA
This sequence comes from Ichthyophis bannanicus, assembly GCA_033557465.1. Taxonomy (NCBI): domain Eukaryota; kingdom Metazoa; phylum Chordata; class Amphibia; order Gymnophiona; family Ichthyophiidae; genus Ichthyophis; species Ichthyophis bannanicus. Next base: position 600,965,689 of record CM066031.1, on the reverse strand, counting down.
CACTCATTCGGAGTGTTTTCGGACAATTGGTGCACCGGTGGGGACAGCCAATCATGGATTTGATGGCAACCTGCAAGTTGGCCAAAGTGACGTGGCTTTACAGCAGGAGGAGAGAGCGCATGTCGAAGGGGCTCGACATGCTAGTTCAACCATGGCCCACAGAAGGGCTTCTGTATGTCTTTCCTCCCTGGCTTCTTATCAGCCAGATAGTGCAACAGGTAGAGGCTCATGGGGGGGGCTGGTGTTTCTGATCGCCCCGACTGGCCAAGGCAGCCATGGTATGCGGATCTAGTACATATGACGGTTGAGAGGCCATGGCATCTCCTGGCTTGGGAAGATCTGCTGAGCCAGGGACTCATTCGGATGCTGCAGGTGGATCGGTTTTTGCTTACAGCATGGCTCTTGAGAGGGCGCAGTTAAGAAAGAGGGGCTATGCGTCTTCAGTGGTAGCGATCTTGCTTAAGGCTCGTAGACAATCTACATCACTGGCGTATATCCAGGTATGGAGAGTGTTCGAATATTGGTGTGAGACATAAGGTTGTTCCGCTATGTGGTGCTTAGTGGCAGAGATCCTGGCATTTCTTCAGGCTGGGATGGATAAGGGCTTGACCTGCAATTCATTAAGGGTGCAGTTGTCAGCCCTCTTGTGTTATAGGGCAGATTTAGAGGGGTGCCCTTAGCCTCACACCCAGATGTAGTTCGATTTCTCAGAGTGGTGAAGCAGGTGTGACCGCCAGTGCGTTCAGTCGTTCCGCCATGGGATCTCAATTTGGTGTTGTCCACCTGACGGAGCCGCCCTTTGAGCCTTTAGTGGACTGCACGTTGAAAGACTTGACATTGAAGGCAGTGTTTATGGTAGCCATTTGTTCAGCCAGAAGGATTTCGGAGCTCCAGGCGTTGTTGTGCAGGGAGACGTATCTCATGATATCGAGGGATAAGGTGGTCTTATGGCCGGTTCCGTCTTTCTTACCAAAGATACTATTCCACCTGAATCAATCGGGATCCTTTCCAGTCTTCTTGGAAATGGAGGGGGGCAACTACGCTGGATCCCCTTCTACAAAGCCTTGATGTACGTCGCGTGTTAAAGAGGTACCTGAAGAGCACAGGACCCTTCTGTAAATCAGAGCGCCTGTTTGTATTATTTGGAAGGCTGTGTAAGGGAAAGAAGACGTCCATATCCAGATGGGTTAGAGAAGCCATCTCCTCGGCTTATCTTTTGAATCGTAGGCCGGTTTGCGGATACATTTGACTCGTACCCAGGCAGTGTCGTGGGCAGAGTTTAGCCTGGTGCCACCTGTAGAGTGGCTACCTGTTCCTCTTTGTCTTCCTTTGTGAAGCATTACCATTTTAATGTGCAGACTTCAGAGGAGGCTTGTTTTGGCTTGGCGGCACCGCAGGCTGGGGTAGTGGGTCCCTCTCATGGATAGAATTGCTATGGTACATCCCAAAAATGCCAGTACTGGACTGGAGGAACGAAATGGTAGAAAAAATTAGACCTTACCTGCTAATTCATGTTCCTTGAGTTACTCCAGTCCAGTCCCGAATCCCTCCCTGTTAACAGATATCAGATAACTGTGGCTAACTGTTACCACATGGCTCCCCAGCTGCAAGAAATCTACCTAGTTCAAATTATGGACGTCCCGGGAATAGGGGTTCAAAGTGCTAACAAGAACAAAATAAAAATCTTGGGGGGGGGGGGGGGCATAAGGCTGAAGGTTCGCCTAGGGTGCCCAGTATTCTTGCACCGGCCCTGGGAAGTAGCTGCATAAAAATACTTTCTGGCTTCTTCCTCATTTTCAGTTGGATCCCAGGGCAGAGAGTGAGGCTGAGCAGGGCAAAGAGTGCCTGGGATAGATTAGGAAGGAAGAAGGATAGGAAGATTTGCCTTGGTCAGGTTGCAGAGTGGACAGGAGAGGATGGTATGGGAAAGGGGATGAGAGAAAGGTACATGCTACGTTACCCACCAAACACATCATGCACCACCCTGATCACATCCTACTCTACCATCCAGTTCACAGACCCGTCACACAGGGCTGCACCGAGCCAGAATTGCGCCCTTGGAGACTTGCACATTGGGTGTGCGCCCCCCTCCTCCTCCCCATATTTCCGTCTAGCCACTGCCTGCTGCTGCCGCCCTCTGTTTTCTCCATGGCGGTGGCAGCAGGGCAAGAGCAGGCAGAGGCTGGATGGAGGTATGGGGAGGGGGCGCACCCAATGTGCAAGTAGCCAGCAGCAGATCTGACGTCGCGTCAGAGGAGGGAGGGACCAGGCCTGCAGAAAGACCCAAAAAGGCTTAGGGGTGCATTTCAGCTGCCTGCTGTTGCTCTGCCACCACTGAGAGAATAAATGTGGCGGTGGCAGGGCAACAGCAGACAGCTGAAATACGCCCCCTAAGCCTTTGCGCCCTGTGCAGCCGCACCTCTCGCACAGGGCTAGGTAGGGTACTGCCATACATAATACATACTTTAAACCAGTGGTTCTCAACCTTTTTTGTACCGTGACCCCTTTTACCATTGGTCAACTTGTGGTGACCCCCAATGATAAAATCAAATGTGTCTCTCTTCCTTTATCATTAACGCATTGTCGCTGTAATCATTTGTTGAATTATTAATATATTATAGGCCTTTGCAATATGTTTTTATTTATAAAATTTACTTATTTAAACCACAATTAATCACAACAGCAAGTAACAATATTTGATTTCAAAATTATGATGATTTTGCAGTTAAATCACTAATATGAAATAAAAGTATTTTTTCTACCTTTGTTGTCTGACCAATTTATTCTCTGATCATGCTGGTCCCGATCTGAGGCTTCTGCTTTCCTGTCTTCTCTTAGCTCTCTTTCTGTGGTCTATGGTCCATCTGCCATTTCTTATCTCTTCTTTCGTTTTCTTCACTTCTTTCCATCAGCCTATTTCCAGTCCCAGTAACCATCCCCAGTATCAGCCCCTTTCCAGTCCTCACTCTCAGTACCTTCCAATGTCAACTTGCATTCCCATGACTGCCACTGGTGTCCATTCCCTTCCAGTCCCCCTCCTTCCCCACCGAGCAGTCCCTTGTAGTACAAATACCATGGCAGCCCCTCTCAGATCCACTCTTCCGGTTCCATTCTCCCATCCCCTCGTATCAGCCCATTTGTAGCCTTAGCCCCCAGTTTTCTTCCAGGGCCAGCAGCTCTATCCTCCCCTCCCCACAATCAGCCCATTCCCAGTCGAAGCCCCCCAATCAGCTCGCTTCCAGTGCTAGTCCCCCCTCAACCCCATTACCAGTGCTAGCCTCCCCTAATCAGCCCAATACCAGTCCTACCCCCCATCAGCTCATTACCAGTCCTAGCCTCCCCTAATCAGCTCATTTCCAGTGCTAGTCCCTCCTCAACCCCATTACCAGTGCTACGCTCCCCTAATCAGCCCATTACCAGTCCTACCCCCCCCCCATCAGCCCATTTCCAGTCCTAACCTCCCCGATCAGCTCATTTCCAGTGCTAGCCCCCCATCAGTCCATTACCAGTCCTACCCCCTTATCAGCACATTACCAGTCCCAACCCCCCCTTGATCAGTCCATTCCCAGGCCGAGCCGTCTCTAATCAACCCATTACCAGTCCTAGCCCTCCCCCATCTGCCCATTATAATCCTAACCCGCACTGTCTCTCCCCTCTGTCCAGAATTTATTGCCCGTCTGTACAGTATGTCCCCCTGTCTCTTCCCTTTGTCCATGTCAGCCCCCCTCCCTCCATGTCAGCCCCCCTCCCTCCATCAATGTCAGCCCCCCTCTGTCCATGTCAGCCCCCTCCCTCCATCCATCAATGTCAGCCCCCCTCCCTCCATTCATGTCAGCCCCCCTGTCCATGTCAGATCCCTCCCTCCCTCCATGTCAGCCCCGTTGCAGGTTCCCTGCCCCCTCCTCCCCTCTCCCTGTCTGCCTGCTGCTGTTCTGCTGTTCTTCTACAGCCGCGGCTCCCTGTCTCTTAGGGAACCACGGCTATACCTGTAAAACTGTTGCGGAGTCTTCCCGTCTCTCGACATGTTCCGTGCAGCATTGTCCCGCCTCCAAAGGAAGTGGTAAACAACTTCCTTTCGAGGTGGGACAATGCTGCATGGAGCCCGTCATGAGATAGGAAGGCTCCGCAACAGTTTTACTGGCACAGCTGCGGTTCCCTAAGAGACAGGGAGCCGTGGCTGCATTAGAAGGGACTGGGAGGCGGTGAGTTTGCCGCTGCCGAGAAGCAGATGCGGCAGCAACTTGGGTGCTTTTTTTTTTAACGGTGGAGTGAGGTGAGGCGAGGCGACCCCTGCTAAATCCTGTGGTGACCCCCATGGGGGTCGCGACCCACAGGTTGAGAACCGCTGCTCTAAACAAATCTCCTATCTACTACACACCACCCCTCATCCACCACACACTATGCTTTACATCACACATCTTTCATCACACCCACCTCATACACACCATGTGCCCTCCTCGCACCTATCACACATACCATGCACCTTCTCTTACTAGCTGCATATCCAGTCCCCCACACTTGCTCAACCTTTACATGGCATAAACATCTGAAAAGCCACCAAGGACCAAACACACTCTTCCTAATGCACCACACACCACTTTTTAATTTCCTCAGGACTTTCATATGTCATGGACTCAGACTGGATTGTGATATTTTCCCAGTGGCAAGCCCCCTGAGCAAGCACCTCCACTGAGAGAGTGACTGCTCCTGGGGGGGGGGGGGATTGCAAGACAGAAAGAGAAGGAGAGAGGTTGTGACAGTAGGGGGGGAGTAAGTGATAACAGGAGGAGGATTTTGAGAGGGAGGGAGCCAAAATGAGTTTCCATTGTAAAGGCTGATGAGCAAGTCCCTTCACTGAGTTTCAGCAAGTCTCTACTAGTTTCATAGTATTAGAATACCTATCAGTTTGAACTTGTAAACTAATCAATTATAAAAAGAAATGGCAAATGGAAGCTTCCCACGGATCTTGACTACTTGTGTATTTAACCATATGGAATCATTTACTACAAGTGCCAATTTTAAACTAATTTTTTTATTTTAATCAGATTGATGAGACAATATAAATAGCATGTGGCATATGTGTAAAAACCTTACTCTGCATTATTTAACAGCCCTATAGAGAAGATGCAGATCATTCCCATTTTCCTTTCCTTTGTCATGCTATTTCTCCCATCTGCCTTTGGGGAAATAGAACTCAAGGCTAATGGAACTTTCTCAGACAGGCAATATTACAGTACTATAAATGTTGTTAATGGTGGACCTTGGGGAAGTTGGACCTGGATTGATAAGTGCCCTGAAAACTCATATGCTATTGGATTTAGTATAAAGGTATCTGCTAGTGTTTATATATTTATATCTGTAATTTATAGTCTAAGGAGCTGTGGGCTGATGCTAATTTTCTTCACTTGTCAATTTTTATGTCTTCTAGTTAGAAAGCTATACAGGAGCTGGAGATGACACCTCACTTAATGGAATCCGTTTATTTTGTACAAGTTCTAATGGTGTTGTGTATACTATTGAATCTGGGACTGAATCGTAAGTTTAATCAATTACTTTAGTATTTAAATTTTTAGCTATTGCAAAAATATACAGGGTGGCCCCAAAAAAGTGAGAACATCTCGTAGCATATAAGTTATCTAAAAATTCCAAAAGACAGATGTAAACGATTGACAAATTTAAAAAAAAATGATGGTGACCGGAAATTGTCGAAATAAAGACGTTATATAGCTAAAAAAGGTAAATAAGTAAACTATTTAAGCTTTTAATTTACGAGATGTTCTCACTTTTTTTGGGCCACCCTGTATAGCTTATAGCAGAATATACCATACATGATTTGCAGCCTTTCTGCTGGGCTGACTCTAATCCTTCTCTGAGAGGAGACTATACTTTGCTGTGAAATTTATATTTTTATGATACATGGCTTTTTTTCTGTTGGTATATGTGGATACCTAATGCAAATGCAATGTGTGCCTTTGAGTCAATGCTGACTCCTGGCGACCCAGCAGATCCTGGGATTTCTTGGCAGTGTGACTGGAAGTAGATTGCCAGGCCTTTCTTCCGAGGCAATGGAGGGTTACGTGACTTGTCCAAGGTCACAAGGAGCACTAGTGGGAATTGAACCTTGGTCTGTTTGTTACTAAGCCAGTGGTTTAATACCTGCATCTTTTATCGTCTTCATCAGCTACAGGGAAATGACAGGAGAGGGAGGGACTGGATTATAAAGCAGTGTTGCTTTCTCCGCTCTGCTCTGTTCCATCAGCCTTACCCTCTCGCCAGGCAAAGCGCAATGCCCGATGGGGAAGAAAAATAGGAGGGGAGAAGATGGAGTAGGAAATGGAGAGAGATTTTCTGCTGAATGAGATCTGGAGCACACAAGGCTCATGCTCCCACTCGATTAAGGTGATAACTACAAGGTACAATTGATGAGAAATTGAGAGAACTGAAAAGTGAAAATCCTACCACTGGACCTCAGATACCAAGGGGAATCCTTAGAACATAAGAACTGTCATACTGGGTCAGATCAAATGTCCATGAAGCCCAATATCCTGTTTCCAACAGTGACCAATCCATGGTCACAGGTACCTGGCATGATCCCAAAATTTTCTACTAGGCATACGCAGTGTTTTTCACACACACATAATAGACAATCCCTGCTCCACAAAATAGAACAAACAGGGGACTAAAGTAATTCTTAAAGGGAAATAATTGAAATACACATGGATGTAGACAGGAGAATAAGGGTGTCAGAATCCAAAAACAGCCTCAGATTCCTTGCTGCTTACCTCCAGAAATAAGCAGTGGATTTCTCCAAGCCTTCCATAATAATGTTTTTTGTACTTTTCTTCCAGGAACGTTTCTAACCTTTTTTAAACTCAGCTACACTAAATACTCTTACCACATCCTCCAGCAACAAACTCCACAGCTCCTTTATGCATTGAGTGAAAAATATATTTTCACCGGTTTGTTTCAGTGTACTACTTAGTAACTTCATGATGTGATGCATAGCCTACTCCTGGGGTAATGCTGCACAAAGCAGGACTTGCACATAATTCCCCACTTGCGTAGAATTTTGCATTTCCTGTGAACAGTGATGCAGGCTCAGGGTGCACAAGCTTTAAGGGCGCTCGAGCCTGCCGCACTGTTCACCTCTTCACAGCTGCAGGAGTGTTTCCTTTTGCTCCCACAGCTGTGCTATACTTCTTATGTTATATCTTAATAAGAGATAAACTAAATCTAATTAGTCAGACCTATTACTTGTGTGTTTAAAGTATGAAATTTTTGTCGGATCGTTTGTCCTGAAAGGGAACCTTCCCTCTCTCATAGCAAACCCTCCTTTTTCTCTTTTAATAAAAGAGTGCACTCACCCTTTTCCTCCCCTGAGGCAAAATTACAAAATAATCCTCAGTATTAAAAAATAATATTGCAACCATGAGAATGATGATATGAGTGTATTAGCATATAACTTAACTCAAGGTCCATGAATCATTACGGAGACTCCTGCACATGTCTTCCAAGGTAAACTGCAACGCCCTATCTCCAACGATTAGCAGTGTGAATTATTGTTGCTTTAAAGATGTAATACACCGTAACTTCCAGATCCAAGGATTCCCCTGAGTACTCTACCATGCCCTTCACAAAACTTCTCAAAATATACTGATTACCGAAAGAACGTGTAGACCATTGATTATTGTACACGTTGTGTTTCAAACCATGAGCCTCCTGGTCCTTCTTCATGCATTTCCATCTAACTATTACTCCTCCTCCTCCTCTACCATTTTGAACTTAGCCTCGTTCCCCTATCCAAAGAAAGCGGGCTTATCATTGGCTGTCAGAAGAGCTCAATCTATCAGGCTCCACCAATCCAGAGCGAGATTCAAACCAGCAGGTGTTATTGATCGTAACTGATAAATCCAAAATTGTTCTAAGAAGTGCTCAGAGTTCCAGTACCATATCTCTGACCGATGAGCACAACTGGTGCCTTAAATGTTTAGGCCCAGACCACAATATAGAGTCTTGTTCCTCCTGTCGCCATATGACTTCCAGAGGAAGAAAGAACGCTAAACTCTTTCCTTCGGTGCATTCCTTGGGGGCGACGACTCCATCAAAATGATCCCATGCTTCCAAGTCATCATCGACACCCAGAAAAAGAAGCATCGCTCAGTCCCCAACATATCTCAAGAAGACATCGGCTTCGGCATCGAGGCACTCCCATTCATCGATATCGAGGTCAGTATCGGTATCGGACATCGAGCACCGGCATCAGCACCGATCGCACCCCGATGGGGACCATCCAGCTAAACAACCCCAGTGGGAGGCGTCACCCTCCAAACCCTTACAAGGATTAGGGGATGCCCCTGAGGCTTAGTCTCAGCGGAGCTCCCTTTACCAGCATTGGGAGTTCTAGCCCAGACCGCAGTATCTGGAGCCACTTCTTCCCTGGTACCATCGCCATCAAACGCTGCATTGCAGCAATTTTAGCTGCAGTGGCACTGATGTCCTTGACTCTTCCACATCAGCTGTCGATACCTCCAACACCGATGAGGGTTAGTGATGCAGCACCATCCAGAGCTACTGTCACGCAGTCTCCACCCAACGAACATGATACAATGGAGCAACCAGTGCTGCAGTCCTCGATGCTGCTTCACTCAGTACCATCTACATCAAAGCACCTGCACCTCAGCCCACCCAGAGGTTTTGACTCTTTCAAGAGAGCATAGCCAGTTGTCACATTGAATCCCCTCCCCTAATTCCAGGGAGATTGGTCCATTTTGCACATTGATAGCGCTTCATCACCTCAGAACTCTGTACCTTGAAGTTAATAAGTAGCAGCCTAAAGCTGTGCTTCAAGGAGCTACTACCCATTCACTTTGTGGCCCAACCTTGTGTGGATCTCCATCACACATTCTTACTACAACAGGAGATCCACTCTCTACTTACACAGGAAGCAATAGAGGAGGTCCTCAATCTCAACAAGGCCTATGGTTCTACTCCCGATATGTCCTTATCCTGAAGAATACAGGAAACCTATGACCTATCTTAGCTCTCTGTAATTTCAACAAATTTCTTGTCAAAGAAAAGTTCAAAATGATTTCTCTAAGTACCCTTCTTCCTTACCTCCACCCAAACGATTCGCTATGCTCTTTGGATCTAAAGGATGCATATGCACAAATCCTAATCCACCCAAGTTACAGAAAGTTCCTCAGATTCACTTTTCAGAACAACCATTATCAATATTGGGTCCTGCCTTTTGACCTAGCCTCAGCTCCATGAGTCTTCACAAAGTGTCTGGCTGTTGTGGCAGCCTACCTCCAAACACTGGGCACCGTCCAAAAAGTCACTATTGCCCTTCAACAAACATCCACATCCTACAAGACTTGGGGCTTGTCATAAATTATCCAGAGTCACATTGGTTCCAACCCAGAACCTGGAGTTCATAGGAGCTCGACTGGACACCATTCAAGCCTGAACTTTCCTCCTGGTCGACAGACAAGTTTAGTTAGTTTCCCCGACCACTCAGTTTCAACACCAATCAGTGGTGGAGGCCAGGACCTTCCTTTCCTTACCAGGCCACATGCAATCCACGCTACATGTGGTACCACATGCCTGAACCTGTCGCAGTGGTGGACACAATCCAAAGGTCAACTGTCCGACCTCATCACAATTTATCTTCAGATGAGAACATCTCTTCAGTGGTGGGCCAACCCACAGAACCTAGTCGTAGGGTTACCTTTTCAAAAATCTGCACCACAGTCTACCCTGACAACCGATGCATCAAAGCAAGGTTGGGGGCTCACTTCAACAGTCTCACCACCCAGGGTCCGTGGTCTTCTCAGGAGAACTCCCTTCACATCAGTCTCCTGGAGCTCAAAGCAATCTTCAATGACATCCACGTGTTCTCTCACCAGGCCAATCAGTCCTCATCCAGACGGGCAATCAGATGGCCATGTTCTATATCAACAAACAGGGAGGTACAGGCTCTCATCCTTTATTCACAGAGGCAGTACACCTCTGGAACTGGGCAATCTCTTGGAGAATCCACCTTCATGCAGTATACCTCCCAGGAATGGAAAATCAGACGACAGGCTAAGTTGTATTCTACAACTGCATGAGTGGCGGTTGAAACCTCAAGTAGTGCATCACTTGTTCCACCTGTGGAGAACCTCACTACTCGATCTCTTTGCTTCTCCTTGCAATGATCAGCTACCTCGGTTTTGCTCAGAATTCCGTCCCTGCTCAGAGAGACCTTGGATGCTTTTCTCCTACACTGGGGAGGGAGTCTACTCAGTCTTTCTCCTGTTTCCCCTCGTTGCAAAGACATGGTTTAAATTCCGGGCAGACCAGAGGAAAATGATTCTCATTGCACCTTACTGGCCCAGGCAACCATAGTTTCCTCTTCTTCTTCTTCAACTAGCTCAGGCTCCTCCCCTCTGCCTAGGCTCTGCCCCAGATCTCCATTCCCAGGAACAGCATACCTTCATGCACCCCAGCCTCAACACTCTCCACTTGACAGCCTGGCTGCTGAACGCATCATCCTCTCACATTTAGAACTTCAAGAAGATGTTTTGCGCGTTCTTCTCTCTTCCAAGAAAGATTCAACCAGATGGTCTTATGCTTTCAAGTGGCACAGGTTCTCACTATGCTGCACACAGAGAACTTTAGACCCTTCACATGTCCAATTCCGGATCTCCTCCAATACCTGCTCCACCTGTCCTCATCGGGACTTAAAACCACCTCTGTATGAGTTAATTTATGCGCCCATAGCCGCTTCTTACCAGGCCTTAGACAATCGCCCTGTCTCGGTGCACCCACTGGTATCAAGATTCATGAGAGGTCTGCTCTTGTCCAAGCCGCCGCTACATCCGCCGGCTAGGGCATGGGACTTGAAGGCAAGTTAAATGCAAAGCATTGATAAGGCAGGCAAAGCGGGAATTTGAGAAGAAACTTGCTACGGAAGCAAAAACATGAAATAAAGACTTTTTCAAGTACATTCGTAGCAAAAGGCCTGTGAGAGAGTCAATTGGACCATTAGATGATAGAGGGGTAAAAGGGGCAGTAAGAGGAAACAAGGCTATAGCAGAGAGACTGAATGAATTCTTTGCTTCGGTCTTTACTGAGGAAGATGTAGGGATGTTACCCAAGACTGAAGTGGTATTTAAAGGTGATACTGCAGAGGAATTGAGAGAAATATCGCTACACCGGGAAGATATATTACAACTATTTGATAAACTGAATAGTAGCAAATCACCTGGACCGGATGGTATACATCCCAGAGTGTTGAAAGAACTGAAATATGAGATTGCAGACCTGCTATTGGTAATCTGTGAACTTTCATTAAAATCATCTGTAATACCTGAAGATTGGAGGGTCACCAACGTAACACCAATTTTTAAAAAGGGTTCCAGGGGTGACCCAGGAAATTACAGACCGGTGAGCCTGACGTCAGTACCAGGGAAAATGGTAGAAACCATCATAAAGAACAAAATTACACAGCATGTAGATAGTCATGGCCTAATGGGAGACAGCCAGCATGGCTTTAGACAAGGAAGATCTTGTCTTACTAATCTGATATGTTTTTTTGAAGGTGTGCATAAACAGGTAGACAAAGGTGAGTCGGTTGATATAGTGTATCTGGACTTTCAGAAAGCTTTTGACAAAGTCCCCCATCAGAGACTTTTGGCGAAGCTAAAAAGTCATGGGATAGGAGGCAGTGTACTATTGTGGATCGGGAACTGGTTAAAAGATAGAAAGCAGAGGGTAGGGCTAAATGGCCAATATTCCCAATGGAAAAAGGTGAATAGTGGAGTACCCCAGGGATCTGTACTGGGTCCGCTGCTTTTTGACATATTCATAAATGACCTGGAAAAGGGAATAACTAGTGAGATTATCAAATTTGCAGATGACACAAAACTGTTTAAAGTTGTTAAAACCCAAGAGGATTGTGGAAAACTGCAGGAGGATCTGGATAAATTGGAAGACTGGGCATCCAAATGGCAGATGAAATTTAATATGGACAAGTGCAAAGTTATGCACCTAGGAAAGAACAACCCGCACTATAGTTACATGATGCAAGGCTCCACATTAGAAACCACCACCCAGGAAAAAGATTTAGGAGTCATTGTGGATAACATGTTAAAACCCTCCGCCCAGTGTGCAGCGGCGGCCAAGAAAGCAAATAGAATGCTAGGTATCATAAGGAAAGGGATGGAGAACAAAACAAAGGATATTATAATGCCTCTGTATCGCTCCATGGTACGACCGCACCTTGAATATTGTGTGCAATTCTGGTCACCGTATCTTAAAAAGGACATAGCATTATTAGAAAAAGTACAGAGAAGAGCCAACAAATTGGTGAAGGGGATGGAAGGCTACTCCTATGAAGAGAGGCTAAGAAGGTTAGGGCTCTTTAGCCTGGAGAAGAGACGGCTGAGGGGAGATATGATAGAGGTCTATAAATTAATGAATGGAGTGGAACGGATAAACGTGGATCAATTGTTTACGCTATCAGAGTATAGAAAGACTAGGGGACATGTAATGAAGCTACAGGGTAAACTATTTAAGACAAATAAGAGAAAATATTTTTTCACTCAACATGTAATCAAACTCTGGAATCTGTTACCGGAGGATGTAGTAAGGGCTGTTAGTATAGCTGGGTTTAAAAAGGGACCCAGGATATCAATGCTTGACCCAGTACAAGCATTGTGGAACCTGTGTCTTTGGGGATATTGCTAGGTACGTATGACCTAGATTGGCCACTGTTGGAAACAGGATACTGGGCTTGATGGACCTCGGTCTGATCCAGTATGGCATGTCTTATGTTCTTATGTTCTTAAGGTAGTTCTCGCATAGCTCATGCAGAACCCCTTTGAGCTTATAGCCTTGGCTCCTTCAAAATTCCTCACATGGAAAGTCCTTTTTTTTAGTAGCCTTGACTTCATCTCGCAGAGTTAGTGAGCTTCAGGCGTTGGTGGATTACATGTAACACAAGGAGCAAGAGACGTATGAAGGTCACAGGAGCATTTATTTGATGAACCCCAACGTGTTTCGGCAACACCTTCCTCAGGGGGTATGCAGCTTATAAAATAAAATAAAATCAATACAATAAAAGCATATTATACACTTAAAGTTAAAACATAAATACAGGTGTTAAAAACAGGTGTTAAAAAATATATGTTATACATTTAAAAATGAATACAAGTGTTGAAAAACCATAAACAAAATGCAGGGCAGCAAAAAGACAAAGACACATATAGACTCTGAGTACAGAATTTTGAACAATGAATATGGAATTTTAAACAAAGCTTTTGGAAATATATGGAGGGACAGTAAGATAAAACTATTCAATTTTATATTTATATGCCAGTACTCACTAGAACACCCTATGGTGTAATTCACATGTAGAGTAGTCTTGGGCACAATATTCTAACTATGGGATAAATAACAGAACGGAGTTGTAATCTCAGTGACATGTAATACTTTTCATCAATATTCAAATTGCAGACAATCTAGCATAGAACCAAAAGATACATTTCATTGAATGATCTGGATGCTCTAGTACGGTACAGCATATTCTGAAAACTGGATATTTTACTGCATTAAAAAGGAAAGGTGACATATTAAAAAGGAATGAAGACTTTGGGGTTGCTACAAGGCGATAACCGGGTAGTAAGGGGCTAATTATAATTTAAAAAAAAAATAAGGCCGTGAGAATTTTGCCTCTGAGTTCCCGGTTGTTTTGCTTGGTATTGTATTTTGCTTGTAACTCATGATATTACTGTCTTATTGTAATTTTCTGTTGCCTTTAAATTAAAAAAAAAGAAAAAAAAGAATGAAGACATATTAGGAAGGGGGGATAAATTTTATAAACGAGGGGGATGGATGACATATTAAAAAAGGTGGGGACCACCAATATTTTTAAAAGTATATGGAAGTTGTATCTATACGCCATTGTGGGAAGAACCTATAAGACTGGTATTGTAGAACTACTAGAAGCATCTATGTGGAAATGTTGCATATGTACTTTTCCTATTGTAAAATACTAGCCCCGTGGTCAAGTAAAACAAATACTAGGTGTATTTTCTTCAAACAATTCAAAGGCCGTTTGTACATGATGAAGAAAAACAGAGATAACTGTATGCCACAGAATGTATCTGAATGACCCGAACATGTTCTATATATGAAACTCAAGCTAACTCTTATGGAGGCGATCACTAAAGAAAGGGAAGAAAGTAATATACAAACAGTTGTCTTAGAGCTGAATTCAATCATATAAAATACAAAACGAAGTGCTAAAAAACGGAATGCTGAAAAAACATGCTTCCTTAGCATCCCTCTGGTCTAGTCCCGAGACCTCTGGGGTTTTGCTCCTCCTCCAGCAGCTTGGAGACTGAGAAACGTCACTCTTGTGATGTCACTGGTACATAAGCTCCGGATCCGCCTTCTTCCACCAGTTACCTCAGTCTCCAAGCAGCTGGAAGATTGGTGAGCCTGGCAGTTCGGGGCTCACTAGAAGAGCAATTAAGAAGAGTTAGGATAGTTTAGGTTTATTTGATTTAAAAAAAAAAAAAAAAGATAGAGTTGGACTTGCCCTGTGGGATTCTGATTTATCAATTTTTTCCGGTGCCGGTAGTGCTGAGGCCCTCTCTCCCCCCTCCCCCCCCCCTCCACCAGGTGGAATCTGCTTGCTGAGCAGGAAGCTACTTAAGGGGAGAAGGCTCCGTGTCCGAACCCAGTAGCCGGGGTGAAGGCAGAGTACCGATGAGACTCTTAGCCAGTGCAGAAGCAGTGCCTGCTGGCGCTATTGGGGCCGTCGACGGAGCACAGAAAGAGAGAGGCAGTAAGCGGTTGGTGCTTTCCTCACTATGTCAGGCTCGGCAGCGAAGGCTTCACAGTGGCAGCTCCCGCACAGCGGTAGAGCCCGTGAAGGAAAGTTGTCCCGCGCATTTTGCTTACCACAGGTAAGGGGGGCCCTTTCTGTTCTTGTGGGGCGTTCAGGGCTCAGGAGTGGCGGCGTGCTGAGACGCGGCTTCGGTGGGGTAGGCCGAGCCGCGTGGCAGAAGCATGGGAAACACTGGCTTCCTCTCTTGGTTTTAGCTTAGCCGCGGTATGCATCAGGAGAGCCTCGTTTTAAGTTGAGTGGCCTAGTAGATTGGTGGGGAAGGCGCTCGGAGGCTCTGGGGGTGCTTAATTAAAAAAAAAAGAAAAGGCACATTGAGCGTCAGGTAGACGGACTTCTTTGAGCAGTGCTCTGCGGCTGCGGTGGCCTAGGGATCCATATCAGCGCATTTAAAGAGGGTGTGGTGACACCGTCTCGGCGGCAGGATGCCTAGGCCACACTGTTTGCTCTGCGGGGCAAAAAGGGCCACATTGTCGGAAGTGGAGGTCTGTAGGGGCTGCAGTTAGGAGGCTGCGTCCTTAGAGCAGATCTCTGAAGGGGTAGTGGAAGCTCATGGGGGAACTCCCGTAGTCTTTCTACAGCCAGGTCCCCCAATCCTTCCTTCCCCAGAGCCGATTCCAAGTACTTCATTGGCTCCTCATCCTTCCAGTTCGCAACCCAGGGTACCAGGGGGTTTGGCAGCGATATTTTCGCCAGATTTCCTTACGCTGATCCAGCATGCCTTTGGCAGTCCTTCGGGAAAGTCTTCCCCCGGTGCCGCAGATTTGGTCATGGGGTTGAAGAGGCCGGGAACTCCTTTGGATATGGGAGTGGCAGGAATAGCAGCAAAGAAGTTCAGGGCCGATAGGGATGGCTCTGAGCAGTCGGTGGTGTCGGAGGGTCTCCGTTCAGAGGAGCCGGATCCCAATTTGGACTTGGATGACGACCTGGAGGAAGGTGAGATTGTGGAGCAAGAAGACCAAGCGAGGGTCATGCACATTTTTAGGAGAGAAGAGTTACCGGCACTTATCTCGGAAATGCTAAAAGCGCTGAATATGCCCTCAGGGGGTCCGACGGAGGATTCTACCCTGGAGGGCCCGTTGTTGCAGGCATTTCGAAAGACCCAGAGAGCTTTTCCTGTACACAGGGTGATTAAGGAGATGATTCAGGAAGAATGGGCCTTGCCTGAGTCCGCTCTAAAGAGGTCTAGGATTATGGCGCGGCTATACCCTTTAATAGACCAGGATCGCGATTTGCTTAAGTCTCCCAGGGTGGATGCCGCTGTTTCGGCGGTTACTAAGAAGACTACCATTCTAGTGGAGGGTAGTGCGGCCCTTAAGGATGCCAAGACCGAAAATTGGAAACACTGTTGAAGCAGGTTTTTGAGGTCAATGCGCTCTCTATGCAAGCATCTATTTGTGGAGCTTGGGTAGCTAGAGCCTGTCTGCGTTGGATACAATGTATTCATACAGAACAGACAAAGGAGACGACGGCAGAAGCATACAGATTGGAGTCAGGGGCAGCTTATCTAGCGGATATTCATTATGACCTTATCCTGGGTCTTTCTAAGAGTATGGTGTTGGCTATTGCAGCTAGGTGGTATCTTTGGCTGCGCAACTGGGCGGCAGATGGCTCTTCCAAAGCGAGATTAAGTAAGCTCCCCTTTAGGGGGAAGCTATTGTTTGGAGAGGATTTAGATAAGTTGGTTAAGGATTTGGGGGAGTCTAAGGGCGGCAGATTGCTCGAGGACAAGCAAAAGCAGGGGCATTCGGCTCCCTTGCCTAAGGGGCAACAAAGGGATTTTCGGCACTTTCGTTCCCGCAGGTTTGGACAAGTTCAGCGAGGGCATTTCCCCTATAGAAACCAGGGGTTTTGGGGATTTCGAGAAGCAGGTAGGGGATTTGCGACTTCCTCCTCCTCTACCACAAGTCTTAGGAAATCACAATGAAGCCGAGGGGGCCCAGGTGGGACTGGTTCCCATAGGGGGTCGGTTACGGGAATTTTATCCTGCCTGGGTCCAAATCACTTCGGATCAGTGGGTGTTGGAGGTGATTCGAGAGGGTTATGCATTGGAGTTTCAATGACCAGTGACCGACTCTTTCATACAGTCGCCGTGTGGAGCAAGTCTCAAACGCCAAGCTGTGCATGGTACGGTGCGAAGGCTGTTGGCCCTCAAGGCAATAGTGCCGGTTCCTCCAGGTCAATGTGGCGGCGGTCGATACTCCATATATTTCATAGTGCCAAAGAAGGAGGGAACTTTTCGGCCAAATTTAGACCTCAAAAGGGTAAATTGCTTTCTCAAAGTGCCCCATTTTTGAATGGAAACCTTGCGATCGGTCATAGTGGCAGTACAGAAAGGAGAATTTCTTACATCCCTGGATTTGTCAGAGGCGTATCTGCAGATTCCGATACGGCGAGAGCATCAAATGTTCCTCAGATTTGCAGTTCCTATGAGACATTTCCAATTCCAAGCACTACCCTTTGGGCTGGCAACGGCGTCGCGAACATTCACCAAGGTGATGGTGGTAGTGGCAGCATCTCTACGAAAGGAGGGAGTGTTAGTGCACCCTTATCTGGACATTTGGTTCATCCGAGAGAAGTCGAGAACAGAAAGAGAAGCAGCTATGGCAAAGGTTTGTGGCCTTTCTGCAAAGTCTTGGTTGGGTGGTCCACATGTCCAAAAGCAAGTTGTCTCCATCTCAGCACCTGGACTACCTAGGAGTGCGCTTCAATATGAGCAGGGGTAGAATTTTTCTTCCGGAGCAGTGGGCGCTAGGGCTCCAGAAGATGGTCCGGGAGTTTCTCAGGAAGTAGTCTCCCACAGCGTGGAGCTATCTGCAGCTACTGGGGACCATGGCGGCAACGCTTGAGTTAGTTCCATGAGCGCAAGCTCACATGAGGCCGTTGCAGAGAGCATTGTTGCGGAGGTGGTCACACCAAAAGGATCGGTTGGGACAGCGTCTCCCCTGCCCTCCGGAGACGCGCGTGGCTCTACAGTGGTGGTTGCGTCCAGGAGATCTAGAAAAAGGAATGCCCTCGGAAGCCCCAGCGTGGATTTCTCTGATGACGGATGCCAGTCTCATGGGCTGGGGGGGCTCACTGTCAAGGAAGATTTGCTCAGGGGCAATGGACAGGGCTGGAGAAGGCCTGGTCCATCAATAGATTGGAGTTGAGAGCGGTGACAAGGACGTTTCAAGTTCTTCAGCGAATTATACAAAGATCCTGGTATACCTTATATCTTGTTCCATACCAGTTTCATTAAAAGTACTCCAATGTCTATAAACAGGCCTAGAACCGATAGCCTGTAATTAATTCAGTTTTAAATTTTGATAGATCATTTAATGGGATATCTTCTGATCATATTTCTATATTGTCATGGGGTAGACAGCATAAAAGGTGAAATACTAACACGATAATAGACCGCAAGGGACCAGTCTCTTATGTGGTCGAAACAGACAAGGGATGCCGTCAGGTGTATCATATTAATGTTCTGAAACCCTGGCGAGAGCGGACAGCCGCAGTGGGGAAGTTGCAGGTGCAGCGGCCAGTCAAAGGGACTGTACTGACCTGTATTTCGTGCTGTACAGACATAAAAAAATCCCAGCCCGAAATAGCTTAAGTGGGGGGATATGTCATGGGGTAGACAGCATAAAAGGTGAAATACTAAAGGCTAGTGCAGAGAATGAGCCTATTGGCCAGAAGCCAGAGAGCACTAGCCTGAAACACTAAGAAAACAATACACAGGAGAAGCTCACTTGTCAGAAGCCAGATAGCATTGAACCTGAGATAGTAAAGGACAGTGTGGGGGAAGGACTTACCTGGCAAGAGTTACAAAACACAGACCATGAAGCATTAGGAAATAAAATAGTAGAAGAGCTTATCTGGCAGTTGCTGCAGGCCCGGAGCAGTGAGGCAGGAAAGGGGAAAGCAAACATTCCACAGAGTCTGTGTGACGTAGTGAGAATTGGAAATGCCAATCAGGCCCACCTGAACTCAGAGTCACGTTCCACGTTGAGTGAGTTGGGAGATAAAAGCAGCTGTGAAATCTCACACAGGCAGACTGAGACGGAGGCCGAGCTTGGAGGTGAAGCGTTGGAGGCTGAGCTGATAGCTGGAGCGTTGGAGGCTGAGCTGATAGCTGGAGCATTGGAGCCTGAGCTGATAGCTGGAGCATTGGAGCCTAAGCAAGAGTTTGCAACTGAGACAGAGAAGGGGAAGCAGCAGGAGGAACATTGGCCGAGTAAGCTGGAGCCTGAGTTAGAGGTGAGACCAGAGCTTAAGTGCCAGGTGGAGAGCAGAGCTCAATGGACCTCTGATTGCTGTCCCAGGCAAGCTGGGAGAAAAGCTGAGAGTGAAAATCCCAAGCCATTACCACAAGATACGGTACGTGAGGGAACCACTGCTGGTGGGAGGCAGGCTGACCAATCCAAGAGACTTAAGCAAAGCTGCAGCCAGGTCTCCCCAGCCAGAGAGGTCCTCATAACAAAGCAAACTGCTCAGCTAACAGGAAGCAGAGATCCCATACAGAAGAGCACCCAGTGAAGTGGGAGTGAGAGGCCATCAGCCAGGCCTCACAAACAGCTTTCCCTCACAGAGAAGTACAGGGCAGAGAGAAAGCCTTGGTTGGAGGCAGACGGATTGGAACTTATCTTTGGCAGAATAGAAGATAATTACTCTGTTTATGCAAAGGGGAGGAAAAGGAATCCCAGGGATACAAGCCATGCAGACCACAACAAAGGGTCTCTCTTATAGCCAAGCCAGGGGAAGGAATCCCCAGAACAGCTCCTAATACCAGGGACTCTCCAAGGCAGCTCTCAAGGTAATTACTGAGGTTTACCCAAGGCAAGGTGCAGGGTACAGTTTCATAAGGACTCACAGTCCTTACACAGGAATAAGTTATACCCCCAGGCATGGGGAGAACTGTAGCACAGAGAATATTCCTGTAACAACAGAAGGTGAGGAAGAGGTGCCTGATGATTGGGAGAGTCTTTATTGAAGTCAAGCAAGAAGTAGTATTTTGTGCACAGTGAAAATACTGGCCGGTATTGCTGAAGGGTATTGTGCACAGTGAAATACTGGAGTGTATTGCCGAGGATATTGTGCACAGGGAAATTCTGGACTGTATCACTGAGAGATATTGTGCACCGTGTAAATACTGGACTGTATTGCTGAAAGAAAGCAGTATTATCATTTCTGGTTTAAGACCCTTTTGACCTGGTGAATTCAACCATTTATTTATGTTGTCCCTTATGCTGTAACATCCTAAAGGGAAGGGGAATAAAACCCATCTTTTCATTTGGACCACAACTACAGAGTCCTTATTTCTTCCACAACACAATGCTACCCGGCTCTAGGCATCCGCCTAGGACCGGCAAGTAGTCACAATATATAGAGCAGTTTTTATTACATTGTTTCCCCTTTTTTGTATATAGTTAATTAGCCACGTTGTCGATTCTCATACACAGATAAAATACTATCTAATAAATAATTGTGCACCTCAAATTACATAAAATGGAATCACATATTTAACATAATTCAATGCAGTCTTTATTGTCAATCACGTTGCATATATTTTAGATTAAGCTCTCTTATCTAGATTGTCTGTCTGTTCCAACACACAGAAACAAAATAGTTTTTTAAGAAGGATTTGTTTGGTATACGGTTTCCTTAAATCAACACTACATAGAGTTTGAACGGTGCTTTAACTTCGCCCACGAGATTAAGTTTCACTTTCAATTTGGCGCGGTTTTGAGCTTCTAAAAGAGTCTGATTCATTTGACAGTTTTTCATCTTTGGACACAGACACTAAACGGTTTGGCACCTCTTCTCATAATTTCGATGTTAGTAATTTCCATTTGCGTTATTCTTTAAACAACATCTTCTCTTGTTCAGTTTTCTTTACAAAATATTAGCAACTAAGTTTCCTAGCATCCGGTTTGTGCTTTATCCATTTTGTGAGTTTCGTGTCTACAAATAACCAGGTACACCTTCAGTTCACATACATTTATCGATTTATTCCTGAATACAAGTAATTTTATTAAAAAACAATACTGTATTTTAGTCTTTTATACTGAATCGCAGTTCCACACAACCTTTTTTATAAAATATTGGTTCCCTTCTTTCTAAACAGCATATTACACCCATAAAGCATGTTCCTTATCGTTCCTCCAGTTTAGTTCTCCACCTCTGGGTAGTGTACCTCCTCCTGCAGCTTGGAGACTGGACCAATCAAATCTTGGCATCACTGGAAGTAGCGTGCTGGCATTCCTCTTCAGCCCCAGTGTGTCCAGTCTCCATGCAGCAGGAGGAAGTAGTGAGCCTAGGTGCTGGGCTCACTAGAGAAACAGATAAGGAGCAAGCTAGTTAGATAAATTGCTAAAATTGTTTCCTCCTCATCTCCCTCCACATGGATTTTAATGCTATGATTTATTCAGTATGTTATTTATTAGTTTATGATTCTAGTTTTAATATATTTTTATGATATTGTATTTATTATTTATGATATTAGCACACATAATACTGTTTGTTATGATTTTTATCTAGACGGCTTATTTAATTGTATTTGTGCTCTTAATGTCGTCATATCTTCTTGTTTTTTAATTTTATTATATTTTTATATTTATGATTACCTATTGTCTATTAATTTGTCTCTATTTGTTTTCTTGAGGTTTGCCCTCTTTTATATCCCCCCCCCCCCTGAGGAAGGCCATTGACCGAAATGCGTAGGGGTCATGGAATAAAGTGTTTTTTACCTAAATCACTGCCAGTCTTCGTATCTGTTCTTTTGTTCCTGCTATCTTCTACAGATACTCAGTTTGCTTTTGTTCGTTTATCTTGACAATGCGTATACAGTTTCCTATTTTCTTTATTTGGATATCTTTTCCATTTTTTGAAATGTTTTGGCTGTAATAGCCTCTTTTATCTTACCTTTTAACTACATTAGCAATCATCTGACCTTCCTTCTTCCTTTTTTAATGTGTGAAATCCATTTGCTCTGGGCTTCCAAGATGGTATTTTTAAACAATGTGTATAACTTATGAAAACTCTTAACCTATGCAGCAACTCCTTTTTGTTTTATTTTCTAACCATGTTTCTCATTCTAACCATGTTTCTCATTTTATTTGTTTGTTTGTCTATCTATCTATCTGTATTTATATATTGCCTTTCACCTAGTCAAAGCGACATTATAACATAGGTAAAAAAAAAGAGAGGGGGCATCATCACTGGGGAGGTTCTAAAGGGAGTATCAATAAGGAGAGGTTGAAACAGTACATCCATAATATTTACAAAATGCTGGGTTTGTTGAAGGACTGATTGACCCAGACAGAGGATGAAGTTGAGGTCAGTTGGTGCTTGTTCATTTGTGTCCTAGGTAGATTGTGAATAGGTGAGTTTTTAGTTATTTCCGGAAGGAGGTGAGATCCTTGTTACCACAGATGTTGGTCAGAAGGGTGTTCCACAATGATGGGGCATATAAGTTAAAAGCTTGGTTGCAGGATTGTTGGTTAAATTTTGCTCTTTCTTGTGGTACTTGTAGTAGGTCGGATGTGGGCTGCCATGTTGGTCTTTTGGAGCTCAGCCGTGTTAGCAGGGTGCTTATATGCATGGCTTGTTGTTGGTGGAATGCTTTGTGAATCAGAACCAGTGTTTTATATTTGATCCGTGCCTCGAGAGGGAGAAAGTGGAGGTCTCATAATATTGGGGTGGTGTGATCATTCCGTTTTTGTATGATCCTCGCTCTTCTGTTGAGGGCTGTCCGTAGAGGGTTGAGGTTGCTGGCTGGTAGTCCTTGGTATATCGCATTGCAGTAGTCTATATGGGGGAGAGTCATTGCTTGCATGCCGATCTGAAGTCCAGTGGGTCAAGGAGTGGTCTGAGTCGTTGGAGCATCCTGGCTTTGAAGAATATGTTTTTTGCTGTTCTTGTGATCTGTTGTTTGAAGGACAGTGCTTGGTCCAATATGACGCCTAGATACTTTATTTGAGTCTGGACCTTAATTTTTGGTGTTCCCAGGGTGAGGTGGGTTGGGGGGGTGAAGTTTTGGTCTTTTATAACAAAAAGAGCTTCCGTTTTCTTAAGGTTTATAGTGAGGTAGTTGTCCTGTAGCCAGTTGGAGACATCGTTGAAGCAGTTTGTTAAGTCCGGGTTTGTTGGATTTATTAGATTTATTAGATTTAAAGTTGTAAAGGGTCCATAGAGCATAATGTCATCTACGTTTATATAAACTTGATATTGTGAGTCCTTATCAATGAGCAGAATGGTTTAAGGTAGATGTTGAAAAGCATAGCCGATAGTGCAGAGCCCTGTGGTACTCCCTGCGTTTGTCAGTACGGGGTGGAGACAGTGGTGCTGGTTCAAATTAGTTGACGTCGGTCTGTCAGGTAGGAGTGGAACCATTGAACATGTTATCTTTTATGACAATTTCTCATAGTCGGTGTAGGAGGATGGTGTGGGAGATGGTATCAAATACAACAGAGATATCCAAAAAGATCAAGGTGTATCCAGTGTGCTTGTTTTAGATACCTTTGACTAGGGTGTTTGTGAGTGAGATCATGAGGGTTTCTACCCCATATTGAGGGTGGAACCCATGCTGCTGTGGATCTAGAGTAGTTGGTGTCTAGGTGATCCTGCAGTTACCGTTGAACTATCTTTTCAATAAGTTTTGCGGTGAATGAGAGGGTCCGCTGGGTCCAGTTCAGGCTTTTTGAGGATCGGGTGGATAATGGATGTCTTGAGGTTGGTAGGCATTAATCCCTGTTTGAGGGATTCGTTTACAATGAAGGCGAGTGCTGAGCTTAGCTCCTGTCTTGTGTTCTTTATCCATGTTACTTGGCAGGGTCTAGGAGGGATGTAGTGGTATTGAGGCTTGATATGGTGGTTTCAGTTCTTTCTTTGGAGACTGTCTCAAAGATCTCCCATTCTGAGTTTGGTATGGTATTGGGGTTGTCACTTATAGGTGTTTTCTTGGTGTCGGGTATCTGCTGGAGCTGTTTGTATTGTTTTGCAAGCTGATGAGGTGGTATATTCGGAAGTTGGTTTGATTGGTTTGGGCATTTTGTCAGATACTTGATGATCTCAAAGAGTTCTCGTGGTCTGTTGATTGATGCATTTATCAGCTTCGAGTGGTAGGTCCTCTTTGCGTTGTCTGTCATGTGGTAGTGGTTTAGTTCTTCCATTATTTTATCCTGTTGGTCTCGAGTTTTTTTATTTCCGCCATTTCCTTTCTGTTCTTCTGAGTTGTGTCTTGAGTTTCCTTAGGGTGGGGGTGAACAATCTTTCTTTGACTAGTCTAGTGTTCTCTCTTTTGTATGTTGTTACAGAGCTTGCTGCTGCGGTTATTATGTTATTCCAGTTGCTGATTTATGTTTTAGGGTCATGTTGATCCAGTTGAATGTAAGGGAGGACTTTGTTGAGGAATTCTTCTCTGTTGAATAGTTTAAATCTTCTCATTTGTGGTGTGCCTTCGTTGCTGGATGTGGGTTGAGAGGAGCTGGAGAAGGTGACGAGAAAATGATCTGACCAGGGAACAGGAGTGATTTTCAGATTCATAGTTGTGGAGGTGTTTTGATTTTTGAGGAATACGAGATCAAGGGTGTTCCTCTTCTCATGTGTCAGGGTGTTGATGATTTCGGTCAGTTCCATGGCTTTCATGGCTTCAAAGAAGGCGTTGGCATGTTTATCTTGTACTAATGGGAGGTTGAAGTCACCAAGGATTATGAGATCTTTCATTGAGTCATTGCAGTCAGTTATCTGACGGAGGATGTTTGACAGGTCTGAGTTTGTTGTAGGAGCTCTGTATACTAGGCAGATTGAGAGGCACTTGTTGCTTCTTCTGTGGTTTCTGTTGTATGGGTTCGGAAGTGTAGGGTAGATTTTGCAATTATAGCTACTCCTCCACCTCTAGAGTGAGCTCGTGTGCAGATGTATAGCTTATAGTAATTAGGTGTTAGTTGGTTCATGAGAACAGTGTTTGTTTCTGACAGCCATGTTTCGGTGATGCAGACGACGTCGGTCCAATGGCATGAGATGAGGTCTTGGAATTGAGGGAGTTTGTTCCTCACTGAGCGTGCATTTATTAGGGTGATGTGAAGTGTTTGGGTGTGTGTTGGAGAGGTGGAGTAAGCAGGTACCAGTGGAATATGTATGAGGCTCTGTGGGTGGGGTGGTTTGGA
This sequence comes from Ichthyophis bannanicus, assembly GCA_033557465.1. Classification (NCBI taxonomy): domain Eukaryota; kingdom Metazoa; phylum Chordata; class Amphibia; order Gymnophiona; family Ichthyophiidae; genus Ichthyophis; species Ichthyophis bannanicus. The sequence continues at coordinate 600,940,645 of CM066031.1, read as the reverse complement.
GACATTGGGTGTAGATTGTATTCGCTGTGTGCAGGCCATTTTGTGTTAAGTGATGTGTGAGCATGGAGCTGCGGGTGTGGCCATAGAAGTGGCCATTGTGATATGGGTTGAAGAGGAGGCATGATTTAGGTAGGTGAAAGTTCTGCCGTACCATTAGCTTGAGGGAAAGTTCACAATTTTTGGCTGTCCTCTTTGTAATTCCAGAGCAAGTTGAGGTGGTTGCGTTGGATCCTTGAAGATGGTGTTTTGGTCCTTTTCTTGGTCCTTCCATGCAATCCGCACCTCAGAGGAGCTTGAGATCCTCCAGTATGAGGCGTCTCCGAAGGAGGCACTTACAGTGCCCGTTGCCTTGTTCCTGGAGTGGCTGCTTTTCCACATGTAGGAAACACCGGCATCCATGTCCATCGTGAGCCAATGGCTTGACTCGATGTATTGGGTCCGCCGGAGCCCAGGCTTCCAGAAAGCGCAACTTCATGGTGGTGGAGTCGGCCATGCATCTGCTCAAGAGCCAGAAGATGCACTCCTCTGTGCCTCCGGGTAAGGAGGCCCGCACCTTGGATGCCCTGGGCAGAAAGTGCTACTAGGGCTTGATGCTTATTGGCTGAATCCAGGCATACCAGCTGTACAATGGGCATATACCTGAGAGACCTGGCGAAGGAACTTACTAGATTCTCAGCTGGTCTCTCCAAGGAACCTCTCCAGTGGTTTTGGAGCCTGTCCTCTGCCATCAGAGAGTGCTCCAAATTCATGACTGAAGCAGCCTATGACTGCTTTGAGTTGGTGGCTAGAATAGCCACGGCGGTCATCAGTGCCCAACGCCAGGCTTGGCTCCAGTTTTCCGACCTGGCGCAATGGGTTCGGGACAAATTTGTCCCAATGTCCCCTGCCAAGGAGAAAACCTCTTTGGCAATCCCATGACTGAGAAGGCTGCAGTGTTGGAGTCTGAGTTCCTGACAAGGACTAGGCTCTCCAAGAAGACCGCTACCCTTCCCTGACAGAAGGCCCCGGGTTAAAAGCCCCCTTACTCGACGAATGGAAGGTCTTATGGGAACTATCCTCAGTATCGGGTCTCCCTGCCTCTCTCCTTGCCCCTCTCTGCTCTGGGAAGAGCACTGCCATCACAGTGCTCTGCTAGAGAGGTGGATATTTAACTCCTGTGACAACTTGCTGTGAGTTCTAGCTGTTTATTTAATTATTTGCTGAGAGTTCTAGCTGTTTATTTAATTATTTATTGTTTGTCTTTATTGGTGTGCTACTTCACCTCCCTGTTCCCTTTAGTTTTGCACTTCAGCTTTCTCAGCTATATAACTTACCTTGCCTCTCTCAACTAACTGGGCTTTGTATGGTAGCCAGGTTAACTGTTACTTTAAATTAAATATCTCTCCCTGCTCTGTCCCCAGAACCTGCTGTGTTTTAAACTTTTTTTCCTGCTCTAGCCTACCTAAGGGACTAACCCCCTCCCCCCCCTGCTGAGGGTACAGGACAGGGTACCTTGTAACAGCCCTCTTTTAATAGGTCTTATTTCCCTCCCTCCCTCCCTCCCTCCCTCCCCAACACCCACCCGCCCTTGGGGTAATTGTAGCTTTATAGGTACTTACACGTCTTAGAGGAAAGGGGCTGCTCTCAGGTGCAGCTCTTTATCCAAATCAGTCATACATTGAGGACCTGAGATTAATTAAGCTTCAGGTGAGCAAGGTATATTAGAGGTATTAGATACACTTTTATTAGTATAAGCATCTACACCAACCCTTAGTAAATACAGAATTTAAAGACCTAAACACAAACTTTAAACTGAGATGCAGACAACAGTCCAGCAGCGAGATGGGGGCTTTCTAGTCTTTTGCACTGAGTGCCACATGTATGATTTTCTCCCAGTTGGTGAGAGGTCTTACGTATGCACTAAGTGCAAGGAGCTCTTTGCTCTCAGGGAACAAGTCCGTTCTCTAGAGGCTAGAGTAGCAGACCTGGAAGACATAAGAAAGACAGAGAAGTATATGGACGAGACCTACAGGGATATAGTCCTGAAGTCCCACCTCCAGTCTGGCAGCATCCCTGTTGCCATGGAGGAGAGAGGTCACGTGACAGGAGAGCATCACCCTGGTGTGGCAGGACGTGATCCTGTAACTAGGACCTGTCCTCCAGGTGATGTAAAACCCTCTCGCACCGAAGACGTTTCTCCAGGGCCATGTGCCCATGAGGGGAGGGTCAGGACAGCTGTTATAGTTGGTGATTCAATCATTAGGCATGTAGATAGCTGGGTGGCTGGTGGACGTGAGGATCGCCTGGTAACATGCCTGCCTGGTGCGAAGGTAGCGGACCTCATGCACCACCTAGATAGGATCACAGATAGTGCTGGGGAGGAGTCTGCTGTCTTGGTACATGTCGGTACCAGTGACATAGGAAAATGTGGTAGGGAAGTTCTGGAGGCTAAATTTAAGCTTTTAGGTAGGAAGTTGAAATCCAGAACTTCCAGGATAGCATTCTCCAAAATGCTTCCTGTTCCACGTGCAGGACCCAAAAGGCAGGCAGAGCTCCGGAGTCTCAATGCGTGGATCAACATGGTGCAAGGATGAGGGTTTTGGTTTGGTTAGGAACTGGGGAACATTCTGGGGAAAGGAGGGGCTCTTCCGAAGGGATGGGCTTCACCTTAATCAGGATGGAACCAGACTGCTGGCATTAACCTTTAAAAAGGATATAGAGAAGCTTTTAAACTAGAAAATAGGGGAAAGCCGACAGTCGCCCAAGAGCGGATGGTTTGGAAGAAGGTATCCTTGAAGGATACTACCAAAAGCAGTGAGGTTCCAAAAAAGAGTATGGTAGCCCAAATGCCCTTGAGTATGGTGCAGACAGAGCGTAAAGATTCCAAATTTAATATTAATAAAATACAGTCTCTAAAATGCTTGTATGCAAATGCTAGAAGTCTAAACAATAAGATGGGAGAGTTAGAATATATAGCACTAAATGAGAGGCTAGATATGATTGCAATCTCAGAGACATGGTGGAAGGAGGAAAACCAGTGGGACACTGTGATACTTGGATTCAAACTATATCGTAATGATAGAACTGATCAAATTGGTGGAGGGGTTGCGCTCTGTTAGAGAGGGCATTGAGTCAGAAAGGATTAAAGTTTTGTAGGAAACAAAATTTGCTGTAGAATCTCTATGGATTGAAATTCCATGTATGAAGGGGAAGGTGATGGCATTGGGGGTGTACTATCGACCGCCTGGCCAGAATGAACAAATGGATGATGAAATACTCTAAGAAATCAAGGAAGCTAACAAAAGTCACAGCAGAGTAGTAATAATGGGTGATTTCAATTACCCCGGTATCGACTGGGTCAGTGTCACGGCAGGACATGCTAGGGAGATAAAGTTTCTAGATGAAATAAATGACTGCTTCTTGGAGCAGCTGGTTCATGAACCGACCAGAGGGGAAGCCATACTGGACCTAGTCCTTAGTGGAACACCAGATCTGGTGCAAGAAATAAGGGTGTTGGGACCATTTGGCAATAGTGATCATAGCATGATCGTGTTTGATTTAATTAGTGGAGGAGGGATAGTAAAGAAATCCACAGTATTACCTTTTAACTTTCAAAAGGGAGACTATGATAAAATGAGGAATATAGTTAAGAAAAAACTAAAAGGAACGGTTGCAAAGGTTAAAGACTTTCAGCAAGCTTGGGTGTTATTTAAAAATACTATCCTCAAAGCCCAGACCAGCTGTATTCCATGCATTAAGAAAAGTGGAAGAAAGTCCAAAAATCTGCCAGCATGGTTTAAAGGTGAGGTCAGAGAGGCTGTTGCTGCCAAAAAAGCATCTTTCAGGAAATGGAAAAAAGAGCCAAACGACGAAAACTGGAAACAGCACAAGCACTGGCAAGTTAAATGCAAAGCATTGATAAGGCAGGCAAAGCGAGAATTTGAGAAGGAACTTGCTACGGAAGCAAAAACACGAAATAAAGACTTTTTGAAGTACATTCATAGCAAAAGGCCTGTGAGAGAGTCAGTTGGACCATTAGATGACAGATGGGTAAAAGGGGCAGTAAGAGGAGACAAGGCTATAGCGGAGAGACTGAATGAATTCTTTGCTTCGGTCTTTACTGAGGAAGATGTAGGGATGTTACCCAGGGGCGGCCCAAGGGGGGTGCGGGGCCATGTGCGGAGACTCGGTGCGGGGCCTCATTTGCATAAGTGGCCTTATTTGCATAAATATTTGCATAATGTTACCATACACTAACTTTTAGTAAACATGTCTCTTAATGAGTGTATGGATAAGAAAGACTAAAAGATTTCTACATTACTATAATCCAGTGCCAACCGCAAGGCACATTAGGAACTACTACAAACGCTGCCCATTTAGAACCCATAGCAAACCCGCTGTATCCTGACAGCATTACCAGGACTCACAAAGCACCAGACCCTACCTATCAAAAGGAAACACTGCAAATATTAAACCAGTACATTTCAGAGAATACTGGGGAAAGAGAACAAGTGGCAATGTCAAATAGGAATTACATAAACAGAATACCTCAGCTCAGTTCCTCATGCCATAACAGACCATCACCAAACAAGGAATCGCAATTTAGAAACAGGAAAGGCAATAATTAAACTGGGAACCCCAAAAGCCAAACTTGGAATGTACAACAACACTGTAGAAATAAACTATAATCAATTTTCCTCTTGTACCAAACAAAGCGCAGAAGTTTATGATGCACATTTCACATATCTTTCATATACCAGTTAATAAAAACAAAATAAAGAGATATATTTCTACATTTAGTGAATTTTTTTTAAGTTGCAAAAGCACCAGCCACATTCTTCTGCTTACTACATGTTTACTGCTAACTCTCCAACGTCTGCTGACCATATGACCTTTCTTCTCTCTTCTAGTTTCTTTCCATCCTCTCTCTCTACATCTGCTTTAACATACTAATCTTATCCTTTTGCTCTTTCCTCATTCTTATTTCATCCACACAAATTTACCCCTCCATCCTCAATCCCCCACTTACTCTCCAATACACCGGCAATTGTAGATTTTTCATCCCTCCCACACAAAATATTTCCCCCTCTCCATTTTAACTCTCCCAGCCCATCCCATTCTAATCCTCCCCCAACATCAGCTCCCTTCTAGTTCCAGTCTCAACCCCATGCATCCATTCCCTTCTAGTCCCTGCATCAGCCCATTTCCAGTCCTAGCCCCCATCAACCCATTTCCAGTCCTAGCTCCCCATCCATTTTCAGTCTGAGTCCCTTCATCAGCATTTCCAATCCTAGCCCCCCATCAGCCCATTTCTAGTCATTTCCTAGCCCCACCATCAGCCCATGTCAATCCTAGTCCCCTCCACTCAGCCCAATTCCAGTCCAAGCTCCCCCATGAGCCTACTTCCAGTTCTAGCCCCTCCATGAGTCCATTTCAATTCAAGCCCCCACCACAGCCCATTTCCAATCTTAGCTCCCCCCAACAGCCCAGTGCCAGGCCTAGCCTAGCTGCTCCAGCAGCCCAGTGTTAGTTCTGGCTCCCTGCCCTCACAGCCCATTTCCATTCCAAGCTCCCTCCCCATCAGCTATTTGCAGTTCAAGCCTCCCCGTCCACTCAGTCCATTTCCAGTCATAGCACTCCCCCCACCCATTTCCCGTCCTAGCCCCCCATCACCCCATTTTCAGTTTAAGCCCCCCCTATAACCCATTACCAGTCCTAACCCCCCCTCAGCCCACTTCCAGTCTGAACCCCATCAGCCCCTTTCCAGACAGCTCCCCATAGCCCATTGCCAGTCCCTAACCCCCCCCATCAGCCCACAGCCCATTACTAGTCCTAACCCACATCAGCCCACCTCAAGTCCTAACCCCTCCCCATCAGCCCTTTTCCTGTCCTAGCGCCCCCATAGCCATTAGCAGTCCTAACCCCCCCCCCCCCCATAGCCCATTACCAGTCCGAACCCCCATCACCCTATTTCCAGACAGCCCCCATCAGCCCACAGCCCCATTACCAGTCTTAACCCCCCCAGCCCATTTCCAGTCCTAACCCCCATCACCCCATTTCCAGTCAGCCTCCATCAACCCCCAGCCCAATTACCAGTCTAACCCCCCAGCCCATTTCCAGTCTAACCCCCCCATCACCCCATTTCCAGACAGCTCCATCAGCCCCCCAGCCCATTACCAGTACTTAACCCCCCCAGCCCATTACCAGTCTTAACCCCCCCAGCCCATTTCCAGTCCTAAAACCCCCCCAGCCCATTTCCCAGTCAGCCTCCATCAGCCCCAGCCCATTAGCAGTCTTAACCCCCCCTAGCCCATTTCCAGTCCTAACCCCCCCCCCAGCCCATTTTCCAGTCCTAACCCCCCCTCACCCCATTCCAGGCAGCCTCCATCAGCCCCAGCCCATTAGCAGTCTTAAACCCCCCCCAAGCCCATGTTCCAGACAGCCTCCATCAGACCCCGCCCCATAGCAGTCTTAACCCCCCCTAGCCCATTTCCAGTCCTAACCCCCCCTCCAGCCCATTCCAGTCTAACCCCCCCTTTGCACATTTCCAGTCATAACCCCCCCCTTGCACATTTCCAGTCCTAACTCCCCCCCTTGCACATTTTCAGTCCTAAACTCCCCCCCCCTTGCACATTTTCAGTCCTAACCCCCCCCCTTGCACATTTCCAGTCCTAACCCCCCATCCACCACCCCATTTCCAGACAGCCTCCATCAGCCCCCCCCCCCCTTCCCTTCCCTTCCCTTCCGGCAAATTTAAAAAAAAAAAAAAAACCTGGCTCTAGCTGCTGCCGCTGCCGCGTCCGTCGCGCAGCAGCGGCAGAATGGCGTGTCCCGCGGGGCCCCCTCTCCTCGTCGAGCCCTCTGCAAGGGCTTTCAGATTCGCGAAGGGAGAGTGCTCCCTCGCGTCTCTGTAAAGCCCGCAGGGGCTAATGGGAAATTTCCCATCAGCCCCTCGCGTCTAAAGGGCTGCAGCCAGAGACAGGTTTTTTTTAAAAATGTAATTAAAAGAAAAAGCAGAATGTTCTTTGCGCGGGGCCCCCTGAAACGCGGGGCCCTGTGCAAAAAACATTCTTGCTCAATGGACGGGCCGGCCCTGATGTTACCCAAGACTGAAGTGGTATTTAAAGGTGATACTGCAGAGGAATTGAGAGAAATATCACTACACCGGGAAGATGTATTACAACTATTTGATAAACTGAATAGTAGCAAATCACCTGGAGCGGATAGTATACATCCAAGAGTGTTGAAAGAACTGAAATATGAGATTACAGACCTGCTATTAGTAATCTGTGAACTTTCATTAAAATCATCTATAATACCTGAAGATTGGAGGGTCGCCAATTTTTAAAAAGGGTTCCAGGGGTGACCCGGGAAATTACAGACCGGTGAGCCTGACGTCAGTACCGGGGAAAATGGTAGAAACCATTATAAAGAACAAAATTATACAGCATGTAGATAGTCATGGCCTAATGGGAGACAGCCAACATGGCTTTAGACAAGGAAGATCTTGTCTTACTAATCTGATATGTTTTTTTGAAGGTGTGAATAAACAGGTAGACAAAGGTGAGTCGGTTGATATAGTGTATCTGGACTTTCAGAAAGCCTTTGACAAGGTCCCTCATCAGAGACTTTTGGCAAAACTAAAAAGTCATGGGATAGCAGGTAGTGTACTATTGTGGATCAGGAACTGGTTAAAAGATAGAAAGCAGAGGGTAGGGCTAAATGGCCAATATTCCCAATGGAAAAAGGTGAATAGTGGAGTACCCCAGGGTCCGCTATTTTTTGACATATTCATAAATGACCTGGAAAAGGGAATAACTAGTGAGGTTATCAAATTTGCAGACGATACAAAACTGTTTAAAGTTGTTAAAACCCAAGAGGACTGTGGAAAACTGCAGGAGGGTCTGGATAAAGTGGAAGACTGGGCATCCAAATGGCAGATGAAATTTAATGTGGACAAGTGCAAAGTTATGCACCTAGGAAAGAACAACCCACACTATAGTTACACGATGCAAGGTTCCACTTTGGGAACCACCACCCAGGAAAAAGATGTAGGAGTCATCGTGGATAACATGTTAAAACCCTCTGCCCAGTGAGCAGCGGCGGCCAAGAAAGCAAATAGAATGCTAGGTATCGTAAGGAAAGGAATGGAAAATAAAACAAAGGATATTATAATGCCTCTGTGTCGTTCCATGGTATGACCGCACCTTGAATATTGTGTGCAATTCTGGTCGCCGTATCTTAAAAAGGATATAGCATTATTAGAGAACGTACAGAGAAGAGCCACCAAAATGGTAAAGGGGATGGAAGGCTACTCCTATGAAGAGAGGCTACAAAGGTTAGGGCTCTTCAACCTGGAAAAGAGACAGCTGAGGGGAGGTATGATAGAGTTCTATAAATTAATGAATGGAGTGGAACGGGTAAACGTAGATCGATTGTTTACGCTATCAGAATATAGAAAGACTAGGGGACATGTAATGAAGCTACAGGGTAAACTATTTAAGACAAATAAGAGAAAATATTTTTTCACTCATAATCAAACTCTGGAATTTGTTACCGGAGGATGTAGTAAGAGCTGTTAGTGTAGCTGGGTTTAAAAAAGGTTTGGACAAGTTCCTGGAGGAAAAGTCCATAAACCATTATTAAAAAGGGACCCAGGATAATCAATGCTTGACCCAGTACAAGCATTGTGGAACCTGTGTCTTTTGGGGATACTGCTAGGTACGTATAACCTAGATTGGCCACTGTTGGAAACAGGATACTGGGCTTGATGGACCTCAGTCTGACCCAGTATGGCATATCTTATGTTCTTATGTCAGCAGGCTAAGGGACAAGAACATGGCCCCCGTAAGCCAAAGGCTTCCAAAACCCAGGCACCGGCTCCGGCACAACCTGGTGGAAGTTTGACTCCTTGAGTATAGCCTCTGCATTCCCAGAAGGCCCTCCCCAGCAGCCCACAGGGGGATGTCAATCTCTGTTTGACCACCAGTGGCAACCATCACCATTGACATCTGGGCACTCCAGGTGGTCAGGGAAGGCTACCTCCTCCACTTGGAGCAGACTCCACCTCCATTTTTCCCAGGAGAGCCCACCAGGACTCCCCTCCATCAGACCTTGCTACTGCAGGAACTCGCAGGCCTTCTCAAGGACAAGGTGGTAGAACCGGTGCCCCAGCATCTTGGGGGCAAAGGGTTCTACTCCTGGGACTCTCATACCCAAAAGAACAGGTGGTCTATGGCCCATCCTAGACCTGTGGGACCCAAATAGGTTCCTGGAGAGGGAGAAGTTCAAGATGCTCTCCCTTGGAACACTGCTACCATACATCCAGCAGTGAGACCAGCTATGCTTCTTGGACCTAAAGGATGCATACACACACACATCCTCAGCCATCCCAGCCACAGGCAGTATCTGAGATTCATGGAGTGGGGCGGCCACTACCAATTCAGGATCCTATTCTTTGGCCTGGCCTCTGCCCCAAGGGTCTTCACCAAGTGCCTAGCAGTGGTCACGGCCCACCTCTGCCTCCAAAAGGCATTCGTCTTTACCTATCTGGATGACTGGCTCATCAGGGGAGGCTCAGCCACCGAGGTGCAGCAGGCCACGGCCCTTACCATCTGTGTCCTACAGCATCTAGGGCAGGGGTCTCAAACTCAAATTGCTTTGAGGGCCAAATGAGGACTTGTAAAGTAACCCGGGGGCCGCATAAGACGCGGGGCCTCATTTGCATAAGGGACCTCATTTGCATAAATATTTGCATAATGTTACCATACACTAACTTTTAGTAAACATGCCTCTTTAATGAGTATGGATAAAGAAAGACTAAAAGATTTAGAAACAAGAAGACAATAATTAAACTGGGAACCCAAAAGCCAAACTTGGAATGTACAACAACACTGTAGAAATAAAACTATAAATTAATTTCCTCTTGTACTAAACAAAGCGCAAACATTAATGATGCACATTTCCCAGAGCTGACATATTCCAGTTAATAAATTCAAAATAAAGAGAGATTTTTCTACCTTTTGTGCATTTTTTTCAGTTGCAATTGTTCCAGCCACTTTCTTCTGTTCTACAGCCCCATGGTTCACAGCGGACTTAAAAGCCTCACTAACTATTCTAAGAAGGCTAGAAAAACGATGGAGAAAATCACGCACCAGTAGTGACCAAGCAGCTTACATCCAACACCTGGCAGAGCATCGTAGAACCATCACAGATAAAATCAGACAACACCACACAGACACCCTGAACGGTCATGAATAAACCTCATGACCTGTTTAACTTATTAAAACACTTGCCAAAGAACCAACCCCGGAGCACCACAGCATGATCCACCCACAGGACTATGCAATTTATATGCAATCTAAAATGTGCAAAACTATAAAATATTAATACCGGAACCTCTTGATGAACAAGACTACCCAGTATCTCTGGCATCCTTCTCACTCCCTCAAAGAAACCATTGAAGATACCATCCTAGCACTAAATACATCCACTGCGCACACAGACCCTTGCCCTGCACACTGGATAAAGGACTGCGTTGTGACATATCATCAATTATAGCAAAAATTTTAAACCAGTCCTTCACCACGGCTCATTTCCAACTACGCTCAAGCAGACCTCTGTAAGACCGCTGTTAAAGAACACTAACTTGATCCTCAGAAGGTAGAATCTTATAGGCTTGAGAAAGTAGTGCACAGGCAACTACATCATATAGACCTCTGCTCCAGGCTCAACATGGTTTCAGAGAGTCACATGGAGTAGAAACACACTTACAACACTCCTCAACAACATAATCTCAGTATGGATAACATACGCCAAGGTTTCGCTCTTGTATTTCTCGATATTAGCAGCGGCCTTTGACTCGGTATGCCATGAAATTCTCATCTGCCGGTTAAGGGAAAAAGGCATCTGCGGAACAGCACTTGAATGGTGCAAATCTTACCTGTCGACAGATGGCAGCACATCCGAATTGACGGGGATACATCTGAACCATTCCAACAAAGTCAAGGTGTACCCCAAGGATCCTCCTTATCTGCATTGATGTTTAATATATATATTCAACCCCTCTGCAACATCATCAGATCCTTTAATGTCAGTTACATGATATAGCAGACGATGTGCTACTATATATGCCAATAGCATTGGATTGCCTGATCTCACACCGCTGACTAACTGTTTTGACGCCGTAGAAGAGTGGCTACTATCCCAAAACCTGAGAATACAACCCAAAAAGACGGAAGTCCTTTTCGTCTCAAGGAACACCAACTTCACTCCTCCTAGTTGTATTAATGTAAAGGATGCCCAGCTCCAAGTGAAACCTGCAATACGTTTACCTTGGAGTAACACTGGACCAAAACTTGACATGAAGAGTCACATAGAGAACACAGTCAATGAAATCTACTTTAAAATTAGATCCCTCAGACACCTACGCACACTACTTGAACCAGATGATTTCCGTACCATTTATCAAGCCCTTATACTTCCCCATTTCGACTTTGCAAACTCTATTCTACAGGGGCTCCCCCGGTCCACCCTGAACCCCCTGCAACTGGCCATGAATAGTGCAGCGAGGGTACTCCTCGGGGCATCTAGGAGAGACCACGTGACACCACTCCTAAAACAGCTACACTGGCTTCCCATTCAAGCAAGGATCAGTTTCAGACTGTGCTAACATTTAAAGGACCAAGGGGCTCACCTCTTCTTCTCTCTCCAACCTCATACTACCACTTGCACCAAACAGGCCAAGAAGAACAGCAGAAATGAACACACTAGCTATCCCAAACGACACCACAAGATGTGCCAGATCAACAGCCAACAGAGCATTCCGACTCTGTGCCCCCACTTTATGGAACACCTTACCAGCACAAATCAGATCAGTACCAAATTTGAGTCAGTTCAGAAAGTCACTGAAACATTTCCTCTTCCTTAAATATCTCAATGACAGCTCAGAACATCTCCTCCAGGTGAATAGCAGGAGTGGCCAAACAGACAGACCATCGCAACAGGCCAACTACACAATGTAAATACAAACAGTTCCATATACTATTGCACCACCTTTGTATATAGTTAACCATGATATCTCTTGTCAGATAACACACCTTTGTATATAGTTTCCCCTATTTCCCAAGTTTATATCTCCTGTTAAATGTAATTGACCAGACATATGTAAATTGTCGGATGTTTTTTGTTCAATGTAAACCGCGCTGATGTCTAATAGTGCGGTATATAAGAATTGTTAATAAATAAAATAAATAAATAAATAAATGTCTTCTGCTAACTCTCCATCGTCTGCTTCCATTTGCCCTTTCTTCTCTCCTAGTTTTTTCTAGTCCCTGCATCAGTCCATTTCCAGTCCTATCCTAGCTTTCCAATCCTATCACAGCCCAATTTCCATTCCAAGCCCCCTCCCCATCAGCCATTTGCAGTTCAAGCCCCCTTCCACTCAGCCCATTTCCAGTCCTAGCAACCCCCCCAGCACATTACCAGTCCTAGACCCCCATAGCCCATTACCAGTCATAACCCCCCTGCCAATAGCCCACTTCCAGCCCTAACCCCCATTACCCCATTTCAGTCAGCCCCCTCCATAGCTCATTACCAGTCCTAACTCCCCCCATCAGCCCACCTCCAGTCCCTTCCCTAACCCCCCCTGCCCATTTCCAGTCCTAGCCCCCACCATAGCCCATTTCCAGTCATAACCCCCCCCCCCTGCCAATATCCCAATTCAAGTCCTACACCCCCCCCTGCCAATAGCCCATTTCCAGTCATACCCCCCCCCGCCAATAGCCCATTTCCAGTCATACCCCCCCCTGCCAATAGCCCATTCCAGTCATACCCCCCCCCTGCCATAGCCCATTTCCAGTCATACCCCCCCTGCCAATAGCCCATTTCCATCATACCCTCCCCATGCCAATAGCCCATTTCCAGTCATAACCCCCCCCCTGCCAATAGCCCATTTCCAGTCATTTCCCCCCCTGCCAATAGCCCATTTCCAGTCATACCCCCCCCTGCCAATAGCCCATTTCCAGTCATACCCCCCCCCCCGCCAATAGCCCATTTCCAGTCAACCCCCCCCCCCGGTAAATATAAAAACAACCTGGCTTCTGCTGCTGGCTTCTGCTGCAGCAGAAAAATCAGCTGTCCCGCGGCCCCTTTCCCTCTGCGCGAGAGCCCTGAGTGTGCTTCCTCTGCGGCATGCTTTTTAAGCCGCGAAGAGAGTATTTCCCTCTCGCGCGGCTTAAGCCTATTCACTTTTCAAGCCTCGCGAGAGGGAAATACTCCCTTCGCGCTTGAAAAGCACGCCGCAGAGGAAGCACATTCAGGGCTCTCGCGCAGAGGGGAACGGGCCGCAGGACAGAGCAGCAGAAGCCACTTTTTTATTTTTTTTAATTGACCGTCGATTCGGCAACGGCAGCAGCAGAAGCCGTCGCGGGCCGCACAACCTTCTCCCGCGGGCCGCATGCGGCCCGCGGGCTGCGTGTTTGAGACCCCTGATCTAGGGTTTGTCATATACCAACCCAAGTCCAGTCTCCTCCTGACACAGTGTCTGAAGTTCATAGGAGCCCGGCTGGACACTCTTCAGGCCTGAGCGTTCCTACCCCAGACCAGGGCTGATTGCCTCAGGGTGCTGGCCGCAGACGCACTGTGTCTGCTTGCCTCCTGCCACATCTGCTGGGCCACATGGCATCCATGGTCCATGTGACCCCGGATGCTCGCCTCCACATAAGGGCGCGTCTATGGTGCCTCCACACCCAGTAGACCCAGGCCACCGGTCGGTTGAGGGACAGGGTGATTATGACCCGCCAATTTGCGGACTTCCTCAACTGGTGGCTTCTCCAGGCGGGGATGCCCTTCCAGACCCCCGAGCCCCAGAGGGTCCTCACTACAGATGCCTCTCTGCTGGGTTGGGATGCTCATTGCGAAGATCTCTGCTGGCGTTTTGGGCCATAATCCTGACTCTCGAGCCTTGCATGCAGCAGCAATCAGTGTTGGTCCAACGCACAATCAGGTGGCAATGTTTTTAATGTAAGCAAGCAGGGGGACACAGGATCCTGTGCCCTCTGCCAGTAGGCAGTGGCTCTCTGCTCCTTTGTGCTTTGCAATGGGATACTCCTGCGGGTGGTGTATCTGCCAGGCCAGTTAAGTGCCCTAGCAGATGAGCTGAGCAGGGTCCTCTAACTGCACAAGTGTTGGCTGGACCCCAGGGTGGCCTCTCGGCTCTTCCAGCTCTGGGGAATCCCACTGCTTGACCTCTCACGAGTCCGACCAACACTCAACTTCTCCACATCTGCTCGCACCCCTCCTCAGGTGGCAGCAGGTGTGTTCCTCATCCCATGGATGGAGGGCCTCCTCTATGCCTTCCCGCCCACACTGCTGATTGCCAAGACCCTTTTTAAGGTGCGGCATGATGGGACATCGCTGATACGGGTTGTCCCCTGATGGCCCAAGCAACCGTGGTTCTCACTGCTCCTTCGGTTGTCCTAGGCCTCCCCGGTCCCCCTGAGGAGCGCCCTGGGATTGCTGTCACAGGAGGAGGGCTTCCTGCTACACCCAATCCTGGGGTCCCTGTCGCTAATGGCATGTTTGCTGAAAGGGTAGCCTTGGCCCCATTCAGCCTCTCAGGAGGTAGAGGAGGTCCTCCTGGCCTCCCGTAGGGTCTCTACAAGATGAGCCTATGTCTTCAAATGGCACAGATTGTCAGTGTAGTGCACAAGTTAACTCGTCATACTCTGTGCAACTTGAACTGCAGTATTTGCTCCACCTCTCTCAGGGAGGACTGAAGTCCAACTCTGTCAGGGTGCACCTGAATGCTCTAGCAGCCCCACAAATGGTCCCTGGTTGAGGGGTGGCTCAGCCATCTTTCAAGAGTGGGACACACCCTCAATAGACTTGTTCACCACTCTCTAGTACAAGAAAGCACATCATTACTGTTCCAGGATAGAGATGCATGGCAAACTATCCTCAGATGCCTTCCTTAAAGATTTGGGAGGACCTTCTGTATGCACATCCTTCTATATCTCTCATAGCGAAAGCTCTCCTGAAACTCGGAATGGACCAGGGAACCATAATTCTCGTTGCACCTTATTGGCCCATATAACCATGGTTCATGGTTCCCTCTACTTCTGGATCTCTCCATGAAGGATCCAATATGACTGAGCAATTTACGAACCCTAATCATGTTAAGATACTTACAAGGCTCTGCCAGGAAATTTGGAAGAGATCATGGCCAACTGAATGGAAAAGATCTGTGTTTATACCAATATTAAAGAAAGGTGATACGACTGACTTTGATCCCACATGCCAGCAAGATTCTACTCAAGATCATTCAACAGAGACTACAACTATAGTTGGAACGAGAACTACCTGAAGTGCAAGCAGGGTTCAGGAAAGAGCGAGGACCAAGAGACATCATTGCGGATGTTAGATGGATCCTTGAAAAGACAAAGAATACTAAAAGGATATCTATATGAATTTTATTGATCACAGCAAGGCTTTTGACTGAGTAAACCATGAGAAACTCTGGGCCATATTAAGAAGCATGAGTATACCAGAACATCTGATCGTTCTCTTGTACAACCTTTACATTGATCAAGATTCAACAGTTCGTAAAGAACAGGGAGAAACAGAATGGTTTAAAATCAGCAAAGGTATACGACAAGGCTGCATACTTTCCCCCTACCTGTTTAATTTATATACAGAACAAATCAGATGATACCACATTACTGGCTGAAAACTAAGACGATCTGAAACATTTGCTTCTAAAGATCAAGGAACATAGTCTTAAAATGGGCCTGCACCTTAAAGTAAAGAAGACAAAGATCCCAACAACTGGCAAAATCAGTAAGTTCATTGTTGATGGAGAAGAAATTGAAATAGTTGACAGCTTTAGCCTACTTGGATCAACTATCAATAAAGAAATGAAAAGCAGTCAAGAAATCTGACGACGCATTGCTCTTGGCAGAATGGCTGTGAAGGACCTAGACAAGATTCTCAAGAGCAGGGATGTCTCTCTCCATACAAAGATTTGACTTGTTCAAGCCATGGTATTTTCAATAGCATCATATGGATGCAAAAGTTGGGCAGTGAAAAAGATGGAAAGAAAATAGATGCCTTTGAATTATGATGCTGGCGATAAATAATGTGTATACCATAGACTAAACCAGTCACTACCTGAGGATATCAAACCTAAGCTTTCCTTAGAAGCTCAGATGACAAGACTTCAACTTTCTTATTTTGGACGACACATGCGAAGAGAGAGATCATTAGAGAAAGATATCATGCTTGTCAAGGTAGAAGGTCAGTGCAAGACAGGAAGGCCAGCAATGAGATGGATCGATACAATAACAGCAGCTATGGGTGCCCCTCTATCAACAATGAGCCGCTTAACTGAAGACCAAACACAGTTTAGGACAACTATCCAGAGGGTTGCCATGAGTCGACACAGACTCGACAGTACTTAACAGCAACAACAATGTCTGTTCATTCATACACAGCTTGAGTGTACTCCTGGGGCCGCCTTTTTCCTGATCTTGATCTGCCTGTTTTATTCTGGGCCTAGGGATTTGACTTCCATCCCTATTTTCTGCCATTGATGCCAGGTTCTCTAGTTATGACTGGTAAGGTGGATTTGACTGTGTACCTTAAAGAGGACCAGGAATCTCAACTTTATACTCCTTAACATGTTACTGCCTAAGAATAGTGACTTGGGATGCTTCATGTTTTGCTTTAAACTAAATTTGATTTACAAAGGAAACGCAACAATCTGGAAAATACTTCATATTACAATAATTTGTATTTTAATAAGTTTCCTTTTTGTAAAATGATATCATCTATTGCAGTGTTGAAGTCCTATATCATTGAGGTCTTTTCCTTACTATCTAATAATCTACGTCAAGAGCAGTGAATATACCCAGCTCTATGAAAGTGCCTGGTGATAATGTTGAAGGAATGTACTCTTAACAGATTGGTGAGGGAGAATTTTTGAGACTACATTGGTTGCCATCTTCTCTTAGGTCTCATATAGGGATCTGGTTGAAAAACTTTACTTCAAATATAGATTACCCTGATAGGCAAAGAATTTAAGTATTTCCCGATGTGTCTTCAGCTACTCAAGGGTGCTAGAAGACTATTTCTTCAATTATGTCCCTGAGCCAATGCATTAGCTATATTCTTTTCTTGGAATTTCCTAAAAAGTGTATTAGATATTTAGGCAATACTTAAATCTTTCTTTATGCCCTCGGTTGGAAGCCTTTATCCAGAGTAAAGAAAGTTCCAGTGTTAGCCAGGAATAACTGCTTGTAGTTTTATATTTTAACTATATAGTTTAAATGAGTTAGTTAGATTTGGGCCATGCATACCTTTTAAGTTTATTTTATTTTGTTGTCTGTATTTTGTGAACAATTTTTCTTCCAGATTGTGGTCTTTTGGATTTCTGCCTTTAGTGTTATTTTTCTATGCCTAATTGTTGGCTTGGTATTTTTTCCTCGTAACCTCTTAAGAAAACTAATAAATATTAAATCGGATATTCAGTGCAAAACTTAAACAGATAACTTATCATTTAAATTAGGACTGCTATTTGTGTGGACCTCCTAAACTGATAAATGTACCCAGATAGCAGTTCATATATTGCAGCAAATAGGATAAATTTCAACCTTGCCCCTGGAATGTTCCTGGGCTGTCCTAAATTGAAATAGATAAATTTTGGTTAGGAATTGAGTTGTCAGACCAAAATGTATTCAATAATGGGCATGGAAGTATAAAAACACTTAAGCAGTTTGTATTGTTTTGACTGCATAAGTACTTTTGAATATTGACTTTAATTTATTTTAGTACTGTGTTGAATGTGTGCATAGGAGAGAGAGGAATCAAAGACAACTCCATGGTCTCAAGCAGAGAGGACAGAGAGAATGACAGTATCATTTACTGAAATAAAAAAATATGAAAGAGAGAGAAGTGAAACTGGGGAGGCAATGTTCAGCTTTGGCCATGTTAAGTATGAGGTGACAATGAGAGATCCAGACAGCTTTTGTCAGATAAGTAAACTGAAATCTGGGGCTAGATTCTGGGTGAAAGTTCTGGTTAAGAGAGAGAGGTCTGGGAGTTATCAACATGAAGAAGATATTAAAAGCCTTGGGAGGATTTCAGAAAAGACTAAATATAGAGAAAGAGGGCCCTGAATAGAACATCAGGACACACTAACTGATAATGGGATAGCAGCGGAAGAAGATCCATAAAACGATACACTAAAAATGTGATATGAGAAATAAGAGAGAATCCATGTTAGGACAGAATGTTAAAAAGTAGGTGTCCAGAACAGAGGTTAGGTCAAAACATATGAGGATTGAGAACTGGTCCCTGATTGTGGCTATGAAGAGGTAACTGAAAACTTTGCCAAGGATCAACTCAGTAAAATGGAAAGAATGGAAAGCAAATTGGAGTAGACTTAGAATGGCTTGGGATGCAATGAAGATCAAGGCAACAGAGATAATCAAGCATGGATGTGCATTCATTTGAAATGACCTGAGAGATGGAAAAGACATTTTCCATGTTGTTTCTTGTCATTTTTAACCTGAAACGACAGAAAAATATAAAATTTGGGGTTTATTCCTATGTTGTTGGTAATGCACACTTTTACTCAGAGCACCCCATTGCGCACTAGTGTACCTTATTTATCAAAGGCACATTATTGAAAAATAGTGCACACTATTGCAAATAGAAATAATTTTAAACTCCTCAAATAAAGCAAAAGAACTCTGTAAATAACAAGGGAAACTAAATAAAACAAAAAGTTTTTTGTCTGCACATCCCTAACAGCATGTTTCAGTGGTTTGGTTATTAACAAACAGAGCCCAATTCTGGAACATGCACGTCCGGCCGCGGGCACATCCAAATTGAAAACGGGCTGATTCGCAACTGCAGGGATAGATGCACTTGCGGTTTTGGAATCGGGGACATAGACATTTTCGACACAGCATGAACAAATCACTATGGAGTTCGAGACACGGCAGTACACAGCAAACGGCTCTGTAGGTCCCCACGCTCACCATATTCTGAAATGATGGACGTTTTCAGTCCCAACTGTCTCCACTATATACCTACAAATGGCCATGTCCCCTGTAAAACATGCATCTCCTAAGCTGCTCCTCTCACTGACAGTGTTGTGGGGATGCAAACTACACATGAATACTGATGATACATAAATGTTGATGCAAACTAGACTACATATACCAGTCTTGCATGCCTAGAACACTGCGAAGTAATCCCAGTGTACTCTAAGATAGTATAAAAGCAGGTAGAAAGTGATATGGTTGTCATGACATACCTTGCATCACAACATACATGGCAGTAGAAGACAATATTAGTTATGCATTGGTCATCTCTAAAAACAGTCTGTACAATGATAAGTATGGACCAGAAAATGTCAGAAGAGGTTCTCCATAGCAAAATGTCAAAACATATCCCTGTCACTAATAAGAGACCCTCAGAATGAGAGCATTCAACAGTATAAACAGCATTAATACATGCCCAAAGGCACCATCATCGCTCTCTACAAATGTGCACAATGATGGTGCTTCTGGTCATGTCTTAGAGCTGTTTGGACTGTTGAATGCTCTCATTCTGAGGGTCCCTTATTAGTGACAGGGATATGTTTTGACATTTCGCTATAGAGAACCTGTTCTGATTTATTCTGTCCGATGACATTGGCACTTGATAACACTGTGGTCATCCCTACGGTTCAGGTACTAGCCAGGCATTCATGTCCCCCCTGATTTGCAGATGAGCACACCAAAGCCTCCCGTGCAACGCTCAAACCACCCACACACCCTCTCTCATAAATAACATACCGCTGCCAAAACCATGCCTTGCACTTATAAACAATTGCTGTGAAGACATCAAACTGTTCCCTGTAAACTGCCGAGAGCAGTAATAACCATTTGTTCCCTGTAAACCGCCTTGATTATTTGGAAAAAGCAGTATATAAAATTTGCAAAATAAATTAAAAAAGAATAATGGCATGGCATCTCAGGACACCACATCTGATCTGCATTTCTCAGCCAAACACGCTTCTGCTCCAGACTACCTCATATACCACTCCTACATCTACATTCCCATTTTTCAGAACACTGGAATTGCTGGGGAAACCGAGAATATCCCCTTTAGCACAAACAGCAAATGACAGCATAGCCAGAATAAAGACTATTGCAGTGCTTTCTATTTCTGTAGGGGTATTTTTTTATTGTTCCTTAACTTTACAAACATCCTTCACATGCGCATTCTGTCCTTTACAACTGCATCTTGTGCCCTTCCAGACAGCAGTCACCCCAGTTCAATACAGATGTGTCACAGCCATTCATCTCTATGGGACGCATTGAAGATCAGAGCAGAAAGTTTTCTAAGTCCTGGCCTTATTCCACATTGCCGCTGGCATAACATAGACATCCACAGGAAACACTCAGGATGTACATGGGTCTTTCCTGAATACGCTTTTTATATCTCTGCGGCTTGCCATGCCCCGTTCCGCCCCCTCCCGCCCATATTCTGAGATCCCCATGCAAGCACCGTGTATGTGCAGGGCTATGTGGTTTTGAAATGTGGTTCTAGACGTTTTAGCGAGAAAAAATGTCTATCCCGCATGTCTAACCAGCTTATTCGTGTTTTGGAATGTCCCACATAGTGGACAGGAAGGGGCTGATTTTATAAGGGAGCAGCATAAAGATATAGGACAGTTATACAAGCAAATTCTAATTTTGAAGGACCTCTGTGCATAAATGGATACTTATACACATGGTAGCTATTCTGTAAGCATGGATGTTAAGTCCTGTCGTACGCACTTGCAGTGTGGGCATGCACAGGGGAAGAGCTTGGGTGGAGCCAGAGCCGGCCTGTCCACTAGGCAAACTAGGCGGCTGCCCCAGGTGGATGGCGGCAGCGGCACATATAACTGGCTGCACTGCCCTCCCTTCCCCAGCTGCTGCTGATTCCATTTAGGAGGACGCAGGCAGCAGCAGCAGTATTTCCAAAAGATACTGCTTTTTGCTGCTGCTGCTTGCCTTCGTCTCCTGAGGAGGGGCAGCGACAGCTGAGGGGGGGCGACAAGGCTGGGATTTCTGCCTAGGGCAGCAAAAGCACTTCGACTGGCCCTGGGTGGAGCATAGACAGAGTGCAAATTTGCATTCTTAAGTTACAAAATACTTTAACTTACAAATGTTTTTTGCAAAATCTAGGCATGGGACTTCCGCCTGCCCTAGAGCAGGCATAACTGTATGACTGAATTCGGGTGCTTTTTTATGCCCATTTTATAAAACAAAGTACATGCAAACTTCATTTTATAAAATAGGCCTCAAATACGCACGTGACAATGGTCATTAACAGCACAGTCATTTATGAAATACCCTCACTTTGACCAGCATTCTCAATGCTAACAATAGATGATCATATTATTTCATTGATACAGAATACATTGTAAAATTGTCCTTTTCTTTTATAGATTTGGGGATTGGTCACGAGTGGTTTGGTGTCCAACAGGTGTCCTGAAATCCTTTCAACTGAAAACTGAGTCTCCACAAGGTGTCATTGATGACACAGCAGCTAACAATATCAAATTTCGTTGTAGTTCTGGTGCTATCATTGAGGGGCTCGGTGGCGATTTTGGTGACTATGGTGGATGGAGTAATGAATGTACAAAAGGTGGAATCTGTGGTATTGAAACCAAGATTGAACCCTATGGTGGTTTCTTTGTGGATGACACTGCATTAAATGATGTTCGATTTTTTTGTTGTGAATAAATCAATTTTGACTGTTTTATTATGATTGGATTTAATGGAAATTGTAAAAAATTAACTACAGTAAAACAATCTTCAACTCAAAAAAGACTTATTTAATTCCACAAATAAAGGGCTATATTTTCAAAGGATTTAGACTCCTGTCTTTTGAGAGTTATGCTTCTAAATTGGCCTCTTTGGAAATATATTAGGGCTAAGTGACCAAGCTTTTATTCAATACTTCACTGAACTCCTAAATTTAGGAGCATAAAAAATAGTTGGCAACACTGGCAGATTTAGGCAGGGGAAAATATTAGGAACTTAGCACTGATTTTCAGCTCTAGGCTCATAAATGACATGCCTAAATTTAGATTTTAATACAAAAAAGTGCAGCATCATTCATTTGGGATGCAGAAATACAAAGGAATTTTATGCGTTAGGGGGCAAGAGGTTGTTGTATATGAAGCAGGAGAGGGACCTCAGAGTGCTAGTGTCTGAGAATCTCAAGGTGGCGAGACAAGGCCGTAGACAAAGCCAGAAAGATCCTGGGCTGCATACAGCGAGGAATAACTAGCAGAAAGGAGGAGATATTAAATGCCCTGTAGAAGCCATTGATGAGGCCTCACTTGGAGTATTATGTTCAGTGTTGGAGACCACATCTCACAAAGGGTATATAAATACTTCAAACGGTTCAAAGGAAAGTGACCAAAATGTTTTGGAGCCTACATCAGAAGACATACGAGAAGAGACTTGAAGACCTAAATATGTATACTCTAGAGGAGAGGAGAGACAGGGGAGACAAGGGTATTAATAAACAAATCAACCTTTTTCAAAGAAGGGGAAGCTGTAAAACTAGAGGGCATACGATGAAGCTGCAGGGCGGTAAACTTAAAAACAACATCAGGAAATCCTTTTTCTCCGAGAACAAGCAGGAAGTTAGTCCTTACATATGGGTGATGTCGGCAACAATGGAGCCCTCACGGAAGCATCCCCCCAGCTTTCAAAGATAGCCTTTGGGAGATGCCACCACGCATGCGTGACCTCTTTCCTGCCCAAGGGTGCCATCTTGCTCAGTCTCCTTTTTTCTGTGGAGCCCTTCAGATATCTGCTCTTCCCTGGAAAAAGTTGATTTTCTCGACCTGAGTGTCATACTCTTCTCTGGTAGTGCACCAGTTCTCTTCCCGCCACCCGAGCCCGCTGCCCCAGCATCGAGTCTCGGGTTCTAAGTTTTTCTTTCTTTCCTTCCTGGTGCCTTCACGCTTTTTTCCAACTAGCAGTACTGTGGATCTTTGACCTCGCTGGGATACTTTTTTCTCCCACGGCTACCAGTGGCTTTAATAAGTGTGATTGGTGTGCCAAAATAATATCCCTGACCGACACACACAACTGTTGCCTTCGCTGCCTAGGACCGGACTACAACCCCATGTGGCCTCTGTAAAAAGATGTCCACCAAGGCTGTCAAGAGCCATCAGCAACAGCACGATAAGTTTTTCCTCAGAGTCCCTGGTACCTCCGAAGGCCAAGGCTTCCTCTGGAACTGTGGAATCTCAGGGCAGCTTGACGAACCCCGACCAATGCTGTGGCTTCTCGGAAAGGGGGTCTCCCTAAGGGAGCTCAAGAAGAAGAAAAAGGCCTCAAAGGCAGTATCCCTGGATGGCTCCAATGGGCCGGGTGAGTCCTGAGCCAAGTCCCGCAGTCCTAGACGCTCATCTGAGGGTGTGGCCTACTAAGGTCCCCCGAAAGGACTCTAGCTCGGACCAGTCTCGGTTGCTGGACACCATACTCATCCAAGACTCCCCTTCGGGGGAACTGGCATCGGGCCTAATCCCCTCAGTGCCGGCGCCGATGGCTATGGAGACTTCTGGCTTGGAGTCCAGAATGGTGGTCCTGGAGCACAGTTTGCCTTCATGGACCAACAGCAAGTGCTGTTGTCCGGTGCCACCGGTTCCTCTGCCCAGACCATCGGGCCTTCGACATCAAGGATGTCCCCAAAGGCTGAGCCGATCCTCGAGCTCTTGCAGCCTCGAGTCGATCCTCGGCCGAGGTCTCGATCTGGTTACTGTTCCATGGGGCTGCGATCTTCCCAAGCCAGTGTTCTCGGCGCCAGCCACAGGGCCTCAGAGGGCCACAGGCGGAGATTAGCACTGGAGCCCGCGAGCCATCCTTCTCTCGAGTCCTCGACGGACTATTCTGAGTGGGAGTTGGAGGACAAGAAGCCGCTGGACACTCATTGCCACCGCGACGTCCCTTAGGATTCCCGTCCTTCAGAGCCCCAATACGAGGCCTCTCTGAGGGAATCACTTACAGTGCCCATCCCACCCATCCTGGAACAGCTAATGCTCTGTATGTGGGAGACACCAGCATCGGTTCCGGTAGTGAGCAAATGACTCGACTCGATGTATCGAGTCCACTGGAACCCAGGCTTCCAGAAGTCACAGCTGCCGCACAACTCCATGATGGTGGAGTCGGCCATGCGTTGTCTAAAGAATCAGAAGACTCACAACCTGGTGCCCCCTGGCAGGGAGAAACGCACCCTGGACGCCCTCGACAGAAAGTGCTACCAGGGATTGATGCTCATCAGCCAGATCCAGGCATACCAGCTGTACATGGGCTTGTACCTGAGAGACCTGATGAAGGAACTCACTGAGTTCTCAACTGGTCTTTCCGAGGATCCCCTGCAGCGGTTCAAGAACCTGACCAAGGCCATCTGTGAGTGCTCCAACTTTGTCTCGAGCAGCCTATGATGGCTTCGAGTCTGCAGCTCGAGTAGCGATGATGGGCATTTGTGCCCGACACCAGGCTTGGCTACAGTCGTCCGACCTTGAGCAATGGGTTCAGGACAAATTGGTTGATGTCTCATGCCAAGGAGAGAACCTCTGTGGCAAACCCATGACCGACAAGACTGCCGAGCTGGAGATCGAGTTCATGATGAGGACCAGGCTCTCAAAAAAGACCGCTGCCCCTCCCTGACGGAAGGGCTCGAGTAAAAAGTCCTACCCGAGGAAAGGTGCTGCTTACAGAAACTACCCACCTTTTCAGGCCTCCCCAGCTCCCCAACAAAGTCATCAGGCCAAGGGACATGGGCATGGCCCTCATAAGCAGAAGGCTCCAAGACCCCAGGCGTCAACCCCGGCCAGCCAGAGGGGAGTTTTTGACTTCTTGAGCATAGCCTCTCCACCCAAAGGAGATCAACAGCCCACAGGGGGATGTCTTTCTCTATGTCCAAAGGTGGCCAGCCATCACTACTGACTCTTGGGCACTCCAGGTGGTCAAGGAGGGCTACCTCATCCATCTGGCCCAGCACCTCCCCCTTTCTAACCCAGGAAAGCCTCCCCTTCACCAGGACCTTCTACTGAAGGAATGGCAAGTCTTCTCGAGGACAGTGATATAACCAGTTCCCCACCATCTCAGGGGCAAGGGGTTCTACTCCAGGAACTTCCTTGTACCAAAAAGAACAATAGGTCTAAGGTCCATCCTCGACCTGCGCAATCTGAACAGGTTCCTGGTGAAGGAGAGACATTCAAGAGGCTTTCCTTTGGAACATTGCTGCCTTACTTCCAGCAGGGAGATTGGCTGTGCTCCTTGGATCTGGAGGATGTTTACACATACATCCTCATTTGCCCAAACCACAGGTAGTACCTGAGGTTCATGGAGAGGGGCAGCCATTACCAGTACAGGGTGATGCCCTTCGGCTTGGTCTCCGCCCCAAACGTCTTCACCAAGTGCCTGGTAGTCGTGGCTGCCTTCCTCCATCTCCAAGGGGTTTTTGTTTCCCCTACTTGGATGATTGACTCATAAAGGGAGGCACGGCCTCAGAAGTGCAAAAGGCAACTGCACGTACCATCCAGGTTCTGCAGCATCTGGGGTTTGTAATAACTACCCCAAGCCCCACCTCCTTCTGAACCAGTGTCTAGAGTTCATAGGAGCAAGTCTAGACACCCTCCAGGCAAAGGCCTTCCTTCAAGGAGATTGAGCCGACCGTCTCAGGGCACTGGCCCGGGACACACAACACCGCTCCTCGGTGTCCACTCGGCTGCTGCTACTTCTTTTCAGACACATTGCCTCCACAGTCCATGTCACTCTGGATGCCCGCCTCCACATAAGAACTACACAGTGGAGTCTTTGGGACCAGTAGACACAGGCAATCTCTGGGACAGGGTTTTAGTGACCCGGCAGATGGTGGAATCCCTGACCTGGTGGCAAAGCCCCCAGTTCCTCAAGGCAGGGATGCCCTTCCAAGCTCCGTGCCCCTTAAGAGTTCTCATCGGACGCCTCCAGACTGGGGTGGGGAGCCCACTGTGAGGAACTCTACACCCAGGGCAGCTGGTTGCAGGATGAGACCAACTAGCCAATCAACCACCTAGAATTGTGGGCGATACACCTAGCCCTTCGAGCCTTTTGCCTCCGCATACGGCACCAACCAGTGTTGGTCCAAACAGGCAACCAGGTGGCAATGTTCTATGTGAACAAGCAGGGGCGCACAGGGTCCCGCACCCTCTGCCATGAGGCGATGGCCCTCCGCTCTTGCGCAGTCCAGCAGGGCATTCTCTTGCAGGCAGTATACCTGCCAGGCCAGGACAACGCACTGGCCGACTGATTAAGAAGGGTCCTCCATCCGCACGAGTGGCAGCAGGACCCCAGAGTGGCCAGCCAGCTCTTTCACCTCTGGGGGGAACCATGGATAGACTTGTTTGCCATCCTGGACAACTGCCAGTTGCCCCACTTCTGCTCCCAGTAAGCCCATCCCTCCCGGTTGGCGGCAGATGCATTTCTCATCACGTGGTCAAAAGGTCTCATGTACACCTTCCCACCCAAGCCACTAATTGCCAAAACTTTATTCAGGACCCTCCGCGACAAGGCCTTGCTGATCCTGATAGCCCCTCGATGGCCCAGGCAGCTGAGGTTTCTGCTGCTACTCCGGCTGTCAGTGGAGACTCCCATTCCGTTGGGGAGCTCCCCAGGCATCCTGTCTCAGGAGGGGGGCTTTCTCTTGCACCCCAACCTGAAGTACCTGTCGCTGACAGCGTGGCTGCTGAAAGGGTGACCCTAGCCCCTTTCAACCTCTTGGGAGAAGTGGAGGAGATCCTGCTGGCCTCCCATAAGACCTCTATCAGGAAAGCATATGCCTTCAAGTGGCACAGATTTTCTTTGTTGTGCGGAGCATGGGGTTAACCCGTTCTGCCCGGTGCAGCTGGTGCTGCAGTACTTTCTCCATCTCTCCCACTCTAGACTCAAGTCCAACTCCGTCAGAGCGCACTTCAGTGCCTTGGTAGCGCACCACCACCTGCTGGATGATAAACCCCTCTGGCCGAGCCATTGGTGACCCTCTTCATGAGGGGACTCCTTCTATGAAAACCCCTGGTGCGCACCCCAGCGACCGAGTGGGACCTCAGTGTGGTACTGGCGTAGCTTACTTGCCTGCCCTTTGAGCCCCTGGCTACCTGCCACCTGCCATACCTCTTGTGGAAGGTGGTGTTCCTGGGTGCGCTCACCTCCTTTTGCAGGGTTAGCGAGCTTCAAGCCTTAGTGGCAGAGGCGCTTTACACCAGGTTCTACAAAAGCAAATTCCTTCCGAAGGTGGGATTACCCTTTCACCTCAACCAGGAGGTGGTGCTGCCAACCTTCTTCCCAAGGCCTCATGCCAGTAGGACAGAAACTGTACTCCACACCTTGGACTGTAAGAGGGCCCTGTCCTTCTACATACAGCATAGCCAGGGCCACTGTAAAGCTTCTCAGCTTTTTGTCTCGTATGACCCCCTTAGGCTGGGGGAGGTGGTGACCAAACATACGTTGTCTACCTTGGAAGCGGACTGTATTACCCTCGCTTATGAGCAGGCAGGGCTCCCACTGGAAGGCCAGGTCCCGGCGCACCGCATCAGGGCCATGGCGGCCTCTGTGGCAAACCTGCGCTCTGTCCCAATGGTTGACATCTGTTGGGCTGCCACCTGGTCTTCAGTCCATGCCTTCACAGCTCATTACTGCCTGGAGAGGGAGTCCCGACAGGACAGTGCCTTTGGCCAGGCTGTGCGCCATAATCTTTTCGGGGTCTAGGCAACTCCTACCCTCCGATCCTTCTGTGTTCAGGCTATCAGAGTGCTGGTTCCCATCGGACACATAGGTCCTATTGCAGTCTGCTCCTGCAGATTAAATTGCTGCTCAAGGTGTCCCCTGAGGTTAACCATGATTTTTCTCTATGGGTTTTCGGAAGCCTGTAGCTAGGGAGTCCCATACGTGAGGACTGACTTCCTGCTTGCTCCTGGAGAAAGCATAGGTACTCACCTGTAACAGGTGTTCTCCAAGGACAGCAGGAATCAGTCCTCACAACCCTCCCTGCTCCTCTTGGAGTTGCTGTAAATTTTTGGCCATCTTCTTTTGTCGGCTCTAGCTATGTCATCTGACTGAGCAAGATGGCACCCTTGGGCGGGAAGAGGACCACGCATGCGTGATGGCATCTCCCAAAGGCTTTCTTTGAAAACTGGGGAGATGCTTCTGCGAGGACTCTGTCAGTGCCGGCATTACCCATATGTGAGGACTGATTCCTGCTGTCCCTGGAGGACACCTGTTACAGGTGAGTAAGTACACTTTATCTGTCTGTCTAAGCTAGCTCCAATCTCGGAGGGGGAATTAAAGACCAGTACCTTAGCTCTTGCCTTAGTGTTTTGTGGCTGGGAAAAGAAATTGTCTCAGGAACGGCATGAAGTCAAAGTATGGCAGAGGTCCAACGTTGGCTACAGGTCTCTGGGAGAGATTCACTCTGTCCAGAGGTTTTGTCCTTAGACACTATCTGACTTTCCAGCCAGAAGAAAGGCAAGCGATACAGTCTATGTCAGAAGTTAAAGTTCGCAGGTGTTCTGCAAGTTTCTGGGCATGTTCCAGAGTGCTGCATGTGTTTCTTGGGCTGTGTCTGTGTTCTCTCTTTGTGTCTCTGTGTCCAGCGTATAATTCTTTGTCCTGATGGTCCAGTGATTGGCTGGTCTCAAATCCTGTATGTCATCTTCAGCAAATCCGGTAACAGCTAATAGGTGGTCCTGCAAAGGTCCATGGTGTGAAAGTTGCTGGTATGCAAGTCCATACATTGTTGCGAATGCTAGTACCAGTAGCACAGTGAAGGTCTCAGCAATGTTCTCCTGCACCTATTCAGCTGGAATAATACTTCTGCGGTGAAATACATAAATCTGCAGAATTGCTTGATCTGCAAGTTTTAATTCTGAGTTATAACAAAACTGGAATGCATCTTATTTAATTCAGGCTTTGGTTCAGAGCAGGCACCATCTTGTAACAGGAAGCCATGCTATTGGTTCAGACATTAGTTTCTGAACAGGTACCAGCCCTACAGGCCACAAGGAGTGTCAGTGGGATTATGAACTTTGGTCTTTCTGATCCCAGGTTGCTGCCCTAACCACTAGGCTACTCTACCCACTAGGGTGCTCCTCCACAGATAACTTTTAAGCTCCTACATTAAGATGGATTTTCAGCTGAAACCTTAGGCTCATAAATTTGGTTGAAATTGGGCACATATTAGGAGCATAAATGTACTGTAAGAGCTCAGCTTTATTTGACTATCATCCCCATAGATTTTGGCCATTGATAGTCGCTGATAAGGGGGAATTTTGAAACATACGGAGGGGAGAGGAGTGGCCTAGCGATTAGGACATGGTACAGAGGGCCAGGGGTTCAAGTCCCACCTGGAGACAGCAATCTCAGGCCAGAGGGACTAGGGTTTCTAGTCCTATAGGCACTCCTTGTGGCCTTGGGCAAGCCACTTAACCCTCAGTTGCCTCAGTAAACCACTTTCCTTGAAGGATAAGGCAGTATAGAAAACTGGTTAAATAAATAAATAATATGAAAGCAATGCTTCATAAATATGTATTAATGGTTTCCTTCAGTATTGACCAGAGGCACAAAAAACACTGGGGGCATCAGTGGCACTAACCCTGTTAGTGCTGCTGAATATCACCTCTTAACCAGATTAAATGCCCTGGTGCTATCCAGAAAGCAGGGAAAGAAGGGGAGCAAGAGCAGCACTGCTATCCAGTCAGTGGCAATTTTCAGCCACTAATCAGTCAAACCACATAAAGTTAGGACAGGTGAAAAGCTGTCCAGAGCTTATGTGATTTTGCAATCCGGTTAGCGGCCGAATATCACTTCTGACCGTACTGCAAAACTACAATCTGGGCAAACTGGATATTCAGCAGCAGTCACCAGCCAATGCTGAAGATCTGTTTTTTATTTAAAGCAGTGACGGCCAGCTGTTTTAGTAGTGCTGACCACTGCTGCTCAAAATACTCCCCATTATTCCTATTTTATGTCATTAGGAAAAATGCTTAGTACATTTTCGAAAACCAATTAGAGATTGCATAACTATTCAGTTGAAGTTAATCTGAACCTCCTTCAGATATTTTGGTTTAAGAAAAAAAAATTTTTGGGACCACAGCAATTGTGCTATTTACAGTTGTGGTCAACATTATTAGCTCCCTTGCATTTTAGGTATGTTGTGTACAATATCTTGAGAAATAATTAGAAATATTCCAACTGTCCAACTGTCATAATATTTAATAGTATGCTCAAAGGTATACAGCAACAAAAAAATGTCAGTGCAACTTAGTCGTAGTCATTTCTGAGTCCCAGACAGGATTAATGGCACCCTTCACTACTATTTGGTCACAACCCTTGGCAGTGATGACAGTCTCCAAACGTTTCTTGTAGCCATCTATACATTTCTTACACCTGTCTGCTGGTAGTCTTCAGCTGTGATTTGTTCCAGCTCATGAATGTTTGCAGGATTCCTTTTACCAATGGCAGATTTCAGCTCCTTCCAAAGATTCTCAGATTGATTGAATTGTTCCTTTTTAACCATTCTTTTATACATTTGGATGTATGTTTTGGATCATTGTCCTGCTAGTGGATCCATGACCTTTGACCCAGACCTAGCTTTCCGACATTAGGTAGCACATTTCACTCCAAAATACCTTGGTAGTCCTCTTGACTTCATGATTCCTTTAATACATTCCAGGCCTCCAGTTCCTGAGGCATCAAAACAGCCCCACAACATTATGGAACCTCCACCATATTTAAGTGTAGGAAGGGTGTTTTTTTTCCTTATAAGCTTCATTTCTTTGCCTGTAAATGTATTGCTGGTCTGCATTGCTAAAGAGCTCAAGTTTGTTTTCATCTGTCCACAGAACATTTTCCCAGAAGGATTGTGGTTTCTCAAGGTGGGTTTGGGCAAAGATCAGGGGTGCCTTTTTATTTCTGTCTTTGAGCAATGGGTTCCTCCTTCGCCTTTGCTCATGAAGTCCTTCTTTGTTTAGTGTGCAGTGTATGGTGCAGGTTGAAACCACCACTCCAGATTGCTTCAGGTCAACCTTAAGCTCTTTGGATGTTATAAATGGTGTTTTTTCAACAGTTTGCACTAAAACAGAGTTACTTACCTGTAACGGAGTTCTCCGTGGACAGCAGGATAGGTCAGCCACACCTGGTGACGTCATCCGACGGCGCCGTGACGGAAGTGCTCTCTAGCTCAGAAGCTTCTGAGCATGTGTGAGGAGACCCCTCCTCCCTGGTCCGCCCCCAGCCCGACCAGTGAGTCATTAGCTTCGGCCAGAGGCTGGGGCGCGGACCGCAGGCCACCCTCAGAGGGGAGGAGGGTGGGATCGTGTGGCTGACCTATCCTGCTGTCCACGGAGAACTCCGTTACAGGTAAGTAACTCTGTTTTCTCCTAGGACAAGCAGGATGTGTCAGCCACACCTGGTGTCTCCCCAGCTACTTGTTACGCGCTGAGGCTGAGGGAGGCCTGAGACAGGATAGTACCCATGGAGAACAGTAATGAAGCCTCATGTGATAAGAACAAACGTTTATTGTGCAAACAGACGTATTTGTGCAACAAGCAATAACATAAGAGCATGGCCGAAGGCACACGCACTGAGGTCTCCTGGTGCAAACGACCTACAGTGGATTGCAACCTCAACAGTGCAGAATACAACGGATGTGGTTGAGGCAAAGCAGTGAGGCAGAACATAGTGCAACAATCACAATTCAAGGAACAATCTGTGCAATAGTACAAACAATCAACAGTGCAAGGAACCCCAATCTGTGCAATAGTTCAACAATCAAAGTGCAAGGAACAATCTGTGCAATACTATAGTGCAGCAGTGTAAACATTTTGCAAATAATGACCACATTGTCATAGCAGCCACATAGTGAAACCACATAGTGCAGAGTTACTCCCTGCAGGCTGCTACTGTAGCGTCGGGCTAGGAGGAACCCGCCGCTGTAGATAGAATCGCTCTTCCGAAAGAGCTGTCGGCTTCTGCTTGGAGGTCAAGGCAATAGTGTTTTTGGAAAGTGAGGTGCGAGGACCAGGTGGCGGCTTTGCAGATCTCGCTTACTGGCACCTCATGTGCGCTTGCGAGAGAGGTGGCCAGTGCGCGGAGTTGGTGCGCGCTCGCCTTGTTTGCTGGATGAGCGCCCGCCTTCTGGAGGCAGTAGGAGACGCAATCAGATATCCAGTGGGAGAGCGTGCGCTTGGTGACCGGCCGTCCCGGTTTGTTGGGGTCGAAGGACACAAAAAGCTGGGTCCCTTGTCGGACTGGGGCCGTCCTGTCAATGTAGATGCGCAGTGCTCGGACGCAGTCAAGTGAGTGGAGACGTTGTTCTTCAGGTGACCCGTGAGGGGCCGGGAAGAAAGACGGTAGTTCCACTGATTGGTTGACGTGGAAGACGGAGGAGATCTTCGGAATAAACTTCGGGTGTGTCCTGAGGGACGCCCTGTTGTGGTGAATCTAGGAGTACGGGGGCTGAGCTACCAAGGCCTGTAGTTCGCTCACCCTCCTTGCGGAAGTGATGGCGATGAGGAAAAGCGTCTTCCAGGCCAGAAATTTTGATTCCGCTGAGAGCAGAGGCTCGAAGGGCTCCCGTGTCAGCTGTTGGAGAACGATGTTGAGGTCCCACGAGGGGACAGGTCTCTGGACCGGGGGCTGCAGGTTCCTGAGACCTCTCATGAAGCGGGTCACGATGGGAAGAGTGGCTATGGAGCCCGTGGGCGAGCTGTTTCGCAGTTGGTGCAGGGACGCGATGGCCGCGAGGTGCACCTTAATTGACTGGGGCTTCAGGCCCAGACTGAAGAGCGAGGAGAGATACTGTAGCACAGCTGGAACAGGGCAAGAGTCTGGCGGGATTCCTTGGCCTGCACACCAGATACTGAAATGTTTCCACTTGAGACTGTATGACTTTCTCGTGGATGGTCTCCTGGAAGCCAGTACGATGCGCTGTACCTCCGCCGGTAGATGTTGTTGTTGGAGGATCACCCTCTCAGTCTCCAGGCCGTCAAGGCAAGTGTCTGGAGATTGGGGTGCCAGGTTGCGCCGCCGTTCTGCGTGAGCAGGTCTGGTCTCATCGGGAGCCGGATGGGGGGCTCCTGTGAAAGCTGTCGTAACAGGGAAAACCACATCTGTCTTGGCCAGTGGGGCGCAATCAGGATGATGTGCGCCTTGTCGTTGATGGTGCGCTGTATGGTAGCTGTCATGAGGGGGGTTGGGGGAAAAGCGTAGATCAGTTCCCACTGCCCCCAGTGTACAGCGAATGCATCTGAGGCCACTCTCCTGGGAGAGGGGCGTTTTGAGCAGAACAGAGGGCATCTGGAATTGTCCTCGGTGGCGAAGAGGTCTATCTGCGGAGTCCCCCAGCGTCGGAAGATTGACTCCGCTACTTCCTCGTGGAGTGTCCACTCGTGGGGCCGGAGCTGCCTGCTTAGTCTGTCCGCTATGGTGTTCTGCTCTCCCGGGAGGTAGGTTGCCTGTAGAAGGCAGTTGTGTGCTAGGGCCAAAGACCACGTCTCGATAGCCTCCCTGCAGAGAGTGCGGGAGCCCGTACCCCCTTGTTTGTTGATGTAGAACATCGTCACTTGGTTGTCGGTCTGGACCAGAACTGTCTTCCCCTCGAGGTGCGGCATGAAGGTCTGGAGCGCATACCTGACGGCTCGGAGTTCGAGGGCGTTGATGTGGAGGGAACGCTCCGTCTTCTTCCACGCTCCTTGTGTGCGGAGGTGCAAGAGGTGGGCTCCCCAGCCTGTGGGGGAGGCGTCGGTGGTCAGGATGACCTGGTAGCCGCAGGGTTGCAGGCTCTTGCCCTCGTTGAGATTGGCAGGGGTCATCCACCACAGGAGACTCGTAGATACCCTCGGTGTGATAGGGATGAGGGTGGTGAGAGGTTGGGACCGTTGCTTCCAGTGTGAGCGCAGGTGCCATTGGAGAGTGCGCATGTGCAGCCTGGCCAGGGCTAGGACAGATGTAGTCGCTGCCATGTGACCTAACAGGCGCAGGATGTCCTGGGCCTTGGTTCGCTTCATGGACGATACTTTCTTCGCAAGGCGGATGATGCTCTCCTGCCGATGCTCGGGGAGGAAGGCCTTGGCTGAGGTCGTGTCGATTATGGCCCCGATGAACTCCGTGCGTTGGGTGGGTTCTAGCCGGGACTTCTTCATGTTGAGCAGGAAACCCAGTCTGGACAGCAGCGTGGTAGTCTTTCGCACCGCCGCCTTGAGTTCCGTGGCGGAAGGTGCTGATATCAGCCAGTCGTCCAGGTAGGGAAAGATGGCGAGCCCTTGTTTGCGGAGGTGTGCAGCTGCCACCGCTACGCACTTCGTGAAGACCCTGGGGGCTGGGGAGAGTCCGAAGGGCAGTACCCGGTACTGGTAATGGCACCCCATTGCTACGAATCTCAGGAACTTCCTGTGAGAGGGGTGGATTTGGATGTGAGAGTAGGCATCCTGTAGATCCAATGTGGCCATCCAGTCCCCCGGTCTGATGAGGGGAAGGATGGAGTTCAGGGAGTACATCCAAAACTTCTCCTTCAGGAGGGTGTTGTTCAGCTTGCGGAGGTCCAGGATTGGGCGAAGGCCCCCGGACTTCTTGGGAATGAGGAAGTAGTACCGGGAGTAGAAGCCAGTGTTGATTTCGTCGGAGGGAACCCGTTCGATCGTTCGTGTTCTGATGAGTTGCTGTAAGAGATCCGCAAGGGCAGCTTCCTGATGCAGCGGTGGTCTGCTGCTGGGTTGAGTGCGCTGCCATGGTGGGGAAGACAACCGTAAGCGGTAGCCCACCTGGCTAATCCGGATGACCCACTGGTCCGTGGTGATTTCCTGCCAGGCAGGTAGGAAGTTGGATAGATGGCCCCCCACTGGTGGGGTAGCAGGGGCACTCAAGGCCCGCAGGAGCGGATAGTCAGAAGGAGGAAGGGTTCTTACCAGCTTGCTGGTTGTTTGCTGGTTTATTTTTGCGTTCTCTTTGTGGTTGTCTTTGAAAGGACGATTTGTTGTAGTGTTGCTTGTATTTCGGTGGCTGCCATGCCGGTTGGAACCGTAATACTTCTTTGACGCGGCAAAGGGCTTGCGGTAATAGCTCCCTTTCTGTGACCAGGAGGGGCGTTCGAGTCCGTCCGCCGCCAATGTTTTCAGAGTGGTGCAGTCTTCTTTCAGGCCGTTCACGGTATCTGCCACTTTGTCCCCAAACAGAGAGTCACCCAGGCAAGGCGCGTCAGCAATCCTGTCATGGGTGTTATCTGACAGGCCGGAGGCTCGCAGCCAGGCCCAGCGGCGGGCTGCGATGGCCGTGCCAGCTGTCTGGATAGCTGTGTCGAAGGCATCGAAAGCAGTGCTCATCAGATGTTTGGAGCATTCAGCTAATTCCTGGAGTGGGGCTGTATGCTGGTTTTGCTTGGGGAGATGGTCTTTAAGCTCCGCTAGAAGGGCGTCTTGGAACAGCAGGTGTTGGAATTGATGAGCTGATATCTTGGCACTCAGCATCGCTCCCTGGAAGACTTTACGCCCTAGGTCGTCGAGGAGCTTCGGGTCCCGACCAGGGGGATGGGTCGTTGGAGTGCGCGAAGACTTAGACCTCTTGAGGGCTGACGCTACCACAATAGAATGGTGAGGAAGCTGGGCTTTGTCAAATCCAGGAGCAGTCTGGAGTAGGTACTTGTTGTCCAGGCGTCTGGCACAGGCATGACCGGAGGCAGGGGTCTGCCAGAGGGTGGATTGTTTGTCCTTAAGTTTCCGGTGCAGGGGAAGAGACAAGGCTGGCTTGGGTCCGCCGAGGTATTTCATCACCTCCGGATCCTTCTCGTCAGAGGGCTCCTCCTTGGTGAGGCCTAGCCTGGCCACCACCTTCTTCAAGAATTTTGGGTAGGTGAGATCCTCCTGGATTGGTGCCTGCGCCTCCCCTTGTTCATCTGGTGTAGACTTGGACGAAGGAGATTGCGGGCCCTCTTCTTCAGGAGCGCTGCCTTCGGAGTCCTGTCCCAGTACAGGGGAAGGGCTCCTATGCCCTGAGGGAATGTGCTCTGGTGATGCCTCCCTCCTCTCAGGAGTGCGTACTGCCTCCCTCCTCTCAGGAGTGTGTACCCCCGAAAGGGGCGCAACGGAGTTCTCCCGGCCCGCAGGGGCAGTTTGTTGCACCAGGCGTTGCAATAGCTGCAATATGGCCTCAGAAGTGCTAGACCCACAAGATGTGTTGCTCCGGCGCCCATGGGAGTTAGACTTCCTGCCCCTCTGACGAACGCGGGATGACTCGCTGTCCCAGCTGTCGCCGCGTGAATAGGAGCGCTCTCGCCGGTGTCTCTTGCTCCTGTGTCTACTGCCCTTGTCTGCGCTATTGCCGCGCCGACGGGAGGACTCCCGGCAGTCAGCGCGGCGTTTGCGGGTGCTATGGCAGTGGCTTCTGCGGTGGGAGCCGTCGGCGCGGGAGGAGTCTTCGGCGCGAGGGAGCTCCTGGAGGGGAATCCTCTGTGTGCGGGCGGGGGAGGAAAGCCCATGCCGAGGGGAAGCCCCGACGTCATCGTGGTGGGAGGAGACGCCCCTGGCCACCCGATTGGAGGGCAAGTCTTTGGGGGCGGAGAGACTGGCGCGGCCACGTGGGAGGCGCCATCTTGAACGCCCCCGCCTGAGCCGCATGGCAAAGGAGACAGAGAAGCGGTAGCAGCGCTGGAGCCCAGAGTAGGGGCATCGGTGGAGCATCCGGCGGTGGGGGAGCTTGAGCCAGGCACCGCGGAAGCCAAGGAGGCCGATCTCTCCGGCGGGGAGGGAGGCGCAGAGGCCAGGCCCGCCCGGTGTTTTTTCTTTGCGGGAGCCTTCCCTTTAGCGGACTTACCGCGGTCAGCAGAGCCCGACGCAGCAGCTTGAACCGGAGCAGCCAGGAATTCTTTCAGGGAGTAATCCCTCATCTTCTTCGCCCTGGGGGACATCTGGGCGCAAGCGGCACAGTCCTCCACGATATGAGAGGCCCCGAGGCATCGGAGGCAGCTCAGGTGAGCATCGGATATATTCATTTTCCTTTTGCATGTTGGGCAGAGTTTGAATCCGGGTTTCGGCATTTCAAAGGGTGATAGGAGAAAATTGGTGAGAGAGAGAGTCTGAGATCCGTCTTGAGGCAAGGCGGAAGAATTGAAAACTGGTCGGGCTGGGGGCGGACCAGGGAGGAGGGGTCTCCTCACACATGCTCAGAAGCTTCTGAGCTAGAGAGCACTTCCGTCACGGCGCCGTCGGATGACGTCACCAGGTGTGGCTGACACATCCTGCTTGTCCTAGGAGAACCTTTGAAGACTTCTTGGATTAATTTTCCTCTTCCCACCATGACCTGGGAGGTTCTTCACAGTTCCATGAGCAGAAATCTTCTTAATAAAATTGTGAACTGTAGAGGCAGAAATCCCAAGAGCTTTTTTTTAAATTGTTTATTAAGGATTCCCAAGGTCTTTGGAGCTGGCCTTGTACCTCTTTGATGTTTGGTGATAATGGCTTTTCTGACTATCCCTCTCTCCTCTGGGAAGAGAACTGCTGCATTACAAGCTCTGCTTGGCACTTTGAATCTGCTTGCTTTTTGTGGGTCCTGCCTGCCTTTCTATATATTTATTTATTTATCATTGTTAGTGTGCTCTTTTACCTCATTTGAACTTCTTGCACTATTGTTCAGCTTTTCTCAGCTGAATAACTTTATCCCACCCCCCTCTCATCTACCCATCCACCCCCGAGCACTCAGTCTCTTATAGCCATCATCTGATCATTACCTCGCTTATTCACAGGTGCACCTAATCACCTGTGCTCTCTCCCCACCTATCCTTATTTCTTCTGGCCTCTGTTCTCCTCTCCATCTTCTATGGCTCTTCATCACTTTGTCTTCCTATTCTTCATACTCCCTAATTGTCTCTCCTTCTACCAACACCTTCACTCCTCCCCTCCTTATCTCCCCTTTACCATCCTCACTTCCCCCTCCACCCTGTCCTCTATCCTGTCATCAGCTCTCGAGCTTCACCACTTTCTCCCTCTCATTCAGCCATCTCCTCTCTCTCTAAGCCAACCTCACCCTCGTTACCACTGTGCTATCTCCTTTCTGCCCCATACTTTTCTACTACTTTTCCTTCTCTCATCCAAAGATATCAACCCAAACCCTGGCCCTCTTAGACTTTTGTCACACTCTGAGACGAGATCTTCAAGCAACACCTCTAATCTTATTCCTATCCCTCTTCTTTCCCCTTCCTCTCTCCCTTTCTCATGTGCCTTGTGGAATGCACACTCCATCTCAAATAAACTTGCTTTTACTCTTGATCTCTTTATCTATAATGCTCTCCATCTTCTTGCTCTAACTGAGACCTGGCTCCTCCTAGAAGATACGGCGTCAGTCGCTGCTCTCTGTCATGGCGATTATCTGTTCTCCCACACACCTTGTCCCACTGGCTGTGGTGGTGGTGTTGGGCTTCTACTTTCTCCTTCCTGCAATTCCAACTCCTCCTATTGCCTCAGTCTAACTCCTTTTCCTCCTTTGAAGTCCACTCTATCCGCCTTTTCACTCCACTTCCTCTCCGGGTAGCTGTTTATTTATTGACCTCCTGACAAGTTCATCTCTACCTTTCTCACTAATTTTGACTCGTGTCTTTCCTTCTTTCTGGATTCCTCTTCCCCCACTTTTATTCTTGGGGATTTTAATATTCATGTTGAAAATTCCTCTGATCTTTATTCTTTAAAGCGCCTTTCCCTTACCTCCTCATTCAACCTCCAGCTTTGCTCTACTGCCCCTTCTCACCAGCATGGCCATTATCTTGACCTTGTATTTTTCTCTAATTGCTTACCCTCAAACTTCTGTACCTCAGTTCTTCCCTTATTTGACCATCACATGCTAAGCTTCACTCTTCATCACCCACCGCCTCAACCTCACCCTGTCTCCATCTCTTTAGAAATCTTCATGCTATTGACCTTTGGCTCTCTCCTTCACTATTTAATCACCTCCAGCCTCCACTATGTCATCTGAGTCTGTTGATGAGGCAGTAGCTTCCTATAATGCTGCACTCTGCTCTGGATGCTTTCACTCCACCCATGCCACATCCTAAGAGCAGGGGCAGCCCAAGGGGGGTGCGGGGCCATGTGCGGAGACTCGGTGCGGGGCCTCATTTGCATAAGTGGTCTTATTTGCATAAATATTTGCATAATGTTACCATTCACTAACTTTTTGTAAACATGTCTCTTAATGAGTGTATGGATAAAGAAAGACTAAAAGATTTCTACATTACTATAATCCAGTGCCAACCGCCAGGCACATTAGGAACTACTACAAACGCTGCCCATTTAGAACCCATAGCAAACCCGCTGTATCCTGACAGCATTACCAGGACTCACAAAGCACCAGACCCTACCTATCAAAAGGAAACACTGCAAATATTAAACCAGTACATTTCAGAGAATACTGGGGAAAGAGAACAAGTGGCAATGTCAAATAGGAATTACATAAACGGAATACCTCAGCTCAGTTACACATGCAGAACATAGACCATCACCAAACAAGGAATCGCAATTTAGAAACAGGAAGGCAATAATTAAACTGGGAACCCCAAAAGCCAAACTTGGAATGTACAACAACACTGTAGAAATAAAACTATAAATCAATTTCCTCTTGTACCAAACAAAGCGCAGACGTTAATGATGCACATTTCCCAGAGCTTTCATATTCCAGTTAATAAATTCAAAATAAAGAGATATCTTTCTACCTTTTGTGCATTTTTTTTCAGTTGCAATTGCTCCAGCCACTTTCTTCTGGTTTCTTCATGTTTTCTGCTAACTCTCCATCGTCTGCTGTCCATTTGTCCTTTCTTCTCTCTTCTAGTTTTCTTTCCATCCTCTCTCTCTACATCTGCTTTAACATACTAATCTTTCTCCTTTTGCTCTTTCCTCATTCTTTTTTTTTTATATATACTTTATTTGTAAACACCGATTAACAAACAATAACAATAAGAACAAACGCGACTCCGAGTTGGGGTTGACTCTGATCCCCCCCTCAGAGTATAAACCAACATTCCGGTGTAATTTTCTACTAGCCCCTCCCCCCCCCCCACACATAGCCACCATCCCTACATACAGTAACACACTTTCCAGGTACCCCAATTGGGCCATAAAGAACGGCCCACTTTGTCCCCCCCCCCTATAGCCCCATTTGCAACACTTCGTTGCGGACGCCGGGGCTTAAAACTTGGATATAAGGGTCCCATAGCCTCTGAAAGGCCGGCCAGCGTCTCACACTGCCCCGCACACACCTGCATTCGAAGAGCATCAATTGATGAAAGGCGTTTCGCCATTCCCAGAAGGAGGGTGGGGAATGTTCCCGCCATCCACGCAGCAGGGGGCCTTTACCCACCAGACAGGCCTTGCGCACCAGCAAACGCTCCCATTTCCCTTTGGGCCGGGTGGGGCGCAGTTCGTCCAATACCACTAGAGACCCATCCCAACATACCTGTTGCCCCAGCAGCCCAGTCAAAAAAGAGCAAATTTTAGCCCAGTAAGGGCGTATTAGGCGGCACCCCCACCACATATGAAACAAGGTCGCAAGGGGCTCCGAGCACCGTGGGCAGCGTCCGTCCAATGTAATATGGCAGCGGAAGGCTCGCCGAGGGGAAATATACACCCGAGTTATACATTTAAAGTGAATTTCTCTCCAGCGGGCCCCCACCGCCAGCTCTTTCCTCATTCTTATTTCATCCACACAAATTTTACCCCTCCATCCTCAATCCCCACTTACTCTCCCAATACCCGGCCAATTGTAGATTTTTCATCCCTCCCACACAAAATATTTTTCCCCTCTCCATTTTACTCTCCCAGCCCCATCCCATTCTAATCCTCCCCAACATCAGCTCCCTTCTAGTTCCAGTCTCACCCAGCATCCATTCCCTTCTAGTCCCTGCATCAGCCCATTTCCAGTCCTAGCCCCCCATCAACCCATTTCCAGTCCTAGCTCCCCCATCCATTTTCAGTCTGAGTCCCTTGATCAGCTCATTTCCAATCCTAGCCCCCATCAGCCCATTTCTAGTCATTTCCTAGCCCCACCATCAGCCCATGTCAAATCCTAGCTCCCCTCCACTCAGCCCAATTCCAGTCCAAGCCCCCCATGAGCCTACTTCCAGTTCTAGCCCCTCCATGAGTCCATTTCAATTCAAGCCCCCACCACAGCCCATTTCCAATCTTAGCTCCCCCCAACAGCCCATTTCCAGTCCTATCCTAGCTGCTCCATCAGCCCATTTTCAGTCCTAGCTCCCTTCCCTCACAGCCCATTTCCATTCCAAGCTCCCTCCCTATCAGCTATTTGCAGTTCAAGCCTCCCCGTCCACTCAGTCCATTTCCAGTCATAGCACTCCCCCAACCATTACCAGTCCTAGCCCCCCATCAACCCATGTTCAGTTTAAGCCCCCCTATAACCCATTACGAGTCCTAACCCCCCCATCAGCCCATTTCCAGTCAGCCCCCCATAGCCCATTGCCAGTCCTAACCCCCCATCAGCCCACAGCCCATTACCAGTCCTAACCACATCAGCCCACCTCAAGTCCTAACCCCTCCCCATCAGCCCATTTCCTGTCCTAGCGCCCCCATAGCCCATTAGCAGTCCTAACCCCCCCATAGCCCATTAGCAATCCTAACCCCCCATCACCCTATTTCCAGACAGCCCCCATCAGCCCACAGCCCATTACCAGTCTTAACCACCCCCCCAGCCCATTTCCAGTCCTAACCCCCCATCACCCCATTTCCAGTCAGCCTCCATCAACCCCCCGCCCCTTACCAGTCTTAACCCCCCCTCGCCCATTTCCAGTCCTACCCCCCCCCAGCCCATTTCCAGTCCTAACCCCCCACCCCATTTCCAGTCAGCCTCCATCAGCCCCAGCCCATTAGCAGTCTTAACCCCCCCCCTAGCCCATTTCCAGTCCTAACCCCCCCAGCCCATTTCCAGTCCTAACCCCCCCCTCACCCCATTTCCAGTCAGCCTCCATCAGCCCTAGCCCATTTCCAGTCCTAACCCCCCCCACCCAGCACATTTCCAGTCCTAACCCCCCCCTATCACATTTCCAGTCCTAACCCCCCCCCCCCGCACATTTCCAGTCCTAACCCCCCCCCAGCACATTTCCAGTCCTAACCCCCCATCACCCCATTTCCAGTCAGCTTCCAACACCCCCCCAGCCCATTACCAGACTTAACCCCCCCCCCTTCCCTTCCCTTCCCTTCTGGCAAATTTAAAAAAAAAAAGACCTGGCTCTAGCTGCTGCCGCTGCCGCGTCCATCGCAGCAGCGGCAGAATGAAGTGTCCCGCGGGGCCCCCTCTCCTCGTTGAGCCCTCTGCAAGGGCTTTCAGATTCGCGAAGGGAGAGTGCTCCCTCGCGTCTCTGTAAAGCCCGCAGGGGCTAATGGGAAATTTCCCATCTGCCCCTTTAGACGCGAGGGGCTGATGGGAAATTTCCCATTAGCCCCTGCGGGCTTTACAGAGACGCGAGGGAGCACTCTCCCTTCGCGAATCTGAAAGCCCTTGCAGAGGGCTCAATGAGGAGGGGCCCCGCGGGACACTCCATTCTGCCGCTGCTGCGACGGACGCGGCAGCGGCAGGGGCAGCAGCCAGAGACAGGTTTTTTTTTTTAATGTAATTTAAAAAAAAAAAAAGCAGAATGTTCTTTGCGCGGGGCCCCCTGAAACGCGGGGCCCTGTGCAAAAAACATTCTTGCTCAATGGACGGGCCGGCCCTGCCTAAGAGGCATACTATACCCCAGCCCTGACTTTCTTCCACTACCCACTATCTATGTTCCTGTGTCCCTTCAGCTGAGCGTGCTTGGCTCTAATCCTGTTCCGTTGCAGACTTTCTACACTTCAAATTCATGTTTATCTCTTTCCAG
The DNA here is from genome assembly GCA_033557465.1 of Ichthyophis bannanicus. Taxonomy (NCBI): domain Eukaryota; kingdom Metazoa; phylum Chordata; class Amphibia; order Gymnophiona; family Ichthyophiidae; genus Ichthyophis; species Ichthyophis bannanicus. The sequence goes on along the minus strand of CM066031.1, from coordinate 600,897,724 downwards.
TCAGTCATAGCACTTGCCAAACAAGACTATTATGTCCATCTGACTAACTCTGGCTAGTGGTGATATTCTTCCACTAACCGGTTATCCTCAGTGGCGAAAATTAGGCACCTAGCCTAACTTTCACTGCTGAAGCTAACTAGACAGCAGCTGAATATCACCACTGCCAGGTTAGCTTCCACACTATCTGGCCAACCTAAATATTCAATGCCAGTGACTGGCTATGACTTTCTGGTTAAATTTAAAACCCAGCAGAGAGCTTCTAGTTTAGGTTTAATACTCAGTCAAGGCCTAGTACCAGCAAAAGCTTTCAGTTTAAATTTAACACGCAGCAGAGTGCTTTCTGGTTAAATTTAAAACCCAGCAGAGAGCTTCTAGTTTAAATTTAAAACTCAGTCAGGGCCAAGTATCGACAAAGAGCTTTACTTTAAATCAACTCAGAGTATAACTTAGCATAAAAGGAAAAACAGGGTCAGTATTCTTTGAGCAATAAATTGTTTCTAGAGACCTTTACAAATAGGCCTTCTAGATAGGGGGCAAGAGATCTGTGAAATTGTTTTAAATAGATGTTAAAGTCAAGGAACAGATCAAAGGGGCATTTTGAAAGACTTCTTCTGTCCAAGCAAGGGATGTATGAATCACGCAGGAAATTTGTCACAGATTACCTTAGAAGCACAGGACAGAGTACTGTGTAGCATCCAGCTTCCCTTCCCCATCTTCAGATTTTTTTGAAGGTGTTAATAAACATGTGGATAAGGGTGACACTAAGGGTCATGATACTAAGATGGGATAACAGCACAGACTATTTGTAACTAGGTCCCATGTTATTCAACAGGGCCTAGTTACAAATAACCCATGCTAACCATTAGCCCAGCTTAGTAAACATACCCCTCAATCTGCGATAACCCAGTACTGCAGGTTAGGAATTCCTGTGCTAAAGGAATAACCTAGCTTGCGTTGACCATTACGAACTGTTATTCTGCAGTAATCTAATTTGTCCTGCCTGAATTTCTCTAGCTTGATTCTTTTATCTCTTTCTTAAACTTTTTAAAATTTTATTAATCAATGTGGTATCAAGGATCATGTTCTTTTATATATCTTAAATTTTCTATGCTGACTGCATTTGCCGTTTTTGAAATAATCCATGAGAAGGACCATTAAGTCCAGAGAACACTTACGGATAGGGTTCCATTTCTTCACAAAGTCTGCATCATCCATGAACATCTTGGGCTCTTTGTTTATCTGTAATCCACGGAGAATCCTATTGGCTTTGCAGTATTCTGACATGGTTGAACAGTGCATTTGTGCTCTCATGTGTTGTTTATTTAATCAAACTTGATCTGTCCAATAAGCAAGCTTCTCTTGTTGCATAGTCTCTTCTCTTGAATATAGTCATTGTTGAAGCTAAGCACATTATTCCAGGGTGAAAAATCTGCAGGCCCTGGTGACTTGTGTCCAACCTTTGTCATTCTGAAGGCACCCATCTTCTCTGCTGGATAGCTTGGATGTTGCAAGAAGCATCTCATCAATGTATTTCTCACTGTCTTGAATGCTCCTCAGCCTCACCACCTCCTCTCTGAGTTCCTCCACTTGTTTCCTGAGAGCTTCAGCATGCAGGAACCCTGCACATGGAACCGGTCCTTCAATTGGCATTGGAACCTCTGTTTGGACAGCTTTAGCAATACGATTTTTCCCAGCCATTGTTCAGTTCATGGAGCTTAGGTATCTGGCTGGTACTTTGGTAGATCTCTATCTTTTGTTTTAACAGTTTCCCAGCTGTCCTTTCAGAGAAAAAGCAGTTAAATCTCTTTAGGTATGTTCAAAATGTGCTGTTCCAAGTCCCTGTGTGTAGTTAATTGGGGAGGTGTCTTATAAAGCAAGACTGCTCACTAGGGGTGGGTGGGAGTTGGGGGGGTAGGGAGGGAACTAACATAGTAACATAACATAGTAACATAGTAAATGACGGCAGATAAAGACCAGTATGGTCCATCTAGTCTGCCCAGCAAGGTGGCAATAGTAGGTGCACCTGCCACTCTGAACACCTGATTAGGTGTCAGTAGCTTCAAAGATCTGAGAAAAATACTAAAGCAGAGTTTTAAACCAACCCCACTAAAGAAAATATTTCTCCTTTTAAACTAAAGCACCGAAAAGAATGTAACTTTGTTTTAAAAATGTACCAAAACCCTTTTAAGAGCTCACAGGCAGAGAGCTGTAATTTAAAAAGCCACAAACTCTTACCTTTACTTGAAATGTAGAGCCCCTGTTAGGAATGCCTCAACAGTGCAGGACTCTGAAGCCTTTTAGGCAGGCCTCAGCTGCTCTCAGTTCCTTCACAGGTTAATAAGACCCACTAACTCCTAATTAGGTTTCAGTAGCTTCAAAGAGCTGAGAAAGAAACTCTTACCTTTGCTTGAAATGTAGAGCCCCTGTTAGGAATGCCTCATGGACTACAAACGCCTACAGTAGCTGAGCCATGAGAGGAACATCCCCTTCTAACCTAGTTGCCACCCAGAGGGGTGATACAAGGGTAGCATGGGGTTTTGGCATGGGACCTCATGCTACTTTTTAGCACTTCATCAAATCACACAATAACCCACACTACCCTTTAGGAAAGAGGTCCCTTAGCCCATCAGCCTATTAAAACAAAGATGAAATCTTGAAGTGTTATGAGTTATACAAAAGGACTTGAAATGCAATGATACAGTGCAATCTACTGCAACACTGTACTTTTTATCACTATAAAGTTGGTACAATTCTTCCATGCCTGCTGCTACAGCAGTCCCTAGCCAAAATAATTTTTCAGTGGTAATGTCATATATTAAACTCAGTGGCCACTGGATGATAAAAAACAATGGACAATAATACAATAGTATATACATTTTGGAGGTAATTTTATAAACTATCTGAGCATGTACAACAGCTCAAGTAGGCACTCATATAATTGCCCTAATGAATACACAGATAAACATAGGTGCTCAGAAAACACAGCACCTTCTTTTATTTGATACGCACACTGACATTTCTCAGGGGGGAGAGTAGGGGGTAGAATGGGTGGAAGGACAGCTACAACTGGAAATAGATCTGCACTTGGAAGTAATTATCTTCTGGAATATACCCAAAATCTTGGGGGAAAGGGTAATCTTTGGGTTATAGCAAATACATCTGTATAGTTTAGAATTCAGTGTGTTTGCTGAGTCAGTCAGGTCTTAGTACTACCAGAGAGATTTTCATTTAAATCAAATCAGAGTATAGCTTAGCATAGAAAGTAAAATAGAGTAAATAGTTACTGAAATAACTTTCTTTCTAGAGAGATTTTTTATTTAAATCAAATCAGAGTATAATTTAGTCTCTGAGTACAAAGAGCTAAACTTGTTTCTAGTGCCCTTTACAAAGAGGCCTTCCAGTTAGGAGACAAAAGATTTGTGAAGTTGTCTTAAATAGGTGTTAAAGGCAAGTGACAGAACAAAAGGGCAATTTGAAAGACCCCTTCTATCAAACCAAGGGCTGTGGGAATCACCCAGGAAATTGGTAAAGCTTTACCTTAGAAGCACAGAGGGCACGGTGTAGCAAGCAGCTTTTAAGTCTTCTTTCCCTCACTCCCACCCCAGCTCCCACCCACCCCAGGGTTAATCTTAGCTTTATAGGCTCTTACACCTATTAAAGGGGATGGTGCCCATAATCACTTTCAGGTATGGCTGGTTATCCTCACCAGGAATACATTTATTAAGAACCTGAGATTAATTATTCTCCAGGAACAAGCAGGAAGTCAGTCCTCACATATGGGTGACGTCGGCACCAAAGGAGCCCTCATGCGGAGCAATTCCCCAGCTTTCAAAGAAAGCCTTTGGGATTGCATCGCGCATGCGTGGTCCCCTTCCCGCCCAAGGGAGCCATCTTGCTCAGTCTTCTTTTTTCCGCGGAGCCCAATGGACGTGGTCCCATTTTCACTGTGGAAAAAGTAGAAAAGTTTAATTATTTCTTTCAGCTTCCCGGTTCGACACCGGTTCCCCTTCCTGCCTTGGCTCAGTACACCGGTATTGAGTCCGGTCATATTTTTTGTTTTGTCCTTCGTGCCTAGCATTCACGCTCTTTTAATTTTTCACTGGCAGCCCGGTCGTTTGACCTGGCAGGGGCCCTTTTTCCCCCCGATGGCTGCCAGCAGGTTTAAAAGCTGTGATCATGTAAGAAGTTAATGTCTCTCACCGACACACACGACTGCTGCCTCCGATGCCTCGGCCCTGACCATGACCCGGTGGTCTGTGGGCCGTATGGTAAGATGTCTTCAAAATCTTTGAAGAGCAGGCAGCATCAGCGTGACAGGATTTTTCCTGAGTCCACATCTGCCCAGGCCTGGACCTCAGAGGCTTCAACATCTCGGGACTCGGAGCCCGAGCACCGTCGTGTGTCTTCTGAGCGGGGTCTCCCTCCAGGGAACACCGGAGAAAGAAAAAACATGTGAGAGCGGCGGCGCTGGATGCCTCTGATCGGCTTGGGCCCTCGGGTTCCAGGCCACGGAGCCCAGACTGCCACTCCGGGTCCTCGGAGTCAGAGCGGCCGGCTAAACAACCTTGCAAGGAGCTGGAGATGTTGGACAAGGTAATTTCTGCTGTCCTCATAGACTCTCCTCTGGGAGAGCCGGCATCGGGCCCAACGATGTCGTGATCTGAGCTGGGAGCTGCGGAGCCTTCTGAGCTCGGTCTCAGGTTGGCGGCCCTGGAGAGCAGCATGGCTGCCTTCATGGAGCAGCAGCAGGCCCTGATGGCCGGTCTCGCCGGTCCATCTGCCCTGACCACTGAGACTTCGACGTCGAAGTTGACACTGGAGGCCGAGCCGATCCTCGAGTCGATCATGTCTCGAGTCAATCCTCTGCCAAGGTCCCCCTCAACCTCCCGTTTGGGACCGAGGACATCGACGCCGGTGCCCTCGGCGTTGGGGCGGTCGGGCTTGAAGCCCTCGAGGCTGGAGCCCATCGAGTCCTCCTTGAGGAGTCAGCGTGGGAGACGGAGAAGGAAGACTCGCCAGACACCTACCAAACCCGGTGTATCCCATCAGACTCTCCGGGTTTGCAGCCTCGGAGTAGGTCCCCTCCAGAGGACACTCGGTTCTCAGACTTCATCAGGGATGTGGCCAAGGCTTTGGCATTCCCTCTGGATGCCGAGGAGGAGCCTTGAGCCGAGGAGCTCAATGCCCTCCAGTATGACTCTCCCCCGAAGGAGGCCCTTACTGTACCGGTACCTCTGATGTTGGAACAGCTGATGCTCCGCATGTGGGAGTCACTGGCCTCAATGCTGGTACTCAGCAAGCAGGTCGATTCCATCTATTGAGTCCGCAAGAGTCCTGGGTTCCAGAAAGTGCAGCTGCCGCACAACTCCATGGTTGTAGAATCGGCCATGCAACGGCTGAAAAGCCAAAAGATGCACTCCTCGGTGCCTCCCGGCCAGGAGGCCCAGAACCTGGACGCCCTCGGCAGAAAGTGCTTCCAGGGCTCGATGCTGTCATGCCATGTCCAAACCTACCAGCTTGCGGCATGTACTTGCGGAACCTGGCAAAGGAGATTTCCGGGTTCTCAGCTGGTCTCTGAGGAACCCTTGCAGCACTTCAAAGCCTTGTCCACGGGGATCCGAGAGTGCTCGAAGTTCATATCTCGAGCAGCTTACGACGGCTTCGAGGCATCGGCCAGAGTAGAGGCGGCCGGCATCGGTGTACGCCGTCAGGCCTGGCTCATGTCGTTGGACCTGGATCCATGGGTTCAGGGCAAGTTGGTCAATGTCCCGTCCCGAGGAGACAACCTCTTTGGCAAACCCATGACTGAAAAAGCTGCAGAAATCGAGTCCGAGTACTTGACCTGGACAAGGTTGTCGAGGAAGAAGGCCTCGGGGAAAAAGCCCCTTTTCCCGAGGAAGGGTACGGTTTACAGAAATTACCCCACTTACCAGGCCACCCCAGCTACCCAACAGTGGCAGCAGGCCAGGGGACAGGGGCATGGCCCACGTAAGCCAAAGACCCCCAAGCCTCCATCTCCGGCTCCTACCCAGCAGGGAGGGGGTTTTTGACTCTCAGTGCATAACTCCTTTCCCACCAGTGGTTTGGCCCTGCACAGGAGGAAGGCTGGCCCTGTACGCTCACAGGTGGCCAGCCATTACTACCAACGCCTGGGTTTTGAAAATAGTCCAGCAGGGCTATTTACTTCATTTCAACCAGGTGCCCACCTCCTTTTTCCTAGGAGAGCCTCTCAGGCCCCCTCTTCACAGGAACCTCCTCCTGCAGGAGTTGACAGGTCTGCTAAAGGATCAAGCGGTGGAACTGGTGCCCCACCACCTGCAGGGGCAAGGCTTCCACTCCAGGTATTTCCTCATACCAAAAAGAAAAGGAGGCCTTCGCCCCATCCTAGACTTGCGAAATCTGACCAAGTTTACTGGTGAGGGAACAGTTCAAGATGCTTTCCCTTGGGATCCTACTGCCTTACTTCCACCAGGGAGACTGGCTATGCTCCTTAGACTTAAAGGATGCTTATACTCACATCATCATACACCCAGACCACAGACAATATCTCAGGTTTGTGGTCAGAGGAAACCACTTCCAGTACAAGGCGCTTCCCTTTGGCCTAGCTTCCGCTCCCAGAGTATTTACCAAATGCCTAGCAGTGGTGGCAGCCTTCCTCAGAAGCCAGGGAGTCTTCGTCTTTCCATTCGGCGCAGGAGGCACAGCTGGCCACTGCTCGCACAGTCACCCTGCTCCAGCACCTAGGGTTTGTTATAAATCACAAAAAGTCCACTTTACTCCCTACTCAGAACTTGGAGTTCATAGGGGCAAAACTGTACACACTTCAGGCAAGGGCTTACCTACCGCTGGACAGGGCGAGGAGGTTGCTGGACTTGGTACAGCAGGTCCAGCACAGACCTCAAGTCTCCGCAAGGGTCTTCCTATGCTTGCTGGGCCACATGGCCTCCATGGTGCATGTGACTCCATATGCTTGATTCCACATGCCCACAGCTCAATGGAGCCTCAGAGACCAGTGGATGCAAGCCACTGGCCGCCTCAGAGACAGGGTAGCGATTTCCAAGCTACTGGTGACAGCCTTGCAATGGTGGCTTCACCCCCCCCCCCCCATCTTGCTTCAGGGAGTACCATTCCAACCTCCCTCTCACACCAGAGTGCTGACGACAGATCCCTCCTTGCTGGGCTGGGGAGCCCATTGCCAGGGTTCATGCACTCGCGAGAGGCCGCACTTCAAATCAGTCTTCTAGAGCTTCGAGCCATCTGCCTAGCTCTTCAAGCCTTCTGTCATCTTCTTTCCCATCAGTCGGTGCTGATACAGACAGACAATCAGGTAGCAATGTTCTACATCAACAAAGAGGGAGGCACAGGATCTCACATCCTATGCCAGGAAACTCTGGACCTCTGCTCTTTTGCAGTGGCACATCACATGTCCCTAAAGGCAGTTTATCTGCCAGGTCAGGAGAACCTCCTGGCCGACAAGTTGAGCAGGATTCTTCAGCCTCACGAATGGCAACTGAACAGGGATGTAGCCCAGCAGATCTTCAACCACTGGGGTCTCCCATCCGTGGATCTCTTTGCCAGTCCGCAAAACCATCAGTTGCCCCGTTTCTGCTCGAGGCAGCCACATCCGCTGAGCGTGGCGGCAGATGCTTTCCTGATCTCGTGGGCACAGGGCCTTCTCTATGCGTTCCCACCCACGCCCCTGGTGGCAGGCACTCTGTTCAAGATTCTTCGGGACAAGGCCTCTGTCATCCTGGTAGCCCCCAGGTGGCCCAGGCAGTCTTGGTTACCTCTTCTCCTGCAACTGGCGGTTGAAACGCCACTCCCACTGGGGGTGCATCCCGACCTCTTGACCCAGGAACAGGTTTCCTTGCTACACTCCAATCTCAGATCCCTCAACTTAATAGCCTGGCTGCTGACAGGATAGTACTTGCTCCTCTACTCCTTCCCAAGGAGGTTGAGGAGGTGTTGCTGGCCTCTCGAAGGCTATCCACTAGAAAATCCTACGCATTCAAGTGGCGTAGATTTGAAGGGTGGTGTGCCCAAAATAACATTCACTTGCCAAGTACCTCAGGTATTGCAGTACTTGCTCCATCTCTCCGAGTTGGGCCTCAAGTCTAACTCTGTCAGGGTCCACCTGAGTGCGCTGTCAGCTAACCACTCTCCAGTGGACGGGCAACCTCTTTCAGCTCACCCTTTGGTATCCCGATTCCTCAGAAGCGCACATTATCCACCTGGGTGGCAGACTGCATCGCCTGGGCATACAGGGCAGCTGACCTCCAACTGCAGGGCCGAATCATGGCCCACTCTGTCAGGGCTAAGGCCGCATCAGTGGCTAACCACTGCTCTGTTCCGTTGGCAGACATCTGCCAGGCCACAACTTGGGCTTCAAGCCAGACTTCTGCAGCCCACTACTGCCTGGAGAGTCCCGGCGGGACAGTGTTTTCGGTCAGGCCGTACTCCGTAACCTATTCGAGGTTTAGGCAACTCCTACCCTCCGACCCTTTGGTGTCAGGCTACCGTGGGGGTTGCGTTCTCGGAGAAAAATCCTATCACTGCTGCTGCGGCTCTTCTAGAGGGAGCCATTTTCAGCTATGGGTTCTCGGTGGCCTATAGCTAGGGAGTCCCATATGTGAGGACTGACTTCCTGCTTGTTCCTGGAGAAAGCGTAGTTATTCACCTGTAACAGTTGTTCTCCAGGGACAGCAGGAATCAGTCCTCACGACCCTCCCTCCTCCCCTGGAGTTGCAGTCCTTTGATTAATTTTTTCTCATTTTTGCTGTCTTTTTAGCTATGTCATCTGACTGAGCAGGATGGCACCCTTGGGTGGGAAGGGGACCGCGCATGCGCAATGCAATCCCAAAGGCTTTCTTTGAAAGCTGGGGAATTGCTCCGCACGAGGGCTCCGTCGGTGCCGACATCACCCATATGTGAGGACAGATTCCTGCTGTCCCTGGAGAACACCTGTTACAGGTGAGTAACTATGCTTTCTTGAGCTGAATAAAGTCCTTTAACCTATAAGGTATAGTTGTATTAGTATAAGTATCCCCAGCAAACCTAATAAGTAAACAACTTTAATATCTGAAGAAAACCTTAAAACTAAGATGCCAACAGCAGTCCAGCAGCGAGATGGGGGTTTTCCAGTCTTTTGCACTGAGTGTCACATGTATGATTTTCTCCCAGTTGGTGAGGGGTCTTACGTGTGCACTAGGTGCAAGGAACTCTTTGCTCTCAGGGAACAAGTCTGATCTCTGGAGGCTAGAGTAGCAGACTAGGAGGAAATAAGGAAGACAGAGAGGTACATAGACAAGACCTACGGGGATGTAGTAATGAAGTCTCACCTCCAGTCTGGCAGCCTCCCTGTTGCCATGGAGGAGAGGGTAATGTGACAGGAGAGAATCACCCTGGTGTGGCAAGAATGATCCTGTAGCTAGGACCTGTCCTCCAGGTGATGTAAAACCATCTCACACCAAGGAAGTTTCTTCAAGGCCATGCACCCATGAGGGGAGGGTTAGGGTGGTCATTGTAGTTGATGATTTGATCAATAAGCATGTAGATAGTTGTGTGGCTGGTGGATGAGAATCGCCTGGTAACATGCCTGTCTGCTGCGAATGAGCAGACCTCATGCGCCACCTAGACAAGGTGTTAGATAATGCTGGGGAGGAGTCTGCTGCCTAGGGTACATGTTGGTACCAATGACATAGGAAAGTGTGGTAGGGAGGTTCTGGAGGCCAAATTTAGGCTTTTAGGTAGGAAGTTGAAATTCAGAACTTCCAGGTAGCATTCTCTGAAATGTTTCCCATTCCATGTGCAGGACCCCAAAGGCAGGCAAAGCTCCAGAGCCTCAATGCGTGGATGAGGCGATGAAGCAAACAAGAGGGTTTTGGATTTCTTAGGAACTTGGGAACATTTCCGAAGGGATGGGCTCCACCTCAACCATGATGGAACCAGACTGCTGGCATTAAACTTTAAAAAGGAGATAGGGGAAAGCTGACAGTCGCCCAAGAGTGCATGGTTTGGAACTATGTATCTGAAGGATGCTAGCAAAGACTGAAATTAGGGCATATTGACAGAGGTTCCAATAAGACAAAATTAATCCAAATGTCCTTAAGTACAGAACAAATAGAGTTTAAAGATTCCAAATTACCCCTGCCTACCGATAACCATAGTAACATAGTATATGACAGTAAATAAAGACCAGTATGGTTCATCTAGTCTGCCTAGCAAGGTGGCAAGAGTAGGTGCATTTGCCACGCCGTGCAGGTCACCCCTCCCCATGCCTTTGTTTAGGGGTGTACCCACCGCTCCTTGTAGATCACTCCTATTTGTTGAGATATAAGAGATAGTTATGTTTATTTTTATTTTATCCTGCTGCTATAAAGCGATCCAATGTGTCTGTCCCATTCCATTTTAAATTCTGTCACTATATTTGCCCCTACCACTTCCATCGGGAGGACATTCCAAGCATCCACCACCCTTTCAGTGAAAAACTATTTCCTGACATTGCATTTCAATTTACCACCTTGTAGCTTCATGTTATGCCCTCTAATTTTATAGCTTCCCCGTCTTTGGCAGAGGTTTGTTTGTTCATTAATACTCTTTAAGTATTTAAAGGTCTGAATCATATCTCCCCTGTCCCTCCTCTCCTCCAGAGTGTACATATTTAGGTCTTCAAGTCTTTTCTCATAAGTCTTCTGACACAGGCTCCAAATCATTTTGGTCGCCTTCCTTTGAACCGTTTCTGGTCTTTTTATATCCTTTACGAGATATGGTCTCCAAAACTGAACACAATATTCCAAGTGAGGCCTCCTCACCAGTGACTTGTACAGATTAATATGAATTATTATGAATAAAATACAACCTCTAAAATGCTTGCATGCAAATTCTAGAAGTCTAAAAAATAAATGGGAGAGTTAGAATATATAGCACTAAATGAGAGGTTAGATATGATTGGTATCTCAGAGACCTGGTGGAAGGAGGATAACCAGTGGGACACTATGATACCTGGGTACAAATTATATCGCAATGATAGAGTAGATCAAATTGATGGAGGGGTTGTGCTCTATGTTAGATTGTTGATTGTTGATAGTTGATTGACTATGTTAGAGAGGGCATTGAGTCACACAGGATTAAAGTATTGCAGGAAACAAAATACACGATAGAATCTCTATGGATTGAAATTCCATGTAAAAAGGGGAAGGGGAAGGGGATGGCAGTGAGGGTGTACTATCGACCGCCTGGCCAGAATGAACAAATGGATGATGAAATGCTCAAAGAAATCAGAGGAGTTAACAAAAGTTACAATACAGTAATAATAATGGGTGATTTCAATTACCCCGGTATCAGGACATGCTAGGGAGTTAAAGTTTCTAGATGAAATAAATGACTCCTTCTTGGAGCAGTTGGTTCATTAAATGACAAGAGGGTAAGCCATTTTGGACCTAGTCCTTAGTGGTACACAAGATCTGGTGCAAGAGATAAGGGTGTTGGGGCCACTTGGCAATAGTGATCATAGCATGATCGCATTTGATTTTATAAATGGAGGAAGGACAGCAAGGAAAGCCACAGTACTGTCTTTTAACTTTCAAAAGGGAGACTATGATAAAATGAAGAAAATAGTTAAGAAAAAACTAAAAGGAACAGCTGCAAAGGTTAAAGATTTACATCATCAATCTCCAGCCCCGATCGGCACTGAGGAAGGGAGCAGGCAGGCAAGCCCTTCCCTGTTCCCCATCATCTGGCCAATCGTGCCGAAGAGGAGCATTTGACTTTAACTTTAAATTCAAGGTGCCATTAGGAGCTCCAGCAGGAACAGCAGCACCGGCAAGATCATCAATCTCCATCCCCGATCGGCACTGAGGAAAGGAGCAGACAGGCAAGCCCCTCCCTGCTTCCCACCGTATGGTCAATCGGGCCGAAGAGGAGCACTGGACTTTAACTTTAAATATGAGGTAGCATTAGGTGTGCCCGCACCTGGCAGGCCTGCTCCTGATGGCCCTTTGGCAGGGTCCGGAGACAATTTGAAATCTACCCTAGTGGAGTTGTTGAGACCTGCGGATCTCTTCTTTTAACAATATTTTGTAAATCTATTTGTCCATGATAACTCTCTTCTGCAATTACTGTTACCCTTTCACTCATTATTTTCACATGGTAGGCCTACTTTTAAGAAGTAGTTATGAATAGTTTTGCTACTTGCTCATAGATTTTTAAATCCTCTGCTCAAACTCACATAGTATCTTCCTGCTAGAGCATTGCCTTGAGTGCACCCTCAACTAGGCACTATATTCTTTATCCCATCCGTGTTGCTCCCAGTCACAGTGCTGTACCTATTTCCTGTCTTGTTGTTGTTTTTATACTGCCTATCTCAATCTCTCATATTGGCTATTGCCTTCTCACACCAACAAGGATTGATTCCCACTATATATGGCCATAGCAGGAGTGGGCAGGATGATATCTTTTTCCAACTTGAAACCACCACGCCTGACAAGACACCAACATCTTATTCATATTGTATGCCATCCTCCAGTGAAGAGCACCATACAGAAGTTACTAGTCAAAAAGGCTCTAAATTGTATGCTAATTAATGCCGGATCGATCCAGAACAAATGGCCTATTATTGGTGACTATGTTGAAAGGCATAAGTTAGATATGCTCTTTGTGACAGAATCATGGCTCACCGAATCAGACACAGTAATCACAAATCAGCTAAAACTTCCTAACTATAATTTCTTCAACTGCCCAAGAATACCAGACAAAGTGGAGACATCTTTATTATATCTAGATCTGAGCTTTAATTCCAATGCCTCACCACACACAACTCTAATGGCCTCGATGCCATCATGATTGCAAATAAGTACTTAGCAACAGCTCTTGTCTATCGATCCCATCCACATGTGCAGATTACCTCTCTATAGTCCTGGACTTAGCTTGCGACCAATCATCTACAGGTAGTCCTCCCTGGCTGATGGGTGACTTCAGTCTCCCTGCCTTATCAAAGAAGAACTCCATAGCCTTTTTTAAGTCGCTGTCATCACTAAACTATGATCAACTGATTCACGCCCCTACCCATACTAAAGGAAACACACTTGACCTAATTTTCGCTCCCTCATCCAAGGGTGGTACCATCCCAGACCAGCCACAAATTTTGCCAGTTTCCTAGTCAGACCACATGGCCATTCTTTTCCACATCCCTTTTGCTTGTCGGACCCTGGTACCTCTTCAACTATGACACCATCACCTGCTTGCCGCTTTAGGCCATTCAATAAAGAGTCATTCCTGGAGGAGATCCTACCCAACCTCAACTCTGGAACCTCAGATCTAATTAAACTTATACACACCTGGAATTCCACCCTTAGCAGGGCAGCACTCCTACCACAAACCTGGGGTTCCAATAGAAAATGTCATGCTGCCATTTGGTACACAGCAGACCTACGCAAGTCCCTGCTTTACCTCAGGAAACTGGAGCGGAAGTGATGCCACTCTAGACTCCCCAATGATCGTGTCATAAACATAAAGACTCTGCAAGAACATCGTGATACAATTAACCACAGAAGAAAAGAATATCACACTAACATCATTATGCGCTCCCTTAACTAGCCTCGTGAGCTTTCTGGAATCATTCAGTCCATCATAAAGGACTCGTCATTGCAGTAAACTGAAGGTACTCTCCTTCCTCAGGACTTCGCCACTCACTTTCGCAATAAAACCAATTTGATCACCCATAACTTAAATGTTCCTGGTGCAGACATCCCTAATTTTGAAAGTACCAACATCCCTCTGCTGGACCTCTTCTACCCATACTCTGCTGAACAAATCGAGAACACAATAAAGGGGTTAAACCTCACCACCTCACCGGCTGATTCCTGCCCCTCTCATTGGATTAGGTCAGCCTACTCTGAATTAAATACTCATATCTCAAAGATTATTCATCTCTCCTTCTCCAATGGTCTGGTGCCTCCATCACTAAAAACAGCCACCATACGACCCCTTTTAAAGAATCCCAAGATGGACCCACATGACAAACTCACATAGACCCATTCCAAGCCTTCCTTTCCTGGCTAAGATTATCCAACAGCAGATCCAAGAACACATTAAAGCCTTCGCCTAATTGGACCAGCAACAACATGTCTTCCATCTTCAACATGATGTTGAGATGCTGCTTATTTCTCTTATGGACAATCAAGTGAGGGGCATGATCAAAGAAAAACAAGGTTTCATCCTAATCTTCCTAGATATTGCTTCCGCCTTTGACACAGTCTGTCACAACCTCCTCCTTACTCAACTACAGCTGAAAGATATAAGGAACCTAGCCTTGGAATGGTGTTGTCTATACCTTTCAGACCGTCAACAACTGGTCCGCATAGGCTCCCAAATGTCATCTGAGTACCAACAGATACAAGATGTACCACAGGGCTCCTCCCTTTCAGCCTTGCTTTTCAATATTTACATCCAACCAATTTGTGCAATCATTCAATCCTACAGCATACTGTACCACATCTCTGCCGACGATGTTCTGCTCTACACCCTATTCTCCACAGATAGCCCCAATTACTTGGTGATCACAGATTGCTTTAATGCAGTTTCAGACTGGCTGAGCACTCACAATCTAAGAGTGAACTGCAAGAAGACAGAAGTCTTATTCATCACAAGGGATCAGTCCTTCATTTCATTTTCTACTCTACAGATAACAGATGCAGAACTTAAAACAACCCAAGAGGTATGATATCTAGGGATCACTCTGGACCAGCACCTGAATATGGAATCCCATATAAGCAATATCATCAGAGCGGTATACCTTAAAATTTGGACCCTCCATAACCTACGGCCATTACTTGATCCTGCCAACTTCCGCATTGTTTTCCAGGCCCTTATCATATCTCACTTTGACTTCGCTATCATCCTCCTTCATGGCCTATCTGATTGTGCTTTCCATTTGCTATAAATGGCCATGAATACTGCTGCTCGAACCCTTTATGGAACTTCCAGATATGATCATGTGACACCTATCCTTAAGCAGCTTCATTGGCTCCCTATAGCCAGCCGCCTAAACTACAAGGCCCTCATAATGACTTTTAAGATCCTGCACCACCTCTCTGCATCCGCCCTGGAAGACCTCGTTCGATGGACCCCGGACAACAAAGTTAGGAGGTCAAGCATGGCTAACACTCTTGCCATTCCAACCTCAGCCAGAAATAGCTCCCAATCTGCCAAGCGCAGAGCCTTCACTTTTTATGCACCTTCACTCTGGAACTCCCTTCCTGTCTCAATCTGTCTCATACCTGACTTTGTGACCTTCAGAAAGGCAATAAAGACACATCTCTTCCATCTTGCCTTTGGACACCTATTTCAGTCCATATTGACCCTCCTCCTCACCTTAGCCCAATCCTACACATCATTTGCCTCCAAAGAGGGAGGAGTGGCCTAGTGGTTGGGACACAGTACCTCAGGTCAGAGTGCCAGGGTTCAATTCCCACCTGGGGACTGCAATCTCAGGCTGGAGGAACTGGGGTTTCTAGTCCCATAGGCATTCCTTGTGGCCTTGGGCAAGCCACTTAACCCTCCATTGCCTCAGATACACAGATTGTGAGCCCTTTAGGGACAAGGGAATGTATCCAGTACCCGCTTGTAGTGAATACATAATGTAAACCACTTTAATTGAAGGATAAGGTGGTATAGAAAACTGGTTAAATAAATAAATATCATGTATATAGTTGCCCAGGGTTTTTACCCTGATTGTCACCTTTGTTATAATTTATAGATTAAGGGTCAACTTGCCGTCATGACTTGTTCACTGTGATGCCTGTTTAGCTCTGTTCACTTCTTCCATGTAAACCAATTCAATGTAATGAGTTGTTTATCTGTAAACCATGCTGATTTAGAATAGTATATCAAACCTAATACATAAATAAATCAAGCATGGGTATTGTTTAAAAATACTATATTGGAAGCCCAGACCAGTGGTATACCACATTTTAAGAAAGGTGGAAGGACATCCAAAAAACTGCCAGCATGGATTAAAGGTGAGGTCAGAGAGACTGTTGTAGCCAAAAAAGAATTCTTCAAGAAATGGAAAAAGGAGCCAAATGACAAAAACTGGAAACAACATAAGCACTGGCAAGTTAGATGCAAGGCATTGATAAGGCAGGCAAAGAGAGAAATTGAGAAGAAACTTGCTGTGGAAGCAAAAATGCATAATAAAAACATTTTCAAGTATATTTGTAGCAAAAAAACGGTGAGCGAGTCAGTTGGACCATTAGGTAATAGAGTGGTAAAGGGGGCACCAAGAGGAGGCAAGGCCA
This sequence comes from Ichthyophis bannanicus, assembly GCA_033557465.1. NCBI lineage: Eukaryota > Metazoa > Chordata > Amphibia > Gymnophiona > Ichthyophiidae > Ichthyophis > Ichthyophis bannanicus. The sequence goes on along the minus strand of CM066031.1, from coordinate 600,881,429 downwards.
TAGCGGAGAGACTGAATGAATTCTTTGCTTCGGTCTTTACTGAAGAAGATGAAGGGAATTTACCCATGCCTGAAATGGTATATAAAGGTGATGTATTGGAAGAACTGAAAAAAGTATCGATAAACCAGAAAAATATAAGTATTTGATAAACTAAACAGAAGCAAATCACCTAGACCAGATGGCATACACCTGAGGGTGTTGAAAGAACTAAAATATGAAATTGTAGACCTACTATTAGTAATCTGTGAACTATCATTAAAATCATCTGTAGTACCTGAAGATTGGTGAATGGCCAATGTAACGCCAATTTTTAAAAAGTATTCTAGGGGTGATCTGGGAAACTACAGGCTAATAAGCCTGACATCAGTACCTGGTAAAGAGTAGAAACCATTATAAAGAACAAAATTACTGAACATATAGATAGTCATGGTTTAATGGGAGAAAGCCAATATGGCTTTAGCCCAGGAAGGCGTTGTCTTACTATTCTGTTATATTTTTTTGAAGGTGAGAATTGACAGATAGACAAGGTGAGTCGGTCAATTTCATGTATCTGGATTTTCAGAAAGCCTTTGACAAGGTCTCTCAAGAAAGGCTCTTGGCAAAGTTAACAAGTCATGGGGTATGAGGCAGTGTACTATTGTGGATCAGGAACTGGTTAAATGATAGAAAGCAGAGGACAGGGCTAAATGGCCAATTTTCCCAATGGAGAAAGGTGAATAGTGGAGTACCCAGGGATCTGTGCTGGGTCCGCTGCTTTTTAATATAGTCATAAATGACCTAGAAATGGGAATAAAGAGTGAGGTTATCACATTTGCAGATGACACAAAACTATTGAAAGTTGTTAAAACCTATGAGGATTGTGGAAAATTGCAAGAGGATCTTGATAAATTGGAAGACTGGATGTTCAAATGGCAGATGAAATTTAATGTGGACAAGTGCAAAGTTATGCATCTAGGAAATAACAACCCAAAACATGATTACTTGATGAAAGGTTCCACATTAGGAACCACCTCCCAGTAAAAAGATTTAGGCGTCATCGTGGATAACACATTGAAACACTCCGCCCAGGGTGCTGTGGTGGCCAAAAAGGCAAATAGAATGCTAGGAATCATAAGGAAAGGAATGGAGAATAAAACAAAGGATATTATAATGCCCCTGCATTGTTCCATGCTGCGACTGCACCTTCAGTATTGTGTACAAGGATATAGCGGAATTAGAAAAGATACAGTGAAGAGCCACAAAATTGGTAAAGGGGATAGAAGGATACCCCTCTGACGAAGGGCTTACAAGGTTAGGGCTCTTCAAACTGGAAAAGAGACGGCTGAGGGGAGATATGATAAAGGTCTATAAATTAATGAGTATAGTGGAATGGGTAAACATAGATCGATTCTTTATGCCATCAAAAAGTAGAAAGACTAGGGGAATGCAATGAAGCTACATTGTAACCTGTTTAAGACTAATAAGAGAAAATATTTTTTTACTCAACGTGTAATCAAACCGTGGAATTAGTTACCGGAGGATGTAGTAAACCCAATGTAGCTGGGTTTAAAAAAGGTTTGGACAAATTCCTGGAGGAAAGGTCCATAAACAGGTAATCCACTGCTTGACCCAATACAAACATTATGGAACCTGTGTGTCTTTTGGGGAAGCTGCTAGGTATTTGTGACCTGGATTGGCCACTGTTGGAAACATGATACTGGGCTTCATGGACCTTGGTCTGACCCAGTATGGCATTTCCTATGTTCTTAGCATATGCACAGATTTCTACTGGCACATACAGGCACAGAGTTAATCCAGCCTCAGAGCAGGTGTAATCTTTGGCGGCAGTGTACAGATAGGCATATAGGAACATTTGTTAGTTTTATAAAAGAGATGCATCATGTACCTGCCAAACTGCCCTGTGATGGAATTTGGAATGTGATTAAGCTGTGGTCAGACCATTTATTATTTTATTTATTTATTTTATTTACATTCTTTTATATACTGTGCTATTCTGCATCAGTGCGGTTTACATTGAACAAACTGAAATTACATTGAACAGGGCATTATAACTTGGAGATAACTATTTTACAGGGAACATGGGCTATGGAGGGTTAAGTGGCTTGCCCAAGACCACAAGGAGCACCTGTGGGACTAGAAACCCCAGTCCTTCCAGCCCAAGGTTGCTGTCCTCTAGTGGGATTTGAACCCCCGACCTTCCGGCCTGAAGTACCTTGCCCCAACCACTAGGCCACTCCTCCATGGGACAGGAGTGATGGAAAGGTTGAGGTTGTGTCCTGTAACTGAATGTGGAGCGAAGATCAGGTCCAGTGCATTTCCTCTGTGGTGAGTGGGAGCGTTCACCACCTGATCGTAGCCGAGTTCAGTCATTGCATCGAGGAAGGTGTTAGCATGGGTGGGTTGCAGGGATGCAAGGTTAAAGTCATCAAACAACCAATTAGGTTTGCGTGGGCTTTCAGGGTTGCAGGCTAGGTCAATTATGTTGGAGAGATCTTCCGTAGGGGAGGTTGGAGCTCTATAGATGAGATTTACAGTGTTATGCTTGTTGGCTATGGTAACTGTGTCTATGTGCAGAGTGCTTTTGGAGGAGAGCAGCTGATACTGGAGTTTGGTTTTTACCAGGATGAAAACCCCACCGCCTCTCCGGCTGGATCTATGGCAGGTGTGGATTGAGAAATTAGGTGGGATGAGTTGGTTTAAGAAGACTGAGTCTGTGTGCCAGGATTCTGTAACCATTAGGATGTCTAAGTTATGGTTTGCTATGAGATCTGTGATGGCTGGCCATTTCTTACGAGCTGAGCGTGAGTTTATGAGGGCACATTTCAAGTTACTATGTACTTGTGCCGTCTCAGGTTTGGTATAATCAGGGTGTTTGAGTGTTAAGTAGAGTAGGTGTGAGTGTCTAACATGGTATGTGTGTGGTAGTGGGTGGTGGGGGCTGCTATAATTTCTCCTTTCTAAACAGTGTAAGATGGGGATGGGGTTATAGTCAGATGAGAGTGCCAGAGCATCTTGGATGGAATTGGTAAGGAGATAAATGCTGGTGAGGGCTAGTAGGGAGAGGGCCATGTTGGGCTGCTGTGTTTTGGGTCTGCACGTGGTGTCTGCACACGTGGTATAGTTGTCTAGTAGCAAGGGTATTATACAATAGATATAATTGTATAATGGCAGGTTAGTGAGTTATATAGTATAGTACAGAATATATAGATGTATAGTAGCAATGGTATAATACAATAGATATAAATGTCTAGTAGCAATGGTATATTACAATAAATATAATTGTATAGTAGCAAGGTATACGAGGTATAATTGTGTAGCAACAATGGACTGATACAATAGATATAATTATCTGGTAGCAATGGTAGAGATCTAAACTCGGGTAAGCCCAGTGTGAGTTACTTTGTAACTAAAGTTACTGGTTCAGCAGTCATACTTTGTGTCTGCAGGTTACCTTCCAGTTATGTAGCAATCACACACGCTTCGACTGCCTCTTGGTATTTTGGGAGTGGTTTTCAGCATAGAGTGCAGGCACTAGGATGGATCTTTGCAGGTATACTCGGCCCTGGCCTCTCGTGCCCCGCCTAAGGGCCACACCAAAGGGCCCTCAGGCGTGGGCCCGCCAGGCGCGGGCACGCCCGATGGCGCTTCCTTTTTAAACGCAGGCGACTGCCCCAATTGGGCAACACGCTGAAGATGTCTGCTGCCTCCGATGACCCTGCTCGATCCCGGAAGAGAGAGCTGCTGGCGGCGGGAGAGCGTCTCTCAATGCACCAATAAAGAGAAATGGAAATGGATCAATATCCATGTTCTCAATCTGAGAAAAGAGCTGTCAGATAAATAAAAGGGAAGTTATACCACGAGGAAAAAATATTTCACATGCACAAACAGTCCCAGGCAGATATTAACATATACAGCCCTGCCCAGATACTCCACATGGCATACAGACACACACGCATGCAGCCCCCAACACTCTCCATGGCACAGACACGCACATAGCCCCCAACAGTCCCCATGACACACACACGCATACCCACACAGACATTCACACATACGTATATGTAGCACCCAACAGTCCCTATGGCTCACACACACACACACGTGTGCATGTATCCTCCGGCAGTCTCTGTGACACAGCGAAAGTCACAAACACATGTACCAAATGGCATACAATCATGCACAGACCCCCCCCTCCTCCCACTTCCTTAGACACATACAGATGAAGCCCCCAAATGTCTGATCCTGTGAGTGAGGGAAATGCACCAATGTGTCACACTATAAAGTGTGAACTTTTCAATTTGTTTCAGCTTTGCTGCTGGACACCAAAGATGCCGGACCTCCCTCCTTCCCTCTCATGGCACACTGTTAGGGTGATATTTACCTTCATGTTACAGCTAGCCTGCTAGCTCTCATGGGAGGCTATGGAGTTATCTTGCTACTTTTGTTCAGTGGCATTAATGTGGTTAGTTACACTGAATATCCGCAAGTGCCGCTGCTGCATGTCCCGATGCTAACCAGGGTATGTTACGGCATTCCGGGGGCTGCACTTGGTCGAAATATTGAGTTGCTGCCCAGTTATTGACATGGGCCAGATATGGCCCCAGCACTGAACATCTGGGTTTAAGGTTCAGCGGCTACAGCTAGCCACTTTAGCAGTGCTAGCCGCTACCGCAGAATATTGGGCCTGAAAGTTTTATAATTATAATGGACTGATGATGATATCAAGTACACAATGACATTGATATCTTTTACCACTGTACTCTTGGAGTTTAAGGTCCATTATTGACATATAGAGTAGCATCAGGCATTCTGAATGGGGAGGTTCTCCATAAAATCCCTGATAGGAAACTTATACTGGCATTTTATAAAGGCAACATATATGCCTATGGAACCAGCCCTGTCTCATTCAAATGTTGATGTATAAATTTACATAGGTTTAAATATGGGCATGCACTCTGCTAACTTCCATCCCAACATGGCTCTTTGTCAGGGAAGAAGAGGTTTGCCCCACCCAAATCCATAATCCTGAAGTGCAAGTCACAGCTACGCAGGTGTTTTATAATCCATGACCAAAGACAACAGACTGAGACTTCCCCCTTTACTCCTAGGGCATCTCTTGCCCATGAGGTCACCTATGTTCAGTAAATAATTGTAACATACATCCTGGGTGGCTGACCAGCTGAATTCCAAGACTACAGAGCTGGCAACCAAGCTCTTACTCCTGGAGCCATGTTGAATGTGGAGGTGGAGGGTAGGAGATGGGGGATGGGTGATAGAGGATGGGGGAGAGAAGGAACTTTCAAGGCCCTGCCTTTGTGGAATGTGGTCTTCTTCCTATGTCTGCACCAAACACTCTCCCTCACGCTCACAACTAAAGTCTACCATTCAAGCCAACACACATAGGGGTAGTTCAAACAAAATCTTCTAACAAGGTTAGGGATCTTCAACTTGGAAAAGAGACAGCTGAAGGAGATATGATGGAGGTCTATAAATTAATGAATGGAGTAGAACGGGTTAACATAGATCAGTTGTTTACACCATCAAAAATTAGAAAGACTAGGGGACATGCAATGAAGCTACAATGTAACCCTTTTTAAGACTACTAAGAGAAAATATTTTTTCACTCAATGCATAATCAAACTCTGGAATTCATTGTCAGAGGATATAGTGAAGGCTGTTAGTGTAGCTGGGTTTCAAAAAGGTTTGGACAAGTTCCTGGAGAAAACGTCCATAAACAATTATTAAAGAGGACCCAGGAAATCCACTCCTTACCCCAGGACGAGCATTGTGGAACTTGTGTACCTCTTTGTGATCCTGCCAGGTATTTGTGACCTGAATTGGCACTGTTGGAAACAAGATACTGGACTTGTTGGACCTTGGTCTGACCCAGTATGGCATTTCTTATGTTCTTATGACACTGTAGAGTAGCCAGAATCTTTTTTCCCTTCTATCTCTATATCTCTTGATTGGGACAGCAGCCAGTGTTCTCTCCAGAGTTTTCCTTAGCCCCACCAGTACCTTGAACTTTTCTTCTTCTTTTTTTTAAATTTTTCTTCAGGTCAGTATGACACAAACAGCCTTCTCCTCTCTCTTCATCTATAGCCTAAGTAAGAACATAAGAATATAAGAATTGCCATACTGGATCAAGTTCAGTAGCCTGTTTCCTATAGTGGCAAATCCAGGTGACAAATACTGGTTGTTGTTGTTAAGTGCCGTCGAGTCGGAGTCAACTCATGGCGACTCTCTGGATAGCTATCCTAAATTGTGTTCGGTCTTCAGTCAGGCGGCTCATTGTTGACAGACTGGTACCCGTAGCTGCTGTTATTGTAGCAATCCATCTCATTGCTGGCCTTCCTCTTTTGCGTTGACCTTCTATCTTGCCAAGCATGATGTCTTTCTCTAATGATCTCTCTCTTCGCATGATGTGTCCGAAGTATGAAAGTCGAAGTCTAGTCATCTGAGCTTCTAAAGAAGCCTAGGTTTGATCTCCTCTAGTACCGACTGGTTTGTTCTTCGGGCAGTCCATGGTATACACAGTATTCGCCGCCAGCACCATAATTCAAAGGCATCAATTTTCTTCCTGTCTATCTTTTTCCCTGTCCAGCTTTCACATCCATATGATGTTATTGAAAATGCCATGGCTTGAACGAGTCGAATCTTTGTATGGAGAGAGACATCCCTGCTCTTGAGAATCTTATCTAGGTCTTTCATAGCCATTCTGCCAAGAGCAATGCGTCGTCTGATTTCTTGACTGCTTGTTGCTTCTTTATTGATAGTTGATCCAAGTAGGTTAAAGTTGTTCACGATTTCAATTTCTTCTCCTTCAACGATGAACCTGTTGATTATGCCAGTTGTCATGATCTTTGTCTTCTTTACATTAAGGTGCAGGCCCATTTTGAGACTATGTTCTTTGATTGTGAGAAGCAAATGTTTCAGATCATCTTCACTTTCAGCCAGTAATGTGGTATCATCAGCATAGCGAAGGTTGTTGATGAGTCTTCCACCAATCTTCACACCTCTGTTGTCTTCATACAATCCTGCTTCTCTGATGATTTGTTCTGCATATAAATTAAACAGGTAGGGGGAAAGTATGCAGCCTTGTCTTACACCTTTGCTTATTTTAAACCATTCTGTTTCTCCTTGTTCCTTTCAAACTGTTTCTTCTTGATCAATGTACAGATTGCACAAGAGAACGATCAGGTGTTCTGGTATACCCATGCTTCTTAATGTGGCCCAGAGTTTCTCATGGTTTACACAGTCAAAAGCCTTGCTATAGTCGATAAAGCACAAATAGATATCCTTTTGGTATTCTTTAGTCTTTTCAAGGATCCATCTCACATCCGCAATGATGTCTCTCGTTCCTCTCCCTTTCCTGAACCCTGCTTGCACTTCAGGTAGTTCTTGTTCTAGGTATGGCTGTAGTCTCTTTTGAATAATCTTCAGTAGAATCTTGCTGGCATGTGGGATCAGAGCGATTGTGCGATAATTTCTACAGTCAGTTGGATCACCTTTCTTTAGTATTGGTATAAACACAGATCTTTTCCAGTCAATTGGCCATGATGTTGTCGTCCATATTTCTTGGCAGAGCCTTGTAAGTACGGTAACAGCTGCATCAGATTGCTGCAATACTTCTATGGGAATGCTATCAATGCCTGGTGCTTTGTTCTTTGATAAGGCTTTCAATGCTGCTTCAACTTCTTCTTTCATCACCAATGGTTCCCGATCATAAGGTACAGGTTGAAACGGCTGTTGGTCCACTTAATCTTTATCATATAAAAACTCTGTATATTCCTTCCACCTTTTCTTGATCTTCTCAGCATCATTCAACATAGAACCTTGAGCATCTTGTAACATTCCAATTCGAGGCTGGAACTTTTTCTTTAACTCTCACAGCTTTAGGAAAGCCGATCTTGTTCTTCCTCTAATAGTTTCTGCTTCTATTTCCTTGCAAGTGTCATTGTAGTACTTTTCCTTGTCCTGTCTTGCTGCACGTTGGAAATCTCTGTTGAGTTCTACTATTGTCTTTCTTTCTCATTTGGCTTTAGCTTCTCTGCGTTTCTGGGCAATTTTCAGAGTTTCTTCCGTCATCCATTTTGGCCGTTTTTGCTTTTTCACCTTTTGTAGAGACTTCTTGCTTTCTTCCAACACAACCTTCTTGATGTCATTCCATAACTCTTCCGGAGCTCTGTCATTTGTATCTAAAGCAGCAAATCGATTTTGCAGGCAGTCTTTAAATTCCAGTGGTATATTCTCAAGGTCATATTTTGCTGCATTCATGAGTGGTTTGCTCTTTTTCAACTTTAGCTTGAGTTTGCATACTAGTAGTTGATGATCTGTACCACAGTCAGCTCCAGGTTTTGTCTTTGTTGATGTTACAGAGCTTTTCCATCATTGCCTTCCACAGATGTAATCAATTTAATTTTTATACAATCCATTGGGTGAAGTCCATGTGTACAGTCGCCGCTTGTGTTGCTGGAAGAAGGTGTTTGAGATGAATAGATCATTGGTCTTGCAGAATTCTATCAATCTTTCTCCAGCTTCATTTCTGTTGCCAAGTCCATATTTTCCAACTACTTTGCCTTCTTCTTTGTTGCCAACTTTTGCGTTCCAGTCACCCATGACTATCAGGATATCCTGTTTGCATGTTCTGTCAATTTCAGCTTGTACTTGTTCATAGAACTCTTCAATTTCATTCTCTTCTGCAGCTGTTGTTGGGGCATATACTTGAATTATAGTTGTGTTGATAGGCATTCCTCGTACACGAATAGAGATTAAGCATTCACTGACTGCATTGTATTTCATTACAGTTCTTGCAAGTTTCTTCTTTATTATAAATGCAACACCATTTCTTCTTTGTCTTTCATTTCCAGCATAGTAGACCATGTGATCATCTGATGCAAAGTGCCCGATGCCAGTCCATTTCAGTTCGCTGACACCCAACAGATCAAGTTGTACACGTTCCATTTCATTCTTGACCACCTCCAACTTCCCTTGGTTCATGCTTCGTACATTCCATGTTCTAATGTGTAAGACATCTTTACAGCTTCTGACTCTCATTTCATGCACAGCTACATCAGTAGTCAGACTTCCCGAGGGCTTTGATCCAACCACATCATAAATGCTGGCTTTACTCTGAAAAGTCTTCAGCTCTTCCCCAGTAGCTAGTTGAGTGCCTACTGACCTGGGAGTCTCATCTTCCAGCACATAGCACAATTTGTTTTGTTGTAACTATCCATTGGGTTTTCATGGCAGGATACAGAAGTAGATTGCTGGGTCTTCCTTCCGCGCAGTTTAAGTTTGGTGTTGTTGCCGTTGTCACAGAAATGTGATCCTCCGCCGTCAACACTATCCTATTCTGCTGCTTCCCAGATGGGTGGTTTGTCTTCGTCTGGCACCTCAGCTGAGACCTGTCCATCTTGGGAGACCCTCCCAGTAGTTAAACTACCAATAGTTTAGCTCTCAGCATCACTGATGCACGCAAGCCCTCACAGCACGACAAGCTGCAAACCAAGTGAGAGGACAAATACTGGTAGGCTCCCAAAAAGCAGCAAGATTCCATGCTGCCTACATCCCTGGGGATAAGTAGTGGCTTTCCCAAGTCTCCCTTAATAACGGTGTATGAACCTTTCCTTCAGAACTTGTCATTTGTGAAACCCAGCTATGCTAATTGTTTTTATCATTTTCTCTGGCAATGAATTCCAGAGCTTAATTATGCATTGAGTGAAAAGGTATTTTCTCCTATTTGTTTTAAATATACTACTTTGTAACATCATGGTATGACCCCTAGTCTTTGTACTTTTTGAAAGTATAAACAGTGGAGTCACATTTACTCATTCAATTCCACTCAATATTTTATAGACTTCTATTATATCTCCCGCCAGTCATCCCTTCTCCAAGCTGAAGAGCTCTAACCTCTTTAGCCTTTCCTCATAGGACAGTAGTTCCATCCCCCTCTTCATTTTGGTCATCTTTCTCTGCACCTTTTCTAATTCCACTATATCTTTTTGACATAGTAAATGATGGCAGATAAAGACCAGCATGGTCCATGTAGTCTTTCTAGTAACGTGGCTAGAGTTGTACCCGCTGCTCTCTGCAGGTTACCCCCTCTATGCCATTGTTCAGGGTTGAACCTGCTGCTCCATGGAGGTTACTCCTCTCAATGTTTGGAGCATAAAAGTCATTTAAGTTTTCCTTAATTTGGTTTTCTTGCTAAATAGAGATCCTCTCTGTTGGCTCATGCCTTTTTGAATTCCCTCACTCTGCCATGCCTTGAAAGCAGAGACCAGGACTGCACACAATACTGAAGATACAGTCGCACCACAGAGCAGTGCAGAGACGTTATGATAAAACTTTGTTTTATTCGCTATTCCTTTCCTAATAATTCCTATCATTCTGTTTGCTTTTTTGGCTGCTGCCGCCGCCACACACTCAAAAGAAGATTTCAATGTATTATCCACAACGATACTTAGATTATTTTCCTGGGTGGTGATTTTGAGTGTGAAACCTTGTAGTTATAATTTGGATTATTTTTCCCTCTGTGCATCACTGTGCACTTGTCCACATTGGTATCAGGGAGTAGGTGATGAATGTTGGAGGGGGGTATGGACAGAAGGGGGCGCTGTTGCATATATGGTGAGAGTGCCCAATGTTACAGTATTGTGGAATGGGTGGCTGCCTGGATAAAAGAGATAACAGGAGTGGGGTTGCCATTACAGTCCCAGGCGTTTCTATTGCAAAAGCTCCCGAGGGATATGGATGGGGATCTGGAAAAGATAATTAAAATATGAAATAGCAAAATGTTGCCGTTCCAAGGAAGTACCTGACAAAGAACCTCTGCAACTAAGACTTTGGACAGTCTATCATTTAAGCAGACCACCTGCTTATAAATATGAGAGAGTGGCCAAGTTTGAAAAACTGGTGCCCCTATTGGTTTATGGTTTATTAAAAACTTGATATACTGCCCTTCGCACTATCAGGGCGGTGTACATTAAAATCAAATTAAATTAGGAAAGTAAAAGAATGCCATTAAAACCAGTAGATACACCAAAAAGATTCTGTAAAACTCCCTATTTTCCTTTTTTGTCGAACATAAATCGTGAAGGAAAGGTACTTCAAACCTCCCCCAAACCACAATACATGTCCCTTTTATTCAAACAATGTGTCTAAAATACAAATTTATAAATCAGAAAAATTGTTTCCATAATTGAATATATATGCCACTTATCTGGTATCACGCACGTTCAGTTGCAAAAAGGACTTGGTTATATTCAAATTGAGTTGGGAGCGCTTGATACAGGGGGTTCTCCCCCGAAACGTGCACGTCGCGCGTGATACCAGATAAGTGGCATATATATTCAATTATGGAAACAATTTTTCTGATTTATAAATTCGTATTTTAGACACATTGTTTGAATAAAAGTGACATGTATTGTGGTTTGGGGGAGGTTTGAAGTGCCTTTCCTTCACGATTTATGTCTGACAAAAAAGGAAAATAGGGGGTTTTACGGAATCTTTTTTGTGTATCTTTGTAATTTTGATTACCGTGTGGGGGGTTTTGGGTTTTTGATTAAAACCAGTAGAGCAAGAAAGTTGAGGTACCAGCAAGAAAGGGTAGGGTAAGAAAAGATACAGGCAGAATCCAGAGCAGGCTATGGGGGAGACCATAAGCAAGTTGAAATAGGTTTCCAAGGAAGCTTTAAATTAAGGGAAAGAGGGCTCAAGCCGAAGGTCAGTGGGGAGGGAATTCCAAAGGCTGGGACTGAGGAAAAAGAACGCTGAGTGTCGGGTTGATTCAAGGTGGCCTGTGAGGAGGAAGGAAGGTGAAGTTGATTAGTGTGAATAGAGCGAAGGACCCGAGAAGCAGCATGTGGGGTGGGATGAGACAGGAATAAAGATAGGCAGGAGTACCAGAATGCATAATCTTATGGACAAGGGTGAGTAGTTTAAATTGAGAGTGGTGAGACTGAGGGACTTGACAAGAAGCAGAGTGATGTGGTCATGTCAGATGGCATGATAAAGAAGGCAGATTGCAGTACTTTGAACAGATTGAAGACATTTGATTTGATATTGAGGAAATCCAGAATAAATAACATTACAATAATCAAGTCTTGAAATAACCATAGACAGCAGAGAGAGATAATGGAAAAATAAGGAAGAAAGCACTGGACGGAGCGAATCTGGTGAAGTATGAAGAATGACCACCTAACAACTTTACTGATGTGCAAGTGAAAGGTGAGGGATGAATCAGAGTGACACCAAGATACCAAGATATTTGAGAGAAGGGACAACAGAGACAGGGAAACCATCAAGAGAAGGTGACGCAGAGGATGGAGTAGAAGACCCAGTAAGCCAAATTGCAGAGGGTTTCAAAGGGTTAAGTTTTGGGCAGTTAGAGTAGAGCCAAAAAGCAACAAGGGATAAGCACGAATTAATAAAGGTGAGATCCAGTGAAGTGGGATAGGTATGGAATAGCAGTAGGATGTCGTACGCGTAGAACTACGCAGACACACCCTGCTGCTGAATAAGAGTAGCAAGGAATAGATTAAAGAGAAGTGGGGCCAGAACAATCTCCAGAGGGACCCCACAAGAAAGGGGAAAAAGAGAAGAGGATGAGGCCTGGAAAGACACATAATAAGAGCATGATGCGAGGAAAGAGGGAAACCGATGTAGAACTGTGGAGCTCAAGCCGGCAGAAGTGAGACGTGATAGAAGAAGAGAGTGGTTAACAAGATCAAAAGCACAGGAGAGATCTAGAGACAGCCAGTGAGATGTTACCCCTATCCAAAGAAGCCCGTGTTTTGTTGAGAACTGACAACAGAATGGTTTTCCGTGCTGCCCGACGGTTGCAGGTCAATAACTATAAAAGGGTGAATTAATGATTGTCACCATTGTTATTATGAAGGATTTGCCATGTTAAATTCTTGTTAATGCTGAGTGATTGAAATTTGAACCAATGCCATTGATTTGTTGTGATATGTCTGGGTTTTGGTATTTTTTAACTCTATAATTTAACAGTAGCTTAGTTTGTGCAGTCCCTCTTAGGTAGTTTGGACAGTAATGGGGGGATGAGTTAGGGAGTGATTAGGGGTGCTTTATGGGAGTAAGAGAATCAGGGGTAAGGGGGTATTAAAGGAAACTTATGCCACGATATTTGTAGTGGCTTTCTTTTGCTAAGAAGTGAAAAGGTATGGTGGATGAAGTTTAAGTTTCTACTGTTGTAAATGTTTATGAGATGTAAAATGTTTTGCAAAAAATAAAATAATTAAAAAAAACATTTCATCTACCATTTGAATGCCCATTCTTCCAGTCTCTCAGGGTCCTCCTGCAATTTCTTATAATCCACAAGTGATTTAACAGTTTTAAATAATTTGGTGTCCTCTGAAAATCTGATAACTTCACTCCTTGTTCCTAATTCCACATCATTTGTAACTATTTTAAAAGGCACCAGTCTCTCGTCTTCCTCCACTGAGAACATAGACCATATAACCCTGCTCTCTGTTTCTGACTTTTAATAGGTTCCCAATTTACTATAGGATATTGTCTCCCATGGCATTACTTTTTAATTTCCTCATGAGACATTGTCAAACACTTTTTGAAAGTCTAAATATGCTATGGAGGTAATTTCCCCATCTGAAAACATGCATTCAGATGTGCAAATCACATCGACGTCCTAAGAGCCTTTTTAGAAAGTCCTGAATTTACATGCGTCCAGTGCGATCACGTCCAGGTTGCACAGGAGAGTTACTAAAAAGATGCATATGTGTTTCTAATTCTAAAACAGCACTGCTTGTTGGAATTCGCCAGCGCACACATCCATGTCTATACCTGTCTCTGGGCATGAAAAGACATAGGCAGTGGAAAGGGGTGGGCCACAAGGGCCATGACCCCACCGATATTTTGCTGAATACGGCATCAGGAATAGAGAACTTGAGGGCCGGGATGGAAATTGGTTTGTTTGGCACCTCCAACCAAAAAGGTGTTCTCCAGCCCCTGTGAAAAGGCAATAGAAACGTGCTCCTTTCAGTGGAGAGAAGAGGGAAAAAAACCTTTCATTCTTCCAATACTTTTTGAAATGCCAAAAAAGCATGCAGATACATAGAGAGACTATTTTTAGTTGGTTCCCAAACCAGCTGCTGCCTTAAGTAACCATTTATTTCATCTAGGAACTTTACCTCCCTAGCATGTTCTGATGTGACATTTATCGAGTCAATACTGGAATAATAGAGATCACCCATTATTACTGTGTTGCTAAATTTATTACACACAAATATACTCCATTCCAAAAAAACAGCTCAGGAGAGAGTAAACATATTATGAAGGAGAAAAAGGATCTCAGAATAAATCGAGCCAGCTGTCATAGGCATGTATATATCAAGCCCTTGGCATCTGCTCACTCCTTTAATTATACATTTCCAATTTGTTTAGCATTTTTCAATTTTCATTTATCAATTTTCAGTTTTAGATAGTACATTGTAGATAGTAAATTTTAATTTCTTTTTGTGCTGCTGTAAATTCGTAGGGCCCGATATTCAAAAGGTATTTACACGGTTTACAGCCCAGTAAACCATGTAAACGCCTTAAATTGGGATATTCAAAGGCACTTACATGATTAGTGCTGTTGAATATCCCTTCTAACTCCCCTACGCATCCCGTTGCTATCCGATTAGCATTGGGGCATGTCAGCGGTGGAGCGGAGGCGGTGACAAGCGATAACTGTGCAGCAGTGATATTGCATGCTGCCCAGTTAGTGATCTGCATGGAAAAAATAGGCGAGGAAACCCCTCACTTATCTTTCAGTACAAGAGTTAACTGGGCAGCATGCAATAACGCCGCTGCCCGGTTACCTAATGCAGCTTCTGGCGTGTGTGGCGATCCCTGGGTATTCAATGCCGGGGCCACATATGACTCTGGCATTGAATATCCGGGGTTAAGGATTGGTGGGCAGGGCTATGTGCCATAGCGGCGCATAGCCTGCCCAGAAGAATATTGGGCTCTTACTGTTCAAAACTTTCCACTTCACAAAGCATGTATTGCAGCTCATAAAGATCAACCAAACTTTCTGCATTGACTGTGCAGGAATCATTCAAAACCCTAAACGTAGGACTTATCTTTTAAATCAACAGCCAGAAGTTTCCCCAGCGCCACTTATGATGCCACTACAGGCGTTTCGCCGACGCTTCTTCATAGGGTTAGAAATCCTCTTTTACAAGACCATGCTGTGAGGGACAGAAAGGCACAAAAGATCAAAATGTAAGCACAACTAAACAAACCTATTCCCACAGCAACCATTCATATACTTCTCCCCAAAGCTCAAAATTACCCGGCAAGAGAGGCCAAACAGAAAAGCAAACATCCAAAAACTACCCACATTCCAAAAGTGCCATAGGAAGTCCCATTGTAGAACTCTTGAACCCAAACTCAACAGCATTCATGCAATACAGACTTTGAGTATGGGTCAAGAGTTATACGGTGGGACTTCCTGTGGCACTTTTGGAATGTGGGTAGTTTTTGGATGTTTGCTTTTCTGCATCTGGCATGCTTTCCATAAAGAAATATTTCCCCATATTACTCCTGAGTCTATCCCCTTTCACTCTCATCCCATGTCCCCTCGTAGCAGAGCTTGCTTTCAATCAAAAGAGGCTCTCATGCATTTATGCAATGGAGGTATTTAAACATCTCTATCATATCTCCTCTATCCCGCCTTTCCTCTAACATATACATATTAAGATCTTACATAATCTTATATCATATAAGGTCTGTCCCATATGCTTTATAATTAAGACCTCTAACCATCTTAGTAGCCACCCTCTGCACCGACTCCATCCTGCTTATATCCTTTTGAAGGTGTGGTCTCCGGATTTCACACAATGCTCCAAATGCGGTCGCACCACCTTTTTCTGATGGCCATTCCTCTTCCTATGCATCCAAGCATCCTTCTGGCTTTCACCATCACTTTTTCTACCTGTTTAGCCACTTACAGGAGCCCCAAGACATTCACATATCACCCCCATACTCTTTCACCTCCACTGGCTACCATTCTGCCCAAAATAAGATACAAGGCACTCGTTATCTTCAAAATCATACACAACAATTCAGCTTCCTGCCTCCAATAGCTAATTTCAACTCCAAAAAATGACAGACATCATAGACAGAGCTCACTGAACCTCTTGACCATCCCTACACAGAAAGCAAAAAGCAAGCAAACTAACTGTAACCGCGCATTGTCCCTTTTCGTCCCAACAATATGAAACATACTACCACCTACACTAAGAGGATGTCACAACCTTATAGAATTCCGCAAAAAATTGAAAACATTCCTATTCCAGAACCACTATAAACTGGACTTACCTTCTAACTTACAAGCAGACATTTACCAGTTTCCTGAGTAGCCCCCACCATCTGAAATGTACCTCCCAGCTAAATATTATGAGCAAATGGACCCTTTTAAAGAGCACAGACCGACAGTCATATTGTAATAGCAAACGCTGTGAAAAGCTCTTATTCTATCACTCACCCACAGAAGGAAGACTCACAGACAGGCTGGAATGCAAACAGGAACTTTTAATGTGCGCACAGGCCAGACAGAGATACCAGCAACCTCTACAAGAGTCTGAGCCCAGAGGGACGTCCTACAAAGCTTTATATACAGTACAGTTTTAAACTCATTCTGCAATCCCATTTGCCACAGGTATTTCCTGCCCACCAATCAGCAGCCCCTGGGGAAGGTACCTGGGTGACCTGTCCAAACCGGTGTGCTCTGGTCTGTTGATTTCTGGGCTAGGGGATATTGTGCTCAGACCTGAAGTGGGGGAAGGGTGTCCACTGAAATAGCAGGCTGATTACTTTATGTAAAGGCCTCATGGCTTGGGGGAAGGGTCAGGCTGATCACTTGTAAGGGCTACCTACAGCTAAACCTCATGGCTTGCCGCATGGCTGCCTCACTTCCCCCTTTTTAAGTGAGACCTCAACCGCTAGAGGCGGTTGAGGGCTGTATTACTGGAGGCAAGCCGCAGAGGGGTGTATTTGGGACTGGGCCAATATCTAGGGGCCGTAGTCCCAAGGGTTAAGGCATGGGTAAGGGCAATGAGTTCCGCCTTCTGTGCGGATGTTCCAGGGGGTAAAGGCTGAGCTTTGACTATCTCTTCCATCGCCACCACCGCGTACCCCGCACACCTGCGGCCCTCCAACACCAGACTGCTTCCATCTACGTAGTAGGTCTCATCCGGATTGCTTAGCGGCTCATCTGTCAGATCAGGGCGACTGGAGAAGACTGTATCCATCACTTCCAGGCAGTCGTGATCAGGTGGTCCTGGGCCAACAGGCAGGAATGTAGCAGGGTTTAAGGCTTGGCTGGTAGTTATTTTGCACTCTGGGATTTCCCCATAACATGCTCTGGTATTCCAACATCCGGGAGCTGGTGAACCAGTGACTTCCTTTATGCTCTAGCAATGTTTGGACTGAATGTGGGACGGTGACTAAAAGGCCTTGGCCCATGGACAGTTTATCAGATTCTTCCACCAACAAGGCTGTTGCTGCTATTGCTCTCAGGCAAGGTGGCCATCCCTTGGCCACTGGATCCAGCAGTTTAGACAGGTAGGCGACTGGTCGCGGCCAAGACCCCAGTTGTTGGGTCAAGACCCCCAAAGCTGTTCCTGCTGCTTTGTGTACATAGGAGGGTGAAAGGCTTGGTGACATCCGGAAGGCCTAGGGCTGGTGATGACAGTAATGCCCTTTTCAAATGTTCAAAGGCCTCCTGTTGGTCACGACCCCTTTCAAAGGGACTCTTCTCTGGGCCCTTTGTAGACTCATAGAGTGGCTTTGCGATCTCATATAACCGCCATTCTTCTTCTCGGGGGACGGACAATACCAAAACTGTTGGGCCCAGGCTGGGTATTTCGAGCTCAGCCTGGCCGTCAGACCCGAATGAGATTTGGGCCTGGAGTTTTGCCAGAACATCCCGACCCAGCAAGGGTATGGGACATTCAGGCATATACAGGAACTGGTGAGTGATGGTCCGTCCCCCCAACTGGCACGTGCGGTTGTTGCAGGAAAGGTCTCTGGGCTCTCTCCCCCGTAGCTCCCACAACAGTTACTGACTGGGAGGAGATCGGGGCTACTTGTTGGGTGACCACTGAGTGCGTTGCTCCAGTATCGACCATGAATTGCATTTTCCGGTCCCCTAAATTCATGTTGACCACAGGCTCCTGGGGACCCAACAGAAACTTGGAGCCCGGTCTGGCCTAGTAGTCATCCGAGTCATAATGTTCCATAGCTGCAAGGCCTTCGAGAGCTGGAACCGGTGGAGGCGAGAAAGCATCATGCTGATCTTGCTCCCGTGTAGTTCGTACGGGTGCTCTTACACCCCTCGTGGATGGATATCTCCCTCGCCTTGTGTTACGATTTGGACACTCATTCTTCCAATGTCCCTCCTCTTTGCAGTAGGCACATTGAGTGGGGCCTAGGGGAAACCTCGGCCCCCCATATCCGCGGCCTTGTCCTCGTCCCCTATTTTCTCCTCTGGTCCAGGCTGGAACTGGTGGTCGCTCGGCTAGGGCGGCTGCTAGGAAGTCTGCCTTTTTCTTCATCCGACGCTCCGACTCTCGCCTCTGCTCCTGGTCACGATTTACATATACTTTTTGTGCCACTTCCATCAATTGTGTTGTATTCATACCCGCAAATCCTTCCAGTTTTTGCAGCTTCCGACGTATATCACCTTGTGCCTGTGCCACAAAGGCATTATTCACCATCTGAAGATTCTCCTTGGCCGCTGGATCGTAGGGGGTGTATAATCGGTATGCTTCAGCCAGACGCTCATAAAATACCGCCGGACTCTCATCAGGAAGCTGGAGAACTTCTGCGGTTTTACTGAGGTTCATAGCTCGTTGCCCCCCTTCTTTAGGCCTTCAAGGAGTGCAGTCCGGAAGCGAGTGAGAGCCGCTGCTCCAACAGGGTCATTCGGGTCCCAGCAGGGGTCTTTATTCGGGAAATCTGCCTCTGCCTGCTGCCGTGGATTTACTTCTCCCTGATGGGCAGGATGTTTCTCCAGCCACTTGAGGGCGGCCCGTACAATGCGCGCCCGTTCTTCTGTATTGAATAAGGTGGAAAGCAATTGTTTAATGTCCGACCAGGTAGGCTGGTGTGTTTGCATAATACTGGTCATAAGATCTGTCAGTTCTTGGGGCTTTTCAGTATATGAGGCATAGTGGGTTTTCCAGTTGAGCAGGTCCGTAGTGGAGAAAGGGACATAAATCAGGCTTGATGGTCCCACTGCCACCTTTCCAGTAGTATCAATATACGGGAGCCCCTGTACTTGTCGTAGTGGTAATTGGAGATTTTGCGACCGCAGGCGGTGGGCTAACGGG
Source organism: Ichthyophis bannanicus (assembly GCA_033557465.1). NCBI lineage: Eukaryota > Metazoa > Chordata > Amphibia > Gymnophiona > Ichthyophiidae > Ichthyophis > Ichthyophis bannanicus. The sequence continues at coordinate 600,862,071 of CM066031.1, read as the reverse complement.
GGTGACGATTCAAGCCCAGCCCCTGTGCTCTCGGGGGAGGAGATGGTGCCACTGGAGGTGGCACCAGATGTGAGAGGGGAACCTGAAGATGAGGGGCCAGAGTCTGTAGAACCTTCCCTAAATCTGGCATCACCCACCCCAAGAAGTCCTGACCTTTCAGCTGTGGGCGGATCCTGCTGTGGTGCGGACGGGACACGGGGTTGAAGTAGAGGGAGGGGACGTGGAGGAATATCAGGAGAGTCCTGTCCCTGGTAGATAGGGGCGGGTGTCCGTCCCTTTTGGCGACAGATGTCCGCCACCATTACTCTACACTGATCCTCGTGACAGCGCTGGAGCCACCTTGGTCTGAGTTGGCATATGGCCAGCCATGAGTCAATATATGGGAACTGGTCAGGGTGCTCTTTTGCTACAATTTGATGGACCAAGGACAAAGTGGCCAGGTCAATAGACCCCTGAGGAGGCCATAACTTAACTAAGACTGGCCATTCCCTCTCACACAAAAAGGATAATCTGGAGGCGGAGAGAGGTACCCCGTAATCCTCTCTAAACCCAGATTTAAAATTGTGAAGCATGCACTGTAGGGGCGTTTTCACTTTAGACTTTCCCGACCCCATGCTCTAATTCTAGTTCAATAACTAAGTACAGTATACAATGTGGATCAGATCTTCTATCCTAATCTCAATTCAGGGAAAAATGCAATTTACAGAAAGAGAGAAAAAAAATGCAATTTACAATACAGATCCTATCTAGACTTAATCCAGGAAAAATAATACAATTTACAATACAGCCCCTATCTAGTCCTAATTCAGGAGGGGAGAGAGAGACAAAAAAACCACACAATTTTTACAATATAGGTCTTGGCAATACACTCAGATTTGATTTAGATAAGAGTAAACTAGCTATTAAACTAGCTATTCTTGAATGTCCACCAGATGGAGCTCCAGGATCACTTTAACCATAAGGATAACAGTAGTATGAGAAAAATACAGCTAATTTTTAAATGTCCACTAGATGGAGCTCCAGGATCACTCCAGGGCCGCTCAATACCTCTGCGCAGAGAAACGCACGTGGTGTCCACAAGATCAGTGCAGAGAAACGCACGTGGTGTCCACAAGATGGCTGCTACCTCCTCGTGCTCTTCCACACCGGCTCACCCTCCACTTTACAGATGGGAAGAAGGGGAAGTGATGGGCTTCCAAGCGATCACTTCTCCTTCAATCGACTTAAAAAACAAAAGGTTAGCATTTTATTTATTTATTTTGGTTTAAAGGCAGGGAACCCAGCGGGGGCTCAGCGGTGCATCGGGACAGCAGGGGAAGGCAGAAAATTCAGCGGGGGCTCAGGGGAAGGCAGAAAATTCAGCGGGGCAGCAGGGGATCTCAGCGGGGGCTCAGCGCAGCACCGGAGCAGTACCGGGAGGCAGGGGATCTCAGCGGGGGCTCAGCGCAGCACCGGAGCAGTACCGGGAGGCAGGGGATCTCAGCGGGGGCTCAGCGCAGCACCGGAGCAGTACCAGGAGGCAGGGGATCTCAGCGGGGGCTCAGCGCAGCACCGGAGCAGTACCGGGAGGCAGGGGATCTCAGCGGGGGCTCAGCGCAGCACCGGGAGGCAGGGGAACAGAAATTTAACATTGGGAACAGAACAGCACGTGGGGGAAACAGAAATTTAACATTGGGAACAGAGCTGCACAAATTAACAGCAGGAACACAACGACAGCATGGGGGAGCAGAAATTAAAACAGCGGCAGCACATTAGAGAACTCTCTCCTTGCAGTCACGCTTCAGATAACTCCCCACAAGCAGAAAGGAAAGAAGAGAAGCAGCGATCTATTCTTAGCTTATCAAGTGCTATATTTTGGTTACTTTTTTCGGCAGCGCTTTTAAAAGATCTCAGATTACTGCAGTTCAGATATTACTGCAGTTTCAGATTACTGCAGTTATTCAGATTTACCGGTATTCAGATACAGGACGAGCAATGGCTTCAGGGCCACTAAGGCCCCTACTAGGACTGCTCGTGCGGTTGATCAGGCCGCTACAGGTTCCCAGAAATTACCAGGACTCACAGATAGAGTACAGAACTAGCCCCAAACAGTAAGGTAGCAGTACTCACCAGAACTCTGATCAGACAGGAAGTTTGGATGCCAGTCTATCCAGCTGGTTTTCAATCGGGGATTCAACCGCAGGGACCGGCTGTCCAGACAAATCAAGGTGTCCTTCCGAGCACAAAGTGGCCCGGGGGCGCCAAGGACCGTTAATCACCTGGAGGGGCCGGTCCCTGACTGGTGGAGGCCCTGATCCTGCAAAAAAGCAGTAGTCTTCCCACCGTGGGTGTGATGAGAGAGAGGCTTTTCTTTAAAAATTTCCCGGCCAATGCACCAAATGTAATAGCAAACGCTGTGAAAAGCTCTTATTCTATCACTCACCCACAGAAGGAAGACTCACAGACAGGCTGGAATGCAAACAGGAACTTTTAATGTGCGCACAGGCCAGACAGAGATACCAGCAACCTCTACAAGAGTCTGAGCCCAGAGGGACATCCTACAAAGCTTTATATACAGTACAGTTTTAAACTCATTCTGCAATCCCATTTGCCACAGGTATTTCCTGCCCACCAATCAGCAGCCCCTGGGGAAGGTACCTGGGTGACCTGTCCAAACCGGTGTGCTCTGGTCTGTTGATTTCTGGGCTAGGGGATATTGTGCTCAGACCTGAAGTGGGGGAAGGGTGTCCACTGAAATAGCAGGCTGATTACTTTATGTAAAGGCCTCATGGCTTGGGGGAAGGGTCAGGCTGATCACTTGTAAGGGCTACCTACAGCTAAACCTCATGGCTTGCCGCATGGCTGCCTCACTATTAGTCCTACAATAAACATATTACATTGCCCTTGTATATAGTTATATGATATTATAAGTTAATGTTGTAAAAGGTCATGTATTACTTCTATCAGTTCCTTGTGTTCAGTTCCATGTACAACAGTAGTATTTCAGCACTCTTAAACATTGTTATAGGTAAACTGCTTTGAATTTTAGAAAGACGATATACAAAAGTATACAAATTAATAAATCAGAAACAGTTATACCCAGGTCCTGCTCTTCTTTCATGGACAGAAGTACTTCGCCCCTACACTGTAACACTCCCTTGGATTTTTGCAGCCTAACTGCATGACCCTGCATTTTTTAACATTAAATCTCAGCTGCCAAATTCTTGACCATTCTTCAAGCTTAGCTAGATCCCTCCTCATGTTATCTACTCCTTCCTGAGTATCTACTCTATTGCAGATTTTGATATCATCCGCAAAGAGGCAAACTTACCCATAAGAACATAAGATATAAGAACATAAGATATGCCATACTGGGTCAGACCAAGGTCCATCAAGCCAAGTATTCTGTTTCCAACAGTGGCCAATCTAGGTCATACGTACCTAGCAGTTTCCCCAAAAGACACAGGTTCCACAATGCTTGTACCCGATAGCCCTTGAGCAATATCATTAACGTTAAAAATGTTACTGAGAGGTCTTCCGGTCAGGAGCATTAGGAGACCAGACGTGTGACAGTAGAGCTCCCGAACGGGTTCCTTACAATATCAGTGAAACTAGCTTGCAATAACCCCAAAATGCAAGGAAAAAAGCGGAAGGAGCCAGCAGCTCCAGGAGAGGAGCTGTAAGAGGGATGGTAAACAGGGCATGCCAAATAAAATTACAAGTACAGCGACAAAGTCCGATCCAAAAAGAAAATGGCTACCGACAGCAGAAAACCACTGCTTGGGGGAGCGGGGGACTTGGCAGCGGAGATTTATAGAGTAGTAACCGTGGCGCTGGAGGACCGGCTAAACTGCCTGCAGTCAACAGTGGATGGAATAAAAGAGTCCATTGAGGTACAGACAACGCAAATGGCAGAAGTAGAACTAGAATGGCAGCGCGAGAGGATATTACTAACCGGTTAGAAAACACAGTCGAGAAGCTCACCAAAGACTGCAAGGGCTTGCTTTAAAGACTGGAAGATCAAGAAAATAGAGCACGAAGAAATAATTTAAGAAGTAATCACCTTGGCAGAGAGCATGACGAATGCTGATTTGTACAGATTTTTTCAAAGCTGGTTACTGGAGCAGCTGGGCCTACCCACAGCAGATGGAGCCTGGCACTGTGAACTGCACATAGAATTAGGCCCAAAATGGAGACGAGTAAAAAGCCATGTGCCGCAATTGGCAGATACATCAACTGGCTGGAAAAAAGAACAGATCTTAAAAGAATATCGCCACAAGCAACCACTAGAATATAAAAATCAAAAGCTCTTACTTTTCAATGACTACTCTAGCTGCGTTGCCGCCAAGTGCAGAGAATTCACATTAATTTGTTCCAAACTGCACAAACTGGGATATACTTTGCATTACTCTTCCCGCATAAGCTAAAAGTGACACATGAAGGCAAGACTTTCATTTGTGCGACAGTAAGCGAAGACAGGCTGTTCATGGAGAGATTGATACCACCGATCTCGGGATGCAGTCATGAGCAGCCAACCGGAGCCAGTGCGGGATGACAGGGAGCTAGACATATGAGGGGACTCTCTTAAGGCAAAAATGGGAATATAAGCACTCATTGGAAGACCAACAGGAAAATAGAACTTGGACTATCTGAATTTCAAAGCGGAACACTAAGAACTGAACTTACAACAAGAGACATGAACTGGCTAGGATCTCAGAAATAACTTTTGCAGACCACTACCAAGAGGGTCACTCAGCAGGGAGCAGCAGTGGGGGACTGTGGCCCATGGCGCGCCCTTCCAGCGGTTGTAATTAATAAGTGGTAAGGAGGGGGTGGTGAAGGAACAGTAGGGGATGGGGCAATCAAACACACATGGGGGGAATCCGCTAAAGAAATGTAATATGTAGGGAACAGATGGGGTCAGGGAGGGAGGTAGATGAGGGGAAGGAAGAGTGGAAATGATTGAAGAAGTGTATGAATGATGGAATGGTGTGAATGAAGGGGGGATGGGAGATTAGGGGACAGCATGGGGGGGAGGGAGGGTAGGAGGGAACTGGGAATGACATTGCTGGGAAATAGGAAAGTGTGCACAATTAACACCTAAAGCCGAAACAGACAGCTTAATAAACAAGGTAACCATGGTGCAGGAAAACATGAGGCTGGGAAAACCAAACCCGAGGGGCAGTGCTGGGGTGCCCCCATGGGAAAACTACTGAATAACATGGTGACAAAATGTATACGCTGGGCAGGAAATGGATGAAGTCTGTGATGAAGCTGACACCACTGAGCCTATGGAGTTAGAAAAAAACACTCATTCTGTTAAAGAATCAGACATGTGTAGAGTGCAGTTAGATAGAAGTGCGGCTAGAGGGAGCAAGCACTCTCACGAGGGAAGCTGACACGCCCTAGAGTAGAGGAGGCAAAGCCTAATTCAAAGAGTAATCAAACACACCTGTTTAGAATGCCAGGAACTTTAGCTGAGGAACGCTCTTATAAGCAGTCCCCAAATAGGAGAGAGAGAAGTCCACAAGAAAGAAGTCCACAGGAAAGGAGTCCTCAGGAAAGAAGTCCTCAGGAAGGAAGTCTTCAGAAGAGAAGTATTCCAGGGAGAGGAGCAGAAAGCGTTGCTGCTGTAGAGAGGAGGAGAGCTCCTACTGATACTGAGGAGAGAGAAAGCAGAAGGCTCCAATTACAAAAGGAAAGGCAGTTGAACTGGAAGTCCTTACAGGGGAAATACAAGTTCCAGGAAGGACAGTCTCATATTGGAGAGCCCCAGAGAGAGGTCTTCAGAGGAGACAGAGAAAGCAGGAGAGTGCCTTGCAGACGATACGCTGGCGATCCACCGCTCAGAGAGCCGAGGTACAGATACAATTCCTTTCCTAGATCTGAGCCAGGTCTTAGAGAAGTCTGGAAGTCAGGGAGCCGTGGCTATAGCAAACCTAGTTGGCAGAAGGTGTGGAAACCTGTACAGAAAGTACTAGCCAAAGAGCACATTACCTGTTTGCCAGAACAAGCAGAGCAGGGCTGGCAAGGCCTGGAGAGAACCACTGACGTATTGCCAGACATACCGAAGGGAAACCCAGGCTTAGCAATTAACGTAGCAGAGCCAGAGGCTATGCAATTGGACTTTGTGGAACCTGAATTAGCCCAGTCTGAATATCCTATGGACGGCATACTATGTATTGCAGGGAGTGTGGAATCCCTACCTGAACTATAGTGGCTAGGACAGACTTGGAAACACTGTTTGCTTAAGCTGAAAAGAAGAAGCTTTGACTTTGATTTATTTGACCTGTTTGCTTGCTTTCAACCTGCCTAAGTAACAAGAACTGTGAAACACGTATAACAGTTTGGACTTTGTAAATGTTTGGTGATAATTCAGAATAAGGTGAAACCTGTTTGCTTTCATTTGGAAACCTTTTGTGCTGTATGGGAATAAAACCCTTTACCTTACCAATTATATTTGCATTCACAACTATTCATTACAAAGAGGTGAACTATTAGTCCCAGAATCCCTCTGGGCAAAAGAAGTTTCTCACTTCAAGAAAGAAATAAAATGTCCACCCTGACCTCCAAGCATGTTGCCAAAGGGAAGGGCTGTGACAAGTCAAAACATCAACTTTAAATGTGGGGAGCTTGCATTCACCAGTGAAGAGAGAAAAAATGCTTACATATTTTAGGTCGCTGGGGACAGAGACGGCGCTGTTGCAGGAGACTCATCTAACTGCAGTAGAGCACAACAAATAAAAATGGAGATGGGTGGGGGAAGTGATCGTGGCCTCCTACAACGCAAGGCAGAGAGAGGTAGCAGTCCTGATAGGAAAGAGAGTATCTTTTGAAGCCCATAAGGTAATAAAAGATCCTGAAGGACGCTATGTGCTGGTGTGGGGCAAACTACAGGGGAAAAGGGTATTGCTGGGCAGCATCTATGCACCAAATGTGTACCAGCACAGGTTCTTTCTAGATCTGATTTCCCAGTTGGCAGGCTCTACGGAGTATCAGATGATCTTCAGAGGAGATCCTAACATGGTGGCTGATGTCTCCATTGACAGCCAACCCCCAAGGCCAGTGTCTCGCGAGCAGGACCATAGCTGTATTCAACGCTCTAAGAAAAGTGGAAGGAAGTCCAAAAAACTGCCAGCATGGTTTAAAGGTGAGGTCAGAGAGGCTGTTGCCAAAAAAGCATCTTTCAGGAAATGGAAAAAAGAGCCAAACGACGAAACCTGGAAACATCACACGCACTGGCAAGTCAAATGCAAGGCATTGATAAGGCAGGCAAAGGGAGAATTTGAGAAGAAGCTTGCTGCGGAAGCAAATATGTGGAATAAAGACTTTTTCAAGTACATTCGTAGCAAAAAACCTGTGAGACAGTCAGTTGGTCCATTAGATGATAGAGGGGTTAAAGGGGCACTAAGAGGCGACACGGCAATAGCGGAGAGACTGAATGAATTCTTTGCTTCGGTCTTTAATGAGGAAGATGTAGGGATGTTACCCATGATTGAAGTGGTATTTAAAGGTGCGGAAGAATTTAAGGAAATATCAATACATTGGGAAGATGTATTACAACTATTAGATGGAGTGGAGGAGTGGCCTAGTGGTTGGGGCAAGGTACTTCAGGCCGGGAGGTCAGGGGTTCAAATCCCACTAGAGGACAGCAACCTTGGGCCGGAAGGACTTGGGTTTCTAGTCCCACAGGTGCTCCTTGTGGTCTTGGGCAAGCCACTTAACCCTCCATAGCCCATGTTCCCTGTAAAATAGTTATCTCCAAGTTATAATGCCCTGTTCAATGTAATTTCAGTTTGTTCAATGTAAACCGCACTGATGCAGAATAGCGCGGTATATAAGAGAATGTAAATAAATAAATAAAATAAATAGATAAACTGAAGAGTAGCAAATCACCTGGGCCGGATGGTATACATCCAAGGGTGTTGAAAGAACTGAAATATGAGATTACAGACCTGCTATTAGTAATCTGTGAACTTTCATTAAAATCATCTCTAATACCTGAAGATTGGAGGATCGCCAATGTAACGCCAATTTTTAAACAGGGTTCCAGGGGTGATCCAGGAAACTACAGACCGGTGAGCCTGACGTCAGTACTGGGAAAAATGGTAGAAACCATCATAAAGAACAAAATTACTCAGCATGTAGATAGTCATGGCCTAATGGGAGACAGCCAACATGGCTTTAGACAAGGAAGATCTTGTTTTACTAATCTGTTAAAACAGGGGGCTCGGATTACCAGATATATAGTTAATATGCTAGACTCAAATTGTTAAAGGCCAGAATGTTTTGTTGTAAACTATCCTTAAATACTCCTCTGAAACCATGGGGAATGATATCATCTCAATATGTAATGTGAAATGGGTAGCCTCGGTTGTTAGAACCTGAAGGCAAGGAAATGGCAGGGGAGTGGGATGCGGTGTAGTTTGTTGTGAATGTTGTTATAAGAAAATAAAGATGATTTTAAAAAATCTTACGGGAAGTGATAGAAATATAGAATAATGAAGGCAGAAAAAGTCCATATGGCCTATCGAGTCTCCCTTCCATATCAACTAGTCCCTTTTTTACTTTAAGAGATCTTCTGTGTTTGTCCTGTGCTTTCTTGATTTTATTATTATTTATTTATTTATTTATTTATTTATTTACATTCTCTTATATACCGCGCTATTCTGCATCAGTGCAGTTTACATTGAACAAACTGAAATTACATTGAACAGGGCATTATAACTTGGAGATAACTATTTTACAGGGAACATGGGCTAAGGAGGGTTAAGTGGCTTGCCCAAGACCACAAGGAGCACCTGTGGGACTAGAAATGATGATGCATATGTGTGATAGTAAATAATAAGGAGAGTGTCAGTCCAGTACTAAATCCACCATGCAATGTGGTAAACCCAAGACTAGATTAGTCCATTGAGCAAATGGGTCAGTGAGCAACCCTAGAGACAGGTTTCTATTACTGTACTTCTAAATATTTCTCATATTTTCGATAAAACTCTAATCCTGTGTTTTGTGAATTTTCTGAAAGAAAATTGTGCACGCTCTATGGGGAGAGAACAGATATTACTAAAGTTGCACTTTTCTACCTGCAGACCAATACGGAGGGAAATCTGCACTTAATAAAAGGTCTAAGCAAATGACATAATAGCAGCAAACAAACAAAACCATCTGTACTGATGACTTTCGTTGACAAGTTCACTTTGCAGTGAACTTCTCAGAAATTCTGTAGCCTAATTTAATAGAGGTGTGGATAGTGAAGTCTAGATATTTTGATAACAGGAAAGACTTTCATGATGATTTAATATGCCTGTTCTTAAAAGTACTGCATGTGCCATGACTGTGTTTAATTGAGTTACAGAGCAGCAGTCTGTGACATTGGGAAAAAAGACTATGCTGATGGCCCCCTCTAGTGTTCAATTTGTGAAACAGCAGCAGAATAGGAGCTAGAAAGAAAGAAGGGGCAGGAGTTGTGCTCAAGTAGTTGTTGCACCCTGAGCCAACTTTTGCTTTTGCGCCCCCATCTTGGGGCCTTTCTTGCCATATGAGCCACAGAAATAGGGGTTAATTTTCAGCAGGCAAGATCACTGGATTAAGTTAAACGCCAGCACCATATTTTAACTTCTTCCATATAGTCAGCGCCTCTATCCATACATAGTAACATTTATTTATTTATTTATTTACATTCTCTTATATACCGCGCTATTCTGCATCAGTGCGGTTTACATTGAACAAACTGAAATTACATTGAACAGGGCATTTTAACTTGGAGATAACTATTTTACAGGGAACATGAGCTATGGAGGGTTAAGTGGCTTGCCCAAGACCACAAGGAGCACCTGTGGGACTAGAAACCCCAGTCCTTCCAGCCCAAAGTTGCTGTCTTCTAGTGGGATTTGAACATAGTAGTAACATAGTAAATGACGGCAGATAAAGACTAGTATGGTCCATCTAGTCTGCCCAGTACGATGCCAAGAGTAGGTACACCTGCCGCTCCGTGCAGGTCCCCCTTCCCCATGTCTTTGACCAGGAGTGATCCCACCACTCCTTGTAGGATACCCCTATTTGTTAAGGAATTAGATGGTTCAGATTATTTAACGTATACCTTAGCTGAATAAGGGCTGACTATTCCTGCTATCTGGATAACTGTCTGGCTTGCCCTCTCTCCTCCCCTAACATGGCCTACAAATATACAGATAATATTTGACTGTTTAATTTCCCAGCAATGGCAATCTACTTCTGGTTGCACCTTGCCAAGAAAATCCAGGGGCTGGGTCACCAGGAGTCAGCATTCATTCAACAGCACATATTGCATTGTATTACCCATGTATTCTTTGAAAATACATAGGCTAATTATACATTCATTGGCGAGCACGCAATTGCCTTTGAATATCAGCCCAATAGAATAGAATAGCACAAGTAGGGTATTTCACTTTACAGCTTAGCATATAAAAAAGATTCTATTTAATCTTCATGGCAGGTGTTAGGGGGTGGCAAACAGGGCAATTGCCCTGATCCCCAATGCCGCAGGAGACCTCCAAGTCTGCCTCAAACTGAAGGAGACATAGCCTGCTGACAGGCTTTGGAGCCCCCTCATCAGTTTCTGCCCCAGGCCCTTACATATCTAACACTGGCCCTGTCAGTTTTTCCCTATTAAAGCTGAAATTAAAACTCTACAAAACAATAGTAAAATCACCATCAAACCAGAAGATGAAGGAGATGCCATAATAATCATGCATACTGAAGAATACATAGAAGAGGGGTGCAGACAACTCTCAGACAATACATATTACAAAAGACTTAACAAAGATCCAATACGAAAATGCACCAAAAAACTGAAAAATTCCATTAGCACATCTCCAAAGCAGCTGCAGTCTCATCTAGAGAACCCGATACGTAGTCACCCCTCTGCTGCCTAAATTACACAAACCTGGGAACCCTGTCAGACTAGTCATATCTGGCATTGGCACATTCACAAAAAATATCAAGACTAATAGAAGGGATCCTCAAGCCCTTAGTAAAAAAGACAAACAGCTTTCTACAAGATGCTACAGATTTTCTAAACAAGTTAAAAGACACCTAACTACCAGACACTCTTCTGCAGGGGCAGCTCAAGGCAATCTGCTGCCTGAGGCGAGGGATGAAATGGCGCCCCCCTGCCCCCACCCACCAAAGCGGGAGGAGGGGGGAGAGCTTTCTCAAACTTCTAGTCAAGGGCTGAACCAAACCAAAAAGTCAATTATATAATGTGGAGGAAATGCCAGATGTGGGCCCACAAAGGGGCAAGTGTTCCCGGCACTGCAAGGAGAGATTGTATGGATTGCACATAGTCCAGCACAAACAATCTGACTTCACCACCAGACAGAGTTGCAAAATATCAGACCCAAGTTACACCTACGAGTGAAGTCAGGCACCTCAAGTCCTCCACCGACCCCTGGCGATACTGCCCAAGTCTGTTTTCTCTCTCACCCCTGTAGCATCCGTCTATAAATGAATAGGCTCTCAGATGCACCACAAGACCCCCTTTCAGCTCTTCAAATATATTGCAATACGCATTCTGTGTAAGATTGGAAAACTCACCACTCACCCAATACTGAATCCACACACCCTTCTCAGCATTCTTAGACCAGCTTTCCACCATGCCACTGAAGGGCGAGCTTGATCGGGAAAAAAAGCAGCGGGAAGGCAGTGGCAGACCAGAGGCAGCAAAATCAGAAATAAACACGGCCGCTATTGATTCCTCCAAGCAGGGGCGGCCCAAGGGTGATGCAAGGCCATGTGTGGAAACTAATTGTGGGGCCTCGTTTGCATAAATATTTGCATATCTACTGGGCCTCATTTATATAAATCTAATTTATTTTATTTAAAAATGTATATGCTGCCCATCTAAAATTTTAAGCACTTTCAAAGGAGTCCTTCACAAGCCTCTTTTTTTCCTAACAATGACTTAGGGGTGTGTAACAATGACTTAGGGGGCGTGTTTACTAAACATTAATGTGAGTTAAGTGCCATTGTACCCATAGTCATAAATATTGCTGCATTTAGCACACATTCAAATTTGTGAAAGCACATTAACCTTTAGTGAACATGCCTCTTAATGAGTGTCTGAAAACCATTTACATGTACAGTGAGGATAAAGAAAGGCTACCATATTTCTGCCAGGTGCTTTACTGCAAAACCCTGCCCATTTAGAACCCATAGCAAACCTGCCATATCATAACAGCACTGCCAGGACTCAAACAGCACCTAACTCTATTTATCAAAAGATAGCACTACAAATATTAAACCAATACATCTCTTACTGGGAAAAGAGAACAAGTTGGTCTACTACACAGAAACTAGACAAACAGAATAGCACAGTTCAAATAGACAGACTGTAGCTGTGGGGAAGGTTGAAAAAGCCAGAGTGTTTTTTAAATAATAAAATGGCATTGGGACTTTGCTGGTGCTTCTGTGGCTGCGATTTGCAGTTGTGTTTTTTTTTTTTACTTTGCTTATAAAAGAAAAAAAAGAGAGAAATATTGATGTGATGCCTCAGGCCTGTAGTGAGAGTCATGTTGTAGTGGTATGCTCTGAGACTTGAGTGGACATCATCGAGAGGTCTGGGACTGTGATCGGGAATATTTCTGCTGACCCCGGTCACAGCAGGGAGAGCAAGTATCCTGTTTCCAACAGTTGCCAATCCAAGTCACAAGTACCTGGCAGGTTCCTAAAAGACACACAGGTTCCACAATGCTTGTCCTGGGATTAGCAGTGGATTCCCCTGGTCCTCTTTAATAATGGTTTATGGACCTTTCCTCCAGGAACTTGTCCAAGCCTCTTTTAAATCCAGCTACACTAACAGCTGTTCCTACATCCTCTGGCAAGGAATTCCAGAGTTTGATTACGGGTTGAGTGAAAAAATATTTTCTCCAATTAGTCTTAAATGTGCTACATTGTAGCTTCTTTGCATGTCTCCTAGTCTTTCTACTTTTTGAAGGAGTAAACAACCAATCTACACCTACCCGTTCCACTCCACTCACTACCTTATAGACCTCTATTATATCTCCCCTCAGCCGTCTCTTTTCCAAGTTCAAGAGCTTTGCCAGGTTGGACATCATATTAAGTTAGTATCTTTGTAATAAATGACAGCAGAAGATGAACAAATTAACTCATTCAGTCTGCCCATTTGAGATTCCACTCTGGTTCTCCACTTACCCAGGCAAACCAACTCTAACTTCCTCCACCCCGTCTTCCATAACAAATCTTTAGCACTACTTAAGGAACAAAATCAACTGAGGATGGGCAGTAAAACAAAAAGTAATTATTATAAGCTAGAGAGAATCATGTTTACCACGAACGATGGTGCAGGCACCACTTCTCATTGCCCACCCCTGAAAAATAAATGCAACACCCCGGGAGTAGGTCTCTTTTCTGTCCCTCCTCTCCAGCGAGAATGGGAGATAGCAGGTGTGAGTATGGGGGACGGGCACCAGGCAACAACCGCCTTTCTCCTCCTATCTTCCTACATTACCGGTCAGCTTTCTCAGCGCCTCTCCCTGTGTATGTAACCAGGCCGCAGACCCCCGGGAAGTATACAAACCGCCCTGCAATAGAGTAGATGCCCCCTGCCCATATAAAACAAGATAATGAGTAAGACTCCACTGACTGACCTTTTCAATACCTCGTTGGAGTCGGGAGTGGTGCCAAAGGACTGGAGAGAGGCTCATGCGGTGCCTTTACACAAAAGCGGAAGTAAGGATGTGGTTGAAAACTACAGGCCGGTTAGTTTAACTTCGGTGGTGAGTAAATTATTGGAAACGCTGCTGAAAGAGAAAATAGTGAGGTTTCTGGAGTCCAGCGGATTACAGGATCCAAGGCAGCATGGATTCAACAGAGGCAGGTCTTCTCAGACAAATCTGATTTCTTTGATTGTGTGACCAGGGAGTTGGACCGAGGGAGAGCCCTATATGTGGTGTATTTAGATTTCAGTAAAGCCTTTGACACTGTTCCTCACAGGCGACTTATAAACAAACTGAGCAGCCTAGGGATGGACCCTAAAATTACTGCTTGGGTTAGAAATTGGTTGGGTGGGAGGCGCAAAGAGTACAAGTAAATGGAGCTCACTCTGAGGAGAAGGATGTTATCAGTGGTGTGCCCCAGGGATTTGTCCTTGGTCCGATTCTTTTTAACATCTTTGTTAGTGATATAGTGGAAGGGCTTTCAGGTAAGGTTTGCCTCTTTGTGGATGATACCAAAATCTGCAATAGAGTAGACACCCAGGAAGGGGTAGATAACATGAGGAGGGATCTAGCTAAGCTTGAAGAATGGTCTAGAATTTGGCATCTGGGATTTAATGTTAAAAAATGTAAGGTCATGCATTTGGGCTGCAGCAATCCAAGGGAGCAATATAGTATAGGGGGTGAAGTACTTTTGTCCACTAAAAAAGAGCAGGACCTAGGCGTGGTTGTGTCTGATGATCTTAAAGTAGCTAAACAGGTAAAAAAGGCGACGGCAAAAGCTAGAAGGATGCTTGGGTGCATACGGAGAGGAATGGCTAGCAGAAAAAAGGAGGTGATAATGCCTCTGTATAAGTCTTTGGTGCAACCTCATTTGGAGTATAGTGTGCAATTCTGGAGACCGCACCTTCAAAAGGATGTGAACAGGATGGAGTCAGTGCAGAGGGTGGCTACTAAAATGATTAGTGGTCTTCATTATAAAGCATATGAGGACAGACTGAAGGATCTTAATATGTACACCTTAGAGGAAAGGCGGGATAGAGGTGATATGATTGAGATGTTTAAATACCTCCATGGCATAAATGTTCAGGGAGAGAGCCTCTTTCAATTGAAAGCAAGTTCTGCTATGAGGGGACATGGGATGAGGGTGAAGGGAGATAGATTCAGGAGTGATATGCGGAAATATTTCTTTACGGAAAGAGTAGTGGATCCGTGGAATAGTCTTCCAGTGGAGGTGGTAGAGATGAGGACAGTAACTGAATTCAAAGAAGCATGGGACAAACACAGAGGATCTCTAAAGGTAGTTGTTATGGAAGGACAGACTAGATAGGCCATGTGGTCTTTTTCTGTCGTCATATTTCTATGTTTCTATGACTCACGGTAGGAAAAAAAAGGAGGACTTTGAACACTTGTTTCCGGCCCCCAGCCTTTTCCTCCCCACTCCACGATCCTATCCCATTTCCGATTTCTAGGCAGAATTTGTTTCCTCTTTTGCTCAGCAGCCGCACACGTGCACTTCCACATTTCGCACCACCACTCAAGCCTCAGAACATGCCTCTTAAGTCGGTTAGGGGTGTGCGGGGCCATGTGCAGGCGACATTCCTGCACATGTCTCAGGCCGACCCTGCCTCCAAGGAATCAGCTTGATTTGTCCCAAGCTTGAGCAGGAAAAATAAAGCGGGGGGGGGGGGAGAAGGGGGTGGTCCTCCAGCAGTCACAACTGTGTTTATTTTTGATTTTGCCGCCACTTACCTGACACTGTCTTCCCATTGTTTTTTTTCTTGCTCGGATGAGCTTGAGGGGGAAAAAAAGCGATGGGAAAGCAGTGGCAGGCCAGAGGTAGCAAAATCAGAAGTAAACACAGCTGCGACTACCGGAGTGCCGCACCCTTGAAACTGACACCTGAGGTGTCTGCCTCAGGTGGCCTAATGACAGAGCCGCCTCTGCTCTTCTGGTCACAATGGATATGAATTCCCTACACAGCAATATCCCTCATGCAGACGGCATGTCAACACGTTATGAATTCCTGAAGACAACTTTCCCAGAACATGAATGCACAGCAGAAACTGTTGTGAGTTAGGATGAATTCAATTAGCTTTACAAGTACTTCAGCTTTATGGAAACTGCCATGATCACCAGAATGGCACTACATTATGCAAACCTTTTTATGTCAGAACTGGAGAAGGCATTCCTGAATAGTTTCAACAGACCTTTCAGATATTAAAGGTGAAATATTCATAATTTGAACTGAAAGGGAAAAGAACCTTAAACATTTGTACAGCTCCTTCAATGCATACCATCCCACAATCAGATTCAAAATGGACTACTCCATGGAAAGCATTCACTTTTCAAACACTACAGTCTCAATCTGCAATGGTCACTTTCAAACATCAATATACAGGAAACCAACTGACAGATGCAACTAGAATCACAGCTCTGTTTCCATCTTTCACATATAAAAAATCCATTATATACAGCCAAGCTACAAGATACCATCACATTTGTTCTGATCTGCAAGAAGGAATAAACACCTTAGAGTCGTAAAAGAATCCTTCAAACAAAAGGGATATCACCCAAAAATCATCTCCAAGAAAACTGCATCCTTGCTCAAAACACCCAGAGAGAACCTACTGCAATACAAGGGAAGAAAAACCATGGAACACACAACACTTGTGGTAATATATCCCAGAACTAGAAAAACTAAGAAAAATTATCAAAGGTCTTCAACCCTTATTTCTGCAGGATGCCTTAGTGAGGGGGAGTGGC
Organism: Ichthyophis bannanicus; assembly: GCA_033557465.1. NCBI lineage: Eukaryota > Metazoa > Chordata > Amphibia > Gymnophiona > Ichthyophiidae > Ichthyophis > Ichthyophis bannanicus. The sequence continues at coordinate 600,845,611 of CM066031.1, read as the reverse complement.
CTAGTGGTTGGGGCAAGTTACCTCAGGCTGGAAGGCCAGGGATTCAAATCCTGCTAGAGGACAGTAACCTTGGCCAGAAGGACTGGGGTTTCTAGTCCTACAGGTGCTCCTTGTGACCTTGGGCAAGCCACTTAACCCTCTGTTACCTCAGGTACAAAAACATAGATTGTGAGCCCTTTGGAGACATGGTAATTATATAGATAGATAGATACACAGTATCTGAATGCACACAACTTTGACTTATAGAAAAGCAGTATATAAGCCTAGTTAAAAGGAAGTTTTCCTTCTCCACCTCACAATTCTAACCTTCCGCCAACCACCTAACCACTTGCAAGGAAAACTCCAAACAGAATCCCAAATAAAAGAAAATGGTTAAAAATCCTGCAAAAGTCCATGATGCTAGTTACGCCATCACATAGCACAGGACCCTATGGCTACCCACATGGCAAAGACATTCATAATAAAAGGCTCATTTTCATGCTACTCTATGAATGTGGAGGCACATTTCGATCCGGACATCCAACCCCTTGTCCGGGTGACCATAATCGGGATGTGCACCAGCTGCACCCGATTCTGATCCCATGGAGGCTAGACATGCCCACAGGAACAATCAGGACAGGGCCAGGACATCCAGGCCGTGCCCCAATTCTGGATGCCCAGCATGCACAGCAGACTCCCCGGATACCTCAGCCAGGCTCCTGAATGGGCTGAAGTACCATGACGTCCCGTCACCATGGCTCCATTCAGGAGCCATGATCCCCGGCTACTGACCAAAGTCCCCTTTTCCCACTGCCCAACCCCTGATCTGGCCTTCCATTGCCAGCTGCAAGGAATCCCCTGCACATCCTCACCTCCTCTGCTGGTCCCGGCTCTTCTGTCCCTTGACGTCTAGCGGGACTTATTCCACGTCCCCCATCCATTTTGCAGACCCCAGACGTACAGGGCCAACCTCAGAATTGGTCCTATATCTATATGTCTGAGATCAGTCGCCGCCCACCGCCCGCCCTCTCTCTGACCCTGACCTGCCCCCTCCCACCCACGAACAGAGCTCCCCGAACAGATTGGGTGAACAAGCGGGGAGCTCTGTTTCTCCCTGTGCTGGCCAGATGATCAGGTCTGGACATCTGGATCAGTCGTCCAGACCCGCTATTCTGCTCTCGGCATAGACCCCATAATGTGTATAATCCAAAAAATGTGACAAGGGGCAATACTTCGGAGAAACAATCCAAAAATTGAGGACACATATCAGCATCCATAGACATATCATTTATTTCACATTTCTTATATACCACCTTTCATGATATCAAGGCAGTTTACATTGAACAGGGCATTATAACTTGGAGATAACAATTTTACAGGGAACATAGGCAATGGAGGGTTAAGTGACTTGCCCAAGACCACAAGGAGCACCTGTGGGACTAGAAACCCCAGTCCTTCCAGCCCAAGGCTGCTGTCCTCTAGTGGGATTTGAATCCCTGATCTTCTGGCCTGCAATAACTTGCCCCAACCACTAGGCCACTCCTCCCTAAGTATCATAAACCATTACACAAAAAAATCCCAGAATGACGGTTCAATAGGTGAACACTTTTCAAAGGAAGATCACTCCTTTAATGACCTTATCATTAAGGTACTGAAAGGAAACTTTAAGAATGCACACAAATGGAACACATTTGCAATTAAAATGATCAAATACTTCTATTCAGACACCAAAGGCCTCAAAGAAGACATTGGCTTTCTCACTCTTTATCAGATATAAAGACTTTGAAGTGTAAAATGTCAGCAGTAATGACATATGCAGACAGTCTAATAACTAGATGAGTCTATACTATTTAAACTTCTTCACTGACCTAATGAAGAGAGGATAGCTCTCGAAACCTTGCCAAAGGTATCTTTTAATCACTCGCAACTGGTTTGTTGACCTTCATTTGCACACTGACGGCAACATAAACTGATCAATCTACATCTCTTGTTCGTGTTGTAATGTAAACTGCTTTGAACCTATGATAAGGCGGTATAAAAACCTGTTAAATAAAATAAATAAATAGAAAATAAACTCCCTCCACTGCCAGATACTGAGTGAAGAACAGTACCATAAAACCCTTCTAATGGCACTTGGAAGCTTACCATACCATACCAACACCTAGTCCAAGAGCAAAAACTGCACCAACCCTACCCATGAAAAGTCAGCACTGCAAATATTATGGAACACTAGTACACTTCCAGTTCGGAATAGAGAAGTCGGTCTGCTACGGATTCCTACATAGAACCTATATGTTAACAGAATCACTCACTTCAGTTACACATAGAATACACAGACCACCATTTTCTTAAAAACGAGACACTACAAATAAGTGGCATACTATGGTTCTCCATTGCCCAGAGGCTAATGTTTACATTTCTGCCTCCACCCCCACCCACATTTCCTCTGACCTTCTGCCCCCTCCCCCGGTGACCAATTCTCAACTAACAGGAGAGTGCAGCTGGCAGTACAGCAGAACCAGTACTTATCTAATCTCTTCTTGCCACTGCCTCTCCTGCACATGCAGTTCACAGCTCAGATCAGCTGTTTGATCTGCTGATACTCCATAGATTTCTATTACACACTGTAATAGAAATCTGTAAGAGAAACCAGTGACAAACAGGGAAGCACCTGGCCTGCCATGCCACTGATTCCTCTCCTCTTCTGCTGTCAGCTGGGATCAGGTGACAGAGTGTGAGGAGGAAACTAAAGAGGTGGGCAAGAAGAAAGATGATAGGCAGTGCCTATGACCAATCATGTTGGTCCCAGTCTCTGTTTTCTGTTTTCCTCTGTTTATTTTCTCTTAATTCTCTTTCTGTGATTCCCTGTCTATTTTCCATTTCTCCTCTTATTTTCCATTCATTTCTCCCCTACATCTGCCTCTGACAGTTCTTTTTGTTTCAGCTCTTTCCTCTACATCTTTTTTTCTGCCATTCTATAAATTCAGATTTCACCCCTCCTTGCCATCCTCTAGTCTTCAATCTCCCTCTTTTAATTTTTACCACTTACCAGCTCTCCATCTACTTCTCTAAACCTCATTCATAGGTCATCTCCCTATTTACCCTCTCCCTAGCCCCCTTCTCCCAGACCCAGCATTCATCCTTTCTCCCAACCCCATCATCTGCTAGCATCAGCACCCTTCTCCCAACCTCTTTCCCAGTATCTGCCCTCTGTCTCCATATTCCTTACACCTCTCCCACCCCATGGTCCAGCATATCCCCACTCTCGTCTCTGTCTCCCCACTCCACTTCACTCCATGGCCAGCATCTCCCCTTTTTCTTCCCTCTTCCCCTCCATGATCTAGCCTTTCCCAATTCTCTTGCCCCCCCCCACCCAGCTCCCACTCCCAATCAATGGTCCAGCAACTCCCCTTTCTCTTCTCTCCCACTATGATCCAGCATCTCCCTGTCTCCACCCAATCCTATCCCACCCCACCCTATAGTCCAGCCTTTCCCCTTTCTTTTTGCTGCCCCCATGATCTAGAATCTCCCTGTTATCTCCCTCCATCCCCATCTCCACCCACTCCACAGGTCAGCATCCCCCTGTTGCCTTCCCCCCCCCTCCCCCCCTCCGCACAGCTCCACTCCACCCGATTCCATGAGCCAAAATCTCCCTGTTCTCTTCCCTCTCCCCAATTCCCACTCCATTGTCCAGCATCTCCCCTCCTTTCCTTAGACCTCCCCATATGAAGTCCAGCATGTTCCCCTTTCTTTTGCCTGCCTCTTGTACCTTCCCTATACCTATTCTTCAGCCATTTCCACCCAACCTTGCTCCCTTCCTCCCTCCTACCATGGCTCCTTCAGCTGACTGAACCAATGGCAATAAAACAGCAGAGGCAGAAATCCTAGAAATGAGGCATGAGTGTTGGAAAGCCTTCACGCTCTGCTCCTGTGCTCACACAGGTCTTTAACATTTCCTGCCCCATGGCAACAGAAAATAGCATCTGAGGGGGTGGGACGCAGCAAAGACCTAGGAGAGCACAGGACTGGAGTTCAAAGGCTCTGTAGTGCTCATTTAGCATAGAAACATAGAAGATGACAGCAGAAAAAGACTACATGGCCTATCTAGTCTGCCCTTCTATTTCCACTACAATAGTCCCCTTTTATCCTTCAGAGATATTCTGTGCTTGCCCCATGTTTTCTTAAATTCAAATACGTCCTTGGCTCCACTACCTCACTGGGAGACTACTCCATTCATCTACCACTCTTTTCGTAAAGAAATATTTCTGCATATTACTCCTAAGTCTATCCCCTTTTACTCTTATATATGTCCCCTCATAGCAGAACTTGCTTTCAATCGAAAGAGGCTCTCCTCTTGGGCATTTATGCCATGGAGGTATGTAAATGTCTCTATCATGTCTCCTCTATCCCACCCTTCTTCTAACATATACATATTAAGATCTTTAAGTCTGCTCATATGCTTTATAACGAAGACCCCGAACCATCTTAGTAGCCACCCTCTGCACCGACTCCATCCTGCTTATATCCTCTTGAAAGTGTGGTGTCTAGAACTGCATACAATTCTCCAAATGTGGTCGCACCAGAGATTTATACAGAGGCACTATCACCTCCTTATTTCTGCTGGCCATTCCTCTCCCTATGCACCCAAGTATCCATTTGGCTTTTGCCGTTGCCTTTTCTACCTGTTTAGCTACTTTCAGATCATCAGAAACAATCACACCCAAGTCCCGCTCTTCTTCCATCTCAGGAGTACTTCATCCCCTACATTGTACTGTTCCCTTGGAGTTTTGCAGCCCAAATGCATGAGTCTGCATTTTTTAGCATTAAATCTCTGCTGCCAAATTCTCAGCCATTCTTCAAGCTTACCTAGATCCCTCCTCATGTTATCTACTCTTTACTGGATGTCTACTCTATTGCAGATTTTGGTATCATCCACAAAGAGGCAAACATTACCCAACAGCCCTTCTGAAATATCACTAACAAAGATGTTAAAAAGAATCAGCATCCTACGGCACGCCACTAGTAACTTCCTTCTCTTCAGAGTAAGCTCCCTGCTTATCTGCACCCTTTGTTGCCTCCCACTCAACCAATTTCTAACCCAGTCAGTCACATTAGGGTCTATCCCTAGGGTGCTCAGTTTGTTTATAAGTTGCCTGTGTGGAACGGTGTCAAAGGCTTTATTGAAATCTATGTACACCACATCTAGGGCTCTCCCTCAGTCCAACTCCCTGGTCACCCAGTCAAAGAAATCAATCAGATTTGTCTGAGAAGACCTGCCCCTGGTAAACCCATGCTGCCTGCAATCCACTGGACTCTAGAAATCTCACTATTCTCTGATTTTGTAGCGTTCCCAATAATCTACTCACCACAGAGGTTAGACTAAATGGCCTGTAGTTCTCTAAACTCATCCTTACTTCCGCTCTTGTGTATTGGGACCACATGTGCCTTTCTCCAGTCCTCTGGGACCACTCCCGACTCTAAAGAAGCATTGAGAAGGTCCCCAATATTCTGGGATGTATCCCTTCCGGTCCCATTGCCTTGTCTACTTTTAGTTTAGCTAGATCCTCACGAACACCATCTTCTGAAAGTCATTCAAGATCCCCATCACTTCTGTTCCTCCTTGTGGGTGTTTTCTGAGGTCCTGATCTTGCCCCTTCATCTCTGAACTCAGAACAAAAATATTAAGCAATTCCACTTTATCCTCTTCGGCTTCTACATATTTCTCCCCTTCACCCTTCAGTCTGACAATTCAACTTTTGCCCTTCCTCCTCTCACTAACATATCTGAAAAATATCTTATCCCCCCTTTTTATTGCAGTGGCTATTTCTTCTTCTTTTTGTATCTTTGCTTTCCAGACTACATTGTTAGCTTCTTTAAGTTTTTCCAAATATATTGTAGATGCTTGTCTTTCTCTCTCTGTGCTCTCTTATATTTAATGAAAGCCACCCTCTTTTTCATCACCTTTTCAGCTACTTTTTTTGAGAACCATAGGGGCCTCTTTTTCCTTTTACATTTATTTACCTTTCTAACAAAAAGGTTTGTTGCCCTTAAAATATCCTCTTTCACTTTTGCCCACTGCTTTACTACATTCCCCAGATGTTCCCATCCCGCTAACGACTACTTGAGGTATTGTCCCATCTCGGCAAAGTTAGTTTCCTAAAGTCTAAGACCCTCACTTTTGAATGGATTTTATCAGCCTTAGTACTAATACTGAACCACACCATCTGGTGATCACTGGATGTGAGATGATCTCCCACTATGACATCAGAAACACTTTCCCATTGATAAGCACCAAGTCCAGCATGGCCCCTTTATGTGTGAGTTCTGTTACCAGTTACTGGAATAGTTCTCCCCTTACAAAATCTATGATCTCTTTACTTCTAGATGACACCACAGCAAGGATGTGCCAGTCAACATCCAGCATATTGAAGTCTCCTAACAGTAGCACTTCTCCTTTCATGGCAATACTGTGTATGTCTTCTATTAAATCCCCATCCACGTCTTCTCCCTGTGAGGGAGATCTGTATATCACACCACTGCAAATGGATTTCCCTTTCTCTCTTTCTAGTTTAACCCACAGTGCCTCCTCGCTCTGTTTTAAGCCCCGTAATTCTATAACTTTAATATTTTTTTACATATAGTGCCACTCCTCCTCCCCTTCTGCCAACCCTGTCCTTCCTGAATAAAAGTATAGCTTCGTATAATTACATCTCAGTCATGTCTCTGTAACAGCAACTAAATCCAAGTTAGCTTTTTCCATTAAAGCCTCAACATCTGGGATCTTATTTCCCATGCTATGGGCATTTATACACACCACTTTCCAGATGTTCCCCTTTTTACCCATTTCTGCAAACATATAGTCTCACTTACTTGGGGGCTTTCACTTATCTGGGGGCTTTCTTCACCCACCCCAATGAATCTAGTTTAAAGCCCTCTTCAGTAGGTTAACCAGTCTGCTGCGGAAGACACATTGACCCTTTTGGACAGATGGATGCCATCTCTGCTTTGCAGCCCTTGGAAAATCATCACATGGTCGAGGAAATCAGAATGCTCTCAATGACACCATTCACGCAGCCATGCATTGATCTCCAGGAAGCAAAGCTCTCTGCCTCGGCCTTTACCAAATGGGTTGGTCCTGCGTTCACTTCCTTTTGTTGTTTTTCTCTGAAGTCCTTTTCTAGGATCTCACATCCATTTTCTGTTTTCTCACTCTCCTTATGTTCTTCCCTTTCTTCCTTACATCTCTCTCTGATATTGATCCTTCTGTTTTTCTATTTCTCTAATTTGCCTTTTTACCTACCTATATCTAGATTTCATTCCTCCTTCTTTTTTCTCCAGTCTTCAGTCTCCCTCTTTTCACCTTTCACCTACTTACTAGCTTTCCATTTCCTACTGTTACTGCGCTGGTCATCCCGTTCCCCACCTATTTCTCATTCCTACCAAGTCTCATCCATTTTCTAGTCCCCGTTTCCTTCCTTTATACTCATCCCCTCCCTATCCTCATCCACCTTCTTCTGCCTCTCATCAGTTCCAGTTCTTTCCCTTATGACTCATCACCTCTTGTCCCTATCTAGGCTCCTATTTCCCCATTTACCTTTCTCATTTTTATGTTCTGTCACTTCCTTTGAAAATATGTCCCCTAGTCTTTCATTCATTCCATAGTTCTCTGTCCTTTTCATCTGCCATTCAACCCCTCCAAGTTCTGAAACTATCTCCCATTTCCATATTTTTGCATTCTGTCTCACAGCCCTTTTCATACTATTCACCTAGCCTCCATTGTCCTTCTATCCCCTCATCAGTTTCAGTTCCCACTATCCTCCCAGCTAATCCCTGTCTCTATTTTTTACACTTTATCCAGTCTCTGAGTTCTCACTCACAATCTCTCCCAAGTCCTGAGCCCCTACATATACTCCTAAACCCCAGCCAGTCTTAGAGTCTGACTTTTCTGGCCTTCTACCAATCTTAGAAGCTCCACCTATGTCCTACTCCAGTATCAGCTCTCCTGCCTCCTTCTCCCCTTCCCGAACATCTACTTCCTCCTCCAGTATTTATTGACCTTGCCTTGCCTCACCCCATCTTCCATTCCTATGCCCCTCCCAGTCTACCATCCTCTGCATATGCCCTTGTTTCTTCCCATCACCACAATATCTGTCCTCATGTCCCTTCTCCTCCCTTCCCCCCTAACATTTGATCTTTCTTTCATGCTGACCCTAGCATCTGCTAGCATCAGCCTCCTATCAGTTCCAGCCACTCCTGAATCAGCCCCAACCCTCCTCCATTTCCAGCCACCATTCAAGCATCAGCCCCCTCCATTCCCAGCCTCCACACTAGCCATCCTCTGAATTGACTAAATACATTTTGTGTTTGTTTGAGAAGCTCCAGAATTACACAAAGTACTCCAAATAAGATTTCTGGCTGTTGCTTTATCTACCACTTTGGCCACCTTGTGATCACTAGATACAATCTCCAGGATATTTATATAGCCAAGGCCACATATCCGGTGCTCTTTGTCCTCTTTTTCATGATATAAACACTGTAAAACATTGACACATATTATTGTGCAAACTTTCAGGGGCATATAAACATGGTAATGCAATGCTAATGTGATAACTGAAGAATGGTTAAAGTCAGATTGGAAAGATGAGCTGTCTTGTTGCTTGTGAACATATTGTTTGATGGAAAAGCCATGTGCCTAAGCTACAGTATTTCAGCATGACATCAGAAGCACAGACATATGTTTATAAGATGGGCTGTGTGCTAGTGTGGCATGCAGTGGGAAAGGGTTTTCTTTAAAACAGAGGCCAGACAGCAGTTCAGGGAAAACAAAAGCAGTTCTAGTTCTGTCCCAGCTTAAACCTCCACAGAGCAAAACCCTGAACAGACAGCAGTTCAGGAAAAACAAAATCAGCTTACTACTGTCCCAGCTTCTTCAACCTCCACAAGCTGGTTCTCCTGGCCCTTCCTCCAGCCCCACTTAAAGTTCCTACCTCAGAACTCCTTTGCATGGCTTGCCTTGGAAGGACTTCTCACTCCACGGACCTCTCTCCCTCCTGCAGCCTGCTGGGTGCTTAACCTCTCCCTGTGAGCCACGCCCTCCCAGCCCTGAACTCTGGGTTGCAGACTCTCTTAAAGGGGACTGTTGATACTCCCTTTGGAGAGGAATGGATAGCATTCTGTAGACCCCATCACAGGCTGCTTGTGCATTTAGTATGGCCAGATCTATCAAGCAGTCCATAGAGAACCAGAGAAATTTATTGCCATTGAGTTACTAACACACGTTCACTTAGCTGTGTCAGAAGAGTTCTTGTTTTAACTTTGAAGTTTATCTGAAGGGGCATTCCATTTAGAGAAACATAATGGTCCTTAAGTACTGTAGGTATGTACAAATGTCAATTGTACAGAAAATGAAAACAATTCAATTGCCACTCAAAGTGCCATAGACATTCTTCCTTTTTGTAGAGTCTCCGTTTCCACTAAAGCGTTTCTTTTACAACATTTTGGGCTCCAGTGCTAGTATGCACATGCTTCATTGTCTTTTAGGAGGCAGAAAGAAACATACATCCTCTGGAAAATTAATGATGAAAACAGCTGTTTAGTCTCTCTACCTGCAGCACGACTCCCATAAGGAAGATCCTGCAGATGTAGTGAGAACACATCCTGTGAACAATAAGCCACGATATAAACTGAAAGATTCTTAAGCTCATTTAGATACAGCCATGGTTTACAGAGTTTAAAGGGCAGGGATGGCTTCCTGCAGATAATCCTGCACATAACCTATGTGATAGAAGTTGCTCAAGGAAACAGCAGCACTCAAGAGTAGAGATAAAATCATTTCTGTATTGAATCCTTCTCAAATGTTCAAACAGTGGAACAACTCAAATCAAAACCATACAGACTAATGGCTTCCGCCCTTCGCTACAAGAACCACCAAGGGCTGGCCCGTCCATTGTGCAAGAACGTTGTTCACACAGGGCCCCGTGCTTCAGGGGGGCCCTGCGTGAACTTCATTCTCACATGGTGCTCTTTGAAATGCCAGCTTCAGAGGGAGCCGGGGAGGCCCGCCCGAGGCCCCAACTCACCTCTGCACAGCCGCCAGCGTGAAGAGCGACATTTTCCCTTATGCTGGCAGCTGCATTCTAGTGAGCGCATGGGTGCTGGGAAATGCCCTTTAACTTTTCCTGGCATTCAGAGAGCTTCACTAAAACGCAGCTGCCAGCTTGAGGGAAAATGCCGCACTTCACGCTGGCGGTTGTGCAGAGGTGAGTTGGGGCCTCGGGCGGGCCTCCCAGGCTCCTTCTGAAGCTGTTTAGACAGGAGCGGGGCTCTTCAGGGGGGAAGGGTCTAGGACAGGACTGGAAATGGCCGATGGGGTGGCTAGGATTGGAAATGGGCTGAGGGGGGGCTTGGACTGGAAATGAACTGATGGGGGACTAGTATAGGACTGGAAATGGCTGATGGGGGGCTAGGATTGGAAATAAGCTGATGGGGGCTGGAATAGGAGTGGAAATGGCTGGTGGGGTGGGGGCTAGGGCGGGAAATGAGCGTAGGGAGAGAGCTAGGACTAGAAATGGGCTGCTGGGGGGCTGGACTAGGATTGGAACTGGCTGATGGGGTGGAGCTTGGACTGGAAATGGGTTGATGGGGGCTAGGATTGGAAATGAGTTGATGAGCATTTAGGATTGAAAACAGGCTGATGGGGGTTGGAATAGGACTGGAAATGGCTGATGGGGGGCTAGGATTGGAAATGGGCTGATTGGGGGCTTGGACTGGAAGTAGGCTGATGGGGGCTAGGATAGGACTTGAAATGGCTAATGGAGGAGCTTGGACTGGAAATGGGCTGGTGGGGGGCTTGGACTGGAAATGAGCTGATGGGGGCCTAGTATAGGACTGGAAATGGCAGATGGGTGAGCTTGGATTGGAAATGGGCTGATGGGGTGCTAGGTTTGGAAATGTGCTGACACGGGGAGCTTGGACTGGAAATGGGCTGATGGGGCTGGAATAGGACTGGAAATGGCTGATGAGGGGCTAGGATTGGAAATGGGCTGATGAGGGGAGCTTGGACTCAAAATGGACAAAAGGGGCTAGGATTGGAAATGGGCTGATGGGGGTTGGAATAGGACTGGAAATGACTGATAGGGGAGTTTGGATTGGAAATGGGCTGATGGGGGGCTAGGATTGGAAATAGGCTGTTGGGAGGCTGGAATAGACTGGAAAAGGCTAATGGGGGGCTAGGACTGGAAATGAGCTGATGGGGAGGGCTAGGACTGGAAATGGGTTGATGGAGGGGGCTAGGAATGGAAATGGGCTGATGAGGGGAGTTTGTACTGGAAATGGACTGATGGGGCGCTAGGATTGGAAATGGGTTGATGGGGGAGCTTGAAATGGGCTGATGGGGGGCTGGAATAGGACTGGAAATGGCTGATGGGGGGTTAGGACTGGAAATGAGCTGATGGGTAGGCTAGGACTGGAAATGGGCTAATGGGGGGCTAGGATTGGAACTAGGCTGATGGGGGGCTGGAATAGGACTGGAAATGGCTGATGGGGGGTCTAGGATTGGAAATGGCTGATGGGGGAGCTTGGACTCAAAATGGACTGAAGGGGGACTAGGACTGGAAATGAGTTGATGGGTGGGCTAGGACTGGAAATGGGCTGATGGGAGGGGACCTCGGACAGGAAATGGGCTAATGGGGGGGGGGCCAGGATTGGAAATGGTCTGATGGGGGTCTTGGACTGGAAATGGGCTGATGGAGGGCAAGGATAGGACTGGAAATGGCTGATGGGGAGCTTGGACTGGAAATGGGCTGATGGGGGGCATAGTATAGGACTGGAAATGGGCTGATGGTAGGCTAGGTTTGGAAAAGGGCTGACGGGGGAGCTTGGACTGGAAATGGGCTGATGGGGGCTGGAATAGGACTGGAAATGGCTGATTGGGGTCCAGGACTGGAAATGGGCTGATGGGGGGCTGGAATAGGACTGGAAATTACTGATGGGAGACTAGGACTGGAAATGAGCAGATGGGGAGGATTAGGACTGGAAATGGGCTAAAGGGGGGAGCCTGGACTGGAAAAGGGATGATGGGGGGCTGTAATAAGACTGGAAATGGCTATTTTGCAGGCTTTAGCCAGACAACAGTGCGATATCGCCCTGTTACAAGAAACCCACCAGACAACCGAAGAGCATAATAAACTCTGTAAGTCTTGGGTGGGACAGGTATGGGGCTCCCCTGCCAAAGGGAAAAAAGGGGGGGTCGTTACACTGGTCCATAAAAAGGTCCGGTTTACAGCAGATTCTGTCATAGCCGATGATGAGGGAAGATATCTTTTGCTTTCAGGTCACTTGGAGGGGAAACCAATAATAATAGGCAACCTTTATGGGCCCAACGTGCTGGACCCCAATGTTTATAATGGGCTGGCCTCTAAGATAGAAATCCTACCAGACTACCCTTTAATATTAGGGGGAGACTTCAATGGGGTCCTTGATGTCGATTTAGACACTTCGAGAGGAGGAGACGGGCGGGACAGAGTCCCTGTAACCCGGTTATTACAAAGATTTCGAAAGCGGTTAGACCTGGTAGACCCTTGGAGACTGCTCCATCCCATGGAGCGTGACTTCACTCACCAATCCCGAGCACATAGTACCAGCACTCGTATAGATTATATTCTTCTTTCGGGGGGTCTGTTCGCCCAGACAGGGGAGGCCCGGATTGGCCCCCTGGAAATCTCAGACCATGCACTGGTATGGATAGAGTTACATTGGGGGGGAGATCTCTCTGTTCGGACGCGACTTTGGCGATTCCCCTTAGATTTGTACCAGGACGCTCAGTTTCATCTCTTTATTCGACAACGCTGGCAGGAGTTTATGAGCGACCATGAATGCCATAGAGAGGATCCGGAACTGATCTGGGAAACGGCAAAGGTGGTGTTACGGGGCGATATTATTGGTTTTGCAACACGGAAACGCCGGATGATCGCTGAACGTATCATCCGTCTTGAAAGGCGGGTTGTAGGCCTCCGTCGGCTATGCGCCCGCGCCCCATTAGCCGCGAACAAAAAATGCCTGTGGGAAGCCCAAGTTAATCTAAATGAATTGCTCCATCAACGGGCAAAGAAATCTCATCTTTATTATCGATACCAATTGCATTGCCACGGGGATAAACTGGGGAAGATGTTGGCCCGGTGTTTGAGGGGGCGGCGGGGCTCCTCCTTGATAGCGGCTCTCCGCGACGACGGGGGCAAATTACAAAGGGAAAGTAGGGAGATAGCCCGGGCATTTCGGAACTTCTTTCAGTCAGTATATGAGGCGGAACTGCCATCGGGGGATATAAGAGATTACTTGGAGGGATTAGACCTCCCACGACTGACCGTAGAACAGCAAGCGACGCTGGAACAGCCCTTGACTACTCAGGAAGTGCAATCGATCATATCTGCGGCTAGTAGCTACAAATCGCCAGGTCCCGATGGATTTGGTGCGGAGCTTTACAGGATCCTTGGGGAGGCTGTCTGTCCACTATTACGAGAGGTCTTTGGTAGCCGTACGGAGCGCGGGACATTACGATGGGGGCGGAATCACGCTCACATTGTACTGATCCCCAAACCGGGGAAGGACCCACTATCGGTGGCCTCCTACCGACCCATTTCGCTACTCAACTTTGATCTAAAAATCTTTGCAAAAATTTTAGCAGTCAGGCTGGCGGAGGTCTTGGAGCACCTGGTACATGACTCGCAGGTTGACTTTGTAAAAGGCCGATATGCGGTCCGGAATTTATGGAAAATCGTGGCCTCCTTGGAATGGGTACACCACCACCGGCTGCCGTCCTTGCTGGTGAGTTTCGACGCTGAAAAGGCTTTCGATAGGGTAAACTGGCACTATTTATGGTGCCTTCTACCGAAATATGGATTGGGACCAATCTTTTGTCGGATGGTGATGAGCTTGTACACTCAGCCGACGGCCGCGGTTTTATGCAATGGGCTCCTTTCGGATGCCTTTGCTCTGGGCCGTGGTACACGGCAGGGCTGCCCGCTTTCCCCACTTCTGTTTGTACTCTCGCTTGATCCCTTGATAAGGACAGTTGAGGACTCGAGGGAGATACAAGGGGTCAGCATAGGAGAACAGGGATTTAAAATATCCGCTTTCGCGGACGATATATTAGTCCATCTGCTTAATCCCGGACGCTCCCTGCGGAAGCTGCTGGCAGAATTTGGGAGATTTGGGAAGGTTGCGGGGATGCGCATTAACCAGGAGAAATCTGAAGCCTTAGATGTTCTGGGAAAGCTGCGAGCTGCATGGGATGGGGAGTTCCCGTTGCAGTGGGCGACAGATGAGTTTATATACTTGGGGATTGTGTTGTCTCGCCAGCCTACGTTGCTGTATAGACGCAACTTTGACCGTACTCTACGACGCCTTCAGATACAGTTGAAGGCTTGGAGTTCCCTCCCGCTGTCTTTGTCTGGGAGAGTGGCAGCAGTACAGATGGTGGTACTACCCCGATTATTATATTGGTTACAGTCACTACCGGTGTGGTTATTACGTCGCGATCTGCGTCGCCTCGAGGCCTGCTTTCGTAGTTTTCTTTGGAAAGGCGGCAAAGCCCGCATACCGTGGATTCGGTTATTGGGGAAATGGAAAGAGGGAGGGATGGGATTCCCAGATTTAAAGGCTTATGCTTTGGCTTGTCAAGCATGACATGTTGGGGATTGGCTGGGCGGGACAGAGTTCTATACACCCAAGGCCCTGGAAGAATGCTTTGTGGCCCCGCTAACATTGCTGGGGGCTCTTCATGGAGAGAATCGCAATCTCCCTAGTTACCTGGTGCATAGTGTGCTCATTAGCTCGGCTAGGCGGACTTGGCAATTTCTTAATGGGGCCTGGGGCACGCCCTGGCACACCTCTAGCTGGCTGCCAATACAGGGAAATACATCCTTTCCCCCGGGTTCTGACTATATGCTTTTCCGTGAGTGGCATGAGCGGGGATTGAGGAGCGTAGGACACTTAGTGGAATCGACAGGGAAATGTAAATCCTTTTTGACGCTAAGTCGGGAATATGATCTGACCCCCCGACATTGCTTCGCGTATATTCAGGTGACTCATTATGTCTCTTCTTTAACACGAGACGCCTTGCAGATTGAACGTTCCGCGCAGATCCTCGAATTCTTTGGGTTGGGGGGGGAGATACCGTTGTCGATTTCCGCATACAAGTCCCGATTGGCACGGTTCCAGGCCTTGCCGGATTTCCGAAAGGTGGAGGAGGACTGGGCGGCCTAGCTAGTCGGTGAAGTGGCCCCGGGTACGATCCGAGCGGCCCTACGACGAATAGTATGACTGGTACAGAGGATGAGGTAGAGGGAGATACAATTTAAATGCCTCACTAGAGCTCACTTCTCGCCGAGGCGAGCGCTGCGCAGTCGATTGACGACTGATGGTCGCTGCCCCCGCTGCTTAGAGCCCATGGCGACCCTGCTGCACATGTGGTGGGCCTGCACAGTATTGGAGTCTTATTGGGCGAGGATTTGTTCCTTTATAGGGGGCCTGCTGCAGCGGAGATTGCGTTGGTCCGGTTCCCTTGTGGTGTTGGATTGCATACCTTCTCCTTGCCCAGCTAAACCAGGGGAACGTCTGCTAATGCGCAAGGCTTGTCTGGTGGGGAAAGCGCCTATTCTCAGGTTGTGGAGAGATTCCTCGGCTCCCACTTTTGGGGAGTGGCGGAACTGTTTTCACCAGCTGATGTTGACGGAGAGGTGGGGGGCGCGGGGCAGTGTCAAACGATGGACGGCCTTCATGGCGGTCTGGGAGCCCTATATTCAGCAGTTGGGGGCTCGATGTCGTAATGAGATTTTACAGGTCGGAAGTTGAAGAAGCCCATAATGGAGGATGTCTGGAGTAGATGGGATATAAGGGGGATAACACTGCTTCCAGAGTGCGGGGTGGGGGGGTGGGGAGGGGGGAGGAGGGCGAGGGATGGGTGGGGGGGAGGGTAGTAGGGCTAACATGTTAAAATCCACCTCTTTTGTTTTTGTTTGTATTGTGCTCCGGTGGGGGGGATCAGAGTACAACCCCCCCCCCCCCCGGAGATGTATTATTTTGTTATTGTTGTTGATTGGTGGCTTATAAATAAAGTTATATAAAAGAAAAAGACTGGAAATGGCTGATGGGGGGCTAGGACTGGAAATGAGCTGATGGGGGGCTAGGACTGGAAATGGGCTGATGGGGAGGACTAGGTCTGGAAATGGGCTGATGGGGGGCTAGGACTGGAAATGGCTGATGGGTGAGCTTGGACTGGAAATGGGATAATGGGGGGTTAGGATTGGGATTGAGCTGATGGGGGGAGCTTGGACTGTAAATGAGCTGATGGGAGGATTAGGACTGGAAATGGGCTAAAGGGGGGAGCCTGGCCTGGAAAAGGGCTGATGGGGGACTGTAATAGGACTGGAAATGGCTGATGGGAGGCTAGGACTGGAAATGAGCTGATGGGGAGGCTTGAATTAGAAATGGGCTGATGCGGGGGCATACTAGAATGGGACTAGAAGGGAGCGGATGCTGGATGGAGCTGGAACTAGAAGGGAGCGGAAGTTGGGGGAGGACTAGAAGGGGATGGGGCTGGGGGAATGAGGATGGAGAGGGAAAATGATATTTTGTGGGGGAGGGAAGCAAAGTCTACAATTGGCCGGGTATTGGGAGAGTAAGTGGGGATTGAGGATGGAGGGGTGAAATTTGAGTGGATGAAAAAGGGAAAAAAGAAAGAAATGGATTAAAGACCAAAGGAGAAAGATCAGTATGTTAAAGCAGATGCAGAGAGAGGGAATGGGGAAAAAACTAGAAGAGAGAAGAAAGAACAAATGGACAATAAACAATGGAGAGTTAGCAGAAGACATGAAGAAACCAGAAGAAAGTGACTGGAGCAATTGCAACTGAAAAATAAAATACCCAACAACAAAACATAGAAAATTACTTTTTATTTTGAATTTACTAACTGGAATATGTCAGCTGTAGGAAATGTGTATTGCTAACGTATTTGCGTTTTTGTTTAGTACAAGAGGAAATTAATTTATAGTTTTATTTCTCCAGTGTTGTTGTACATTCCAAGTTTGGCTTTTGGGGTTCCCAATTTAATTATTGTCTTCCTATTTCTAAATTGTGATCCCTTGTTCTTTGGTGATGGTCTATGTTCTGCATGTGTAACCGAGCTGAGAAATTCTGTTCATGTAATATTTATTTGACAGTGCCACTTGTGCCTTTTCACCAGTAGAATATGTATTGGTATTCTCTGAGATGTATTGGTTTAATATTTGCAGTGTTGCCTTTTGATAGGTAGGGTTTGGTGCTTTGTGAGTCCTGGTAGTGCTGTTATGATACAATGGGTTTGCCATGGGCTCTAAATGGTCAGTGTTTATAATATTTCCTAATGTGCCTGGCAGTTGGCACTGGAGTATAGTAATGTAGAAATCTGGTAGTCTTTCTTTATCTAGACACTCACCAAGACGCATGTCTACTAAAAGTTAGCGCATGTTAATATTATGCAAATATTTATGAAATGAGGAGACTTATGCAAATGAGGCCCTCAATGAGTCTCCGCACTTGGCCCCGAACCTCTCTTCGGCCGCCCCTGGAACCACCCTGCTTGTTCTTTAGGTTTTCTACCTGGCAGAGGTTTTAATGGGGATTCAGTGAAAGAATGTGTTTATTTTTACCAAGAGTACCATTGATTTTCTTAGATCATGCACAAAAAAATATGCCATCAGTTCTTTGGGAATTCTTGGACCTAATAGAAGCCTGTTTAGATCAACAAGCTTCTGTCTTTCTGTGTGTAAAAGAATATACTTCCTGACTCTCAATTGAACTATATTTATTTTTCATTCCAGGTTACCAGGATTATAACAAAAGAATGGCATTCCAATGTGCATTTTTTATAGGACTTTAGAGTGTTTGTACAATCATCACTGCTTAGTTGATTCCAGAGTGATTTCATGAAGTGTCTTCTGCACCATTCCAAACATATCTGACGTTGCAGAGCACCCTTCTCAGTGTGGTAGCCTGCCCTAGGGATATGATTTTTAAACTTCCCTAAACTGCCCTAGGGATATGATTTTCCACTATCACAAAATGGTAGCTCAGATTCTAGATATTTTCAGGATAGGGTGTAGCAGCAACTTGATTATTTTTGCATGCATCAGGTGTAGGTACAGCATCTTATCCTGCTGCAAGTTACTTTCTAGCTCCAAAGTTAGCAATGCAACCCAGTCCAACAATAGACTGGGTCAAAATTCACCAACTAAAGCAACACTACTCTAGTCTGATAGTTTAAAAAGTGAGATAACTCATACATTTAACACTTAGCAGTGCTGTTATTGCTTTCTGATCCAGTTCAGCAATTAAATTTAGAAGGACTGACTGTTGAATTTGATGATCTCTGTTTGAACCCCAGTCTCCCTTTCTGTCCATTAGCTAGTTTCTGAACTATGCATTCCTGTCGAGAGGCACTTAGACTGGGCTGTTTCTCAGACAATGTAAGTAAATAGAAATGTATCTGAAAATGAAGAAGTGATATCATGTGCTCGATTCTTGAACCAGTCATTCTCTTTTTAGGCTCGGTAAAGTGACAAGTTAGGGGCCTCTCTTATTTCTAATTTATATGACAAATGGAATTTAGATATGTGATCGCTAAAATGTATGTCAGCAAGATGTGACTGTCCAGGAGGTGGGCTCCTTGGCTCTGAGAAAGAAGCTGAAACAGAAAAATTACTTATGATACAGGGACCCCCGACAGTTTTACAGGCAATATCTTACTTCATTCTGTTGGATAATTTGGCATCAGTATCCTCAAGTCCACCCCTGCAACTTGGATGGCACACTGACACACTTGTGTGATGAAGTGACAGTTCAATCTGGCTTATGAACATTGCTGCAATAGTTTCATATGAACATGTGATAAAAACAAGATGTATAAGCACATGGAGATGTACACACATGCTCTGATGCTAGCACAGAAAACTGCAGGCGTAATAAAGGTTCACTTGGAAGCGGAAAATCACCTTCCAAAACCTTCCACCCAGTCCATGGTTACCATTTAAGCTTTTCATCAATCACCAGAGCTGCCTCCTGTCTCAGCTCTTTCTCTCCTCTGAATCCAGTGGTTAACCTGCACTAAAATCAGACTGCTGGCCAGTCTATCACTAGTGTGAAAAACAAAAGTTGTAAAATAGCTGTAAGATAACACTGTGGTATAGCATGGTGTGCAGTGGCAAGGAACCTTTAAAATAGCAGACAAACATCAGTTCAGGGGCCAAATAAAACTGCTTTTATTGTCCTCCAGCTACACAGCCATCATTCCCAAGCCTGTTCCCTTCACAGTCTGGTTCTTAGTGCCCTTCCCACAAAGTAAAGGCAAAACTCAGTTCAGCACAAAATCCAGGCAGTCACTTGGGCTTCAGTGTTTATGAGTATGGTTCCCATTTCCTACCTCACAGCCAGACTCCTCTCCCAGCCCTGCTTGGAAGGAGCTTTCTGTCTCCACTGGCCTCTCCTTTCCCTTGTGCACACAGCTGGCTTCTTATTACCTCTGTCTGAGTCACCCCTTCCCAGCTCCGAGTTCTGAGCTTTAGACTCTTTTAAGGTGGATTGCTGATAATCCCTTTGGAGAGGGAGGGTAACTTTCTATATATATTCCCCATCACAAACATATAGTAATATTCTTTTAGTGATACCTCTTGTGACTTTAGACAAGCCATTTTATTCTATATTACCTCAGCTACAACTTAGTTATAAATCCCTTTGAGTTGGGGGGGGCGAGGGGAGGAACTGTTGTGCTTGAATTATAATTTGCCTTGAGCTCAAATTTGGAAAAGACGAGTAATTATATCTAAATTCCAAAGCCACATAATTACGTCATATGTATTTCAACATAATCAATGCATGCTTGTACAAACAGAATACCTAAAGTAAATTATAATCCTCTTTTTTTTTTAAAGTGCCATCAAGTCAATGCTGCCTCCTGGTGACCCAGCAGCGCTTGTGTTTTCTTGGCATGGTATGACTGGAAGTAGATTGCTAGGCAGGGGAGGGTAAAGTGACTTTCCCAAGGTCACAAAGAATACCAGTGGGAATTGAACCCTGATTGCTTGGGTGTTAGGCTGTTTATTTATTTAACCAATTTCTATATCGCATCACTCCCAAAGAAGTTGGATCAGTGTGTTTACAATATTTCAAATAAAAACAAAGAATACAAATTCATAAGTTATAAATTAAAAAACGGTGTTAAGAAGAAAACAACCAAGTTTTCATTCTTCTCCTAAATACAATTGATGACGCAGATTTCAAAGACAAAGGCAATTTAGACCAAAACTCCACAGCGTTACATGGCAATGTGCGCATAGAACATTTTTTGCTAACTACCCTGCTACTTGATGGAAACAACAAAGTCTGTGCCTCCTGGAGACGTTTAGACTGAACTTCTATTAAAGTACAAACAAATCTGCAAAACAAAATGGGGCATAATCATTAAAGAACCTATACAGTAACACATAACACTTAAATTGTACGTTCTCTGAAATCCTAAGCCAATGAAGTATCCGAAATAACGGAGAAACAGAAGCAAACTTTGAGACCCCAAAAATCAGCCTAGCAGCCGTATTTTGACATACTTGCAGCCTCCAAAGCTGTTTTGTGCAATTAATCAACACCAAATTACTATAATCCAAAAATGCTAAAACCGTACTCTGTAGTAATACTCAAAAAACATCTACCGCAAAATACAGTCAAAACCATCTAAGATACCGCATTTGAAAAAAGGAATGGAAGATGATTGAGTTAGCATGTGCTGTCCACTACAACTCCTCATCCAATAGAACCCCTAACACCCACAACATTGGCTCCCTAAGCAGATCTAATTGAGCAATAGCTGTCAACAACAAATCTGGAACAGGATTACCATTATGAAAATAAAGTACTTTACTCTTAGCTATATTCAACTGAAGATGAAAACATTCCTCCCATCTATTCAACATCAATAAGACCTCATTCAACTGAGAAAAATAATCCAAACAATTCCTAGAAAATGAAACCAAAACCGAAATATCATCTGAATAAACATAATACTGTACATCCACATCAGCCAAAATCCAACTTAACGACACCATCAACACATTAAACAATATTGGAGACAACGGTGATCCTTGAGGTACCTCACAATCCAACCTCCAGGACCTCGATCGTTCAGCATTGTGTTCAACACAATACACATGATGCCGCAAAAAACCCTGAAACCACTCCAAAACCACCCCCAACAGGACAAAATAATCCAAAATAGCAAATAATATCGCATGATTAGCTACATCAAATGCCGCACTTAAATCAAACTGCAGTAGAACTACTTGCCTGCCCCTTTGCTAAAGCATTATTGATCTCAGAAAGAAGAACCCCCAGCAATAATTCTGCATTATGACCTTTCTGAAAACCAAACTGTGATGAATGTAAACCGTCATGATCATCCAAATATTGGCTAAGCTGAATGTAGCCAAGGCTTCCAACACCTTTGCAATTAAAGGAATATTAGTGATAGGCCGAAAATTTGAAGCCTCGGCCAAACTACCCTTAATATCTTTTGGAATAGGAACCAAAACTATCTCACCAATTTCCTCCGGGTAGCACCCCTCAGCTAATAAGGCAATAATAAGCTCCTAAAGCCATAATTTAAAGGAAAATGGAGCAGAGTGAAACAGAACCGGTGGACAAGAATCAGCATAGGAAAACGTTCTGGCACACTTCCTAAAACAATGATCAAATTCTTTAAAAGTTGGTACCCAGAACACATCCCAGCAACAATCCACTGGACAGGGCTCCCCCTCTACATACCTTGGAATACATGTAATCACATTATTTATGTCAGACTGTAACATTACAAAATTGCCCGTATCTTCAATATTTTATCCTGGAAAAAATCAGCTATTTGCTGGGGACCCAAAGAGGCTTTCAGCCGCAACCTCATCTGTTCCTCTAAAAGCGAGGAAGATAACTTAAACAGCAACCTAAACTGAGAAGGCACCTTGACTTTATACTTTTGATATCTCTGCTTCCACAAAAATCTATCACATACTCTCCTTTAGATCGCCTCCACTGAAATTCCAATCTCCTGCATTCCCTCTTAAAGTCCTGAAGATCTGGCGTAAACCACTGAGCTTTCTTCATCCGTTCACTCTTCCGCCTAAAAACAAAGGAGCCATATCATTCAAAACAGCCTGAAATGCACCACACCATTCAGTCACCTGCTTCCAGGACTCAGCCTCGGACCCCAATACTCGCACTCCAACTTTATCCAAAAATCCTCCAAGTTATATACTCAAGCATCCTAACTATATCACGGGAAAAACAACTAGATGACTCACATAAAGGAACCCGGAATGTAAACTCTATCAATGAATGCTCTGACCAAATCAAAGGAACCGTTTGCACATCTGTCAGAGAATAACTAGACCCAGCACGAAAACCATAAGCACATTGGTCCAACTGATGACCCGATACATGAGTGGAACCTAAAACCACATTACAAAATCCCAAGGACTTTAAAAAAACAAGATAATCTCGAGTCCGCTCACTGCCCACCTCATCCAGGTGCAAATTAATATCCCCCAACAATACACAATTCTGCACTGACATTGTCCAGGATGTCAACAAGTCTAAATAAATCTTACATGCCCTGGATCAGGAACCCGGCGGTCAATATACTAAACTAAAAGTACATTTCTCTCCTGAGTCTCCTAAATGAGCCTCACAGCAGAAAGCTTCCAATTTTGGCGAAGAATAGTATCCACTACTGTGAGCTGGTAAAAAGATTTATTCAACAATAAAAGCCCCCCACCCCAGCTTCCCCACCCATGGCACATTAATAAATTTATACCCTGGTGGGCAAACTTCATATACCAATGGATCCTGCTCTGAGCGTAACCAGGCTTCCGTAACAAACAGGAATCCTGGATCCTTCTCACACAAAAGAACTTCAATCAGAGATACCTTATTACAAATAGATCAAGCATTTACGTATAAACAAGAGATAGGAACCTCTTTTGAAGGCAAACAATGCCACCCCACAGAATGCAATGGTAGCAACTGTCTAACAAGCGTCCTTCCTCTATCATAAACTTTATTCTTCCGGACCCTCGAAATAAGGATCTCAAAAGGACAGACTGAACTATAGCTCATAAACAGATACACAAATTGTTGATCAAAACAATCTATCATCTCATAGCCCATAAACCCGGGATAAACCCCAGAATCCCTTATAAAATATGACTGAAAACTAGCAAGGTCCATATAATATGAAACCAATAAAACCCTCATAAACCAACCCACCCTATCCATATTCATGAATAACATCAAACGTATTAAAACAGCCGAACGACTTCCACTGACACACATATATAACACTCTTCCCCATAAAACCAATAACCCATTCAACTAAAATCAATAACCCATTCAACTAATCAACACCATCCCTGGTATCATCCGGGTTTATACCTTCAGAGTACCCACCTTCGGCATGCCGAGCACTGTTGGCACAAACACCCCTCTGCTACCTCCCTAGCCTCCTTTCGCTACGAACACCACCGATACCGTGCTATGATCACTGAGGCCAAACAGACTCATTACTCAGACCTTATTGCCTCTTCTTCTAACTCCTCCCATCGCTTGTATCAGGTACTCCATTCGCTGTCTTCCCCCACAACTCTTCCTCCCTCGTCAGCGCTCCCTCCCGCTGCCCCTAGCCCAACAAGTCTTGCCTCCTTTTTTGTTGATAAGATCCAGTCTCTCCGCTCTTCTTTTCATCACTGTCCCCCTCCCCTCTTCCTCCCCCTTCTGTTCCCACCACTATATGCCCCCCCCCCCTCCGTCCACATGTGGCACTCTTTCCGACCTGTCACTTCTGCCGAGCTCATTAAGGTAATCTTTTTGCCTCAAAAAACGACCTGTCCACTAGATCCCCTCCCCTCCACCTGGCTCCTTGATCCCTCTCTCACACTTCTTCCATATGTCCTGGCCATAATCAATTCCAGTCTTACCTCTGGCAGTTTTCCTACTCGTTGGAAACATGCCATAGTTTGCCCACTTCTGAAGAAGCCCACTCTTGACCCCAGTCTCCACGCCAATTGGCGATCCGTTTCAAATCTCCCCTTTCTTTCCAAGGTTCTTGAAAAATTGGTTTTCACACAGCTTTCAGCACATCTTGATACTACCCTCTCTCTTCATCCTCGTCAATCCAGCTTCAGGACTGGCCACAGCACTGAAACTATTCTTCTAGCTCTCCTTAGTGAACTTCACCTCTCTCACGACCATGGTGATCTGTCTATCGCTGTCTCCTTGGATCTTTCTGCCGCTTTTGATGTCGTCGACCACCATACTCTTCTCACCCACCTGTCTGATTTTGGTATCAGAGGCACTGTTTTGCATTGGTTTTGTTTGTTCCTTTCGTTCTGCACCTTCGCTGTTCACTCAGGCCCCAATATCTCTTCCTCTTTCCCCCTGCACTGTAGTGTTCCTCAAGGATCCATCCTTGCTCCTCTATTCTTCAATATCTTCCTCGCTCCTCTCGCCCTCCTCATTCAACAAACCGGTATTTCCTCTTACTTTTACGCTGATGACATTCTCCTCATTCACCACACCAGCTCTACAACTCCGGACCTCTCTGCCCTCAATGTTTGTCTTGATCTCATTGCCACCTGGTTCTCTGATAATTTTCTTTGTTTTTAATCCCTCTAAGTCCTCTGCTATTTGGTTCTCCTTTTCTGCCACTCCTCCCACTCTAGCTCCCACAATGTCTTCACTCCCTATTCCTCTTGTTTCCTCACTCCGTTAGCTTGGTGTCACCCTTGATTCCTCTTTGTCTTTTCACCCACATATTTCCTCCCTCGTTCGTAGCTGTTTTTTCCATCTCCATAGAATTAGATTCCTCCGGCCCTACCTCTCTGCCCCCTCCCTCACTACCCTGGTTCTCTCCCTTGTAATCTCCCGTTTGGACCATTGTAACTCAATTTTTGCCGGCCTTCCCACCTACCAGTTCCGTCGACTTCAACTCATCCAAAACACTGCTGCCCGTCTAGTTACTCACTCCTCCCCTTTCGACCACATCACTCCTTGCCTTCTCTCTCTCCACTGGCTCCCCATTAAATTCAGATTCGTCTATAAGTACCTCATCACCACCTACAAAGTTCTTCACATGGGTGTTCCCTAATATTTGTCTGATCTTATTTACCACCAGCCTGCTCCTCGCTTCCTCCGGTCCACCCATAGTAATCGCCTTTTTCTTCCTTCCCCATCCCAAGCACACCTCAAACTCACTCGTCACTCTGCATTCTTCTTTCTGAGTCCCGCCCTATGGAATTCTCTCCCTCACCCACTGTGCACCGAACCTTCATTCCCTCGCTTCAAAGCTCTTCTTAAAACCCATCTTTTCTCCCAGGCTTTTGACCTCCCTGTAGCCTCGTGATGATTCTGATGCCATACACCACCCCCTCTCCCCTCCCTTTGTCCCTTCCTCCCCTCAGCAATCAGCCTGTCTATTTGTTTAACTCCACTCCTTTCCTATCTTTCTCTCTCCCTCTCACTAGTGCTTTCCTGTCAACCCGATGGTGTTCCTTTCCTCCTTTAATCTTCTAGTAGCCTCCTTGTTTACTATTGTACACCGCCCTAACACTTCGATATGGGCGGTATATCAAGCTTTGCTAATAAATAAATAAAACAAAACACAGTCCCTCCCATGAAACTACCTCTCTAACCACAATCACACTCCAAGGCGTTCCAAGTGTCATGCTAAGTGGCTCTAACCACTAGACTCCTCCTCCTCTGTAATCTGCTACAATTAGCAAAACGTTGTAGTAAGGACTATATAACAGAAATGCATTTTCAAGGGTAGGCATGAAGACTGCCAAGATGCATCGTCACTTTACGAGCACGTGTGTATTTATTTATTTTATTTTATTTATTTAGCTGTATTTATATCCCGCTTTTCACCGGGTCAAAGCGGTCTGTTAAGCCTGCCGGCACTGATGGGAAACAGGCATTTCCTGTTTCCCATCAGCCCCGATGGGCTTAACAGAGCTGCGAGAGGGAAACACTCTCTTCACAGCTCTGAAAGCTTGCACTGATGGAGCTGATGCTGTAAAGGCTCTGCCGGGCAGGCGGGGGGGGGGGGGGGGGGGCTTTATTTTGCTGCTGCCCCGGCGGCAGCAGCAGCAGACAGGTTTTTTTTGTTTAAATTTACCTGGGCTGATGGGGGGGTTAGGACTGGTGATGGGGGGCTAAGACTGAAAATGGGGTGATGGGGGGTTAGGACTGGTAATGGGCTATGGGGGGGACTAGGACTGGAAATGGACTGATGGGGGTTAGGACTGGAGGTGGGCTGATGGGGGGGGGTTAGGATTGGCAATGGGCTATGGGGGGGCTAAGACTGGAAATGGGCTGATGGGGGGGTTAGGACTGGAAGTGGGCTGTTAGGGGGCTAAGGACTGCTAAAAGGGCTATGGAGGGGCTAGGACTGGTAATGAGCTGGGGGTTGCTAGGACTGGAAATGGACTGAGTGGAAGGGAGGCTTGAACTGCAAATAGCTGATAGGGCGGGGGGCTTGGAATGGAAATGGGCAGAATGGAAGGGGGGCTTGAACTACAAATAGCTGATGGGGAGGGGGGCTTGAAATGGAAATGGGCTGTGAGGGGAGGGAGCTAGGACTGGAAATGGGCTGAGTGGGAGGGAGCTAGGACAGGAAATGGGATGTTGGGGGTGCTAAGATTGGAAATGGGCTGTGGTGGGGGCTTGGATTGAAATGGACTCATGGAGGGGCTAGAACTGGAAGTAGGCTCATGGGGGGCTTGGATTGGAAATGGGCCGAGTGGAGGGGAGCTAGGATTTGACATGGGCTGATGGTGGGGCTTGGAAAGGACTATAAATGGGCTGATGGGGGGCTGGGATTGGAAATGAGCTGATGGAGGGACTCGAATAGGACTGGAAATGGATGGGGGAGCTAGGATTGGACATGGGCAGATGGTTGGGCTAGGACTGGTAATAGGCTGATGCGGGAACTAGAAGGGAGCGGATGTTGGGGGAGGATTAGAATGGGATGGGACTGGGAGAGTGAAATGGAGAGGGGAAAATATTTTGTGTGGGAGGGAAGAAAAATCTACAATTGGCCGGGTATTGGGAGAGTAAATGAGGATTGAGGATGGAGGGGTAAAATTTGAGTGGATGAAATAGGAATGAGGAAAGAGCAAAAGGAGAAAGATTAGTATGTTAAAGCAGATGTAGAGAGAGAATGGAAAAAAACTAGACGAGAGAAGAAAGGACAAATGGACAGCAGACGATGGAGAGTTAGCAGAAGACACGAAGAAACCAGAAGAAAGTGGTTGGAGCAATTGCAACTGAAAAAAATGCACAAAAGGTAGAAAGATATCTCTTTATTTTATTAAATGGAATATGTCAGCTCTGGGAAATGTGCATCATTAACATCTGCGCTTTGTTTAGTACAAGAGGAAATTAATTTGTAGTTTTATTTCTACAGTGTTGTTGTACATTCCGAGTTTGGCTTTTGGGGTTCCCAGTTTAATTATTGTCTTCCTGTTTCTAAATTGTGATTCCTTGTTTGGTAATGGTCTATGTTCTGCATGTATAACTGAGCTGAGGTATTCTGTTGATGTAATTCCTATTTGACATTGCCACTTGTTCCCTTTCCCCAGTAGGTCATGTATTGTTATTCTCTGAAATGTTTTAATATTTGCAGTGTTGCCTTTTGATAGGTAGAGTATGGTGCTTTGTGAGTCCTGGTAGTGCTGTTAGGATACGGTGGGTTTGCTATCGGTTCTAAATGGGCAGTGTTTGTAGTAGCTCCTAATGTGCCTGGCGGTTGGCACTGGATTATGGTAATGTAGAAATATTTTAGTCTTTCTTTATCCATACACTCATTAACAGGCATGTTTACTAAAAGTTAGTGTATGGTAACATTATGCAAATATTTATGCAAATGAGGTCCTTTATGCAAATGAGGCCCTGCACCGAGTCTCCGCACATGGCCCTGCACCCCCCTTGGGCCGCCCTTGTTCACTGGCTCCTTATCTGTTTCTGAATCCAGTTCAAAGTTCTCCTAGTTACCTACAAGTGCCTTCATTCTGCGGGTCCTCACTATCTTTCCTCTCTTATCTCACTCTACACCCCTCCTCGGGAACTCCGCTGCTCTGGCAGATCCTTTTTATCTGTGCCCTTCTCTGCCCCTGCCAACTCCAGACTTTGTTCATTCCATCTTGCTGCTCCATATGCCTGGAACAAACCACCTATGTGTCAGGCTCCTTCTCTGGCCCTATTCAAATCCAGGCTGAAGACCTCCCTCTTTGAGGCTGCTTTTGGATCCTGATGCTCCTCATTCTCTTGTCCACGACTTATGTGTA
Source organism: Ichthyophis bannanicus (assembly GCA_033557465.1). Lineage (NCBI taxonomy): Eukaryota > Metazoa > Chordata > Amphibia > Gymnophiona > Ichthyophiidae > Ichthyophis > Ichthyophis bannanicus. The sequence continues at coordinate 600,817,220 of CM066031.1, read as the reverse complement.
TCTTGCCATACTCTAGTCCCCAGTTCTGTGATGTTTCTTTCATCTTGATTAGATTGTAAGCTCTGATCAGAGACTGTGTCTTATATCTATATATACAGAGCTGCGTATGCCTTCTACAAATGATTAGTAGCAGTAGCTGTAGCAGTACAAGAAGTGGTCAAGGAGGGCTGAATTTTTCCGCTGCTGCTTTTCACTAATCAATCAAGCATTTAGGAAAATTACAAAAGGGGAGGGCAGCTCCAAGCATGACTACATGGCAAACAACCAGCACATTTAAAGAGAATGTCTGCATTGTAGATCTGTAGATAGTACAGCTAAGAGATTTCATTAGAAGGCAACTTCCATAAGAAGACCAGGACGTGGGATTTGAAAAGCTTCCCAACTGGGCTTTATGAAATAGACTTACCTGTGATGTGAGCATCTGTGGCTCTGTGACTGGCCTCTGAAGACATCCACTCTCTCATGAGAGAAATTTTCATCTCAGATTGGAAATGGGAAATCTGAAAGTGTCTGACTAACTTTCCACCTGCCCAGAGCTCTTTATTTCCCAGTTGTGTACAGTTAAGTGGACATCTGGGGTCCCAGATAAACCACCCTCCTGGCTTGTCTGTGGAGACAACTCCTTGCAGTATTCTCGCACATGATGTAATATCCTCTTTCTTGTGTGTCTAGATGATCATGGCTAACCCTCTTGTCCTGGCTGTGAGCGCTATTCCTGCGCTCATCTGCTGACTCAGATGAATCCTACATTGGTCTACCAACACAGTTATTAAGTGAAAGAGACTTGGATTTAGCTCACGCTTTTCTCAAAAGTTCAAGGCAGGTTACATTTAGGTATTTTTCTGCCCCAGAGGGCTTACTATCTAAATTTGTACCCAAGGAAATGGAGGGTTAAATGACTTCCCCAAGATCACAAGCAACAGCTATGGGATTCAAACCTGGCTTCCCTGATTTTCATCCACTGCTCTAACCTTTAGGCTACTCCTCTACTCTGTAAATGCACCTTGAGCATCCAGAAAACAGGCATTTGCTGTGTGAACCATACTGGAGGCTTTCATGATCTAGCCATCATGCCACAGGAACACCTACTTAATAGCCAGCTTAAGAACATACTGGGACACAGTTCCAACAAAAATCATGGTCCATGCCTCTCAGCCAGAGGACCAGCATCGAAACACCTGGGTAGAAGGAAATTGGAAGCAAAAACAGGGAAAAAATTAGCCAGGTAGTTGTAAATGAAGACTGTCTATGCCATTAGTCCAGAGAGAGCAGGCCCTGACTGAAGTGGAAGCCCAGTGAAGCAAGTGGAAGTTGCTAGGCAGAACGGAAAAAAAAGGAAGCAGGTCAATAGTTAAACATAAAATAAAGGATTTTTGGGAGAAAATATGGGGCTTAGTGGAGGACATGGTTGGGCAAACAATTAGGATCAATCCCTCACAGTAAAATTGAATGCCCAGGATGCCTCACAGGTTAAAGGGAAGAGTCAGAGGTAGTTGGTAAAGGCAGCATGATGTGTGGGTAAGAAATGCGTATTGAGTAACAGGAAGAAGTCAGAGTCCCTTCCTTTTGGCACAGGAGGAAGGCAATACACTGATGCAGATGGGATGCACAATCTTGAGGCCCTATGCGAAGAGAATAAGAGAGTTCATTGAGATTTGTGGATGCTGTCTGAATGAGTTAACTCCCAGAGCACAAAGTGGGATTTTGAACACCTTGTGAGTGGATTCTTCACACACTGAGTACTTGGTGGGGTTATTATACAGCACCATGTAGCCAGGGGGAAGGGGTAGAGAGACAGGATGGTGCATTTGAGGTTAAGAGGTGGTGATATAGGGGGCCCTTTGGTTTGTTTATTATAATAGTCTTGTTGGGATGGAGTTTGGGAGGGTAGACTATACAGAAAGTATAAATCTGCTTAGTGTTCCTAAACTGGGAAACTCTTTGTAAAAAAGGAACCATTATGTATTGGTTTTGTGGTATGTTGTCAATAAAAAGACTGATCACTATTCCAGCTGTGGCGCTTAAATATTTTGGGCCCAATATTCAAAGACATTTACACGGTTTACAGACCTGTAAACCGTGTAAATGCCACTGAATGGGATATTCGGCGGCACTATCATGGTTAGTGGTGCTGAATATCCTTGATTAACACCGCTACATGCCCCAATGTAACTGTGTAGCATCAGGCCGTGTCTTTGGCGTTCTGGGGGCGGCACCAGTCGCTAACCAGGCAGCAGTGATATTGCAAAAGTTGGCCTCTCTTTACCTGTAGGAGCTAAGTGGGCAGTAGCAATATTGAACACTACTTGCTTAGCTTCTGTGGCGGCGGAGGCTGTGCGGCGACCCCGGATATGACTCCGGCATTGAATATCCAGGTTTAGTGTTCAGTGCTGGTGGCTGGTCACTGTACTCATGCCTAGCCGCCAGTGCTGAATATTGGAGCCACCTAAAAAAGCAGCAGCACTGAATATTCACATAGAGTGGTGAGCACGGCTGTTATATGGACAGCACTGACATTCAGCATAAGTGGCCTCTTATAAAATACCCACTGGCATAAACGTGCATGCTTTGGCATCAAGGGGTGCATTTTGCTGGTGGGCAGGTACATGGGCAGAATGTGGGTGGAGTTTACAAGTACATCCATGCACAATAAAATACTACGATTTAAGTATGTACTTGAAAAATATAGATGCAGACATTTACACCAGCTCTCAGGCTGATATAAATGTCCCCACCTGCAATGTAGGTACACATTTGGCCACTCGCACTAGTATTTTATAAAAATAAGTAAATGCCTATTTTCCTTTATAAAATAGGTAGAACATAGGTGCTTTAGGACACACTTTTACTAGGCACCCCCTTATAAAATTACTCTTCATATGCTCTGCTAAAGAGAAGCCACTCTGCATTGTGACCCGTGTAATGCAGATTCTTTAACTGAGTCATCAGGGAAGGCTGAGGAGAATGGAGCTGCATCAGGTGATGCCTTAGATCTCCTAAAGAAAAAACGAGGAGATATGTTCAAACATTTCAACTCATACTGTGAAACAAATTGCATACTGACACATATTTGCTGACAGTCTATCATTTGGCATAATAACCTGTTAGCTGAAAACTACAGCATTTGTGAAGGAAGGAAAGAGAGAGAAGTACAGTAAAAAGTATTCACATATATACATAAAGTAGACTGCCAGAAATGAACTGGTGTTGATGCACATAGAATACATAACAACCTTGGTAAAGTCTACGTTACCATTTCTGATGAGGTCTATAGAATACTACCAGTCTCTCTCCAAAGGGATTATTATCAACAGTCCCCTCTAAAATAGTCTGCAGCACAGAGATCAGGCCTGGAAGGGCGTGGCTCAAAGAGAGACGTTAAGAACCCAGCAGGCTGCAGAAGGGTGAGAGGCCTGTAGAGTCAGAAGTCCTTCCAAGGCAAGCCATGCAAAGGAGTTCTGATGTAGACACTTTAACTGGGGCTGGAGGAAGGGCCAGGAGAACCAGCTTGTAGAGGTTTAAGAAGCTGGGACAGAAGTTAACTGATTTTGTTTTCCCCGAACTGTTGTCTGTTCTGGGTTTTGCTTTGTGGAGGTTTAATACTCTAGGACAGAATAAAAATTGCTTTTGTTTTCCCTGAACTGATGTCTGGCCTGCATTTTAAAGAAAACCCCTTCCCATCGCACACCACACTACCACATATGATGGCAGTAGTGGGATTTCCTCTAACCATGTGACTGAGGGCAAATCCACATCCTTCTAGGGCTTGTCCTCTACAGCAAGACAGGTTTTTTTTGTTTGTATGGGCTAAGAGGGATAGCCTCACCCTAGCTAGGGAGCTTGAAGAAGGTCAAGTCAGTGCCAGACAGCCAGGCTTTGTTTTGGCCTTTAGAGACCGCTAAAGGTTTGTTGAAACTGGAATACTGCAGGGTTAACTCAGCTGCAGAAGAGGAAGCTGTGGTGATGCTTCAAAAGAACAGCGACAAGTCAGGATGGAACAACTCCTCCAGATTCTGGCAGAAAGACAGCAGCAACAGCAACACCATCAGCAGCAACAGCAACAATGTCAGCAGTAGTTTCAACAGGCCCTGTTAGAAGGACTGCAGCAACAACAACAATATCAGCAGCAGCTACAAAATCTTATTCAGGTGCAAGGGGAATTATCGAGAAGTTCCCTGGCTCAGTTGACTCAAGCTCTATAGAGACCGCCACGCCCCCCCCCCCCCCCCACTCCAGCGCAAGCGCTACTAAAAATGATAGCAGAAGATGAACCTGATCATTTTTTGGTGAACATTGAATGAACTGCTGACATGGCTGGGTGGCCGGAGGCAACATGGACAACTTACTTGGGGAATCTGCTGACGGGTAGCAGTCAGGCTGCATTCCAGAATGCCAACTCTGATGGTCAAGCTATATCTACAGCTGTCAAGGCCATCATATTGGAATAAGCTGACTGTATATCAGAGACCTACTGCCAGCGACTCAGAAAGGGGGGTTCCAGATAAAAGAGAGCCCTCAGAGGTTGCTTTGCTGATTGAAGGAGCTTGCATGGAAGTGGCTGCAACCAGAGGGAAATACCAGGCCGGAGGTAGCTAAGATTGTGCTATTGGAGCAGTTTTTGGAGGGCTTCACCTACCCGATGAAACAGCACCCTAAGCTTACACTGGACAGTGCACTGGAAATAGCCAAGGGGTATCATAAAGCTCAAACAGTGATTGAAGTGGACAGTGAGAAGGGGAAGAAGTCACCAGTTAGCCCTGGATGACAAAAGAAAAATCACCTCCTAGGTGAGGGCATGGACCCAGTCACGACCCCGTCACCTGTTTTAGGTGTGAGGCCCAGGGACACTTTGCTCAGGAATGTCCCCTGGGTACGGAGAAACCCATGGATGTCAGCCTAACCACCCCTCATAACTGCACTTCTGTGGACCCTCCCCACCTAGGGGCACAGAACTTTGTGATTCCAGTGGAGCTCGAGGGGCATCCAGGCCTTGACAGACTCCAGAAGTGTGCAGACTCTCATTCGCTGGGAAACGGTAACCTGATCTCAAATTGACTATGCAAAGACAGTAAACTTTACTGCCTGTGTGCATGGAGGCTAGAGTCAGTATCCAACGGCACAGTTTTCACTCAAGACTCTGGCAGGGCAAGCCACATTCGAAATCGTGGTGCTGCCCTGGCTCCCATATCCAGGGGTGATCAGCCAAGACTACCAAAACATTTGAGCAATATGGTCCCAACGAATTGATGGCTCCAGTAAGTTGGACCAGGAAGATTTCCCAGAGATTTTCCCACTGGAAGACCTGGATCCTTATGTAGAGAATCTCAAGCCTGCTAAGTCCCAGAGTTAGTGTTGCCGGGAAAAGTTATGCTACCAACAGAATCTGGAGGTGACTATGGGTGAGGGATCCAGTGAGGGAGAGCCTAGGAAGAAACCCCCGGGAATAGCACAGGACTCAGCCATCGTGACCCAAATACAATTGTCCCCTTCCCAGAGTGAGGGCTGGAGGAAGACCCAGGGAGCTTCAGGAGGATCCAGCAAGAGGATGAGTCCCTTAAGCATGCCTGAGAGAAGGTTTTGGAGGTGGATGGGGTTCCAGTAGGTAATGGAGAGTCCCCTGTAATTTTTTTCCCTATTTTCTGCCAAAAGGAGGTTAATTATACAGAGTGGTCAAGGGTGCCCTACAGGGGGAAGAGGTAGAACAGCTGATAGTTCCCCGGCCCTATCATCAGCAGGTGTTATTGTTGGCCCATAGCCATTTATTACAGGGACATCTGGAGGTGGAGAAAATACTAGTGTATTCTAGCCCAATTTTTCTGACCCAGGGTCCATAAATAGGTGCAGTTATATTGTCAGTCATGTCCCAACTGCCAAATTCATAACCTCGCCAGAGTCCAACCTGTCCCTCTAATGCTTATGCTTATTATTGAAACCCCATTTGAAAGAGTGACTATGGATCTGGTAGGACCCTTGGAGTGAACCACCGAGGCAACAAGTATATTTTAGTCATACTGGACTATGTTACCCGATACCCGGAGACCGTTGCTCTAAGGAATATGAAGACAACTATAATCATAAATGCCCTCTGGGAAGTATTTGCATGGGTAGGAATACCCAATGAGATCCTCACAGATAAAGGAACACCCTTTGTATCCAAGGTGATGAAGCAAGTGTGTGCATGTCAAGATACTGTGAACATCAGTATATCACCCACAGACAAATGGCCTCATTGAGCAATTCAATAAAACTCTGAAACAGATGTTTAAAAAGTTTGTGCAGGAGGACAGGAAGAATTTGGACATTCTTCTACCCTGTTTGATGTTTTCCATTTGTACCTCAGAGTTCCGCAGGTTTTCGTCTTTTGAGTTGCTCTTCGGAAGACAGCCAAGAGGCATATTAGACATGGTAAGAGAAACATGGGAAGAAGAAGAACCCCGTGCCGGGCATAATTTGGTGGAGTACGTCATACAAATGCAAGGCCAGCTGAGGAAAGCCAGAGAGGTGGCCAAACTCAATCTGGAAAGAACAGGTCGGGGCTATAATTGGGCAGCCATGCAGAGCACTTCCAACCAGGAGACAGAGTTTTAGTCTTGTTGCCCTCATCACAGAATAAGTTACTCTGTAAATGGCAGGGGCCCTATGAGGTGGAAGACAAAGTGGGGACTGTTAACTACAAGATTGTCCAGCCAGATAAATGGAAGAAAGCCAAAATTTATCATATTAACCTATTGAAAAAGTGGACTGTTCCAGTTTACAGTACTGTCCTTTGGATTTCATGGGGATCCTGCTACATTTCAATGCATAGTTGACTGCCTACTGAGACCGCCCAAGGAGTATGTGGCTGCATACCTTGATGACATTGTCATCTACAGTGGAGACTAGAATTCTCATTTAACCCAAATACAAACTATGTTGACCAGATTATGGAAGGTTGGGTTGAGGGCCCACCATAAGAAATGTTTTCTGGGAGGCCAGGACATTCAATACCTGGGATATTTAATTGGGAATGGGCAGATATGACCTTAACTATGGAAGGTGGATGCCACTGCCAAGGTCCGCACCCAGAAATCGAAGAAAGAGGTTTGTGCCTTCCTTGGATTGATTAGCTATTGCCGTTGGTCCTTCCCTAATTTTACAGAGGTGTCCGTTAACCAGTCTCCTCTGGAAGAGAGCTCCCGAATGGAGTCAGTGATCACCGGACCTGGACCTGACCTGTCAGCATCTTAAGAAGGCTGTGTGCTCTGAACCCATCCTGATTAGCCCTGATTTATCTCTACCATTTATTGCGCAATCTGATGCCTCAGAGATGGACCTAGGAGCCCATGAGGGAAGAGTTAGGACATTCGATCATTAGGCATGTAGATAGATGGGTGGCTGGTGGACGTGAGAATCGCCTGGTAACATGCCTGCCTGGTGTGAAGGTAGTGGACCTCACGCGCCATCTAGACAAGGTCTTAGATACTGCTGGGGAGGAGTCTGCTGTCTTGGTACATGTTGGTACTAATGACATAGGAAAATGTGGTAGGAAGGTTCTGGAGGCTAAATTTAGGCTTTTTAGGTAGGAAGTTGAAATCCAGGGTAGCATTCTCCGAAATGCTTCCCGTTCCACGTGCAGGACCCAAAAGGCAGGCAGAGCTCCGCAGTCTCAATGCGTGGATGAGACGATGATGCAAGGATGAAGGTTTTAGATTTGCTAGGAACTGGGGAACATTCTGGGAAAAGCAGGGTCTCTTCTGAAGGGATGGGCTTCATCTTAACGGGGATGGAACCAGGCTGCTGGCATTAACCTTTAAAAAGGAGATAGAGCAGCTTTTAAACTAGATAATAGGGGAGAGCCGAAAGTCACCCAAGAGCGCATGGTTCGGAACAATGTATCTTTGACGGATACTACCAAAAGAATGAAGTTAGGGCATATCAACAGAGAGGTTCCAACAAAGACAAAAGTAGCACAAATGCTCTTGAGTACGGAACAGACAGAGCTTAAAGATTCCAAATTACCCCTGCCTACCAATAGCCAGATTAATATGAATAAAATACAGTCTCTAAAATGTTTGTATGCAAATGATAGAAGTCTAAAAAAATAAGATGGAAGAGTTAGAATATATAGTACTAAATGAGAGGTTAGATATGATTGGTATCTCAGAGACATGGTAGAAAGAGGACAACTAGTGGGACACTGTGATACCTGGGTAGAAAATATATCGTAATGATAGAGCTGATCAAATTGGTGGAGGGGTTGTGCTCTATATTAGAGAGGGCATTGAGTCACAAAGGATTAAAGTTTTGCAGGAAACAAAATTTGCTGTAGAATCTCTATGGATTGAAATTCCATGTAAAAAGGGGAAGGTGATGGCGGTGGCAGTGTACTATCGACCGCCTGGCCAGAATGAACAAATTCATGATGAAATGCTCAAAGAAATCAGGGAAGCTAACAAAAGTTACAGCACAGTAATAATAATGGGTGATTTCAATTACCCCGGTATTGACTGGGTCAGTGTCATGGCAGGACATGTTAGGGAGATAAACTTTCTAGATGAAGTAAATGACTGCTTCTTGGAGCAGCTGGTTCATGAACTGACCAGAGGGGAAGCCATTTTGGACCTAGTCCTTAGTGGAATACCAGATCTGGTGCAAGAGATAAGGGTGTTGGCACCACTTGACAATAGTGATTATAGCATGATCGCATTTGATTTAATTAATGGAGGAGGGATGGCAAGGAAATCCACAGTACTACCTTTTAACTTTCGAAAGGGAGACTATGATAAAATGAGGAAAATAGTTAAGAAAAAATGAAAAGGAGAAGTTGCAAAGGTTAAAGACTTACATCAAGCTTGGCTGTTCTTTAAAAATACTTTTTTTAAAGCCTAGACCAGCTGTATTCCACACTTTAAGAAAAGTGGAAGGAAGTCCAAAAACTGCCAGCATGGTTTAAAGGTGAGGTCAGAGAGGCTGCCAAAAAAGCATCTTTCAGGAAATGGAAAAAAGAGCCAAATGATGAAAATTGGAAACAGTGCAACCACTGGCAAGTTAGCTGCAAGGCATTGATAAGGCAGGCAAAGAGATAATTTGAGAAGAAGCTTGCTTTGGAAGCAAAAACGCTTAATAAAGACTTTATCAAGTACATTCGTAGCAAAAAACCTGTGGACCATTAGATGATAGAGGGTAAAAGGGGCACTAAGAGGGGACAAGGCCATAGCGAAAAGACTGAATGAAGGTTTTGCTTCGGTCTTTACTGAGGAAGATGTAGGGATGTTACCCATGACTGAAGTGGTATTTAAAGGTGATACTGCAGAAGAATTGAAAGAAATATCGATACACTGGGAAGATGTATTACAATTTGATAAACTGAACTGTAGCAAATCACCTGGACTGGATGGTATACATCCAAAGGTGTTGAAAGAACTGAAATATGAGATTGCAGACCTGCTATTAGTAATTTGTGAACTATCATTAAAATCATCTGTAATGCCTGAATATTGGAGGATGACCAATGTAATGCCAATTTTTAAAAAGGGTTCTAGGGGTGATCTGGGAAACTACAGACCGGTGAGTCTGACATCAGTACCAGGAAAAATGGTGAAAACCATCATAAAGAACAAAATTACTGAACATGTAGATAGTCATGGCTTAATGGGAGACAGCCAACATGGCTTTAGATAAGGAAGATCTTGTCTTACTAATCTGTTATGTTTTTTTGAAGGTGTGAATAAACAGGTAGACCAGGGCCGGATTTAGCTATACGCCATGTACGCCATGGCGTAGGGCCCACAGCTGCAAAGGGCCCACAAAAATTGAACTAGTTAGGCTTTTTTTTTTTAATAAAATAAAAAAAAACCTGCTGGCTGCCGCCGCGGGGCCCCCTCTGCTGCCGCGGCAGCATGGACTGACCCGCGGGGGCCCCCTCTGTAAGCTCGGTCCCTCCCTCCGTGCCTCCGTGTCTCCCTCCGTGCAGGCTGTTAGAGACGCGAAGGCAGACTGTCTCCTTCTGCCTTCCCGTCTCTGTTAAGCCCGCAGGGGCTGATGGGAAATTTCCCATCAGCCCCTGCGGGCTTAACAGAGACGCGAAGGAGACAGTCTGCCTTCGCGTCTCTCACAGCCTGCACGGAGGGAGACACGGAGGCACGGAGGGAGGGACCGAGCTTACAGAGGGGGCCCCCGCGGGTCAGTCCATGCTGCCGCGGCAGCAGAGGGGGCCCCGCGGCGGCAGCCAGCAGGTTTTTTGTTTTAAATTAAATTTTACTGTAGGCCGGGGGAGGGGGCGGGGGTAGGACTGGTAATGGGGGGGCGTGGTACTGGGGCTGGAAATGGGTTGGGACTGGGACTGGAAATGGGCTGGGACTGGGACTGGAAATGGGTTGGGGGGATTAAGGCTGGAGGTGGGCTGATGAGGTTAGGACTGGTAATGGGCTGTGGGCTGTTGGGGGGGGGTTAGAACTGGTAATGGGCTTTGGGGGGGTTAAGACTGGTAATGGGCTGTGGGCTGATGGGGGCTGTCTGGTAATGGGCAATGGGGGGGGCTAGGACTGGAAATGGGCTGGGGGGGTTAATACTGGAGGTGGGCTGATGGGGTTAGGACTGGTAATGGGCTTTTGGGAGGGTTTAGAACTGGTAAAGCGGTTTTTGGGGTTTATACAGGTAATGGGCAGTTGGCTGATGGGGGCTGTCTGGTAATGGGCTATGGGGGGCTAGGACTGGAAATGGGCTGGGGGTTAAGACTGGAGGTGGGCTGATGGGGTTAGGACTGATAATGGGCTGTTGGGGGGGGTTTAGAACTGGTAATGGGCTTTGGGGGGGTTAAGACTGGTAATGGGCTGTGGGCTGATGGGGGCTGTCTGGTAATGGGCTATGGGGGGGGGTTAGGACTGGAAATGGGCTGGGGGGGGTTAAGACTGGAGGTGGGCTGATGGGGTTAGGACTGGTAATGGGCTGTGGGCTGATGGGCTGATGGGGGGGGTTAGGACTGGCAATGTGCTATGGGGGCTGACTGGAAATGGGTTGATGGGGTTAGGACTGGAAGTGGGCTGATGGGGGGTTAGGACTGGTAATGGGTTATAGGGGGGGCTTAAACTGAAAATGGGGTGATGGGGGGTTAGGACTGGTATTGGGTTGGGAGGTTGCTAGGACTGGAAATGGGCTGATGGGTGGCTAGGACTGGAAATGGGCTGATGCAGGGACTAGAAGGGAATGGATGCTGGGTGAGGCTGGAACTAGAAGGGAGCTGATGTTGGGGGAGGATTAGAATGGGATGGGGCTGGAAGAGTAAAATGGAGAAGGGAAAAATATTTTGTGTGGGAGGGATAAAAAAATCTACAATTGGCCGGGTATTGGGAGAGTAAGTGGGGATTGAGGATGGAGGGGTAAAATTTGAGTGGATGAAATAGGAATGAGGAAAGAGCAAAAGGAGAAAGATTAGTATGTTAAAGCAGATGTAGAGAGAGAATGGAAAAAAACTAGAAGAGAGAAGAAAGGACAAATGGACAGCAGACGATGGAGAGTTAGCAGAAGACATGAAGAAACCAGAAGAAAGTGGCTGGAGCAATTGCAGCTGAAAAAAATGCACAAAAGGTAGAAAAATATCTCTTTATTTTGAATTTATTAATTGGAATATGTCAGCTCTGGTAAATGTGCATCATTAACGTCTGCGCTTTGTTTAGTACAAGAGCAAATTAATGTATAGTTTTATTTCTACAGTGTTGTACATTCCAAGTTTGGCTTTTGGGATTCCCAGTTTAATTATTGTCTTCCTGTTTCTAAAATGTGATTACTTGTTTGGTGATGGTCTATGTTCTGCATGTGTAACTGAGCTGAGGTGTTCTGTTTATATAATTCCTATTTGACATTGCCACTTGTTCTCTTTCCCCAGTAGGTCATGTATTGTTGTTCTCTGAAATGTATTGGTTTAATATTTGCAGTGTTGCCTTTTGATTGGTAGAGTATGGTGCTTTGTGAGTCCTGGTAGTGCTGTTAGGATACGGCGGGTTTGCTATGGGTTCTAAATGGGCAGTGTTTGTAGTAGTTCCTAATGTGTCTGGCAGTTGGCACTGGATTATAGTAATGTAGAAATCTTTTAGTCTTTCTTTATCCATACACTCATTAAGAGGCACGTTTACTAAAAGTTAGTATATGGTAACATTATGCAAATATTTATGCAAATGAGGCCCACACCCCCCTTGGGCCGCCCCTGCTGGGGGCCCACAATTTTTGTTGGCATAGGGCCTCACTCAAGGTAAATCCGGCCCTGAGGTAGACAAAGGTGAATTGGTTGATATAGTGTATCTGGACTTTCAGAAAGCCTTTGACAAGGTCCCCCATCAGAGACTTTTGGCAAAACTAAAAAATCATGGGATAGGAGGCAGTGTACTATTGTGGATAAGGAACTGGTTAAAAGATAGAAAGCAGAAGGTAGGGCTAAATGGCCAATTTTCCCAATGGAGAAAGGTGAATAGTGGAGTACCCCAGGGATCTGTGCTGGGTCCGCTGCTTTTTAACATATTCATAAACAACCTGGAAATGGGAATAACGAGTAAGGTTATCAAATTTGCAGATGACACAAAACTATTTAAAGTTGTTAAACCCCATTAGGATTGTGGAAAATTGAAAGAGGATCTTGATAAATTGGAAGACGGGGCATCCAAATGACAGATGAAATTTAATATGGACAAATGCAACGTTATGCACTTATGAAAGAACAACCCAAACTATGGTTACACGATGCAAGGTTCTGCATTAGGAACCACCACCCAGGAAAAAGATTTAGGCATCATCATGGATAACATGTTAAACCCCTCCGCAGCGGCGGCCAAGAGAGCAAATAGAATGCTAGGTATCATAAGGAAAGGAATGGAAAATAAAACAAAGGATATTATAATGCCTCTGTATCGTTCCATGGTGCGAACGCACCATGAATATTGTGTGCAATTCTGGTCGTCGTATCTTAAACAGGATATAGAGTTATTAGAAAAGGTATAAAGAAGAGCCACCAAAATGGTAAAGGGGATGGAAGGATACCCCTATGAAGAAAGGCTAAAAAGGTTAGGGCTCTTCAACCTGGAAAAGAGACGGCTGAGGGGAGATATGATAGAGGTCTATAAATTAATGAATCAAGTGGAATGGGTAAACGTAAATCGATTTTTTTATGTCATCAGAATATAGAAAGACTAGGGGACATGCAATAAACATAGAAATATAGAAAAATGACAACAGGAAAAGACCACATGGCCTATCTAGTCTGTCCTTCCGTATCAACAACTACAACAGTCCCCTTTTTTCCTTTAGAGATCCTCTGTGTTTGTCCCATGCTTTTTTGAATTCAGATACCGTCCTCATTTCTACCACCTCCACTGGGAGACTATTCCATGGATCCACCACTCTTTCCGTAAAGAAATATTTCCACATATCACTCCTGAATCTATCCCCTTTCATCCTCATCCCATATCCCCTCATAGCAGAACTTGCTTTCAATTGAAAGAGGCTCTCCCCTGTGCATTTATGCCACGGAGGAATTTAAACGTCTCAATCATATCACCTCTATTCCACCTTTCCTCTAAGGTGTACATATTAAGATCCGTAAGTCTGTCCTCATATGCTTTATAATGAAGACCACTAACCATTTTAGTAGCCACCCTCTGTACTGACTCCATCCTGTTTATATGATTTTGAAGGTGCAGTCTCCAGAATTACACACAATACTCCAAATGAGGTCACACCAAAGACTTATACAGAGGCACTATCACCTCCTTTTTTCTGCTAGCCATTCCTCTCCCTATGCACCCAAGCATCCTTCTAACTTTTGCTGTCACCTTTTCTACCTGTTTAGCTACCTTAAGATCATCAGACACAACCACACCGATGTCCTGCTCTTCTTTAGTGGACAAAACTACTTCACCCCCTATACTATATTGCTCCCTTGGATTGCTGCAGCCCAAATGCATGACCTTGCATTTTTTAACATTAAATCTCAGCTGCCAAATTCTAGATCATTCTTCAAGCTTAGCTAGATCCCTCAAGTTATCTACACCTTCCTGGGTGTCTGCTCTATTGCTGATTTTGGTATCATCCGCAGAGGCAAACCTTACCCGACAGCCCTTCCGCTGTATCACTGACAAAGATGTTAAAAGCTACAGTTAAGACTAATAAGAGAAAATATTTTTTCACTCAACATGTAATCAAACTCTGGAATTTGTTACCGGAGGATGTAGCAAAAGCTGTTAGTATAGCTGGGTTTAAAAATGGTTTAGACAAATTCTTGGAACAAAGGTCCATAAACCATTATTAAAAGGGACCCAGGTTATCACTGCTTGACCCAATACAAGTATTGTGGAACCTGTGTCTTTTGGGGAAACTGCTAGGTACTTATGACCTAGATTGGCCACTGTTGGAAACAGGATTCTGGGCATGATGGACCTTGGTCTGACCCAGTATGGCATATCTTATGTTCTGGCCGAGGAAGTCAGGAGTGAAGAACATCCCATAGCATTCATCAGCAGGACTAGCATTATGCAGTGATCGAGAAGGAAGTCCTGGCTGTCAAATGGGCGCTTGAGACCTTCAAATACTACCTGCTTGCCCATCTGATTACACTCGTAATGAACCACCAATCCCTCAAGTGGCTGACCCAACATAAGGAGTCCAATGGCCATATTATATGGTTGTTGTGGAGTCTCCAACCCTACCAGTTTCGAGTCCACCATAGGTCTGGTCAGACTCACCTGAACTCAGACTTCCTTTCCTGGATGGGGGTCCTAGGTGAGGCAGGTGCTCAGTTGGGCATGGTTGAGCTGAGGGAGAGGTTGTGTGATTGTCTATAGAATGCTACCCATCCCTTTCCAAAAGCAATATCAACAGTCCTTTTTAAGAGAGTCTGCAGCCCAGAATTCAGGCCTGGGAGGGCGTGGTTCACACTGAGAGGTTAAATACCCAGCAGATTACAGGAGAGTAAGAGGCCCATGGAGTCAGAAGTTCTTCCAAGGCAAGCCAGCAAAGGATTTCTGAGATAGGAACTTTAACTGGTGCTGGAGGAAGGGCCAAGAGAACAGATTGAAGGTAACAAGCTGGAACAGAAATAAGCTGATTTTGTTTTCCCTGAACTGCTGTCTGTTCTGGATTTTGCTTTGTGTAGGTTTAACAAGCTGGGACAGAATAAAAACTGCTTTTGTTTTCCCCGAACTGTTGTCTGGCTTGTGTTTTATGCAAAACCCCTTCCCACCACATGCCACACTACCACATTGTTCATTATGGAGCCTCTACATCTTGCAGTAAAGTTGTTATTGTTGTTAAGTACCATAGAATCAGTATCGACTCATGGCGACCCTCTGGATAATTGTCCTAAACTGTGTTTGGTCTTTAGTCAGGCGGCTGTTGATAGCATGACATCCATAGCTGTTGTTATTCTATCGGTCCATCTCATTGCTGGCCTTCCTCTTTTGCACTGACCTTCTACCTTGCCAAGCATGATGTCTTTAACTATCTCTCTCTTCGCATGATGTGTCCAAAGTATGAAAGTTGAAGTCTTATCATCTGAGCTTCTAAGAAAAACTTAGGTTTGATCTCCTCTAGTACTGACTGGTTTGTTCTTCCGGCAGTCCATGGGATACACAGTATTTATCACCAGCACCGTAATTCAAAGGCATCAATTTTCTTCCTGTATATTTTTCAGTGTCCAACTTTCGTATCCATATGACATTCTTGAAAATACCATGGCTTGAACAAGTCGAATCTTTGTATAGAGAGAGACATCTCTGCTCTTAGGAATCTTTGCTTGGTCCTTCATAGCCATTCTGTCAAGAGCAATGCATCATCTCATTTCTTTACTGCTTGTTGTTTCTTTATCAATAGTTGATCCAAGTAGATTAAAGTTGTCCACTATTTCAATTTCTTCTCCATCAATGGTGAATTTATTGATTTTGCCAATTGTCAGGATCTTTGTCTTCTTTACATTAAGGTGCAGGCCCATTTTAAGACTATGTTCCTTGACTCTGAGAAGCAAATGTTTCAGATCATCTTCACTTTCAGCCAGTAATGTGGTATCATCAGCATAGTGAAGGTTGTTGATGAATCTTCCACAATCTTCACACCTCGGTTGTCTTCATACAGTTCTGCTTCTCTCATGATTTGTTCTGCATATAAATTAAACAAGTAGGGGGAAAGTATGCAACCTTGTCATACAACCCTGCTGATTTTAAACCATTCTGTTTCTCCTTTTTCTGTACAAACTGTTGCTTCTTGATCAATATAAAGGTTGTACAAGAGAACGATCAGGTGTTCTGGTATACCCATGCTTCTTAATATGGCCTAGAGTTTCACATAGTTTACACAGTCAAAAGCCTTGCTGTAGTCAATAAAACAAATATAGATAGCCTTTTGGTATTCTTTTGTCTTTTCAAGGATCCATCTCCAATCCGCGATGATGTCTCTCGTTCCTCGCCCTTTCCTGAACCCTGCTTGCACTTCAGGCAGTTCCTGTTCCAGGTATGGTTGTAGTATCTGCTGGATGATCTTCAGTAGAATCTTTCTGGTATCTGGGATCAGAGTGATTGTGCAATAATTTCCACAGTCAGTCAGATCACCTTTCTTCAGTATTGGTATAAACACAGATCTTTTCCAGTTAGTTGGCCATAATGTTGTCTTCCAAATTTCCTGTCAGAGCCTTGTAAGTATGTTAACAGCTGCATCTGATTGCAGTAATACGTCAATGGGAATACCATCAATGCCCAGTGCTTTGTTCTTTGATAAGGCTTTCAATGCTGCTTCAACTTTTTCTTTCATCACCAATGGTTCCTGATCATAAGGTACAGGTTGAAATGGCTGTTGGTCCACTTCATCTTTATCATATAATGACTCTGTATATACTTTCCATCTTTTATTTATTTTCTCAGCATCATTCAACATGGATCCTTGAGCATCTTGTAACTTTCCAATTCAAGGCTGGAATTTTTTCTTTAACTCTTGTAGCTTTAGGAAAGCCAGTCTTGTTCTTCCTCTAATAGTTTCTGATTCTAGATCCTTGCATGTGTCATTGTAGTACTTCTTCTTGTCTTGTCTTGCTGCAAGTTGGAAATCTCTCTTGAGTTGTACGATTGCCTCTCTTTTTCCTCTGGCTTTAGCTTCTCTGCGTTTCTGGACAATTTTTAGAGTTTCTTCAGTCATCCATTTTGGCTGTTTTTGCTTTTTCACCTTTTCTAGAGATTTCTCACTTTCTTCCAACACAACCTTCTTGATGTCATCCCATAACTCTTCTGGAGCTCTGTCATTTGTATCTAAAGTAGCAAATCGATTTTGTAGGCAGTCTTTAAATTCCGGTGGTATATTCTGTAATACAGAAGCACAGGCAGAGCCTATGGAAGTAGAAAGAAAGGTGAATTTTACCTTTAAAAATGACAGTCAGCCAAAACACACAGCTCAGGGTCTGCACAAGAGAAGCAGGCAGAGAGAGGGAGCAGTTGAGCTGACACACCCAAGCTCTGACCTAGCAGCAAGCTTGGAGTTTGATTACTCTCACCTGCTTAAAAAAAAGCCGAGCCAAGCTTCAGAGAGCATAAATATAAACGCTGCTCAGTAGCCCCAGAGAGGGAGGAGAAAGAGGCAGAGAAGGAGGGAAGCAGAAGGCCTGGCAGAGAGCAAAGAGGTGGAAGGAGTGGCAAAGAAGGAAGCAGTGGCCAAGAAGGAGAGACTGACACACGGAGAGCTTCAGAGAAGTGGAGAGGCTCAGAGACTTCAGAAGGTTGGAGACTCTGTGAAGAACCTGGTTGTAGTTCGGGAAGTGAGACTAACCAAGCAGAAGGAAAGAAGGCACATCCAGTTACTAGGAACCTGCCTAGATGGAGAGAGTTGGGAGCCCTTCAGATCTCACTGCCGGAGGAAAGGTCTCAAGGTCTATACAGGTGGGAACCTAACACTAAACCAGGGAAGTCAAGAGGCTCAGCTTGTACTAAAGAGCTAGGGCAGTGCTTTAGGCAGGAATTGAATGCAGAAAGATATAAAGCATTGCCTAGCAGCTGGAGAGAACTAGGGGAGAGCCAGGGAAGTATCCCCACAGCCACAAACCTTACAAGACCTCACCATCTAGAACTGTACACAGGGGAAACGCCCCAGTTCTTAGAGAGAGGTTATTCCCGGCCTAGCAGTAACAGTTTAAAACAAAGCTCAGTAAGCCCTGAGGTTGAGGAGATGCAATGGGAATTTAATTCTGCTGACTCAGAAGAAATTCCAATGGATTGTACGCTCTGTCTCGCAGACGACATTAAATCTCTTCGCTAAAGATTTGGGTGAATGAGCTGAGATAAAGCAGAGGAAAGGAATCTTCTTCTTTGAGGAAAAAGAAGAAGCTGTTTTGATTTAGTACTTTGTTATAGAGAAAAATACCTTACACGTTTTGGAAGCCAGGAGTATGAAAATACAGCTATTTTGTTTCTGTAAATAACCTTCAAGCAAAGCTCCTGTGAAGAGTACTGTTTGTTCTGCACTAAGTCTGTTTGGGAAGGGGAATAAATTTTCTTGTCAATTTTTGCCTAACACTCGACTCACGGCTATCCTTTCATCAGAGGATTAAAAACTACCATTCCCATAAGGCATAGCGGGAGTAAAAGCTATAGTCATTTTCTGCATAAAGGACATCATGGCAGCCCCAACCCTCTGACCCCTAGGCAGAGGGCTGGGGGGGCATATGACAATTCTTAAGGTCATATTTTGCTATATTTATGAGTGACTTGATCTTTTTCAACCAGCTTGAGTTTGCATACTAGTAGTTGGTGATCTGTACCACAGTCAGCTCCAGGTTTTGTCTTTGTTGATGTTATAGAGCTTTTCCATTGTTGACTTCCACAAATATAGTCAATTTGATTTTTGTACAATCCATTGGGTGAAGTCCATGTGTACAGTCACTGCTTGTGTTGCTGGAAGGTTTTTGAGATGAATAGATTGCTGGTTTTGCAGAATTCTATCAGTCTTTCTCCAGCTTCATTTCTGTTGCTGAGTCCACATTTTCCAACCACTTTGCCTTCTTCTTTGTTGCCAACTTTTGCGTTCCAGTCACCCATAACTATCAGGAAATCCTATATGCATGTTCTTCAATTTCAGCTTGTATTTGTTCATAGAACTCATCAACTTTATCCTCTTCTGCAGCTATTGTTGGGGCATATATTTGAATTACAGTTGTGTTGATGGGCATTCCTCGTAGACGAACAGAGATTAAGTTTTCACTGACTGCATTCTATTTCATTACAGTTCTTACAAGTTTCTTCTTAATTATAAATGCAACACCATTTCTTCTTTGTCTTTCATTTCCAGCATAGTAGACCATGTGATCATCAGATGCAAAGTGCCCAATGCCAGTCCATTTCAATTCGCTGACATCTAACAAATCGAGTTGTACATGTTCCATTTCATTCTTGACCTCCTTGAACTTCCCTTGGTGCATGCTTCATATGTTCCATGTCCCAATATATAAACAAATCTTTGCAGCTTCTGACATTTCATGCGCAGCTACATCAGCAGTCAGACATCCCGAGGGCTTTGATCTAACCACATCATAAATGCTAGCTTTACTCTGAAAAGTCTTCAGCTTTTCCCCAGTAGCCAATTGAGTGCCTTCCGACCTAGGGGTCTCATCTTCCAGCACTATTGTGCAATTTGTTTTGCTGTGACTATCCCTTGGGTTTTCATGGCAAGATATGGAAGTAGATTGTCAGGCCTTTCTTCTGCGCAGGTAATTCTAGTGCTGTTGCTGTTGACACAGAAATGTGATCCTCCACCGCCAACACCGTCCCATTCTGCTGCTGCCCAGATGGGTGGTTTGTCTTGGTCTGGTACCTCAGCTGAGACCTGTCCATCTTGGGAGACCCTGCCAGAAGTTAAGCTGCCGATAGCTTAGCTCTCAGCATCACTGATGTGCACAAGCCCTCACAGCATGACAAGCTGCAAACCAAGTGAGGGATATGAATTTACAAGGTTAAAATGCATCACCTAGGGTTGCCAACCGGCCGGTTTTCCTGTTGCCAGGCCGGCTGCTGGCAGAGAACCAAAACCGGCCATTGAAAAGCCGTTTTTTTATTTATTTATTTATTTAACAGTATTTCTATACCGCCTTATCCTATAATCAAGGCGGTGTCACAGCAATACAATCAAAAGTAGTGAACGTGTGTTTCATGCAGTGAAAGAAATGTCATGAATTGTGTGTAAGATTTTGTAGTGTATTAGATTAGGTTGAACTATGTACATTGTGCGCTATTATACAGCATGAGCTATAATACATTGTTCTATACACTTAGGGTTTGAGATATATCATGTGCCGTTGTACAATTTCTTATCAGGGGGTTGGAAGGGGTAGGTTGGTAGTTCCTGTTAGTGCAATTAAGTGACGTGTCCATAGTGTTCTATGAACAGCGTTGTCTTCAGCTGTTTGCGAAAGTCTTTGAGGTCCGTTGTCGATCTCAGTTCGTCTGGGAGGGAGTTCCAGATTGTTGGGGCAGCCAGGGAGAGTGCTCTTTCTGTGGTGTTCTTGCGTGTTTTTCTGAAGTCGCTCGGGGTGTTGACTCTGTTGGAAGTTCCTTTTCTTCTTGGGCGAGTGCTGGTGTCTGGTTGTATGAGGGTGTGCAGGCTGTTGGCTGAAGTGTGGTGTTTGATCTTAAATATGTTTATGATTGTTTTGTATTTGATGCGTGAGCTGATTGGGAGCCAGTGTAGGTCTTTCAGAACAGGAGTAATGTGTTCATGTCTTGTTGATCCAGATATTATGCTGGCTGCAGTGTTTTGTGCTAGTTGTAGTGGTTTGAGTGTTTGTTTTGCTAGCCCAAGGTAGATGGGGTTGCAGAAGTCCAGTAAGGGAGTAATTAGCGCTTGGCATACGGTACGGAAGTGTTCAGTGGCGAGGAGGGGTTTAAGTCTTCTGATGATTCTCATCCTGTGGTATGCATTTTTGATTGTTTTGCTTACGTGTGTCTTGAGATTCAGTTCGTTGTCCAGGGTCACTCCGAGGTATTTTACTTCCGATTTTATTGGTATGGTTGTGTCTTGTACTCTGATGTCCGGTGGGTGGATGAAGTCTGGGTTGCAAGTGATTAGTGCCTCCGTCTTGCTGTAGTTGATTGGGAGGTTGTTGTCTTTACACCATCTTGTCATTTGTGTGAGGCAGTCTGTTATTTTAGAGTAGTCTGGGTTGTCAACTGAGATGGGTATGTATATCATGATATCATCTGCATAGATTGTATATTGAATGCTGTTCGCTTTCAGGATGTCGCATATTGGCTGGATGTATGCGAGATCGGGAGCGGCCAGAGCAGAAAACCGGCTTTGCGCTTGCGATCGCGATTGCGATCACAGTCCTGGCCCCCCCTTGCAGCCGCTGCTTCTGCTTCTTACAGAGCAGCGGCTGCAATAAAGTTAATTTAAAAGTAAGGAAACCTGTGAGGGGCCTTCCGGCCCTATGAAGCTCCTTCTGCAGTGCCTGCCCCTCTGATGTCACTTCCTTTTCAGCCAGAGACCCTGCAGAAGGAGCTTCATAGGAGCGGAGGGTCCTCACAGGTTTCTTACTTTTAAATTAACTTTATTGCAGCCGCTGCTCAGTAAGAAGCAGGAGCAGTGACTGCACGGGGGGGGGGGGGGTGTTAAGCTGCATACGGGGGAGTTTAAGCTGCACAGAGGGTTTAAGCTATGAGGGGGTTAAGCTGCACAGGGGGGGTTAAGCTGCACGAGGGGGTTAAGCTGCACGTCAGGGGTTTAAGCTGCACTGGGGAGGTTAAGCTTCATAGGGGGTTAAGCTGCACTGAGGGGGGTTAGGATACACTGAGGAGGGGGGTTAAGCTGCACTGGGGGGGGGAAGGTGAAGATGGACTGGGGGGGTGAAGCTGCACTGGAGGGGGGAATGGGGGGAAGGTGAAGCTGTACTAGGGGCGTGAAGCTGCACTGGGGAGGGAAGATGAAGCTGCACTGGGGGGGGGGGTGAAACTGTACTAGGGGGGGGGGGGCAGAAGGCTCCACACAGGTTTAAATTTATTTTTATCTTAACTTTATTGCAGCTGTTGTCCTGTAAGAATCCGGAGCAGCGGCTGCAAGGGGAAAGAGGTGGCAGAAGGGATTGACAGGTGGAAGGTGAGGGCTGGAAGAGAGCTGAAAGGTGGGGAGGAGGTGGCTAGAAGGGAGCTGACTGAAGGGGTAAGGAGGGGGCTCAAAGAAAGCTAACATCTGGGAATGGTACTGGTAAGTGACTGGGTAATGGGGAGAAGACTGGAAGGGAGGGGGCACTGGGACTGGAAGGGAGCAGAAACATGGGGATGACTCTAGAAGGGGGATGGACAGAGGGTAGGGTGACTGGAAGGGAGCTGACATGGCGTAGGCACTGGGAGTGGAAGTGAGCTGATACCTGGGATGGTGTTTGGCCTACAAGGGGCTGGACAGTGAGTAAGGAGGGGACTAGAAAGGAATGGACACCACTGGGAATACAAGGGGATTGGCATTGGAATGTAATGGGAGGGGAGGGGAGGACTGAAAAGGTGGCTGGATGGAGGATTACTGGGACTGGAAATAGGCTGATGGAAGGAAGTGAAGAAAAGAAAAGAAGAGACAAGAAATGGCAGATGGACTATAGACCATAGAAAACGAGCTAAGAGAAGACAGGAAAATGGAAGCCTCCGATCGGAAACAGCATGATCAGAGAATAAAATGGTCAGACAACAAAGGTAGAAAAAATAATTTTATTTTCAATTTAATAATTGGACTTTGTACTACCTTTATATTCTACACAGTATGGGGACCTGCATCTCTTATTTATCTGATACTGCACTGCATGCAGAGTCTGTCTTCTTGGGGTTTCAGTTTAATTTTTGTCTATATATTTCTCTTTTTGTTTTTTGTTCATTTATTGATGAAGACCTGTCTGTATTGTGTGTATGTGTACAACCAATGCTGCGTGTTCTGTCAGTATAGAATTTCTGTTTAAGAATGTGTAGAAATCTTGCTCATTCAGTTGGCACGTTGCCCTCTCTGCAATTCTTTTGGGGACAGGGGGTGGAGCAAGGGTGGGATGGGGGCGGGCCAGGGGGCGGGGTTGGGGTGGGCATGAGCAGAGCATGACTAGCCACAGGTGGTGGGTTTTTCTCCTTCAAAAAGTTGGCAACCCTAGCATTACCAAAGTGAGTGGGGAGAGGCAGAATATATTATAGCATGCTAATTGTAAGGAGTGCACATGTACATAAAATGTCACTGACAGAAAACCTATAGCTTTTGCAGCAGACTCAAACACAGATAACATGCTGTCTGCTCCAATAAACTTGGCTGCCATCTAGTTGCTGAAGTTAACATTTACTTGCTAGACTGGTGTGACTCTATCATTTAGGGGCCCTTTTACTATAGGTTTTCACTTACAACTTGATTATTAGTGGCAAAACCAATGTGTGGTAAGTGAAACCATTGTGCGCTACATGTCAGGAGCATGCCCTGCAAGTTACCGACAGTTAATCCATTACCGAGCAACAGGACGTGTGGTGTGATTAATGGCAGTACACAGAAGGACATCCAAAGAGGTAATATTATGATGTGCACTTATGCTAACTGCCACATTGCCTCTGAGTGTGTGGCAATTGCCCTTGTGATTTGCTGCTCTTTAGTTTATCAAATAGCTGTATCACATCTTCCTGATTTATCAAGATTTATCTTTATCTTTATTAACACTTTATATACCGTCCTTGTCAAGACGTGAGAGCGGTTTACAATAAAATAATATACACAAACTAGTGTCAGAAAGGAAAAGAAATCCAATAATATAAAGAAAAGGCTGACCAAAGGGATCACAGGACAAACAATAGACAATAAGTAGACAGGACTAAACGCCACTACGAACAGACAAACCAATACCCAGACAGAAAAGAAATCCAATAAAATAAAGAAAAGGGTGACCAAAAGTGGTCACAAGACAAACAGTAAACACTACCAAGCAGGACTATAAACAACCAAGGACAAACAAAACAATAACTAGTCAGGACTGCTGGGAGGGAGGTCATAAGCCTGTTGGAACAAATACGTTTTTAATAAATTTTTGAACTGTTGGTATGAGGATTCCAGTCGAAGAAAAGGTGGTAGAGAATTCCAAAGTGAGGGGCCTAGGAAAAAGAAGGAGGCGTGGCGTGTCTGTTCCAGATGAGCCCATGCAGGTGGAGGGAGAGACAGTCGATATGCGTGCAAAGAACGGAGCTGGCGATAGGGAGTGTGGAGGGAAACTAGGTTTGCTAGATACTGAGGGTTGGATGTATGGATGACTCTATGTAATAGTATAAGAAACTTATATTTAAACCGAAAATGAAGCAGCAGCCAGTGAAGGCGATACAGCAAAGGAGTTACATGATCGGATTTCCGAGCAAAAGTGACAAGTCGAGCGGCTGTATTCTGAAGGAGTTGTAAACGCTTGAGTTGATAAGCAGGGAGATTAGCAAAAGCCACATTACAATAGTCCAGTCTGGACATGACCAGGGCCAGTAGAAGAGTAGTGATGGAATCGAGGGACAAAATCGGGCGAACTGAGCGCAATTGTCACAATATAAAGAAAGAGCGGCGGGATAAGTTTGACACATGTTCATTGAAAGACAGCGATGAGTCCAGAGTTACCCCTAAGTACCGTAGAGAGGAGGTGAGAGGAATAGAGATGGAATTTATTTGAGGCATGATGATCGGACAGGGAGTGCTCAACGACACCCACATAGCTGAGGATTTTGAGGGATTCAAACGAAGAAAATTAGAGGAGAGCCAGGTGGCAATATGGGTGAGGCAAATATTGAGCGGAGTAATATCGGGATTGACTGGAGAAGTATGAAAAAGAAGGACAATGTCATCTGCATAAATATAAACCGAAACTGGGAACTGTTGGATCAAAAGGGGGAGCGGGGCAAGAAAAATATTAAAGAGCAAAAGGGGATAAGACTGATCCTTGAGGGACTCCACATGACAAAGGAGTAGATGGAGAGGTTTGGTGATTAGAGCAGACAACAAAGGAACGGGCAGTAAGAAAAGAGCGAAACCAACTGTCGCGCCCACCACCGCCCAGGCGGTCACCTAGGGGCGGGGCGTGCCCTTGTGTTGTCCCTTTCAAGCAGGGGGTCCAGAGCCGAGGCTTCTGGAGGTTGTAGTTGTGTCAAATAATAGTGAATGCCGAGGGTTTTAAAGGCAAGTACAGGAATTTTTATTTACTTCCTTTCCAATAGAAACTTCATTGAAGTTCAGCGCATGACAGCAAACGTAGGATGCTTCTCCAACACAAAAGCTTCTTCACAAAAAGGATTCTTACAGTGATATAACGTTATAATGGCTTCACTCAGGTTGTTATACAGATAGGTGCTTCTTCTAGACTTCCTTCAGTCAAGAATATAGCGTTTACTATTCCTTCCAACTACAGGAACAGGAATCTGCTTTTTCCCACGGTGTCTCACATTCTAAGCAAATCTTTAAATGTTTCTGTCTGTTTTACTTTCAGACAGCAGCTTCTTCTCAAAGCCTCAGATATTCAAATTAACCCTTTAAAAGGTTTGCTCTTAGCTTTAGGCATTGGCAACTTTCTCTCTCAAACTTTACAGCATTCAAGATATAACTCATTCAGGTAATTAGCTTCTGGGTTTTTTCTTTCTCCTTTTTAAAAACCCAACACTTCTCTACCCCATCTTTTTACAAAGGGAACAATCCATTAAAGACTCTACGGACTCTTGCTCAGAATCACAAACTTCTGTCTGCATATCTTCATAACCAGGGTTTGTTATTTCTGGGGTTGAATAAGCTTGTCTAAACGTAGGCTTAATTTCTTCTAACAGCTCTAAAGGTTTTTCCCATCGAGACCTCTCTTTACACTCATGGCTTTTAGTAGGGCTGTAGAGATTCTTATCTTTCATTAGATGGCTCAGGGCCTCTAACTGGCTCACATTATTCTTAGTTACAGGTCTATTCACTCACCTTTTCACAGCTGATGATTTTCCTGCAGCCTCTTGCACTGCTGCTCTCGTACCTTGCTTAAGGTCAGCAACTCTCTCAGGCCAAACCGTCCTATCTCCAGACCTAGCTGCAATTCCTCTGCAGCCCCGGCTTTTCTCCGGACTGTGGCTTTCTGTGTGCTGGCTGCTTTGGGACTCCCCAGTGAGGCTGTCCCTGGAAAACCTTTCTCCTTCAGCTCTCCTGAAGCTTCTTTTTCTTTCCGTTCCCTTGGAAGTCCTTTCTCCTTCCTTTTCCCTGGTGGACTCCCCTCCTCCTGTTCCCTGGAGCTTAAATGAGTGTGGCTGCACTACCGGTTCCAACTCCTCCCCCAGGTGTCTCCCATTACCTCCCCAGCTTGCCTCAGAGCTTGGGCGTGGCCTGCACTCAGCAGCTCTGTGTGTTTTTTTTTTCCTTGGCTGCAATGTGAAACCTACTGCTCTCTGGGCTATCCCTCTGGTTGAAGGTAAATGTTTGTTTTTCCCCTAGTTCCATGGGTTCAGATGCACTTTCGTCATCACACAACGTAGTACCACGCCCCGCAGACCAATATCAGCAAGACGTGAAAGATGGGTCCGATGATCAATAAGATCAAAAGCTGCGGATAAATCTAGTGACACCAGAAGTGTGACGTCACTGCGGTCATGGGCAACATGAATCTCGTTTAGCAGAGCCAGGAGAACAGTTTCTGTACTATGCCCGGGTCTAAAACCCGATTGACGGGGGTGAAGGGCATTGGTGGCTTCAACATGAGAAGAGAGTTGTAGAAAGACAAGACGTGCCAGTATCTTTGCAAGGAATGGAAGATTAGATACTGGTCGCCAGTGAGAAAGCACTGAGGGATCGAGTGAAGGCTGTTTCAACAGAGGATGAACTATGGCTGATTTCCATAAAGAGGGAAAATGACCAGATGATAAGCTGGAATTAAGCAGGGTTGTAATGAAAGGCACTAACTGTAAAGATGGCTCTACCAACCAGTTGGAGAGGATGGGATCTAGTGAACAAGTAGTCTTCCTAGACTGGGATAGAGTGAGCAACACTTCGGCTGTGGAGAGGAATGAAACGTGGACCACGAATGAGATAAAGCTCTGTTTGTAGCTCTAGCAGCAAATGATGAGATTGAAACCACTTGTTCTTGATTTGTTTCAATTCCTCTGATACATCACCTTTGAATATCATTTCTGGCATGAGTAAGTTTCCTACATCTTCTTCAGTAAAGACTGAAGCAAAGAATTCATTCCTTCTGATTTTTGCTATCACCTTTTCTACCTGTTTATCCATCTTAAGATCATCAGAAACAATCACCTCTAGGTCCTGCTCTTCTGTCGTGGACAGAAGTATTTCAGCTCCTATAATGTACTGCTCCCTTGGATTTTTGCAGTCCAATGCATGACTGCATTTTTTTGTGTTAAATTTCAGCTGCCAAATTCTCAACCATTTTTCAAGTTTTGCTAGATCCCTCCTCATGTTATCCACACCTTCACCTTCTATGGCAGATTTTGGCATCTTCCACAAAGAGGCAAACCTTTCCTGATAACCTTTCTGCATTATCACTCACAAAAATGTTAAAAAGAATTGGACCAAAGACAGATCTCTGTGGCACACCACTGGTAACATCCTTCTCCTCAGAGTGAGCTCCATTTACCTGTACCTTTTGTCGCCTCCCACTCAACAAATTTCTAACTCAGTTAGTCAGTTTAGGGTCTATCCCTAGGGCACTCAATTTATTTATAAGTCACCTGTGCATGAAAGGCTTTACGGAAATCGAAGTACACCACATCTAGAGCACTCCCTCGGTCCATCTCTTGGATCACCCAAAGAAATTCATGCGATTCATTTGACAAGACCTGCCTCTAGTAAAATCATGCTGCCTCACATCCTGCAGTCCATTGCATGACAGAAACCTTGCTATCCTCTGTTTTAGCAGCATTTCCATTATTTTGCTCACCACAGAGGTTAAACTAACCGCACAAACTGTAATAACCATCAGCATATAATTTTACCCATAGGAAGGGCTCAAAGATCTGGAACTTTGTTGCCTAGACTGCAAGCATAAGAGTGGGAG
Organism: Ichthyophis bannanicus; assembly: GCA_033557465.1. Taxonomy (NCBI): domain Eukaryota; kingdom Metazoa; phylum Chordata; class Amphibia; order Gymnophiona; family Ichthyophiidae; genus Ichthyophis; species Ichthyophis bannanicus. The sequence continues at coordinate 600,789,217 of CM066031.1, read as the reverse complement.
AAACTACCAGCAGACAGATGCACAAAACTTACAGATGGCTACAACAAATGTTTGGAGGCTGTCGTCACTGCCAAGGGTTGCGCAACTAAATGTTAGTGAAGGGTGTCATTAATCCTGTCCAGGTTATATTTTGTTTGTTTTCTCAGAAATTACAACATCTAAGTTGCACAGCCATCTTTTTTTTGTTGTATATCTTTGAACATACTATTAAAATATTACGATGTCATACAGTTGGAATATTTCCAATTATTTCTCAAGATATTGTACACAACATACCTAAAATGTAAGGGTGCCAATAATGCGGATCACAACTGTAGCACATTTAAGACTAATCAGTAGGACCATACCAAGCTAGCAATGCACCCTGTGTGACCCGTGAACCTAGTTCCCGCCCCCCACCCACCCACTCAGCTACATGCAGGAACTCACTTTTGTCAGGCTTCCTGGAAGCTCAGTGATGACATTAGCACTCCTTATGTACTTGCGCCCTGTGCAGCCGCACCTCTCGCACAGCCCTTGGTATGGCCCTGCTAATCAGAGAAAATATTTTTGCACTCAATGCTTAATCAAACTCTGGAATTTGTTGTTAGAAGATGTAGTAAAAACTGTTAAGTGTAGTTGGGTTTAAAAGAGGTTCAGACAGGTTCATGGAGGAAAAGTCCATAAACCATTATTAAAGTGGATTGGGGAAATCCAATGCTTACCCCTGGGATGAAGCAGCATGGAATCTGTCTATCTTTTGGGAATCTGACAGGTACTTGTGACCTGGATTGGTCACTGTTGGAAAAAGGATACTGGGCTTGATGGACTTATAGTTTGACCCAGTATGGCATTTCTTATGTTCTTAAACCCTAACCACCTTACTGGATAGAATAAGAATCTGATCCTATAAGGGGCACATTTGGGCCATCTGGACAGCCAAGCACTGGATAGGCTGGACTGTAGCCAATTCTGCACCGTGGGAGCAAGACACTCCCATGGTAGCAGGATCAGGCTCTGAGACGGCCCGGCATGCCCCTGCAACAGCCATGGGAGATGTCCAGGCAGCAAGATAACCAGCCCTCCCTCGATTCTCGCTGGTATGCTGGTGCCATGGCGTCCCATCACCATGGCACCGGAATGCTCAGCAGGAGCACCGACGGCCAGGCACCCCACCAGACCAGTCTTTCCACTGCCTGACCCTCGGTGAGGTCTGTCAGGGCCTCACCTCCTGTGGCTCCATTACTTCTGGGAGGGGGGGCTGCCGGGCCAGAGTGCATGGGGGCACTGTGCTTATTCCACCTCCGAGGTGGAATAAGCTGGGCGTCCTCCTGGTGATCCCCAGATATATAAGGCCATGACCTGAATTGGCCCTGTACGTCCTGGTGCCTGGCTCACCCACGCTCTGCCTCCGTGCCGCCCCCGTACAGCTCTCCCCACACAGAGGCTCTGAGCATGCGGGAAGAGAGTTTCTCTGCATTTGGGCCAGACGGCTAGTAGGGCTGCTTGTCTCCTCAGGACATACAGTCCTCGCTATTCACCTTACAGAATTGGGCCCTAAATGGGCTTCTCGATATTTATGTGCCATTATCTACTATGTAAACTAGCAGTTTAATTCAGCTGTGTTTCCCACAGCAGCTGTATCCAGGGTAAATAAAGTATGAGTTACAGGGGATTGCTGCCACCATAGTACAAGGTCTGGGGCTAATATTGCTACTCCCAGCAAGCTCATGGATGTCAGGCTGTCAGTGCAACCTTGACAAGGAATGCAGGATAACTGAAGAACGATACAGTAAATGAACAAGACAGCTGGTAGGTTAAAGTGTGGAGGAGAGCCTGGGACAACAGCCCTTGGCTTGCATTTGTCAGCATGCTCCTAGAATCTATTTGTGCTTTAAAATGTTGCGTAAGCATAAAATAAATGGAGTTCTAATGAACTGGAACTTGTTGCTTCGGGAACCAGTGTTTTTTGTGCAGCTTAGTCAGGATTTTTCTGGCCTTGACAGAATGGCTAAAGCATGTACTCCTTGGTGGCTGCCCTGCACAAGTTCTCAAATGTCTCTCAGCTGACATTTCTTTGGCACAGGCTTAGCAGATTAAAAAAAAAAGAAAGAAACCTCTCCTACTCAGTCGATTTTGAGCTTCTGACAGAGAGCTGCATTGATAACGGTAGCAGATGCAGAAGGGGCCTAACATTTGCTGACAAAAAACGTTTATTTCTGTTATAGGCATAAAAAATTAATCACTAAGACATTTTTCCAATTGAAAATAAGAAGGCTTTTACGGTATTTAAGTGAATTAATCACTCATATAATGAGTCAGGAAAACGGTCTTACACAAAAGGACTTTTTTCTGTTCTCTGCTGCCCATGGGGGGAGGAATAAGACCCAAATAATTCTATAAACCAAGTTCTTGCCTGATACCCAGAAAATGTACCACTTGACCAATGATAATGAAAAATCCCCATCGATATATATATATATATATATATCTCAAATGACAGCCTGAAATCGGGTATGATTGTGTTGTTCAAGCTTTGTGCCCAATGAGGAGAGTGATTTTCAAAGCCACCCACCTAGGCAAATTGGACTACTTGAACATTTCCCTCCTTTAATCTTGCTAAAAGCATGTGCAGATTTCTAGAATGCATGTACATTTAGCTGCATTACATGGAGGCGTTTCCAAGGGTGTGTTTAGGATGCCAGATGAAAACAGCACATACGCGTTCTATTTTCAAGCATCTGTGTGCTAATCTGACCTTGCCTGGGTGACCAAGTTCATGCAACACACCATGGCATAATGAACTGTAACCCCTTTCTGTGCTGCCCAGACAGTTACTACTTCAACTGCTTGGCAGACAAAGGAGCACACCAATCCTAGAAGCTTTCTACCCAGTCTCTCTAAGCTCCTGGATTTTAAAAGTTTCAGGGTTATCTTGGTGGGGACTGGCACTTGGCACTCTCCCTCACTTCCTTCTCAAATAAGAATACAATCCTGAAATTGTTTTCTGAACCAAGAGTACTTAAACTTAAGGATCACTGAGAAAAATAACATTAACAAATGGCATTAACAATAAACCAAAACTTATGGTACAAAAGCAGACAGCTCTCCTCTCCTTTTATTTAGTGTATTTCTTGTACCTCATTCCTTCCCAAGTCTCTGCACCTTAATCCTTATCATTGTGTTCCTGGGAAGAGTTACTTAAAGACCGGGGAATAAGAGGCTTTGGAAGGATAGAGAGACAGGGAATGAGAGGACTGTGTTAAGGGTTGGAAAGTGGTAGATGCAGTAATGAGTGAGGGTTGAGGATGGATAGTAAGGAGGGGGTGTAAAATCTGAGTTGATAGAGAGAAAGAGAAAAATAAATGGAAGAAGGCTGAAAGGAAAAGATAAATGCCAGAGATAAACAGAAAGTGAAGACAACAAGAGGGGAGAGAAATGACAGATGGGCCAGAGACCCTAGAAAGTGTGTTAAGAGAAGACAGAAGAAAGCAGAAACCAGAGACTGAGATCAACAAATTAGAGAATAAAATGGCCAGTCAACAAAGGTAGAAAAAAATAATTTTATTTACAATTTAGTGATTGGAATATGTCAGTCTTTGGAATTTACATGTTCTATCTTTCTATTTTGCACCGTGCAGGGGCATATGCATCTCTGTCTTTCCCTGGTGTTGTACTGTATGCAGGGGTGTAGCCAAGGACTGTCCTGGGTGGGTGATGCCCTCTCCGCTTTGGCATCAGACCCATCCAGTCAGTGGCAGAAAAACAGTTGAATGAGAGGATAACTGAAGGCAGTGTCAACATTCACACTGTTTTATGCCCATGCATGTTAATCCCAGACCTCACCAAAACATCCTGGCTATACCACTGATGTAGGGGCTGGCTTCTTGGGGTTTCAGTTTAATTTTTGTCTAAGTACAACTGTTTTTAGTATGTGGTAATTTACTCCCTACTCTGTGAGGCTCAATCTATATTCTGAGTGCCGTGACCAAGGTCAGGTATTTCGTTAGCTTGAGTTTCTATGTAGGGATTAGTAGTAATCTGGTTTGTTCAGTTTTCTGAATTGATGTATGGATGTTCTAGGGCATAATGCAATATTTATGGTGCTGCATTTTTCTGGGTAGGCCTCCTCTGCAATGTTCCCTCTAATTTTCTGTAGGCTGTGTGCGCATAAAATATCAGCTGTGTGCAGCTTTTGAAGAAAGGTTAAATTTTTGTGCGCCACATAACGACACTCGGAGTTATATACAGAATACAGTATGTACACCACATTGATTTTAATCAAATTAAATGAAAATAGACTACTAAATGAAGTGGGAAATTTCTAGTAATTACAATCATAACTTTTAAATTTTAAGACGTCTGTGGTGTTTTCTATCAGAATCAGAGCTGTAATTTTTGTGCGCTCTGTTGTAAAGTATGTGCGCTCGCTCAGCAAGGTGTGTGCGCGCGCACACGCGCACAGCTTAGAGGGAACAGTGCTCCTCTGTAAATTTTGGAAGTTGATGCTGTTCTGGTGTGATTGATTTTTTCTCTATAGGTCCTAAGTAATTTTTGTAAGATTTTGTATTACTTCACAATATGCTCACTACTGATAAGGATTTATAATCGCTGTTACTGAAATGACAACAGAATCAGAAATTATTTTTGGTATGTTGAGTTCTGTGGGAACTGTCCTAGTTTTGCCCTGCACCCATTACTGGAAGAGAAGTTTCTTTGGATGTAGAAAGCATAGTTTAAAACACCAAAATAACATTAGTTATAATAATTTTATTTTGGTGTTATAAACTGTGCCGTGGTTCTTTTTGTTTTTATTCCTTTCATGTGTGACCACCTTCTATCTCCTTTGTCTTTTGCAGAATATATATTTACATTTAATACCAGAGATGTGCAGTGTCAGGAGTCAATATCTTTTATATTAGGGTCCCAGGCTACATAATTAAACTGCTACAATTTTTGTTGCATATGTGATACATCATTGCAAGGTTGGTTGTTTTTTATTATTTAGGCTCATAATATTTTCTTTTCTTTATTCTTGGGGCAGCCACCTAACCAGTGTTCTGAGTGAGGGGACCCTCTGTTCCCTGAGGATGCCCCTCCATTTTGGCTGCTGACGGGGGGGGGGGGGCGGGGTGAGCACCAGCTCATCTCTCGCCTCAGGCAGCAGATGCCTTGAGCAGCCCCTGATCACACCCCTTTGCTTGAGTACCTCTAGGATATAGCTTGTGTGGGTTCCTTCTCCTGCATTGGTAGCTGCTGAAGATTGTAGTCTTCCCCATGCTTCTCCTTTGTCCTCTGGCTCCTGAGATCTGGTGGGACTTATGCAGGTATATTTCTGGAATCGTTTACTAGAATTAGCTTCCCCTGCCCCTTGGCAGTGGGTCCAAGTGTGTTTTATCCTCTCTTTTCTGGTTGTGGTGGCCAGTGCAAATATTCCTTCTTGCAAGATGATGGCTCTGGCTGAGAGCCAGAAGCATCTGTCGATTAAGGACAGACATCCCCTTAACACCTCATGGTACAATGTCTACGGGCCAAAGACAGAAATCTCCCTCTCATCGGAGTCTTCTCCCAGCCTGAACTGATAGGCAGAAAGAACCTTCCCTAATCTAGAAAATATCAAACCTTTCTTTCTACTTCTGGCAATATTTAGTAGGGACACTGGATGGGGCTACTGCTCTCAGTGCAGCAATCCAAGTAGTTTCTATAGAAGCATGGCAAATAATGTATATACTTAGTGGCTGATATTGAAAACTCTATCACGATAATACACAGGTGGCTCTCCAGCTAAGGGTGCTCAGTGAGATATTCAGGTGCACTATCCAGAGAGTGCCACTGAATATCTCCAAATATCACCTCGGTACAATCCAGTTAGCGCAAAAGCAGTCCATGGGTGAAGCAGAGGCATTACAGACGCTATCCAGATAAGTACCAATCTTATCCAGATAGGGGTGATTTCCAGCCCGCACTTATCCGGATAACAATTTAGGCCTGCTTTTTATGCGGCCCAGGATATCCCAATAAGTGTCAGCTGAATATTGCCACTCTCCAGGTAAGGTCATCACTTATGCAGATATTGCCACTGAATATCTGGCCCATATTTAAGTGCTGCAACTGATTTTCATGGAATTTAAATACTGAGCCAATTGAAAATCAGGCCTCGATGGTAAATAAAAGATTCTGATGGTTATCATGCATTTTACTTGACAAGACGCTGACACTGTTAGAAATGCTATGACCTCATACTAATGGCAGTTACTACATCAACAACTCGAAAGATTAATGTGCACAGTAAGCACTGTTTTATGAACTATTTGGAATTCATACACAAACTGCATATATACAAGGAGCACTCTGTGCCTGCTATTCATTTGTGATGGCTATGCGCCTCTAAGGTGCATAGCTGTCGCCACTATTTCCACTACCGGCAATGAATATCTGGGGTTTCCACACAGCCACACATGATGCAGAAGCTAACTGTGCAACGGCGATATTCAGTCACTACCTGGTTAACTCCGGTGGCAAATGTAAGGACAGCTTTTGCTGTGCCTAATTTTTGCCACTAAGGGATAACTGGCAGCGGCTCATTATCGCCACTGCACGGTTATCTGGTTCGATGGACTGACTTTTTATCTTTGCTTTTATTTAAGCTTTTGTTTTACCATCCCAATTGCTGTTATGATTTTAATGGGGCTGGTTTTCACTATTTATTATGTATTTCCCTTTTATTTATTTTATTCTTTTTGGCATAACGCTGCAGCCGCTTCCCCGGCCGTAGCTCTCCCTGGAGGAATTGAGCTGCCGGGGCCGACCGATCGCTCCGCCTCCCCTCCTCCACGCAGCGCCGAGCTGCCCAATTGGGGCAGTTGACTGGACTTCAAAAAGAGCGCCATCGGGCGCAACCGCACCTGAGGGCCTCGCCAGAGGGCCCTTTGGCGTGGCCCTTAGGCGGCATCCCCAACGAAGCCACCGTAACCCCGCACGGAACAGACAAATACTGAGGGCAGCAGAGCTCCACCCCAATGACAACTGCATGAAGTTTCCACCTAAGTGAGCCTTTGCTGATACCGACCAGATCCCCTTTCGTGAGTTTGTGAGACTGCTCTAGTATACCAGTTCAATTTATAACTCCTATCTGATATATTGTCAAATACTCTATCTAGTTCTGTCTTTTTACACCATACTAGACCTGTGCTATATAGTGCTGTGTAGTTATATCAAACTAGACCTGTATTATCTAGTGTTATCTATTTATCCTATACTAGACCTGTACCATATGCCTAAAACACTACCTGATGCACTAACTGACTGCTCCGCAATGCTAATACCCAAGATGACGCCTTACTTCTGTGCCTTAACCAGCTGCTGCACTCTCTTAGGTCTCCTTCACGGCGCACTTACCCTCACATCCTCCTACAACCCCATTCCAGTCCTACAGGGCTCAGGGAGGAAGTGGTCTTGTCCCCCCCACCATCCAACAGATGGGAGTAGGCGCACGCCATGCCCACACCTCATCTATGTCTCCTTTCAGCAGGCCAAACCTTCCCAGCGGGAGAAGCACACACATCCCCGCAACCTGAAGTGTGCCCTTATAAATGCACGCTCGGTCCGGAAGAAATGGCAGCACGCTGATGACATTATTCGTGCGGATCGGCGCATCATGAGTCGGGAATTGTCCGTACAGCTTTCCGTCAGTAGAGGTAGTGCAATAGCAATTATTGACTCTTTGGGATATTCAAAGGTGTGTGCAAGATGGGTTCCGCGAAGTCTCACAACTGAACACAAACGCCAAAGCGCTGCAACTTGTCTGGACTGGTGACTGAGGCAGGACGCCCAGACTGCGGCCGATCTTCCAGTTCCATTTTACCACTTCCTGAAGCCTTTACTCTCTTCACCCATCATCCAACGGTGCTCCTACCTACCGCATACACAGCACACAACCGTTTGTGAATGTTTCTCACACTTTCTTTCTCCTCCACCAAGAATTCAATTACAGCTCGCTGTTTGTACCGTGTGTCACTCACAGATGCCATTTGAAGGATCACTACCGCCTCGCTATTTGTCGGACGACTGTAAAATTACATACATGTGTCCTTTGAAGTTCCAAGTTACTACCCTTTAAATTTCACACCTCTGTCTTCATTCTGGACTTGGAAAAAACATGTGGGGCATTACTTTGAGCAACCCTCGCACTAGTTTTACATGGCTGTGGTGGTCTCCACTAGATACTGATCCCTTGTATTTGTTATTATTTCCATGATTTACAGTTTTTTAGTTACACGGGTCTCTTTCTGTGCTGAGTTCACCACACAATCTTTGGTGTTTATTCTCATCTCAGGAACGCATGCTTGTGCTGAGTTTGAAAGACAGCTGTATTGGACACATCTCCGATTTGTACATAAAGAATTATGAGATTCATATGATATTCCCATTCATATTTCTTTGCCTTCCCCCTGCCCCCCCCCCCCTCTTCACTTCTCTTTCCAGAATAGACTCATTTTGGCTACTATAAATGCATTTCTATAGGCTCTGGCTGACCCAAGAGGTCACCTCACCTCACCTCACCTCAAGTGAGTAACCCCTTTCCATACCCTAACCATTATATGTCTACCCTTCTATTTCTTCTATTTCAGATCCTCTGTAAAAGATTGTTTTTGCTTATTCTTTCAAGTATGACTCTCTAGGTTTAATTTTATCTGTTATGACACTCACTATTGTGTTTACATGGTCCAGTAATATTCCCTTCACAATATTTATGTTTAATTGTTATATAGTTATCTTTTTATATATTGCTATTTGATTTTATTTTTCATATATGTGTGTTTTGTTTTTATTAGATCCTGATACCCCTGATGAAGGTTTCTACCAGCCAAAACACAGTCCGTGTAGGGAGGGACTTTTTGACGATCTAATAGTCCAATTGCAATCCATCCACAGTGTAATTCATCGACCTGCTCTTTTGTACTGTGTGTTGTACTTTGCAGGATTTGATGACTTTTTCTTCTGCGGAATATTTAGCAGCACTAACCTTTTTAGTGCCACTGAATATCCCGCTTAGCAGCATTTACACGGTTTGCAGGTCACTCTGGATGTCTTCGGAAAGGTTTCCTGTAATCTGGTCACAATATCTTGGCTCTTTTGGTCTTCTCTGGCCCCCTGAGCAGTGAGAAACAGAGAGAGAAATACAGAATACAGCATACTCAAACACAAAGTTCCTCTTTCTGTGAGCTCATAGGGAGCCAGCGGAAGGTTTATGGACACACATAGTTTCACTTCTGCTGTGTCGAAGTTTTTCACCCATAGATGCTCCTTTTATTATAGTAAAAAAGGGAAGTAGCTCAGTCATTAATCATAAACATGAAATAACATAAGCTGTCACTAGAATTCTTTTACCAAACAACACCTGATTACAATGTATTAGATAAAATTTCTTTGAATATGACAAAATTATTTATAACTGCAGAATTGCAGAAATTACACTGTGCCAGCAGTGACCTATAGTTGACTGTATATTGAATTATGAAAAGCAGAAGTGAAAAGTCAAACTTGTGAGTGACTGTCATTGTTACCAAAATTCATCTATTCATCACATTTTAGAGATCTCTATCCAGAAATTCATAAGCTTGCTGAATTACAGATTGGAGTTTTTCATACCTGTTCATTCTTACATCTTTGCTTTATCAAGGCAATCTATGTGCCTATGTGCCTTTATAAAATTCCCCAGGGAAAGTAGGCACACTTGTTCCTAGGCCAGTCTAGTTGTGTTTGTTTATGTGCCAGAAAGAATGGGTACATATTTTATAAAGTATAGGGGGGATATTCAGCGGCGATGGCTAGTTGCTTTACAAGCTGTCGCCGCTGAAGTTTATCCCTGAATATTCAATGCCGGGGCAATATCCAGCCACCGGCATTAAATATCCAGGTTGGCCGCAGAACCCAAAAGCTAACTGGGCAGCAGCTCAATATTGCTGCTGCCTCATTAGCGAAGGGTGTCACCCTGGAATGTCCCCAACACACCTCGGTGCTAACCTGTTAGCATTAGAGTGTGTAGTGGCAGCACCAGCAGATATTCAGCAGTGCAGAGCAGAGGCAACACCTGGGGGATAACTGGTTAGAAGCAATATTCAGCCACCAGCCAGTTATCCCATGGTGATGAAAGTTAGGCACTAGAAAAGCTCGCCTAACTTTCGCTACCATAGCTAACCAGACAGGGGCTGAATATTGCTGCTAACCAATTATCCCTAGGTGCTGCCTCCGCTCCACCCCTGGTGCTATCTGGCCAACCCAAATATTCAATGTCAGTGGCCAGATATGGCCCTGGCACTGAATATCTGGGTGCAGTATTCAGCTGTACACGTGCTAGCCGCCGGCACTGAGTATTCCCCACACTATTTCTTCAAAAGAGTTCAATGGGACTTGTCACGCCGCCACCGCTCGCCTCAAGCTAAGAGGAGCGTGGTTATTTTATAGGAACGTTTTGCTGTTTGCTTTTTTAGCCCTTTTCAACTATTTCCCGTAGTGCCTTCTGGGAAAGGTAGTCTTTGCTTGGCTGTATGTGTGCATCAGACAAAAAGCTGTAGTTAGGCTCCAAGGGTTAAGGCAAATGACAGAATTTATTTTACACAATGGTTCGTTCTCACCACGTACAGGATATTGGTTCAGGTCTCTGTGAAACAGAGTATTCCCCCAAAACAAACACAAACCAAAAATGTCTGTTTAAAGGTTTTCCATATTGCAGGATACACAGTCTTTTTAACAGAATGTATAATTCACTTTCTTTGTAGCCTTGCTGGCCAAAAGCACAAACAAAAATCACATTCACTGTCCGTGATAGTATAGCTTCTCTTCACCTGCATAAACCTTCAAGCACCAAATACAATTCAGGGCACAAGAAAAGCTCTGTTACAAAAGCTACTTTCTTACCCCAATGTTCCTTGTTCCTGCAGCAGGTGCTTAACAAGCTTTCCACAGCTTCCAGGGTTACTCCTTAGTCCTTGTGACCTTTCCCTTTACCAATATGAGGGAATCAGGGCCACCGGCTTGTGGAGTATGGGTTCCCTTCCCTGGTAAACTCTCTCTCAGGGTTGGCTTGCTTTCTCCCTGTTCCTCAGGTTTAAAGCCTTACACACAGAACAGTCCATAGGAATCTCTTCCCCATTTAGCTTTACCTCAGGCTCTCCCAGCTGCATAGGCTCAGAATCTCCCAGCTCACAGTCCTCAGCTACCAGCCTCCCGGGGAATCCTGGAGTCTCTCCTGTTCCTGGCTCCAAACCCTCTGGCAGATGTGCTATATTCCACTTAGCACTCTCCTCTCTTGGCAGCTCAGGGGCTCTGCTCAGCTCTGCACCGGTCAAGCTTCGCCAGCTTGCAGCTGTGCCTCGGCTCGTGGCAGTTTGGCTTCCTGCTTCTCCTTCTCCCCTGCTGCTCCTCTTGCTGCTACCTCCGTCCTTGCTGCTTCTCCTCACAACGACGACCCTGCTCTCAAACTCTGGCTTCAGTTTATACTTCCAGGGTTCTCTCTTCCACCCCTCCCTAGCCAGGTGATGGCAATCAGCCTGACTTCGTGCACCTGCATACTTGGAGCACTCCCTGCCTAAGGGGTTCTGGGCTCTGTATCCTCTCCCCTCCCTTCCACTAGGGGGAGCATGGAATGTGGGCCATGTGGAAGTTTTCTGATTCCTAGCTGTGTTTGTGTCTTTCCTATTCTGCCTCGGTAAAAGGGGGCCCTTTACTAGGGTGAATTCCCTGTCTCTTTGTCCTCCCTCATACTCTGGATAGGCTTCCTTGCCACAGACTTTAGCATGCAAGCACAGAAAAATTAGAACAAGGGTTTGATCCTTTCTTCTTACTTCTTCTACCTTTCGGGATACCCTCCTTCCCTTTCTCTGGACTTTGTTCCCTTTCACACACTCTGGGCTCCTTGGACCCTAAAAGATCCTTTTCAATACCTGATTCTGCCAAGCATGAATCTATCAGCTGCATACTCCATTCCTCTCCCTATCTAGAATTCCTTAGACTCCTGGATCAGCACTGAAGCAGCAGCTTCTCCTCTCATCTTTTCTCTGACTAGAGCAGCCAAACAGCATTGAGCTAGTGAACGGCTGAAGCACATCCTACCCAGTGGGAAAGCATAGACAATAGCAGGGGAAGGGTACCTTTAGACCTTTAGGGTACCATACCTACAGTGCCTAAGGTAGGGGTAATTTTATAAGCAACTTGAGGGCGTAGAATTGCATTTTACATGCTGATGTAGGCACTTACCATATTACCCTGGCATGTACGCGCGTAAAAATAGATACTAAGACAACATATGCAATAAAAATATAGATGTTCTTTGAAGCAGAGTTTGGGTGGAGTTGAGCAGAGTTGCAACTTACACACATGCTTCATAAAGTCGTGCCAAACAAAATAGGACATTTGTGTGAGGGTTCAGAGCAGGTATAAATGTCTATGTCTACTTTTTGAGGGGCAATTTTATAAAGGTACTGTGATAGTGTGGTGTGCGGTGGGAAAGAGTTTCTTTACAAAACAGGCCAGACAGCAGTTTAGGGAAAACAAAAGCAGTTTTTATTCTGTCCCAGCTTGTTAAACCTCCAGAAGCTGGTTCTCCCGGCCCTTTCTCCAGCCTCAGTTAAAGCTTCTACCAAAGACCTTCTTTGCATGGCTTTCCTCAGAAGGACTTCTGGCTCCATGGGCCTCTCTCCCTCCTGCAGCCTGCTGGGATCTGAACCTTTCTCTCTGAGTCACACCCTCCCAGCCCTGAACTCTGGGCTGCAGTCTCTCTTAAAGTGAACTGTTGATAATCTCTATGTAGAGGGATGGGTAACATTCTATATACCCCCTTTACACACCTCCCCCTAGCTCAACCATGCCCCGTTGAGCATCTACCTCACCTGGGACCCCTACCTGGGAAAGGAATTCTGTGTTTAGGTGAGTCTGACCAGTCCTATGGTGGACCTGGAACTGGTAGGGCTGGAGATATAAAAACCACTGCATAATATGGCTGTTGGACTCCTTGGGCCCGATTTTCAATTGGGCAGGCTATGGCACATAGCCCTGCTCGCTGACCCTTAAACCCAGATATTCAATGCTACGGCGACAGCATTGAATATCCAGTGATCACCGAAAAAGCCAGAAACCACCAAAGCTAACCGGGCAGCAGCGATATTAGATCCTGCCCGGTTAGCTCCTGCATCTTAAAGATAGGCGAGGGCTAATCAGGACCTCTTGAGCAGACAGCCTTCTTGAGATGCTGGAAGGCTAGTTCAAGGTCCAGTGACCACTGGATCCATTCGGGAGCTCTCTTCCGGAGGAGATTTGTTAACAGCTCCGCCACTTCTGCAAAATTAGGGATGAACTGGCAGTAATAGCCAATCAATCCAAGGAAGGCACGAACCTCTTTCTTCGATTTCAGGATGGGAACCTGGGCAATGGCATCCACCTTCTATAATTGAGGTCATCTCTGCCCATTCCTGATTAAATACCCCAAATATTGAATGTCCTGACCTCCCAGAAAACATTTCTTGGGTTTGGCCATCAACCCAGCCTTCCGCAGGCTGGTAAATATGGCTTGCACTGGGGTTAGATAGGTGGTCCAGTCTCTGATGTAGATGATGATGTCATCAAGGTAGGCAGCCACATACTCTGTGTGCAGTCTCAGTAGGTGGTCGATTAGGCATTGAAACATGGCAGGAGCCTCGTGTAATTCAAAGGGCAGCATTATAAACCGGAATAGACCTTGCTGCGTCTTGTCCTTAGCAGCCGGAGTCAAGGGCACCTGCCAGTATGCCTTGGTCAGATCCAAGGTTGATATACGGCATGCTCCACTGAGTCACTCAATTAGCTTATCTACTCTGGGTATGGGATACGCTTCCAGTTTAGAAGCTGCATTGCTCCTCTGAAAGTCACTGCAGAATCTGATGTTTCCATCAGGTTTAGGAACCAAGATGATGGGTGACAACCAGTCTCTCATAGCCTCTTCTATAATGCCCAGATTAAACATCTCTTCCAGCTCCTTGGCAATGGCCTATCGCCAGACCTCCGGAATCTGTTAGCATTGTTGTCAGATAACCACCCCAAGGTCAGTAATGATATCATGACAAATGAAGTGGGTTCAACCCGGGCAAGTGGAGAGCACCTTTAAGTTCCGGTGGATCAAACTTTCTACATCTCTTTTCTGGGCAACAAAGAGCTGGTCTCCAATCAGGACTTGAGCTGAATCTGACAGGGCTGAAATTTCTGGCCCAAATTCATCTCCCTGTACCACTACAGCTGTCACTGGAGTCCACTTTTTCAATACGTTAATATGGTAAATTTTGGCTTTCTTCTATTTATCTGGCTGGGAAATCCTGTAGTTAACAGGCCCCGCTTCCTCTTCCATCTCATAGGGCTCCTGCCATTTACAGAGTAACTTGCTCTTGGATGAGGGCAGCAAGACTAAAACTCTGTCTCCCGGTTGGACGGTGCCGTGCACGGCTGCCCAATTGTAGCCTCTGGCCTGCTCGGCTTGGGCTTTTTCCAGACTGAGATTGGCCACTTCTCTGGCTTTCTTCAGCCAGTCTTGCATTTATATAATTTTCTCCACCAAATTATACGTGACACAGAGTTCTTCTTTCCAGGGTTCCCTTACCAAATGTAATATGCCTCTTGGCCGTCTTCCAAAGAGCAACTCAAGAGGCGAAAACCCCATGGCACTCTGAGGTACTTCATGTTTGCAAACATCAAATAGGGAGGGAGAATCTCCCAATTCTTCCCATTCTCCTGCACAAACTTTTTTAAACATCTGTTTCAGAGTTTTATTGAATCGCTTGACAAGGCCATCCATCTATGGGTGATATAGTGATGTTTGCAGCATCTTGACCTTCACCAAGGCACACACTTGCTTCACCACCTTGGATACAAAAGGTGTTCCTTAACTTGTGAGGATCTCATTGGGGATTCCCACCCACAAGAATACTTCCCAGAGAACATTCGCAATCATAGTAGTCTTCATTTTCCTTAGAGCAATGGCCTCTAGGTATCAGGTAGCATGGTCTAGTATGACTAAAATATACTTGTTGCCTCGGGTGGTTCACTCCAAGGGACCTACCATGGCCACTCTTTCAAATGGCGTGTCATTGATAGGCAAAGGCACTAGAGGGGCAGGTTGGACTCTGGTGGGGTTATGAAGTTGGCAGGTGGGGCATGATTGACAATATAACTGCACATATTTATCGACCTTGGGCCAAAAAAATCAGGCTAAAACATGCTGTAGTGTTTTCTTAATCCCCAGGTGTCCCCCTAATAAATGGCTATGGGCTAATGATAACACCTGCTGACGACAGGGCTGGGGAATTATAAGTTGTTCTACCTCTTCCTCCTCTAGGGCACCCTCGGCCACTCTATAATAAATCTCCCTTTAGCACAAAATAGGGAAAGGTTCTTGCAGGGTACTCTCCGTTACCTACTGGAACCCCATCCACCTCCAAAACCTGCTTTCAGGCATATTTAAGGGACTCAGCCTCTTGCTGGGCCCTCTTGAAGCTCCCTGGATCTTCCCCCAGAAATCCACTCTGGGAAGGGAACCATTGTATTTGGGTCACTACTGCTGAGCCCTGAGCTATCCCCAGGGTTTTTATTCCTAGGCTCTCCCTCCCTGGATCTCTTCTCCATAGCCGCCCCCAGATTCTGCTGGTAGCATAGCTTTTTCTGGCGATGCCAACTCTGGGACTTAGCAAGTTTGGGATTCTCAACACATACAGGGTGGCCCAAAAAAAATGAGAACATCTCGTAGCATATAGATTATTTAAAAATTCAAAAAGACAGATGTAAACGATTGACAAATTAAAAGAAAAAAGATGGTGACCATAAATTGTCGAAATAAAGACGTTATATAGCTAAAAAAGGTAAATAAGTAAACTATTTAAGTTTTTAATTTACGAGATGTTCTCACTATTTTTGGGCCACTCTGTAGATCTGGGTCTTCCAGTGGGAAAATC
Source organism: Ichthyophis bannanicus (assembly GCA_033557465.1). Lineage (NCBI taxonomy): Eukaryota > Metazoa > Chordata > Amphibia > Gymnophiona > Ichthyophiidae > Ichthyophis > Ichthyophis bannanicus. The sequence goes on along the minus strand of CM066031.1, from coordinate 600,773,264 downwards.
TCTAGGAAATCTTACTGTCCAACTTAACGGAGCCATCAGTTAGCCGGGACCATTGCATACGGGAGCCAGGGTTAGCACCATGACCTCGAATGTGGCTTGGCCTGCTGGAGTCTTAAATGAAACCTGTGCCATGGGAAACTGTCTCTAGTCTCCATGCACACAGGCCAGTGTTACTGTCTTTGCATAGTCAATTTGAAATAAGGTTATGGTTTCCTGGCAAATGAGGGTCCGCACACTCCAGGAGTCTATCAAGGCCTGGAGAATGGTCCCCTTGAGTTCCACTAGAATCACAAAGTTCTGAGCCCCTGGGTGGGGAGTGTCCACAAAAGCGCAGGTGCAATGGGTGTCTAAGCTGACATCTATGGATTCTTCCGTACCCAGAGGGCATTTCCAAGCAAAGTGTCCCCGGGTTCCACACCTAAAACAGGTTAAGGGGTTGTGACTGGGGCCAGGCCCTCACCTTAGAGGTGACTTTGGGGGTTGGAACAGGGAAGCCAACATCTGTTAAGGTTTCCCCTTTCATCCTTCTGGGCTAACATCTGACTTCTTCCCCTTCTATCTGCTTCAGTTGCTGGCTGGGCTTCATGATACCCCTCGGCTATTTCCACTGCACTCTCCAGTGTAAGCTTGAGGTGCTTGAGGTGCTGATGAAACATTGGGGCAATCAAGCCCACCCAACAACTGCTCAATAGCACAATCTTAGCTATCTCTGGCCCAGTATTTCCCTCTGGTTGCAGCCACTTCCATGCTAGATCCTTAAACCGATAGAGGAACCTCTGAGGGCTCTCCTTTATCTAGAGCCTTCCCTTTCTGAATCACTGGCAATAGGCCTCTGGGGTATAGCCAGCCCGTTCCAGTATGGCAGCCTTGACAGCTGCATATGTGACTCACCCATCAGGGTTGGTGTCCTGGAATGCAGCCTGACTGCTACCCATCAGCAGATTCCCCAAATAAATAGTCCATGTCTCCTACAGCCACCCAGCCATGCAGGTAGGTCATTCAAAGTTCACCAAAAAGTGGTTTGGTTCATCTTCTGCTGCCATTTTAGGAAATGCTTGCGCTGGAAGGTGAAATTGCAGACTTTGTAGGGCCTGAATCAACTGCTGCTGCTGTTGTTGTTGCTGCCCTTCCAGCAGGGCGTATTGAAACTGTTGTTGTTGCTCCTGATACTGTTGTTGCTGTTGATACTGTTGTTGCTGCTTTCCTTCAGCCATAATCTGGAGGAGCCGTTCCATCCTGGCTTGTCACTGTTCTCTTGCAACACCACCACAGCTTCCTCTTCTGCAACTGAATTAAACCTGCAGTATTCCAGTTCCAACAACTTTTAGCAGCCTCTAGTGGCCAAAACAAAATCCGCCTGTCTGGCATTGACTAACCTTTTTCAAGTTCCCTAACTAGGGTGAGGCTAACCATCTTAGCCCACACAAACAAACCCAAAAAATCCTGACCTGCTGTACAGGCTCAGCCCTGGAGGTATGTGGATTTGCCCTCAGTCACATGGTTGGAGAAAATCCCCACACTGCTACTAGATGTGATAGTGTGGTGTGTGGTAGGAAAGGGTTTTTTTATAACACAGGCCAGAGATCAGTTCTGGGAAAATAAAAGCAGTTTTTATTCTGTCCCAGCTGTTAAACCTCTACAAGCTGGTTCTCCCAGCCCTTCCTCCAACCCCAGTTAAAGTTCCTACCTCAGAACTCCTTTGCACGGCTTGCTTTGGAAAGACCTCTGGCTCCACAGTCCTTTCTCTCTCCTGCTGGGTTCTTAACCTCTCCCTGTGAGCCACGCCCTCCCAGACCTGAACTCTGGGTTGCAGACTTTCTTAAAGGGGACTGTTGATAATCCTTTTGGAGAGGGATGGGTAACATTCTATAAATCCCCCTTTACAGATACATAGGAGCATATATTGCCTTTATAAGATAGGTGCAACATATGGAACTATGTGCCTTCCTTTCTTAGATATCCTGTTATAAAATGACTCTTATTATGTGTGTACAAATGATAGAACAACAAAGCAGTAAGAAATCAGAACAGGCTGAGTAAATAGTCCATGAATATATACCAGTGCGTTACCATTTTCCTGACAAAAGTGACTATGTATGAGTGTTCACAGAGTTTACTGTGTGTAGATTGTAACATTATGAAACTATAACTCCACCCACTGGTGATCTGCTTTATCAGAAAGTCCATCATAGTAAGAGGGAGACATGGGAATGGGAGAACAAAGACACCTGCAGAAGGGAAGACTGTCAGCAAAAGCTGAAGTGGCCAGTAGTAGCAGCAGTGGTGAAGGTGAGGATAACCATAGGATTAGCAATACCAGTCCCCTGGCTAATGGTTAGCTGAAAAGCAGGAAGAGCAGCAAGCTGTTTCCTTTTCAACTGTTGTTAGGGTGCAAGGCTAGGAGTGTAGCAGCAGAGCGCAGACAAACCAATGATACCAGGAGTCTGTTCAGAAGGTCCAAATCATTTATTTGTGCACAAGTCTCAAGCAGAATCAAATTCAAAATGGCTGAGCAATGGTTTCTAGTAAAACAACAACTTTTATAGACTTCTTCTCCATTCTAGACATAGGCAAACTTTTCATTGGTCCCAGTAACCCCTCTCACCCATCTATTGGTCCCGGTAACATTACGTAGTTGTCCAATTAGGACTCTGGTCTGGGCTCAGCACCTGCTTACCCCCTTCTAGTCCCAATTACAATGGTCAGTTCACCAACTTAGATACTTTCCTCCTCCAAGGTCATTTAGCTAGTTAGAACATGTGGGAAAGCAGGGCACTGTAACTTTTCTTACAGCAAGTTAATTAATTCCATAGAAGCTGTGCTCTCTTATCAGTACCAATTAGACTTGTTTTTCTATATTTTCTAAGTTTCGATTCTGCTTAGCTATACTAAATTGTGTTCAGTTAAGTTTCAATTTTACGGTGTCATCATTCAGGGGGGTTTTCATTCCTCTGGGCCTAACTACAGGCTTCATTTACAGGTCAAGCTGCTTAGGCCTGTTTGTTTAGTTCAATTAGCATGGATCATAGGCCTTCGCCTACCACATTCCCCATTTGATTATTCTCACCCGCAAGTGAGAAAGGGTGAGAATCAAATCACATAATACTAGGTAAAGATATCACTCTGTGGTATAGGGTAGTAGTTTCACATAGCTGGTAGCTTTGTAGCTGCCTTACGCTCTACAGTGTTATTAATAACTGAAGTTAGCATCCACAAGCAAAATGACAAGAAACAAGGGAGCAACAAGCAGATAGTCAAAGTCCATAGTTTGGCAAGAGTGGGAAAAAGAACTAAAGGATTAGAAGGTTCAGGAGCATTTATGCCGGACCACCAAGATGTCTTCTTTGTTGTGCTGTTGTAAAACTTCTGATTTAGACAGTCCAGCTGTCCAATCTTCATAGCAAATTGTGGTCCGGTGCGAACAAAACACAAACTGTCAACAATGGGGTGGGCCAATACCCACTCACTAGTAGTATTATGTAAATCAGTCTGATCATAGGGATGGAATAATTCAGTTCTTGAGCCTCCCAAGGCCACTGATCTCCCATCTTGGTTCCTCCACAAAGAGAAACAGTCATAAATGTGGAGACTAGATGCTACTGCTTCGGCAAGTTCAAGAAACAAGTTCTGGGAGGCATGAAGAACCTTCAGCCCAGTTCGCGTGGTACTTATACAGGCTGCACAGGGTGGTAAAGCAAAAGTCATTTCAAAGCACCCCAAGGCTGCTGCCAGAATAAAGCAATAATAAGAATTCATAATGGGCATAGTCTCTGGAAAATTGGTGGAACTGTTGGCATCCACAATAGATAACAAATGTAGAGTTGATTGTAGATCCTCAAGCTTCTGCCGTACGTAGACCTACCAGCTTTGTGGCCGGAGTAGGGCTGTAGATCCCAAAGTATCACTGTCCTCTGGGATGTCTCAGGTTCTTAAAATATCATAGTACAGTCTCTCAGGCTATTATTGCCTTGAGGAGATCAGAGCATTTGAACACAGTTTCTTAGAAGACTCAATTTCTTAACACAACACAGTCTATTTCTGATGATTGCAGCTTTCTCCAGATGCGAGGCTTACCTTCAGATAAACAGATAGTCTTGAAATAGTGCAGTTTCTGAGGGACCAATAAGTCTTAGGTCCATAGCTGTTGTCGTAGGGTGAGGCGCAATGGAGTCTCAGGATGCTGTACAGTAGTCCAGTGATCAGGTTTCCAAAGCAGTTGCTGGCTTTACTCGACTATAATGGATCCAAGGTTCGAATTCTGTGACTTTTACTGCAGTTGGAGTTGACAGGATGACAACATAGGATCCCTTCCAATGCAGGGCTAACGGTATCCTTCTCCACTCTTTGATCCACACCAAGACTCCAGGCTTGAAAGGATGCAGGGGTTCAGGCAAATTGATGGGTGATCGATTTTGCACCCAGGTATGAAGACTCTGCAAAACAGAACTTAAAACCAATAGTTCATGCCTAATAATTTCAGATCCTATCTGTCTCACATCTCCTTTTATTCCCTATAAATAGGCTACAAATTCTCAGAATCTCAAAAAGGGGAACTCCTAAAGACTTAGCAGGGGCTAAGTATATCCTAAGAAGGGCTATAGGAAGAACCTGGGGCCACTTCAGGTAAACCTCTTGGCAAAGTTTGGACAACTGAGATTTCAAGGTTCTATTCATACATTCTACTTTTCCTAAAGTTTTGAAAGCTGTAGGTAGTATGCATCTGATAATGTCAATATCTTGGAGCCATACTTAATGGACTTGCTTCCTAAGGTTATCCACCCTCATTCTTTGTACAGGGCCCCATATGCATGCAAGGTTGTAAGGGTATACTTGAAATCTGGGTACACATTTAGACAGGGCTCTTTTCCTATTGTTAGTGCTCTAGTGAGGACTATCAGTTCAGCTTTCTGTGGTGAAGTTTCTGGGGCCAGGGCTGAGGACTCAACTACCAAATCAGGGGTCACCACTGCATATCTAGCACAACAATGTCCATTGATGATGAAACTGCCTTCAGCCACAAAGAAAGTCTGTTCAGGGTTCTCCAGAGGGACATCAGTCAAATCCAGGCGGCTTGAGAATACAGTGTCCATAATTTCTAAACAGTCATGATCAGGGGATCAAGACCAACTGGTAACAACATAGCAGGATTCAAAGCTTGACTGACCTTCAGTTGTATCTGAGGGTTTTCACGCAACATACTTTGATACTTCAACATTCATAGATTTGTTAGCTAGTAGTTTCCTTTGTGTTTCATATTGGTTAGAACAGAGTGTGGTACAGTAACTGGAAGATTCTGTCTCAAAGTGATCTTGTTAGTTTTGCTCACTAGGAAGGCTGTAGCTGTAACAGCTTCTCAAATAAGGTTCAAGAGATTGAGTCAACACTCCTAGAACATTTCCTTGTGACTCATGAACATAGAGACTGAAAGGTTTTCTGGACATCTGGTAGACCCAAAATTGGTGACAACATCAGAGTGTTTTTTTCAAAGATCAAAAGGCTGCATCCTGTTCAAGTCCCCATTCCAATGGAGACTTTTCCATTCCTTTGATAGCTTGATACAACGGTTTTGCTAGCAGCGCAAAATTGGGGATCCATATACAACATACTTTGTGGCACCCAAGAAGGCTTCACTTGCCTCCTGGTGGTTGGAGTAGGAATACTGCATACAGCTGCTTTGCGTTCTGGTAAGGGTCCCAGGCGTCGAATTCCATTGGACAACGGGAATCCTAGGTATTTAACTTGTTTGACATAATTGCACCTTAGCTCTTGAGACTTTGTATCCAGCCTCATTAAAAAGGTGCAAGAGTTCACTGGTGGCTTGTAGACATTCACTTTCTGAGTTGGTGGTTATAAGCAAGTTGTCCACATATTGAAGTAGAATTCTTTCTCCTGGAATTACTGGATAACTTGTCAAATCTTTTGCTGAGTGAGGCGAGTTCTTGAATCCTTGAGGTAATCTTGTCCAGGTGCGTTGGCCCCGCCTTCCTGTAGTGGGGTCATGGGCTAAGCGTATGCAGAAAAACATCTTTTAAATCCAGAATGGTGAAATGTGTGTAGCTTCAGCAGAGATCAGTCCTAAGAGTGTGTAAGGATTTGGCACAACTGGATGTATAGTTCCAGCTGCATCATGCATTCTTTCTTAGATCCTGCACTGGGCGGTAATCACCTGTCCCAGGCTTCTTAACAGGAAGAAGGGGAGTGTTCCAAGGTGACTGACATTCCTTGAGAAGTCCATACTTCAGCAGTTTCATTAAATGGCAGTGGATTCCTGCAATGGCTGGTCAGGGAAGAGGATACTGCTTCACATGCACTAGTTCCGCTTCTGGCTTGAGGATGACGATGACAGGGGCTATGTTCTTCGCTAGGCCAGGTGCATTATCTTCTGCCCATACTTCAGGTGGGGCTATAAGGTTGGCGGGTATACAGGAACTTGTTGACTTGACTGGAGGTGTGTTATAGAACCGCCACTTCTCTTCTCGGGGAACAGTCAGCACCATCAATCCAGCAGGCTCTGGGTTCACAGTCATTTGCATTTCTCTCTCTCCAGCAAAGGATATCTGTGCCTGAAGCTTTGCAAGCAGATCTCGGCTCCAAAAAGTGGAATAGGGCACTCAGGCATATACAGGAACTGGTGCATTATTTTCTGTTCCCCTTGTTCACACATGCGGTTCTGCAGAAAAGGCTTTGTGGCCTTAGCCCCAGTAGCTCTGATAATGGTGATGCATCGAGAAAAACACAGGGGCTACTGGCTTTAGTATTCTGCTCCTGTACCCCCCATAAAGTCCATATATTGGTCCCCTATTTTCAAACTGACCATAGGCTCCTGGGGACCCAGGGAAACTTAAGAGTCTGGTCTGGCCTAGTCTTCATTCATGCTGTAGCCCTCTCTTGCTGGCTTTTTTTTTTTTTTAAATCAAGTACTCCCTCCTCCCCCCTGGGGTGGAGATAAGATGCGGGCATTCACTTCTCTAATGTCCTTCTTTTCTGCAATGGGCGCACTGACTCGCACCCAGTTTTTACTTCCTCTGCTCCTTCGATCAGGATAACCTCCTCCACATCATTCAACTAAAGCATCAGCAAGAAGATCTGTTCTCTTCTCCATCTTTACATTTACTTTCTCTATCACATTTAACAATTCACATTCTTTCTGATCAACTTTCATTAACTATCATGCCCGCAAATCCATCCAGTTTCTGTAATTTCTGTTTTATCTCTCTGGGACTGACTGACAAAAACCCAAATTCTCCTGGGCTGCTGGATTGCATGGGGTATATAGTGAGGCTGAATAATACTGTCTGAATAACACTGTTCATTTGTTCAATTAAATCCTAAAGCTTTCAGTTCAATAAATCAGTGGCAGAGGGAAAGTCACCTAAACAAGTCTGGTCAGCTGACTGGCTGGCAAACTACTTGGGAATCTGCAGGGAGGAGTTCCCCCTGCCCACACTGTTTCTCCTAGCAACGCTCTATCCAGGAGTTTTTTTTGTTTTTTTTTTTATGTTCTACTTCTCTGCTGTGGGTACATTAGTTCACGCCTACCGGGGGGTGACATCATCGGTGGACTGGGCCCCATCCCCCCCTTAAGCACTCTGAACGCATAGGGCAGGCAGAAAACATAAGCTTAGATTAAGCACAGACATACAATTTAGATACAGTTCTTTAAAATATAAAACTATTATTTTGCAACATGTTATAACATCTATTAACTGGAATGAAATTACTTAGCATGGAAACTAACTGCCAGCCGTAGTCTGCATGTCTCTGCAAAAGAAATTATTATTTTATTTTTTATTTTCATTAAATCTTACAGTTCAGAAAGCAGATATTCAAGAGACATGAAATAGATACTTTTCCATAGCGTTGGTGGATATCTAGAATGCATATACACCCTTTTTTTTTTTTAACAATAAATATGTCTTCTATCAGGTGCTTGCCACAGTAAATCAGGAAATAATGTCTTGAAATTTTTAAAAGACTCTAAAAAAACAAAGTACCCCCTTTTCCTCTGGACACAGACACACAAAGTTCAAATACAGAAAAACAGATGAATTTATCCTGAATTGTAAAGGTCGTCATTAGTCACTAGTACAGATTTCAAAGATAAAATCCTAACCCAATTTTCTTATTCACTCAGAATTTAAACCATTCATTCTCAGGTTGCAATCTGGTACACTTCCAACCCAGAATGCCACACCGTCCCCCAAGGTTCTTAACCTCTATTTTTGAGGGTCAAAGGAAAAACACTTTATTTGCTCTCTCTTGTCCGTGTCAGTTAGTTTTTTTTGGAACGACAGATATACTTCAAAAAACAAAAGAACTCCTGAGTCACTGTAGTTATCACAGCTGTAAAGTAATAACTAGAAAACTAATTATAAATTCATCTCCTATCACACTTTGATTAAATGAATCCTTTATTTTAAACAAGCAAGAGACTTTTCAATCGGGAGTCTTTTTTTTTTTTCCTTCTAGCAAGCTGTGTGAGAGCCACACCCCTTTGCTCACTGGAAATGATCACACTTAGTTTCACAGACACACAGAGACATGCTAGCAAGAATCATTTAAATCAGTGTCAAGTCGTGATCTAGTAATTACTTTATAGGTTTATAAATCAAAGGGAAAAAAAAACCCCAAAACAGTTTGCTTAGTTTCTCTATCATTTCTGAAAGGTAACAATAATATAACAGGAGCAGTTGACGTAAAAAAATACAGACAGAGCAGAGAATATAACTAAAAGCAGTTTACAGAGCTCCGATGAGGTTAATTCGACCTTCAAAACTAAAATTCTGACTAAATATTCCTATCGAATGGTATATAATACCTGACCATAGTAGAAGAAACATCACCATTAAAACACAGTGAATAATTGCCCTAAAATAAGCTCCAGTTAGCCCAGCAGCAGAACGCTGAAAACATGCCTTCATAGGGTTAAAAGGCACCTCTGCACAGACACGCCCCTTGTCAGCCTCACACTGTACTGTAGGAAAAAACTGACTGAGTGAGACATGTTCTTGATTTTTCAGTGAGTCAAGCGGTAAATTGTCATAAATTACCCAACAGAATATAATCTTACATTATACTAGAAGGGAAACTCGTGGTTTCAACAAAAAACAAAAAACAAAGACACACAGAACGACAAACATGCTAGCATTCAACGTATCCCAAAAAACACAGCCCAATCCTGTCTATTCTGACTAGGCCATGTTCAAATTCCAAAAACAAGAAGACGATAGTTTCGCCCCGTGAATACTCATGCAGGGGTAGTCGGACCGTCTTGAGAGGTGATCAAGCTCTCTTTTCCAAATTCCAAGTTCCAAGTTCAAGATTCAAATGGCAGTACTGCTCTGACTCATCTGTCTAGACATACCAAATCAAAACTATACTCACCGGATCCGGTCCTCAAAGTTCCCAAACAAGCGCATGAGTTGGACCTCGGACTCTCCTCACTCGGGTTCGAGGTGTTGGTTCCAACCGGGCCTGGCACCCTCCGAGGCCTGGCCCAGCTCCCTCCGATGCAACAGGACCGGTGGCGCCTGGGAGCCTAGCCCACGTCGGGAGGGCACGATCCCGGCAGGACCAAACCTGTTGAGGCGGACAGTCGTGGTATATTGCCCTGTATATTACCACACCTTCCCGGCCAACGCACCAAGAATATGTAGCAGCACAGCGCAGACAAACCAATGATACCAGGAGTCTGTTCAGAAGGTCCAAATCATTTATTTGTGCACAAGTCTCAAGCAGAATCAAATTCAAAATGGCTGAGCAATGGTTTCTAGTAAAACAACAACTTTTATAGACTTCTTCTCCATTCTAGACATAGGCAAACTTTTCATTGGTCCCAGTAACCCCTCTCACCCATCTATTGGTCCCGGTAACATTACGTAGTTGTCCAATTAGGACTCTGGTCTGGGCTCAGCACCTGCTTACTCCCCTTCTAGTCCCAATTACAATGGTCAGTTCACCAACTTAGATACTTTCCTCCTCCAAGGTCATTTAGCTAGTTAGAACATGTGGGAAAGCAGGGCACTGTAACTTTTCTTACAGCAAGTTAATTAATTCCATAGAAGCTGTGCTCTCTTATCAGTACCAATTAGACTTGTTTTTCTATATTTTCTAAGTTTCGATTCTGCTTAGCTATACTAAATTGTGTTCAGTTAAGTTTCAATTTTACGGTGTCATCATTCAGGGGGGTTTTCATTCCTCTGGGCCTAACTACAGGCTTCATTTACAGGTCAAGCTGCTTAGGCCTGTTTGTTTAGTTCAATTAGCATGGATCATAGGCCTTCGCCTACCACAGGAGGAGTTAGACTCAATGGAGAGCACTGGCAACAGGGGGCACCAGGCAGCAGCCTTAAGCAGCACAGCATTCCCTCTTTCATTCTGATCACTGTCTACACAGATCTTTCAATAGTCTACTGATTCAGAGGATTCATGTTTGGAACTTGAAGATTCAGCGTGAAGCTGGTTAGTAGTTTGATATCTGGTGAGCAGCCACAGGTAATGACTGATACTGCTGAGGCCAAAATAATCTATCAGTAGGAGTAGGTAGTTGAAAGCATAAAAGATGCTTCTTTCCATTAGTTCCTCAACCCCAGCCCCAGCAGCAGCTAAAACAGTACCCAATGTATCCTGCAAAGAGCAGCGGAATTGAAGCACTTTAGTGCTACGGAAAATCAGCATGTTACAAAATGCCTTCGCTGTTAGAAGGCCACATTGTGCTGTCCGCAGCATTTTAATGCTGCCAGTTCTATTGGTTCAGAGACTGACTGTTTTACTGATTGTGAAACTTTGACCTGAATTTTATATACATGATTTTCCTTTTCATGTATGATCTAGAGATTACAATATATACCGCTGAAGAAGGTTGCACGCTGAAACATGACCATGTAAGGTCTTTTTATTGGATTCGTTACCTGGGTTTTTATCAGTAAATAATTTTCCATTGCTAACTTTTTGTATACTCTACTTTTTTGGCAGCAAGAAAAGATAATGGGCCATTATTCAAATAGTGCCATCTAATATCGTTTGCAAAGACATCCATTGGTGTTAGTTTCAGGTGAGGCTGGTCAGTGTCTCGGGACTCCATCTTTCCCTCATAGGGGAAATCCATCATCCACTCTTATTCTCATAAGAACATAAGATATGCCATACTGGGCCAGACCATGGGTCCTTCAAGGCCAGTATTCTGTTTCCAACAGCAGCCAATCTAGGTCACAAGTATCTGTCGTAGTCACAAATCACAAGTATCTGTTGTAGTCTCCATTCCAATTATTAAATCAAATTTCATCATATTATGATCACTAGTGCCCAGTTAGCTCTTGTACCAAATCCTGTGTTCCACAATGGACTAAGTCTAAAATAGCTCCTTTTCTATTTGATTCCTGAACCAATTGCCATCAAAGGAAGAGAAGGAGACCTCCAAAAGATCAACCAAGGTAAAAACAAGAGCAGTGGAGACCTTGCTTCACATCAGCAGCAGAAATCCAGCTTAGAACAGATAGGGTGAGATTCCACATTACTCTCCCAGGGCAAGAGACAGGTGGCATCAAGATGGTGACCCTGTGCATCATGAAATGATTACCCTGGATGACTAGCCTCTCCGCTTGGTGGAAAATATGGGATTTATTTGCTGCTACAGCTTTCAGCCCCAAATTACACAGTTCCCTTCAGAACACGTTTTAGTAGATGTAGATACCTGCCCTGTATACTTTATGCTGTGCCTGGGTGCAGGCACAGCTAGCCAAGGCAGAGGAGAGTAACCACCATTTTACAAGTGACATCCGTGCATGCTGTTTGACTGCCTGGGGACACAACGTCCAAGAACAATACAGTCTTTTCGGTCTCTATTCTTGGAGATAAACTAGGGTTCCTGAAGTAGAACCAGTACAAACTGGGAGGCCTTTGGCACCTTCTTTCCACTCACTGCACTTTGCATTCTCTCAATAACAGAGTCCAGGCTCGAAATTGTGTTGTAAACTAAAATTTTACTTAACCCGTTTTGGACAGCTCGCATATTCTTTCTCTGTTCTGGATGATTTATTATATTTGTTACACTCAAACAACTATGAAATACCGGCAATAATAAAAAATATTAAAACTTTGCAGAAAATAGAAGTTTCACATAGTGTATGTTTTTCATACACTGGTCCAATATAGTATATTGTCCGTCTTCAGAAAAGATAGGATTCAGTTCCAGTATTCATTGACATATGATACTATTGAAACTGAAGTTTTCATTTAAAACACTTAATTATGATATAATATAGTTTATCAACAGTCCATTCTGATGGCGGAATATGATACACGTGAAAACACTTCTGATGCAGTGCGTCGATATTGCACCATTGAAACACCTAGAACAGAATGCTTGACAGCAATTAGTTTCGACAACATATTAGCCCAGCGTATGAAACATACAAGGCCAATATACGCACCAATAACTGACACTAAGTAACTTACAGTTATCTAAACCTATTTTCTAAAGTCTACAAATAATTTTATTTGCAAAAAAGTAGCTATTACAGCATTATAAGCTACTTACTATTTTTTGTGATCTTTTTATGTTGAGTCGCCAGTACCGTCAGAATCAGCAAACTTCGAATACCTATTAAACTAACTAGATCTCAGATAAAAAATCTGTATATAACGCTTTTTGACATAACGATAATAGCTAAACATAGTTCAATTGAATTTATAACCATTAATTAGTAAACAGTTGAGGAACTGGTTAAAAGATAGAAAGCAGAGGGTAGGGCTAAATGGCCAATTTTCCCAATGGAGAAAGGTGAATAGTGGTGTACCCCGGGGATCTGTGCTGGGTCCGCTGCTTTTTGACATATTCATAAATGACCTGGAAAGTGGAATAACGAGTGAGGTTATCAAATTTGCTGATGACACAAAACTATTTAAAGTTGTTAAAACCCAGGAGGATTGTGGAAAATTGCAAGAGGATCTTGATAAATTGGAAGACTGGGCATCAAAATGGCAGATGAAATTTAATGTGGAGAAGTGCAAGGTTATGCACCTAGGGAAGAACAACCCAAACTATGGTTACACGATGCAAGGTTCCACATTAGGAACCACCACCCAAGAAAAAGATTTAGGCGTCCTTGTGGATACCATGTTAAAACCCTCGGCCCAGTGTGCAGCGGCGGCCAAGAGAGCAAATAGAATGCTAGGTATGATAAGGAAAGGAATGGAAAATAAAACAAAAGATATTATAATGCCTCTATATCGTTCCATGGTGAGACCGCACCTTGAATATTGTGTGCAATTCTGGTCGCCATATCTTAAAAAGGATATAGCAATTTTAGAAAAGGTTCAGAGAAGAGCCACCAAAATGGTAAAGGGGATGGAAGGCTACTCCTATGAAGAAAGGCTAAAAAGGTTGGGGCTCTTTAACCTGGAAAAGAGACGGCTGAGGGGAGATATGATAGAAGTCTATAAATTAATGAACGGAGTGGAACGGGTAAACGTAGATCGATTGTTTACCTTATCAGAATATAGAAAGACTAGGGGACATGCAATGAAGCTACAGGGTAAACTATTTAAGACTAATAAAAGAAAATATTTTTTCACTCAACGTGTAATCAAACTCTGGAATTTGTTACCGGAGGATGTAGTAAAGGCTGTTAGTGTAGCTGGGTTTAAAAAAGGTTTGGACAAGTTCCTGGAGGAAAGGTCCATAAACCATTATTAAGAAGGGACCCAGGATATCAATGCTTGAACCAATACAAGCATTGTGGAACCTGTGTCCCTTGGGGAAACTGCTAGGTACGTATGACCTAGATTGGCCACTGTTGGAAACAGAATACTGGGCTTGATGGACCTTGGTCTGACCCAGTATGGCATATCTTATGTTCTTATGAGTAGTAAGTATGGAAACCTTATGTATGTAAAACATACGCTGGTCCAAAACAGGTTAAAGAAAATCAAGAGTCACTGACAGAAAAGCAAAAATGCAGATATTGACAGAGACAAAGAACTATAGTACAAACAATTACATTTCTTTCTCCTTTCTCGAAAGTTATAACAAGCTATTCAACTCATTTCTCTCTCCTTACTCTGTGGTAATCCTGATAGGAACAACTCTCCTCCTGCACTATATTCTTTAAGCGTACCTTTTGAGCTGGCAGCTGCTATAGGTGCTTTCCCCGATGTAGCACTTTGATAGCTCCCAGCTCTGGTGTCACTGGGGTGTAGGATGTTCCTCTGGATCTTCTCCTTTCTCCTTAGGACCAGCGGCTCCCAGTTATACCAGTGGAGAGCTTCTCCTCTCCACTGGTATAACTGGCTCCTCTCCTCTTGAGTATGGTGTGTGCTGGCAGTGTTTGCACAGACACAGTGGATATTGGATGCAAGGCCTGTGTCACCCTCCAGGTGGATCCATCTTGCTGGTGCAGTGGCTGTGGAGACAAAGTCACCTGCTGCTGTCAGGGGCGGCCCAAGGGGGGTGTGGGGCCATGTGCGGAGACTCGGTGCGGGGCCTCATTTGCATAAATATTTGCATAATGTTACCATATACTAACTTTTAGTAAACGTGCCTCTTAATGAGTGTATGGATAAAGAAAGACTAAAAGATTTCTACATTACTATAATCCAGTGCCAACTGCCAGACACATTAGGAACTACTACAAACACTGCCCATTTAGAACCCATAGCAAACCCGATGTATCCTAACAACACTACCAGGACTCACAAAGCACCATACTCTACCAATCAAAAGGCAACACTGCAAATATTAAACCAATACATTTCAGAGAACAAGAATACATGACCTACTGGCGAAAGAGAACAAGTGGCAATGTCAAATAGGAATTATATAAACAGAACACCTCAGCTCAGTTACACATGCAGAACATAGACCATCACCAAACAAGTAATCACAATTTAGAAACAGGAAGACAATAATTAAACTGGGAATCCCAAAAGCCAAACTTGGAATGTACAACACTGTAGAAATAAAACTATACATTAATTTGCTCTTGTACTAAACAAAGCACAGACGTTAATGATGCACATTTACCAGAGCTGACATATTCCAATTAATAAATTCAAAATAAAGAGATATTTTTCTACCTTTTGTGCATTTTTTTTCAGCTGTAATTGCTCCAGCCACTTTCTTCTGGTTTCTTCGTGTCTTCTGCTAACTCTCCATCTGCTGTCCATTTGTCCTTTCTTCTCTCTTCTAGTTTTTTTCCATTCTCTCTCTACATCTGCTTTAACATACTAATCTTTTTCCTTTTGCTCTTTCCTCATTCCTATTTCATCCACTCAAATTTTACCCCTCCATCCTCAATCCCCACTTACTCTCCCAATACCCAGCCAATTGTAGATTTTTTATCCCTCCCACACAAAATATTTTTCCCTTCTCCATTTTACTCTTCCAGCCCCATCCCATTCTAATCCTCCCCCAACATCATCTCCCTTCTAGTTCCAGCCTCACCCAGCATCCATTCCCTTCTAGTCCCTGCATCAGCCCATTTCCAGTCCTAGCCACCCATCAGCCCATTTCCAGTCCTAGCAACCCCCCAACCCAATACCAGTCCTAGCCCCCCATCAACCCACTTCCAGTCCTAACCCCCATCACCCCATTTTCAGTTTAAGCCCCCCCTATAACCCATTACCAGTCCTAACCCCCCATCAGCCCACTTCCAGTCCTAACCCCATCAACCCATTTCCAGTCAGCCCCCCATAGCCCATTGCCAGTCCTAACCCCCCCATCAGCCCACAGCCTATTAACAGTCCTAACCCCATCAGCCCACCTCGTCCTCACCCCTCCCCATCAGCCAATTTCCTGTCCTAGCCCCCCCCCATAGCCCATTATCAGTCCTAACCCCCCATAGCCCATTACCAGACAGCCCCCATCAGCCCAAAGCCCATTACCAGTCTTAACCCCCCATAGCCCATTACCAGTTCTAACCCCCCCCCCAACAGCCCACAGCCCATTACCAGTCCTAACCCCATCAGCCCACCTCAAGTCCTAACCCCTCCCCATCAGCCCATTTCCTGTCCTAGCCCCCCCATAGCCCATTATCAGTCCTAACCCCCCCATAGCCCATTACCAGTCCTAACCCCCCATCAGCCCACAGCCCATTAACAGTCCTAACCCCATCAGCCCACCTCCAGTCTTACGCCCCTCAGCCCATTTCCAGTCCTAGCCCCCCCATAGCCCATTACCAGACAGCCCCCATCAGCCCACAGCCCATTACCAGTCTTAGCCCCCCCATAGCCCATTACCAGTTCTAACCCCCCCCCCAACAGCCCACAGCCCATTACCAGTCCTAACCCCATCAGCCCACCTCCAGTCTTAACCCCCCCAGCCCATTTCCAGTCCTAGCCCCCCCATAGCCCATTACCAGTCCTAACCCCCCCCCCCCCCATCGGCTCAAGTAAAATTAAATTTAAAAAAAAAACGCTGGCTGCTACCGCTGCTGCTGCCGCCGCGGCAGCAGCAGAATGGACTGTCCCGCAGGGCCCCCTCTGCCCGGCTGAATCCCTCCCTCCGTCCCTCCCTCCATGACGGCTGAGCCCCTCCGTGCCGGCTTTGAGAGTCGCAAAGGGAGAGTGTCTCCTTCGCGTCTCTGTTAAGCCCGCAGGGGCTGATGGGAAAGGGCAGGAATCATTGTCACTAAGCCAGTTTTTCATAAAAACCCTACATACGGCACTGCTCGCTGATGCCTTCATTCTCATAGGTATGTTGTTTGCAGTAGATTCTTTCCATTTTTATGTTAAATCTGTTCACACACATTACTATGTATATAGATACTTTTCACAAGAACGAGATATGTATACTCTCTCCATCATAGAAGTCAGAGCTTCAGAGGGTTATATATAGAAGCAACTAGCACTAGAACAACGACGATCCTTTATAATTTGGCCGTCACATTTAGGATACAATACAGGGACTCTTGAGTTTGATGTGTCGAGCTTATATCTATAATTACAAGATCAGACTAGAGAGTTTGGTATCATTTACAGCGATTCCTGCCCTTGTACAGTTTGACGGCATTATTTTATATAAAGTTGGTTCTCAATATTATCACATATGTCATAGAGAGCCTAGTTACATTGATCTCCAATATGCACAATAACTGCCACCTTTAAGTACATGCACACAATTTTCTACAGATAAATATCACTTGTTGGGTATATCTACATACAAGTAATTCTTTTATGCCTGCAAACTTTACAGTTTATATAAGTACTTATCAATCTCTTTACGGTCCTACAGATGAGTAGAGATTGCATATCTCAAGAGTAAGACACATACGAGCTGAGTAGTATCATCAGGTTAGTAGACCCTACGGTTCTTTCTAATAAATATGTCAAAAGATTTACAATCCAATAGGTGTTTTATAAAATATATTCATTAGTACAATTTGTGGACAGTAGCATTTTACAAGTTTTTAGATTAGCTTGCCTTGGTTGGTCTGATAGCTAATATCATGTCTTTTTTATTACAAGATGATGAGAATTATCAAAATTAAGTTCTACATTGAATATACACAATTTGGGTAACAAGCTTTTACTAAGCATCATACCAAGTATCATAAGTAAAATACTACACTTTGCTTCTTATCATTTTATTATTTTTTATCATTATTATTAATATTTCATATATTTTCTTAATATTTATAATTTATTTGTCTTGTTTTTTAAGTCACGGGTTCAACCTCATGTCTTGCGTTCTTAGCATTTTTGTATGGAGTTCTCAGTATTATTTTACAAGAATCTTAGAATTAAGTACAGTATTCTTTGTCTTAATGTATATATGTCTATATTTGGATATGACTTAAAGGTACAATTGTACAGTCATTTTACTGTTATTTATATAGATGTATTTATTAGTTTTAATATTTTAATTTTTTAATCTTATTTTCATCCTATGTCTGACATTATTTATAATAATTATTATTTTTACATGTAATTTAACAATGCTTATTACTATTTGTTTTTAAGTTGTGTTCCCCCTGATGAAGGCGGTTACGCCGAAACGCGTTGGGGTCTTCCAACATTAAAGGTTTTTGAACATCCAAACCTCTTTCGTCTCTTGCTCCTTTGTGTATCCTGTTGGTTGTGCAAGAAACGCTGCTCCTTGCTGTGTATTCCTGGCTGCTGTGGTACAGTGGCTATACCAAATAAAGACAGGATTCTGCCTTTGGGTGGGATTTATATAGTGGTAGAAGTTTTCCTCTCCAAGGAGTTAGCTTCCAGCATTTATTCGCTGTCAAAAAAGTAATCTCCGCTGTTCTGGAAAACTACCATAACAAATGTAGGTCATATTGCAATAATTCCGTAGGACCACTGGAGGTCTCTGCTGCTTTGAGAGCAGAACCTAAAGAGTCTCTTTCTACATAAAATCTGGAGAGCACTGTTAGATATGTCATTGCATTTGATCAATTTTCCTTGGTCTCTAGTTAAATCTCCAGTTTCTATGTTTCGTGGGTTAATGCTTAAGATTTTAAAAATATCTGAACATTCACTACACCAGTTGCAAAAGATTGTTTTCTACCACCATTTGTTAAAAAGAAAACTGAAGAGGTGATATTTTATGTATTTATTTATTTACAGCTTTTATATACCACTATTTCGCTACGCTTTTGGATCTTGACTCACCTGATCTCCTTTTCTCTCCCTGTTTTACCCTTGCCTACACCTTCTGTGTTTTGTGTTTTGTCTTGACTTGATTGTAAGCTCTGATGAGCAGGGATTGTCTCTTACATGTCTGTGCAGCACTGCGTACGACTGATAGCACTATACAAATGCTCAGTAGTAGTAGTAGTAGTTTACAGCAAACATAAATCATCATATGCATAAACTAGAACATAAGCTCAAACGAAAAGAAAGAAAAGTGCTTTACAGAAGCATTCTTTATTACAGCTTTCAATTCATATTTCATAGAAAGTCTGGGTCAATTATTATCTCCATATTTCTAAGAACCCTAGATTCAAAGGATTTATGCTATTCACTTTGGAGCACATTTACTGAAGTGTGGTAAAAGTTTGCACTTACCATGTGTTAAAAATAAACACTAACGCACTGTAAGTGCAACGGCTGTGCACTAGCGGTCGTGGTGTGGCCAGCACATCCCCTACAGTTACTGCACTGAAAAGGCCCTTCCCACATGTTATTAGCAGTGCATGATAACCACAATATGCAGGCCACACCCACTCTCCACTGATAATCCGCGCAGCGTCCACTTCATCATGCGCTGGGCAGTTAGCCTGTGATTTTTATCATGCCGGATACTTTCAGCGCATGGTAACCGTTAGCATGGGGCATTAGCACTCACTAAAATTCACATGAACCATTATTGCGCTTTAGTAAACATGCATGCCTCTTTGAGAGTTAAGCGTCTAAATTGTCTTCTTTGAAATTTACTAAGTCTGTGTGCAAAACTTTATACCCAGTTTCACTGATCTCCTAAATCTAGGAGCATGAAAAGCAAAAGGCAACAGGGAAGATTTAGGACTGGTAGGGTAAAAAGTAAGCATTTAGCTCACGCCTTTCCAGGAGAAGATCAAGGCAAGTTACATTCAGATACAGTATGCATTTCCCGGTCCCCAAGGGCTCGCAATCCAAGTTTGTACCTAAGGTAATAGAGGGTTAAGGGCTTGTCCAAGGCCACAAGGAGGGCCAGTAAGGAGCTTAGCACTGATTTTCAGCACTAGGCTCATGCATTAGCCTTAGAAATATAGGTAAATGAATGGCAGGCCTAAATTTATAACTTTTAAGTGCCTAATTTAAGCTGACTTTTCAGCTGAAAGCTTAAATCCTTTTGTTTGGTTGAAAATAGGGCATAAATTTAGGAGCTCAGGGCTCGATATTCATTTGTGATGGCTATGCGACTCTATGGTGCACAGCCATTGCCGCCAAACTTTAACCCCAGATATTCAATGCCAGGGGTCATATGAGGTCCCAACATCGAATATCCAGGGTCGCTGCACAGTCAAAGATGCCGTAGAAGCTAACTAGGCAGCAGCAATATTGCACCGCTGCCCAGTTAGCTCCCACGGGTAAAGATAGGCCAGCTTTTGCTGAGGTTATCTTTACCCGTGCTTTGCTAACCAAGCAGCAATGCAATATCGCAACTGCTCGGTTATTGACTGGTGCCACTTCTCTTCAGCTCTGGAATGCCCCCAACAGGCCCCGATGCTGAGCGGTTAGCATCAGCATGTATAGCGATCGGGGATATTCAGCAGCACTAACCATGTTAGCGCCACTGAATCTCCCTCTAAGCGGCATTTACACGGTTTACAGGTCTGTAAACTATGTAAATGCCTTTGAATATTATGCCCTCGGTGCTTTTTTGAATATTGAGCTCTGGTTTGTTTGGAAATTGACTTCCAAAATGATAGGTAAACTCTATAACTATTAGTGTCGTAGTGCAAAGAAATTAGAAAGAGCATCCACTGTGCATGGAAAGGGGTGTAGTAAGCCTGTCAATGGATCTTGTGCCAGACCGGCAGTTCAGCTGTGGCCTTAATTGTTCACAGCAGTGAAGATAAGCTTTCTGCCGTGGATTGTTTTCTAAGGTTGGAGGAAGAATTTGGGGATGAGCTTGATGGTGGCTTAGGGAAGACTGGACCTGAGGTATGGGATATGGCATGGGGGAACTGGAGGTAAGGCAGGGAAGATGACACGTGAGAACTGGAAGTCCATCTGTAGTGGTGAGCAACTGATCATGTACCCTTCAGATGCCATCATGGTTGCTTTGAAACAGATGACGAATCACCTCCTCTCTGAGGAGAACTGCAAACCGCCTAGAACGTTGGGATTTGCAATATATCTGAATTTATTATGAATAAATAATAACAGATTGCTATGGCTCCAAAGACAGTGAACTAGATGCTGCAGAAATCCCACCCCAAAGTGGCACCCTTAACAATCTGTGGTGACTCTAAATCAACAGACGTTGCCACTGTAGCTGGTTCTGCATAATACACCCACTGTGCAGGACCAAGCGGTACATTGTGAACCAGTATCAGAAGGAGATGTAGACCCCCAAGTTCTTGAATTCAAAATCATTTGTCTAGTACATCCAGTATTCAATAAAACAGCTTTTGACAGACCTTTTCAAGCTCTGTGGGGGAAAAGTGCAATAACCAGAGCATAGCAAGTAGTTCATTCATTCTCCATGAGTTTTGCATTCCCCTTGAAATGGGGTTTCTGCCCTTTGAAACAATTATTTCCAATTGTAGCACTTCAGTTCAGTTAATATTTGTATAATAATTAACATGAGCAAGAACATAAATAGAATAAAGATTAAGCTCAAGGTCAATAAAGCAGCATTTGTGAATGTTACATAAATAGATGCAGCCTTTTACCATTTAAAAGGGAGAAGGTGATAATCCCCTCAGTAGTTCTCCCTAGCACAAATATTGATTCACAGCATTTCTCCTTCATTACTATACTTTGCCATTTCCCCAAAAAAAGAAAAAAAATCGATAATGAAGTGACTGAACTATGTAGCAGTGGTAATTGCCCCTTAATAATTGCTCTAATTATGCATGCGCCCTGCATTTTTATTTTAAGATATGAATCATCAGCTTAACCTATAACTTTCTGTTCTCCTACTGTATTCCTTTTCAGGATTGTGCTACATTACTCATCATGACAGCTCTGAGAACATCTTGCCGGGCCCAGGTTAATGCAATCGAGAGATTTACTTCTGTACAACCTGAGATAATAAGAACTGACAATACAATAGTAATGTGAAGGATGTGTCACAAAGCTGTCAAGTGAAAGAAGATCCAATAATGACCATGAAATAAACTACAGCAAGAAGATTTCACATATGGATGTGCTCCATTTTAGATTTTTCCACAGTGAAACTTATTAGGGTTCTTACCGGGTCATAATCTGTTGGCCATAAAGGGAAATACTTGTTTACAAATTCCACAGCTTCACTCTAATTCAGTGGTTCTCAACCCAGTCCTCGGGACACACCTACCCCGGCACATTTTCAGGATAACCACAATGAATATGCATGAGAGAAATTTGCATGCACTGCCTCCACTGTGTGCAAATCTCTCTCATGCATATTCATTGTGGTTATTCTGAAAACCTAACTGGCTAGGTATGTCCTGAGGACTGGGTTAAGAACCCCTGCTCTAATTTGATAAATAAAGTAAGGCAGTAGGGGAGTTTAGTTACTTTGATAATTGTGTCAGTGACTGCTAGATTAAATCCATCATTCAAGACACAAAAAATATCTTTTATCAATTTTTAATTATGGTTTGGGTATGCTGATAAGCAACAAAACCAAATGGGGGAAATCTTCAGGGGTCCCGGCGGACCTCCTCCCTCGCCGCCTCTCAAAAGATGGCTAGGGGAGTGCGCCTCCTGAATGGCACCAGCCCCTGCAGAGCACATTTCCTCCGCGGCAGTGCGCCGCGACTGGCTTCGGGTCAGCTGGGAAGGCTGGCAGGGATGGTGGCCCGCCGCTCCATGGCGGCACGTGTTACTGCTGTGAATGTATGGACAGAAGTCAATCTCACAGCCATGGAGGCTGATCTTATCTGGGCTACTGACACAATGATAACTCTGACATTATGAGCAGTGACATGACCCTCCAGAGTCAAGTCTGCCTGGACATAAGTGTAGAAGATGCAATCCACCAGCCAATTTGATAGAGTGCATTTGTTAATGGCTGCCCCTGGTTTGTTTGGATGGACTTTCTAAGGGCTTTAGTCCACTCCAAACAGAAAGTCAAGACTCTTTTGCAGTCAAATGTGCGCAATGCACTTTCACCTTTATTGTCCTGAAGCCTGGGAAAAATGTTGGAAGAACAAGTGACAGATTAAAGTGGCATTCTGACCCAACTTTAGGAAGGAATTTTGGATGGGTGCACAGAACCACCTCAGTGTTGAAAAACTTAGTATAGGGTGATGAGTTACTAGAGCCTGGAGTTCACTATCTCTGTGCACTAAAGTTACAGCCACCAAAAATATAATCTTCCAGGTCTACTGGCTCAAAGGGAGCTTTCAGCAGCTGGCTTAGCACCACGTTGAGGTCTTGTAACACTGCAGGTGACTTGATGGGAGGCTTTAATAGAAGTAAACCCCGCATGAACTGAACAACTAAAGACTGTACAGAGAAGTGTTTACCTTCTACATGATGGTTATGTGCACCAATTGCATTAAGATGAACCCTAGGTGAGTTGGTTTTTAAGCCTGACTGATAACTGTAGAAGGTATTCAAGCAGTTTTTTGTTGGACAGAAGAATGAGTCTAGGATTATCCCTCACACCAGATGGCAAACAATACAAACATTTTTGAACCTGTGTCTTTTGGGGAAACTGCAAGGTACTTATGACCTAGATTGGACACTGTTGAAAACAGGATACTGGGCTTGATGGACCTTGGTCTGACCCAGCATGGCTTATCTTATGTTCTTATATTCTTAAACCTCTTCTTTCAAAGTTATAGGACATCCTAGTATATTCTCTCCTGAAAATCAAACTGATTCTTGACAATCCATCAGGCAGTTCAAGGCTACCAAGACTACCCCCTCAATATCCAAGCTGTGAGGGCTAGGGACTTGATGCTGGCATGTAATAATTTCCCTGATCCTGCATGATTAAGGTTGGTGAGCTGCCCACTCAAATGGGATCACTTTTGGAAAGATCCAGAAACAGAAGGAACCAGTACAGCACAATGAAAATCATGTTTCCCTGATCCCTTTTAATTTTCAGGAGAGATTTTGTTATAAGAAATATTGGAGGATATGCAAAGAGAAGGTTCTCGTCCCAATCTAGGAGAAAGGCATCAGAGGTTATTTTGCCATGCGTCCCATCCAGGAGCAGAACTGTGGATACAGCACATGGCTCCATTTGTCCAACAGGACATTGGCTTCCCCAGTCAGGTATGTGGTTTTGGGTGTCATACTCAAGGAAAATCACTAGGGACTCAATGGCAAAGTTCCATATCCTGTTTCCCAACACAGGAAATATGACCTTTTTCCTCCCTGTTTGTTGATATAATACATCACCATTTCATTGTCTGTGTTAATCATGACAATTTGATTGACCGGCCAGTCTCTAAAAGACCACGGAGCATTCAACATTGCTCTCAATTCCAGGAAATATTTCTGGTGAGTTTCACTTCAGAGGACCATAATCCTCGAGTGTGAAACCATCTACATGAGCTTCTCAGCCCAGTTTGGATGTATCTGTTGTTCATAATTTTTGGTACAGTGGAATTTGGAAGGGGACTCAAACTCTAGAATTCATTACCCGAAGATGCAGTAAAAGCTGTTAGTGTAGCAGGGTTTAAAAAAGGTTTGGACAAGTTCCTGGAGGAAAGATCCATAAACCATTATTAAAGAGGACCCAGGAAATCCATTGCTTGCCCTAATATGAGCATTATGAAACCTGTGTACCTTTTTGAGAACCTGCCAGGTACTTGTGACCTAGATTGGCCACTGTAGGAAACAAGATACTGAGCTTGATGGACCTTGATCGGACTCAGTATGGCATTTCTTATGTTCTTATGTTCTTGCTAGATTAGAATGAACTTCTCTACAAGGTCAGAGAGTCTCAGATCAAACTGTGTCAGAAATGATGTCTTTGAGTGGCCTGCGTCCACTGCATGCTCAAGATTTATAGAGTTTGTCTCATTTTGAGACATGCAATGGAAGTTACACTGTTGAAGCCATGTGACCCAACATCCTCAACATGTGCCACACTAATGTCTGCTGATTCTTTTGAATATTCTCCATTACTGAGATCAGACTAGTGATTCTCCCTTGAATCTGCCTAGATTGGGTCTAATGCTCCAATGAATTCATGGTCAAGCTTACATTGGGCTTGGGGTAATTTTGGATGATCCATAGAAACTCCAGCACTCAGATAACTGTGCACATAGGTCCTCGAGCTCCTTCACAAATAGTGTTTTTGATCAGCCAGTCATCCAGATAGGGAAAATGTACGCCAAGTCTGCATAGATATACTGTGATTATTATGAGGCATTTTGTGAACACTCAAGGAGTTGACATGAGGTCAAACGGCAATATGCTGCACTAATAGTAACATACATAGTAACATAGTATATGATGGCAAAGACCAATATGGTCTATCTAAAGTGGGTGTAACTGCTGCTCTGTGCAAGTCACTCCCCTCCATGCCTTTGTTTAGTATTGTACCCACTGCTCCATGCAAGTCATCCAGGACCGGCCCAAGGGTTTCTGCCACTCCAGACAGAAGCCACGGCCATGCCGCTGCCACCCTGCTGCCTCTGATTCCGGCGGCGGGGTCGGAAGGGTGGCTCGGCAGACCATGTGCTTTGACACACATCGTCTGCTGCTTCTGACCCCCCCCCCAAAGTTGTGTAGGAGGGGGGTCAGAAGTGTCAGACCTTGTGTGCCAAAGCACATAGCCTGCCGTGGGCTGCTGATGCTGCTGCCAAGCCAAGCCGCCCCCCCCCAGGCCGTCTAGCCCTCCTAGTGGACAGTGTGGTATGAAGTCTCCCCCCCCCCCATGCCTTTGCTTAGCGTTGTACCCGCCTCTCTGTTCAGGTCAGCCCTGCTCTATTTATTGAAGTATAAAAGATATTTAAGTTTGCATTGATTTCATCCTCTTGCTCTAAAGGGATCCACTGTATCTATCCCATGCCATTTTGAATTCTGTCACTGTATTTTCTCCCACCACCTCCACTGGGAGGACATTCCAAGCATCCACCACCCTTTCAATGAAAAAGTATTTCCTGATGTTGCTTTTAAGTTTACTGCTTTGGGAGAAGTCAAGATGGCAAAGGCAGACTAGTCTGATTGCACCTTTCTGATTATGGGGAAGAAATGTAAGAGTAGAGGGGATTTGTTGCCTTCTCAATCCCCTCTTACCTTCAACACCTGTTTCTTTGGGACCTTTGGATGTTTTTTTGTTGCAGGTGCCTCAGCGTTCAGCAGATTCGGGGGAGGTAAGTCGAGCTGCAGTTTTGCCAGAGTTGGAGGGCTCGGCAGGTGCTTTGGCATCATCTCTTTCCCCTAATGTGAGGTCGGCACCAAAGATTCCCCACTCCCACCATTCCCCTGAAGACATCCTGAGTCTGGAATCCCCATGTTACAGAGGGCTTTTGTTGAACTGTGAAGGCCAGATCCAGGGAACTTTCCGGCAGAGGATTTGTGTGCACCAGAACAACTTTGGTCAGTAGGGCAAGCGGCATTGGGAAGTGGAAGTCCGGCAGTGAGGGTGATTGCCGGGCAGGGAAGAGGTGAGATGCCTGCAAGAATGGAAGTGACTTTGTCTCTATCGGGTGATTCAACAGTTTTTTCTTTGGAGCTGCCAGTTAACTTTATATTGGAATCCATATGGCAAGCCATCATTTCTTTGGGGGAAGTTTTGTTACCCCAAGTATCTCCTTTTGCTTTAAAGGTGAATACTAATGCACCTGCTGTGGAACATTTAGAAAACAATGTGGCAGCGGCTCAAGCTCAGACAGTGGATGCTCAGACTAAAGTTGCTATCTTGAAAGAGCAATCAGTAACTTATAGCAAAAACTTTACTTCATTTCAAACTAAACTGGAGCTCCTAGAGAACATGTCTCGAGTTAACAATCTGAGGCTGATTAACTTTCCCTGGTCTCAGCAAGGGATATGTTTAAAGAATACTGAATAGAAACTTTGGGTGTTTCTTCTGATTTGATCCCCCCTCTTGTTAAAGTGTACTATCTTCCGAATGTTAAGAAATCTGTGGGATTTGATAGGATTGAAGAGCAACCAGTTGATGTTCTGAATGTGACAGACTTGTTGGAGACTTCACGTAAGGAACTACCACAGCTATCTACTTTGTTAATAACTTTGGCGTTATTGTCTGATAAGGAATGGCTACTTAAACTATTCTTTCGTAAAAAGCATTTACTGTTTCAAGGTTTTCTGGTAGGGACACACAGAGGCAACACAGGGAGTTTCTCCTGTTACACCCTAGGGTTGTGCAACTGGGGGGGGGGGCTCTTTTTCTTGAAGCACCCTTGTAAATGTTTAGTGAAATATCGCTCTGTTTCTTATATTTTCTATGAGCCCTCCCAGTTGACTGCTTTTGTGAATGCTAGGTGTTTGGAATCCTCTATTGATTCTACATTTGAATTCTCATGATTTAATTATGCTGCATAGGTAGCCGGACTTGTTTCTTCTTAGGTTTGGTATAAATTAATTAATTTACTTATATAATCCTCCTCCCCTTATTGTGGGCTAGGGAGAGCAGACATGTATACTCAATTTGAGGTTTACTTCTCATTGTTTGCTTTAAGAATTGGTATATTTTCTGTTGTTCTGCTCTTTTTCTGTACAAGATTGTTAGTGGAACCTTCTTGGAATTTATTGTAAAATTGCATAAATATAAAATATTTAAAAAAAAAAAACAATTTACCGCCTTGCAGCTTCATCATATGCCTTCCAGTTTTACAGCTTCCCCTTCTTTGAAAAAGGTTTATTTGTTCATTAATACCCTTTAAGTATTTAAAGGTCTGTAACATATCTCCCCTGTCCCTCCTCTCCTCTAGGATATACATATTTAGGTCTTCAAGTCTCTTCTTACAAGTCTTCTGGTACAGGCTCCAAATCATTTTGGTCGCCTTCCTCTGAACCGTTTCAAGTCTTTTTATATCCTTTGTGAGATATAGTCTCCAAAACTGAACACAATACTCCAAGTGAGGCCTCACCAATGACTTCTTCAGGGACATTAATACCTCTTCCTTTCTGCTGCCTGCTGGTAACTCCTCTCTGTATGCAGCCGAGCATCCTTCTGGTTTGGCTTCTGCCTTGTCACATTGTTTTGTCACCTTGAGATCCTCAAACAGTATCACTCTGAGGTCCTTCTCCTGGTCTGTGCATACCAACCTCTAGCCCCCTATCGCATACAATTCCTTTAGATTTCTGCATCCCAAGTGCATGACTCTGCACTTCTTTGCATTAAATCTTAACTGCCAAGCATTAGACTATGGGGGTCATTCCAAGCCACGAATAGCAGGGATGTATGCCCTGCCTGGACATACATCTCCGCTAGTCATCCCCCTTGCTGTCCCCGTGCAAGGCTCCTTGTACCAACAGCAGAGTTGTACAGGGAGCCTTAGATGGGGGCAGGTGGAAGGCGGAGCGAGGGAGGTGCGTGAGCAGGCCATCACCCTGGATGTACATGGCCGATTCTGAAGTCGACCCTGTATGTCTGGGGTGGGCCAGTTAGATGGGGGACTTATTCCACCTCAGAGGTGGAATAATTCCCCCTAGACTCAAGGTAGCAGTGGCAGCCAGTGGAGACAAAGCAGGGGGGCATGCAGGAAGTTCCTCACAGCTGGACCCTGGCCATGGGAGGCTAGATCGGGGGTCTGGCTGCGGGGAAAGGACTTTCTTGGTGGCGGATAGCATTCATGGCTCCATAATTGAGCCACGGTGCCATGGCAATGAGACACCATGGCACTGCGGCTCCTTTATGGAGCCAGGCTGAGTTAGCCAGGGATCCGTTGGATGTGCGGCCCTTCAGAATTGGGGCCCGGCCTGCACGTACAAGCTGGTAGATGCCCCCGCAAGATCACTATACGTCCCAATTGAGGGGCTCTACAGGGGCAGGATATCCAGTAGGGAATAGGCCCCTATTCTTCCAGTTTTTGTAGACCTTTCCTCATTTTGTCCACTCCCTCAGAACTGTCCACTCTGTTGCAAAGTTTTGTGTCATCTGCAAAAAGGCAGACTTTTCCCTTCAATCCTTTTGCAATATCACTCACAAATACATTGAACAGTATCGGTCCCAGGACAGATCCCTGGGGCATGCCACTATGCACCTTCCTTTCTTCTGAGTGTATTCTGTTTACAACCACCTTCTGTCATCTGTCAGTCAACCAATTTCTATTTCAGTTCACCACCTTGGCACCCATCCCCAGGCTGCTCAGTTTATTGATAAGCCTCCTATGAGGAACAGTATTAAAGGCATTGCTGAAATCTAGGTATATCATATCCATCACATGCCCTTGATTTAGTTCTCAGGTCACCCTGTCAAAGAACTCAATCAAGTTTGTTTGGCTTGGATCATGCAATCCATTGGTTACTAGAAAGTCCACTATTCTTTCTTTCAAGAGCACCTCCATTACTTTTCCCAACACCAAAGAAGTGGCTTACTGGCCTATAGTTTGGCACCTCTTCCCTATTACCACTTTTGTGAAGAGGTACCACATCAGCCCTTCTCCAGTCCTGTAGAACTTCTCCCGTCTCCAAGGTTCTATTAAAAACATCCTTTAAAGGCCCTGCCAGAAGCTCTCTGAGCTCTTTCAGTATCCTGGGATGTATCCCATCCAGTCCTATGGCCTTGTCCACTTTCAGTTTTGCAACTTGTTCAAAAACATCATCTTCTGTGAATGGTGTGAGATGTACTCCATTCCCATGTGTATATTTGTCAATCATACGTGGTCCTTCTCTAGGATTTTCTTTAGTGAATTCAGAACAGAAATATTTGTTTAGCATTTTCACTTTTTCAATGTCACTTTCCACTTTCCACAAATCTGTCCTCAGCTCTTTTGAGTCTTGCAATTCCAACTCTGATCTTCCTCATCTCCCAAATATAACTGAAAAAATAATTCTCTCCACACTTCACATCTTTAGCCATCTTTTCTTCTGCCTTTGTTTTGCTATCCTTATTTCTCTTTTTGTCTCTTTTAGCTTTATCCTATATTCTTTTCTGTGTTCCTCTTTTTGTGATCCTCTGAACTTTGTGAAAGCTGTGTTTTTTTGCCTTTATTTGTGCAGCCACCTCTTTGGTGAATCACATAAGTTTCCTTTTCCTCTTGTTTTTATTTACGTTCCTTACATATATATCTGTTTCCTCTTTTATTGCCTCTTTTAGTTTAGCCCACTGCATTTCCACTTCCCTTATCTCCTCCCACCCATTTTACTGAAGTCAATGTTTTTGAAGTCTAGGACTTTGAGTTTGCTGTGAATGGACAAACTTAAATGGTGGGTCATTGACCATGTCCCAATAGACCCTTGGGAGGGTTATAGAGAATCCCGCTTACAATATCGGGAACAGCGTTGGATTTTTTTTCCTTAAACTCTATTTACCCTACTGGCTCAAACCTTGAGATTGACAGGTGGAGCCTCATTTGACCACCTATATCTTTATATTTTTGTATAATTTTGTCTGGAATATATACTTTCCTTTTTGAGCAAGATTGACAATTGGAGTGTTTTAGGTAATCATTTGTGACGTCATCTTTTGACAGCATTTAAGAGCATCTGGTGGATCTCTTTCCCTATATCGCACTTTAAATCATGACTTGAGATCCAAGCTCTGCTTTTGAAAAAGCCTGATGCAGAGCTCTTTGAAATGTGTATGGAGCTCAAAACACAGTCTGTTTTGCTGTTGATTTTACACTGGGCTATTACCGTTGAAATCGTTTCCAAAAACCTTTGAGAAATGGGATTTTAGCGTTTTTTTTAATTCTTGTGGTTCACTTGGTGGTGTTTCACAGGTTGACGCCGTGTATGGTGTTATTTATAATAAATAATAAATAGGAAACTTTGTTATGTGAATGGCGTGCAGCCCCTTGATACAAGGATTCCAACAAAAAACAGGTTCACTATCCTTTTGAATCATATGCTCTATTTTAGTTAAGATGTACTACCTATCAGGCCCGTACCTAGCCCTGTGCGAGCGGTGCAGCCGCACAGGGCACAAAGGCTTAAGGGCGCATTTTAGCTTTCTTCCGTTGCCTGCCGCCGCCACTTTTTCTTCTCTCAGCGGCAGCAGGCAACAGAAGAAAGCTATAACGCGCCCCTTAAGCTTTCCGCCGGCATGCTAAGCAGATCTTTCCCTCCCTGCTCTTGCTCTTGCAGGGAGGAAAAGATCTGCTTAGCATGCCGGCAATTTGCACATTGGGCGCGCCTCTTCTCTCCCGCCATGGAGGGGGGGGGCACGCGCCCGATGTGCAAGTCACACAGGGCGCAATCTTCCCTTGGTACGGCCCTGCTACCTATTTACCAACAGAAGGTAGCTACTCTGATAGCCCAGCAACAAGATGGAAAAATACGATGCAATTGTCATACAACCCTATACTTCTTAGCCACTTAAGATCTTCCTTACTTTCTGCCTGCACTATTGAGTAGGCTGGCTTTATATTGTCCATCTTCCCACTGCTCTGGTCCATGGCTTCAGATCACTTGAGCCCTTCTTTAGCATAGTACCTTCTTTACACACACAAATCCTTTTTATAAGCCCCCTCCCACTTTTGCTCACTGCAACCACCACCCAGCCCCCAAGTCACTGTTCCCAAACAACCCCAGCACCCCTTACACAAACTCCCACAAAGTCCCCCTTCCACTCACCAACAGGAACTCCAGATTTCAGTAACTGCACCTCAGATATCAGCACTATGACCCCCGCAGGCCACCTGACCCTGCAGCAGGCACAGCCAATGCAACTCCTCATTGCCCTTTGGTCTCCAATTGGGAGGCCCTATAAACGCCAAGTCGCTTCCCCAACCCCTCACTTTCCAGTTGCTCCCAGAGTATCCCCCAGCCACAGAATCCAGCCTCTGCGCAGACCACCTGCAACTTCAACAGGTCCTATCACAGCTGCCTCAAACTGGCACTTCAAGCCTCCATCCCCAAACATGGCAAACTATGTCACTACACCACCCTTCCCCAAGGGCCCCTCATCTCCTTAGGAGCCCTATACAGGAGACACCACTCCCCAGCGCAAGACACACTCTCTCCCTCCTGGTAGCCTGCAGCTCCACTGCAACAGCAGCAGGCACCACCACAGATGCCTCAAACCGCTGCTCCAGGTCCCCATCCTAGGACTGCTCCAGACAATGACATCTCCCCTTTGCATCCAACCATGCCACTGCTGACTATAATGGGCCCACTAGCAGCAGGACAGGTACTGTACCACAAAAGGTAAGCCCATGGACTCCTGCTTGTCCAGGTCTCAAGACCAGTGGACCCCAAATGTGACACTCCTCATTGCCTTTCCTCATCAGCCCGTCCATCTCAATTGATTCACAGCCCTTTATTCTCCTATCCTGTTCTATGCTCTCTGCACCACCAAACATCAGCCCCATTCCCACCCCAACCTCTACCCCTACCCCTAACTCTACCACCATACTGGCCTCTGCCTCTCAGAAGAGGTTCAGCAATGTTATAGGGTCCCTTGTCTAAACCAAGGGCCCTCGTTAGCAATTTTCTGGTACCTTTCTTTAAGGGTGGTATCTAGGGCCTGTCTATGGGTGAAAGGAGTCCACTCTCTTTACCTTCTAGACTCATGTTAGGCAGGGGGGAAGCATGACTAATCTTCAAGGCCCTCTGCTCACTGGATGCGTTACATGACAGCTGGAATTTGCACTCTCCTTATTTACTCTCCATTCACTCAAAAGGGTCTGCAGGAATTGTGGCAAACACTTAACCAATGTTCTGACTAGAGCTCTGAGGATGCCCCTCCATTTTGGCTGCTAAGGAGTGGGGGAGCGCAGCTCATCTCTCGCCTCAGCAGCAGATTGTCTTGAGAAACCCCTGCAAAATCTGCAGGACTTGTGGGCAGCACACTAGCTTCAAGATAACAGGCTGTGGGGTCTTCCCCAATGTGATGGAATACAGTGGACCTGCTCTATTTCAAGGCGGAAATTCAAGTCCAGGATTTCACTGTACATAAAAAGTAAAATCTTTATTGTGTGATTAAAAGCTAATAAAACTTATTTTCCTTGCTAATGTGCTGCCCACTAGCATCAAATCGGCATGCCTTGAATATCCTCTGGCCCAGTCTCAAGGGATAAAATGCTCAAAGCATGAGCCACCTTCCCTGAACAAGATGGCGCCCATCAAAGAGCCAGAAGACAGCATGCAACAGGTGCTGATAGAAATCCGACGTTAAAGAGTTAATCGCTGACCTCACAGAGGTTACTATTAAATTAACTACTCTATCTGTGCATATGGACACTATTGATTCTATTCTGCTAGTGCATGCTGAGCACCTCCAACAAACAGACAAAAACACGAAATGGCTTATCCACTTAGAAAAACAACTGGAGGACATGAATAATTGCTCACGGCGCAGTAAAATCAGGATCCTTGGCATTCCCGAAGGGATAGAAGGAACTAAGCCGATTCCTTTTTCCAAAGAATTCATTCTGAAATGCCTTCAACTGGACTTGAATTTCCGCCTTGAAATAGAGCAGGTCCACTGCATTCCATCACATTGGGGCCCGACAACGAAGAACCCATAGCCTGTTATCTTGAAGCTAGTGTGCTGCCCACAAGTCCTGCAGATTTTGCAGACGGCATGGCTTTGCTCATCAGTTCAGCACGAGGGGCACCGT
This sequence comes from Ichthyophis bannanicus, assembly GCA_033557465.1. NCBI lineage: Eukaryota > Metazoa > Chordata > Amphibia > Gymnophiona > Ichthyophiidae > Ichthyophis > Ichthyophis bannanicus. The sequence goes on along the minus strand of CM066031.1, from coordinate 600,739,971 downwards.
CTACTTTTCTTCCCCAATTTAAGTAATGCTACAGTGGAATGGCATAAGTAGCTTCTATCCTTTAGACCCTGTCTACAACAACTACAGGTGAGATATGGCCTCGACTATCTGGCTCGTCTTCAAGTTATGGTGCACAACTGCACCTGCACCTTTGAAAACCCGGACTTACTGAAAACCTTCTTGCACGAGCTTGATGGTATGGTCACCTAATGACCCCCTCATTGTTTGAAAGGCAGAACCACTACTTCACTCTGGATTGGAACTTACTGTCTGATCCCTTTACTGGGATGCTTCTGAGACTCTCCATCACTACAATGGACTCTGTCATTGGTCTCTGGGAACCCCTGCTAATGCGGATAGCCGTCGCATCACTCATAATGCCGAGAAGGAGCTCGGCGCCTTACCTGTGAGAAACTACTCATAGTCAGAAGTTCTTCTATATTATGCCTATTTGTTAGTTTTCACTCAGAGGCTTATTGTTATTGTTATTAGTGCCTTTGGATTGCGTCAGAGCATGCCAGGGGGAGGGATACGGGAAGGGAAGAAATTTGAAATGGCATGATTATACTTGTTAATCGGTCAGGAGGGGACGATTATTTTTCTCTATTAGAGGGCTCTTACCCGGGTCGCACAGCTTGCTAGCCCTACTATATATGCCAGCATATTTTCTTTAATGCCTATTTCTTCTCTGGCTCCTTTTCTTTGTTGTTCTTCTCGTCCCCTTCAAAACCTTCTATTAATAACAATAGTGAACATCCTGCTACAAGATGTCCTTTCTTATTCTACAGAGTACTAATAAAGGGTCACTTTCAGAGTGAAATACAGAACTGAAAAAAAGCAAAAAATCACTCCACAAATTCACAATTCTCAATCAAAATGATGTTTCATACAAAAACAAAAAATGAGAAGAAAAAGGCCTCAGAATCACTGGGGTTTAGAGCTAAATAAATGGACATAACCACCCAAAGCTCCCCCAGAAACTCCTCACTGGGAAACACTTTGTTCTCTTCTAGAGCATATCACGAATAAATTCAGCATATATCAAAATTCAAGGAACCTGCACTTATCTTCTGCAATTCCTTAACAGCCCAAAACAACTGCAAAAACTGTGGTTGTCGATCATTCATTTCAAACCCCCGATGCCATCAACGATGCTGGCTAGGCGCTTCGCCATGTGCTTTCTCAAGGGAAAATCCTTTCAAACCTCAGATGCTGTAGAGGAGAACAAAGAACAACCATAAGAATAATGAACATCATGAGACAATAATGGCAGCAAAAATGCATCAACCAAGAATCTTATACAAAGACACAAACCCATACTCCCCATAAAAGTTGACAGACAGCCTTGTGCGATATGTTCATCCTTCTCCACAGGTACTCGAACACAAAAAACGCCGCACATGTGCACTGCCATAAATAACACCCCATGCATTTGAATGACATCTGCGCTGACCTATCACCATAAAGTTTTGATAAAGCTTTCAAACGAGCCAGGTTTAATAGTGGAGTGGTTGTTATGCCCTCGTCCCTCTGATCAGGGTCCAAAAGACAACCAGTTTGTGCATTTTGTGACCAAAATTTCCCCTTTGAGCTATCGCCTGCAGCAGATTGTCAGACAGTGTTTTGGTGTCACACAGGTGGTTCCAGGACTCAGAGGTAAAAGTTTCAGATGTGTGTGGACCAGGAATAGAAATTTACGTGACATGTTGAGTCCCAGTGTATTATGCAGTAATGTAGGCTCAGTTGACGGGTTCCGGGTACATAGGGTATGTGGCAATTGTTCTATTTGTGAGGTTTCAGAGGAAGTTGTTGCTTTTAACCATAGAGGTGATATGTACGCCATTAAAAGTTGTACCACTTGTGATTCTAGATTTGTTGTTTATCTTATTAGATGTCTGTGTGGGTTGGTGTACATTGGCAAAACTATTCGTCCCTTTAAGCTCGGGATGAGTGAGCATAGGAGTTGTGTACGATCTGGACGCAAGGAAGCCCCTATTGTACAACATCGTCTTGCGATAGGACATGTGTTTGCTGATCTTAGATGCTTTTGCATTGATCAGGTTAAGACTGGGAGTGGAGATCGGGATAGGGAATAGCTTTTGGGGCTGCATGAACAACAGTGGATTTTTCGGCTTGATTCGGTGTCCCCTAGTAGGTTGAATGCTCAGATCGAATGGAATGTTTGTTTTTGAAGGGTTGGGTGGGTTGGTCATTCCATTATATTTCATTGTATTGAGTAGTTGAATTGAGTGAGACTTGTGGAGCTGTGGGCTATAAACATCTATTTTGTGTTCCGGAGGTGAATGTGGTTCTTTTTGTGACAGCATGATGATGTGTTTCATGTCTTTATGGTGATAGGTCAGGACAGACGTCATTCAAATGCATGGGGTGTTATTTATGGCAGTGCACATGCGTGGCGATTTTTGTGTTCAAGTACCTGTGGAGAAGGATAAGCATATCGCATGAGGCTGTCTGTCAACTTTTATGGGGAGTATGGGTTTGTGTCTTTGTATGAGGTTCTGGGTTGATGCATTTTTGCTGCCATTATTTTCTCATGATATTCATTATTCTTATGGTTGTTCTTTGTTCTCCCCTGCAGCATCTAAGGTTTGAAAAGATTTCCCCTTGAGAAAGCACATGGTGAAACGCCTAGCCGGCATTATTGATGGCTTCGGAGGTTTGAAATGAATGATCAACAATCACAGTTTTTGCAGTTGTTTTGGGCTGTTAAGGAACTGCGGAAGATAAGTGCAGGTTCCTTGAATTTTGATATATGCTGAATTATTTGTGATATGCTCTAGAAGAGAACAAAGTATTTCCCAGTGAGGAGTTTTTCTGACCATTGATGTTTGTGGGGGAGCTTTGGGTGGTTATGTCCATTTATTAAGCTCTAAACCCCAGTGATTCTGAGGCCTTTTTCTCCTCATTTTTTGTTTTTGTATGAAACATCATTTTGATTGAGAATTGTGAATTTTTGGAGTGATTTTTTACTTTTTTCATTTCCTTTCTTATTCTACCACTTTCCAACTCCCCAAGAATTGTGCTCATGTGCCAGTGTTCCTAACTGCAACTGATTTCTTTTCTTTGATATGTTTGCATGTCTAAGTTATGGCTAGGACAACGACTTTAAAGATACTTTTGCTTAACATTAAAGGTATAAACAGTCCCATTAAAAGGAAAAAAATTCAATTATATTGTCAAAGAGAGGCCATGGATATTATATTCTTACAAGAGACCCATTTGGATAATACTGAGTCAACTAAACTTGCTTGTAAGCCCCACCTATTTGCGACCTATTCTCCTGCACTAGGTAAAAACAACGAGGTGGCCATCTTAGTTCTCGTGCTGTCTTAACCCTTATTTCACAACTCCACAAGGATGCGGAGGACTGCTGGGCTAGGGTTACCGCAAAAACTGGGCCTGTGACCCTGGGTTTCCTTAACATTTATGGACCAATGAAGTCTACCCTAGTTTCTTTTATGAGATCGCCAAGGAGATCAATGAGATGGCCCCTCTCCCTCTTGTCATAGGGGGTGACTTTAACATTGTACTCAGTCCTATTTTAGATAGGCAATCCTGCAAATCGGCAAAGCCTCTTAAAGCTCCTCAGATATTGACCTTGCTGATCAAGAGGTTTAGCCTGCTAGACTCCTGGCACCTTTTCCACCCTACAGAGAAAGATTATACATTCTTTTCCTATCCCCACCCAACCCATTTGACAATTGATTTGTTCCCAGGGCCCAATATTCAAAGGCATTTACAAGGTTTACAGACCTGTAAACCATGTAAATGTCGCTGAATGGGATATTCCCTACTGCATGTCCCCTACTAATGCCGCTACATGCCCCAGTGCTAACCTCTTAGCATTGGGATATGTCATGGGCATTCTGGGGCGTGTCATGGGTGGCAACAGTTGCTAACCAGGTAGTGGTGATATTGCTGCCCAGTTAGCATCTGCGGCGGCTGAGGCTCTGCAGCGACCCTGGATATTCAATGCCAGGACCGGATATGATCCCAGCATTGAATATCCGGGTTTAAATTTCAGCACCGATGGCTAGGCACTGTACTCGTGCCTAGCTGCCTGCACCGAATATCGGTTCCATAATGTCTAAATCCCTTCTTCCCGGCCTCCTTGATGCCACTATATAAGGGATCACAATCTATGACCATGCAGCCATCACTCTCTCTGTACAAATATTTCTGGATAACCCTATTTCTCCATGGACAAGCAGAAAGCGTCAGCCACACCAGGTGACGTCCTCCGGGCGGCACCATGTACAGAAGTGCTCTCGAGAGCTCAGACTTCTGAGCATGTGTAGTTGGCTCCACCTCCCAGGCCTGCCCCTAGCCCAGCCAGTCTAATTTCTTCCGCCTTGCCATCAAGACGGATTCTCTCCATTCTCCTTAAGATCACTAAGAAACTTACTTCAAAATCAACAGAAACTTACTTCAAAATGCCAAAACATGGATTCAAGAAGTGCCCACGATGTGGGAGAAAAATGAACTCCACCGACAGTCATGACTACTGCATCCGATGTCTGGGGCCGGATCATCAAGTTCAGGACTGCTCCAAATGCTCCCACATGTCTCCCAGAGCACGTAAGTACAGAGGCCACGCTCTCCGGGAGTTTCTTGCCTCTTCAGATGTGCCTGCTGTCTCAGGCTCCTTTCCGGCCCCCCATCAACGCTCCCCGCTGCATTCTCCGGCCCAGGATGCACCTATCTCGGCCTCCATCCCCGGCCGGCAGCCTGCCTCTCAGCCCGGCTCCTCTACTGTCTCTGCAGAGCATCTGGCTCCACTCGCACACTCTGAGAGACCCTCCGGGTCCCCGGCGCAGAGAGGCTTCCCCTGAGCACTGGGACCGCCCCTCCAGCACCCAGCAATGTCATGCCGAAAGAGGAAACCCACCCCCCCCCCCCCCCGCCAGCATGACTGTGCCGAAAAGGGAAATCCCGGCGGTGCGATGAGACAAGCATCAGCCCTGATGATTGGCACCACGGTGTTCTTCGTGGCTACAAGCACCGCAGCCCTCAACGCTCCAGCAGACACAGCCCAAAATGCTCCAGCAGGCACAAGGGAAAGCATGGCACTTCTTATCGCCGACGCCGGAGATCAAGTACCAGCTCCAATGGGGACAGCAGGGCTCACTCCAGGAAAAGAAGAAGGCTCAGCAGCTCTAACTCCAGTAACAGCTCCCCCGCAGGCACAACAAAGCATCATCTTCTATGGACAATTCTGCAGCCATCCTCAAACTGCTCTCGCGCTTTGTCAAGCAAACCACTCCGCAGGAGACAAAAAGAGCCCTACCAGCAGTGATCTGCACATCTCCAGCAGCTGCTTGCTCATCTCCAGCTGCCGCAACCGTCAACTACCCCATACGCCATCAAGATCTCCCTCCGGAGATCTCCCATCTGAAACGAGTGACGGGGAAGTCAACGATTCAGCCCCCGTGGGATCCGCTGATTCTAAGGAGTCGCCCAACTCGGAACTGTCTTCCAATGACAGGGAAGACTCATCTAATAAAAATCCTCCAGAGGACCTCACCTATCCAAAATTCTTAAAAAAGGTGATGTCAGCCCTAAACCTTATAGCGGACAAGACTGAGGAACAGGAACCCGAGGTCCTCAAATATCTCCATGGTCCCAAGCCCACCATGGCCTTGCCCATCCACCAAAAGCTACGAGACAACCAGCTTTCACTGTGGCAGACCCCTGCCTCAGGCCAAGCTTACTCAAGATGGTTGGATGCCAAATACCAAGTCCACCCTACTCCCGGCTTCCATAAGTGGCCTAGTGGTTGGGGCATGTTACCTCAGGCTGGAAGATTGGGGGTTCAAATCCCACTAGAGGACAGCAACCTTGGGCCAGAAGGACTGGGGTTTCTAGTCCCACAGGTGTTCCTTGTGGTCTTGGGCAAGCCACTTAACCCTCCATTGCCTATGTTACCTGTAAGTATTAGTGTATGTGTCTCATATCCCCTTGTGTTAAATGTATCCCCCAATTGTGTTGTGACCACTTTGATTGAAGGATAAGGTGGTATACAAAACTGTCTAAATAAATAAATAAACAACAACTCCCACACCAGTCTATTGTTGTCTTCTTGGCTCTTAAGAAGGTCGAATCGTCCAGGACCCATGCCAACCATCCACCAGGAAGGGACCCAAAACTCCTGGACGACGTGGGAAAGAAAGTCTACCAGGGAGTCATGCTTAATGCCAAAATTGCTGCACACCAATTCCAGCACATCCTCTTCCAGGATGGGTTGCTGGCAGACCTCAAAGGTCAACTCTCAGCCCTTCCCAAGGATCTGCAAGCAGAGGCCACCTCATCCGTCCAGGATCTGACCGAATGCAGCAGATACCTTGTCGCCACCACCTTTGCCGCTTTCGACACCACCATTAGAACAGCTGGCAATGCTATCTCAGCCCGAAGGTGGGCTTGGATAAAAGCTTCCAGCTTAAGAGAGGACACCCACGATAGGATCGCCGATGCCCCATGTGCAGGGGAATCCCTTTTCGGTGACAAAGTCATGGATGCTGTCAGTGACCTCAAGGAACATTGCAACACCCTTCAGACTTTGGCGGCAGATGGCCTAGAGTGCCACTCCACCAAGCAGAAAAACAGCTACTACCGGAAACATTACTACCCTAACAAACGGTACAACTCCACTCACAAGTGGCAAGCTCTGTGAAACTACAAACAGCCTTATCAATCCTCTAATAACCAAAGGCAGAACCAGAGGAAACTCAAGACTAAGAAGCAGACATCCTCTCAGCCTGCTAAATCTTCTTTTTGACAGATGACATTCAACAACCACGATGGACAGGACCACTATCACCCCTCCTGTAAGGGGCCATCTATCTGCCTTTCTCCCAGCCTGGCAGGCTATCACCACAGACAACTGGGTGCTACAGATCATACAGGAGGGTTACTGCTTATGCTTCACATCCCCACCCTCCCAGCGCTCACAGCCAACCAGCGAGCCACCCACACATCTCTGGGTCCTCATGCTCGACCTGCTACAACACCTCCTCGCATCTCAGTCCATTGAAAGAGTTCCCGACAGCGAGATCGGCTCTGGCTTCTACTCCAGATACTTCCTCATCCCCAAAAAGTCAGGAGGAGTTCGCCCGATCCTAGACCTCCACAAACTCAACAGTTCATCGCAAAGGAGCGTTTCAGGATGTACTCTCTCAACTCCATCCTACCTCTCATCCGAACAGGGGACTGGCTAGCCTCCTTGGACCTGCAGGAGGCATACTTGCACGTCCCCATCCACTCCACACACAGGAATTCCTCCGCTTCAAGGTGCAGGACCAACACTACCAGCACAAAGTGCTTCCCTTCGGGCTATCCCCAGCACCTTGAGTCTTCACAAAATGTATCATGGTAGCGGTGGCGCATCTCCGCAAACAGGGCATTGCCGTCTTCCCATATCTCGAGGACTGGCTTCTCTCAGCACAATCAGCTCCAGAGGCGCGGGTAGCGGTGTGGAGGACTACCAAGTTACTGTCCAACCTCGGATTCCTTCTGAACCTGGAAAAGTCTCAACTGGAGCCTCGCCAGAGAGTACAGTTCATAGGTGCGGTCATCAACACCTGCGCCTCGAAAGCCTTCCTGTCCAAAGAACGCGCAACAACCATCATATCCTTGGCCACAAAAATGTCACCATCCAAACTAACCTCAGCATGGTCCATCCTTCGCCTCCTGGGACACATGGCCGCAACCACCTCTGTCCTCCCCCTTGCAAGACTGCACATGCGCAGTCTCCAATGGCACCTACGCAACCACTGGAATAAGCTTTCTCAACCACTGAACATGCGGGTGCCCATGGACAACCAGGCAAGGGAAGGCCTCCGCTGGTGGACTTATCAGTCCAACGTCTCACAGGGCAAAGACCTCCAACAGCGTCTGCACCAGATTGTCCTCACAACAGATGCATCCTCCACGGGCTGGGGAGCACACTTTCTACACCTCAGCACCCAAGGAACATGGACAGTCAAGGAGCAGAGTCTCCACATCAACCTGCTCGAACTCAGAGCCATCAGGTACTCCTTGAAAGCTTTCTATACTCAGCTGAGAGGGAGAGTCATCCTCGTCCAAACGGACAACCAAGTAACCATGTTCTACATCAACAAACAAGGGGGCACAGGCTCCCGATCTCTCTGCAAGGAAGCACTCGCAATCTGGTCCCTTGTTCTGACCAACCGATCCCTCCTACAAGCCTCATACCTTCCCGGGGAACAGAACACCCTAGCAGGCAAGCTAAGCAGGCAACTGGCACCCCACGAGTGGTCCCTGCATCCAGAAGTTGCGGAATCCATCTTCCAGCGGTGGGGGATCCCATGCCTTGACCTCTTCGCAACAGAGAACAACGCAAAGTGTCGCCTCTTCTGCTCAATGCGCCCATCCAACAAGTGTCTAGCTCAGGATGCATTCGCTGTGTGCTGGGGGGACTGGTCTCTAGCATATGCCTTTCCTCCCAACCCTCTGATCTCAACGACACTGCAGCATATCATCTCGGACAGGGCGCATGTCATTCTAATTGCACCCCACTGGCCCCGCCAGATGTGGTGCCCTCTCCTTATCTGCCTCTCACTAGAACCTCCGGCAAGGCTGCCCCTGCGCCTGGATCTCCTCACTCAAAATGGCGGGAGCATACTACACCCCAATCTGCAAGTTCTCGCCTTGACGGCCTGGAGATTGAGTGGAGACACTTGTCAGCCTTGAATTTGCCTTCGGAGGTGCAGCACGTGGTTCTGGCAGCCAAATGCCCATCCACACACAAATCCTATGGTCTCAAGTGGAAGCATTTCACCATTTGGTGTACCTCCCAGGTTCTTGACCCGGTCTCCTGCCCCATCCCGATGGTCCTCAAATACCTCATGTCCCTCTTTGAGCTCGACCTGAAGACTCAGTCCATCAAAGTATACCTTTCCACGACTGCGTTTCTCCACGCCAGCAGAGCGGAGGACAACGCCTCCATTGCATCACTTCCCATCATGGCTCGGTTCATGAAGGGCCTAGCCAATCTACGGCCCCCCCTTACGACCGCCGGTGCCAACCTGGGACCTCAGCACCATCCTTCAACAACTGACGCAGACACCTTTCGAGCCGCTACCAATGATGGACATGAAGTTTGTCTGTTGGAAGACGCTCTTTCTCATCGCAATAACCTCCGCCTGGAGGATCTGCGAGCTCCAGGCCCTTGTATACCATCCACCTTACACGCAGCTTCACCCCAACCGCGCATCCCTGAGCACCCACCCGAAGTTCCTGCCAAAGGTGGCCTCCTCCTTCCACATCAACCAAACCATCAACCTTCCCTCCTTCCTCCTGGAGCCACATTCGTCTGAGGAGAAGCATAGGCTCCATACCCTGGACTGTGTCAGAGTCCTGCGCATCTACCTGGATGGAACAAGCATAAGGCAAGGGACTCAATTCTTTGTGTCCTTCGACCCCAACAGGCCTGGAAGGCCCATCACCAAAAGGACCTTGTCCCTCTGGATATTGGCCTGCATCGCCTTCTGCCTGGACCGGGCTGGGGCCCACACAGGGGACCAGATAGGGGCACATCAACTGAGGGCACTGGTGACTTCCTTCGCCAACCTGTGCTCCGTCCCCGTTGACGACATTTGCAAGGCCGCCACCTGGTTCTCAGCCCTCACCTTCCAGAAACATTACTGCCTAGACCTCGAGACACAATCTGACAGCGCCTTCAGTCGTGCAGTCCTCACAGCAACTGTCGGAACACCTCACATGCAGTAGGCGGTAGACAGAGCGGACTTACGGCCTGGGCTGGCTTTTGAGGTACAGTCAGTTGAGTGGCACTGTGCACTCTCTCTGTACCACACAGAGTCAATGTTTACAACCTTGCACTGTATTGCACTTCGCACTGTCACTGTTTACATGCACTGTTTTGCACTATTATGCACTGTTTGCACTGCACTGTTGCAACGCACTGCCACTGTTACTGCATTTTACTGTCACTGTTGCTGCAATTGCACCACCACTGTTATTGCTTGTTGCTGCATGCAAATAATAAAACGCATCCCTGCACGCCTTCGCTTCCTGCTGCATATGTTATGTCTGCCTCCCTCATCCACCTCAGCGTGCTCTCACGTAGCTAGGGAGTCACCTGGTGTGGCTGACGCTTCCTGCTTGTCCATGGAGAAAGTGAAGTTACTTACCCGTAACGGGGGTTCTCCGTGGACAGCAGGATAAGTCAGCCACACGTTCCCTCCCACCTCCCCTGGCTGAGGTCGGCCGACCGGCTCGCACCATAGCTTGAAAGTCAGAGCTAGTTAATCACTGGCTAGGAGCGGGCCTGGGAGGTGGGGCCACCTACACATGCTCAGAAGTCTGAGCTCTGGAGAGCACTTCCTTACATGGCGCCACCCGGAGGATGTCACCTGGTGTAGCTGACTTATTCTGCTTCCACAGAGAACCCCCGTTACAGGTAAGTAACTTCACTTTCTTCCCCTTGGAGACTTGATAAAACCCTATTTCTCCTCATGGACAACTTTCTCCTCTTGTTCCCGAAGTCATCTCAGAATATTTTCAGTTCAACTTGCTTGATGCCTCCCTTGGATGGGCATGGTGGGAAGGCTTTAAGACCTCCATTAGGGCCAAGATAACCAGCTATGCTATAGGAGTCTCACACAAATGCAAGCAGGAACGCGCTGCTCTGGAATCATAGATCAAGACCAGCTTCTTATTCACAGGTCAGACCCAACAGCTCTTCTTTGCTTGCAGAAGCTTCGCTATCAGTATAATTCTCTTCTCAGCTCTGAAGCACTAAAAATCATAACACTTCAGAATAGTCAATACTTCCAGGAGAGTAACAGAGCAGGCAAGCTACTAGCCAACACCTTAAAGTCATGTAAGGAATCTACGCATATTGCGGCCTTGTCAGGAGATCAAGGTCAGCTCTTTTTGCAGGATCAGGATATTTTAGACCATCTACTCCCAACTTTACTACTTGGAGGCCGTGGGAGCGCCAGATTCTGTCTCTAGTCTCTAGGTAATCTCACTAGGCCAATGAGTTTTGGAAGTTTATGCTGGTATGGTATAGTAGATTTGGCCTTGTAGATCTTCGGTGACTTTTGTAGGGTTTTTTATTAGTTCACCTATATGCCTGGTACTGGAGAATGTTTATGTTGTTGTGAGTGAGATGACCAGAATGAGATTTTTTTTGGACTATCACAGCCTGTTTGAATGATGCTAAGTATTTACTGCTAAGTAGTTATTTTTATTCTGGCTACGCATTTGCCCTTTCACTGCAATTTTCTTACAACATTGGATTTGAAGGAGAAATACTAGCATCACGTGAAAAGAATTCACAAAGGAATTTTGGGAAAAAGAAGTGTGGGGTGTAGTTAACATTAATACTAATGAGGGAGGGGTGCCATTTTATAGGTTTCAGAGGAGTGCCAGAAACCCTAGCTGCAGCACGGCATAGCCAAGGCCGGCCGTAAGAATGCAGCAAGACAGCTTCGGGCTACAATCGTGGGCTATCAGCGGTCATGGTGAGCCCGAGTCAGCCCTGGGCAGTGGCAGCAGAGTTTAAAAAGAAAGTGAAACCACAGGGCTGAGCTCAGGCAGCATATGGGGGTCATGCAGGTGTCGGGGAGAGCCGCGATCACCGTACTGCTCCTGTTTAACGCCCACAATGCTTGTGGCTACTCCCAGGCGCTGTCGCCACAGTCCTCACAGCAATCCAGAACTCTAGAGCAGCCACAAGCACCACAGGCCTTAAATGGGAGCAGCCACGGTGACTGCGGTTCTCCCCGATGTTTGCATGACCCCATATGCTGCCTGAGCCCAGTCCCGCGGTTCCACTCAGCCACCCTCATGTGGCCTCACTTTTCTTTTTAAATTCTGCTGTCGCTGCCCAGGGCTGACTCGGGCCCACTACGAACACTGACAGCCCCGATCGCAGTCTGCTGTCTTGCTGCTCTGCTGCCCTGCCTCAACATCTGGGAAAAACCGCAGCTACATTTAAAAAGAAAAAACAACTTTGCTGCCGCGGCTCTCCAGAGCAGTCCAGATGCTGCCTGTTCTCCCTCTTCTGCTGATGCCACAGAACCTTGGTAAATACTTATCTAATTTTTTTTACACCTTGGATTACATTAGCACTGGAATAGGACTGAAAATGGGTTGACGCTGGAGGATGGGGGGACTGAAAGGGAGATTATACTGGAGGAGGACTGATGCTGAAGAGGGGGGAGGCTGGAACTAGAAGTGATAATGCTGGGACAGGGACTGGAAGGGAGCTGCTGCTGGGAGGGACTGGGACTAGAAGGGAGCTCATGCTGGTTGGTGCTGGGACTGGAAAGGAGGTGATGCTGGGAGGGGCTGGAACTAGAGGAGTAGTCTAGTAGTTAAAGCACTGACTTGGTAACCAAGAGACCAGGTTCAATTCCCACTAGCACTCCTTGTAGCCTTGGGCAAATCATTTAACTCTCCATTGCCTCAGGAGAAAAGCCTGACAATCTACTTCTGGTCACACTGCCAAGAAAACCCAGGAGCTGATGGGTCACCAGGAGAGGGCATTGACTCAAAGGCACACATTGCATTGTCTAAAGCCCACTAGCAAGCTGTGTCCTCTCTGGCTTGGGGGCCCAGCGCAATTGCCAGGTTGCATCCCTCCAAATTCCAATCCTGACATCTGCTGTCTTTTATTTTGTACAGTATGGGGGAAATGCATTTCTATTTCTCTTGTGCTGCACTACATGCAGCGTCTGACTTTCTGAGGTTTTAGTTTAATTTTTGTCTATATATTTCTGTTTTCATTTTGTGCTCATTTATTGATGAAAGCCTCTCTGTATTGTGTGTGTGTATGTGTGTACAACCAATGCTAGGTATTCTGTTAGTATAGAATTTCTGTTTAAGTATGTGTAGCAATCATGCTTGTTCAGTTTGCACATTGCCCTCTCTGCAATAATTTTTTTGGGGCAGGGGCGGAACAGGGCATGGGGCAAGGGTGGGGTGGGGTGGGGCGGGACAGGGGGTGGGGCGGGGTGGGCATGGGCGGAGTATGGCTAGCCACAGGTGATGGGTTTTTCTCTTTCAAAAAGTTGGCAACCCTATTCCGGCCTCCTAAAAGACTGGCCAGCTTTACATACCATCCGCATTGTCTCGGCCTCCTCGGATGAAGTGGATAGCTTCTATGCGATTATTCAGACTAAACAGATCTGACCCCAGCTAGGAGCAGAAATCAACTGGGGAAAAACTGCAGGCTCTCTACCTTCACATAAACAATGGGAATACTTCTGGAACTCTCTGGCTTGGGTCTGCCTCTCTCACTCAGACACTGTTTTTCCAGGCCCACCAGACCCTCATTACCCCGACAATTTTCTCTAAATGGTCAGCAACCAAAGATAATTGCTGCTGGTCATGTTGCTCAGAAACTGGGACTCTTTCCCATGTACTTTTCAACTGCCCCAACCTTCAGACCTATTCGCAGGAAATATGGAAAACAATCCAGCAGATCTTTCAACTGACTGAACCATTAATCTTTTGAATATTTATTTACCAGTCCCTGGCGAATCCTTCCATGTTACCTAAAGCAAAACGACCTCTATTTGACATTCTCCTCAGTATAGCTTTGAAGATAGTTGTTACCCACTGGAAAACTACAAATGAGATTGAGGTCTACCAGTGCTGGAATACAGTTTGTTTATACTGGAAACATGAATCTTCATATTTAACTAGCTCTGGTTAAATGTAAACATATATGACGACCTTTGAACAATTTTGTACCTATTATTAATTGACATCTTTGTTTAAATTTTGTTCTCTTACCGCAACCCGTTAGTGTCATTATAGGAGCCAGGAGGATGGGGGGGGGGGGGGAAGGAGCACCCCATTGGTGTCTTTTATTGTTTCCTTTACATTGTTGTAAAATGTGAAAATTAAATAAAGGATTAAAAAAAGAAATGTGGAACCCCAAGAAGCCAGACCCTGCATCAGTGGTGTAGCCAGGACTGATTATTTGGTGAGGCCTGCGATTAACCTGCATGGACATAAAACAGTGCGAATGTTGACACTGCCTTCAGTTATCCTCTCATTCAACTGTTTTTCTGCCATTGACTGGGTGGGTCTCATGCCAAAGTGGAGAGGCCATTGTCCACCCAGGTTAGTTCTTGGCTACACCTCTGCATAGAGTACAACACCAGGAAAAGACAGAGATGCATCTGCTCCTGTATTGTGCAAAATATAAAGACAGAAAATGTAAATTCCAAAGACTGACATATTCCAATCACTAAATTGAGAATAAAATGCATTTTTCTACTTTTGATGAATGACTATTTTATTCTCTATTCTTGTTGATCTGTCTCTGGTTTCTGCTTTCTTTTGTCTTTTCTTAACACATTTTCTAGGATCTCCGGCCCATCTGCCATTTTTCTCCCTTCCTGTAGTCATCGCTTTTCTTATCTCTTTAGCGTTTATCTTTTCCTTTCAGCTTTCTTCCATTTATTTTTCTCTTTCTCTCTATCAACTCAGATTTTACACCCCCTCCTTACCATGCAGTCCTCAATCTCCTCTCATAACTGCATCTACTACTTTTCAACTCTTAATGGACTCCTCTCATTCTTCATCTCTCTATCCTTCCCCAGCTTCTTATTCCCCAGCCTTTAACTAGCTCTCCTCTGTCTCTCTTTCTCATCCATGGCTCATCCACAATGCTGACGGCTTGAGTATAGCACAGTTGGGGAAGCAAAAGCAAATGCTCTCGCAGCTGTGTTAATGTTTAAAACAGCCATAGTTTGGGAGGAAGAGGGCAAGCCAGTAAGGCAGGCTTCCTGTGCCCTTATTTTGGTACACCCTGAGCTAGTGCCTCACTGGCTCACCTCGTAAGTTGGCCCTGGGCTCAGGCAATCTATTCAGAAAGATGGAGCAAATGGAGCCTGGAGTTGGCAGTTGAAGAGAAGGACATAGACAAAAGGGATCTGCCTGATGAGCAAAATTCCTGAGGAAGGGTGTAGGGAAAGATAAAAGAGAAGAAGTAATGAAGAGCTTCAGAGTGAATGCACTTGCAGGTCAATAGGAGAAATACAAGAAATCACAGAGAGAGGAAGACAGGCATCTGTATTTGGAAAAACTTAGAGAAGCTAGCAAAGTAGTCAGGAAGGCAAAGATTCAAAAGGAGGAGGAAATAGCCAATGCAATAAAATGGGGGGATAAGACATTTTTCAGATATATTAGTGAGAAGAGGAAGGGCAAAAGTGGTATTGTCAGACTCAAGGGTGCAGGGGAGGAATATGTAGAAGGTGATAAGGATAAAGCGGATTTGCTTAACAAATATTTCTGTTTTGTGTTCACAGATGAAGAACCAGGAGCAGGACCTCAGAAAACACCAACAAACAGGAACAGATGCGAGGGACATCTTGAACAATTTTCAGAAGACTGTGTTCGTGAGAAACTAGCTCAACTTAAAGTAGACAAAGTGATGGGACCGGATGGGATATACCCTAGAATACTGAGGGAACTTGGGGACGTTCTAGCAGCTCCACTGACTGACCTTTTCAATGCCTTGTTGGAGTCGGGAGTGGTGCCAAAGGACTGGAGAGAGGCTCATGTGGTGCCTTTACACAAAAGCGGAAGTAAGGATGTGGTTGAAAACTACAGGCCGGTTAGTTTAACTTCAGTGGTGAGTAAATTATTGGAAACGCTGCTGAAAGAGAAAATAGTGAGGTTTCTGGAGTCCAGCGGATTACAGGATCCAAGGCAGCATGGATTCACCAGAGGCAGGTCTTGTCAGACAAATCTGATTGATTTCTTTGACTGGGTGACCAGGGAGTTGGAACGAGGGAGAGCCCTAGATGTGGTGTATTTAGATTCCAGTAAAGCCTTTGACACTGTTCCTCACAGGCGACTTATAAACAAACTGAGCACCCTAGGGATGGACCCTAAAGTTACTGCTTGGGTTAGAAATTGGTTGGGTGGGAGGCAACAAAGAGTACAAGTAAATGGAGCTCACTCTGAGGAGAAGGATGTTACCAGTGGTGTGCCCCAGGGATCTGTCCTTGGTCCGATTCCTTTTAACATCTTTGTCAGTGATATAGCGGAAAGGCTGTTGGGTAAGGTTTGCCTCTTTGCGGATGATACCAAAATCTGCAATAGAGTAGACACCCAGGAAGGTGTAAATAACATGAGGAGGGATCTAGCTAAGCTTGAAGAATGGTCTAGAATGTGACAGCTAGGATTTAATGTTAAAAAATGTAAGGTCATGCATTTGGGCTGCAGCAATCCAAGGGAGCAATATAGTATAGGGGGTGAAGTACTTTTGTCCACTAAAGAAGAGCGGGACCTAGGCGTGGTTGTGTCTGATGATCTTAAAGTAGCTAAACAGGTAGAAGAGGCTATGACAAAAGCTAGAAGGATGCTTGGGTGCATACGGAGAGGAATGGCTAGCAGAAAAAAGGAGGTGATAGTACCTCTGTATAAGTCTTTGGTGCGACCTCATTTGGAGTATAGTGTGCAATTCTGGAGACCGCACCTTCAAAAGGATGTGAACAGGATGGAGTCGGTGCAGAGGGTGGCTACTAAAATGATTAGTGGTCTTCATTATAAAGCATATGAGGATAGACTGAAGGATCTTAATATGTACACCTTAGAGGAAAGGCGGGATAGAGGTGATATGATTGAGATGTTTAAATACCTCCGTGGCATAAATGTTCAGGGAGAGAGCCTCTTTCAATTGAAAGCAAGTTCTGCTATGAGGGGACATGGGATGAGGGTGAAGGGGGTAGATTCAGGAGTGATATGCGGAAATATTTCTTTACGGAAAGAGTAGTGGATCCATGGAATAGTCTCCCAGTGGAGGTGGTAGAATGAGGACAGTAACTGAATTCAAAAAAGCATGGGACAAACACAGAGGATCTCTAAAGGAAAAAAGGAGACTGTTGTAGTTGTTGATATAGAAGGACAGACTAGATAGGCTATGTGTTCTTTTTCTGTCATCATATTTCTATGTTTCTATGTCTATATGTAGAAACGCATAAGGAGGCAATGATTTAAAAAAGACACAAATCCAGCTAGAATAGTGCTTGATTATAGTCTGCCTGTGAGATATTGCCATCACAGCTAAGTGTTTTCTAATGTTTTTAAATGCATTTAAAAAATTGTAAAACACATTGAGGCCTGTGAATGATATCTGGGAAAAGTGTTTACGGTGTGTTAGTGGCTTAATGCCAGTTTGTTGGATTCGCTCCCTTTTTCTGAGGCCTCTTAAATAGTTTGAATCAAAAAGGAAAAAATCACCAAGTGTGCACCAATCTCAAAATTAGCAATTTGTGTCAGGCATGCCAACAGGAGGAGAGTGGTTTTCTCAACCTTGAAAGCGGGACACATCCATTTTAATCAAGTACATGGTTCAAACTCATTAAAATAAAAGATACTTAGCTTATGAAGATCAACAGTGAAATGAGGTAGCAAACTTTATCGAAAGGATGAAGCCACCGCACGACGTGTATGTTTCAAGTCCAAAAGACTCTGCTTCAAGTGCAAGTAGAAGCACAGTAACATAGTAACACAATAAATGACGGCAGATAAAGACCAGCATGGTCCATCCAGTCTGCCCAGCAATACGGCAAGAGTAGGTGCACCTGTCGCTCTGTGCAGGCCACCCCTCCCCATGTCTTTGTTTAGGGGTGGACCCACCACTCCATGTAGGACAACCCTATTTGTTGAGAAGTTAGTTGGTTCTGTTTATTTTGTTTTTATCCTGTTGTTGTAAAGGGATCTGCTGTGCTTCTCCCATGCTGTTTTGAATTCCGTCACCGTGTTTGCCCCACCACTTTCATCGGGAGAGCATTCCAAGCATCCACCACCCTTTCAGTGAAAAAATATTTCCTGACATTGCCTTTCAATTTACCACCTTGCAGCTTCATGTTATGCCCTCTAGTTTTGCAGCTTCCCCGTCTTTGGAAGAGGTTTGTTTGTTCATAGTTCCTCTTTAAGTATTTAAAGGTCTGAATCATATCTCCCCTATCCCTCCTCTCCTCCAAAGTGTACATATTTAGGTCTTCAAGTCTCTTCTCATAAGGTTTCTTACGCAGGCTCCAAATCATTTTGCTCGCCTTCCTCTGAACAGTTTCCAGTCTTTTTACATCTTTTGCAAGATATGGTCTTCAAAACTGAACACAGTATTCCAGGTGAGGCCTCACCAGCGACCTGTACAGTGGCATAAGTACCTCTTCCTTTCTGCTGGTAATCCCTCTTTGTATGCAGCCCAACATCCTCCTGGCTTTTGCCACCGCCTTGTCGCACTGTTTTGCCACCTTGAGATCATCAGAGATAATCACACCAAGGTCTTTCTCCTGAACCATGCACACCAACCTCTCGCCCCCTATTGCGTACATTTCCCTTGGATTTCTGCTACCTAAGTGCATGACACTGCACTTTTTCGCATTAAATCGTAATTGCCAAGCATTAGACCATTCTTCCAGCTTTTGTAGATCTTTCCTCATGTTATCCACTCCCTCGGGGGAGTCCACTCTGTTGCAAATTTTTGTGTCATCTGCAAAAAGACAGACTTTTCCATTCAGTCCTTCAGCAATATCACTCACAAATACATTGAACAGTGCCGGGCCCAGGACCGAACCCTGGGGCACCCCGCTAATCACCTTCCTTTCATCCGAGTGAGCTCCATGTACCATCACCTTCTGTTGTCTGTCAGTCAACCGATTTCTAATCCAGTTTACCATCTTGGTACCCATCCCCAAGCTACAGAGTTTATTGACAAGCCTCCTATGAGGAACAGTATCAAAGGCTTTGCTGAAATCCAGGTAGATGACATCCATCGCATGCCCCTGATCTAGTTCCATGGTCACCCAGTCAAAGAACTCAATCAGATTTGTTTTGCAAGACTGTCCTTCAGTAAAACCATGTTGCCTCGGATCTTGCAACCTGTTGGTTTTGAGAAAGTTCACTATTCGCTCTTTCAGGAGCGCCTCCATTACTTTTCCCGCCACCGAGGTAAGGCTCACGGGTCTGTAGTTTGAAACTTCTTTCCTGTCACCACTTTTGTGTAGAGGTACTACATCAGCCATTCTCCAGTCCTGAGGAACCTCTCCTGTTTCCAAGGATCTGTTGAATATATCCTTTAACGGCCCTGCAAGAACCTCTCTGAGCTCTTTCAGTATCCTGGGATGTATCCCATCTGGTCCATGGCTTTGTCCACTTTCAGTTTAGCAAGTTGTTCCAACACCTCATCTTCTATGAATGGTGTGGTATCTACTACATTCCCATTTTTATATTTGGGAGTCACAGCTGGTCCATCTCCAGGATTTTCTTTAGTAAAAACAGAGCAGAAGTATTTGTTTAGCAATTTCGCTTTTTCTATGTCACTTTCCACGAGTCCTTTCCCAGCACTTCTGAGTCCTGCAATTCCAACTCTGATCTTCTTCCTTTCCCGAATATACCTGAAGAAAGTTTTGTCGCCACCCTTAACATCTTTAGCCATCTTTTCCTGTGCCTTTGATTTTGCTATCCTTATTTCTCTTTTTGACTCTTTGAGTTTGATCCTGTATTCATTTCTGTGTTCTTCTGTTTGCAAGCTTTTGAATTTTGTGAAAGCTGTGTTTTTTGCCTTTATTTGAGCAGCCACTTCTTTGGAAAACCAAATAGGTTTCCTTCTCCTCTTGTTTTTGTTTACTTTTTGTACATATTTGTCTGTTACCCCTTTTTTTGCCACCTTTAGTTTAGCCCATTGCAATTACACTTCCCTTATCTCCTTCCACCCCATCATCTCCTCCTTTAGTTACTCGGCCATTTTATTGAAGTTGGTGTTTTTGAAGTTTAGGACTTTGAGCTTGCTATGTTCGGCCTGTACCTTGGCTTTTATCTCAAACCACACTGTGTGAGGATCGCTGTTGCTCACAGGGGCACTCACGCAGACATTCGACACGCTATCACCATTGGTGAGCACTAAATCCAGCGTCATCAAAAGTCTCAATGTGCTATCAAAATGTAACTGTCACATGAAAAATGTATTTTTCCCTCATCAATGTACTTTTTGTGTTCAGTGACTCTTTATTGTTTTGATGTTGAGTGAGTAAGAGTCCTTGAGGATTTAATTGGTGTATTTTGGGGATGTTTATGTGCCAAAAATGTTCCTGACTGTATTCTGAAACATTGCTGACATGCATGGCGCTAGCACAGGGATCTCAGAACATTTATTTAACCAGTTTTCTATACCACCTTATCCTTCAATCAAAGCGGTTTATATTATGCATTCTCTACAAACAGGTACTGGATACATTCCTTTGTCCCCAAAGGGTTCACAAGGGGAGGGAGGGGAGCAAGAGTTGACTCAGGATGCTACAACCCCTTGAACCGGCCCTGCCTGAGCCGGTATGTCAGGCTTCATCTCTGGTCCTATTCAAATCCAGGCTAAAATCCCACCTCTTTGAGGCTGTTTTTGGATCCTGACCCTCTTATTCTCCTGTTTAACAGTCATGTGTGTTTTTAATTATTTCTTTCAAAGAATTGCCCTAATTCCCTATTAGATCTGTTTGTCTGTCTTGAAGACACAGTCTCTAAGTGTATGTGTATAGCACTATGTATGACTTGCAGCACTGTACAAGTAATAAGATACTTGACAGCCAGGATCCTAACACAGCAACCCAGGTACTCCAGTCCTGAGAGATGCGCCTACACAGGAAGATTTTCCAAATTAGGAATCTCTCCCTCCTAACTCCTGTGGCTTCATCCTTCTAGGCCTCCCTGCCACTGATGAAGGAATGATTCTCTTACTTGCTTGCACTACCCACACTGTGGCCAATCTCCACTTATGTGCCCACCCACGGTGAAAGTATGCTTCATGCAATGCAAATGCATGTACTTTTATGCTGGGCAATTGTTTATAAGAGGTTATTTGAATACATATGTGGCTACAATGCTGACATTTATGCATGTTGTTAGTGCCTAAAATTAGGTCTTTTTTGTGCATAATACAGCATTTTACATAGAAAAACAGATGCTTATAGAATTGCTATAATATATTAAGCTGGATTTCTATTGTGATAGCAATATGTACAGTATGTATGTTTAAAAACTCCTGAGATTAGATGGATGTCACTAGTCTGTTCATCTAGCTCGGTTTCTCCTACACCAGCCTCATCTTTCTGAGTCCCCTACAGTAATCCCGCTTCTGTTCCAGAGTCTCCACATTTCATGTCAGTCTTTAAATCAGTCACTGCTTCCTTTGCAGCCATCTTGGGTTCTATACAACACAAATTTTAGTAATTTACTAATCTACTCTATTGCAAAAAGTCCCAACGTCAAGCAGCCATCGTTCATGGTATTGTCAATGGAACTCTCCTGTTTTATTCTTATTGTCACTTTCTCCTATAGACATAGATATACATTTTTTTATAGTTGTTCTTTTCCATTGACTGTACAGCAGTCAGCTCTTATAAACCACTTACTGGCATACCCTCTACCGATTGTGCTTTGATGGAGGCTACATAACTGGCTACTGCTCTCATTTGCTATTTAAGCCTCTTCAACCTGGCCTTAACCTTCCAGGTTCACCCATGAACTATAGCTCCTCTCTGCCTGTTCCTCCCACACTGCTTCTGGTAGTGCGTAACACGTCTCTCCTACGCCTACTTTTGCTAACTGCAGGACAGCACAGCAGGAAGTTATACTACTGCACTTTGTGAAACTAGCCCTAGGGAATGGAGCCTTGGAATCTGACTCTAGGCAGCTCCAACACGGAAGAGATGACATAAAGAAAATTAAAGCTGCAGGTATTAGGTTTCTGCTAGTATCTATTTTAATATTTTCTATTTGTTTTAGAGCAGAGTTTTCCAAGAAGTGTGTCATAGCATACTGGCATGCTTACAGACCTGGTCAGGTGTTCTATGGAAAAAAGTCACCATTGCCTAATGTTCAAGTCCAGACCAGCAAATGAATTCTGTTCTCGGCACCTTACAATAACAGGAGGAAATTGTGGTGGTTCTTAAATGTGCAGAAGCTCCTTGCCTCTTTCCTTCCAAAATATAGCATGAGCCCAAGTGTGAGAACTGACAGGCAGCATATAGAGCATAGACATGCAGGCCCTGGTGTGTACAGTACACATTGAATGCAGCACCTCTTCCTCTTCCTGAGTCGTCTCTTTTGAGTCCTTTCAGCCACTAGAGGGACTTTCAGTGCTTTCCTGACTTTTCTTTCAGTCATATGAATTTTCTCCCCCCGTCCACATTTCCTGCTCCACAAAGACTGGTGTGGTTTGGAAAATATATGCGTGCCTTGAGCTTGAAAAGGTTGGGAAACACTGCTATAGAGCACTCTGTAGACAGCTTGGGGGAAGTTGGAGCAGCAGAGTTAAATGCCACTTTCCTCTATGGTCACTAGTAGACATTTATTTAATTAAGGGTCATGTTTACTAAATTGCGCTGATGTTTAGTGCAGGGCTTACCGCCATTCAGCGGTCCTAACTTTAGCTGCTTAAGGTTAACTGGAGAGCAGCTTAACATAGCCTCTTCCTGGTTAACCCATGGTGTGCCCCCGCTCGACCCCTGGAACGCCCTGACGCTAAGCGCTTAGTATTGGGGAGTTTAGTAGCCCAGACTAGGGATATTCAGCGGCATGAACTGGTTTAGCGCTACTGAATCCCGGTGAGCAGCACATACACACTTTGCAGGTGTGCCAACCATGTAAATACCTTTTACTTCCATTTTACAACTTTATCTCACATAATGTGGCCTGCTAACCAGCTAAGTGCCGACCAGTGAGATATTCAGTTGTACTCTTCAGATACTGCCGCTGGATATTTCCTCCGATTGCCTCAGAACTATCCAAAGAGTGCCAGAGTGATCAGTGGGCAGAGTGTGGATGCAGCCAATACTTACCCAGATAGTGCTGATATTTAGCTGCTATATAGAGATGTTATCTGGATAAATTTAGGACACCTGAAAGGCTGATCTAAATTTATCCTGTTAATCTATCCAGATAGCAGCTGAATACCACCACTCTCCAGAAAGATGCCATGCTGTGGTCTATCCAGATATTCATCACCAGTCACAGTCTGGCTACCATTGCTGAATATCCTCTGCTCAGTAGGCAACAGTGACCAAGAAAGCTAATAGAATGCTAGGAATGATAAGGAAAGCAATGGAGAATAAAACAAAGGATTTCATAATGCCTCCTTATGTTTGCACCTTGAGTATTGTGTGTAGTTCTGGTTGCCGCATCTAAAAAAAGATATAGCCAACTTAGAAAATGTACAGAGAAGGGTAACGAAAATGATAAAGGGAATGGAAGTGCAGAGACTACTTGGAGGTCAGTGCTTTGAGCAGCAGCACCATCCACTGTCCCTACTAAAGTGCAACACTATACTGTAGCTGTGGAAGAGATCTAGCCTTTTTCAACAGGGGAGTATATTTTCTGCCCAGTTACATTATGCTGGGAGGAGACTACTCTGGGAGGGAAAATTCAAAACATACATAAACCACTCCCAAAAATAGAACCCTATCTTTGGAACACAGCGACTGTATCATAAGGAAGTAGTGAGCAGTCTGGCCTTAGGGAGTATCTGCTTGTGGCCAGCCCTAGCCCTTCATACTATCCAGGGGAACCACAAGCCCAGCAACAGAAGAAAGAGCAGAGGGGAACGAGGGTGTTAGATTCCAGTCTACCCCTTGAACTCCAGAGTGTCTTTCTACTTGGCCAGCACCCTATCTAACTCAAGAAGAAGAGTAGCACAGGAAGAGAAGGAGAGAGGGTTCCAATTCACCTATTTCCTCCACCCAGGCATACTAGAGCCAGGAACATATGCAAGGCAGAATCAAAGACCTACACTTCAGGAGCCATCAGTTCAGAGGACAACTGGAACCATCAGAGGCTATCTGCAACCAGTGACACCAAAGGTCCACCAAGGGAGCACCAAACCACGTAAAGAACAGAACCCAGTCTAAAACTCGTGGTAAACCAGGAAGGATTCTTTATTATTCTATTGCACATACATTAGCTCACCAGCCCAACACGAGCCGTGTTTTGATCAATCTTCGTCAGGGGCTTCTGGTGTGCTGCATCCATAATATATAAATAATTAAAAACATAAATAACATCACAACTCAACATATTTAAACATAAATATGAATATAAACATAAAATAATAAATAATTAAAAACCATATATAAACCATGTATAAAACCAGGCCTTACTCACATAAAACCATATAACTAGTGTGACATACATGGATAAAAATAACTTATCATAGATAATCAATAAAATAAAATAAACTATTCTTGAAAGGGTGTTCTAATACTGTACCTTAATTAGTAGATATTTCTATTATGATGACTTTACTAAAACAAAGCAGAAACATATGACCATTTGAGCTTGCTATGTCAACAGGAAAGGACTTATAAACAAATAAATACATCCATATTAAATCGATCATACACTCTTTCCTGTGTTGAAATTAGGAGCCGAAGTGAGAAGGGATTAAATTGCCATATCACTACATCAACTTCTCAAGGCTACAATCTTCCTCATGAATATTCAATTAATTGTTAACACTATATTAAAAACTATATTAAAAACTATACTAAAATTAGGATAGTTTATTTTATTTTATTGATTATCTATGATAAATTATATTTTATCCATGTATGTCACACTAGTTATATGGTTTTATGTGAGTAAGGCCCAATTTTATGCATGGTTTATATATGGTTTTTAATTATTTATTATTTTATGTTTATATTCATATTTATGTTTAAATATGTTGAGTTGTGATGTTATTTGTGTTTTTAATTATTTATATATTATGGATGCAGCACACCAGAAGCCCCTGACGAAGATTGATCGAAACACAGCTCGTGTTGGGCTGGTGAGCTAATGTATGTGCAATAGAATAATAAAGAATCCTTCCTGGTTTACCACGGGTTTTAGACTGGGACCAGTGACACCAAATACAGGAGTGAACCAGGACAGTAATGGAGACCTGTGCCTGCGCTGCTACCAGTTCCAGGTGCACTATGAAAAGTATTCTTCAGTTTAGGGTTCTTCAGTTTAGAGATAATGAGGCTAAGCAGTAAAGCTACTATGTTGTACATTTAAGACTAATCAGAGTAAATATTTTTTCACTCAACACATAATTAAATTCTGGAATACACTGTCAGAGGCTGTAGTGAAAGCTGTTAGTGTTGCTGGGTTTAAAAAGATTTGGACAATTTCCTGGAGGAGAAGTCAATAAACTATTATTAAAGTGGACTTTGCAAAATTCACTGCTTATCCCTATTATACGTAGCATGGAATCTGTCTAACATCTGGGATCCTGCCAGTTACTTGTGCCTGGATTGGCCACTGTGGGAAACAGGATACTGGGTTTGATGAACTTTTTGTGTGCTATATCCTTATCCAGAATAAATTTAAATGCAGTGGTTAATGTTTAAACAAAATGCAAATCATAGCATTTCAGGCGCAAAATATTTCACTCTCACCTTTCCAGTAGTAATCCAAGGCAAATTGTATATAACCATGTATAGTCTGTACACCTTGGCAACTAATTCTGTACAAATTGTATATATGGGGCCCTCCCCCAATCTACTGAAATCAAATGTATACCTTGATCTGTGTGCTTTAATCAAATATGTATCGTATCCAAATGCTTGTCCCGTGTTACGTAATCATTGACTAATCAAAATGTAAAACTGAAATCTCAATGTACCGTACAATACATTATGATTCTGTAAAGTAAACCGCTGCTGATCGTAGGAAGCAGCGGTATACAAGTGTTTACTAAATAAATAAATAAATAAATGTTACAATAGCTATTTCTCTATCCCTGGAGGGCTTACAATCTAAATTTGTACCTGAAGCAATGAAGGGTTCAGTGGCTTGCTCAAGGCCACAAAGAGCATCAATGGGATTTGAACCCTGGTCTTTCTGGTTCTAGGCTGTTGCTTTAATTGCTAGACTACTCCTCTATGAGCTTATATCATCAGACTACAAACAAAGATTTTGAGTCAGTGCTAGCGGCAATGGCTAGCCACTGTAATCACGCTAGTCACAGCTGCTAAATATCAGAGCACTATTTTTTTTTTTCAGGCCAATATTCAAATTCCAAAGGAGGCTGTCTGGGTAAAGATGCTGATCGTGATATTCCCTGCTATTATTTTAAGATAGGTAGGGGGTTATTTTAGAAGCCTTATTCACAGTTTCTATGTGTACAATCAAGCATTTGCATGCGGAAATGGTGATTTTAGAAAGGGCTGAATTTACATGTGGATGTCCTTACTACATTGAAACTGCAAAGGAGTATGATGGGGCATAGGTAAGGAGTGGCCTGGATGGGTCAAAAATCTACATTTGCATTCCGCATTTCATATAGGGAATACACACGTATGACTGTAATTGTGTATGGCAGTATTTACAGCTGCTCCCCAGCATGCTTAGGTTTATTAAAAGTGCTAATTTCGGCCAGCCCTCTACAGGACGGATTAAGGGGGTTATCCTGCTTAATACCTCATTGTTTATTTACCACTCTAAATTGGAATTAGATAGAGATAGCAGCATCTGTAGTTAATTTATCCATGTAAATTTGCAAAATGGCTGACATACAAGTGTAAATGCCAACATTTAGACGTGGAAGTTGCTATACTCAGCAGCAGTAGCAGTAAGAAAGAGCGAGATGGTTCAGCCATGCACTTTGCACAAGAAGATCTGTCTGAGTTGGTACCCGGGAGAGGCAAGCAGGTCTTGCAAGCTGCACATCACAATCAGTACAGTGCCCCTCTGCAGCCCTGCATGAGGTGCTTGCAGTGCCAATAGGAATGGTGGGAAGGCATGGCAGTGCAGGTAACTGCCTGCGGTGGTGTCAATGGGGGGGGGAGCACAGTGTTGACCAGGCAAGGCACAGCAATTGCTCCAGGCATGACATGGTTGCCTGTCACTGATCGGACACGTGTACATGCTAGATGGGTGTACACATGTCCGGAGACATCCACTGAGACACCGGGCATGATGCGGTTGCCCATCTCTGATTAGAAACGTCTACGCGATAGAATGGAGACAGGGATGGGCTCACCTCGCCTTGTGCGACTCCACCTTTCGCACGTTACTCTGTTGCTGTGGATGGCGAGAAGGGGACATGGCACCTAAGGCACCCTCACGGAAGCACAACGTTTCAGAGGGTGAGCTAAACATGATGCTGCAAGAGATCCTGGACCATCTGCACATCCTCATGGGTAATGAGGAGACCCATGTGAGGGCCTATGAGAAGCAGCGGCAATGGCTATCCATCTGCAGAAAGATGAATGCAATATACCACAATAACCGGAATATTGAGAGCCTGAAGCACAAATGGCAGCAGGTGAGGTGTGATACAGCCAAAAGGTCTCTTCAGGTGGGGCCAGATGGACAGCCATTGCCACTGACTGACCTTGAAGTGATATTTAAGTAACTGACTCACAATGTTATTAAACTATTTTTTTGTCGGAAGTTATTGCCGTGAGCGATTACTCACTCATGAAGCGTGACTTCCCTTTTAATTACTCTTATGGTAATAAAACCACCGTATAAAAATCATGAAGCAATTGCATTACTTAATATCATTCAATGCTACTTCATTACACAATATCATCACAGCCGTTATTTATATAGCTGTAAAATATCTTGCTATGCAGACTTTCCACGGACACAGTACTGCGTTTAGACCCGTACTTCCATTCCGGCTCTGTTTCAACGCTTGTTATCTGCTTAATATACTCATCTGATTTATGAGTTGAATGATTCCTTCTAGCAATTCGAACGGAATATATGTTGACAACTGGACCCCTCCAGTGACACAGCCTAACTTGTGTGAGCGGTAGAGGCAAAGAAAAAGGCATTTAAAGACCCGTGAGAAACGTCACTCATGATGATGTCATCATCCCTAATTGGTCCCTCAATGCATGGGATCAAACGAGACTAAGCCAATCCAGTTCTGCATTCAACCCATGGGGTTCCAAACAGCCAATATGAAATATCCAGTATTGTTCAATCCACTGGAGTCGTTGTTCCCTATTACCCCCTCTGACAGCTGGGGGCACTTGATCAATTCGACCTACGTACACTTTTGCGCACCGGCAGATTAGAATATAAACACCATAAGTGGTAAAGCAAGTAGTAAAACCTTTTGACCGCTGTGTTATGGTAGTGTGTGGGATTTGCCATTCGGCACCTTGAATTGATTGTTGACACAGTTCACAAGACTTTCCTTTGGAACAGCTGAAATGTCCAATCGTTAAATCGTGTGAAACCAACGATGATTGAGGCTGAATAGTATTCAGCAAATTGGCTATGTTTTGGCCTCTAGTATATGCTATCCGCAACGGCTTGCGGAAGCATTCATGGAGAGCCAAAAGTGTACGTAGGTCGAACGATTAGAAAAGTGAGGGTTCGCCTACAAGAACATGCGTCTCGCATTCGCAATGGAGTTATTACAGCTCCATTAGTACAACACTGTTTGGATTTTGGACACTCTTTCACTGACTGTCAATGGCGAAATTATTGATCAAGTGCCCCCAGCTGTCAGAGGGGGTAATAGGGAACAACGACTCCAGTGGATTGAACAATACTGGATATTTCGTATTGGCTGTTTGGAACCCCATGGGTTGAATGCAGAACTGGATTGGCTTAGTCTCATTTGATCCCATGCATTAAGGGACCAATTAGGGATGATGACATCATCATGAGTGACGTTTCTCACGGGTCTTTAAATGCCTTTTTCTTTGCCTCTACCGCTCACACAAGTTAGGCTGTGTCACTGGAGGGGTCCAGTTGTCAACATATATTCCGTTCGAATTGCTAGAAGGAATCATTCAACTCATAAAATCAGATGAGTATATTAAGCAGATAACAAGCGTTGAAACAGAGCCGGAATGGAAGTACGGGTCTAAACGCAGTACTGTGTCCGTGGAAAGTCTGCAAAGCAAGATATTTTACAGCTATATAAATAACGGCTGTGATGATATTGTGTAATGAAGTAGCATTGAATGATATTAAGTAATGCAATTGCTTCATGATTTTTATACGGTGGTTTTTATTACCATAAGAGTAATTAAAAGGGAAGTCACGCTTCATGAGTGAGTAATCGCTCACGGCAATAACTTCCGACAAAAAAATAGTTTAATAACATTGTGAGTCAGTTACTTAAATATCACTTTTTGGTGGATTATTGGTTATGATAGAAAGTGAGGGGTGGTTAATTCTGTGGTTTACACTG
Source organism: Ichthyophis bannanicus (assembly GCA_033557465.1). Taxonomy (NCBI): domain Eukaryota; kingdom Metazoa; phylum Chordata; class Amphibia; order Gymnophiona; family Ichthyophiidae; genus Ichthyophis; species Ichthyophis bannanicus. The sequence continues at coordinate 600,710,744 of CM066031.1, read as the reverse complement.
ACTGACCTTGAGCAGAGGGTCCTGGCCCCCATGTATACAGCTTCCATGTAGGGTCTTGGCAGCCTGGACACCTCAGAAGCCTCAGGAGAGCCAGGTAAGTGGCTCATATGTGTCAGAAGCCTGTTCCTCATGTTTGCTTCCCCACTACCATCTCATGCTTCCATTGCACAGTCACCCACATCATCTGCATTGTGCCCCTTATCCTTGTCCCGATGCCTCTGACAAATGCTATGTTGGATCAGGTGTTGTAGGGCTTGGCCACGCCTTAGGCACCCCTGCTGTGCATATGTTATCCTCTGTGCACACTAGCCCTGCACAAAGCAGTGGCATCAACTTGCCCACATGCACCTTGTCAGTGTGGGCCTCCAACGAACACATGTTGGGAGGGTATCAACGGCACCTTGTCATTAGCGGGATGGAAACAGCTGGGGGGATGTAGAAAAACAGTGGGCAAGACTGAAAGGGGATATTTTAAGAGCAACCAACCTTTTTGTTAAAATGGTAAATAAAGGTAAAAGGAAAAGGAGAGCGCAATAGTTTTAGAAAGAAGTAGCTGAAAAGATGAAGAAAAAGAGGGAGGCCTTCATGAACTACAAGAGATCACAGAGAGGAAGACAGGCATCAATATTTAGAAAAAGTTAGAGAAGCTAGCAAAGTAGTCAGGAAAGCAAAGATTCAAAAAGAGGAGGAAATAGTCAATGCAATAAAATAGGGGGATAAGACATTTTTCAGTTATGTTGGTGAGAAGAGGAAGGGCAAAAGTGGTATTGTCAGACTCAAGGGTGAAGGGAAGGAATATGTAGAAGGTGATGAGGATAAAGCAGAATTGCTTAACAAATATTTCTGTTCTGTGTTCACAGATGAAGAACCAGGAGCAGAACGTCAGAAAACACCCCAAACAGGAACAGAAGTGAGAGGCATCTTGAATAATTTTCAGAAGACTGTGTTCGTGAGAAATTAGCTAAACTTAAAGTAGACAAAGCAATGGGACTGGATGGGATACACCCGAGAATACTGAGGGAACCTGGGGACATTCTAGCAGTTCCACTGACTGACCTTTTCAATGCCTCATTGGAGTCGGGAGTGGTGCCAAAGGACAGGAGCAAAGCACACGTGGTCCCTTTACACAAAAGTGGAAGTAAGGATGTGGTTGAAAACTACAGGCCGATTAGTTTAACTTCGGTGGTTAGTAAATTTTTGGAAGCACTGCTGAAAGAGAAAATAGTGAGGTTTCTGGAGTCCAGCAGATTACAGGATCTGAGGCAGCATGGATTCACCAGAGGCAAGACTTGTCAGGCAAATCTGATTGATTTCTTTGACTGGGTGATCAGGGAGTTTGGCCGAAGAAGAGCACCAGATGTGGTGTATTTAGATTGCATTAAAGCCGTTCTACACAGGTAACTTATGAACAAACTGAGCACCATAGGGATGGACCCTAAATTTACTGCTTGGGTTAGAAATTGGTTAGAAATTGGAGACAAACGGTACAGGTAAATGGAGCTCACTCTGAGGAGAAGGAGGTTACCAGTGGTGTGCCCCAGGGATCTGTCCTTGGTCCGATTCTTTTTAACAGAGGGAGGAGTGGTCTAGTGGTTAGGACAAGGTACTTCAGGCCGGAGGGCCGGGGGTTCAAGTCCCACCTGGGGACAGCAATCTCAGGCCGGAGGGACTGGGATTTCTAGTCCTATAGGCACTCCTTGTGGTCTTGGGCAAGCCACTTAACCCTCCATTGCCCATGTTCCCTGTAAGTATTAACGTATGTGTGTCATATCCCCTCATGTTAAAATGTATCCCCCAATTGACCGCTTTGACCCGGTGAAAAGCGGAATATAAATACAGCTAAATAAATAAAAACATCTTTGTTAGTGATATAGCAGAAGGGCTGTTGGGTAGGATTTGCCTCTTTGCAGGTGATACCAAAATCTGTAATAGAGTAGACACCCAGGAAGGTGTAGATAACATAAGGAGGGATCTACCTAAGCTTGAAGAATGATCTAGAATTTGACAGCTAAGATTTAATGCTAGAAAATGCAAGGTCATGCATTTGGGCTGCAGCAATCCAAAGGAGCAATATAGTATAAGGGGTGAAGTACTTTTGTCCACTAAAGAAGAGTGGGACCTAGGCATGATTGTGTCTGATGATCTTAAAGTAGCTAAACAGACAGCAAAAGCTAGAAGAATGTTTGGGTGCATAGGGAGAGGAATGGCAAGCAGAAGAAAGGAGGTGATAGTGCCTCTGTATAAGTCTTTGGTGCGACCTCATTTGGAGTATTGTGTGCAATTCTGAAGACTGCACCTTCAAAAGGATATAAACAGGCTGGAGTCAGTACAGAGTGTGGCTACTAAAATGGTTAGTGGTCTTCATTATAAAGCATATGAGGGCAGACTTAAGGATCTTAATATGTACACCTTAGAGGAAAGGCAGGATAGAGGTGATATGATTGAGACATTTAAATACCTCCATGGCAGAAATGCACAGGAGGAGAGATGCTTTCAATTGAAAGCAAGCTCTGCTACAAAGGGACATAGGATGAGGGTGAAAGGGAGTAGATTCAGGAGTGATATGCGGAAATATTTCTTTACGGAAAGAGTGGTGGATCTGGGAAGGTGGTAGAGATGAGGACAGTTTCTGAATTCAAAGAAGCATGGGACACAGAGGATCTCTAAAGGAAAAAAGGGGACTGTTGTAGTGGTTGATATGGAAGGGCAGACTAGATAGGCCATGTGGTCTTTTTCTGTCGTCATGTCTATGTTTCTATTTAGATCAATCTTTTAAAACCTGTTACTGGTACTACTATGTTCCAGTTATGACATTAGCCGCTCTGCCTTAGATGCTAAAGCAGTGTGAACACACTGTCACATACAGATATAGGTCATGAAACCCAGCTATTCTGGTTCCCAAGGCAATGCTCTAAACTTGCAGCTATAGCTCTACTCCACACCAAGCAGGTAAGCAATGTGGGTGTTGCACATTAGCAGTCATTGCTGTGCAGTCACATTCCCTTGTCCTGGCCCTACCAGGATGTATGTGCTATGCCCTTTGGCATGACATTAGTTGAGCAGTGAGACCCTGTGCCATACGACTGCTGTGTGTGTCAGCTGCTAGGCCATACCCCTCCACCTCGGCTTCAGATTGGCTGGTTGTGTTGGCACATCTTTGGGTCTGCTATGTGACATATTTCAGCCTCACTGTAACTCTGCCTTTGTTCGACTGTGACCGTGAATAGGATGTAGGTGCAATGCCTGTTGTCTGGGAGTTCATGCCTATGCAAACACATCATCGCTGCATGCTCAGCTCCTCTAGGACATGGCTGTTGTGAGGAATACCTCTATACAACAGGATGGGGTACCATTCTGTGCTTGCCATGCACACAGCTCTTTCCATACCTCTTTGTGGACACAGCTAGGGTGCTCACTCACATATGTGTGGGGCTAGTGCCTTGCCCATCTGGTGTGTCTGGGTTATCAGGGAGCAGTCCCTGCCATCTGTTGGTTTGTGATTCACATCCTGCTCACAGCCTGGGTCTGCCATGGGGTATGATATATTTATGATAATGGGATAGCCATCTCTGGGGCTATATGTACTGTGATTTATCATGTTGTGATGTTAGCTGCACTGGCACAGAGAAGAGCATAGTCCATCCAACTAGGTGGCCCAGCTCTAAGGTGATAAACCTTGTGCTTGTGATATGTAATACCCTGACCCCCCAGTGTGTGATAGGCAGGTTCATCCTTGTGGATAACATGATATGTCTGTGTCTTCACAGGAGGTGACACTGCTGCACAGGATGCACAGTGGCCCCCAGCTTATGCCCCTTCACTGCCTCCTGTGACTCCATCTACCTCATTTGCCAGGCTGTCGGGCACAGGCAAGGTGAGTGAACTAACTGATAGGTATAGCCAGGACACCCATCTGCCAGCTGCTGGAGACAGTGTGGATAAGGATGTGGTCACAGGGCACCATCCCCTGTCCTACCAGCACAGCAGGCTGAAACCAATCTGGAGGAACAGCCAATGAGGGGAGATTCACGCCAACTGCTCCATAGCGCAGAGCAGCTATTGGCCTGTCAGGAGGAGAGATAGGTACAGTCACGGGTCAAACTTGCCCTGCTAGAGGAGAGTGTAGCTCTGCAGAGATGCTAGCTCCAGGCCACAGCACAACTGAAGGATTCCATCAGAGTCTTTGGGAACACAGCAGTGGAGTTCCTGCAAGAGCTGCATAGAACCTGCACCTGCCCAGTGCATCGCACTACCACAGACCCCTGCATATACCAGCCAGTTGTCACTGCAGTCACCACCTCTGCCACCCTTGAGGCCAGCACTGCAACATCTACATCTGCCCCTGGGACCTGCAAAGTGCCCACGCACCCCGCCACACAGCAGTCCACTGCTTCTGGCACAAAAAGAACTAAACATAGCCCATTTCTGGGCCCCATTCAGCATGCTGGGGGTTCAGAACTGGTTTTCCCACCCTTCTATGGTAACATTGAGGGGAGAAATGGGAGCGATGGGAGCTCAGACTCAGATGCCAACCCACCTTCAGCAGCATCTGTAGGTATCACAGAGTCCCTGCACCATGTGCCCTCTGTGAAGGGGAAGGGCAAAGGGCGAAGCAAGAGCCATGGGAAGGGCAAGTAGGTTGCCTTGTAGATCCAGGAGTGGGAGGGGTTATGTAGGGTCAGAGTGTGTGATAAGGAAGCTTATCAGAGCCCAGAGAATACTGACGAAGGAAGGGAATTTACCCTAATCAAGGGACCTGTTTTGTCAGGGCAGAGGAATAAAACTGCATTTTTTCCTAAAAGACAGGTTATTCCAGGCTGCAATGACCAGCAGAAAGCCCCTAGTGGAGATGAGGAGAAGGAGCATAAGCCCAGATTGAGAAACCCTTACGTCACTCCTAATTACTCAGCTGCCAGGAGGGAATGTGACCACCAACACCTGGGGAGTGCAAGGGAGGGGTTGGAAACTGGGAACTTTAAAATTAGAACAGAATGTTCAGAGAGAGAGAGGAGAGAGAGAGGGAAGGAGAAGGCAAGAGGAGCTCAGAGAGACTCGTGTTCTTGGAGAGATTCCTGTGAGAAGCCAGCTTCAAGGGATTGGAGAGATCCAGAGGGTTGGAGAACTTCAGCCAGGAACCCTAAAGCAGCAGCCGGTAAGAGGACAGACGCAGCTGCAGGGAGAAGGAACACGAATACCTTTTGGAAGAGGTATGGAGCAGACGCCCTGAGGTCCAGGAATACAGACTGGAGGACAGGTCACAAAAGCTCAAGTCCCTACTGGCCAGAGTATCTAAGAGGATACTTATTAAAAGAGGGCTGCTACACAGTACCCTGTCTTGTGCTGCTGAGGTAAGCTATATTCTGATTTGATTTAAATTATAGCTCTTAGCTGCTGCTAGGCTCTAACTTCTTATGAATTTTAAAGTACAAGCTCTCTGCTGGGTTCTAAATTTAACCAGAAAGCTCTTTCTCCCTCCAGAAGCAACAGTCCCCCTTACCAGTCTTTCAAGACTGTCCTAATAGAGGTCAGTCTGTAGAACCCTCTGAGCCAGATCCTGTTGTAAATTTAAGCTAAAAGAACTTTGCTGATGCTAGGCCCTGAGTGACTATTAAATGTAAACTACAAGCTCTCTGCTGGGTTCCAAATGTAACCAGAAAGCTCTCTTCTGTGTTTTAAATGTACTTTGCTGTTACTAGGCCCTGAGTGACTATTAAATTTAAAGTACAAGCTCTCTGCTGGGTATGAAATGTAACCAGAGAGTTCTCCTCTGTGTTTTAAATGTAAACTTAAACTGCTGCTACTAGGCCCTGACTGATTTAACAAAAATAGTGGATCACAGATTAATTAGCTTTAATACAAAGAATTCCTTTTAGAAAATTACCAGAAGTAAATACTCACAGTTGCAGATCTCCCTCCAGAAGCAACAGTCCCCCTTACCAGTCTTTCAAGACTGTCCTAATAGAGGTCAGTCTGTAGAACCCTCTGAGCCAGATCCTGATATAGAGCCCATGCAGATAGAAGAACAAGATATAATTGGTGAGGAAGACGATTCTTTCATGGACTGTTCTTTATGCAAAGTGGCTAGCACAGAGAAATCCTGAAAGTGGGATCAAACATAAAAAGGAAACGTTCTAGTAACTGGCACACCAGAAAGTTTGTGCAGAGCAGGAGAAAAGCTGTTGATTGAAGCTTGTTACCCAGCTGTTATCAAAGCAGAGCACAGCTCAGGCTGTCCGCACGTTGGATATAAAAAAGTTCTTTGAATGTGAAAAGCTGGTTTGTACAGAAGCTTTTATTCTTGCTACCAGCACTGCTGAGCAGGTTTGTCAGCAGTGGCTGAAAGAAGGACTTTCTGTTGTTTGTTGGACTTTACAAGTTACATGCCTAAGCTTTCAGTTGTATTATTATTATTTTGAATATAAATCCTGGATAAGATATCCAAAGGTGTTACCAAGGGAATCTGTGTGCAATTTGATTTACCTCATAAATAAAATTCTGTCAATGCCTTATCACTTGAGCCAACTACCTTAGTCTTCATTTACCTAAAAGGCAAGCACCACATGACTGGACTACCAATACCATAATCCTTTGCAAGATAGTCAGTCTGGAACATTGCCAAAGTGGTGAATCCTATATATCAAGCACGCCCCTCCATGCATATGTAAGGGGCTATGGGCGTGACAAGTGTCATTGTGATGTTAGGTGTGGGGGTGTCTGAGGTATGGTCATGGGGGTGTCTAAGGTATGGGGGACTGGCTGTGCAGGGGTTAGGATGTGGAGGGAAAGGCTGGGAGCCATGTATGCTTCATGTCAGTCTTGTATGTACCAATAAAATCAGACATAGATGTCAGTTCTTGTGTCATTAGAACTGGAAATGGGCTGATGGGGGGTTAGACCTGGAAATGGGCTGATTGGGAGAGGGGCTAGGAATGCTAATGGGTTGATTGGTGGAGTTAGGCCTGGAAATGGGCTGATTAGGGGGGCTAGGACAGGAAATAAACTGATTGGGGTGCTAGGACTGAAAATGGACTTATTGGGTGGGTTACAACTGGTAATGAGCAGATAGGGGCTAGGACTGAAGTGGGCTGATAAGGGGGATAGGACTGGAAATGGGCTGGGATAGGAAATAGGCTAATGGGGGAGGGGAGGGGAGGGGAGTGCTGCTGGCCCTGGAAGAAAACTAGGGGCTAGGGTTACAAATGGGCTGATGCTGGGGGATGGTAGAATAGGACTGGAAGGGATCGGATACTGAGAGGGTCTGCCATGGGAAGGAGGGAGCAAGAAGGGAGCTGACACAGGGGGAAGGAGGGGGCTGGAAAGGAGCTGACACCTGGGATGTACTGAAGGGGTATTGGAAGGGAGCTGACACTTGGGGATGGGAGTGGTAGGTGCCTGGGTAATGGGGAGGAGGCTGGAAGGGAGCTGACGGGGTGGCACTGAGAGTGGATCTGAGCTGATACCTGGGATGGTATTTGGACTAGAAGGGGCTGGACAGTGGGGAAGGAGCGGGACTGGACGGGAATGGACACCAGTGGCAGTGGTGGGAATGCAAGGCAGTTGACATTGGAAGGTACTGGGAGGGGAGGACTGGAAAGGGGGCTGATACTAGGGAGGGTTACTGGAACTAGAAATGGGTTGATGGAAGGAAGTTAAAAAAACAAAAAAGAGCTAAGACAGGAAAGCAGAAGCCTCAGATCGGGACCAGCATGATCAGAGAATAAAATGGTCAGACAACAAAGGTAGAAAAATAATTTTATTTAATTTTAATTATTGGACTTTGTGCTGTTTTTATATTTTACACAGTATTGGGGAACTGCATCTCTTATTATCTGATGTTGCACTGCATGTGGACTCTGGCTTCTTGGGGTTTCAGTTTAAATTTTGTCTACATATTTTTATTTTTACTTTAGATGGTGGTTACTTCTTCTGTACTTGGTGAGGGTCGACGTTGTGTGTGTGTGACTGAGATCAGGTGTTCTGTTAACATGGCGTTTGTACATAAAGATCTATACTGTACTGTAGTAATTTGACTTGTTCAGCTTTTCAAATAGGTGTATGGATGTTCCAGGGCCCACTGTAGTATTTACAGTGACGCTTTTTTTGGATGGGCTCCTTATGTGAGTTTTGGAAGTTTGTGCTGATATGGTATGGTAGGTTTGCTCTTTGTTGTAGGGTTTTGTATTAGTTCTTAATATGCCTGGTACTGGAGAATAGTGGTTGTTGTTGTTGTTAGTGAGATGATCAGAATCAGATTTTTTTTTTTTAATATTGAGTTCTGTGGGTGGATGTCCTGGTTCTGCTCTGCACCTACTGTGGATGCAAAATATATGTTGAAAAAGAAAAAGCGAGAACCATAATGCAGTTTATAACAAGAAAATAAAAATGAGTTCTAATTTAGTTTTATAAACTGTGCTGTTGGTTCTTGCTGTCTTTTAGTTCCTTGGTGTGCAAACAGGACCGTACCTAGCCTTGTGCAAGCAGTGCAGCTGCATAGGGCGCAAAGGCTTGGGGTGTGCATTTCGGCTGTCTGCTGTTGCCCTGCTGCCACTGGCAGGATAATAGCAGGCAGCCAAAATGCGCCCCAAGCCTTTTCGCAGCACTTTAAGCACGTCTGGTCCCTCCCTCCTCCGACGCGATGTCAGAGCAGGGAGGGACAGATCTACTTAAAGTGCCGGCGCCTTTCAGATCGGGCGCATGCCCCCCCTCCTCATACCTCCGTCACACTGCCTGCTCTTTCCCTGCTGCCTGCATCGCCGTGAAAAAAGCAGAGGGCAGTGGTAGCAGCAGGGAAAGAGCAGGCAGCGCTGGATGGAGGTATGGGGGGGGAGAGGGGGGCATGCGCTCGAGCTGCAAGTCGCACAGGGTGCGATTGCAGCTCAATACGGCCCTGTGTGCAAACATCTTGCATTTCCTCCATATAAGCTATTCGGCTTTTTAGTTTGGTTCAGTCTCTGATTGGATTTCTGAAAAGCCCTGCCCACTCTAAGGTAGTGGGGGGGGGGGGTGCCATCTCATTCTTCGCCTCAGGCAGCAGATTGCCTTGAGCCATCCTGGCTCCAACCAATACCTGATCTCATCCAAACACTGAATCTCCCTCTAATGATGCTAACGACTGAATATCATGTGCATGAGCATAGAATACTAGGTCATATGTTCCTACCAATTTTCCTAAGGATTGAAGCTAAATATTAAACAACATAGGTGAAAGGGAGCAGCCTTGCAGTACCTCCCATTCCCAATAATGCTTAACTGACCAGAAATTTCTGTAGTTTACTGTAAAGCTTCTTCCTTCTAAAATGGACTGAATTTAAGCTAAAGCCACCACTCTTATACTGACCTATGAGCAGCACTAGATTAAAATTCTCTCATCGACCAAACCAAACGCTGCTGACAAGAGCCCTGATCTTGCCAAGAATTGATTATTGTAATTCCTTACTGTTGGGTCTCCCTGTAAAGGAACTGACTAGACTGCACATAGTTCAGACTACAGCAGTCAAAATTGTTAATGGGTTAGGTAAGTTTGATCATGTGATCACAATTTTGGCGGAACTTCATTGGTTGCCAGTTCAGTATAGGATCCGTTACAAACTTATGACTTTAGCTTTAAAAGCTTTGCATACTATGCCTCCAGTTTATATTGAGAGTCTTGTTCAGCCATATGTTCCTGCCCGGGCTTTACGGTGGGAGGATACGGGTTTGTTAGTGAAGGGAGGGAAGGGAGGAGTGGTCTAGTAGAAGGGAGGAGTGGTCTAGTGGTTAGGACAAGGTACTTCAGGCCGGAGAGCCAGGGGTTCAAGTCCCACCTGGGGACAGCAATCTCAGGCCGGAGGGACTGGATTTCTAGTCCTATGGGCACTCCCTGTGGTCTTGGGCAAGCCACTTAACCCTCCATTGCCCATGTTCCCTGTAAGTATTATCATATGTGTCTCATATCTCCTCGTGTTAAATGTATCCCCCAATTGACCGCTTTGACCCGGTGAAAAGTGGGATATAAATACAGCTAAATAAATAAAATAGTGGTCCTGAGGTTATGTGAGATCCGAAAAATTAGCTATAATAGCTTGGTACTCTGGGTACAGGGTCTGCTGTTAGAGACCAATTTTAAAATATTTAAAACACAGTTGAAAACATATTTGTTCCAGCAGACATTTGTGAGGAATTGTGAATAGTGGGATTAGGTGTGTGTTTTTAACTCTTATGGGGTTTTCTAAATTTTAAAGTTATAATCGTAAACCACTTTGACCATCTCTGGAGGAGTAGTATAAAAGTATAATTAAATAAATAAATAAATAATAAATAAACTTCCAAAGATATCAACAAAACCAGAGATCCCTTATCTAGGAAGAAATAGGCATAATCTAATGCTGCAGTTAGTACAATTTCTATATCACTCCCTATTTGGCAACCCCCTTTTCCTTTATCTAATATTATAATCTTCCAGAAATACACTAATCTGGTTACAAGCTTCTTTTTCCACAATTTAGTCTGCTTGGGTAAATTTGAGATAGGGTGAAAATTTTCACAATGCCGCTTTTAGTCATAAGAATATAAGAAATGCCATACTGGTTCAGACCAAAGGACCATCAAGCCCAATATCCCCTTTCCAACAGTTGCCAATCAAGGTCACAAATATCTGGCAGGATCCCAAAAGGTAGACAGATTCCATGCTGCTTATCCCAGGGGTAAGCAGTGGATTTCCCAGTCCACTTTAATAGCGGTTTATGGGTTTTTCCTCCAGGAACTTGTCTAAAGCTTTTTTAAACCTAGCTACAAATTCCAGAGTTTGATTACATGTTCAGTGAAAAAAATATTCTCTCCAATTTGTCTTAAAAATGCTACATTGTAGCTTTTTGCATGTTTCATAATCTTTCTGGTTTTTGAAGGAGTTAGCAACCAATCTACATTTACCTGTTCCACTCCACTCATTATTTTGTAGACCTCTATCATATCCCCCCTCAGCCATCTCTTTTCCAAGCTAAAGAGCCCTAACCTTTTAAGCCTCTCTTCATAGGGGTATCCTTCCATCCCCTTTACTATTTTGGTGGCTCTTCTCTGTATCCTTTCTAATTACTCTATATCCTTTTTAAAATATGGGGATCAGAATTGCACACAATATTCAAGGTGTGGACACACCATGGTGCGCTACAGAGGCATTATAATATCCCTGGTTTTATTCTCCATTTCTTTCCTTATGATTCCTAGCATTCTATTTGCTTTCTTGGCCACTGCCTTACACTGGGCAGAGGGTTTCAACATATTATCCACGATGACACCTAGATCCTTTTCCTGGGTGATGATAACTAATGTGGAACCTTGCATCATGTAACCATAGTGTGGGTTGTTCTTCTCTAAGTTATAACTTTGCACTTGCCCACACTGAATTTCATCTGGACGCCCAAACTCCCAGTTTCTCAAAGTCCTCTTGCAATTTTTCACAGACCTCTTCTGTTTTAACAACTCTGAATAATTTTGTTATCTACAAATTTGATCACCTCACTCATTGTTTTCATTTCCATGTCATTTACAGTATGAATATGTTAAAAACAGAGGGTCCAAGACAGATCCCTGAGGTACTCCACTTTAACACTTTCTCCACTGAGAAAATTGGCCATTTAATCCTACTCTCTGTTTCCTATTTTTAGGCAGTTCCTTCTACTATAAGGGCCCATATTAGACAAATAGAGGCACAGGGCGAAAACTGATAAGGGAGTCTCAAAGTCTGCCTACAGGCTATGTCTCCTTCAGCTTGAGGCTGCTTGGGGCCCCTTAAGGCATGGGGGCCCAAGACAATTGTCATGTTTGTTACCTCCTAACACTGGCCATGTCAAACGTTCCAACATATCATCTGAACATTGTTTGAAAGTTGTAATGGGGACCAGATCCAGAGAAGAGAAAGTAGTATTCAATGTTTTAAACAACCCCCTAACCCTTTTTAACTGTTATGAAATGAAACGTCTGCAACATCATTTCCATATCTTCAAGTAAACCTGCATTTACCTTCCTATTGTAACTCAGCATTCAACATTTAACCTGTCTTCATTTTTAATTTCTCATTGTCTGTACATAAAATTTAGCTAATGTTTCAGCCTCATCCTCTTTAATTTCCACTTGCTATACCGACATTCCTTTTCCCATTAAGTTATTTACCACTGTAAATAATTCTCTTGATTTATTACCTGCCTTTTCAATTTCTTTAGCATGTTGTACTTTTTAGCAACTTACATACTGTATTAGCTAAATATATATTAGCTTCTTTCTTCCAAATTCTCCCATCGATCTCTAATTGTGATCTTAACCAAGATCTTTCCAGTTTCTTTACTTTCCTTTGACATAATTTCAGTTCTTCTGTAAACCAAATCTTTTGCTGTTCTGGACGTATCTGCCATAATTTTGCATGGGCCACCTCTTCTAAAGCTTCCTTTGTTAAATCTAAGCAATCCTTGATAAAACCGTCAACCTCACCCTAATAATCCCCCTTCCTCCTTCTTTCCAATGCAATTTTCCCACTTCACAATATCTACCCTCACTCTAATAGTATTATAGGCCTTCTGTTTTAGCTTCTTTCTCACATACCATTTCCCTATATCCTCCCAAACAAATTTAGGGGCATGTTTACTAAAGGTTAACACAAGTTAATGCAGTTAACACAAGTTAATGCAGTTAACACGTATTAAGTGCCACTGCACTCTGTGATAAGGAAGCTTATCAAAGCTCAGGGAGTAATGACAAAAGAGGAGAATTTACTCTGATTAAGGGACCTGTGCTGGCAGGTTATAGGCATAAGACAGCTTGTTTCCCTAATAGACGACATGTTCCAGAATGCACCAGTAAGCAGAAAGTCCCTAGGGGAGCTAGAGTGGAAAAGCATTAGTCTAATCAGAGAAAGCATTATGTCATCCCTAATCAAACAGCCTCTAGGAGAGAGCTTAATCTCCAACACCTGAAGAATGCAAGGGAGGAGTTGCAATCTAAGCCCTTTAAAACTAGAGGGGAATCTTCAGGAAGGCAGAAGGGGGCGGAGAACCATGAGACCAGGAGGAACAACCTGAACCTGAACCTGAACCTGAACCTGAACCTGAACCTGAACCTGAACGAACAAGGACAAGGAAGCAGATGGTCCAAGAGAGGAGCTCAGAGAAGTACGTATGCCTGGAGAGATTCCTGGGGGCAACAACCTTCAGAGGACTGGAGAAAGCCAGAGGTCTGGAGATCCACAGCCAGGGGACCCTCAAGCAACACCTAGGAAGAGGTCCGTTGCAACTAAGGAGAAAAGGAGCCCAAATACCTCTTGGAGGACATCTGGAGAAAAGATCCTGAGGTCCAGAGATACCAACTGGAGGACAGAACACAGAAGCTCTATTGCATACTGGCCAGAATACCAGAAGAAGCAGCCTGATGCTTGCCTGGATTCAGGTATGAACTGTGAACGTTTCTCTAGTTTTGAGCAATGCAAACAGCAGGGAAACAGTTTCTTTCCGTATAGAGGTCAGTTCATAAAACCCTCTGAGCCAGACAGTGAAAGTGAATCTATGCAATTTCAGGAGCAAGGTTTAATAGCTGATGAAGAGAATGTTTATATGGACTGTTCTTTGAGTAGGTTGTTATTTTAGGAAAATCCTAAAAATAAGAGTAAACATCAAAAGGAAACATTCTAAATACTGGCTTCCCATAAATTTTTGTTGGAAGGAAAAAGCTTTTGGGAAAGTTTGCATGTGTACTGAAAACAAGCTACTGATTGCAGCTAATTGTCACCTGTTGGTAGAGCACAGCACAGCACAAGCCGTGCACATGTGGGATTTAAAAGTCCTTTTCTGTGTGGAGAAAGAGAGCTATGTTTTTGTAAAAAGAAGTTTTCCTTTTTTGGTTTTGTTTCACCTCAGCACTGCTAAGGAGTTGATTAGCAGTGGCTGTAAGAAAGCCTTTCTGTTCCATAAAGGACTTTGATACTTATTTACATAAGCATTTTTCAGTTGCCTTGTTTATATTGCATAAACCCTGGAGAAGTTATCCTGGATGTGTTACCAAGTATATCTGTGTGTGGAATAATCAACCCATAAATAAACTCTAATTTTTGTCTTACACTCGACCAACTACAAGTTTCTTCATTTATTTAAAAGGCAAGCTTTGTGTGAATGGACTTCAATAACCACAATCCTTTGCAAGACAGTTAATTTACATACTTGCCAAGATGGTGGTACCTTCATAACAAGCACCCCCTTTTACAACTCATATAAATAAAAGATTTGTGGGCACTTAATGCAGTTCATTAACCATATTAAAATCTTTAGTAAACATGCCCCTTAATCAGGAAATGATGTGATCAGGGAACTGGTTCTATCTTCTGAATCTTCATTGATTCTTCTCTAATATATCGTCTGAAAAAAAATCAAGGGCCAGATATTCAAAGGCATTTACACAGTTTGCAGACCTGCAAACTGTGTAAATTCCGGTTAGTGGGATATTCATGATAGTGCTGCTGGTTATCTGTCGCCGCTACTTGCCCCAAATCTATGCAATTAGCACCAGGTCGTGTCGTGGGTGTTCTGGGTCAGAGTGGAGGTGGCACCCAATTGCTAACCGGGCAGCAGTGATATTGAGCTGCTGCCTGGTTTGTGACTCACAGGTAAAGTTAAGCACTGCAAAACCTGGTTTAACTTTACCCCCACGAGCTAATTGGGCAGTGGCTCAATATTGCTGCTGCCAGTTAGCTTCCAGGCAATGTGGCAAACCAGGTTTTCAATGCCAGTGGCTGGATATAACCCCGGCATTGAATATTCACGGTTAGTCTTCAGCAGCGACAGCTATGCGCTTTACAAGCACTCGCCGCTGCTGCTGAATATCGGGCCCAAAATCTATAATTTGTTCTTGTCGTGGGTCTATTAACTGTTTCAACCCACCAATCTCAATACTACTTAAAAATATTGGTACCTTATCTCCTTTTTCATGAATACTTTATGTACATTGAAAACTCCTAAAAGAGCAAACTTACAAATTGTATCTTGATCACTAAAATATATTCAATTAAATCCTCTCATTCATTACTTAGTAACTTAGGCAGTACACACAAAATTAAAATCCCAAAATCATTAAGATCACCATATCTTAACAACACACCCTTGAATTTATGAGGGAACTAATCCTTTAGCTTCCATTCCCATTTCTTTTTAAATATAAAAGCAATGCTATCGCCTCTGGGACTTGCTAATAATTAAAACCAGTGAGACATAAAAACACCATCTGAGGTTCTCCCTCTTCAGACATCAATGTTTCTGTTAAAAAATACCATCAAGCTGCAGGTCTAATAATAAATCCTCCAATATGTGCCATTTATTTCTTACTGAGCGTGCATTCAGTAGTCCCATATTCCAGGGTACTTTACTACCCTTCTAGCTCCCCCACCATACATTTCTTCCCCAATAACCATACCTTCCTCTTCCTCTTCCTAATTCAATTTGTTCTCTCTTTATATTCCCATTATTATATACCAACCTGCAACTACCCAAACACCCAGATAAGAAAATAAGTAGTATCAGAGGTGGATACAGGGATTCTGGTCTCTGAATCTCGCTGTAGACCGTAATGTTATAGGCCTCGGGGTGAGTAGAAAGGGAGCTTCTGAAGGTATAACAAGCAAGTTTCATGGAGCCCAGAGGTGGCCTGCCTCAGGGTGGCTTGAAAGTGAAATAATCTTTGAAAACACAGTGACCCAGTGGTAGTGCTATCCATTGCCATACACAGAACCTGAACCATACTTTGATTTCCATTAGCAGCCCATATTTACTGCAGCCCATATTTACTTGGAGTGGAGGAGTGGCCTAGTGGTTGGGGCAAGGTACTTCGGGCTGGAAGGTCAGGGGTTCAAATCCCACTGGAGGACAGCAACCTTGGGCCAGAAGGACTGGGGTTTCTAGTCCCACAGGTGCTCCTTGTGGTTTTGGGCAAGCCACTTAACCCTCCATAGCCCATGTTCCCTGTAAAATAGTTCTCTGTGTGCTGTGCTTTCCTGTCTAATCAATGTGTTTATACCTCAAAAATTTCCTGTCATGATTTGACAATTTCCAATCTGTAATCAAACCGCTGCTGATCGCTGGAAGTAGCGGTATACAAATGTATACTAAATAAAATAAATAAACCCAAACACCTACCTACATCTCAAAAAATTCCATGAGCACAATCATGTGAACTTAAATTCCAGGCTATATCACTATTTTTTGTCGGATCACCCACCATGAACAGGAACTTTCCTGCTCTCGAAGTGGGCCCTCCTTTTTAATCAATTTATAACTGACCCGAAGGCCATAAGAAACAGAAGTGGCAGCACTATTTATCTGTCTGATCCGTTAAAACGTTAGCTCAATTGTCCCAACCGACACCAAACATACACTCCACTTAGCTTAAGTTGGAAATGTCCTTTCTTGGTTAGAAGTGATTTTCTCAACCGTATTCTTTGAAGTCCATTCGCAGAAAAACAGCCCCCTCCTTTGAATTATCTTCTTCTTATGACAGAGGAAAAATCCTTCTACTTCCAAGACACGGTCGGGAATAATCCAAACCTAAGGTTCATGCTACACCAATCAGTGTTTCAAGCCGTGTAGCTTCCCAGCTCTTCATCAGGTGAATGAACCTTACCCCAATCTAGTTCCAATTTAATCACAGCTGAGAAAGAGACGTCCGAGCGTCAGTGACATCACACACCTATTGGATACGCGCCAATCAAAGACGTAAACTCCACCAGTCGAACTCCATATTCATGCCTTCGGGGGTCATCGAACGTAAGCGGAAAATCCACTGTTGTTCCTTCAGATGCAATTGTGCTTTATGATCTCCCCCCATCTGTAATGGAGGTATAACATCCAAGATGCGCCAAGTTAAATCATCAAATTTATGGCCCCTAGCCTGGCAATGCGGGACCAACGGAGCCAATGACACTCTGGAATTTATACGAGAGCGGTGTTCAAGCAACCGTTTCCTGATTGGACGAGTGGTTTTTCCAACATATGTTAAATAGCATGGACAAATTAAAACATATACTACAAAAGAAGTCAAGCAATCAGATCTATAAAAATAGGAATAAACCCTCCCAGTCTTACGGTCTTCCCATTTATCGCCTTGTAATGTGGTCTCGCAAAAATCACAGCGGCCACACGCAAAATGGCCCTTCTGCAGTGATGAGCTCTCAACATGCTCGTCCCTCCGAGTACTGACCACCCAATTGCTAATATTTCGTGAACGTTTATAAGCTATCATTAAGGGCTTTTGAAAGCACTGATGTAAAGATAATAATGACCAATGATGCTTCAGTATTGCCACTATTTTAGAGGCGTATGGAAAGTATGGAATAACCCCTATAACTCTATCAGGGGGCTCAGACCGGACATGATCATCTAACCACCAGTCAGGATGAGTGTGTAAAGCCCGTTTATAAGCCATACGTGTCACCGATTGAGGGTAGCCACGTTCCCGAAGCCGCCTGCATAGATCTTGTGCGTGTTTCTGATACTCTTCCACTGAAGAACACAATCTCCGAATACGCAAGAATTGTCCAAAAGGTAATCCTCTTCTCATCGCGGGGGAGGGGGGTGGTAACTCGAATATTGCAGTAACACATTACGTTGTACCGGTTTTCTATAGAGAGTACTCTCCAATGTTGAACCCTTAATCACTAAAAGAAGATCTAAAAACTCAATCTCCTTATTATGATATTTAGGAGTAAATTGCAAGTTGCTATCCAAAGAATTCAACCATTGAAGAAAGCGCTTTAAAGAAGCCTCTGAATCCACCCAGATGAAAAAAATATCATCTAAAAACCTTTTCCACAGTAAAATATGATGATAGCCCCCAGAGCTTCGGTGGCTACGTTGTACATGGCAAACTTCGAAGAGCGCTTTATTTATAGGCATGAATATGGAGATCGACTGGTGGAGTTTACATCTTTGATTGGCGGGTATCCAATAGGTGTGTGATGTCACTGACGCTCGGGCGTCTCTTTCTCAGCTGTGATTAAATTGGAACTAGATTGGGGTAAGGTTCATTCGCCTGATGAAGAGTTGGGAAGCTACACGGCTTGAAACACTGATTGGTGTAGCGTGAACCTTAGGTTTGGATTATTCCCGACCGTGTCTTGGGAGTAGAAGGATTTTTCCTCTGTCATAAGAAGAAGATAATTCAAAGGAGGGGGCCGTTTTTCTGCGAATGGACTTCAAAGAATATGGTTGAGAAAATCACTTCTAACCAAGAAAGGACATTTCCAACTTAAGCTGAGTGGAGTGTATGTTTGGTGTCGGTTGGGACAATTGAGCTAAAGTTTTACCAGATCAGACAGCTAAATAGTGCTGCCGCTTCTGTTTCTTATGGCCTTCGGGTCAGTTATAAATTGATTAAAAAGGAGGGCCCACTTCGAGAGCAGGAAAGTTCCTGTTCATGGTGGGTGATCTGACAAAAAATAGTGATATAGCCTGGAATTTAAGTTCACATGATTGTGCTGTGACACCGAAGATCTGCCTTATACCTTTAAAACACAGAAAGCTGCTGAGTTTGGCACAGATTCTGACAGGAAGGGAGATCAAAAGCTTCACAGTTACCATAGGCAACCAAAGCAGGCTGAGACACGAGGTCTGAGGGCACGCCTAGCCAACAAACACTCCCCAAGCAATGAAGAGAACAGTTTGCACATGTGCAGGAAAACGCCCCTAACCATGTATAAGAAACGTGGTAGGCAAACAGAGTTAGATCGAGGAAGAAGAAAGCTGGTAGGAGACCCAGCAGGAGTTGCAGTGAGAGAGGCTGAGTTGGATTCATGTGCTGATTCTGACGGTGGTTTTGGAGACTCAGAAGTTGAGAGTGATTTGGAAACTTGGCAAGTAAGGGAAGACTTGCAGCTCTCTAACAGAAGGTCAGAATACTCTCAGCCTAATGCTGTTTCATTTGAGTCTTGGAATAGAAAGCCAAGCAGGGCTTTGAAAAGAGACAGAAAGCCGTTTACCAGCAGAGGGATTAACTGCAGGAAACCCTCACCTGTGACGCAGGAAGAATTTCCCAGACACAGAGGTCAGTGGGGAGAACGGAGAGCAGCTGGTAGGGAACTCTGTATTACTGAAAGGCAGAATGGCCTAAGATATTTACAACCTTGGGAAAAGGAAAGTAAAGTGATTGAGGACATATGTATGAGTGAAGAAGATGATTGCATGTATTTAAAGCCTGGCAGAAAACTGCCAAGAGAGAGACCTAGTAGAAACAGAACATGGCAATCTTACAAACTATCTGATAATTATTTGCCATACTGTGGAGAGAGTGGTGAAGAGAAGCCAGGGACTGAGTGGAGAAAGTTCCAGACTCTCTGCCCTTAAGAAGATAAGATAGTTGATGAACCGATGTGCACGGAGCAAAGTGAATGCTTTCCCTATGTTGAGGACATGGACTGTTCTTTATTAATAACTGATGAAACTTCTCTACGCTAGTAGAAGATAAGTGTACCTGGGAGAAGGATAAACGTGCACAGAGGGAACTTCCAACATTATTACCTGATTTCTGTTTGTTATAATTAGTGGTTCTGTTCAAGCAAGAAGCTGTGTTTTCCTTTCACCTTTTGTTTTTGCCAGAAGCATGGCTGCCTCTTAAGTTTGGTATTTTTGTACTATTTTGAAAATCCAGCAAACCCCGGGAGGGGAATAAATCCTTATTTAAACCTGACCACTCCGTCTCAACTACACTTTCTTTCATAGAAGAGTCAGGCCCAGCAGTGTGCCTAGCTATCCACTACTAGTTCAGCCACTGCTGGTGACATTAAATGGCGTAGCACGTTGGATTTTTGAAAAAAAAAAAAAAAGAAATAGTACTACCCAAAGTTTTTTCCTGAGAGGATACAAATTGGCTGAAGGAAGAAAAACAGCAGCATGGAAAATCCTGAAAAGAGGAAATCCTGACACAGTGTGAACATTCACAGACTGACCTGACAGAGGCGTGCAGAGAACCTTTCTCAATACAAGATACTACACCGTGCTGAGGTACAAGTGGCTGGGCACGGGTGGTAAGGATTGCGGAGAAAGGGGAACAGAGAGATACCTTGCAAAGGCAGATAGGGAGAAAAAAATTATATATTGTGCCGCACTTGGTGGGCCCTGTTTTTTTCTCGCCCCATACAGGTATAACTCAATGCCGTGATGGATCCTCAGGACATGCTTCGCTGGATGGAGGAACAGTGGAAAGCCCAGGGTGAGCTTGCACGACAAGCCCAGGACAGGACTATGGCAGCACTGGCTGCGCAGCAGAAGCCACTCTTGGACTTGCTGACCGTGCTACTGAAGCGGACATCCACTGCCGAGGAGGAAAGTGTACCGGTACCAGCGGCGGTAGGAGTACAACACTATGGTGCATTGGCACTAGGACCTTTGCAAAAGAATGACAATTTTGACGATTACTCTGATGCATTTGAGAGGATTGCTGAGGCGGCTAAATGGCCACTAGACCAGTGGGCAGTTAGGTTCGCCATGTCTTTAACCGGAGAGGCATTGGCGGCCTACAAGGCGATGCCCGCGGGCCTAGCGTCCAATTACCCGGACGTAAAATTAGCAGTACAAGATAGGTTAGGTTTAACACCTACACACTATCGCCGTCTTTTTAGGGAGGCAAGGCTCTTGCCTAAAGAGACGCCGAAAGCTTTAATGCAGCGACTAAAAGGTTTGGCAGCAAAGTGGTTGGCTCCCGAGAAGGCCACAGTAGAATCCTTGATGGATGCTGTGCTCCTTGAGCAGTACTTTGAGGCTGTACCTCCTGAAGTAAAAGCTTTCTTGCTATTGCAAAAATGCAAGTCTACTAGAGAAGCAGCAGAAATGACGGAATGCTATTTTGAAGCTGAATTGGCCGAAGCTTCTAGGGATAGTATGCTGAGAGTAACCGGCATGGAAAGAATGCCTGGTATAAAGAAGGCTTATACTTCTAAAGTCCCGAGAGAAAATGTAAAAAAATATAATGATATGATAAAGTGTTTTCACTGTGGGAAAAACGGTCATATACGCAGGGACTGTAAAGAGCGTGTTGCCCTTATCTCCGGGGGAGAGAAAGACCCCGGTGAAGGATTTCTCATAGACGTCCAAGTGGAGGGTGTAAAGGCAGTAGCGCTCCTTGATACAGGAGCAGACCAGAGTATGGTCTCCTCCAAGATGTGGCAGGCTATGCTGACTAAGAATCCTTTGGTCCTATGCCAGATACCCCCATGTGTGAGCGTGAAGTGTATGAATGGAACCTCATCTTATTACTCCTTATATGATGTGATGGTAGAGGGACTAGGTAGCAAGGAAAAAGTACCTGTAGTGGTGATCCCAAACCTTCCCAGAGAGGTGGTGTTAGGAAGGGATTGGCCTTCCTTTCAAAAAGCCCTTAAGGAGAGGCTAGATGAAAGGGTAGGACTAGTTTCCACTAGGTCCCAAAGTAAGGTCTCGGAGGCAGGGACAAGTCCACCATCAGAGCCAGATGAAGTGCCCAATGATAAGGACATAAACCCAGAGCCAGAGCCCGACCTAGATGAGGAACCCCAGAACATACTTCCCTCTAATGAAGAATTAATTAACCTTCCCAAAAAGGTTAGGAAGGATAAGGCAGAGCGACGTCAGGAGAGGAGACAAAGGTCGCAGGGAAGGGCAGACCTGGAAGCCGGGGAGGGTTTACCTTGGGTGCCAGCCGAGCTGGTGAGGAAATTCCCTTCCTTCCCTAAGGAACAGCAGGGGGATCCCGCATTGAAAAAGGCATTCGAATATGCTCGGGAGGCCAGGACAATTTTGCCCAGGTTCTACTTAGAAGGCGAACTGTTATACAGGGAGAGCGCAGATCCCAGGACGGGTACTGTACGCAAGCAGTTGGTGGTGCCAACTACCTTTAAGTCGGTAGTTTTGAAATTGGCGCACGACCACCCCGTAGGCAGCCATAAAGGTGTCCAAGGGACATTGGACCAGGTGCTGGCTCGCTTTTATTGGCCGGGGGTGTTTAAGGAAACAACCTGGTATTGTGAGTCCTGTCCGGCATGCCAACGAGTTACGGCTGCCAGGCCAAAGCCAGTACCGATGGTTACACCACCCACCATTGCAACCCCAGTGAGAAAGTTAGCCATGGATATTGTAGGCCCATTAATACGAACACCAAGGGGCTTCCAATATATTCTGGTGATCATGGACCATGCAACCAGGTTTCCATGGGCAATACCCCTGCGCAATATTTCAGCAAAGACCATCTCAATAGAGCTCATAAAGCTGTTTTGTGAGATTGGGTTTCCACAAGAGATCCTAACGGATCAAGGGACCAATTTCACGTCAAAACACTTGGCCATGCTTGGGATAAGACATATCCGCACCTCAGCGTACCATCCCCAGTCCAACGGGCTGGTGGAACGCATGAATCAGTCCCTAAAGCAGATGTTAAGGCGGAGCTTAGGAGGCAATATGGTAGAATGGGACAACGTCCTCCCATTCGTCCTGTACGCCTGTAGGGAACGCGTACAGACATCGTTGGGGACATCACCTTTTGAACTGTTATTTGGTAAGGCCCCGAGGGGGATCTTAGATATCCTTCGGGAGCAGTGGGTGGCACCAGATGAGACAGAAGTAGGGGTACCCCAATTCTTGAAAGACCTCAGGAACCGTTTAGAACGGACTTCTCGAGTGTCTATGGACAATCTGCAGGCCAGCCAACGCCGGCAGAAAAAATACTATAACCGGGGAACTAGAACCAGGAAGTTGTCCATAGGGGATAAAGTTGTAATCCTGGTAGCGGACGCTGGTCCGAAGTTCGAGGCCAGATGGAAAGGCCCGGCTACAATAGTTGGTCAGGTGGGTCCCGTTTCCTACAGAGTGGAACACGAAAATGGGCGCCACCAAGTATACCACTTAAACCTGCTGAAGCCTTGGCGGGACAGATCAGCAGAAGTGAGATTAGTGCAGGTAGTGAGCGAAAGATTCCGCTCAGATAGAATTACGCGCTGTCCGATGAGGACGTCCGCAGCTCGTAATATCTTAAGAAGGGGGATGTGTGACACCGAAGATCTGCCTTATACCTTTAAAACACAGAAAGCTGCTGAGTTTGGCACAGATTCTGACAGGAAGGGAGATCAAAAGCTTCACAGTTACCATAGGCAACCAAAGCAGGCTGAGACACGAGGTCTGAGGGCACGCCTAGCCAACAAACACTCCCCAAGCAATGAAGAGAACAGTTTGCACATGTGCAGGAAAACGCCCCTAACCATGTATAAGAAACGTGGTAGGCAAACAGAGTTAGATCGAGGAAGAAAGCTGGTAGGAGACCCAGCAGGAGTTGCAGTGAGAGAGGCTGAGTTGGATTCATGTGCTGATTCTGACGGTGGTTTTGGAGACTCAGAAGTTGAGAGTGATTTGGAAACTTGGCAAGTAAGGGAAGACTTGCAGCTCTCTAACAGAAGGTCAGAATACTCTCAGCCTAATGCTGTTTCATTTGAGTCTTGGAATAGAAAGCCAAGCAGGGCTTTGAAAAGAGACAGAAAGCCGTTTACCAGCAGAGGGATTAACTGCAGGAAACCCTCACCTGTGACGCAGGAAGAATTTCCCAGACACAGAGGTCAGTGGGGAGAACGGAGAGCAGCTGGTAGGGAACTCTGTATTACTGAAAGGCAGAATGGCCTAAGATATTTACAACCTTGGGAAAAGGAAAGTAAAGTGATTGAGGACATATGTATGAGTGAAGAAGATGATTGCATGTATTTAAAGCCTGGCAGAAAACTGCCAAGAGAGAGACCTAGTAGAAACAGAACATGGCAATCTTACAAACTATCTGATAATTATTTGCCATACTGTGGAGAGAGTGGTGAAGAGAAGCCAGGGACTGAGTGGAGAAAGTTCCAGACTCTCTGCCCTAAAGAAGATAAGATAGTTGATGAACCGATGTGCACGGAGCAAAGTGAATGCTTTCCCTATGTTGAGGACATGGACTGTTCTTTATTAATAACTGATGAAACTTCTTTACGCTAGTAGAAGATAAGTGTACCTGGGAGAAGGATAAACGTGCACAGAGGGAACTGCCAACATTATTACCTGATTTCTGTTTGTTATAATTAGTGGTTCTGTTCAAGCAAGAAGCTGTGTTTTCCTTTCACCTTTTGTTTTTGCCAGAAGCATGGCTGCCTCTTAAGTTTGGTATTTTTGTACTATTTTGAAAATCCAGCAAACCCCGGGAGGGGAATAAATCCTTATTTAAACATGACCACTCCGTCTCAACTACACTTTCTTTCATAGAAGGGTCAGGCCCAGCAGTGTGCCTAGCTATCCACTACTAGTTCAGCCACTGCTGGTGACAGTGCTCATGGAATTCTTTGAGATGTAGGTAGGTGTTTGGGTTCCAGTAAATATGGGCTGCTAATGGAAATCAAAGTATGGTTTTTGATAGTTAGGATTGATTTTTGGGGGTGTATTTTTTAATACACAGAACCTGGGCAAGGCTAAATTGAAGCACAGACAACCTAGACTATGAGGTTTTTTTCTGAACTGTACAGATTTTTGCATTAGTATCCTAACCCCAGAAGAATGGCTATGTGTCTGAGCATTTTTTAGAGTTTAGATCTCTATCTGCTGCTCTCTACTATTAATCCTTTGTATAGCGCTACAAGGCATACGCAACACTGTACAAGAACATATAGAAGATGGGACCTGCACGTTAGAGCCTACAATCTAATCAAGACAGACCAGGGGCGGCTCAAGGCAATCTGCTGCCTGAGGCGAAGAATGAAATGGCGCACCCCCCCCCCCCACCTTAGAGGGGGCGGGGCTTTTCAGAAATCCAAGCAGAGACTGAACCAAACCAAAAAGCCGATTAGATTATATGGAGGAAATGCAAGATGTTTGCACACAGTGCCGTATCGAGCTGCAATCGCGCCCTGTGCAATTTGCAGCTCGGGTGCATGCCCCCTCTCCCCCCCACTATACCTCCATCCAGCGCTGCCTGCTCTTTCCCTGCTGCTGCCACCCTCTGTTTTTTTCACGGCAGCGCTGGCAGCAGGGAAAGAGCAGGCAGCGCTGGACGGAGATATGGGGAGGAGGAGGGGGGCATGTGCCCAATCTGAAAGGCGCCGGCACTTTGAGCAAATCTGTCCCTCCCTGCTCTGACATCGTGTCAGAGGAGGGAGGGATCAGACCTGCTTAAAGTGCTGCGAAAAGGCTTGGGGGCACATTTTGTCTCCCTGCTATTGTCCTGCCAGTGGCAGCAGGGCAACAGCAGACAGCTGAAATGTGCCCCCCAAACCTTTGCACCCTGTGCGGCTGCACTGCTTGCACAGGGCTAGGTACGGTCCTGTTTACACACCAAGGAACTAGAAGACAGCAAGAGCCAACAACACAGTTTATAAAACTAAATTATAACTCATTTTTATTTTGTTATAAACTGCGTTATGATTCTCACTTTTTCTTTTTCAACATATATTTTGCATCCACAGTAGGTGCAGAGCAGAACCAAGACATTCACCCACAGAACTCAATATTTAAAAAAAAATCTGATTCTGATCATCTCACCAACAACAACAACCACTATTCTCCAGTACCAGACATATTGTGAACTAAAAAAAAACCCTGCAACAAAGAGCAAACCTACCATATCATACCATATTAGCACAAACTTCCAAAACTCACATAAGCGCCACTGTAAATACAAAAAAAATGTCACTGTAAATACTACATTGAGTCCTGGAACATCCATACACCTATTTGAAAAGCTGAACAAGTCAAATTACTACAGTATAGTATAGATCTTTATATACAAGCTCCATGTTAACAGAACACCTGACCTCAGTCACACACGCACAACATCGACCCTCACCAAGTACAGAACAAGTAACCACAATTTAAAGTAAAAATAAAAATATGTAGACAAAATTTAAGCTGAAACCCCAAGAAGCCAAAGTCCACATGCAGTGCAACATCAGATAAATAAGAGATGCCGTTCCCTAATACTGTGAAAAATATAAAAATAGCACAAAGTCCAATCACTAAAATTAAATAAAATTATTTTTTCTACCTTTGTTGTCTGACCATTTTATTCTCTGATCATGCTGGTCCTGATCTGAGGCTTCTGCTTTCCTGTCTTCTCTTAGCTCTCTTTTGTTTTCTTAACTTTCTTCCATCAACCCATTTCTAGTTCCAGTAACCCTCCCTAGTATCAGCCCCCTTTCCAGTCCTCCCCTCCCAGTACCTTCCAATGTCAACCGCCTTGCATTCCCACCACTGCCACTGGTGTCCATTCCCTTCCAGTCCCGCTCCTTCCCCACTGTCCAGCCCCTTCTAGTCCAAATACCATCCCAGGTATCAGCTCAGGTCCACTCTCAGTGTCACACCCCAGTCAGCTCCCTTCCAGCCACCCTACCCTCTGTCCATCTACCTTCCAGTGCCATTTGCATGTCAGCTCCCTTCCAGCCTCCTCCCAATTACCCAGCCACCTACCACTCCCATCCCCAAGTGTCAGCTCCTTTCCAGCCTCCTCCTTCCCCCGTGTCAGCTCCCTTCCTGCTCCCTCCTTCCCCTGGCAGACATTTGTACCCTAGCCCCTAGTTTTCTTCCAGGGCCAGCAGCACTCTCCTCCCCTCCCCTATTAACCCATTTCCTGTTCCAGCCCATTTCTAAACCCCCATTAGTCCATTTCCAGTCCAAGCCCTCCCCTGATAGCCCATTACCAGTCCTAGCCCCCCTCCCGATCAGCCCATTTCCAGTCCTAATCCCCCATCAGCCCATTTCCAGTTCTAACCCCCCACCCAATAGCCCATTACCAATCCTAGCCCCCCTCCTGATCAGGCCATTTCTGGTTCTAAACCCCCATCAGTCCATTTCTAGTCATAACCCCCCACATCAGCCCATTTCCAGTTCTACCCCCCCCCCCCCCATAGCCCATTACCAGTCCTAGCCCCCCATCAGCCCATTTCCAGTTCTAACTCCCCATCAGTCCTTTTCCAGTCCTAGCCCTCCCCAGATAGCCCATTACGAGTGCTAGCCCCCATCCCAATCATCCCCATTTCCTGTCCTAACCTCCCATCAGCCCCATTTCCTGTCCTAACCCCCACATCAGCCCATTACCAGTTCTAACTCCCCCCATCAGTCCATTTCCAGTCGTAACCCCCCATCATCCCATTTCCAGTCCTAACCCCCCCAGCCCATTTCCAGTTCTAAACTCCCCATCAGCCCAGTTCCAGTCCTAAACCCTTTTGTGTGGCTCTGTTAAAGCTGAGCCCATGGTGGTGGTGGGAAACAGGATTTTCTGTTTCCCATCAGTTCCATGGGCTCAGCTTTAACAGAGCCGCAGTTAAGGGAAACACTCTCCCTTCGCCGTGGCTCTGCAAAACTGAGCTGGGGCGGAGGGGAAACCAGCACTGCAGGCTCTCCGAGGGGGGGGCGGGTATCTGGCCACGGGCTGCTCATTCTGCCGCTGCCACCAATGGAGCGGCAACAGCAGCTGCTTCTTACCCCGGAGGATTTTATTAATTTTATTTTGAAGGCCGAGTGAGGTGGTCTTTTTGGGGGCAATTTTGGCCGCCCCCAAAAATTTTCCGCCTGAGGCCACCACCTCACTTGGCCTAATGATAGAACCGCCCCTGAGACAGACAGTACAATACAAGAGAAATAAGGGGTTCAAATAGGGAAAGGAGACACAAGGAGAACAAGGGAATTAAGATCCAAAAGTATCCTCAAAGAGGTGAATTTTTAGCATGGATTTGAAAGGGGTGACATGAGACCTGGCATAGATTCAGGAAGTTTTTTCCAGGCATAAGGAACAGCGAAGTGAAAAGATCGAAGTCTGGAGATGGCAGTGGAAGAAAAGGGCAGAGAGAGAAGAAAGCCAGAGGAAGAGTGGACTTCACGAGGAGGGGTGTAGGGAGAGAGGAGAGATGAAAGGTAGTGAGGGGCACTAGAGTGAGAAGTTTGAATTGGATATGGAAACGGAAGCGGAGCCAATGAAGTGATTTGAGAAGAGGGGTTATATGAGTACATTCAGGGCCGGATTTGCCTATACGCCACGTACGCCGTGGCGTAGGGCCCACAGCTGGCAAGGGCCCACCGGGAATGTTTTTTGCACAGGGCCCCGCGTTTCAGGGGGCCCCGCGCAAAAAACATTCATTTCATCATTAAAATTAAAACAAAAAAAAAAAAGCTGTCGCTGCCTCTGCCGGGGCCGCCGCGGCAGAATCGAGTGTGCCGCGGGGCCCCCCCTGCCCAGCAGAGCCTGGCCTGCCCTCCCCGGTATCATCTCTCGAGTCTCAGCTGCCGGCTTTCAGCCCGCGCGGGAAGAGTTTGCCCCTCGCTCCTCTGTATACGCCCGCGGGGGCTGAGCGGACTTCCCATCAGCCCCCGCGGGCTTAACAGAGCAGCGAGGGAGAAACTCACCTCGCGCTCTGAAAGCCGACGCGTGTGACTGGAGGGAGGCAGCTGAGACTCGAGAGGTGATACCGGGGAGGGCAGGCCAGGCTCTGCTGGGCAGGGGGGGCCCCGCGGCACAATCGATTCTGCCGCGGCGGCCCCGGCAGAGGCAGCGACAGCTTTTTTGTAAAAAAAAATTCGCTGGGCTGGGGTGGGCTGGGGGGGTTAGGACTGGGGATGGGCTGAGGGGGTTAGGAGTGGTAATGGCTGTGGGCTGTTGGGGGGGTTAGGACTGGTGATGGGCTGGGGGGGGTAGGAGTGGTAATGGCTGTGGGCTGTTGGGGGGGTTAGGACTGGTGATGGGCTGGGGGGGTAGGAGTGGTAATGGCTGTGGGCTGCTGGGGGGTTAGGACTGGTGATGGGCTGGGGGGGGTTAGGAGTGGTAATGGCTGTGGGCTGTTGGGGGGGTTAGGACTGGTGATGGGCTGGGGGGGTTAGGAGTGGTAATGGCTGTGGGCTGTTGGGGGGGTTAGGACTGGTAATGGGCTATGGGGGGGTTAGGAGTGGTGATGGGCTATGGGGGGGGGCTATGGGCTATGGGGGAGCTAAGTCTATATGGGCTGATGGGATTAGGACTGGAAGTGGGTTGATGGGGGCTTAGGACTGGTAATGGGCTATGGGGGGGGGGCTTAAACTAAAAATTGGGTGATGGGGATTAGGACTGGAAATGGGCTGGTGGGATTAGGACTGGGAGTGGGCTATGGGGGCTAGGACTGGTAATGGGTTGGGGGCTTAAGACTGAAGGTGGGCTGATGGAGTTAGGACTGGTAATGGGCTGTGGGCTGTTGGGGGGGGTTAGGACTGGTAATGGGCTATGGGGGGCTAGGACAGGAAATGGGCTGATGGGAAGGGGTTAGGACTTGAGGTGGGCTGATGGGGTTAGGACTGGTAATGGACTGTGGGCTGATGGGGGGTTAGGACTGGCAATGGGCTATGGGGGGGTTAAGACTGGTAATGGGCTGTTGGCTGATGGGGGCTGTCTGATAATGGGCTATGGGGGGTTAGGACTGATAATGGACTATGGGGGGGGGGGCTAGGACAGGAAATGGGCTGATGGGGAGGGGTTAGGACTTCAGGTGGGCTGATGGGGTTAGGACTGGTAATGGACTGTGGGCTGATGGGGGGGGTTAGGACTGGCAATGGGCTATGGGGGGCTGACTGGAAATGGGTTGATGGGGGTTAGGACTGGAAGTGGGCTGATGGGGGGTTAGGACTGGTAATGGGTTATAGGGGGGGCTTAAACTGAAAATGGGGTGATGGGGGGTTAGGACTGGAAGTGGGTTGATGGGGGGGCTAGGACTGGTATTGGGTTGATGGGAGGGGCTAGGACTGGAAATGGGCTAATGGGGGGCTAGGACTGGAAATGGGCTGATGCAGGGACTAGAAGGGAATGGATGCTGGGTGAGGCTGGAACTAGAAGGGAGCTGGTGTTGGGGGAGGATTAGAATGGGATGGTGCTGGGAGAGTAAAATGGAGAGGGGAAAAATATTTTGTGTGGGAGGGATAAAAAATCTACAATTGGCCGGGTATTGGGAGAGTAAGTGGGGATTGAGGATGGAGGGGTAAATTTTGAGTAGATGAAATAGGAATGAGGAAAGAGCAAAAGGAGAAAGATTAGTATGTTAAAGCAGATGTAGAGAGAGAATGGAAAAAAAAAACCAAGAAGACAGAAGAAAGGACAAATGGACAGCAGATGGAGAGTTAGCAGAAGACACAAAGAAACCAGAAGAAAGTGGCTGGAACAATTGCAACTGAAAAAAATGCACAAAAGGTAGAAAAATATCTCTTTATTTTGAATTTATTAACTGGAATATGTCAGCTCTGGGAAATGTGCATCATTAATTTTTGCGCTTTGTTTAGTACAAGAGGAAATTAATTTATAGTTTTATTTCTACAGTGTTGTTGTATATTCCAAGTTTGGCTTTTGGGGTTCCCAGTTTAATTATTGTCTTCCTGTTTCTAAATTGTGATTCCTTGTTTGGTGATGGTCTATGTTGTGCATGTGTAACTGAGCTGAGGTATTCTGTTTATATAATTCCTATTTGACATTGCCACTTGTTCTTTCCCCAGTAGGTCATGTATTGTTGTTCTCTGAAATGTATTGGTTTAATATTTGCAGTGTTGCCTTTTGATAGTTAGGGTATGGTGCTTTGTGAGTCCTGGTAGTGCTGTTAGGATATGGCGGGTTTGCTATGGGTTCTAAATGGGCAGTGTTTGTAGTAGTTCCTAATGTGCCTGGCGGTTGGTACTGGATTATAGTAATGTAGAAACCTTTTAGTCTTTCTTTATCCATATACTCATTAAGAGGCATGTTTACTAAAAGTTAGTGTATGGCAGAGCTACTCAATTCCAGTCCTGGTGGTCCACAATCCTGCAGGTTTTCAGGATATCCCTAATAAATATGCATGAGATATATATGCATTGGAGATATCCTGCTTTAACCTTTCCCAGCATTCCCGGCTTCACAGAAACAGCCGCCAGCGTGAAGGAAAAGGCTCTTCACGCTGGCGGCTGTACAGAGGGAGCCGGGGCCTCGCGCGGGCTTCCCCGGCCCCCTCTGAAGCCCCTCAGACAGCCGCGATGCTGTCCGGGGGCCCAGGACTGCACGGGGCGGGCCAGGACTGCACGGGGGCACGGGGGGGGCCCAGGACTGCACCGGGGCGGGCCCAGGACTGCACGGAGGCACGGGGGGGGAACACGGGGGGGCCCAGGACTGCACGGGGACATGGGGGGGGGGGCCCACAATTTTTCTTGGCGTAGGGCCTCACTCTAGCTAAATCCGGCCCTGAGTACATTGGAACTGGCAGAAGAGTTCTGAACAGATTGAAGAGGAGAGATGACTCTAAGGAAACCAGCAAGGAAAAGGTTGCAATAGTCGAGACAGGAAATGACCAAAGAGCTTTAGTAGTATGTTCAGTGAGGAAGGTGCAATTTTTGTTAATGTTATAGAGAAAGAAATGACAATCTCTCTCCAATCTCTCCCCCAACCCCCATCCCCGTGAGTGAACCTGCCCTGCCTGTTTTCAATGTCACTAGCAGCAGAGGCCAGGGCCGGCCAAACCATTAAGCAAACTAGGCAGTTGCCTAGGGTGGCAGCTTCTGGAGGGAAGCAAAAGTAGGGCATTCAAAACTAAATAATATATTTTGACAGTCAGAGGGAGTGTAAAGCTTAAAGTTTGCCTAGGGTGCCAGCACCTTGGACCAACTATATGGACGGCCCTGGCAGAGGCTGTGAATAGGATCCAGCCAAGAGGAAGGTGCTATGGGCAGACCATAGCAAAGTAGAAATGCACCTGTGCAACTCATGAACCCGATGTCCTCCCCACCCACCACATGTAGGAACTCGTTCTTGTCAGGCATCCTGGAAGCTCAATGATGACATCAGCACCCCTTCCATAGTAACGCCTTATGTGGCCACACTGCTCGCACAGCCTTTGGCATGGCCCTGTATGAGCATATGGGCAGGAGCACTAGAAGCAGCTCTAGTCACAGGAAGGAATGGGGAAGTTCCTGCGCTGTGCAACTGAAGGAAGGCTAAACTCCGCAAGGGGTATTGGGCTGACCTTGGAGAGAGCCAATGAGTGTCCTGGGGAGGAGGGGGATGCTAAGAAGAGGTAGGGATGGGAGGCAAGTGTAAGGGGGCTGTTGCATGATGAAGGAAAAAGTTGGCAACAGAGCTCCAAGGTACATGCTTTCAGGAGGGAGACTTATTAGTCACGCCTGGTTTTGAATGTGCATGCCAAAAAGCAGTGTGGCATTTGTGGTTCTTGATTCTATCTATTGAAATCAATGTTGCAGGTCCCATAATACATCAGGATAGGGCTGCCTGAAATCCAGAATAGACCTAAAATCTCACTCTTGAAACTGGGTAACTAGCCAGCTTTGCAACAACTGCAAAAATATTACATGATGATGAGCAGAACTGGTCGAGGGGCAGGAACCAGAAATGTGCGTTTGTGCCTGACGAGTGATAGAATGCTAGGGGGGGTGGGGGGTCCTGGTGGGTTTCTACATCTTTCTCTCTCAGTGTCAAAAAAATTGTTTCTCTTTGGAAATCTAGGATGGAGAACTCCAGTGGTACAAATGTGCCCGTGTGCATACTAAACAGACAAATGTTTTCAGCCTAAGGAGCTGTAACTTCCTTCACTCTGTCTATATCCTTTCAGAGGCAAATATTGGAAAGCTAGATATTGCCTTTGATTGTTTCTTCCATTTGTAAAGACTTTTTGACACTTAAATTTTTCTAGATTTACACCTTGGACACATCACCTGTAAATCTCACTTTTTTGGGGTGGTCCTCACTCAGACGGGCCTCCTGCTCTAATAGCTAGACCATTCCACTTGAAGCATGGGCTTCCACAGTCCCCATGCTCCCGCACAACTTAATATTGCCACTACACCACAGTTTTCCCCATACTGCTTCTGGAGAAGTGAAATGTGAGAGGAAAGCCATGAAGAGATTAGGGGGAGGAGTCAAGATGGCGGTCTGACTGAGTTGGTGAGCGGCGATTTTTATTCATGGGGAAGAAGCGGAAAGCTAAGGGAGGATTGGTTCCCTCTCATTCTTCCATGGCTTCTACACCTTTACCTGCATTTGGTCCTTTGGATTCTTTCTTTCATCCGCTCCTGCAGCCGACAAGAGAACAGGAGGGTAAGTCCGCTTGCAGGTGTGCCAGAATCGGAGGACTCAGTGTCTGCACTGGGCGTATCATCTCTCTCCTCCGTTTCATTCCCGCTGACTAAGTCTGCATGTCTTAAATCAGGGGTCACCAACCTGCGGCCCGCGAGGTCCCTTCGTGCGGCCCGCGAGGCTCTACCCCGGTGCGGCCCGCCAAGGATTTATTTACACGATGGGGAGCGAGGAGGAGCTTACCTTCCTGTTCCCTGCAGGTCTCGTCATCAGTCCAGTGGACCTTACCTTCCCCCTCCCTGCAGGTCTCGTGGATCAGTTCACCTAAACTGAAGTTGGGAGGCACCTGAGAGCAGGGAGCTGCAATATTTATTACAAAGGAGTAAATCAAGATTTGAGGACCTGGTTGCAGCAGTTTTGCCTTCATCACTTTTAAAATACAGGTTAGAGCTGATTTGATAATCATTATAATTCATGGTGTAATTATTCCCGTGAGCATTGTTTTTTTTCGCGGGGGCGGGGAGAAGGGGGGTGCGGCCCGCGAGGCTCCCGGTAGTCGGCTGTGCGGCCCGCGGCCCTCTGGAGGTTGGTGACCCCTGCCTTAAATGGAGCACTGAGCTGGAAGCGGGGAGTGGTCTGGACCTGACTGGTGGGGGAACTGACTCCCGGGGGTAGAGCCTCAGAGCAGAAGGAGCCGCAATTTTCCCAGTGGTGAACCAGCAGGCAGTGTCATTAGCCGCAACACGAGGTCCGATGCATGAGTCTTCTGGCACCATAGAGGAGACATGGTGTCGATGGCAGCTGAAGGAGCAATGGTTGCAGCAATGAGTGATTGGATTGGCTTTGCACTGGTGCATCCTGAAACATTTACCTTGGAGGTGATATGGGCGACAATTGTTTCGTTGGGAGAGGCATTGATTCCTCAGATTTCAGCCCTGACTAAACAAGTATCCAACACTTCTTCTGCACTGAAAACTACTCAAAGTCAAGTTGTGATTAAGCAGGCTTCACTGTTGGCTACTCAAAGTAAAGTTTCTGTTTTGGAATGTCAAGTAGATGCTGTGGTTAAAAGTCGTGCAACTGTATTTGCTAGATTGGAACAATTGGAGAATCTTGCTCTTGCCGCTAATCTTCGAGTTTTAAATTTCCCCCGAGCGGTTTCTGTGTCGGGACGAGACATGTTTAAGATAGCTTACTGAGGTTCTGTCTGTACCAGTGGAATCCTGTCCTCTGTTAGTTTGTGCATATTATTTGCCTTCTGGGAAGAAGAACTCTACTTCTGCAGTTGCTGGGATACAGCAAATGGATGTATTAAATATTTCTGAGTTCCTGGAATCATCTAGTGAAGAGTCTGTTACTTCATCTACTTTGTTAGTGACTTTTGCTTTAATATTGGACAAAGAATGGTTGTTGAAACTTTTCTTTAGAAATGCAATCTATTGTTCCGGGGGTTTTCAGCTGAAATCTATCCAGACTTAGCCAAAGATACACAGAAACATCAAAGAGAATTTTTGCTCAGGCCTGGAGTTCAACAGTTGGGAGGTATTTTTTCTTGAAACATCTCTGCAAGTGTCTGATTAAATATCAGTCTGTTTCATATATTTTCTATGAGCCTCCCAACCGCTGACCTTCTTAAACGCTCGTTGCCTTGAAGCCTCCATAGATTCACCTGGGGAATGATTGTGCTGTGTATATGTGCAGAGGGTCACAGGCTCAGATCCCTGCTGGGGTTTCAGTATTTGAGTGGAGGATAGCCTAGTGGTTAGAGCACTGTTCCTAGGCCATAATGGGGCAGAAGGAGCTGTGGACAGTCTGCATGTCTAAGCAGTAGAACCTGCGTAAAGGTGGAGGAATCAAAATCACATCACATGCAGATATATTTAAGCATGCAATATATCTGTACTGGATCCCATTCTATGTAGGGCATTCTTGTGCTCCTACAAGCCTATGTTCTGGAGACATGATGTGCCATATCTGACACTTTGTACATGCTCATGTAGGTATAGGTATAGGTATGAATCCATTAAAACACATGGTTGCCGACATTTGCAAGGCCTCATAGCGTAATTCATCCCATGCACCCTCCAGTGTATGATGGAAGAAATCTGGAGGCCAGGATGCATATAGCACTAAATGAGAGGTTAGATATGATTGGCATCTCAGGGACCTGGTGGAAGGAGGGCAACCAGTGGGACACTGTGATACCTGGGTAAAGTTTTATCTCAATAATAGAGTAGATGAAATTAGTGGTCAGGTTGCACTCTATGTTAGAGAGGGCATTGAGTCACACAGGATTAAAGTTTTGCAGAAAACAAAATACACAATAGAATATCTATGGATTGAAATACTATGTAAAAAGGGGAAGGCAATAGAAATGGGAGTATACAACTGACCTCCTGGCCAGAATGAACAAATGGATGATGAAATTCTCAGAGAGATCAAGGAAGCTAACAAAAGTTACAATACAGTAATAATAATGGATGATTTCAATTACCCCAGTATTGACTGGGTTAGTGTCATGGCAGAATATGCTAGTGAGATAAAGTTTCTAGATGAAATAAACAACTGCTTCTTGGAGCAGCTGGTTCATGAACTGACAAGAGGGGAAGCCATTTTGGACCTAGTCCTTAGTGAAACACAAGATCTGATGCAAGAGATCGGGGTGTTGGAGCCACTTGGCAATAGCGATCATAGCATGATCGTGTTTGATTTCATAAATGGAGGAAGGACAGCAAGGAAATCCACAGTACTAACTTTTAACTTTCAAAAGGGAGACTGTGATAAAATGAGGAAAATTATTAAGAAAAAACTAAAAGGAGCATCTGCAAAGGTTAAAGATTTGCATCAAGCATGGGCGTTGTTTAAAACTACTATCTTGGAAGCCCACACCAGCTGTATGCCACGCTTTAAGAAAGGTGGAAGGAAGTCTAAAAAAACAGCCAGCATGGTTTAAAGGTGAGGACAGAGAGGCTGTTGCAACCAAAAAAGCATCTTTCAGGAAATGGGAAAAGGAGCCAAATGACCAAAAATGGAAGTAACATAAGCACTGGCAAGTTAGATGCAAGGCATTGATAAGGCAGGCAATGAGAGACTTTGAGAAGAAGCTTGATGTGGAAGCAAAAATGCATAATAAAGACTTTTTCAAGTACATTCATAGCAAAAAACCTGCGAGAGAGCCATTTGGACCATTAGATGATAAATGGGGCACTAAGAGGGGACAAGGGGAGAGTTTGAATATATAGCACTAAATGAGAGGTTAGATATGATTGGAATATCAGAGAAGTGGTGGAAGGAGGACAACCAGTGCGACACTGTGATACCTGGGTACAAACTATATCGTAATGATAGAGCTGATCAAATTGGTGGAGGGGTTGCGCTCTATGTTAGAGAGGGCATTGAATCAAAAAGGATTAAAGTTTTGCAGGAAACAAAATTTGCTGTAGAATCTCTATGGAGTGAAATTCCATGTAAAAAGGGGAAGGCAATGGCAGTGGGGGTGTACTATCGACCGCCTGGCCAGAATGAACAAATGGCTGATGAAATTCTCAAAGAAATCAAGGAAGCTAACAAAAGTTACAGTGCAGTAATAATAATGGGTGATTTCAATTACCCCATTATCGACTGGGTCAGTGTCATGGCAGGACATGCTAGGGAGATAAAGATAAAGAGGACATAAATGACTGCTTCTTGGAGCAGCTGGTTCATGAACTGACCAGAGGGGAAGCCATATTAGACCTAGTCCTTAGTGGAACACCAGATCTAGTGCAAGAGATAAGGGTGTTGGGGCCACTTGGCAATAATGATCATAGCATGATCGCCTTTGATTTAATTAGTGGAGGAGGGAGAGTAAGGAAATCCACAGTACTACCTTTTAACTTTCGAAAGGGAGACTATGATAAAATGAGGAAAATAGTTAAGAAAAAACTAAAAGGAGCAGTTGCAAAGGTTAAAGACTTACATCAAGCTTGGGTGTTGTTGAAAAATACTATCTTGGAAGCCCAGACCAGCTGTATTCCACGCTTTAAGAAAAGTGGAAGGAAGTCCAAAAAACTGCCAGCATGGTTTAAAGGTGAGGTCAGAGAGGCTGTTGTTGCCAAAAAAGCATCTTTCAGGAAATGGAAAAAAGAGCCAAACGATGAAAACTGGAAACAGCACAAGCACTGGCAAGTCAAATGCAAGGCATTGCTAAAGCAGGCAAAGGGAGAATTTGAGAAGAAGCTTGCTGTGGAAGCAAAAACGTGAAATAAAGATTTTTTCAAGTACATTCGTAGCAAAAAACCTGTGAGAGAGTCAGTTGGTCCATTAGATGATAGAGGAGTTAAATGGGCACTAAGAGGCGACAAGGCGATAGAGGAGAGACTGAATGAATTCTTTGCTTCGGTCTTTACTGAGGAAGATGTAGGGATGTTACCCATGACTGAAGTGGTATTTAAAGGTGCGGAAGAATTGAAGGAAATATCGATACATCAGGAAGATGTATTACAACTATTAGATAAACTGAAGAGTAGCAAATCACCTGGGCTGGATGGTATACATCCAAGGGTGTTGAAAGAACTGAAATATGGGATTTCAGACCTGCTATTAGTAATCTGTGAACTATCATTAAAATCATCTCTAATACCTGAAGACTGGAAGATCGCCAATGGAACACCAATTTTTAAAAAGGGTTCCAGGGGTGATCCGGGAAACCACAGACCAGTGAGCCTCACGTCAGTACCACGAAAAATGGTAGAAACCATCATTAAGAATAAAATTACTCAGCATGTAAATAGTCAAGGCCTAATGGGAGACAGCCAACATGGCTTTAGACAAGGAAGATCTTGTCTTACTAATCTGTTATGTTTTTTTGAAAGTGTGAATAAACAGGTGGACAAAGGTGAGTCGGTTGATATAGTGTATCTGGACTTTCAGAAAGCCTTTGACAAGGTCCCTCATCAGAGACTTTTGGCAAAACTAAAGAGTCATGGGATAGGAGGCAGTGTACTACTGTGGATCAAGAACTGGTTAAAAGATAGAAAGCAGAGGGTTGGGCTAAATGACCAATTTTCCCAATGGAGAAAGGTGAATAGTGGTGTACACCAGGGATCTATGCTGGGTGCGCTGCTTTTTGACATATTCATAAATGACCTGGAAAGTGGAATAACGAATGAGGTTATCAAATTTGCAGATGACACAAAACTATTTAAAGTTGTTAAAACCCAAGAGGATTGTGGAAAATTGCAAGAGGATCTTGATAAATTGGAGGACTGGGCATCAAAATGGCAGATGAAATTTAATGTGGACAAGTGCAAAGTTATGCACCTAGGGAAGAACAACCCAAACTATGGTTACACGATGCAAGGTTCCACATTAGGAACCACCACCCAGGAAAAAGATTTAGGCGTCATTGTAGATAACATGTTAAAACCCTCGGCCCAGTGTGCAGCGGCGGCCAAGAGAGCAAATAGAATGCTAGGTATCATAAGGAAAGGAATGGAAAATAAAACAAAAGATATTATAATGCCTCTATATCGTTCCATGGTGAGACCGCACCTTGAATATTGTGTGCAATTCTGGTCGCTGTATCTTAAAAAGGATATAGCATTATTAGAAAAGGTTCAGAGAAGAGCCACCAAAATGGTAAAGGGGATGGAAGGATACTCCTATGAAGAAAGGCTAAAAAGGTTAGGGCTCTTTAACCTGGAAAAGAGACAGCTGAGGGGAGATATGATAGAAACCTATAAATTAATGAACAGAGTGGAACGGGTAAACGTAGATCGATTGTTTACGTTATCAGAATATAGAAAGACTAGGGGACATGCAATGAAGCTACAGGGTAAACTATTTAAGACTAATAAAAGAAAATATTTTTTTCACTCAACGTGTAATCAAACTCTGGAATTTGTTACCGGAGGATGTAGTAAAGGCTGTTAGTGTAGCTCAGTTTAAAAAAGGTTTGGACTACTTCCTGGAGGAAAGATCCATAAACCATTATTAAGAAGGGACCCAGGATATCAATGCTTGACCCAGTACAAGCATTGCGGAACCTGTGTCTTTTGAGGAAACTGCTAGGTACGTATGACCTAGATTGGCCACTGTTGGAAACAGGATACTGGGCTTGATGGACTTTGGTCTGACCCAGTATGTCATATCTTATGTTATGTCTTATGTTAAGGTAATGGCAGACAGACTAAATTAATTCTTTGCTTCAGTCTTTATTAAAGATGTAGGGAAGTTACCCATGACTGAAATAGTATTTAAAGGTAAAGCATTGGAAGAATTGAAAGAAATATCATTGCAACTATTTGATAAACTAAATAGTAGCAAATCACCAGGACTGGATGGTATACACCTGTGTGTTAAAAGAAGTGAACTTTGAGACTGCAGACTTACTATCTGTGAACTATCATTAAAATCATCTGTAGTACCTGAAGATTGGCAAATGGTCAATGTAATACCAAATTTTAAAAAGAGTTCCAGGGTGATCTAGTAAACTACAGGCCAGTGAACTTGATGTCCATACTGAGCAAAATGATAGAAGCCATTATAAAGAACAAAATTACTGAACATGTAGATAGTCATGGTTTAATGGGAGAAAGCCAAGATGGCTTTAGCCAAAGAAGCTCTTGTCTTACTAATCTGTTGTTTTTTTGAAGGTGTGAATAAACAGGTAGACAAAGATGAACCGTGTATTTGGATTTTCAGAAAGCCTTTGACAAGGTCCGACTTTTGCCGAAGTTAAAATGTCATGGGATAAGAGGCAGTTTACTACTGTGGATCAGGAACTGGTTAAAAGATAGAAAGCAGAGGTTAGGACTGAATGGCCAATTCTTCCAATGGAGAAAGATGAATAGTGGAGTACCACAGGGATCTGTGCTGGGTTTGCTGCTTTTTTTAAATATATTCGTAAATGACCAGGAAACGGGAATAATGAGTCAGATAGTCAAATTTGCAGATGATACAAAATTATTCAAAATTGTTAAAACCCAAAAGGATTGTGAAAAATTGCAAGAGGACCCTGATAAATTGGAAGACTGGACATCCAAATGGCAGATTAAATTTAATGTGGACAAGTGCAAAGCTATGCACCTAGGAAAGAACAACCCAAACTATGGTTACACGATGCCAGGCTCCACATTAGGAACCACCACCTAGGAAAAAGATTTAGGCGACATCACGAAACCCTCCACGCAGTATGCAGTGGCAGCCAAGAAGACTATTAGAATGCTAGGAATCATAAGGAAAGGAATGGAAAACAAGACAAAGGATATTATCATGCCTCTGTATTGTTTCATGGTGTGACTACAGCTTGAATATTGTGTGCAGTTCTGGTCACCGTATCTTATAAAGGATATAACGGAATTAGAAAAGGTACAGAGAACAGCCAACAAAATGGTAAAGGGGATGGAAGGATACTCCTACAAGGAGAAGCTTAAAAGGTTAGGGCTCTTCAACCTGGAAAAGTGATGGCTGAGAGGAGATATGAAAAACTCTGAAAATTGCCCAGAAACGCAGAGAAGCTAAAGTCAGAGGAGAAAGAAAGACAATCACAGAACTCAACAGAGATTTCCAACGTGCAGCAAGACAGAACAAGGAAAAGTACTACAATGACGCATGCAAGGAAATAGAAGCAGAAACTATTAGAGGAAGAACAAGATCAGCTTTCCTAGAGCTACGAGAGTTAAAGAAAAAGTTCCAGCCTCGAATTGGAATGTTACAAGATGCTCAAGGTTCTATGTTGAATGATGCTGAGAAGATCAAGAAAAGATGGACGGAATATACAGAGTTTTTATATGATAAAGATCAAGTGGACCAACAGCCGTTTCAACCTGTACCTTATGATCTGGAACCATTGGTGATGAAAGAAGAAGTTGAAGCAGCATTGAAAGCCTTATCAAAGAACAAAGCACCAGGCATTGATTGCATTCCCATAGAAGTATTACAGCAATCTGATGCAGTTGTTACCGTACTTACAAGGCTCTGCCAAGAAATATGGAAGACAGCATCATGACCAACTGACTGGAAAAGATCTGTGTTTATAACAATCCTAAAGAAAGGTGATCCAACTGACTTTGGAAATTATCGCACAATCGCTCTGATCCCACATGCCAGCAAGATTCTACTGAAGATTATTCAAAAGAGACTACAATCATACCTGGAACAAGAACTACCTGAAGTGCAAGCAGGGTTCAGAAAAGGGAGAGGAACGAGAGACATCATTGCGGATGTGAGATGGATCCTTGAAAAGACTAAAGAATACCAAAAGGATATCTATTTGTGCTTTATCGACTATAGCACAGCTTTTGACTGTGTAAACCATGAGAAACTCTGGGCCACATTAAGAAGCATGGGTATACCAGAACACCTGATCGTTCTCTTGCACAATCTGTACATTGATCAAGAAGAAACAGTTTGAACGGAACAAGGAGAAACAGAATGGTTTAAAATAAGCAAAGGTGTAAGACAAGGCTGCATACTTTCTCCCTACCTGTTTAATTTATATGCAGAACAAATCATCAGAGAAGCAGGATTGTATGAAGACAACAGAGGTGTGAAGATTGGTGGAAGACTCATCAACAACCTTCGCTATGCTGATGATACCATATTACTGGTGGAAAGTGAAGATGATCTGAAACATTTGCTTCTCACAATC
Source organism: Ichthyophis bannanicus (assembly GCA_033557465.1). Taxonomy (NCBI): domain Eukaryota; kingdom Metazoa; phylum Chordata; class Amphibia; order Gymnophiona; family Ichthyophiidae; genus Ichthyophis; species Ichthyophis bannanicus. Next base: position 600,669,073 of record CM066031.1, on the reverse strand, counting down.
AAAGAACATAGTCTCAAAATGGGCCTGCACCTTAATGTAAAGAAGACAAAGATCATGACAACTGGCATAATCAACAGGTTTATCGTCGAAGGAGAAGAAATTGAAATTGTGAATAACTTTAACCTACTTGGATCAACTATCAATAAAGAAGCAACAAGCAGTCAAGAAATCAGACGACGCATTGCTCTTGGCAGAATGGCTATGAAAGACCTAGATAAGATTCTCAAGAGCAGAGATGTCTCTCTCCATACAAAGATTCGACTTGTTCAAGCCATGGTATTTTCAATATCATCATATGGATGTGAAAGCTGGACAGTGAAAAAGATAGACAGGAAGAAAGTTGATGCCTTTGAATTATGGTGCTGGTGGCAAATACTGTGTATACTATGGACTGCCCGAAGAACAAACCAGTCTGTACTAGAGGAGATCAAACCTATGCTTTCTTTAGAAGCTCAGATGACAAGACTTCATCTTTCATACTTTGGACACATCATGCGGAGAGAGAGATCATTAGAGAAAGACATCATGCTTGGCAAGATAGAAGGTCAACGCAAAAGAGGAAGGCCAGCAATGAGATGGATCGATACAATAACAGCAGCTATGGGTACCAGTCTGTCAACAATGAGCCGCCTGACTGAAGATCGAACACAATTTAGGATAGCTATCCAGAGGGTCGCCATGAGTCGACTCCGACTCAACAGCACTTACCAACAACAACAACATAAATTAATTAATGGAGTGGAATGGGAAAAAGTAGATCGATTCTTTACACCATCAAAAAGTAGAAAGACTAGGGGACATACAATGAAGCTACAGTGTAACCCATGTAAGACTAATAAGAGAAAATATTTTTTCACTCAACACGTAATCAAGCTCTGGAATTTGTTACCAGAGGATGTAGTAAAAGCTGTTAATGTAGCTGGGATTAAAAAGGGTTGGACAAGTTCCTAGAAGAAATGTCCATAAACCATTATTAAAGAGGATGCTTGCTCCAATACAAGTATTATTTATTTAACAGGTTTTATATACCGCTTTATCATTTCAATCAAAACAGTTTACATTGAAACTTAAACTAGGTAATATACATTAAACAGGGAACTTGTGTGTCTTTTTGGGAAACTGCTAGGTACTTGTGACCTGGATTTGCCACTGTTGGAAACAGATTACTGGACTTGATAGACCTTGGTCTGACCCAATATGGCATTTCTTATGTTCTTAGTTCTTATGTAAGATGTTTGAGAAAGGCAGTATGGTTCATCCAGACAGAGACGAACAGTCAGGTTGCTGAATGTGTACCAGAGCTTCTTGTAGTAAGAGATGTCCTAATCTAGGGCTTAACCGCATTGCCATCTGTATGATGGAGCACCGGTAGGAAGTTAGGTGTGTTGACAATGATGCCTTCAAGGGTGCCTGGGGAGCCACATGACCAACAGTGCCATGTGTGGCTTGTCAAAAAGATGTTAGACACACATCCCAGTTGGGGTCATGTTGGTGTGTGTGGACAGTGAAATGTGCCTAATGTTGGGATAGGGTTGAGATATAGGTGTAGTGCCTCGATCACAAGACAACTTCAAAATCACTTTTGCACCCATGTTGTTAAGTGCCGTCAAGTCAATGTCGACTCATGGCGACCCTCTGGATAGTTGTCCTAAACTGTGTTTGGTCTTCAATCAGGTCTCTCATTGTTGACAGATTGGCACCCATAGCTGCTGTCATTGTATCAATCCATCACATTATTGGCCTTCCTTTTTTGCTTTGACCTTCTACCTTGTCAAGCATGATGTCTTTTTCTAATGATCTCTGTCTTTGCATGATATGTCCAAAGTATGAAAGTCGAAGTCTTGTCATCTGAGCTTCTAAAGAATTCTTAGGTTTGATCTCCTCTAGTACTGACTGGTTTGTTCTTTGGGCAGTCCATGGTACGCGTATACACAGTATTCATCACCAGCACCATAATTCAAAGGCATCAATTTTCTTCCTATCCATCTTTTTCACTGTCCAACTTTCGCATCCTATGACGATATTGAAAATGCCATGGCTTGAACAAGTCAAATCTTTGTATGGAGAGAGACAACCCTGCTCTTGAGAATCTTGTCTAGTCCTTCATAGCCATTCTGCCAAGAGCAATGCATCTTCTGATTTCTTGACTGCTTGTTGCTTCTTTATTGATATAGTTTATCCAAGTAGGTTAAAGTTGTCCACTATTTCAATATCTTCTCCATCAACAATGAACATATTGATTTTGTGATTTTGCTAGTTGCCAGGATCTTTGCCTTCTTTACATTAAGGTGCAGACCCATTTTAAGACTATGTTCCTTGATTCTGAGAAGCAAAAGTTTCAGATTGTCTTTACTTTCAGCCAATAATGTGGTATCATCAGCATAGCGAAAGTTGTTGATGAGTCTCCCACCAATCTTCACACCTCTGTTATCTTCATACAGTCCTGCTTCTCTGATTTGTTCCACATATAAATTAAACAGGTAGGGGGAAAGTATGCAGCCTTGTCATATTACAATTACAATTATACTGCTATCACTGAATAGTTTCTCTTTCACCCTGTAAGCTGCAATTATACTACTATCACTGAAACAATGGTATTAATGTTAAGTTACTCTATCTCAATATAAGCCTTAGTAATACTACTATCACTGAACTCTAGTATCATCACTAATATCATTATTACAGGTAATATCACTAATATTAATTAATAACACTATTCTGTTTTATTGGAACTCTACTAATTAAAACATAAAAGTAAAACTAAATACAAAACAAACAATGCATAAACAATTCCTTTCTCCCATCAAAACTATACTTATTAGTATCACAATCCTGACACTGATAAATCTAATAAAATCCATAGATAAGAATAATAGACCAATTCCCATAATACAAAGCATATCAAAACTTGATAATCTAACAAACCCATTCAAAATAGGAACCAACCTTAGATCCAGACAATCTAGACTTATATATATAACAACAACAAAAATATGCAACACACCACACTCACCTCATATACAAAACTACACAAATCTTACTGCCAACTCATTAATGCAAGATCTATGAAAAACAAAATACCAATTTTATAGACATTATCAAAGATGATAAACCAGATATCCTTTGTATAACAGAGACCTGGCTCAAAGATACTGATTCAGTATTCTTAAACCAACTAAAGACACCTGAATATGAGATCTTCCATACTCACAGAATACAAAAAAAGGAGGAGGAGTACTTATAATATTAAAGAAAACCTCAATGCAAAATAATATCATCTAATAATATAGACAATGTTGACATACTCACCATAAAAATTAAAAACACAATATATCACTAATATATCGACCACCAGAATACTACATAGATAAAATTTTACAACTTAATTGAATTACTAGCATCATCCACAGACACAATCCTGTAATACTTATGGGAGACTTTAACCTTCCATCAACACCCAATAATCATTCTAATCACTTCTTAGAAATGATAAATAATTTGGATTTTCACCAAATAATAACTGAACAAACACACAATAAAGGAAAAAACACTTGATATGGTCTTCCTACCAAACTCTATATACAACCTATATAACTCTGAATCCCTCTCAAAACATTCCAGTCCCCTGGTCTGACCACTATCTTTTAAAATTCAATATAACCTTCACATACAACAATCATACTAAAAAACCACAACCTCCTCAAACTAAAAAGATTCAGAAAATTCAATGAAGAGGAATTTTTTAGATCAAATAATACCACACCTTACACAAACACCCACAAATCTCGAAGAATCTATCAAAAACTGGAACAATATAATCTCCAAAGCAGCAGAAAATAACCCCAAATCAATCAAACCAAAATATAAACAATAAAATTGAAAAAAGACATACTCCATGGTTTAATACATCTATCAAAACATTAAAAGACAACTAAGAAAGAGGAAAGGGAAATGGAGACAATCAAAATCATTAATAAATCATGAGAATTACACTAAAACACTACAAATTTATAAACAAAACAATAAACAACTCCAAGCAAAATTATTATTAATATATATCAAGAGCCACTAATCGACCAAGAGAACTATTCTGTATAGTACAGAAATTAACAAAACAAAACTCTAAATAATGATGAAATATCAATAGATATCTCCCCACAAGAATTAGCTCAATACTATAGCAACAAAACAAACCTACAAATAACACCATCAAATATTACTCAACCACAAATTAAAACACAATTAACGCAAACTACAGTTCATAACTGGACCAACTTCAATTAATATCAAAAACTACTCTCAAAACTACAATAACTAACATTAATACAACAACTTCATACCTTGATCCATGCCCAGTTGATTGGATATAAAAGAAGACTTTCCCAATACTCTCTTCTTTCATTCAACCTTAAGTGAAACTCACCTAGCAAAAAGGCAATATACCACCAACCCTCAAACATGATCAAATACGTCCTATACTAAAAAATAACACATTAGATAAACTAACCCAAAAATCTTACAGACCTATATCAATTATTCCTTTTATGGCTAAACTTATTGAAAAAATTGTACAAATTCAACTACAAGATTTTAGGACACATTAAACATTCTTGATGAACATCAATAGGCTTTAGACCCTTCCATGGAGTAGAAACCTTACTAACGATCCTTTGACACAATATTAAGAGGTATTGATAATACTAAACAAGCCTTTATTCTTGTTTTCCTGACATATCAGCTGCCTTTGACAGTGTGATCACTTAACAATGTTAAACAGACTTCAAAAAATTGGTATAACATCTACTGTTTATAATTGGTACAAATCCTATCTATCAAACAGAACCCAAAATGTAAGAATCCACACCCAAATATCTAACACCTTCAAACAAACTCAAGGTCTTCCGCAGGGATCTGCTTTATCTGCACTATTATTTAACATGTACTTACAACCAGTTTGTAACATCTTTAAACGCCACAATGTCTTTTATCATATTACGCCGATGATATAATGTTCTACCCTCCCATTTGAAATCCCACACCCACCTCTCCAAAAAATAACAGAATGTTTTAATGAACTAACTGAGTGGCTCAAAGAACAAAATCTACTTATCAACTTTACTAAAACAGATATTTTATTTATCACTAAAAATCAAACATATATACCCCCAAACACGATTACACTAGATACTCATGAAATTAATATAAAAAAGAAGTAAAATATTTAGGTGTGATACTTGACAATAATCTAAATATGGATTCACATATAAAATATTTAACTAAAAATATACATTACAAACTCAAAACACTAAAACAACTAAGACCTTTGATTCTTCTACAAGATTTTATTAACATAATTCATGCTATTATTACCCCACATTTCGATTTTGCAAATACAATACTTAATGGTATTTCGAAACAAAATATTAAAAAGATACAAATAACTCAGAACTTAGCTGCTAGAACGATTATGAATATAAGCCCACTTGAACATATTACACCAATTTTAGCTGAACTTCATTGGCTACCAATTTACTCCCGAATCAAATATAAAATTCTTGTCACTACATTTTAAACTTATAAATAAACTTGCACCATCTGCACTAAATACACTGATTAACATTGACATTGATAAACGATCTCAAAGGAGCAGAAACATAAATACTTTAACAATACCAAAAGATTTTACAAAAGCCAGAAAAACAAACCAATAAGAGAGCTTTCTCACACTCTGCTCCAATACTCTGGAACAATTTACCTGACAACATTCGCCTACTGTCTGACATAAAAGAATTTAAAAAAAAATTAAAAACTCACTTATTTACATTACACTATAATACACTCCCAAAACAGAATTCTCAAAGGGATACAGGCTAACATTTATTTTTAATATTATATACCCTATTTTCAAAAATAAACGACACTAATACACTAATTTAACCATACTACACACTCATTTACATGATGATTAATAATTTAACTAGCAATGTATATATGTTCTAATATGTTATACTTGTAATGTTACAATTTTCCTTGTAATTTATAATTATCTGTTCTATGTAAAATGTCCTGGTATATCTCATACCAATTAACCTACTGTTACATGTAAACCGCACTTGAAACATGGGAAAGAGCGGTATATAAATAACTGTTAAATAAATAAATAAATAAATAAATAAATAAATATGCCTTTGCTGATTTTAAACCATTGTGTTTCTCCTTGTTCCGTTAGAACTGTTGCTTCTTGATCAATGTAAAGCTTGTGCTTCTTAATGTGGCCTGGAGTATCTCATGGTTTTCACAGTCAAAAGCCTTGCTGTATTCAATAAAACACACATAGATATCCTTTTGGTATTCTTTTGTCTTTTCAAGGATCCATCTCACATCCGCGATGATGTCTCTTGTTCCTCGCTCTTTCCTAAATCCTGCTTGCACTTCAGCAAATTCTTGTTCTAGGTATGGTTGTAGTCTCTGCTGAATAATCTTCAGTAGAATCTTGCTGGCATGTGGGATCAGAACAATTGTGTGATAATTTCCAGAGTCAGTTGGATTACCTTTCATTAGTGTTGGTATAAACACACATCTTTTCCAGTCAGTTGGCCATCATATTGTCTTCCAAATTTCCTGGCAGTGTCTTGTAAGTATGTTAACAGCTGCATCAGATTGCTGTAATTTTTCTATGGAAATGCCATCAATTCCTGGTGCTTTGTTATTTGATAACGCTTTCAATACTGCTTTGACTTCTTCTTTCATCACCAATGGTTCTGGATCATAAGGTACAGGTTTAAACGGCTGTTGGTCCACTTGATCTTTATCATATAATAATGCTGTATATTCTTTCCACTTTTTCTTTATCTTTTCAGCATCATTTAACTTGGATCCTTGAGCATTTTGTAACTTTCCAATTCGAGGGTGGAATTTTTTTTTAACTGCTGTAGTTTTTGGAAAGCCGATCTTGTTCTTCCTCTAATAGTTTCTGCTTCTATTTCCTTACATGCATCATTGTAGTACTTCTTCTTGTCTTGTCTTGCTGCATGTTGGAAATCTATGTTGAGTTCTCTGAGTGCCTCTCTTTCTCCTCTGGCTTTAGCTTCTCTGCGCTTCTGCGCAATTTTCAGAGTTTCTTCAGTCATCCATTTTGGCCATTTTTGCTTTTTCAACTTTTGTAGAGATTTCTCACTTTCTTCCAACACAATTTTCTTGATTTCTTCCCATAACTCTTCTGGAGCTCTGTCATTTGTATCTAAAGCAGCAAATCAATTTGCAGGAATTCTTTAAATTCTGAGAGTATTTTCTCAAGTTCATATTTTGCTACATTCATAAGTGACTTGCTCTTTTTCAACTTTAGCTTGAGTTTGCATAATAGTAGTTGGTGATCTGTAGTGTACCACAGTCAGCTCCAGGTTTTGTCTTTGATGTTATAGAGCTTTTCCATTGTTGTCTTCCACAGATGTAGTCAATTTGATTTTTATACAATCCATTGGTGAAGTCCATTTGTACAGTCGCTGCATGTGTTGCTGGAAGAAGGTGTTTGAGATGAATAGATCATTGGTCTTGCAGAATTCTATCAGTCTTTCTCCAGCTTCATTTCTGTTGCCAAGTCCATATTTTCCAACCACTTTGCCTTCTTTGTTACCAACTTACTACATGATACTTCTAGAGCTTTGTCATAATGCCTACTTGTAGATACTTTATGTAAATAGTTCACCCATGTTATCCAAGTTTGTACACCTGTTCTCTGTAAAACCGAACAGCTTGTTGTTCTGGTCTTTTTGTTTAATGTAAACCGCGCTGATGTCGAATAGTGCGGTATATAAGAAATTGTAATAAAATAAATAAATAACTTTTTCATTCCAGTCACCCATGACTATCAGGATATCCTGTTTGCATGTTCTGTCAGTTTCAGCTTGTACTTGTTCATAGAACTCATCAACTTCATCCTCTTCTGCAGCTGTTGTTGGGCATATACTTGAATTATAGTTGTGTTGATAGGCATTCCTCATAGACAAATAGAGATTAAGCGTTCACTAACTGCATTGTATTTCATTACAGTTCTTGCAAGTTTCTTCTTTATTATAAATGCAACACCATTTCTTCTTTGTCTTTCATTTCCAGCATAGTAGACCATGTGATCATCTGATGCAAAGTGCCCGGTGCCAGTCCATTTCAGTTCACTGACACCCAACAGATCAAGTTGTGCACGTTCCATTTCATTCTTGACCACCTCCAACTTCCCTTGGTTCATGCTTCGTATGTTCCATGTTCCAATATGTAAGGCATCTTTGCAGCTTCGGACTCTCATTTCATGCGCAGCTACATCAGCAGTCAGATGTCCCAAGAGCTTTGATCCAACCACATCATAAATGCTGACTTTACTCTGAAAAGTCTTCAGCTCCTCCCCAGTAGCTAGTTGAGTGCCTTCCAACCTGGGGGTCTCATCTTCCAGCACCATTATGCAATTTGTTTTGTTGTGACTATCCATTGGGTTTTTGTGGCAAGATATGGATGTAGATTGCCAGGCCTTTCTTACGTGCAGTTTAAGTTTAGTGTTGTTGTCATTGTCACAGAAATGTGATCCTCTGCCACCAATACTGTCCCATTCTGATGCTGCCCCGATGGGTGGTTTGTCTTGGTCTGGCATCTCAGCTGAAACCTGTCCATCTTGGGATACCCTGCCAGTAGTTAAGCTACCGATAGCTTAGCCTTCACCATCACTGATGCACATAAACCCTCACAGCACGACAAGCTGCAAACCAACTGAGGTTCTGCATACATACACATGTGTATACACTCCAAAAGAGGACAACAAAATGCAAACATGATCCTGGGCATGACCCCAGGGTACAAGTGGGATAGGCAGCTGGTGAAGAATAGATGTTTAGCTATATGACATAATGTGTAGACAACATAAGGCACTGGAGACCACATATTTGCACATGCTGATCCTTTTACTGCGCATGGCCAAACAGAGCTGCTAAGATATGCTGATAATCACATAATTGCACAGCGACTGTAAAGTTTAGAAACCATTTAAAACTGCCTCAACTTTTAGTATCCCCTTCCTTCCCTCTGTGGAATAGGAGGGGCAGAGCTACATGCCTCCAGCTGCTGTATAATTAGGAGGATGGCACGTAATTCTGCCTGCATGCCCTCCAGATGGGTCACTGTGAGACCCATGGAGTTCATGTATGTTTCTGAAGTCTTGCTGCATCTTATGTCACAAGAACATAATCTGCAGCAGAACTTCTGGGACTTCAAATTCTTGGGTGACCTCATAGGGACCATCTGTTCAGCAAGGAGGTAGAGTGGATAGACTGGGAGGTTAACATCTCTAGTGAGTCTTCAGCCTGCCACTTCGCCCCCTCCCCCTCATGGCCCCTCCTGTTCCTCCTCTTACTCCTTTCCCCCAACCTCAGCCCCCTCCCCCTCAGTCCTCACCCCCTCTCCCTCTGGTCTTTCTCCCTCCATTTCTTCCTCCCTGTCAGGCCCCTCACTCTCTAGCTCCTGTCCTTCCCCCTTTGTGTCATATCTCCCATGTCCTGAGGTTGCTGCCATAGCATGCTGCAGTGGTGCTTGTGGTGGAGGCTGAAGCTTCTGTTCCTCCTCCTCCCCACTCTCCTAGTCCTACTCATTGTGTTCCTCTTAGCCTTCCTTCCCCTTTCATTGGTGAGGTGCTGAAGTGGCAGGTGGGTGAAGGAAAGTATATGTACTGTCATAAGGGAAGCTTGAGGGATTTGGAGCACCAATGCATGACATACAGCATCACTATACTTGTCACTTGACATATTTGCGTGTTTCTTGGCCAGTATAGGGTGGGCCTGTATTTCAGTTGGAATGTGCTGCTACAGCAATAGTATGGGATAGGAAACCTATATAGAGGACCACATGGAACTACAGTCAAACAATGCAAGGCACATGTGGCAGGGTTAAAGAAGTTGGGGCAGAATAAGGTGAAGGCTTTGACAGTGTAGCAAGGCTGGAGTATGGTATTACCTCTAATAACCCTCTACAAGTAGTTCAGTGGCTGTGGGGAAGATGTATGTGACCAACTACATTCTCCCTTTATCCATATTAGCTATGGTTGTAGTTTAAGAGCCTTCCAGAAGGTCCTGCAAGCCACATACTACTGGGCTGTGTGTATCCTTCTCAATGGTGCATGTTGGATATGGGGTAGGTATGGCTAGGTGCCATAGGTAACCATTGTACTGTTGCAGCTTCATGATTGTGACTCTAAATGTTAACAGTTGCACCCATTTGGGAAGTGATTTGTCATCTTTCATTCTTGCTGTTTGGTATGTACTCACTATGGGGTTAATAATTGTAGCTACTTTCTGGTGGAATAATGTGTAGAATCCCATTGCCCACTCTCTTTCCTCTATATGTAGGGCCAAGATGGAGCATATGTGCACACTTTCTAAATAGGAGTTCTGCAAAGGTGTTTGTCATCCTAAAGACACCTTCTACCTTTTGGCCCCCTCTAAATAACTTTTGGTTCCCAGCCATACATCTCTAGCATGCTTCAGATCATGAACATCACCCACCATTGTTATGCACCACACATCCAATAATAGACAATTGCACTGCTGAACTTGGGTCTCTGACGTATCCTTGCCTTGGGTATGGGACCTACTTGGTAATTTACTTCCAAATGATGAGAGATTAGGTAGCTTGTTTCTAGAGTTTGTCTTATGGAGTCCTCACATTCTTAGACTACAGTTACTTTTGACACCTGCAAGAAACTGCTATTTTGCCCTAGCATCAAGTCTAGGGTTATAGTTATGCTGGTACTACTTCTATGGGGTCAGTGTGCTAGCCATATAGTGACTGTAACCATGTCATGGTCTCCCCCTATACAGGTGTTTAACCTTTCAATCCTGACTCATGTGAGTGGCTACCTCTAAAGGTAGAATCTTCAGCTGCTGTGACATTCCCTGGTGCTCTGCCACAACTTGCTTTACTTGCTTCAACACTTCAGGATGGACACACTGGATGGCCCTGAACCTGGTTTTGTAAGACTCCAGCTCTTGGTGTATCCCAAAGAGGTCTAGAATGGAAAAGAGTGTTGCACATTAGTAGTAAGGAGCTCCCTAGGCATGAATGGTCCCTGATACCCTTAGACTTGCTGTCCTCACTCAAGCAGGTTACCTCTGTAGAGAGCATTTGGCTCCATCTGGATGAATGGGGCTCTGGCAGCTGGGCTAGCAGGTTTGAGATCCTACTCCTGCCTTTGAAAAATGAGAGCAGATCATTACTGATGTAAAAAGTGACTTGCACCCCTGTCCATGGTTTTGGCTGCATCTCTTTGAATGTGGCCTATAGAGGCCTAGAATGGAAATGAGACAGATATCAGAGCACAGTGTGAATGTATTACCTATCTTCATATGAGCAGAACCTTAACTGCCTTGCTCTCTGGCCATATGCCTGCCCTGTGGAGCATCCCAATCTACATGATTTGCAGACCCTGACATAGCATCACAATAGTATGGAGTTTGTCTGTGTGTATGAGTGAGCTCTCTGGCAGGCTCCAAGGGCACTTCTGCAATTACAATGTGTTGCTGCTGATCCATAGGTGTCATCTCAGAGCTAGACGGCAGCCTAACAGGTGTTGGAGTAGATGAGAAGCACAAAGTTTTTGCTTACCTGGCCAGGACCATCTGGATCCCCTCCTATGTCCTCCATGTTGCATCATGGGGTGCCTTACGACCACCAGAGTGATACAATCTGCCATCATTAAAGAGCACCAGATGCATCAGGAGGTTGCTATCTGCCTCAGAGAAATTCTGCTCTCTCTTGGCCATCATGTTGGCGCTCTCTAATGAGAGACCCTCAAGTGGCCACTGCAGTGTGTGGGAACTGGAAACACCTCAATATGGTTCCTCAGGGGAAGATATGCCATGACATGTGGTGTATAGTTGGGTACATGCATCATGCTGCTGAACAGCGTTTACACATGTAGAATAATGTTCAGTGTCCAAAATTATGTATCTTTGCATGTGCAGCTGCCCCATCCACTGTGGCTGCACGTGCAATCCCATTTTAGAACAAGGTTGCATGTCTTTGCTGCCACTTTGATCTAGCACATTTTTCCACATGTACACACCACAATTTCACAACACCTATATGTCTAATTCATCATAGGATGATGTATTTAGAAATAAATATGTCCACCTGGAGGGACAGAGATGTCTATCTTACATCAGCTGCACACAAAGATTTCTAGACATTTCTCACTTCTAAATCTCATCCACCTCATTAACAGCCTTTCTAAAATGTGCCTTATAAAATACTAAACGTAGCTAAAATCTTGTAAAAAATTAATTAATTTTATTTCTTTTATTTGAACAGTTTTTCTATACATTGAACTAACCAGGTACAGAGAACATTGTGGCAAATAACTGTTTACATAGTAGCTTATTAACTATTTATATAGTAACTTATCCACCATGGCCATTGTTGGTGGTGGTTAAACATATAGCTAAATACAATATAACAACTTATATACATGTCACTGAGAGAATGTGTCTATGTAAATGAGAAGTAGCTGACAGGAGAGTTACTGATTCTGGGAAGGGGGGCAGGGGCAGGAGGGGGACGAGGTAAGAGTTTGTTAGTGTGACTGGTGATGTTATGATAGTACTGGGCAAAGAAGAAGGTCTTTAATTCTTTTTGGGAGGTTTGAAGGTTTTTTATTGATCTGAGGTAGTCTGGCAGTGAGTTCCATAGGGAGGGTGCTATGTAAATGAAGGCTCTGTTATTGGTTGTTTGTTTGGTGTTGCATATAGAGGACGGAACTGAAAGGTTTTGGTTGCTCTTTCTTCTGCTCCTAGTATCTGTTTGGGTTTGTAACCATGATGCAAGAATAGAAGGGGAAATGTTGTTAAGCAGCTTGAAAGTGGTTACTATTGCTTTGTATGATATCCTACTTGCTATGGGGAGCCAGTGGAGGGTGTATAGGATGGGGGTGATATAATCTGTTAAGTTTGCTTTGGCTGTGATTCTGGCAGTGACATTTTGGAACAGGAAGAGGCGGTATATAAAACTTTGTTAAATAAATAAAATAAATAAATAAATAAATAAATTTTGAGCTATTTGGAGAGTGTGGAGGTTCTTTTTGGGTATCCCCTGTAACAGGCTGTTACAGTAGTCCAGGTGAGGCTTGATTAGCGCTTGAACTACCGTCCTGAAGTCTTGAGTGTCAAGGAGGGGTCTAAGGTGTTGAGTGGTTCTTAGTTTGAAAAAAATAGTTCTGGCTGTTTGTTTGATTTGGGATGTCTTACTGAGGGATCTGTCAAGAATATTCCTAAATATTTCACTTCTTTTTTTTACCAGAAGGGCGTTGTTTTGTATGTGGACTGTTTGGGGGGGAGTAAAGTTTTGGTTTCACTTTGTGAAAAGTATTTCAGATTTTTTGAAGATGATGTGCAGGTTATTTTTATTTAGCCAGGATTCTGCTTCGCTGATGCATTCAGAGAGGTTGTGATATGTAGAGTTTTTTATGTATACTGGGGTATATACCATGATGCCATCTGCATAAATGTGATATTTTATTTTGTGTTTTTTGAAGATTGCACAAATTGGTTGGAGGTAGAGATTAAAAAGGTAGGCATATAATACCAAGCCTTGTGGGATTCCTTGTTCCTGGGGGAAAATGAAGGATGATTCTTGATTCATTTTTACATATTGGTAGCTGTTGGATATATACGACTTGAACCATTGTAGGGCTATAAATATTTTTTAAACTTTTTTTGGAAGGTAATATAATTAGAAATCACCTTGATTTCAAGCAGGAGCTGAAATGGGTGAGAGCTGCTACTGAATAGGCTCTTACATGATTTTTAGTTATTCTAATGGTTTTAACATCAAGTAAAACAAATGACTCGCATAGACACACTTGCACAGGTCTGTTAGAGACATAGGTGATGATATTCAGCAGTGCCAGACAGTGCCTTTAAAATTCCTGCCTGCCGCTACTTTAACTAAAACTGGATATTCAGCACCAGCGTCTATCTTGTGCATGGCTCTGAATATCTGGTTTTGTTGGCCAGAAGTTTTGCTTCCTGGAAAATGTCAATATTTAGCTGCTAACTGGATAGCAAAGCCACATAAAGTTAGGACAGCCATTGATTTGTCCTAACTTTATGCAGTTTAGCTATATGAACCTAAAAACATAAGATATACCATACTAGGTCAGACCTAGGGCTGGCCTGTCCATTAGGCAGGCTAGGTGGCCACCTAGGACAGCAGATCTTTGTGGGTGGCAGGCCATGTGCTTCAGTACACATAGCCTGTCCCCCCCCCCCCCACCATGGCCATGCTGCCTTCACCCCTGTGCTGAGCCGCGCTGCACTGTCGCTAATTCTGGCAGCAGGGGGGTAGGGCTAGGCTCGGCAGCAGGCGATGTGCTTTGGCACACATAGCCTGCCACTTCTGAACCCCCAAAGTTATATCGGAGGGGGCCAGAAGTAGCAGGCCATGTGTGCCAAAGCACATGGGCTGCAGCTGAACCGAGCTGCACCCCCCAACCCCGCCGCCGGAATCGGCAGTAGCATGTCTCAGCACGGAGAGGAGTATGGCTCAGTGGGGGGGGGGGCAGCACAGCTGAGGGGGGCGGAAAAGCCGGGGCTTCTGCCTAGGGCATCAGAAACCCTTAGGCTGGCCTTGGTCAGACCAAAGGTCTATCAACCCAAGTATCCTATTTCCAGCAGCGGCCAGTTCCGGTCACAAGTACCTGTCAGGTTCCCAAAAAGGTACAGAGATTCCATGCTGCTTATTGCAGGGCTAAGCAGTAGATTTTGCTAGTCCTCTAATAATGATTTATGGATGCTTTCTCCAGGAATTTGTTCAAATTTCTTTTAAACCCAGCTACAGTAACAGTAACTTTATTGTTTGTCCCCTAGTCTTTCTATTTTCTGAAGGAGAAAACAACCAATCTATGTTTACCCGTTCCACCCCTTTCATTATTTTATAGACCTCTATCAGATCTTCCCTTAGCTGTGTTTTTTCCAAGTTGAAGAGTACTAACGTTTTAAGCCTTTCCTCGTAGTGGCATCCTTCCATCCCCTTTATCAATTTTGCTGTTCATTCTACCTTTTCTAATTCCGCTATATCCTTCTCAAGATACGGTGACCAGAACTGCACGCAATATTCAAGGTGCAGTTGCACCAAGCAGTGATGCAGAGGCATTATAACATCCTTGGTTTTATTCTCCATTCCTTTCCTTATGATTCCTAGCATTCTACTTGCTTTCTTGGCCACTGCCTTACACCGGGCAAAGGGTTTCAACAAATTATCCATGATGACGCCTCACTTCATAGGGATATCTTTCCATCCCTTTTACTATTTTGGTGGCTGTATCCTTTCTAATTACTCTATATCCTTTTTAAAATATGGGGATCAGAATTGCACACAATATTCAAGGTGTGGACACACTATGGTGCGCTACAGAGGCATTATAATATCCCTGGTTTTATTCTCCATTCCTTTCCTTATGATTCCTAGCATTCTATTTGCTTTCTTGGCCACTGCCTTACACTGGGCAGAGGGTTTCAACGTATTATCCATGATGACACCTAGATACTTTTCTTGGATGATGGTTCCTAATGTGGAACCTTGCATCGTATAACCATAGTTTGGGTTGTTCTTACCTATGTGCATAAATTTGCACTCGTCCACATCAAATTTCATCTGCCATTTGGACACCCTATCTCCCTAATTATCAAGGTCCTCTTGCAAATTTCCACAATCCTCTTGTGGTTTAACAATTTTGTGTCATCTGCAAATTTGATCACCTATTCCCATTTCTAAGTCAGGAAGGTGAAGATAGGGCTAAACGACCAATTTTCCCAAAAGAGAAAGATGAATAGTGGAGTACCACAGGGATCTGTGCTGGGTCCGCTGCTTTTTAACATATTCGTACATGACATGGAAATGAGAATAACGAATGAGGTAATCAATTTTGCAGAAGACACAAAATTATTCAAAGTTGTTAAAATCCAAGAGGATTGTGAAAACATGCAAGAGAACATTGATAAATTGGAATACTGGCAGATGAAATTTAATGTGGACAAGTGCAAAGTTATGCACCTAGAAAAGAACAACCCAAACTATGGTTATACAATGCAAGGTTCCACATTAGGAACCACCACCCTGAAAAAAAAAAAGATTTAGGCGTCATTGTGGATTATACATTGAAACCCTCTGCCCAGTCTGCAGCAGCAGTCAAGAGGACAAATAGAATGCTAGGAATCATAAGGAAAGGATTGGAAAATAAGATAAAGAATGTTATAATATCTCTGCATCATTCCATGGTGTGACCGTACCTTGAATATTGTGTGCAATTCTTGTCGCTGTATCTTAAAAAGGATATAGCAGAATTAGAAAAGGTACAGAAAAG
The DNA here is from genome assembly GCA_033557465.1 of Ichthyophis bannanicus. Classification (NCBI taxonomy): domain Eukaryota; kingdom Metazoa; phylum Chordata; class Amphibia; order Gymnophiona; family Ichthyophiidae; genus Ichthyophis; species Ichthyophis bannanicus. Next base: position 600,652,683 of record CM066031.1, on the reverse strand, counting down.
AGCCAACAAAATGATAAAGGGGATGGAAGGATATCCCTATGAGGAGAGGCTTTAAAGGTTTAAGGCTCTTCAACCTGGAAACGAGACGACTGAGGGGAGATATGATAGAGGTCTATAAATTAATAAATGGAGTGGAACAGGTAAACATAGATCGATTCTTTATGCCATCAAAAAGTAGAAAGATTAGGGGACATGCAATGAAGCTATAGTGTAACCCATTTAAGACTAATATGAGAAAATATTTTTTCACTCAACGCGTAATCAAGCTCTGGAATTCATTGCCAGAGGATGTAATAAAAGCTGTTAGTGTAGCTGGGTTTAAAAAAGGTTTGGACAAGTTCCTGGAGGAAAGGTCCATAAACTATTATTAAAGAGGACCCAGAAAAGCCACTGCTTACTCCAGGATAAGCATTGTAGAACCTGTGTGTCTTTCTGGGAAACTGCCAGGTACTTATGATCTGGATTGGCCACTGTTGGAAACAGGATACTGGGCTTGATGAACCTTCGCCTGACCCAGCATGGCATTTCTTTTGTTCCTATGTTCTTATATTAAAAAGCAGCAGGCCCAACAAAGATCGCTGGGGTACTCCACTATTCTCCTTTCTCCACTGAGAAAACTGGCCATGTGAGGAAGTGACATCATCCAACACAATGGCTGCCTGAGTGCTGAGATCTGGAGCCATCCTTGATCTATTGTGTTTAAAGACCCCCTCAGGAACATTAAAGCACAAGTGGAATGCTGCTCCGACAACTGCAAAGCACAGGAAGTAAGATGACCACGTGGCAGAAAATAGCGGACTTGCGAGAATTCACGTATAAAGGAGCAAGTGCAAAAGGGGGAGAGCACAAAATGGCCACCAACAGATCCAAAGGCTTAGAACAGCTGGAACATGACAATAAAGGGAGCAAACACAGCAGCAAAGAGTGTGGAGAGGTGAGCCGAAAGAATGGTTTAATGAGCTCAAATTTGAACTGCTAGCAGTGAAAATGGAGCTCGGAGAGCTCATGGGTGACATAGAGGAACTTCCCTATATCTTCTTCAGTAAAGACCGAAGCATAGAATTCATTCAGTCTCTCTGCTATGGCCTTTTCTTCAGTTAGTGCCCCTTTTACTCCTCTACAATCCAATGGTCCAACTGACTGTCTCACAGGTTTTTTGCTACGATTGTACTTGAAAAAGTTTTTATTATGCATTTTTGCTTCCATTGCAAGCTTTTTTTCAAATTCTCTCTTTGCCTGCCTTATCAATGCCTTGCATCTAACTTGGCAATGCTTATGTTTCCCGTTTTTGTCATTTGGCTCCTTTTTCCATTTCCTGAATAATGCTTTTTTGGGCGCAACAGCCTCTCTGACCTACCCTTTAAACCATGCTGGCAGTTTTTTGGCCTTCCTTCCACATTTCTTAAAATGTGGAATAAATCTGTTCTGGTCTTCCAAGATAGTATTTTTAAACAATGCCCATGATTTATGCAAATCTTTAGACTTTGCAGCTGCTCCTTTTAGTCTTTTTATAACTATTTCCTCATTTCATCATAGTCTCCCTTTTGAAAGTTAAATGGGAGTACTGTGGATTTCATTGCTGTCCTATTTTCATTTATTAAATCAAATGCAATCAGGCTATGATCACTATTGACAAGTGACCCCAACACCCTGATCTCTTGCACCATATCCTGCATGCCACTAAGAACTAGGTCCAAAATAGCTTGCCCTTTTGTCAGTTCATGAACCAGCTGCTCCAAGAAGCAATCATTTATTTCATCTAGAAACTTTATCTCCCTAGCATGTGCTGCTGTGACACTAACCCAGTCAATACCCAGGTAATTGAAAACACCTATTATTACTGTATTGTAACTTTTGTTAGCTTCCCTGATTTCTTTCAGCATTTCATTATCCATCTGTTCATTCTGGCCAGGCGGTCGATAGTACACCCCCACTGCCATTGCCTTCCCCTTTTCACATGGAATTTCTATCCATAGAGATTCTACAGCGTATTTTGTTTCCTGCAAAACTTTAATCCTATGTGACTCAATGCCCTCTAACACAGAGCACAAACCCTCCACCAATTTGATCAAGTCTATCATTGCGATTTAGTTTGTACCCAGGTATCACAGTGTCCCATTGGTTATTCTCCTTCCACCAGGTCTCTGAAATACCAATCATATCTAACCTCTCATTTAGTGCTATATATTCTAACTCTCCCATCTTATTTTTTAGACTTCTAGCATTTGCATACAGTCATTTTATAGGTTGTATTTCAAAAATATTAATCTGGTTATCAGTCGATGGGGTAATTTGGAATCTTTCATCTTAAGGGAATCTGGGTAACTTTTATCTTTATTGGAACCTCTCTGTTTGGTTGAGTGGGAGGTGACAAAGAGTACAAGTAAATGGAGCTCATTCTGAGGAGAGGGAAGTTTCCAGTGGTGTGCCTCAGGGATCTGTCCTTGGTCCGATTATTTTAACATCTTTGTTAGTGATATAGCGGAAGGGCTGTCGGGTAAGGTTTGCCTCTTTATGGATGATACCAAAATCTGCAATAGAGTAGACACCCAGGAAGGTGTAGATAACATGAGGAGGGATCTAGCTAAGTTTGAAGAATGATCTAGAATTTGGCAGCAGAGATTTGATGTTAAAAAAATGCAAGGTCATGTATTTGGGCTGCAGCAATCCAAGGGAGCAATATAGTATAGAGGGTGAAGTACTTTTGTCCACTAAAGAAGAAGGGGACCTAGGCATGATTGTGTCTGATGATCTTAAAGTAGCTAAATGGGTAGAAAAGGTGATAGCAAAAGCTAGAAGCATGCTTAGGTGCATACGGAGAGGAATGGCCAGCAGAAGAAAGGAGGTGATAGGACCTCTGTATAATTCCTTGGTGTGACCTCATTTGGAATATTGTGTGTGAGTATGGAGACCGCCAGGGCCGGCCCAACCATTGAGCAAGAATGTTGTTTGCACAGGGCCCCGTGTTTCAGGGGGCTCCGTGCAAACAACATTGTTCCCATCAACCACTTTAAAAGAAAAAAGAAACTTGCTGCTGCTGCCGCTGCGGCCGTGGCAGTGGCAGAATGAAATGTCTCCTGCAGTCAAGTGTCTCCCGCGGGCCCCCCCCCCCCCCGGCTGCCCGGCAGAGCCCGCATCAATCACTCTCCTCGGTGCGGCTTTCAGAGCCGCAAAGGGAAAGTGTCTGCTATTCTAGCCTCCAGAGATTGCCCTCGTTCCCTGAGGGCAAAGAGCTCCTTGCACCTAGTGCACACGTAAGACCTCTCACCAACTGGGAGAAAATTGTACATGTGACACTCTACTACTACTACTACTACTACTACTACTAATATTGAGCATTTATATAGCACTACCAATCATATGCAGTGCTGTACAGACATGCAAGAGACAGTCCCAGCTCGTCAGAGCTTACAATCTAGTTAAGACAAACGCAGAGCTGACAATCTAGACAAGACAAAACCACAGCACTTACAATCTAGTCATGACAAACACAAAAGACTGGATAACCCCCATCTCACTGCTGGTCTGCTGTCTGCATCCTAGTTTTAAAGTTTTGTTTAGTTATTTAAGTTGTTTTTAGTTGCTAGGGATACTTGCACTAATACAACTATACCAAATAAGTTTGAGGGACTTTGTTCACCTCAAGATTAATTACTTTCTGAGCCTTAACTCATCTATTCCTGGTGAGGATAATCAGCTGAACCTAGAAGGGAATGTGAATACCCCTCCCCCTTTAATAGATGTAAGACCCTGTAAAGCTAGGATTATGCCTGGGGTGGGTGGGAATGAGGGGAAAGGGAGGGAACTAACACTTAGTAAAGGCTGACTTGCTACACAAGTCTCAGACCTGTTCTTCTAAGGTAATCTGTGACCAATTTCCTGGATGAATCACATAGCCCTTACTTTGATAGAGGGAATCTTTCAAAATGCCCCTTTGATCTGTCACTTGGCTTTAACACCTATTTAAAATAATTTCACAGGTCTCTTTTCCCCTAATTAGAAGACCTTTGTAAAGGTCTCTAGAAACAATTTATTGCTCAAAGAATATTGACCCTGTTTTTCCTTTTATGATGTTATAATCTGATTTGATTTAAATTAAAACTCTTTGCTGATACTAGGCCCTGAAAGAGTATTAAATTTAAATTAGAAGTTCTCTGCTGGGTTTTAAATTTAAACTGAAAGCTCTCTGCTTGGTTCCGAATTTAAACTGAAAGCTCTCGGCTGAGTTTTAAACGTAAAATTCCCAGAAGTAAATACTCATAATTGCAGATCTCTTTCCAGATCTCTCTCCAGAAGTAGCAGTTTCTTTTTGTAGTCCTTCAAGATTAGGAATCACAGAGCTCTGATTGAACTATTTATACCTGTGTTTTTAAGGTAATCTGTGACCAATTTCCTGGGTGATTCACACAGCCCTTGCTTTGATAGAGGGAGTCTTTCAAAATGCCCCTTTGATCTGTCACTTGGCTTTAAGGTGGGGTTGGGAGGGAGAGGGAGGGGTGAGGAATGAGGAGGATGTGGGGGAGTAGAGAAGTATACTTGAACAAGAGGTTTGTCATTGGATTTTGTTTGGCTTAGGGTTGAACTGTGATTGAACTGTGGAAGTTGTGAACTACTGCAAGCAGGAGGAATGGGGAATATGATGCAATACAAATTGGATGTTAGAGTTGTCAGTTTACTATATTATGTGTTTTTTGAAAATTAATAAAAAATTAAATTACAAAAAAAAAGAAAACCTCAAATTTATCCCTATTCTTTGTTTTCTGTCTTTTAACCAGTTCCTAATCCACAATAGTACACTGCTTCTTATCCCATGACCTTTTAATTTCCCCAAGAGTCTCTCATGAGGGACTTTGTCAAAGGTTTTCTTAAAATCCAGATACACAGTATCAACCAGCTAACCTTCATCTACCTGTTTATTTACACCTTCAAAAAATTATAACAGATTAGTGAGACAGGACTTTCCTTGCCTTAATCCATTTTGACTTTTTTCCATTAAACCATGATTATCTACATGTTCAGTAATTTTATTCTACAATTTTGCCTGATGCTAACATCAGGCTCTCTGGTCTATAGTTTCCTGGATCACCCCTGATGCTAAAATTGATGTTACATTGGTCACTTTACAATCTTCAGATACTACAGATGAGTTTAATGATAGCTCACAAATAGTAGGTCTGAAATCTCATATTTCAGTTGTTTTAGCACCCCAAGATGTATGCCATCTCATCCAGGTGATTTGCTACTCTTTAGTTTATCAAATAGCTGTATTACATCTTCCCAGTTTATTGCGATTTGTTTCAATTCCTCTGATACAACACCTGATACAATACCCATTTTAGACATGGGCAACTTCCCTACATCTTCTTCAGTAAAGATGAAAGCAAAGAATTCTTTAAGAGCCCAATTCTGAGACCCGCCTTGTCTCAGTGGGACATGCAGCCCTGCAAGCCGTCCTGCCCCTATTCCCCCTCTGACTTTCCCCGCACAGCTAGAGCAGCAGGATGGGGAGAGCCAGCGGGGGGTGAGAGGGGATGGAGTCTGGACAGAGCAGGGGCGGGCCAAGGAGGCAGGACGTACAGGACCGACTTGGGCCCTGTACATCCTCGAAGGTGGAATAAGCAGTACAAATGGGGTGATCGGAGTTGGAAATCACCCTCCCAGAGCCGGGGCCGGGGTCAGGGCTGGGTGTGGGCAGGTCCCTGCCACCAGATCCAGACCCTGTGGGTCAGGCAGCAGGGGCAAACAGGATCTGCACCACGGGAGCCAGGGGAGCCTGCGAGGAGGATGTCCTCGGAGGCATGCAGGGGCACGCCGGGCCATCCTAGAGCCCAACTCTGTATGCCATGGGAACGTTTTGCTCCCGCATTACAGAATCGGGTCATAACAGGCCTGTCCTGCTCGGGGCTGTCCGGACATCCCAGACATGCCCCTTTCAAAATCAGGCTCTAAGTCTCTCCGCTATGGCCTTGTCCTCTTAGTGCCTCTTTTACCCCTTTATCATCTAATGGTTCAATTGACTCTCTCACAGGTTTTGTGCTACTAATACACTTGAAAAAGGTTTTATTATGCGTTTTTCTTCCCCAGGAAGCATCTTTTCAAATTCTTTCTTTACCTGCCTTATCAGACCCTTGTATCTAACTTGCCAGTGCTTAGGTTTCCTGTTTTCGTCATTTGGCTCCTTTTTTCTTTTTCTGAAAGATGCTTTTTTTGGCTACAACATCCTCTTTGACCTCACCTTTAAATCATGCTAGCAGTTGTTTGGCCTTCCTTCTACCTGAATATGCCACTAACCAGATAGCTATCAGCACCACCCCAGCCCATCCCCAGACCACCATGGAATCAACCAGACATTTTGACTGTGGTCTGTGAGGATATTCAGTGGTACAATCCAGATGATATCACTGAATGTCAGGATTGCTAGGATTTATGTGATTTGCAGCAACATTATGTTAAATAACAAGGCCTGGGGTGGCAATGGAAGTTCTGCTGCTGCTGCTGCTGCTGGAATGTCTTCTCTCTGCTGAGGAGCTTCCTCTATTCTTATCCTGGGCACGCTCCTCCTCCCTCGTAGTTGTCCTCTGTGGGGCATCCCTATTCCAGGTGATGCTGGATGGTTGTATTGTGTTAGTTTTTTTATTGCTGTATTGTTAGAAAGCACCTAATGATGTACCCCTTACATTTGTGGGATACTGGTTGGGGGCGGAGGGAAGGTGAGAGTGTTTGTGAGAGTGAATGTCTCTTTATGATAAATTGCCTTAACTTGAAATGTGTGTAATCTGATGAGTATGACTGAAGAACAATTTAAAGTGACGTTTACCACCATCAATGACAGGGGGATGCAGAGTACTAGGGAAAAGAAGCTGGTGTTGTCAGAGTTAAATAAATATAATTCTGATATACATTTTATACAAGAGATCTTAGATTTACTGAGATAAGCAGTCTCAGGGGAGGGGGCAAAGCCTATCACTTCTGAGATAGATCTATTAGTGCAGGCATAGCAGTTTTGATTCAACAAAACTCTCCGTTCCATAATTTGAATAAATCAGAGAAAAAGATAGACGAGTGCTAGCTTTAGAGATTTAGTGCCAAAAGATTGCTTTCTGCTTTGTTAATCTTTAAAAAATTGAGGGTGAACTACATTTCCTATAATATATGCAGGGTATATTAATCAAGTAATGGAACATGAGGTAAATTGGTCCCTGGGGCAATTAGGGGGAGGGAAAAGAGATAAGATGGGTTCGAATTCTCTTATAACAGCACACAATCTAGTGGACATCTGGAGGCTGCAGAATCCAGAGATCAGGAATTATACATATTTTTCAGTGGTGCATAATTCCTATTCTAGATTAGATTATTTTTTTCTGTGTCCCCTACTATATTCCAAAGTAATTGAATGCATTATTGGTAGTATAATATGGTTGGGCCATGCCCCTTTTCATTTGCAGTTGGGAGGGACAGGCAAGTACAGAGATATAGAAAAGTCATGGGTCTTGAATATTTCCCTATTATCTGACGAAGAGATGGTGAAGCAGATGGCCTCGGTGATCAAGAAATATATCCAACTTAATGATACGGGGAAAGTGCCCTAAAAGCAGCAATAAGAGGAAAATTGATTCAAGTGAGGGCAAGAAAGAAAAGAAAGAAAGGCCATAAACAGTTGACCTTGAAGAAGGAGCTGGGAAATTTGGAGTCTGCACATAAGTTATGTCAGAGGAGCTCCTATGTCAAGTATACATGAAGAGAGTACAGGTGAATTCACTGATCGCTGAAGACCTTGAGCTTATCCATAGGAAATTTGCCCAAAATCAGTAGATGAAGGCTGGTAAAATAGACAAATTGTTAGCCTCACTCCTAAAACAGAAGCAGGCCAAAACAATAATTTTTCAGGTTAAAAATAAGAAAGGGAAACTATGTTCTGATAACATGGATATAGAGTAAGCTTTTGTTGAATTTTATTGTGAGCTGTGCTCATCAGAGTATGTGGGCAACCACCAAGTAAGTGCTGGGTACTTCAATGAAAAATTGGAGACAAGCTTGACCGACCAGCAACGGCAGTGGTTAGAAGCTACAGTTACAGAGGCGGAAGTGAGATTAGTTATAGGTAGGGTGCCAATGGGGAAGGTGGCTGACCCTGATGGATTCCCACCTGAGTTTTACAAAATCTTTGTAGATGCACTGACATCATTGCTGGGTAAAGTCTTCAATGGGGTACAAGAGAGGGGTGAGATACCTAAATATTTCTTGCAAGAACATATAACTTTGTTTCACAAGAAGGAAAAAGATCTGGAGGCCTGTGGGTCATATCAACCAGTTTCTTTGCTCAATGCTGATGCCAAACTGTTGGCCAAACATTTTGCAAATAGGCTGAATCAGTTGATCCCCACATCAATATATAAAGATCAACGGCATTTTATTAAAGAGCAAAGCTCTACAGATAATGCCTAATAGGGTACCGGGCATAGTAGGGCATTTACATCAGGAAACGGAGACCCAGTTGCCTTCTTGGCCTTGGGCGCTGAGAAGGCATTTAACAGGGTTGAGTGGCTATATCTGTTTCAGGTACTTAGGGTTTTTAACTATGGCCCAGTCTTCCAGAGGGTCATTGCAGCACTCTATAGCTCCCTCTCCTCTAGGCTTAGGATCAATAGTACACTATCCCCTGAGTTCAATTTGGGTAGGGGCATGAGGCAGGGATGCCTGCTGTCACCCCTCCTGCTTTCTGACCTCTCCTTGGAGCCCTTCGCTCAGGCAATCAGGCGTAATAGTAAGATAGAGGGGATTAGGGTGGGAGGTGGGAACAGAAAATTGCTCTATATGCAGATGACACATTGCTGGTTTCTATCTAACCCAGAGACCTCATTAGATGCTTTCAAGAAAGACTATGAGGCTTCTGGAGCGGTCTCAGGGTACAAGTTGAATGTCACAAAATCAATATTAATGCCTCTTAATTTCTCCCTGGGGGTGGAGGAAGCTATCAGGAGCAAGCATCCTTTCCAGTGGGAAAATAAATATATAACCTATCTGGTGGTTAAGGTTCCTGTGGACATGGGTAGAATTTATGGCATGCACTTTCCCCCTCTGTTGGAGAAAGTTAAAGAAGATCTGCACAGGTGGACCTTTCTATCAACTTCTCTGTTGACAAAGATCAATGTCATTAAGATAAATGTGCTTCCTCAATTTATTTATTTATTCTTGATGCTTCCATGTCTGATTTTTGACAGGGTTTTTGGCAATCTGCATGGAGCAATCACTCAGTTTATTTAGAGTGGAAAGCGCCTCCGGGCTAGCTTGGGGATGTTAATGCATTCTAAGGATCAAATGGGCCTTTCGGTTCTGTACTTTAAGGCCTATTACTGGGCAGCACAGATTTGTATGGTATCCCATTGGTGGGTGGGAAATACAGAACAGCATGAGATTCAAATAGAGGAAGGCCAGTTGGGAATGGATGTGATACCCTTTTTGCTCCCTTGGGAGTGGTTGGAGAACTGAAAACAGCACACTCTTGTGGGGATGACCCTGAGAATATGGGAACGGGTGGGGAACAGGATTGGGTTTGTGCTGTGTCCATCTAGGCTAGTGTTCCTATGGTATGGATCCTCTTTTCCTTCTAGGGCTCATGACCCCACATGTTTTAGATGGATGACTGTCAATAACACGACAAGGGTAACAGATTTTTTCATGCAGGGTCGAAATTTAACAAGGAAGGAGATTATGGGTAATGTTCTTTGTGTCCCCACACTTTTTTCCCTGTTCCAACTAGACCATTTTCTGCAATCCAAAAAGAGAATTTTTTTAAAGACCCCGCATCCCCTAGAATAGTTCTTTCTGAAACCAAGTAAAAATGTGGAGCTTCTGGCTCAGATTTATAACATTATTATAAAAGGGGGGGGGGCCCACATCCATTTCACGTCAACTGGCATCAGGATTTGCTAAGAGGTTGGTCGAAGGAGCAGTGGGAGAGCATGTGGGAGAATATACTAAGAATGGTGGCGTGTCTATCACAATTAGAATCACAGTATAAGATTCTATATCGCATGTATCTGATGCTTGTTAAACAATATGCCATGAGCAGAGCAAGTTCAGATTTGTGCTGAAGGGGTTGTGGGGAGCTGGGATCACTTATGCATATGTTCTGAAACTGTATGAAAATCAAACTTCTATGGGAACAGTTCTGCAAAATAACAGAGGAAATTCCAAAATGGTTCCAAGGGATGAGGTCTTGTTACTGCTAGGCTTCACTGAAAAACCTACTCCCCAGTTGTTGAACAAGTCACTTATATCTAACTTTCTTTTCTTAACAGTGAAATTCTGTACAGCAGGCAAATAGAAGAGCCCAATGCCTCCTACGTTATTGAACTGGTCTCAGAAGTTAGCAAGTACAATGGAAATGGAATAAGGCATTGCAGGAATGCAAAGATCACTGGACAAATATGAAAAGATCTGCGATCCGGTCAACTGCTACTTTTAAGTATAAGCAGAGTAGCGGGGCTAAGCAGGAATTTGTGGGCTGGACTGGGGTGGGAGTCTTTCCCTAGAGCTGGGTGGAATATGACCAAGAAAGGTGGTATTTGGGGTTATACATGTTTGTCATGCCTTTTGAGACTACCTATAATATTATACTATGGGGCATGTTTACTAAACTGTTTTAACGTGCGCCCGGCGTTAGTGTGCAGGATGCCATAAAAGGAGTGGGCGGTCCGGCCAAAACGTAGCAAGTCGCGTCACTGTGCGCTAATGTGCGCCGCGCACATTAGCGCACGAGAAATGGAGCCGCGCGCATTAGCGCGCGGGAAGCATAAGCAGGCGCGCTGATGTGCAAACAGAGGAACAAAGCTGTAGTACAATGGTTAAGACACTGACTGATGATGCAGGGGTCATGGGTTCAATCCCCCACTGTGCCCAATGAATAAGGCTGGCTGAGGCACTACCTGTTATGTGTAATATTGCATGATGAGGCATTTTAATTACTGCTGCTAGCAAACACACTCTCAAAGTGCTGTAACATTTATTTATTATTTATTATTATTTATTTATTACATTCTCTTATATACCGCGCTATTCTGCATCAGTGCGGTTTACATTGAACAAACTGAAATTACATTGAACAGGGCATTATAACTTGGAGATAACTATTTTACAGGGAACATGGACATCAGCCGCCCTATAAGGCACTCCAGAGGGCATATTATAAAGTGCACTGTCTGCCCAGGCACCCTAGAATGTTGCTTATAGTGCGCTTTATAGGGTACCCTATGAGGCACCACAAGGTCACAGCACTATTTTTGATGGCAGCACTGTGCATGTTAACACATGAAAATCTTAAGTAGGTGCGCTGACATGCAAAGAGGAACAGCAGTGTAGCACAATGGTTAAGACACTGACTGATGGTGCAGGGGTCATGAGTACAAGTCCCAAGTGGGCCTGATGAATAATAACACTTTTACCCAGTGCTGTCTGATGCATTTCCCAGTTTAATTTAAATCTGTGCAGCAAGCAAACATACCCTCAAAGTGCTGTAACATAAGGTGCCGCATCAGCCGCCCTATAAGGCACTCCAGAGGGCATATTATAAAGTGTGCTGTCCGCCCAGGCACCCTAGAATGTTGCTTATAGTGCGCTTTATAGGGTGCCCTATGAGGCACCGCAAGGTCACAGCACTGTTTTTGATGGCAGCACTGTGCATTTTAACGCATGGAAATCTTAAGTAGGTGCGCTGACAGGCAAGGAGGAACAGCAGTGTAGCACAATGGTTAAGATACTTACTGATAGTGCAGGGGTTATGAGTTCAAATCCCCAGTGTACCTAATGAATAAGGTTGGTAGAGGTAATTCCTTTTTCTGCTTGCAACTGTACAACAATCTGTGCTGCCATCTAAAAAGAACCCCACCCTAGTGCCATAAATTAATGCACCTTTTAGGGTGCACCAGAAGGCACATCCTAAACAACCACGTCAGCGAAAGTGGGTGATAATGTGCCCCAGAGGCCATGTTGAAAGGTTGCCAACTCCCAAGCAACCATAGTAGGCACCCCATAAGCTGCCTGAATTGACGGTGTGTATGGCGTAAGATGCCCCAAGGATGTATAGGTGAACCCAAAAACGTTGGCCAAGAGCAGTAAGGTCCCCCAATTTGAAGGGCAAGAGAGGTATGTGCCAAACACACATGTAACCCAAACACTGCACAGAGCAGCAAGGAAAGACAATGCATAAGTAAAAGAAGGACGTAGATCAGAGCTGATGGACCACACAAATCAGCTCCAGCCCATGTGGCAGCTAGAAAAATGGACAAACATATCGGGGGCAGCTGTAGCTATGCACAGAGCGATGGTAATGTACCATGCAATAATGACAGTGTGTGACAGAGGATGGGAAGATGTGTGCAGCAGAGGAGCCAGAAATGGCAGGATAGGTGAAATATCAGGATGACAGTGGAGTAGCAGTGCTATGCAGAGCACACATAGGAGAGGCAACCAGAGAGAGCTGCGATGCAGGAATGTGTAGGAGTGCAGGACGTGGGGTAGCAGCATGCACATCAGGGTAGAATGGCACACAGCTGGCAGACACACTTAGATGGACAGAAGGATGGTTCCCAACTCTGATGAGGGTACAATGTGCTCACAGCACAGATCTGCACAGATATGACTGTCACAGGAATGAAAACTAGTTCTGCAGGACAAGCATACAAATAAAAGAGAACAGAGAGGAATCACACCTATGACCACTACCACAAATGGCAATGCACAAACCGGTAGGCCACACCACCAACGTGAGCTCATTAGCAAAGGCTGCATACAAAAATAGTGCAGGGCATCACACAAGACGCCTGCTGGCTGTCAGGACAGGCAAACCCCCAACAGTAACCATGACCAAATGCACATGCAGATCTGCTGTGTACAGATCAGATCACAGTCTGTAATTGGGACCAGAGACACATGCACACACACAATGAAATGTTATGCAGTGGATACAGCATGCAAAAGAGGAAAGAATCTAAACCCCAAGGGCAGCAGAGGATGCTCTGTGGAGCTGGTGCAAAATCTGGAACAGGACAGGAGAGTATTCAACATGCAAACAGGTATACCACACACCAGCTGAACCACAGCAATACAAAACCCCCAAGCGCACTGCCATGTAAACACCATAAAGAAAGAGACCTATGTAACAGATAATATGTGATGGCTAGGCAGCACAGAGGGCACACCTTGGTGTACAGTGAAGAGAGGGAGGGGTGTGTGTAGAGGTGATGAACCTGCTGGTACCTAATGGTCAAGTTAGCACAACAGAAAAGAAAACGATAAACCACATGTGGGGATCAAACCTGCAACCTATGGTGTTATAACACATGCCTGTAACCACTACCCCAAACAGCACACTGAGCACAACGCAACAATACTACCCCAAAGGGAGGGTGTGTATGGGAACCTGTAATACCCAGTGATGTGGCAAATGGCTGGCAGATACACAGCTGCCACCGTACAAGGATGTGAGCACAGGTGGGCCATGTACATGACCAGCAAATCAGTAGATACAAGTGTCAATGTGATCAAAGAGTGGAGGAGTAGCCTAGTAGTTAGAAAACTGGCTTGGTCACCAAGCAACCAGGGCTCAATTCCCACTAGCACTCCATGTGGCCTTGAGCAAGTCACGTAACCCTCCATTACCTTGGAAGAAGGACCTGACAATCTACTTCCAGTGACACTGACAAGAAAACCCTGGAGTCCCTGGGTCACAAGGAGTCAGGACTGACTCAAAGGCACACATTGTATTGCACGTTTGTCACCATGATCAAGCAGCAGCAGAGACAAATGTATATCAAACACATATTTTTATTTGGGTTCATCTTCACAGATAGTGTAGATACCGCCATCATAATATCAAGGTGAGTGGATCCCAGGTGAAAGACAGAAAGGTCACTGGCCCATCTACAAATGAAGGGCAGGAGACATAATGTGCAGCACGTGCATGGTATGCACTATGCATTAGGCCCCCACCCCCCACATGCTGCTGCACGCCTCAAATGTGTTACTCATATATGAGTGCATGTAGACAGTAGGTGGTGCATGATGAGGGACCAACACACATCATTCATGATCTGTTCCCTAAGATATATCTATCTGGCAACACAGGAGGCACACAAATGAAAACAGCATATGTTGTTGAAACGTTGTAACTTTAGAACTACAGATTGAAAGTAATGTTTCAGCTATCACATAATGCCTGATATAGGAATCCAAGCTGCAACAATGTAACCCTACACAATCATCAAATGCACAATGAGGATATGCTAACAGGTAGCAGAGGCACATGAACACAGACAGAATTCAAATGAAAACTACCTGCAGAAACATGCAGAGATAACACCATGCAGGAGGTCCCCCTGCACCGGTTGGTGTGTAGACAGTGTCTGTACACATATATCACGGTACATGGAATGCACAATTGAAGGAAGACAACGGACACTCACACTGCGACACTCAAAATATAACGTGGCAATGTGAGTGTCGTTACCTCAGGGGATAAATAGGACTGTGCAGACATGCAATGCAAGGTTTGTAAATTAATGCAGAGCATCATGTCTGTACAGTAAACAAACACACGAAACAGTATATAGAGATGAAAATTAAGGGCAAACATGTTACAGTAAACCACACAGAAGCCATATTGCCACGTGCTGTGTTTGGCCAACATAGTCAGTTATATGCACATGCACCATCGACATTTCAACATGATTCAGTGATGCCACACATGCACACAAAGACCCTTGGTGATTGAAAACATCAATCCAGGATGCTGGTGTGCATTAAAGCGCTGTTGTGGCAAAACCTGTATCATGTCCAGGTGGAGAGTAGGTGGACATAGACAACAGGACCTCTCCATCGCTACCCCTATGCCACATGCATAGCTGTATGCTTGTGTTGAAACAAACAGATGAGCGTATCCTGTGTTCCATGTCACACACATGGCCAAAAAAAACAACTGTGGAGAAATGTGCAACATACAGTGACAATGTCAGTCCTTGCTGCACACGTGGGCACCAGTACACAGTGTGCAAAGTCCAAAGCGTATCTGCAATCCAACACGTCAGGTTAAGACTATCCATGCAACCCTGGGCATGCATAGTCAAGTGTCACATCCCAATATGCCACAGTACATGAAAGGTCCTGCGTGCCTCCTGCAATGAGCATGACTCCCAACCAGAGCACGGCAGCAACAGTGTGCTGGACAGGTCTGTCATGGCCAAAGTAGCAATCCAAACATAATACTGTCCATCCTAGGCATGTGTCCCACTCGCAGAGGTCAAACATCCTATGGCACCATTTTCCAGGGAAAGTTCCATGGTGTTGTGTCCCCCAACAGGTGGGTGATGGCGATGACAGATGCACTGTAATAGATGTGTTTGGTTTGTTCTCTGCCCTGTGTCAGAAGAGGAGAAATATTGTATTGGTATGCGCCTTGCAACATCAGCACAAATTGCAGAGAGTCAATCATTAAGAAACACATAATAAAGGGACACACAAGCAAACATGACATAATCACAACACAAAACACATTGCACGTTGGGGACATTTTGAATTGGAACCGTACACACGGGTGTCACATGGATATGGTTCTGTCCATGCCCATGTGACACAGGCGTTTCACAGCTCCATCCTATGTGCATCAGCGTTCGTGAACAGAGGGCAAACATGAAATGTATATGAGACAAACAGTAAATCATTAACATGTAAAGGCTGATGTCATTCCCAAAAGAACAAAGGTGCAAACTACCTTGTGCTTGCATCAGGTGTATGTCTTGGATCCCCTGAGCCACTCAAAGGCCATAACAGGTCACAGTGAAGGGGCACAATGTCAGCGAAATATGTAGAATCACCATGTCATGCCAATATCTGTGATACAAAAAGCAGGTCAACAGTGGTATGTCAGAACACAAGACACAGTTCTGTTCCCAACACACAACACATGTCCACAATGGTTACACGGTAAACACCAGTAAGGTAGAGATAGCACAGTCACCACCGCCCCCAGGTGTACAAACCCCTCACAACACATGATAATGTAAAAAGCCTGAACACTGTATCATCACACAGCCAACACAAGAACACACACACACACAGTATGCTAAGGGCAGCGTGCCAGCAGTAGCATACGGCCTGTATGTCCACAAGTGGAGATTTGTACACATAAAGGCCCTGTGAAATGCAATGATACCCTGGTGTTGGCTGATGGTACAATGTCGGGGAGCATACTGGGCTTGATGGATGTGGATGTGACCCAGTATGGCCTATCTTATGTTGTTATGTTCCTATGACCTGGGCCTTGTATGCTTAGGGCAGGTGTGGTTGCCAACACCAGGGGCAGGGGCCATTGCGCCAGAATAGGCTATTGCCACCTGTGCTCATGTCAGAGTTTCAGTCTGTGCTGTGCAACCACAACAGGTGCATGTATCCATCCAACACCATCAGTAATGTTCATCTGCAACAAGGTGTGGGATTCCTAGCAAGTGGGCAGATGTGTGACCTGACTCAACATACAGTTCTGGGGACATGGCTCTGTTACAGGCCTTTGTAATCAGATCTCATAGCTCATGGGGGTGGGGAGCTGTTCCACACATCCACATCTGCACCTACCATACCATCTGGATACATCAAAGACGTGTGTGATGAGGTGTTGACCTCACAGACTAGGGGAGATGTGCAACCTACCTGCCATAACCTAACACAATATCTAAATGACATACCCACCATTGCAATCAGGTCTCTGGCCCTCTGGGGGTTGGGTGTCCTACCACACATCATCAGCTCCATATACCATAGCACCAGGGTGACTGACAGTACACCTTACACAGGTCTCAGGACTCCTGGGGATAGGGAGGAAGTACTGAACTGTATAGGCACACAGGACCATATCACCAGGGTGACTGACAGCCCACTTTGATGGGCTCTCAGGACTCCTGGGGATAGGGAGAATGTATTGAACTGTATAGGCACACAAGACCATATCACCAGGGTGAGTGACAGCCCTCTTTGATGGGCTCTCAGGACTCCTGGGGATAGGGAGAATGTATAGAAGTGTATAGGCACACAGGACCGTATCACCAGGGTGAGTGACAGCCCACTTTGATGGGCTCTCAAGACTCCTGGGGATAGGGAGAATGTATTGAACTGTATAGGCACACAGGACCGTATCACCAGGGTGACTGACATCCCACTTTGATGGGCTCTCAGGACTCCTGGGGGTAGGGTGGATTGGAAAACAGCAACAGCAGCATATTCCATAGCAGCAGGGGTGCTGGGGACCCACTTTATTGGACTTTCTGGGCAAGTGGGGGTAGGGCAGATGTTTTAGACTGCTGGGCCACACACACTCATATCACCAATGGGACTAACATACCATTTTGGGCACGTTTCACAGCCCCTGGGAGTGGGGCAGATGTTTTACCCTGCAACTGCAGACCCCATCATACCAGCAGGATGTTTAGAAAACCTCCTTAGTCAGATCTATGGGCTACCTGTGTTACGGTGTGTTGTAGCACATCAACAGCAGCAGCTGCCATGACACCAGGATGGCATCAGGAACTCTGTGATCACGTCCTTAGCCCCCTGGGTACAGGGCAAACCACTCAGATGTGATATATAGACAATATGGCATGTGGGTTTACCTGATACACATAACTGAGATGACTACCTACACACAGCAGCATGCACAGCTACAATCAACACTGGATATGTATATGGATCTACTGACCTGTCCCCATACACTTACCTCATGTGGGTAGTCTGCCACACCATTATAGTGACGTGTCAGCCGTTCCCACGCCCTCCGGACCTTCATCTGGTCCTGCTGCCTGGATGATCCAGGAAACAGCTTGTGCTGCCTCACGGCAATCAACTGTGCCAGGCAGCGTAGCTCCCGGGTGGTGAACACACAGGCTTCCTTGATCTGGTCACCATGTTGAACACTGTCACCAATGAGGAACGCACGCACGCCGCACTACCTGCGCATGCGCAGCGCGCCACCTGCGCATGCGCAACGCAACACACGCATGCAGTTGGGCCCACGCTGCGTGCATCTTTTTGCCGCACAGGATATGGTGTCGCCAACAATATTTATACAGATCTATAATGCAGACAGACATTGCACTGGTGTGTCTGACATTTAAAAACACAATTAGACTTTTTGCTTGTTGTTTACACACTTGGGTCTCGAACCCATCACCACTGGTTCCTAGGGTACTGTTGGAACCGGTGTGCTATGCCTTTTCATATAGCAATGACTGGCTAAACAGTTACACCAAGGAGTCCTGAGAGCCCATCAACGTGAGCTGTCACTCACCCTGGTGATATGGGGTTGTGTGTGCCTATGGGGTATGTTCATTAATCCATCTTAATGTGAGCCTAGCAATGATGTGCAGGATGGCATAAGGGGGTGGGGGGAGGGGGCCTTCTGGTCTAAACATTGGACTCGCGCAATAGGTTACGTACCGCACATTATGACACGTTGGAGGTAGGTGTAGCACATTAATGTGTGTTAATAGTAGGTAGGTGTGCTGGCCTACAGACTTAGTGGCAGAGGTGTAGCATATTGGTTGACAAACTTCCTGATGGTACAGGGGTCATGGGTTCAATCCCACAATGCGGCTTTTGCATATGACTGCCTGAGACATTACCCTTTAATATCAGCAGTGCTTTGTGAGGCATTTGGATTTTATTTTGGATTTGTGCTGCCAGCAAACACACCCTCACATTGCCATAACCTCAGGTGCCACTTCATGCACCCTATGCACCACTCCTGAGGACACATAATAAGGTGCACTGTTCACCACGGCACCTTATAATGTTCCCTTTGGGGCACCTTATAGGACGCTTTTGAGGCACCTTCAGGCTACAGCACTGAGGGTGTTGTTGCTGGCAGCACCAATTTAAATTATAAAAGAAAATGCCTCAGACAGCCCTATCACATAACCCCACTGTGGGATCAAACCCATGACCTCGGGCTCCACAGGCAGTGAAGTCACCAGTGGCCTATATCTCCATAGCTGCTATCAAACTCCTGGCTGGCTACAGTTGGACTGCAGCCCACCACACGAACTGCCTGCTGTGGTTAGCAGGATAGGGTTAAACCACACATACCCATGATTCACTGCACATGCAAATCAGCAGTCTACAGATAACCACAGGATGGGGTATGCACCCCCACACCACCTCAGCCTGGTAGGGAGTACTGAGCATGTGTGTTACTGGCACAGAGTAGGTACTGACCGTCACATTGTGCAGGTCCTGTGCTCACCCTGAGGGTGAGGTGGGACACCCAGCACCATGTCCACAGCACTGGGTTAGCTGAGATAGGCTATGGTGCGAGTCCCCATCAGTGCCAGTGTGTGATGGGTAGGTCTTGCAGATGCACTGCCAAATACACCTGTGTCCATCTTTTATTTCTCAGTCATGTTTAGCCCTTGAGCACTTTGATGCACCCAGAATAGTGCATATCCTGTGTGGGTGCCATGGCCACATGATTTATGTGACCGGTGTGGGCGGGCTGTTTGGACCCATAGGCAGATTATGTAGTACCACCCAAACTGCCCTCTGGAGCTCAGGATTTCCCACCAACAGATCCACATTCTCCATCATTGCAATGGTGCTGGTAGAGGGGACCATCAACCTCAGTCCAGCTGGGGGACAGACAACATACAGGGCAGTCCATGCATTTCTGTACACATCCATATGGTGATAGCAGACAGACAGGAGGCCTGGAAATGCTCAGCTGCCCACCACCACTATCTGATATTCTCCAGCAGCGAGCACAGTGAATCTGCAGCAGCTGCACCCTGCAAGGTGTTCCAGCTGTACTCATACTAACTGCAAACAGTCTGCTAGCTAGTCCATAGTGCATATTACTGGAAGACATGTGTGCACCCAAAACTGGGATGTCAGCACACCCACCAAGCAGATTGGTTAGTGATTGGGCCCCAAAAAAGGCAACCCATATATATCACTTGAAAGAAATGCTATTAGCACTATGGGGGACCTAGCCATGACATGGTGACTGCTCAGTCAGGGTGAGAGTGACCTCCCAGCAGGACATGCTGTGGCCACCCTGTCCGTGCAGGTGGTGGCCAGCCACTACAATCTCCCAGCCATTGCCCTATGCCCTGTACTCATGCATCCTGCCCAGGCCACCCTGTCCGTGTTACGTATACCCACAGTACCTTGCTCCTCATTATGCACATTGGCAAGCTAACACTGGACACAGTGCAAACAGTGTGGGCTGAGTAAGGTGTTGCAACCACCACACACTGGCTGGACAGACACACATTCCCACACCTATGCCAGCATTGTTACAAATATAGAGAGTTTTTGCAGTCCTGGCCAACTCACCAGTCCTGGACACAGCGCAGGCATGGCTATGGTATGCAATACTGTTGGGGTCACTCCCCAGGGTGGTGAACACTGTCAGACACCAGACCTGAAACACACTCCACAGACATCAGAGATATTGGTATGATACAGCTCAATGAGCATTTTGTGCTTAACTTAGGAATTGCTATCTGCCAGTAATCATAGCAACCTTTTGATATATGTGTACCATATTCCCAGGTTTAGGGTGGCATTGGTAAGGTATGCAAGTACTAGTATTGTGAGATTACGCAAGGCCCGATATCCTGCCTCTGCATGAGGCTTTCGATAATGGAGCCTGTGGGTGCGGTTCTTTCTGCTCCTGTTTGGCCGCTGCTCTAGGGCAGAGGTCCCCAACTCCAGTCCTGGTGGGCCAAACACTGTTCATGTTTTCCTGCTGTCCCTAATGAATATGCATGAGATACATCTGCATACCATGGGGGCGGCGCATGGAAATGAAGCACACACATCTTTATTAGAAACAGCATATACGTGAATGATTTGTGGCCCTCCAGGACTGCATTTGGGGGACTCTGCTCTAGGTAATGCGCATGTTTCTGGTGTCTGTGCTCTGTAGGATAAAATGTAGATGTTTTGGGCATGTTTACGTTATCTGCACTAAAGGTTCTGTCTGTATTACCACATTTTTGTGGTGGGTAAAATGTGGGGACTGGGTTGGCAGGAGGCACAGCTGGGATTTGAACCTGTGACCTTCTGCTCCTGAACACACTGGCTGTGTTCACTGCACCACACTGTGGCCACAGAAGCAGTGCAGTCCCTGGAGATACCATGGCTGTTTGTCAGACAGAGCCTGTCTGTTGGAGTGCATGGCACCCACGTGAACAGGGCTAGGCCACCGTCTGCTGTGGGCAGCAGACACTGCCCCCTCCACCACTGGTACCCCTCTGCCACCATGCTGACATGGCCTTATATTGGAGACAGCATCAAACCTGAATGATTTGTGGCCCTCCAGGGCTGAATTTGGGGGACTCTGCTCTAGGTAATGCGCATGTTTCTGGTGTCTGTGCTCTGTAGGGTAAAATATAGGCGTTTGAACCATGCTTATGTTCTTGGCAATAAAGGTTCATCTTTACTATCACGGTTTAGTAGTTGGTAAAATTTGGGGACTGGGTTGGCAGGAGGCACAGCTGGGATTTGAACCTGTTACCTTCTGCTCCTGAAGGCACTGGCTGTGTGCGCTGCACCACTGTCTTGGCACAGAAACAGGGCATTCCCTGGGGAATCCATGGCCGTTTGTCAGACAGGGCCTGTCTGTTGCACTGCATGGCACCCACGTGAAGAGGGCTAGGCCATGGTGTGCTGTGGGCAGCAGACACTGCCCCCTCCACCACCGGTACCCCTCCACCACCATGCTGACATGACCTTATACTGGAGACAGCATCAAACCTGAATGATTTGTGGCCCTCCAGGACTGCATTTGGGGGACTCTGCTCTAGGTAATGCACATGTTTCTGGTGTCTGTGCTCTGTAGGGTAAAATATAGGCGTTTGAACCATGCCTATGTTCTCTGCTATAAAGGTTCGTCTTTACTATCATGGTTTAATAGTGGGTAAAACATGGGGACTGGGTTGGCAGGAGCCCCAGCTGGGACTTGAACTGGTGACCTTCTGCTCCTGAACACACTGGCTGTGTTCACTGCACCACACTGTGGCCACAGAGAGTGTGCAGTCCCTGAAAATAGGAAACCTGGCCAATGGAGTCGGAAACCCTGCTCTGCACAATTTCACTGTGGGCTCATTCACCTTGTATGGGGACGGAGCGTAGACCCTTCCAAAAATCATTTCTTTTTTTTTTAGCTTTCTTGGGAGTGTTTTTTTATGTTGCCCATTGATATCACTATTGGCCAGCTTGGTTATGGTTTTTTTCCATTTTGTTGAGGTCATTTTCACTGTTTATTTGCCCTTTTGTTCCGTGCACATGTATCACACTTATCACTTTTTGTAGGTTTCCCTGGTTTTGCTTTACATTGCTGACGGAAATGGTTTCTTTTCCCTTTAAATCGGCTCTAACTCGAGGGTTTCTCTGGTGTTATTATTTTGCCTCGGATTTCACAGCGTTAGTGTGCGGGAAGCCTCTCCCCTCCCCTTCTCCACCCATTGACCCCTTCTCTCCGCCCCTGGGGAGCCTTCCTCCGCCCTCCGGGAGCCTTTGCCCGCCTTCATTGCTCATTTTCGCCGCTGTGCATGTTATCGCGCGATAAGGTACCTGTGCGCCAGCAGATGCGACATTATCGCGCGCTGACGTTACAAAGCGCACATTAAGACGGTTTAGTAAACATACCCCTATATGCTTTGGGGGTTTTCTTGTTTGTCAGAATGTGTAGTATATTTCATTGTGTTGCTATTACTGTTTTTGTACAATGTTGAACAAAAAAGAAGAATAAAAAATAAAGTTAAAAAAATAACAAGACCAACAGACATGATCCTTGAGGCACACCTAATCTGTTTTCTAACCATAAGAACACTTAATTATCTATATTTACCTGTTGTAAGCATCCAAATAAGTATAATCTAAGATAACACAGGTCTGCAAAAAAAATTTTTTCCAGAGCTGTTTTGGTTGTTCCATGTAATCTTTATGTTTTTTTGTGCACTGAATCCGAAAATGACCTCCATTTTGTCATAGGACATCACGTTTCCTGACAATTTAGGTAACTATGTTAAATAAGGCAATACCTCAAAATAAATGGAAATAGACTTATAAAATTAAAGTTTTATTACAATATTTTTATGAAAATCCTTTTTTGAACTGAAATGAGCTCACCTACACACACTAAACTCGATTCTTCTTCCTTCTGAGGTTTCTCTTGGTGCATTTACGCTTGTGAAAAGCATCTGGAATGTCTCTCTGAAGCATCCAACAGTAGTCTGCCATCATTGTAATGCTCCATTTTCCCTGGTATCTCCTTTCCATCTCTTTAATGTCTTGGTGGAATCGTTCACCTTGTTCCTCACTCACAGCTCCCAAATTTTCAGGAAAGTAGTCAAGGTGGGACTGGAGGAAATGCACTTTCAAACTCATCAGGCAACCTAAAGCTTGAAATGCTTTCAGCATTCGTCCGACGATCTTTTTGTAGTGAGGATCTTTGTTATTGCCTAAAACTTTCTGTACAACTTCTTTAAATGCAATCCACCCTTCTTTTTGAGGATCCGTCATGGTATTGACAAACTCTTGATCAACTATAAGCCTTCTAATGTCTGGTCCGATGAACACACCTTCCTTCAATTTTGCCTCCGACAGGCCTGGAAACTTGGTGACCAAGTATTTGAAGCATTCTCCATCTCTTGGAAGTGATTTTACGAATTGCTTCATCAATCCCAATTTTATGTGGAAAGGTGGTAGAAGAACTTTATGGGAAGGTACCAAAGTTTCTCGGAGGACATTTTTTTCACCGACTGTTAGCACCCTCGGCTGCCAACTCTTCTTGGTCCAGTGATTTTGTCAGTCTCGACTGTCCCATAGACACAGAAAACAAGGATATTTGGTATACCCAGCTTGTTGCCCGAGCAACATGCACAAGATCTTCAAGTCCCCACACACTTGCCAACCATGGTCTTCATATTTATGTTTACGAAGAACCAATTCCAAGTTCTCGTAGGTTTCCTTCAAGTGTATGGAATGACCTACAGGTATGGAAGCGTAAAAAACGTTTTGGAGTAAAACTGCTTGGAGACTTCTTTTTGAAGAATCTATAAAAAGACGCCATTGCTCTGAATCATATTGGATTTTAAATTGACCCATCAGACCTTTGACATCGATGCAATAAACCAACTTGTCTTCCTAGGCGAAGTAAGGAACGAACTCCTTTTCACGATGTCTGAACCATGAAGATGATACTCCTGGCAACAATAAATTCCTGCTTTTCAGCCTTGATCCGAGTAACTCAGCGGCATCTTTGGGAAGATTCAAGTCTCTTACCAAATCATTCATCTCCTCCTGAGAAAACAATTTTGGTCTTTTATCATCTTCAAAGTCAGAACTTGATTCGTCATCTGGTTCAGGTATGACTTCACCTTCATCGGAGCTAGGTATCTCTTCCAAGGTAGCAGGGGGCTTGGGTACTGGTATATCTGTGCCATGGGGGATTGGACGAATTGCCGAGTGAAGATTGGGGTATGAAATGGAATGCTTCCATTTGGAATTAAACCCTTTCACATCGCATGAACAAAAGTAACAGTTGTCACTATGGTTCTTTTGCTCTCGCCATACCATAGGAATCCCATAACAGAAAGATTTTTTCTTACCCTTGAACCAGTTTCAGAGGTCCTCAACACACCGTTTGCACACTTTATGAGGCGCCCAGACTTTATCTTGATCTCCAATTTTTAGTCCAAAGTATGCAAAGTTTACTTTTTTCACAAAGTCTGTAATATTCTGCTGTTGCTTCAACACTGTATATTCACCTCAGATGAAACAGAAACTGTCTGGCAAATTAATACACTTTCACGGAGCCATAACATAACGGTTGAAGAATGACGAGCTAACACGAATTGCGATGAAAAAGTGTGAACAGCCTAGAACCAAGAACCTGATGATGATTCGTGCACAAGTGTGGCATGCAGGAGACAGCAGCTCTGTGTCTATTCACGAGATGTCACAGTGCTGGCCACGCCCCCCTGCACTGACCGGAGCTGC
Organism: Ichthyophis bannanicus; assembly: GCA_033557465.1. Classification (NCBI taxonomy): domain Eukaryota; kingdom Metazoa; phylum Chordata; class Amphibia; order Gymnophiona; family Ichthyophiidae; genus Ichthyophis; species Ichthyophis bannanicus. The sequence continues at coordinate 600,627,636 of CM066031.1, read as the reverse complement.
TGCTATCTGCCCTGTGTCTCCCTCCCACTGGATTCTTCAGGAAAGATTAACCCCTTCTACCATTAGAAGCACGGACTTAAAACGTGCTTAGCTTATGTATATATTGCTGACCAACAGATTTACAGTGCTATTTTTTTTTTTTTTTACATAGCTCGGACAACCCCTTTAAGGTTTTTTTTGGCATTTTATATCTTAAATGCACTTATGTGAATTAATTAATAGTAATTTGAATTAATTAATAGTAATTTGAAAAAATTTGATAAATTTGAAGACAATTTTGCATGTTGTGGCAAATCATGACGTCTAGGAGTTTTTCAATATTTTATTTGTTTTCAGCATACCAAAATACATGGAAATTAGATGAAAATAATCAAACAGCTTTTTAGTCACAGACCTCTGCAATGTAACACTATGGGGTATGTTTACTAAACCTTCTTAACATGCGCGGCGCTCATGAGCGCACGCTAAGGTACCTTAGCGCATGCTAATGACGCTTTATGGGGCAAAAATGTGCTTTAGTGCGCGCTCATGCACGCAGCGGCGCACATGAGCACTGAAGGCGGGGAAAGGCTCCCGGAGGGCGGAGGAAGGCTCCCCAGGGGCGGAGAGAAGGGGTCAATGGGTGGAGAGTGGGAGGGGAGAGGCTCCCCGCACACTAGCGAGATGAAATTCGAGGCCAAAAATAGCACGAGTGAAAACCTCGCGTTAGAGCCGATTTAAAGGGAAGAGAAACCATTTCTGTCAGCAATGTACAGCAAAACCAGGGAAACCTACAAAAAGTGATAAGTGTGATACATGTGCACAGAACAAAAGTACAAATAAACATTGAAAAGGACCCCAACAAAATTAAAAATAATCATATTCAAGCTGGGCAATAGTGACAGTAATGGGAAAAATCAAAAAACACTCCCAAGAAAGCCCCAAAAAATAAATATGAATTTTGGAAGGGTCTACGCTCCGTCCCCATACAAGGTGAATGATCCCACAGTGAAATAGCACTGATCAGGGTTTCCCTCTCCATTGGACAGGTTACCTATGGCATGCACATGTTCCACAACAGCAGGGCGGGCATTTTGGAATGGGCAACTGGACAGATGCTGGGAAAGGGGATACAGAGGGCTGCAGGCGGCACATGCTGTGGTGCAGCTGGGGCACAGTGCGGACTAGGCAGATGCCTAGGTGGCACTTAGGAATGCTGAAACTGAACAGCAGCCAGACAGCAACTGATGAGGGCCCAACATGGGCATGAGAGTGTTTATCACAGTGTCACAGGGGATAGTACCCAGCAGGTACCCCCAAGGGCACAGAATATTGGCAGGCGGTGTTGGGGGGAAGCGTGGACGCCTATGCAGGCACCCCTACCCCAGAACACGCACCATAGGCAGCCGCCTACCTGAACACTGGATGGCTTGCGACGGCACACCACCAGCACCACCAGCAGAAGGGCATGTCAGCATGGTGGCAGAGGGGTACTGGTGGTGGAGGGGGGCAGTGGCAGCTGCCCAGAGCCGACCATGGCCTAGCCCTGTGTAGGTGGGTGCCATGCACTGCAACAGACAGGCTCTGTCTGACAAACAACCATGGTATCTCCAGGGACTGCACTGTCTCTGTGAGCACAGTGTGGTGCGGTGAACACAGACAGTGTGTTTATTTATTTATTTATTTACATTCTCTTATATACCGCACTTTTCATCATCAGCGCGGTTCACATGGAACAAAATGCTCAGTACATTTAACACGTATGAGTTTACAGGTAACAGGGAATAAAGAACTTGGATAACCGGGGTAACTATTTACAAAACATACTACATGGAATCATATACACAGAAGTTTCATAGGAAAACACCAGCCCACTATCGGAATGAATATCAAACTTGGTGAGATGTTGATATACCGTAGATTTAACTGGGACTGGTATCAGTGGGTATTATTGGGCTCTAGGTGACGCCATTGGGTTCTATAAGGTACTTGTTGAAGAGGTGGCATTTGAGAGCTTTCCTAAACTGTGTCAGGTTCCTAATAGCCCGGATATCAGGGGGTAGTGCATTCCAGCATTTTGGGGCATTGAGATTGAAGGCTCTGTTGGCTGTCGATTTAGTGCACATAGTAAGTTCCTTCGGGATTTTGAGGGAGTTTATAGCCATGGATCTCCTTGCTCTATTTGGAGATGTGCTATGGATGAGGGAGGATAAGGATGCAGACGTGAGATTATTGACAGCTTTAAAAGTAATTATCAAGGTCTTGAAAACTATTCTAGCTTGGATAGGAAGCCAATGCAACTGTATCAGCAGAGGCGTAACGTGGTCGTACCTGGAGGCTCCATGGATGACTCTTGTTGCCGCGTTCATGGCTAGCTGAAGCGGGTTTAATGTAGATTGGGGGAGACCTTGTAATATGACGTTGGCATAGTCGAAATGGGGTATAACCAACGCCTGGAAGATTGTCCAGAAATCAGTTGGATCAAGCATGGAACGTAGGTGTCTAAGTGAGCGGATCTTGTAGTAAACTGATCTGACCATGTTTGCTATGTGGGCTTTCATGTCTAGGCGTTGATCTAGTGTGACTCCCAAATATCGTATTGAGGATTTAGATTGCAACTCCGCTTCTTTTACTTTAAGATATCGTGGGGGGGTAAAATTGGGATTCCTTGTTATGAATAGTACTTCTGTTTTTTTATTTTGTATTCTGAGGTTTTGAGACAGGAGCCAGTCAGATATTGCATTGAAACAACTCGTCAGTGGGGAGAGGTCCAGATGCTCGATAGAGAAGGGAATGTAAAGCAGGACATCGTCTGCATATAACATGCAATCAACATTGAAAGACCGGATGATATTACAAATTGGCTGCATGTAAATATTGAAAAGGAGCGCAGAAAGGGAGGATCCTTGAGGGACTCCTTGGCTTTGGTGGAAAGGTTCTGACTTTATCCCTCCAGAACGAACATGCTGCCATCTTTCGGACAGGTAGGATCTGCACCATTCAAGCGCTTTTCCATTAATGCCTTTGTCAATCAGTCGTCCTAGTAGAAGCTCATGATTTACTGAATCAAAAGCTGCAGCGATGTCCAGAAAGATGAGTGCAAATCCTTGACGGATGTCGTCAATGCCAGTGATTATTTTGCAGAAGAGAGTGGTAAGGAGGGTTTCCACTCCATGGAATTCCCTAAAACCATGTTGGCAGGGGTCTAATGGTGCAGCGGAGTCAATGTGATCCTGCAGTTGCCTTTGGGCCTCCTTTTCAATGATCTTCGCGAGTAGTGGAATACTAGATATGTGTCTGTAGGATTCCACCTGTTGGGAGTCAAGCTTGCAGTTTTTTAGAAGAGGTCTAATAGAGGTGTGTTTAAGGGCTGAAGGGAAGGAGCCAGTTGAGAAGGAGAGATTCATTATTTTGGCCAGTACTGAGCTGAAGTGACTGCGAAGCTCCTTAATCCAGAAGGCTGGGCATGGATCGGTCTGAGCAGTACTGGTGTTAAGGGCTGCAATAGTGTCTTCAATTCCTCTCTTGGAGGGGGTAGAAAACATAGTTAGGGTTGTTTGGCAGTTTTGCTCTGTGGTAGAGGCTATAGTAGAGGTTTTGTTGGTCTGACATATCTTGGATTGTAAATAGGTTGCAAAATCTTGTGGGTGTAGCTCAAATGGAGGTCCAGAGGATGGTTCCTTGGATAAAGTCTTGACCAGGTCGAAGAGGTCATGTGGTTTATTAAGTGATCTCATTAAGGTGTCAGAGTAGTACTGCTTCATCGTGTTGGTGATTGCGTTGCGATGTGCAGCCAGATGACAGTTGTATGCTGACAGGTCATTTAAAGAGTGAGATCGGCGCCAGCGTTTCTCCAGTTTCCGTAATTGGCTAAGTGATGCTTTAAGATCAGCTGAGTACCATGGGGCACTTACTCTTTTACCTGAAGGCCTGTTGGATGTTGTACGTAGGGCGATTGAGCAGAGGCAATTGTTCCAGCGAGAAATTAGGTCGTCAAGGTTCTGGGTGGATTCAGAGATGAGTTGCTGCGTTTCAGCAAGGATACAATCTCTGTTGTAAGGCTTGAAAGATCGAGAGGGCGGTCTTGCGGTGTTGTTTTGGATTTTGTTGGTTTTTGTGTAGGCTTTGTAAGAGGGAATCTGGATGATGATCAGTTTGTGATCTGACCAAGGAACAGAAGTTATGGAGGTTATGGGATCCTGGGCTGGGTTAAGGAGCAGATGGTCACAAGTTCAAGTCCCAGCTGGGGCTACTGCCAATCCAGTCCCCATATTTTACCCGCTACTAAACCTTGATAGTATGGACAAACCTTTATTGCAGAGAACATATGCATGGTTCAAACGCCTATATTTTACCCCACCGAGCACAGACACCAGAAACATGCGCATTACCTAGAGCAGAGTCCTCCAAATGCAGTCCTGGAGGGCCACAAATCATTCAGGTTTTATGCTGTCTCCAATATAAGGCATGGTGGCGGAGGGGTACTGGTGGTGGAGGGGGCAGTGACAGCTGCCCAGAGCAGACCATGACCTAGCCCTGTGTAGGTGGGTGCCATGCACTGCAACAGACAGGCCCTGCCGGACAAACAGTCATGGTATCACCAGGGAATGCACTGTCTCTGTGGCAACACGGTGGTGCAGTGCACACAACCAGTGCGTTTGGAGGCAGAAGGTCACAGGTTCAAGTCCCAGCTATGGTGCCTGCCAACCCAGTCCCCATGTTTTACCCACAACTGAAACGTGCTACTACAGACAGAATGTTTATTGCAGATGATGTAAACATGCCCAAAACACCTACATTTTACCCTACAGAGCAAAGACACCATAAACAGGCGCATTACGTAGAGCAGAGTCTCACAAATGCAGTCCTGGAGGGCCAAACACCATTCAGGTTCCATGCTACCTCTAATAAAGATGCCTGTGCTGCATATCTATGCACCACCCGCATGGTATGCAGAAGTATCTCATGCATATTCATGAGGGACAGCATGAAAACCCGAACAGTGTTTGGTACACCAGGACTGGAGTTGGGAACCTCTGCCGTAAAGCAGCAGCCAACAGGGGCAGACACATCCACACCCACACCCACAGGCTCCATTAGCCAATGCCTCCTGGAGAGGCAGGACATTGGGCCCTGCATGAATCTCCCAATACTAGCACTTGCATACCTTAGCAATGCCACCCTACACCTGGGAATACGGTACACAGCTATCAAAAGTTTGCTATGATTACTGGCAGATAGCAATTCCTACGTTAAGCACAGTTTGCTGATTGAGCTCCATCATAGCAACCTTTCTGATGTCTGTGGAGTGTGCTGCAGGTCTGGTCTCTGACAGTGTTTACCACCCTGGGGAGTGACCCCCAACAGTATTGCGTACCATATCCATGCCTGCACTGTGCCCAGGACTGATGTGGTGGCCAGGGCTGCTAAACTCCTCTATAGTAGCACAATGCTGGCATAGATGTGGGAGTGTGTGTCTGTCTATCCAGTGTGTGGTGGCTGCAAACACCCTCCACAGCCCACACTGCCAGCACTATTGCCAGTATTGGCCTGCCAATGTGCATAAAGAGGAGCAAGGTACCATGGGTATAGCCCGGACAGGGAGGCCTGGCCAGGATGCATCTGCACAGGGTATAGGGCACTGGCTGGGACATTGTAGTGCCCGGCCACCACCTGCACAGACAGGGTGGCCACAGCATGTCCTGCTGGGAGATCACTCTCACCCTGACTGTGCAGTGACCACAGCATGGCTAGGCACCCCCATAGTGCTATATAGTATTTCTCTCATGTGATATTTATGGGTTTCCTTTTGGGGCCCAGTCACTGACTTATCTGCTTGTTGTGTATGCTGACATCCCAGTTCTGGGTGCACGCATTTCCACCAGGAACATGCACTATGGACTAGCTAGCAGACTGTCTGCAGCTGGTATGTGTCTTGATGGAGCGCCTTGCAGGGTGCAGTAGCTGAAGGCTTGCTGCAGGAGAATATCAGATAGTGGTGGGGTGCAGCTTAGCATATCCAGGCCTAATGTCTGTCTGCTATTGTGTTATGGATGTGTAAAGAGCTGCATTGACTGCCCTGTAGGGTGTCTGTTCCCCAGCAGGACTGGGGTTGATGGTCCCCTCTACTGCCACCATTGCAGGGAGGTAGAATGTGGATCTGTTGGTGGGAGACCCTGTTTACCACTCTCAGCCCTGGAGGAGGAGGAGGGTGGTGGTGGTACATAATCCTCCTAGGGGTCCATAGGGGCTACACCTGACTGAGACATACAGATATATCCAAGGTGTGTCTGCAGAAACTACCTATCTCACACATTAGCACTGCTGGGGACCTGCAGCATGGCCTATCTCTGCTGTGGACCTGGTGCTGGGCGCCCAACCTCACCCTCAGGATGAGTGCAGTACCTGCACAATGTGACAGTGTGTAGCTACTCTGTGCCAGTACCACACACGGTCAGTTCCCCCTACCAGGCCAAGGTGCTGTGGTGGTGCATACCCCATCTTGTGATCATCTGTAGACTGCTGCTTTGCATGTGCAGTGCATCATGGGTATGGGTGGGTTAACCCTATCCTGGTGACCACAGCAGACTGTTTGTGTGGTGACTTGCAGTCCTTCTGCAGCCAGCCAGGGGGTTGCTAGCAGCTGTAGAGCTGTAGCCCACTGGTTACTTCACTGCCAGTGGAGCCAGAGGTCATGGGTTCAAACCCACAGTGGGGTTATTTGATAGGGCTGTCCAAAGCATTATCTATTTTTAAGGTACATTAGTGCTGCCAGCAAAAACAACCTCAGCATACTGTACCCATAAGGTGCCTCAGAGGGCGCTTTATAGGGCGCCCTATAGGGCACCTTATGGTTACCGTCCATATAAGGTGCACTATACAGTATCCTATGGAGCGACTGATAGGGTGCCCTATAGGGGACATTATAGGGTGCCGTGGCGGATAGTGCACTTTATAATGTGCCCTATGGAGTGCCTTATAGGGTGCCTTATGCGGCACCTTAGGTTACGGCACATGAGGGTGTGTTTGATGGCAGCAATTGATAAAATACAAATAAAGTGCCACAGGAAACAATACTTACATGTCAAAGCTGATGCCTCAGCCAGCCTTACGTATTAGGCACACTGGGGATTGAACTCATAACCCCTGTATCATCAGTCAGTGCCTTAACCATTGTGGTACACTGCTGTTCCTCCTTGCATGTCAGCGCACCTACTTAAGATTTTCATGCGTTTAAATGCACAGTGCTGCCATCAAAAACAGTGCTATGACCTTGCTGTGCCTCATAGGGCACCCTATATAGCGCCCTATAGGCCACCCTTTAAGCAACATTGTAGGGTGCTGTGGCGGACAGGGCACTTTAAAATGTGCCCTCTGGGGTGCCTTATGGGGTGCCTTATGCAGCACCTTATGTTACAGCGCTTTGAGAGAGTGCGTTTGCTAGCAGCAGTAATTAAAATAAAATTAAAAGGCCTCATAATGCAATATTACACATAAATGGCAGTGCCTCAGCCACCCTTCTTCATTGGGCACAGTGGGGGATTGAACCCATGTCCTCTGCACCATCTGTCAGTGTCTTTACCATTGTACTGCAGCCCTGTTCCTATATTTGCACATCAGCGCGCCTGCTTATGCTTCCTGCGCGCGTTCCTCGTGCGCTACTGTGCACGGCGCGCGCTAATCCCGTTTTGCTCTATTTTTGGCCGGACCGCCCACTCCTTATATGGCATCCTGCAGATTACCGCGGCACGCACGTTAAGAGGGTTTAGTAAACATACCCCTATATTTCCTATCTCTAATTGTTGTAAACATTTTAGCAATGTTTCTCATCAATGCCATCAAAAGCAATTTGCAAATCAAGCTATTTTGTTGTTTTTCCCAGCTGTTGTTTATCAATTCTATTAACGCCGGGTACTGCCACATCTATAAACCATACATTTATCTTTTCTATGACTGTGATGTCAGGAGTGTTGTGTCCCAAGTGCCTGTTAGAATGTATTTTAAAGTCCCACAAGATCTTGACCTGCTCATTTTCTATAATCTTTTCAATGGTTCAAATGTGCCTTTGAGTCAGTGCTGATTCCTGGCAACCCAGCAGCTCTGGGTTTTCTTGACAGTGTGACCGGAAGTAGATTGCTAGGCCTTTCTTCTGAAGCAATGGAGTGAAGTGACTTGCCCAAGGCCACAAAAAATTGAACCCTAGTCTCTTGGTTTCAAGCCAGTTACAACAACTAGGCTACTAGGTTACAACAACTAGGCTACTCCTCCACTCCCTTTTCAAAGGTATAATCCCAATATTTATTCATTCATTCATTCTTTTTTATATACAGTACCTCTTTTCTTGGATTCAAAGCAGATTACATTTAACTATAACATGGTTATATGGTTACACTAAATTTTTGAATGGTGGTATTTGAAAGTGTACTCTGCACCTTCCCTCACCGGTAGCAGCACCTGGGCTCTTGGGTAACGGATTTCCGCACACAAAGCAATGAGAAGGAAGCAAGCACGGTTAATAATACAAAATACAACACACACTTGTATTATAAAAACCACCAAAGCTTTGGGAAAGTAAACAAAGTCAGCACCTTGTTATACTCTGCCATCAGCTATTTTATTTATAGGTAAAAATTCCATTACACAGCATAATTTCCTACGTCAAGCATCACGTATATTCATAACGTGCATCTCTATGTCATAGGTCAGTTCTTATTAGCATAGGTCATCATGAGGAGACATACATGTATTCCCAGACATAACATCTTAAACAATAATTCTAACACTAGCAGTTTTGATATCTCTAATTCGAGACTGAGAAAGACTGAAGGGACAGCTTCTTCCTGTTTTATAACAAACCTTTGTTATAGGAATGTTCAGCCTAGTTATTTCAGTACAGGCCTTCAAGGTTGTTGCTGAGTAATAAGCTCTGGAATGTCTGAGTTACTGAACCTGTGGTGTTAACTTTTTCTGAGGGTTTTCAGTAATACGATGTTATTAAGTACCCTGACTGTGTACACAGCCCTGTACAGACAAGCTTCCTTTCAGTATTGTACATAACAATCACAAGACTATAATAATTGCTTGTAGTGTTAGGAGAGGACTGGGGTGAATCAACTTGGGAGAGGAGAGAGGGGAAGATTGGGGAATGTGTTGCTTCATAAAACTGTACTGGGTGCTGTGTTGCAGTTAAATCATATGGTCTGTTAGAGGATCTATGTTACAGTTCCAAAGTGTTCCTGAAGCAGGTGTGTTTTCAGCTCTTTGCCGAAGGTGGTGAGTTCAGTGCAGATACATATTCCGTTTGGGAGTATGACTTGATGTGTACAGCAAGACTTGATGCGTACAGCAAGAATGTTCTGGAACAGGTTGCTTGTTACAGTAAAACTATACTTTTTGCAGAGATTACAATTAATTAATTTATCCAGTTTATCATGATATTCTTTATAGCTAGTTTGGATTATCTTGCTACAGAAACCAGTTTAGATGGACTATAGTTTCATCTTTGGCTTTTGAAGTTTCATTTTTGGCTCTTGCATCTGCTATCATTTGGCATTTTTTTATCTATGTTTTTATATCATTTGTTTATAATGCGTGACTTGGAAATTTTATCCCTTTAGTTTACTTTTTTAAGTGCTCCAGTTTTCAGACATTGCTATTATAGGATTTTGCCACATTTTCCATCATTATCTTTTATGTATGGGTGTCGTGTCCACCCCTTATATAGGCGGCTGCCTAGTGGGAGTGGCGCGACCACATATTTATTTGTATCCCTTTAAGTGCTGCGGTTTCTGTTCCCTTGTAGTTGTGGCACAGACGAGTCAGCAAGGAATAGGGTTAACAATAAGTTTTATAGTTATTGTCGCACAATGGTTCACCTACTATCCCAATAACAGAAATAAAGGATACTTCTCCAAAGCAAAGTCTCTTTAACTGAAACAGGATTATTCAGCTTCTAAACATACAGGCATGTTCCTTTCACAGCACTGTCTTCCAGCTTCTTCCTGATATAAAACATTTACTGCTTTCTCCTTCAGCAATAAAAATGCTTCCTTAAAACACCAAAAGCAGTAGTGCTCTTTTCTTCTAGGTTTTGCCTAATTGGCCTGGCTTTTACTCTCCAGCAGCTCTCTGCCTCTTCCCGTGTAAAATCCTCCTGGCACAATGTCAGGCTTCTTCCAGCACTTACTATTAGTATCACAGTTCATAGATTTTACCCTCTCTGGCAAAATGCACAATCAGTTTCCATATCAGAATCCTCACTAGCAGCATCACTAGCATGGGCTCTCCCTCTGAGTCTGATATGCTTTCTTTAAATACAGGCTTCCCTTGAACAGGCTTCCACTGATCTAATAAAGCCTTTAACTGTTTCAAACGGGACTCTTCTTTAGTCTGAGCTGTGGGGAAGGAACTTAGAACACCAGTCTCTTTGAGTACTGCCTTAACAGATTCAAAAGGGCTCACCTTTTTCCTGGCCTTCCGTACCCTTTCTGGCAAGTTTACAGGCAACCTCTTGTCCCCAGACTGCTTCCTCTGCTCCCGGCTGTTCTCCTGCTCAACAGGGTCTGACTCTGACTCCTGTCTCCAGAGCTTCCAATCAGCCACTTGCTCATATGCAGCTGTGCTTCTCTCTGAACTAGAGCTACTCACACGTTGCCTGCAATCAGAGTATCTGTGCAGCCTTTCACTTGGAACTTTGCTCCTGCTTAAACTCCCATCTCGGTTCCTCTCACAGGTCCCCTCAGAACTCCTTTCAAGGTCTCTTCCAGAACTCTTACAGCTCCTTGCTGCCGACGTTCTTCCTGTTCCTGAGCTCCCTGTTCTTGCTCCTACCCTCTCTCTAACTGTTTCCTCGTGGCTAAATGTTTGGGGCTGTCCTATGGGCTTTGACTCCGCCCCCCTTCCTCTTACGTCAGCTCCCCTGGTTGTCATGGAGCTGAGGTGTGGCTCACTCTCCTGCTTTCTGAGCACAGGGTTTTTTCCATTAGTTGCAGGTTTAACCCTTTCTCTGCCTGCACTGCACTTAGCTACAGGGGAAAAAGAGTGATTTCTGCACCTTTCACTAGCGTTTAACCCAGCTGCACCATCACATAACCCCCCCCCCCTTAAGATATTCCGGGCTGGCTGGCCCTTTCCAGCACAGCATGGAATCCTATCTTGGGCCTGGTAGCTATCCGTGATGTCCCTTTCTGCAGCCCCACGAGTTAAGGTTACATGCTCGTGTCAAGGCCGTAGCATCTCCCTATGAACAATTTTCTGCTTCCCTTTCCAAGATTTCACCCTGTAGGCGACTGGGCCTACCTGCTTAACAATCTTGTAAGGTCCTTCCCATATTCTTTCAAATTTTGAGTTTCTCCCGGGCACCATTACCCTGACCATCTCACCCACCTCCCAGTGGTGAGGTCTGGTATCACGACTATAATACCTTTCCTGGTGTGCTTGACCAGCTATCTTACCCCCTTTTACTATCCGAAAGTTTCGTGGCCAACGCTCCCTCCAATCTCCTCGAAACAGGGGTCTCTCACCCTCCTCCCAGTTGGGCTTCACCCACTGCTCCCGCACCTGTCGGACTACCCCCTTCCATTTGGATACTGGTAATCCATCCGACTGCTCCCGCACCTGTCGGACTACCCCCTTCCATTTGGATACTGGTAATCCATCCGACCTTTGCCGGAGAATTCCTCCTTGAGGGTTCGCTTTATCCTGGGCCACAAACTTAGTATCTCCAGGCATATGGGCTAAGATATCCGGAAACCTCTCTATTATTTTCAGCAGGGCTTGCTGCTGATGCCAAAAGAGCTTCCCCCTTTCCCTGGGCAATGTCTTGGTCTTGCACTCGCCCACCTGAGAATCAAGGTCTACGTTCACCTTTCCTTCTTCCCTAGTGGCTGTCGAACCTGGCATTATGTCTTGGCCTGTGGATCCAAATCCACTCGACCCCCTTGTCGTAGTGTTCAGCTCTGCAACTTCTTCTACTGGTGGAAACCCAACCCTTTCCAGAATGAGCTGTGCTATCCTGTCCCCAGTGGTAACCCTAAATCCTTTTTAGAAAAGTTCAATAACAAAACCTTTATGGCTCCTCTAAAATCAGGGTCTACCACCCCGGCACCTACATCAACCCAGTCTTTTACTGCTATACCGGACCGTGGAGCGATCCGTCCGTAGCATCCGGGCGGTATCTCCATCTGTATACCTGTCTCTACCAATGCTCTTCCCTGCCGCGGGATAACAGTATCCTCGGCACTATAAAGATCATAGCCTGCCGCTTGCTCGGAGGCTCGCCTGGGAATCTGAGCATTTGGAGTGAGACGACAACACTTCAATACAAATTTTGTCTTAGTGGCAGGGCCAGGACTCGGGACTGTTTCCCTACCTGTCTTTCCCTGTCGGGTTTCAAATAAAGGGGCAGGCATCATCTTCAACCTAGATTTTCCTCCCTGAGAGGATGTCACCTGTTTCTCCTTTATTTTCCCTCCTAAGGGTTCCTTTTCTGTCTTTTCCGAGCTTAAGGCTTCAGCATCAGGTATGGTAGATGTTAACCCTTCAACTAGGCCTTTCCTAAACTGTGGCCAATCCTTTCCCAAAACTAAGGAATGTGGTAGTCTGGGTATTACTGCCACAGGAATTTTCTTTTTTAAACCTAGGCCTGATACTGTGACTGTGTGCAAGGGATACGCTGAAGCAGCGCCGTGCACACACCTTATCTTGATTTTCCCTTCAGCTTCATTTACAGAACCTTTACCTTGAGCTTCAATATCCCTCCATAACCTTTCAGAGATCATTGATTGGTCGGCCCCTGAATCTAAAAGAGCGTCGACTGGGATATTGTCCACCTCGACTGCTAGTAGAAATCCCTCCCCAACCTCCTTGGATTGGGTGGTCTCTAGTACTAGTTTTTCTCTGCACTCTCTTTTTATGTGGCCTTTTTCTCCACAAGAGAAACATTTCCGCTGTTCCCAACCAGCTTTGCCTAGGGGTCTCTTTTTCATACATTCCCCCAGCATTACCTTTTCTTTCCTTTTAGTAATTCCCAGGACTGCTGGACCAGAAACACCCATCTTCCTCTGGCCTACTGCTCCAGCCTCTAGGAACCGCTCAGCCAAGGAAATGGCATCCTTAGTGTTTCTGCAGTCCTGCAGAATTAAGAAAGACTGTAATTCGCCTGGTACAGCATCAACAAATTGCTCCAGAATAATATTATCCAGAATTTCATCCACACTCTTTCCCTCTGGAGTTAACCATTTATATACAAGAGCTCTTATCCGGTGGCATAAGGCCTGTGGTGATTCGCCTGGCTTCAATTTGCAAGCCCGCAAAAGGCGGCGATAGACCACTGGTGTTAAGCCCATCCGGTCTCTTATGGCCTTTTTCGCTTCCTCGTAGTTGGGTGCAAGATCATTGGGCATAGCTCGGTAGGCTGCGAGAGCCTCTCCCGTGAGGGATGTTGCTAATCTTATGGCCCATTGGTCTTTCGGCCAACCACTCATGAGAGCAATACGTTCAAAAACTTCGAGATAATCATCTAAATCATCATCCTTTGATAACTGTCCAAGAGATAATACCCCCTTCCCTAGGTTTCCCAGTCCAGCTACTGTTCCTAGAGAACCTGAGACAGTCTTAAGGGCATCCGTTGTCTGTTTCTGCTAGCCGATCCAGGCGCCTAGCATGTCCAACAGCGGCTTTTGCTGAGCCCTTAGCATCTCTGCCATTCTCTCCTGGGCTTGGGCTGACATCTCCTGTTGGTGCCGGAATCAGTCCGTCATCCAGTTCATCAGGTCTGCTGCCTCCATCTTGGTTCAGCTGTAATAAAACAGAAAGCAAACAACCCAAGTGTGGCTCACACACAAACGCCCCCTCTCTCTGCTTCCCCTCCGGTTCTGCACATCCCCACCCCCTTGTAGCAGAATCCACAATAACCCCTTCCTATCTACGGGTTACCTGCTACAAGTGGTGAGTCTCACTTCACAGGATATCAGTATCATTGGAACATCGGATCCGGTCCGCTTCTGCTGATACTCCACTCCACGAATTCCTGCAGAACTTGGTAAGCTCTTCAGAGGTACTTGCGCTGCTTTGTTTCTTTTCCAGAGACTTCTTTGGATAGTAGTATATAAGACCTTTGTATCTGCGAGGTAGTAGTTTTATCCGAAAAACTACGCCAGCTGTCGCGTCCACCCCTTATATAGGCGGCTGCCTAGTGGGAGTGGCGCGACCACATATTTATTTGTATCCCTTTAAGTGCTGCGGTTTCTGTTCCCTTGTAGTTGTGGCACAGATGAGTCAGCAAGGAATAGGGTTAACAATAAGTTTTATTGTTATTGTCGCACAATGGTTCACCTACTATCCCAATAACAGAAATAAAGGATACTTCTCCAAAGCAAAGTCTCTTTAACTGAAACAGGATTATTCAGCTTCTAAACATACAGGCATGTTCCTTTCACAGCACTGTCTTCCAGCTTCTTCCTGATATAAAACATTTACTGCTTTCTCCTTCAGCAATAAAAATGCTTCCTTAAAACACCAAAAGCAGTAGTGCTCTTTTCTTCTAGGTTTTGCCTAATTGGCCTGGCTTTTACTCTCCAGCAGCTCTCTGCCTCTTCCCGTGTAAAATCCTCCTGGCACAATGTCAGGCTTCTTCCAGCACTTACTATTAGTATCACAGTTCATAGATTTTACCCTCTCTGGCAAAATGCACAATCAGTTTCCATATCAGAATCCTCACTAGCAGCATCACTAGCATGGGCTCTCCCTCTGAGTCTGATATGCTTTCTTTAAATACAGGCTTCCCTTGAACAGGCTTCCACTGATCTAATAAAGCCTTTAACTGTTTCAAACGGGACTCTTCTTTAGTCTGAGCTGTGGGGAAGGAACTTAGAACACCAGTCTCTTTGAGTACTGCCTTAACAGATTCAAAAGGGCTCACCTTTTTCCTGGCCTTCCGTACCCTTTCTGGCAAGTTTACAGGCAACCTCTTGTCCCCAGACTGCTTCCTTTGCTCCCGGCTGTTCTCCTGCTCAACAGGGTCTGACTCTGACTCCTGTCTCCAGAGCTTCCAATCAGCCACTTGCTCATATGCAGCTGTGCTTCTCTCTGAACTAGAGCTACTCACACGTTGCCTGTAATCAGAGTATCTGTGCAGCCTTTCACTTGGAACTTTGCTCCTGCTTAAACTCCCATCTCGGTTCCTCTCACAGGTCCCCTCAGAACTCCTTTCAAGGTCTCTTCCAGAACTCTTACAGCTCCTTGCTGCCGACGTTCTTCCTGTTCCTGAGCTCCCTGTTCTTGCTCCTACCCTCTCTCTAACTGTTTCCTCGTGGCTAAATGTTTGGGGCTGTCCTATGGGCTTTGACTCCGCCCCCCTTCCTCTTACGTCAGCTCCCCTGGTTGTCATGGAGCTGAGGTGTGGCTCACTCTCCTGCTTTCTGAGCACAGGGTTTTTTCCATTAGTTGCAGGTTTAACCCTTTCTCTGCCTGCACTGCACTTAGCTACAGGGGAAAAAGAGTGATTTCTGCACCTTTCACTAGCGTTTAACCCAGCTGCGCCATCACAATGGGCCCTGCTTGTCCTTCTAGTTGTTAAACCTGCACCCTGTTTCTTGCTTTTTATATTTTATTTTTAATTCTGATATTTTCAGTACACTTTCTGTGCAAACTTCGATTAACGTGGACTTTTTGCTTTTTGTAATGTAGTCATTCAGGACATGCTTTTCTTCCATAGTTGGTTTCACTTGTTACAAGCCTCTGCATTCTTTGTTTCTTGGAATATATAATCCATCAATGTCATTTCATAGGTGTAGGGCCTGAATTATTGTCATCAGTTTCCTGGTTCTTTGATCAAGCTTATCTAAATCAACTTGTGTCCAGACTACAATTCTGACAGTGCATCTGACGACTGGAATTACCAAAGTATTACTAGCTTTAATTCCATTACCCCCATTTAACTATGACTTTAGAATTTTGATATAGTTTGAGCTCGTGTCATTTTGATCTGATCATGCAACAAATCTGAAGCTCCTAATAATCCTATATAGCTACATCCTTCCTCTGGTGCAATTGCTCAACGTCCATTCCATTCATTAGCTGTAAACCATCTTCTTCTATAATCTTACTTCCTTTAATTGCCAATGCCGCACATTTGTCTAAGCCAGCAGTTCTCAGCTGGTGGGTCACAACACACTGGTATGTCACAAGTTACTGGGAAGTGTGTCGCGGGAAAATAGAAGCTGGAGGGCCAGGCAAGATATGCAGAGCAGCTCTGAAGGAGTACAGTCCACGTTAAAATAGGAGCGGGGGGGGGGCAGCAGCAGGAGGCATGGCTGTAGAGGAAATCTGGTGGAAGAAGCAGCCACCGAAGTCCCGGGTCTGGCACTGCTACTAATTTTTTTCTGACCAGCACACATCAGAACTGAAATCAGAAGTGATCCATGCTGGTGCAAAGCACAAGAATGCTGGGGCTTCTACGCCTGCTGCTTCTGCTGCTGCGCTGGGCAGGGGAGATGCAGCGCTATTGTGGCAAGTAGGGGATAGGTGAGAGGCAGTGTTATTGGGAGGGGAGGGGAGAGGGGAGATGTAGCTCTACTGGGGGGGAAGGAGAAAGGAGAGATACTGCACTGTTGGGTGGTAAGGGAAAGGGGAGGTGCAGAGCTAGTGGGGGGGGGGGCTAGGGGAGAGGGGAATGCAGTGCCATTGCAGCACTGTTATGGATAGATGTAACACTGTTGAGGAGTGTAGGAGAGGTGAGAGGATAGATGCAGCATTATTGAGGGGGTGTAGGCAAAGAGAGAGAGTAGATGGGGAGCTTCTGGACCATGGAATGGAAGGGGGTGATGGATACTAGACCAAGAGGGGGCAAGGGAACTGAAACAGGATAGGGAGATGCTGGCCTACAAATGTTGGAGGAGGGAGAAAGAGGAGAATCTGGTACCAACATCATTGGAAAAATAAAATGCCCAGACTAGAAAGGTAGAAAAATCTATCTTAGTTTGAATTTATTAATTGGAATATGTTTGCTTTGGAAAATATTGATTGTAGATATTTTTGTATTTTATTCAGTACAAGAGGACATGCATTTGTGTTTTATTTCTTCAGTGTCCCTAGGGTTACCGGTTCAATTTTTGTTTTCATATTTCTATTTCTAATTTGTGGTCCCTTGTTCTGTATTTGGTGAGAGTCTATCTGTGTTTTATTTGTGACTAAGGTGTGGTATACCTAAGGCCCAATTCCATCGTAGATATCCAGGCCCTCTGTGCATCCAGTCGAGATGCACAGAGGGAGCCAGGATTCTGATCCCGCAGGGCATGTCTAGTCCCACAGGATCAGCATCAAGAACAGGCCTGTATGTGTAGGCCAGACCCCGATTCCGTACGGCCTGCATATACAGGCATTGCCCGGCTAACTCAGTCAGGGCTCTTCTATGGAGCCGGGCACCGTGGCGTCCAGTTGCCATGGCACTGCGGCTCATTAAAAAGCAGCGATCCCCGGCCACCGGCTGCAGAGATGCTTTCCCCGCAGCCTGAACCCTGATCTGGCCCCCTAAGGCACGGGTTGGGCTGCGGGGAATGTCCTCGGCCCCCCTGCCCCTTCAGAGGTGGAATAAATTCCCTGTGCAAGCCGCCGGCCCCAGACATACAGGACTGCATTGGAATTGCAGGGAAGGCAGATGGGACCGGGAAAGGTAGACGGGACCGGGAAAAGGCCTGAATAGCGGAAATGGATGTCCCAACAGGTCGTCCATCTCTGATATTCGTGCCTTGGAATGACCCCTTTAGCATATAGTTTCTCTGTAGAAATCGATAGTAGTTCCACTTGTTCTCTTTTTATCAGGAGTGGGTGTATTGGTGTTCTAGAGCTCAATGTAATATTTGTAGAGCTGCCTATTCATAGATAGGTTTTGTGCTATTTGACTCATAGGAATCAGTGCTATTGTGGTATTGTGAGAACTGGAAACCAATCCTCATCACCATTCCCCCTCCCCCCAAGGAGTACCACAAGGATCAGCCCTCTCCTCCCTCCTCTTCAACATATACATCAGACCCCTCTGTCACATCCTCAAGAGCCTCAATATCGGATACCAACTCTATGCGGATGATATAATGCTCTTCACCCCCTTCAACACCACCTCTCCTGACTACTCCACCCTTGCAGCCTGCTTCACAGAAGTCACTGCATGGCTACAACAGCACAATCTCACAATCAATTTGAACAAAACAGAGCTCCTTCACATCTCCAGAGATCCCAGCTTCAATACTTCACACAGCATCAAATTGGGCGACACTGAAATCCAGGTCAAACTCCAGATCAAGTACCTTGGTGTAACCTTGGACCACCTCTTGAAGTCCAGCCACACATCCTAAACACCACCAGGAGTATCTACTACAAAATCAGAATTCTCCGCAACCTACGCTCTCTTCTACCCTATGATAGCTTCTGCACAGTCTGTCAAGCATCCATCACCCCTCTCTTCAACTACTGCAACTCCATCCTACAAGGACTACCTAAGACCACCCAACATGCAGCTGGCTCAAAACACAGCTGCACGACTCATCGCTGGAGCAACCAGGCACACCCACATTACGCCCATATTGAAATCCCTACACTGGCTACCAGTCACATCCCGTATCAGGTTTAAGACCACTGTCCTCACGCATAGAGCCCTCCTCAACACTACAGCGGAACAGCTACAACTACTAATTGAGCGCCCCAACAACAGCAGACTCTGGCACCAAAACGCAGCAAATCTCCTCCTTCTACCTGCGCAGAGCTCCAAGAAACCACAATGCACCTGCACAAGAGCCTTCCAATTCTATGCCCCAACCAACTGGAACAAACTACCTCCCACCTTACGAGCCCTCCAATTCCACACCCTCTTCAAAAAACATCTTAAGACCTTTCTTTTTGAAGAACACTTCAACACAGCTACCGCCACAAACCACCCACAAGATCATACCCCGCCCCTCCTCACCACTCACCCCCCATAAGCAAGCGAATACAATGCCTCACCGCATAGCAGCTATGCCATATGTAAATAATCATCTTGTTCTCTTGTTCAATTGTAACAATATAATATTTATACCAGTTATCTGTACATAGTTCCAACTGTTCCATATAAAAGTTACTACTTGTTCAATGTACTATTTCTACCAGTCATTTGTTCATAGTTCTAACTGTTCCATGTAAATGTTACTACTTGTTCAATGTAAACTGTTTTGCCTTGCAGAAAAACGGTATATAAAACCAGTTAAATAAATAAATATGTGTATTGAATGGGAATTATTTTTCAGGTTTTGTATTATTTCATTATGTTCCGGGCAGTGGGGAAGTTATGTTGCTATTTCTCAGATGACATGTAGGCAACTTTCATGGAAAAATGTCCTAGTTGTGATCTGCACCTGTTGTTGGAGGGATAAGAACTGCTATACAGTACTGCGTCAGACCAGAGGTTTGGGAGGATCGGTGTGTCACAAATGCAAGCATCACCCATTAGATGTGTCCCGACTGAAAAAAGCCAAATGTCATTCCTATTTCTTCACTAAAGACATAAACCATTTATTTAGCTGCATTTATATTCTGCTTTTCACTGGGTCAAAGTGGTTGGGGGATACATTTAACACGAGGGGATATGAGACACATACACTAATACTTACAGGGAACATGGGCAATGGAGGGTTACGTGGCTTGCCCAAGACCACAAGGAGCACCTGTGGGACTAGAAACCCCAGTCCTTCTGGCCCAAGGTTGCTGTCCTCTAGTGGGATTTGAACCACCGACCTTCTGGCCTATAGTACCTTGCCCCAACCACTAGGCCATTCTTCTCTAAACCATGATGAACAATGATTCAATTTTAGCTGTCGATTTGCCAAACAAACAATTTTAGGTCATCCATATAAAGTAAATGGGTTATTTTTTTACTTTGTTTTGAAATTTTGTACCCATAGTTGATATATTTAGTATGTTAGTTAATGGAATCATTTCCAGTACAAATAGCAGAGATGATAGTGAGTTCCCTTGTAATGTCTGATCTTGACTTCACCTGGCTCTTCTACATTCACTATCAGATTTTTTTTTACAGGACATCAATGATATTTTCAGAAATTCTTCTATACTTTTACTCATTCCAAAAAATTCTAGACATTTTGAGGATAATTTTATAAGGTGCACCTTGTGTGTTTTTACATGCACCTAAAGTCAGATATGTGCATACTTTACTTTATAAAATAGGGGCGCAAATAATGGGAAGCATGTGTTAAATCTAGGTGTGATTACTTACACTAGCCATATGGCTGGCATAAAAGACTGTTGGCCTGATTCTGAGAGGCGACTTGCGGGGCTGCACGGCCCGGCGGGATGTGCAGCCCCACATGCCGTCCTGACCGTATTCCCCCACAGGCTCTCACTGCACGGCCAGAGCAGCAATACGGGGAGAACCAGTAGGTGGTGGGAGACGGCAGAGTATGGGCAGAGTGGGGGTGGGCTGAGACAGCAGGATGTACAGGGCCCATTCAGATCACAGCCCTGTATGTCCTGCGGGTCAAGGGTAGATGCGCTGCTTATTCCACCTCGGAAGTGGAATAAGCAGTGGGACAGAGGCGATTGGGGGCGGAACACCCCCTAAGGCTGGGACAGGAAAGGCCACCCGATCCAGGCCCTGGCTGCCCAGCCCAGGGTAACAGGGGGTTGGCGCTGTGGGGGGGCACATCGGCCTGCAGGAAGGATGTCCCCACCTGTATGCAGGGGTATACCAGGCCATCCCAGGGCCCAATCCTGCACCCGTGAGAATGTCTTGCTCCCACATTGCAGAATCAGGTCCAAATGGACCCATCCTGTTCAGGGCCATCTGGACGGCCCGGACATGAACCTGCCTGGATCGGGCTCTCTGTGTATCTTATGCATACAGCCATATTTTATAAAGTAAGCATGTTAGTGTGCACTCTGCCCAAGTTCCACCTCTGTGAATGTCCACACTGAAAGTACATGCCATGGGCCTAACACGCATATTTACAGAATAGCAGCCAGCTAAAGTATGTGTGTAAAGGCTGATAGATAATCCTAAACCATTGAAAATACATGAGTTATGCATATAGATGCGTGTAACTTTCCATGGCTTATTAAATTACCCCCTTTGTGATCCAACTATGAGGAAGTGCATCAAATGCCTTTGTGTAGTTAATCCAAGACATTAAAAAATGTGGTTTCCTTCTTTTTGAATTTTCCAAAATTATCTTGGCCATTTGCCCCTTTTGACATTTTTTACATTGTCTTTTCAGTTGGGAAAAGAGAGTTTTCTTTCAAATGCACATAGATTAAATTAGCTATAATTCAACTGAACTGTCTGAAAGTGATGAGTAGGCAAGTTATTGGCCTGTAGTTATCAGGATCAGTGCTTTTATCTTTACTTTTCTGAATCAAAAAAGTTCTTCCAATTATCATCCATTCTAAATTAGTTTTTTGCAAAATGAAATTAAACTGTGATGAGATGTGATATAGGCTTGTTAGATGTTTCAGTCAGAATTCATGGACTTCACTTTTTCCAGGGATGAACCAGTTTTTTACATTTCTAGCTTGCTTAAATCATTTCAATTGTTATCACAACATCTGTCATCAGATTTCCTTCATACTCTTTGCAACTTTGTTAATCCATGGTACTTATTATTATTATTGTTAATTTGTGATTCCTCATTCCAGTTTTAATATTTTCTTTCTAAATCATGTACTTTATGTGGAATTATGACGGAATATTAAAAACATAGGAGCTTAAGATATTCCAAACTGGGTCAGACAAATAGTCCATTAAGCCCAGTATTCTGTTGACAGCAGCGGCCAATCCAAGTCACAAGTACCTGACAGGATTCCAAAAGGTAGACAGATTCCATGCTGATTATCCCAGCGATAAGCAGTGGATTTCCCTCAGTCCACTTTAATAATGGTTTATGGACTTTTCCTCCAAGAATTTATTCAAACCTTTTTTAAACCCAGCTACACTAACAGCTTTTATTACATCCTCTAGCAATGAATTCCAGAGCTTAATTCACACTGAATAAAGAAAAATTTACTATAATTAGTCTTAAATATATTACTTTTTATATTCTGTTTTTGATTCTGAGGTTTTCAGCATTGTATGTAAGGTTCTACACACAAATACTCCTTTTTATGTATCCTCCCTGCCAGTTCCCTACAGTTCCCCATACTTCCTTTGTTCAAACATAATAAACTAGCTCCTGCTACCCGTTGCCTATAATCGCCTGCTTGATGTCACCACAGAAACAGCCTTTTCCTACTATGACCCTGTCACATAGAATGCCCTTCCACGACACCTAAATAAATGAAATAAATCATAGTAAGTTTAAATCAGCACTAAAAACTCACTTATAGACTTTCGTGACACAGTACTGCGTCACACAATGCACACTAATTCTTTTCTTCATCTATCTGGAACCAGCGTTATTATGGCTACTCTCGCCTCCTTTGTAATTTCTTTTCGTTTTTATAGTGTAAACTGCTTTGAAGCATCCTCTGGGCCTAAAAGTGGTATATCAAATCTCAAACTAAACTAAACTACTTTGTAGCTTCATTGCATGTCCCTAGTCTTTATAATTTTGGAAAGAGTAAATGACCAATTCACATTTACTTGATCTACTCCACTCATTATTTTATAGACCTCTATCATATCTCTCCTGAGTATTTCTTCTCCAAGCTGAAGCAGCCTAATGTTTTAAGGCTTTCCTCAAAGGGGTATCCTTCCATCCCCTTTAACATTTTGGATGCCCTTCTCTGTACCTTTTCCAAATTCCGTTATATCTTTTTTAGGTGTAGCGACCAGAACTGTACACAATACTCAAGGTGTGATCACATCATGGAGTGATACAGAGGCATTGTAGCAGGGACTGAGCGCGAGTGCGATGGGCCCACTGCTTAACATGGTGGCGTGCCCATCCACCCCCTCCCCTTGGCTCTCAAAGGGAACTGGGATCTCACCAGGGTCGCGGTGGGAAATATTTCCACCATGGGGCTATCGCGACAAGTGTCACCAGCCCCACACACCCGGATATAAGCAGGCAGAGCAGAGCGATCCTCCTTTTCAGATCATGTTTCTGCTCTGCTTCTCCGCTGCTCTGCTCCTCCAATTGCCGGCCCTGCACTTTCCTCCGCATGTGAGCAACCAATTCTCAGGAGGCGAAAGGAATCTCTTTGGGCCTTCAGGACTGACAGACCAGTTCTTGAGGCTCACTTCTCAGCCGGAGATGTGAACATTTCTGTGCATGGGAGGTTTGGACTGCTTGCTGGGAGCTGCTATTTTAGATCCGGGGCTCGAACCTAGTGACAGGTCAGCATTCATCTTTCATTCTTGGCCGAGCTAGTGCTGTCAGGAGTGACAGAGAAATGGTTGCTCCGTTCCCAGAGTTAACCTTCCCTCACCCGAAAGAGAAGATTCAACAGACTCCCCCCCCCCCCTCTCCGATCGACAGCCCATTGCTGCTTTCCTTTGGACTGCTTCCTTCTTCATCGAGGGAGGGATAAGCTGGTCCAGAGGTAGAGGAAGGCTAACCCCTGGAGATCAGCGCAGGGGCGGGAAAGGAACCCTCTGGCCTGCTCGTGGCTGGCAGGCTTTCCAGCACATGCAAGAGCCTGTAAGGGAAGAGCAGCTTACCGGCCCAGTCCCACCCCTTTAAGGGGAAGCAGACTGAGTAATTGCAACTGTCAGCAGACTATTGCCATGCCCAAAAGACACCTGCAGCGCGGAGACCTTCTCAACCAGCCGGACAATCTCCCTGACACCATTGAACAACATGCCCCTCAACCCTGTGAGGACCTGGACACTGCGAATGGAGTAACAAGCCACCCCCAAGGACTCAGTAAACTCCTGGTGAGATATACCAGCATCCTCAACACCCTGATGACCCGGAAGAGGTGGCCGCAGCATAAAGAATAGCCGCAACTGTACACCGCCCGCCCTTGACTCCCAGACTGCACTCTGAGGACACTGGACCAGATACGACAAATGCTCATACCCCAGTTTGCCCAGCCTTGGACTCTGGTAAAGACCTTCAGCAACTCTTCCTCCCACACATGATACCAGTGGAGCAGAACTTCAGCATGACGCAGTGCAATGGTCACCTGGCCCACCTGTGCCAACCGTCTCTCAGAGGCGTCCTCAATCCCATGGCACCCATTCCCCTGGGGCATCCAGACAGCGAAATTGACACACCAGCACACCCCGAATACCTCCTGGGCAGAGGAAGAGATGTCACTTTACATCCTTGAGTGCGAGCAGCCAGAGTTGGAGCACGTTGAGCTTTGTGGAGAGCCGGCACCTCCACAGATCATCACACAAGTGGAGTCACCGCTCACATCGCTGACACCACAGGGGAGGGCACCGCTCCTACTCAGCAGTTCTTAGGGTCGCTCTCCCCCCAGCAGCTCACGACGACAAAGATACCACCATTGCCACTCACTCCAGAAGGGGTCGAACTCCCCTGATGCAGTCCACCAACCGCCTGTATCTGAGCAATGGTCGCACTCCAAGATCCAGCCAGTGCATTCGATGAACAGCACTCAACCCACACAGTCACAGCAACCTGCACCACCAAGCGCATCTGGGGCAGCTCCATCGGGGCCAACAGGACCCATAGTGATGGAGGCATCAGGTGAGACTTTCCATTAATACTCCCTCTATTCCCCTAGTGAGTGCCTCTAATGCCCAGCCTGCCCCCATAGCACCGGCCCCCAAACCCTCATAATATAAGAAAAGGCACAGGCAGTCACACTCATCTTCTTCCTCCAGTTCATCATCCTCATCATCTTCCTCCTCCTCCTCGTCTTCCTCCCTTGAGGCTGAGAGAGCCAAAGCTGCCAGCACCATGCCGCCTTGCCTCCCAGCACAATGGAATTGTGGGAGACTGTCCCACAGTCGCTCCAAAAGAAGGTCATCTGGAGGGAATAGTTTCACATTTTCAAGATTCTAGAAGGGATGTGGCAGCACAATGCCATGAAAAGAGCTAAGACAGGAGATCTGTTGTGCTCAGGAGGGCGACATACCTCATGTAACACCCTCAACTGGACCATCACGTATGCCCGCATGATCAGCATCACTTGCCACCCGGATCCCTACCAGCCCGGACACATGTTTGTGTACATGGACACCATTGTTACTACCACAAAGGAGTATGAGGGGTATGGTTAGCTGTCATATGAAGAGCATTTCCATGACAAGATGGAAGTGCGCCCCAACATTATAGTGGGGGACAGATGATGTGAGGATTTGGCTGTGGAGTATGAACTTGAAGTACAACCAGAGCTCTCAAAGGTGAACTGTGGCTGGCGCAAGCAAATCCACACCATGCCATGACATCTGTAGTCGCTACAACATAGGCAAGTGTTCCTTTCATGAATGCAAATATTGACATGCCTGCAGCGCCTCACCCCACATCCCAGTGCACCAGGAGGATGCAAAGATCATGCAGCAACAGAAGCAGTGACCCCATTTTTCAACGGACCCCCACACCAGTTTCTTTCACAGCCATGGACCCATGGCTAGACACCTACCCAAAAAGAACTGATGCAAGACGCCTCAGGGAGGCTTCCATTTTGGTTTCATCATTCTGTTTCAGAGGCGCATCCAAGGTCCCATCACTCGTCCCACTCAACCACTGCGACACCTTTGGTGCATCATGCAAGAGAAGATTGACTCTGAGGTGAACCTTCAGTGCATGGTCGGCCCCTTCAGCAGCCTGCCGTTTCCTGACTTTCACATCTCCCCCCTGACAATGGTCCCTAAAAAGTACAGATTAATACACAACCTCTCCTTCCCTCTGGGGGTCACTGTGAATGATTACATAGCGGATGAGGCCTTTGTGGTGAAGTACGCCTCTTTTGACCAGGCCCTGGACATTGTTAGGGCTTCTGGAAGGGGCTCATACCCGGCAAAGGTTGACATCGAGTCGGCCTTTAGGTTCCTTCCTATCCACTCCATCTATTTTCCCCTACTTGGATTCCTCATCAAGGATATGTACTACTTCAACAGATGCATGCCAATGGGTTGTTCAGTGTCCTGCTCAGCCTTTGAGGCAATCAGCACCTTCCTTCACTGGGTGGTGCAGTAGCAGACTAGGTTGTGATCTGTGATCCACTACCTCAATGACTTCCTGTTTGTTGGACCAGAATATTCTCCCGCATCTGCAATGCTCTTGGATACCTTCCAAGATACGGCAAAGGAATTTGGCATCCCACTGGCACAGGACAAGATGGTCAGACCCATCCAGATATTGTTGTTCCTGGGCATTGAGATTGACACAAGGCAAGGCATCACCGACTTCCCTGTGACAGGTTGGAAGACCTCAAAGGGAAACTCGCTGTCATGCAAGGTCAACAAAAGATCACCCTCTGGATGGCTTAGTCCCTCATCGGTTCACTGAACTTCACATGCAGTGTTATCCTGATGGGTCGCCCATTCCTGAGACACCTCCCACATGTGACAGCCAGCTTGCATAAGAGTTACCACTGTCTTCGCCTTTCACGATGCCTAAAACAAGACCTGGACATTTGGATATATTTCCTCCATATGTTCAATGGCATGAACATGTGGCAGCATGGCATGCACAACAATGTTGAATTGGACCTCTTCACTGATACGGAGGGGGCCTCTGGCTTTGGCATGTTTTTCAAGGGATCCTGGGTCGCTGCCCCTGGCCACATTGCTGGGTAACTAGTGGTCTCACCAAAAATATCACAATCCTTGAGTTCTTTCCTCTTTATGTGGCCCTCTGCATCTGGGGCCCTCATCTGCATGACCACAGAATCCTTTACTGTTGTGACAACCAGACAGTCATCACTGTCGTGGAAGGTCAATCAGCTCCTGCGAAAATTTGTACTGAAGTGCTTGCAGCTAAATGTTATGGCGCATGCACATCATGTACCTTGACAGTCTAATAACATTGCTGATTCCCTCTCCCATTTTCAGCAGGACACATTTCAGTGATTAGCCCCAGCGGCAGATGAACACCGCACACCATTGCCAGACTGGATATAGGACATGGCGTCCACACAGATTGGCAGCTTAACCAAAGTGTGGTGGCCCCCCGCACCTGGGCAGCGTACATCTGAGGTTACACAGCTGTCTCAACCTACCTAGCATCACATGGACGGAGACAGGGACTACCGAACCCTGGGCTGTTAGGGCATACGACTCGTGCACTGGCGCCCTAGACCTGTCTCAACATGCCATTCAGTCACACCTGTCAGGGTTTTCCTTCTTTGCGAAATTGGCGGGCTGGGGGAACCTTCCCCAGCAGCCTGATATGCAATGCCCAGTTACACATGAGATACTGGACAGACTATGGGCAGCGCTGTCAACCATTTGTTCATCCAAATATGAAACCTGCATGTTCCAGACAGCATTCACTCTGGCCTTCATCAGCACTTTCTAAATTAGTGAGCTGGTGGCAGCCTCCAAAACCCGAGGGCCCCCCCCCCTCTGGCCTTCAGCTGTGGAAGTCCTGGTGTCCGAGGAGATGCTTCATATCTGGATCATGGGGGCCCAAGAATGATCCCAAGAGAAAAAGGCAAACCATCTCCCTCATGGCAGTACCCAGGCTTTGCACATGTCCTCTCCACACTCTCCAGTACCTCTCAGCCTGGCCCTCCTCGACCTCACAGTTCCTGATACACCTCGATGGCATACCGCTCTCCAAATTCCAGTTTGCGGCAGTGTTCAAGAAATCGCTAGTGGCATTAGGACTATGACCCAGCCTATTTGGAATGCACTCCTTCCGGACTGGGGCTGCAATGGCAGCACAGAGAGTGTAGGGCTGATATCTGTTCAGAAGATAATGCCTGAACCACTAGCATTGCTTCCTGTTACAACATGAGGCCTGTTCAGAAACCAAAGCCTGACCCAAAGACTGAATTAAACAAGATGAAATCCTGTTTTGTTAAAACTCAGCATTAAAACTTGCAGATCCATCAATGCTGCCAGTTTATGATACCTCACAGTAAAAGTATTTTTTCCAGCTGACTACATGCAGAAGAACATGACTGAAACCTTCACTGTGCTTGTCTTTGGCAACAATGTATGAACCTGCATACCAGCAGTTTTTGAGCACGATGGACTTTTGTTTGCAGAAGGACCACCTATTAGCTGTTACTGGATTTGCTGAAGATGACATACAGCCTTCGAGTCCAGCCAATCACCAGATCGCCAGGACAAAGAATTATATGGCTGTTGTGATGGTGCAGAGGGGTTAAGCACTAGAAACAGGAGGTTGAAACAGTTTCCCCTGAAGCAGACAGCAGTACAGGTAAGGAAAGGGTTAAACCTCCAACTCAGAGAAACTCTATGCTTAGAAAGATAGAGAGAGAGCCACACCTCAGCTCCATGACAACCAAGGGAGCTGATGTGAGAGGCAAGGGGTCGGAGTCAAAGCCCATAGGACAGCCCCAAACACTTAAGCAGGAAGTAATAGTTCCAAGGGAGGAGGTGCTGGGGAACAGCAGAGAGACTGAGAGAGAGTCCGAGAATAGGAACAGGAAGGAGAAGTTCCAGGAGAGGTGCTTGGAGAAACCTCTGGGAAAGCATCTTGAGAGAGAGAGGAATTATCACTGGACAAGCAGCAGAGAGAAGGAGGAGAGAAGAACCTTTAAACCTCAAAGGGAAAGGTTGGAAACCTTATCCAGGAGAGAGAGAAGTTCTTCTGAGGACTCTTCCGTTGAAGCTGTGCACACAGGTGGGAGCTTAGGCAGAAACAGAGTTCCGTTTAAAAAGCTGTCCAAACATTCCCAAGGCAGGCAACGTATCTGTAGCTCAAGTTCTGAAAGGAGCACAGGTGCTTTGAAGCAGTCAGCTGATTGTGTGCTGCAGAGACAGGAGTTGGAAACAAACCCTGCTGAGCAGTTTGCCATGAGGGAATCCGTGAAGCAGTTTGGGGACAAATGTTTGCCTTATGCCCAGCCAGTGAAAGCTAGAAGTACCAGGAAAAAGGTGAGCCCTTTAGATTCCCTTAAAGCTGTGTTAAAGGAGTCTGGTATTTTAAATTCCTCCACCCTACCTCCAAGTAAGAAGAACTTTAGCTGGAAACAGCTTAGCACTTTATTAGAGCAATGGAAGCCTGTTGATCTGGAAGCCCCTGTAAATAAGCAGGATATATCAGAGTCAGACGAGGAACCTATGCAAACTGAGGAAGCTTTGATAGGATCTGAATACTCTGACATGGAAACAGATTGCGCTTATTGCCATAAAGAGTGAGAGCTGTGTAACGTTGTGCTGTTGAGAATTACTGAACAAAGCCCGACTAATTGCAAGGGAGCTTTTACACTGAGAGAGGCTGAGAGCTGCCAAAGTGTAAAACTCAGTCTATTAAGCAGCTGTGAAAGAGGAGTACACTACGGTTGTGTTATCTGTTATATGAAGCTGTTTATGAAGACACTGTTGATAATAGGAAAAGCATTTAATATTTGAAGCTGAAAGAAGTTGGTTATTCTGTTGGAACGGACTTGCCTGAGAGTTATCAGGAGGACTGTGTTATACCACGTAACTTCATTTTGGTCGGGAGAAGCATCCATTTATTTCTGTTTAAAGGGGTAGTAGATATCAATTCCTGTGCAACAATAAACTTATTGTTACCCCAAAACTTTGGCTGTATTCGTCTTGGCTCACAACTACAAGGAACATAGACAACAGCACACACAAGGGATATAAATTTGTGGTCACGTCCACTTCTACCAGGCGACCGCCTACACATACAAGAAGAGGGTGTGACACTGTCCACCAGAACCCAGAGCTCAGACAGATGAAGACTCAGAACACTTACAAGGAAAGAACTGAGAAAGAACATTTAGGAATGCTAACTTCTGATACAAACTGTTCGCTTGTCTTTTTTCTCTGGCTGGAATGTCAGATAGTGTTCAAGGCCAAAGTCTCGAGACGGAGTGAATTTCTCCCACAGACCAGGAGCTCAGTGTGTGACTACGCAGGTGGTTTCAGCTGATGTTGGACCTCTGCCATACCCTGACTTCGTTACGTTCCTGAGACACGGACCACAGCCACAGGTATATTGGCACAAGCTAAAGTACTGGTCTTTAATTTCCCTGAGGTGGGGGCTAGCTTAGACAGACAGATAATTTGCATATGTCAGAGTGCATGCGAATCAGTGATACTGGTTATAAAGAAAGAGATTAGGTATCTTGGTATTGTAGCATAGGGCTGAATAACATGCTACCTCAGAAAGCTAATTTATTCTAGTATTTCCACTATTTTTGCTATCAGAAAATAAAGTCTAAATTTATACAAGTTTTATCATGTGATTTGTTTGCCACATGGTCCTATGGAATCCTGGGAGAAAGAGTGTAGCAGAACCCCCTAGACAGATTGAGACTTTATATATGTGTATTTATCTGCTACTGATAATATCTCCTACAACAGGAGCCTTCCAATACGAGCGATCAAGGCGATGGGGTGCTGGCGGTCCTGTGCTTACTCATCATATATTCGCCCGGACCCAGCTGGCACCGCTGATTGACTGTTTGCCTTCACTAACCTTGCCCTCTCCTCTTTTGCAGAACACATAGTTTCGATAGTGGGTCACTCCATTGTCCACCAGACAGCTGAAAGGGTGTCCATGCAGCCTCTGGGGTTCCACCTTGGATGTTTCAATCATGGCGTGGGCTTCCTATGGCTTGGTTTCCCAGGCATGGGGTAGTGGCATCTGTGGCTCCTCTTACACCAGCAAATACAGACTTATGCCCCACCTCCTGTTCTGATAGTTCACCTTGAGGGGAATGACCTTGGAACAGTCTCTGACAAGCACCTCATCAACCAGATCAGAACGGAAATCTCCTGGGTAGCTCACAGCCTCCTCCACATGCTCTTTATCTGGTCCAACCTCATTCCTCTCTTCAAGTGGGTGGGTACTCGTCTCTGGGGCAGGGAGTTCAAGAAGGTCAACAGGCAGATTGGCATCAACATCCTGCATGGTGGGGGACGGTAGATCAAACATGCATGGGCACACTCCCTATTGCCTGGATATTTCTGTACCTATCTGACTCTGGATTGGACTTGTCCCTTAATGATTTAGATGAGACTTTCGAAGCCGTCCTTCGGTCCAGCACCCAGCAAGGCTCAGCCATTTCTGGGCTCTGCGGAAAGGTTCCCTTAGTGGGGGGCACATGAAAGGTGAGCCTGCATGTACCCATGGCACTTACCCAAGCCAAGCCACAAGTGCATGCAGACTATGAGCAAAAGGGGTGGGGCGCCTTAGCTGCCACCAAGGAGGGGCATCCCGGTGAGTCCCTATACATGATGGCCGCCCAGCGCAGGCGGTCCTCTGAAGCAGCATGGCAAGGCCCTTTGTATAGGGGTGGGCCCAGCTCAGTTTGGCAAGGTGGGTCCCCAGCCCCCGCGATGGGCTGGCTTGACAGCAAGGGAGGAGGGTATGTTGCATACTGGCTTGGGTGACTAGATCAGGAACCTCACCCTGCTGTACATATGTTGCATGCGTATATATTTGTATTGATTATGTTGATCTAGTAATAAAGCTGTGGCCATGTTTTTCCCACAGTTGTTGAGTATGGTGTTCATTGGGCCTAAGAGAAAGAGAGCAAAGAGATTATGTTCAGGAGAGGGGCGGACATAAGTACCGCCTGCCTATGTTAGTACAAGGGGCCGAGTGCGAGTGTGACGGTTCTGCTGCTTAATATGGTGGCAGGCCCATCTGCCCCCTCTCCCTGCTTCTCAGATGGGGCTGGGATCTCACCATTGTTACGGCAGGAAAAGTTCCTGTCATGGGGCTAACTATCATGACAAGTGTCACCACACACCCTGGTGAGATCTCAGCCCCCATTATAAGCAGGCCGAGCAGAGCAATCCTCCTTTTCAGATCATCTGCTTTTCCACCCCGTCCACCCTTCATGGTTTTGCCCTAGATGGGTCTGTATAGCTTGTGACGCAGTGGCAACAGCAGAAGCCATGGAAACTGATACTGACCCTCTGGTTAGTTCAGGTACTGCAAGAAAAGACAGAGTTTTCCACTCTCAGCATAACTTACAGGCAACCAATCAGCTCACCTCAGGGGAGGAGAGAAGCAGAGCTATGGATTGGGCACGCCCTAGTAGGAGACAGGCTTCCCAGAACAGGGACCCCTTGTTAAGTAGAGAGAGGGAAGACACAGATGGATGGAGAATCGGAACAGGAAGAGGAAAGGGAATGAGAAGGAATGGAGAAGTGAGCACTACAAACGGATTGAGAAGGAAAGGTGGTTTGAATCCACAAGAGAGAAGGCAGAAGGCATTGGGAAGGCAAGAAGCTCTTTTGATTGCAGAACCCTTTGACCCTGCTACAGAAACACTGCCCAGCTGCAACAGAAGGAAAGCTGATTTTGAACCAGGAGTAAAGCCTACGTTGTGGGGAAACAGTTTTTACCCTTGGAGAGAAAGGCACGCTGGCAAGGCATTTTCTGACCGGTCTCATTCTAAGGTACCTGCTGCTCTTAATTCCTTTCATAAGTTTTACCAGTCAGAAAGAGAGAATCCTGATTTTAGAGTACAGGATAGTTCCAGGCAATGTGAAAGATGTTGGTTACAGCCTGAAAGCTCTCTAAATAAGCCAAGCTTTTCTCAGCCTGTAATTCCTGCTTTTAACAAGCAAGCTGACGAAAGAAACCCAGCCAAATTGTTTACAAAGAGATTAGGCTATACTGATACTGAAGGTCCTACCTTTGAAGCTTTTCTTAAAAGCAGAGCTTGTGCAAAGGAACCTCTGATTACACCACTCACTAACGGAGATAAGTGGGGGAGGGGTAACTCCACCACGGGTACAGACTGCCTAAACAGGGAGAGCAGTGTTTGCTTACCAGGAGCAGATAATTACCTGCCCAAGCCAGGAGAAGATTTACCCAATAGTCCTGCTAGGAGACAGGCAGAGCAACTCCTGAGTGAATTTAGACAATTCTTGAATAAAAGAGCTGTTTCAGAAGAAGCTAGCATTCAAGCAGGGAGTAATCCTGGAATAGGAATTCCCACATCGGCTCCACGGCCCATGCTTGAAATTAACCAGCCGATGGACTGCTCGATTGGGCTAATTGAGAAAACTGATAAATGCAAAGCTTGAATGTTTATACCTGACAGTTGATTCTGGTTATGCTAACCCAGAATATATGAAAAGCATATGAAAAGAAATTCTGTTCTGAGCAATTGAAAGGGAAGCTTATTGAAGTTTGAAATAAGCTGGACTGTATCCTAATTGCAAGAGAAACAACATTATTTCTTACCAAAGCATTTTTGTGAAAACAGCACAGAGAAGACACATGAGGTAATGTGTTTTCCTCAGAGAAGCATAAGTTGAAGCACAGCATTGAAAGCCTTTGTTTTGTATAATTCCTGATTGCTTAACCTTCTCACCTGTTCCTGACCACCAAGGAGCGGGGAAAATAAAATCCTTGTGAATATAAATTTTCTTGTTCCCGACTTTAATTGGCCCCCACAACTACACAAGGCCCATCCCTCCTTAACCCTCAAGGTTAGGGAGTGGGTGTAAGGGTGACAAGCTCTGCACTCGTTGCAGCTGGATAAGCTATCACAAGTGCATACAAAGTACAAGCAAAAGGAGTAGGGCGCCCTAACTGCCACCAAGGCAGGGCGCCCCGGCGAGTCCCCATACACAACGGCCGCCCAGTGCAGGTGGTCCTCTGAGGCAGCACGGCAAGGCATCTTGTATGGGGGTGGGCCAAGCTCAGTTTGGCAAGGCAGGCTCCCAGCACCCATGGCAGGCAGGAGGGCATGTCACATACTGGCTCAGGTGACTAGATCGAAAACTTTTGTTTTATTCTCCATTCCTTTCCTTATAATCCCTAGCATTCTATTAGCTTTCTTGGCTGCTGCTGCACACAGTGGATTTCAAATCCACTTCTTATCTTCCAATACTTATCTTCAAAAGCACTTAGGGCCTGATATTCAGCACCAGTGACTCGCAGTGCTAATGTGACTAGCCACCTGTGCTGAAACATTAAAATATGGATATTCAATACTGGGCTCATATTCAGCCCTGGCATTCAATATCTGGTTTTGCTGCACAAGCCGTTTGTTAACTGGGCAGCAGTAATATTGAGCCACTGTCCGGTTAGTGATACACAGCAAACGTTAGGCCATGGTTTCCTGTGCCTGACCTTCACCACATATCGCTAACTGAGCAGCGGCTCAATATTGCCACTGCCTGGTTAGCGAGTGATGCCACCTCTATTCCACCCCAGAACACCCCCGACACAAACCAATGCTAAGGGGTCAGCATTAAGGCATGTAGAGCCGGCAGCTGCGGATATTCAGCGGCACTAACCATATTAGAGCCGCTGAATATCCTGTTCACCATGATTAAAGTGGTTAACAGTAATGCTAACCACTTTGAATATTGGGCCCTTAGATCTTTTTCCTGTGTGGTGGCTCTTAATGTTGAATCTTGCATCGAGTAGCTATGGTTTGGATTGTTCTTCTCCAAGTACATGACTTTGTACTCATCTGCATTAAATTGCATCTGCCTTTTGGATGCCCAGTCTCCCACTTTCTCAAGGTCCTCTTGCAATTTTTCACAATCTTCTGGTAATTTAACAATTTTTTTATAATTTTTGTGTCATCTGCAAATTTCATCACTTCACTCATTTCCATTTCCAGCACAGATCTCTGGGGTACTCCACTATTTATCTTTCTCCCTTGAGAAAATGTAACATTTAGCCCTATCTCTATTTTCTGTCTTTTAACCAGTTCCCAATCCACGATAGGACCCTGCTTCCTATCCTATGACTTTTTAGTTTCCTCAAGAATCTCTCATGAGAGACCTTGCCAAAGGCTTTATGAAAATTCAGATACACTATATCCACCGACCAATCTTAATCTACCTGTTTATTGGCACCTTCAAAAAAATGTGGCAGATTGGTAAGACAAGACTTTCCTTGGCTAAATCCATGTTGGCTTTTTCACATTAAACCATGACTATCTATATATTCAGTAATTTTGTTCTTTATAATGGTTTATACCATTTTGCCTGGTATTGACATCAGGCTCACCAGTCTGTAGTTTCCTGTCTGACCTCTGAAACCCTTTTTAAAAACTAGTGCTATGGTGGCCACTCTCCGATCTTTAGGTATTATAGATAATTTTAATGATACGTTACAAATTTACTAATACTAGGTCTACAATTTCTTTTTGAGTTCTTTCAGCACTCTGGGAGGTATAATATCTGGTCCAGAAGATTTACTACTCTTTAGTTTGTCAAATTGTCCTATTACTTCTTCCAGATTCACCAAGATTTGTTTCAATTCCTCTAATTCATTATCTATAAATATCATTTCTGGCATTGGCATCTCTTCCCTATATCTTCTTCAGTAAAGACATAAGCAAAGAATTCATTTAATCTCTCTGCTATGGTCTTTCCTCCCTTAGTGCCCCTTTTATTCCTCTATCATCTAATGATCCAACTGACCCCCTCACAGGTTTTTGCTTCAAATTTACCTGAAAAAATTTCTATTATGAGTTTTTGCTACAACAGCAAGCATCTTTTCAAATATTTACTTTGCCTGTCTTATCAATGCTTTGCATCTAGGAGGTGCTGATAAGTCTTTGGCTTTGTAAAGAAAAAAAAAAAGCTACGGGTTTGAAAATATTTATTTACTCAACATATTCCCCTCTGAGCTCTACACACTTATTACTTCACTGCTCCAGCTTCTTCAAGTCCTTCAAATAAAACTCTGGTGGTTGCTCTGCAAACCACTCGTCAGCAGCTGATCCAGCCTCCTCAGTGCCTGAAAACTTTATTACCTATTCCCTAACATCAAAAAACACTTGAAGGGAAGAGTCAGAAGAGGCCAGGTCAGGTGAGTATGCCAGGTGATTCAGCACTTCAAAGCGGAGATCAGCCAATTTCTGCTGCATGATGACTGCAGTGTAGGGAGAGGCATTGTCCCACAGAAACAAGACACCTTTTAAAAGCTTTCCTTGACATCTGGAGACCAGTTCCCGCTTCAGTTTGTCCAGAAGTGAAATATAGTAGTTTGTCGTGATGGTTGCATCCTTTTCCAGGTAATCAAGAAGCAAAATTCCAACTTTGTCCCAGAAGGCAGACACCATCACCTTGCTTGCTGATTTCTGAGTCTTGAACTTCTGAGGATGTGGGGAACCACTGTGTCTCCAATATCTGGATTGTTCTTTGGTCTCTGGATCATACATATGGATCCAAGTTTCATCCATAGTGACAAGATGATCCAAAAATCCCGCAGCATTCCTATGAAATTGGTCAAAAATGGCATGTGAAGCAACCACTCAGTCACACTTCTGGTCAGCATTGAGGCATTTGGGAACCCATTTGTCTGAGAGCTTCCCCATGTCTAAAATATCATGGATGATATAGCCCACATGTTCTCAGGATATCTTCAGTGTCTCTGTTATCTTTTTAACTGATATTCTTCA
Organism: Ichthyophis bannanicus; assembly: GCA_033557465.1. Taxonomy (NCBI): domain Eukaryota; kingdom Metazoa; phylum Chordata; class Amphibia; order Gymnophiona; family Ichthyophiidae; genus Ichthyophis; species Ichthyophis bannanicus. Next base: position 600,591,225 of record CM066031.1, on the reverse strand, counting down.
ATCGTCCAGGATCATGGAATGAACGACATCCATGTTTTCTGGAATTGTCACCTCACTTGGTCTCCCAGGACGTTTTTCATTTCAGTGCTGAAATATCCTGTCCTAAACTTAGCAACCCAGAGTAGAGTAGAAAGGACACTTAGCAACCCACTGTAGAGTAGGAAGGACACATCACCTAATGTAACCGTAGATTTGTTTGGCCAAGTTCCCTTTTAAGAAAAGATATTTCATCACTAATTCATCACTAATTCGGCATTTTGTCATAAAATCTCCATTGTTTTGTGACACTCTGGCTTCAGACCTAAAGGAAAAAAAGTATATGAGTTACAATCATGAAAATTTGGCCAGTCATATTCAAAACAATGACATTCATAGTAACATAGTGTATGACAGTAGATAAAGACCAGTCTGGTCCATCTATTCTTCCCAACAAAGTGGCAAGAGTAGGTGCATGATATAGTTATTTTTAATTAAAATGTAGGAAAATAGAGAAAGCCAAAGACTTTTCAGCAACCCACTCATAACTTGCGAGTGCATATGTTGTTTCCTGTTTTCTTAATTCAAATCTTTTTCAGTTTATTGAAAGATGATTTTTTGGCTTTAACAGCCTAGCTCACCTCACTCTTAAATCATGCTGGCAGTCGTTTGGCCTTCCTTTCACCTTTTTTAAAACATGGAAAACATCTGGTCTGGGCTTCCAAGATGTTATTTTTAAACAATATCAGTGGTGTAAATTCTGCCTGAGCAGCCCCTGCAGTGCAGAGGGGCCCAGGCAAGAAGGGAGCTCATGCATCTCAGCAACCCTGCACTGCAATTCATGAGGCAGAGTGAGGAAAACAAGATTTACTTAGAATTTTGCTGCGTGCTGTCTCCCATTCTCTTAAGAGAGCCCAATCCTTCCTGAACTTCGATTGCATTTTGTTCATTAATATTTTTAATACATGTTCTAAATAAACGCTAGTGCATTTTACCCAATATATATACTGTATATATATACAGTATATTGTAATAGAGCTGAAGCTAGTGAAGCTATGAACTTAGGAAAAAATGCTGTTTTTCATAAAACAACTGACTTGCAGAGGGTGCAATTACCTAGCAGTACAGCTAGAGGGAGCAGGCACGAGCCTGCAGATGCTGAGCTGACACACCCAGGTACTGATGAAGCAGAAACTAATCATAACATAAGAACATAAGAACATAAGATATGCCATACTGGGTCAGACCAAGGTTCATCAAGTCCAGTATCCTGTTTCCAACAGTGGCCAATCCAGGTCACAAGTACCTAGCAGTTTCCCCAAAAGACACAGGTTCCACAATGCTTGTACTGGGTCAAGCATTGATATCCTGGGTCCCTTCTTAATAATGGTTTATGGACCTTTCCTCCAGGAACTTGTCCAAACCTTTTTTAAACCCAGCTACACTAACATCCTCCGGTAACAAATTCCAGAGTTTGATTACACGTTGAGTGAAAAAATATTTTTTTTTATTAGTCTTAAATAGTTTACCCTGTAGCTTCATTGCATGTCCCCTAGTCTTTCTATATTCTGATAAGGTAAACAATCGATCTACGTTTACCTGTTCCACTCCGTTCATTAATTTATAGACTTCTATCATATCTCCCCTCAGCCGTCTCTTTTCCAGGTTAAAGAGCCCTAACCTTTTTAGCCTTTCTGCATAGGAGTATCCTTCCATCCCCTTTACCATTTTGGTGGCTCTTCTCTGAACCTTTTCTAAAATCGCTATATCCTTTTTAAGATACGGCGACCAGAATTGCACACAATATTCAAGGTGCGGTCTCACCATGGAACGATATATAGGCATTATAATATCTTTAGTTTTATTTTCCATTCCTTTCCTTATCATACCTAGCATTCTATTTGCTCTCTTGGCCGCCGCTGCACACTGGGCCGAGGGTTTTAACATGGTATCCACAATGACGCCTAAATCTTTTTTCTGGGTGGTGGTTCCTAATGTGGAACCTTGCATCGTGTAACCATAGTTTGGGTTGTTCTTCCCTAAGTGCATAACCTTGAACTTGTCCACATTAAATTTCATCTGTCATTTTGATGCCCAGTCTTCCAATTTATCAAGATCCTCTTGCAATTTTCCACAATCCTCTTGGGTTTTAACTACTTTAAATAGTTTTGTGTCATCTGCAAATTTGATAACCTCACTCGTTATTCCACTTTCCAGGTCATTTATGAATATGTCAAAAAGCAGCGGACCCAGCACAGATCCCTGGGGTACACCACTATTCACCTTTCTCCATTGGGAAAATTGGCCATTTAGCCCTACCCTCTGCTTTCTATCTTTTAACAAGTTCCTGATCCACAATAGTACACTGCCTCCTATCCCATGACTCTTTAGTTTTGCCAAAAGTCTCTGATGAGGGACCTTGTCAAAGGCTTTCTGAAAGTCCAGATACACAATATCAACTGACTCACCTTTGTCCACCTGTTTATTCACTCCTTCAAAAAAACATAACAGATTAGTAAGACAAGATCTTCCTTGTCTAAAGCCATGTTGGCTGTCTCCCATTAGGTCATGACTATCTACATGCTGAGTAATTTTATTCTTTATAATGGTTTCTACCATTTTTCCCGGTACTGATGTCAGGCTCACCGGTCTGTAGTTTCCCGGATCACCCCTGGAACCCTTTTTAAAAATTGGTGTTACATTGGCGATCCTCCAATCTTCAGGTATTAGAGATGATTTTAATGATAGTTCACAGATTGCTAATAGCAGGTCTGCAATCTCATATTTCAGTTCTTTCAACACCCTTGGATGTATACCATCTGGCCCAGGTGATTTGCTACTCTTCAGTTTATCTAATAGTTGTAATACATCTTCCCGATGTATCGATATTTCCTTCAATTCTTCTGCACCTTTAAATACCACTTCAGTCATGGGTAACATCCCTACATCTTCCTCAGTAAAGACCGAAGCAAAGAATTCATTCAGTTTCTCCGCTATCGCCTTGTCGCCTCTCAGTGCTCCTTTAACCCCTTTATCATCTAATGGACCAACTCAGGAAACTCAAGGGAAAAATGGCTTTATAAGCAGGGCTCTGCAGGAAGAAAGCAGAGAGAGCCCCGGCTGGAGGGTGAGCCATGCCTAGAGAGAGGCCTACGCATAGAGAGAAGCTCTGAGAAAGGATCTGGAAAAGAACCCAAGGATACTGGGAAGAAAGGACCTGATAGAGGAACCTCCTATACTGTAAGGCAGAGAAGCTTGGAATCCTTACGTGGCAGAGCTAAGCTCCAGGGAGGACAAGCCCAGCCAAGAAAGCTCCAAGAAACAGTCTTCAGGAAAGACGGTATCAGAAGGAGAGTGCCTGGTAGGGAGAATACCAGTGGCACAGACTTCAGGGATCCAAGGTACAGTGATACTTTATTTCTCACAAGGAAGCCAGGTCCTAGAAAGACTTATAACTCAGATAGCAATACTGAGAGGAAAGAAGGCTGGCAGAAGTTTTGGAAGCCACTACAGAGAGGCATAGGAACAAGCCATACCACTTGTTTGCAAAACCCAGAACTGCCAGGCTGGAAACTAGGAAAGAGAACTACTGAACTGCAAACTATTTCAGCCAGGGAAAGGTCAGGTATAGAAGAAAGCACGGCTGAGCTGGAACCCATGCAGATTGAGCTTGGGGAACCAGAGCCGTTGATGCATGAAGAACTAATGGACTGTTCGATGTGTATTGCCGAAAGCCTAGAGTCTCTCCCCGAGCTGTAATTACCAGAACATGCTTTAACAATATCTTTTGCTTGTGTTGAGCTAAAGAAGAGCTTGTTTATTTGTTTTACTACAGTGTTGAAAAACCTTTGTATTTTACGAGGAACTGTGAAGCTCTCATAACAGGTTTCTTGCTCTGTAATTACTTTGGCATAAACCTGAAAATAAGGTAAATTCTACTTTTGGTTTCTTAGTGAACCTTAGTGCTAAAGGGGAATAAAAACCTTTTGTTTGACCGTACACACGGCGTACACAACTCACTGCTTTAAGAAGAAGGACTACAAGGACCATGATCCCTCTGGTCCAGAAAGGTTTCCTACTTCTACAAAATAATTAAATGTCCAACTTGTCCCTTCAGCAAGCTTCCAGCAGGGGGCGTGTCACAAGGCTCTGCCAAGATATATGGAAGACAACATCATGGCCAACTGACTGGAAAAGATCTGTGTTTATACCAATACTAAAGAAAGGTGATTCAACTGACTGTGAAAATTATCGCACAATCGCTCTAATCCCACATGCCAGCAAGATTCTACTGAAGATTATTCAAAAGAGACTACAACCATACCTGGAACAAGAACTACCTGAAATGCAAGCAGGGTTCAGGAAAGGGCGAGGAACAAGAGACATCATTGCGGATGTGAGATGGATCCTTGAAAAGACTAAAGAATACCAAAAGGATATCTATTTGTGCTTTATCAACTATAGCAAGGCTTTTGACTGTGTAAACCATGAGAAACTCTGGGCCACATTAAGAAGCATGGGTATACCAGAACACCTGATCGTTCTCTTGCGCAATCTGTACATTGATCAAGAAGCAACAGTTCGAACGGAACAAGGAGAAACAGAATGGTTTAAAATAAGCAAAGGTGTAAGACAAGGCTGCATACTTTCCCCCTACCAGTTTAATTTATATGCAGAACAAATCATCAGAGAAGCAGGATTGTATGAAGACAACAGAGGTGTGAAGATTGGTGGAAGACTCATCAACAACCTTCGCTATGCTGATGATACCACATTACTGGCTGAAAGTGACGATGATCTGAAACATTTGCTTCTCACAATCAAAGAACATAGTCTCAAAATGGGCCTGCACCTTAATGTAAAGAAGACAAAGATCATGACAACTGGCATAATCAACAGGTTCATCGTTGAAGGAGAAGAAATTGAAATTGTGAACAACTTTAACCTACTTGGATCAACTATCAATAAAGAAACAACAAGCAGTCAAGAAATCAGACGACGCATTGCTCTTGGCAGAATGGCTATGAAAGACCTAGATAAGATTCTCAAGAGCAGAGATGTCTCTCTCCATACAAAGATTCGACTTGTTCAAGCCATGGTATTTTCAATAACATCATATGGATGTGAAAGCTGGACAGTGAAAAAGATAGACAGGAAGAAAATTGATGCCTTTGAATTATGGTGCTGGCGGCGAATACTGTGTATACCATGGACTGCCCGAAGAACAAACCAGTCGGTACTAGAGGAGATCAAACCTAAGCTTTCTTTAGAAGCTCAGATGACAAGACTTCGACTTTCATACTTTGGACACATCATGCGAAGAGAGAGATCATTAGAGAAAGACATTATGCTTGGCAAGATAGAAGGTCAACGCAAAAGAGGAAGGCCAGCAATGAGATGGATCGATACAATAACATCAGCTACGGGTACCAGTCTGTCAACAATGAGCCGCCTGACTGAAGACCGAACACAATTTAGGATAGCTATCCAGAGGGTCGCCATGAGTCGACTCCGACTCGACGGCACTTAACAACAACATATATATATATATATATTGTCACGCCCATAGCCCCTTACAGCAGTGTGGAGGGGCGTGCTTGTTATAGCAGATTCCACCACTTCAGCAATGTACCTGACTGACTGACTTTGACGTGCACCATGGGAAAGGTAGTCCAGTCAGGTTACACTTAACTTTTAGGCAGAAAAACACTCTTTTGTAGTTGGTCGAGAGTTAAGGCATTGACAGAATTTATTTATGAGGTAAACGCAAATAAGGTTCACAAATTGTCACCTATTGGATTTCTTCTCCAGAATTATATTTAGTACAACAGGATGTAACTGAACTTAAGCACAAACAGCTTGTAATGTCTTTCAATGCAAAGCAGAAAGTACTTTCTACAGCCACTGCTAGCAAACGTGCCTAGCAGTGCTGTTTAAAACAAAACCAAGAATATCAGCTTCACATAAACAGCTCTCTTTTTCTGTTCCAAAAGAAACTTCCTAAAACCACCATGAGTACGGCATAAGGTCTGCACTGCACTGACTTCAGCTGGTCAATGAGCAAACAATTAAGCAGCTGCAGATATTCTCAGCACAAGTATTTTCCTTTTCAAAGAACATTTTCACTTCACACACAGGCTCTCTAGGGTACTGGATTCTGGAAAGTTCCCTTATGATGTATTCCCTCTCTGGACTTCTTTGTGCTTGGCAGTTTGGCATAAAGAACAGTCCATGTATGAATCATCCTCTTCCAGAACTAATTCCTGTTCTCCTAGCTGCATGGGTTCTACGTCTGGCTCAGAGGGCTTAGGTGATTGCCTCCCATCAGAACAAATGCTGTCTCCAGCAAATCTGTAATGCTCCCCATCAGACAGGCTTCCACAACTCATACCTGGGTCAAGGCTTGGTTCAGTGATTCCTCCCTCATATTCTGGCCAGCATGTATCTGAGCTTCCTGTCTTGTCCTCCAGCATGGGCTCTCGGTTCTCAGGGCTTCAGCTCCATTTCTACTCCAGTAGGTGTTCCTACTCCTTCTCCTCTCTCTCTTTTCTCTCCTCTCTCTCTTCTCTCCCCCTTCTGAATATTCTGTCCTAGCTTTAAACCTCCCAGGCTCTAGCCCTGCCCTTTCTCCTCTCAGGTGTTGCAAATCAGTCTGCCTCTTGGCAGCTGAGCAATTGGGAAAGTCCATGACGTAAGGGTTCCTTACTCTGAGCTTGCTTTCCCCCTCTTTCTCACCACTAGGGACACTCTGCAACCTATTGCAGCCTGGTACAATCTGGTTTCTTGGTACAACTGAGGTTTTGTATCTCTGACCTGGCAATACAGGTCCTTTGATAAGGGTAAATTCCCCCTATTTATCCTTGTTTCCTGGGCCCTGATAAGCTTCCTTATCACAATATATATATATATATATATATATATATAATCTATTTAAATCCCTCCCTACCCACCCCAGCTACAAACATCCCATGTGAGAATTCTTGCTTTATAGGGCAACTCCCTAATTAGCTTAATTAGCTACACACAGGGGCATAGTACCATGCTATTAGAGCACATATATAAGAGGTTAATTGCTGTTCCTCTAAAAGGACACCTGAGGAAAAGTTAGGATCTTTGGTAGGTCTCTCTCTTGTACTTCAACAGGTACCAAAGTTCCATCAACTAAACAATGGCTGGGAAATATCGTATTACTAATGCTGTTACTCCCATTACAGCTTTTACCTCTGTCCAGACAGAGATCCCAATGCCAGTTGAAGGACTGGTTCCATGTGCAGGATGCCAGGAAACAAGTGAAGGAGCTCAGAGAAGAGGTGGTGAGCCTGAGGGGCATTTGAGACAGTGAGACGTACATTGATGAGATGCTTCTTGAAACATCCAAGCTGTCCGACAGAGGTTAAGATGGGAGGCTACAGAATGAAAAGAGTTTGCAAGAGTCACCAGAGTCTGCAAAATCAACAATCCAACTCCACCAGCCCTTGAACTGAAGAACCAGTATGCAGTCCTGGAAGTGGAAGAGGTGAAAACATTCCAAGAAAGGGAAGAACCAGAACTCAAGCACCCTAAAGTTGTAGAATCAATGCCCACAAGGAAGTGAAAGGTACTGGTTATTGGCGACTCTCTTCTGAGGGGTACTGAGGCATCCATCTGCCAACCAGACTTGATGTCCAGAGAGGTATGTTGTCTGCCAGGTACCAAAATCCGAGATGTAATGGAGAATTTGCCGAGACTCATCAATTCTACTGACTATTATCTGATATTGCTCATACATGTTGGCACAGATGATACTGCTAGATATCCCTCTGAGCATATCAAAAGTGACTTCATGGATCTGTGACAGAGGGTGAAGCAGATAGTTACGCAGGTGTGTCCTCTTCAATCCTCCCTGTTGAGGGTAAAGTCTAAGGCAGAGAAGCTCACATTGTGGCGTTGAATGAATGGCTGTGTGGATGGTGTCATCAATAGCATTTTGGTTTCCTGGACCATGGGATGATCTTCCAAGGGCTGCAGAGCAGAGATGGTGTCTATCTGTTCAAGAAGGGGCGAAGTGTCTTCTGCTGCAGACTGGCTAACCCACTGAAGAGGGCTTTAAACTAGATTCTTTAGGAATGGGTGATAAAAGCTCCTACAGTAGGTAAGTGAAACATTAAATACCTCTGTAGAAACAGGTAAAGGAGGCAACATCTGGAAAGCAGTGTGTATAAATGCCCGTAGCATGGGAAATAAGATCCTAGATGTTGAGGCTTTAATGGAAGAGGCTGACTTGGATTTAGTGGCGGCTCAAAGACAGCCATGACTGGGATGGAATTATACTGGGCTATACTTTATTTGGGAAGGACAGGGCAGGCAGAAGGGGAGGAGGAGGAGTGGCACTATATGTAAAAAAAAATATTAAAGCTATAGAATTACAGGGCTTCAAAAGGAGCGAGGAAACAGGGAAAGGAAATCCATTTGCATTGATGTGATATGCAGATCTCCCTCACAGGGAGAAGTGGACATGGATTTAATAGAAGACATATGAAATATTGCCATGAAAAGAGAAGTGTTACTGACAGGTGATTTCAATATGCTGGATGTTGATTAGCACACCCCTGCTGTAGAGCTGTGTGAACCCAGGAGCTTCTGGGTCGCCAGGAGTCAGGACTGACTCAAAGGCACACATTGCATTTTTGCTGTAGTGCTATCTAGAAGTAAGGAGATCCCAGATTCTCTACAGGGAGAACTATTCTGGCAACTGGTAACACAACCCACATATGAAGGGGCAATACTGGACTTGGTGCTTAGCAATCAGGAAAGTGTTTCTGATGTGATAGTTGAAGATCATCTCGCATCCAGTGATTATGAGGCAGTGTGGTTCAGTATTAGAACTAGGGCTAATAAAATCCATTCAAAAGCGAGGATCTTAGACTTTAGGAAAACTAACTTTGCCAAGATAGGCCAATATGTCAAAGAGTCATTAATGGGATGGGAACAGCTGGGGGATGTAGAAAAGCAATGGGCAAAACTGAAAGGGGATATTTTAAGGGCAACAAACCTTTTTAGAGAGGTAAAAGAGAGGTTAGAGAAGTAAAATAATGTAAAAGGAAAAGGAGGCCACTATGGTTCTCAAAAGAAGTAACTGAAAATGTAAAGAAAAAGAGGGAGGCCTTCATGAAATACAAAAGATCAGAGAAAGGAAGCATCTATATTAGGAAAAACTTAGAGAAGCTAACAAAGTAGTCAGGAAAACAAAGAAACAAAAAGAAGAAGAAATAGCCAATGCAATAAAAAGGAGGAATAAGACATTTTTCAAATATGTTAGTGAGAGAAGGAAGCGCAAAAGTGGTATTGTCAGAGTCAAGGGTGAAGGGGAGGAATATGTAGACGCTGATGAAGACAAAGCAGAATTACTTAACAAATATGTCTGTTCTGTGTTCACAGATGAAGGACCAGGAGCAGGACCTCAGAAAACACCCACAAATAGGAAAAGAAGTGACAGGGATCTTGAATGATTTTCAGAAGACTGTGTTCATGAGGAACTAGCTAAACTAAAAGTAGACAAAGCGATGGGACCAGATGGGATACATCTGAGAATAATGAAGGAGGAGTGGCCTAGTGGTTAGGACAAGGTACTTCGGGCCGGAGGGCCGGGGGTTCAAGTCCCACCTGGGGACAGCAATCTCAGGCCGGAGGGACTGGGATTTCTAGTCCTATAGGCACTCCTTGTGGTCTTGGGCAAGCCACTTAACCCTCCATTGCCCATGTTCCCTGTAAGTATTAGCGTATGTGTGTCATATCCCCTCGTGTTAAATGTATCTCCCAATTGACCGCTTTGACCCGGTGAAAAGCGGGATATAAATACAGCTAAATAAATAAATAAATAAATAAACTTGGGGACATTCTAGCAACTCCACTGACTGACCTTTTCAATGCTTCTTTAGAGTTGGAAGTGGTCCTAAAGGACTGGAGGAAGGCACATGTGGTCCCTTTATACAAAAGTGGAAGTAAGGATGAGGTTAAAAACTACAGGCCAGTTAATCAAACTTCTGTGGTAAGTTATTGGAAACGCTGCTAAAAGAGAGGATAGTGAGGTTTCTGGAGTTCAATAGCTTGCAGAATCCGAGGCAGCATGGGTTTACCAGAGGCAGGTCTTGTCAGACCAATTTGATTGATTTCTTTGACTGGGTGACCAGGGAGTTGGACCGAGGGAGAGCTCTAGATGTGGTGTACTTAGATTTCAGTAAAGCCTTTGCCACTGTTCTGAACAGGTGACTTATGAACAAACTGAGCACCCTAGGGATGGACCCTAAAGTGACTGTCTGGGTTAGAAACTGGTTGAGTGGGAGGCGACAATGGGTACTGGTAAATGGAGCTCACTCTGAGGAGAAGGCGGTTACCAGTGGTGTACCGCAGGGATCTGTCCTTGGTCTGATTCTTTTTAACATCTTTGGTAGTGATATTGTGGAAGGGCTGTTGGGTAAGGTTTGCCTCTTGCGGATGATACTAAAATCTACAATAGAGTAAACACACAGGAAGGAGTAGATAACATGAGGAGGGATCTAGCTAAGCTTGAAGAATGGTCTAGAATTTGGCAGCTGAGATTTAATGCTAAAAAATGCAGACTCGTGCATTTGGGCTGCAAAACTCCAAGGGAGCACACAGTATAGGGGGTGAAGTACTTCTATCCACAAAAGAAGAGTGAGACCTGGGCATGATTGTTTCTGATGATCTTAAGGTGGCTAGACAGGTAGAAAAGGTGACAGTGAATGCCAGATGGATACTGGGGTGCATAGGGAGAGGAATGGTTAGCAGAAAAAAGGATGTAATAGTGCCACTGTATAAGTCTCCGGTGCGATCTCATTTGGAGTATTGTGTGCAGTTCTGGAGATCGCACCATCAAAAGAACATAAACAGGATGAAGATGGTGCAGAGAGTGGCTACTAAAATGGTTAGTAGTTTTCATTATAAAGCATATGAAGACAGACTTAAAGATCTTAATATGTATACATTAGAGGAAAGGCGGGATAGATAAGATATGATAGAGATGTTTAAATATCTCCATGGTATAAATGCATAAGAGGAGAGCCTCTTTCGTTTGAAAGCAAACTCTGCTACAAGGGGATATAGGATGAGGGTGAAAGGAGATAGACTCAGGAGTAATATGCAGAGATATTTCTTTATGGAAAGAGTGATAGATGTGTGGAATAGTCCCCCAGTGGAAGTAGTAGAGACTAGGACAGTATCTGAATTCAAAAAAGCATGGGACAAACACAGAAGATCTCTAAAGGGAAAGAAGGGCCTATAGTATTTGATATGGAAGGGCAGACTAGATAGGTCATGCAGTCTTGTCTGCCATCATTTTTCTATGTTTCTGCGATCTTTCTATACGTGGCTGGCAGGCCACAAGAGTTTCCAGGCCTTTCATACAGTATTATACCTAACCTTGGCTATGCACACTGCTCTGTAACATTGGCTAAATTAAAGAAAAAATAAAATGCAATTTCTATCTAGCTGTCTTCTTTCCTCTAGGCTGTAGAGGGTGCTGTGGAAACCTTTCTGCCTTGCCCTCATTTTCATCCAGGCTTTTCTTATTTGCTGGACCTTCTCTCTTTGGAACCTGGCCTATTGCCCTGGTGCGCTTCTGGCCCTTTTGTCTGCTGTTGCAGTTCCCCTCCTCCAGACTGATACAGTTTTCTGTTTTCTTTTCCATATACAGTTTGTTATATGCAGAAGAAATTATTGAAGAAATGACAAACACATAACTATAATTTCACATGCAGCCCACTGTTCTGAATTGTTGTGTTTGCAGTGAGGATTATATGAGCTTGAGTTCCTTGGTTCTTTTGTTTCCTTCAATTTAATTCCTTTGTCGCTATCACTAAAACTGTTCAGTCTTTTGAGTTCATCCACTTTCCCTGCTGATCCTCTCCCATCTTATTTGGTGAAGGATCCATGGCTTAGACTGTAACTTTATATTCTGGGAATGGTGAAAACTAGTCTTGAAACCAGATTAGTCCCATGTTGCTAGAAGGAAGCCAAGATCTGCCCTATTTTAAAGCCAATCTTGATCCACTGGTATTAGCTCACTTTTGGCCAGTATCTAATCTGCCTCTTATCTTTTTAAATAAACTAGAGAGTTCTGTTGCAACAACTTTATTTTATTTATTTATTTATTTAACATTTCTTATATACCGTGCTATTCATTATCAGTGCGGTGTACAGTAAAACAGAAACCTTATACCGTGCAGTAGGACCGCATGGTATTTACATTGAACCGGATGTAGAACTTGGAGTTAACTGGAGAAACATATCTACATTTTATTTACAGTGAAGTCCATGTTACAGGCTAAAATCTATTCAGGACTAATCGTGCTAGTTGTCTCTTATCTTGTCAGGTATGCCGTTGGAGGGCTCTAGGTGGTTGATGGTGATGCTCTTTAGTTGGTTTCTATAGCTGGATTCTGGATAGTGTCTTATAAACAAATGATGTTTCAGTGCTTTCCTGAATTGGGTCAGGCTGGTAATGACTCTCATGTCTGTGGGGAAGGCATTCCAGGCTCTGGGTGCGTAGATCGTGAAGGCCCTGTTGGAAGTTTTTTCGTGCATGTTGTCAAGAATTATTTTTTCGTGCACGCTGTCAAGAATTATTTTTAAAAATCTCTTGTTCCTCATCCTTATCAGGTTTTTGTCTACAGCACTACGCTGAGATGATGTTGACAGCACACTTTGAATTAACTCAGAACTAAGCTGGACCTTTTATTGGTCTCCCTTGACCACAGTGCTGCATTCAGTTTGGCAGATCATGACTTACTGTTGTGCTAATTGCACGCTTTGTATTTGGGTGATGGTACTCTTGAGTAGTTTCAGTCTTTTCTTTCTTCACAATTTTCATCTTTCGTACCACTTAATTGTGGTGTATTGCAAGAATCTATCTGGGCCCTATGTTGTTAATTTTTCTTTCTTCATTACATGCTCTTGTTCAGGGTTTAGGCAAAGGTTGTTTTATTTATGCAGATGACATTCAGTAGTTGATTATGTTTGATTCAGAATCCCTAGATTTACTATCTTTGGCTGCATGTTTGGATACTGTTGCTAGCTGGTTACAGCTGAACTCAGAATACCTTTTTTTTTTTTTATTAGGTTTTAACAAAATACATTATATAAGATAATGCAGAGAAATAGATATGCCATCTTACAACAAAATTAGGAAAACACCAAAGGAAAAAAGAATATAAGAAGCAAACATTGATAAAGCCCACATTAAGAGAGCGCCAACTGTAACATTAAACTAGGAAACATGAACATCCATCTAGGATGAAAGCAATCAAGTCCCAAAGGACCACAGTACAGGAGGTAAATTATACATCACCAACCCCCCAGAGTCCTGCTTATCCATTAGAAATTTCTTTAGATGAGACACGTCCTGAAAAATATATGAAGCATTATCATATTTAATAACACATTTACATGGGAATCGTAAAAAAAACGAAGCCCCAATAGCCAACACACGTGGTTTAAGGGCCAAAAATTGCCGCCGACGCATCTGCGTAGGGCGAGAAACATCAGGAAATATATTTATCGACTGTCCGCAGAATTTAGACGACTTAACCTTAAAGAAAGCTTTTAAGATACGTTCTTTCGTCAGTAATGATGAAAATGTGACCAACAAAGTAGCACGCACAGAAATTAAGTCAAGGGAATCTTCCAAAAAAGCAGTAATGTTGATCACAGAAGGAACAATTTCATCCAGGTCTCCCTCAATAGGGTTCACTTTTTTAGAGGCGGCAGAAATATAATAAATCTGCCTAACATCAACAGGATCGGATATAGCTAAAATTTCCTTTAGATATTTATCTAAAAGAATTTTAGGTGAAAGTAAAGAAATCTGGGGAAAATTTAGAAATCGCAAGTTATAAGCCCGAATCAAATTCTCCAAGGTTTCTACCTTAGAGTGTAAAATTAGGGAGTCTTTAATTCCCAACACATTTACTGATTGAAGGGGAGAAACCTGGGATTCCAATTTGGCAACAACAGAATCGATCATAGACACATTCTTATCAAGCTGCTGTAACGAAACAGCAGCTTCCTGAGTATATTGGCATAAGGAGCCTACAGCGACCGATACCTTGGTATCGATACACTTTAAAGCTCCCCATAAATCTTTTAAGGTGACTTCCCCATCAGGGAGCAAAACCGGAAGTTCCACTACACCTTCTAAAGTCGGAAGGTGTACAGGAGTAGGTAAAGAGATTAAGGGGCTTGTTTACAAAGCCGCGGTAGTGGTTCGCGATCGCAGCCGCGGCCCCATTGAAATCAATGGGGCCGCGGCTCCGATTACGATCGCAAACCGCTACCGCGGCTTTGTAAATAAGCCCCTAAGTTATCAATTCTGCGGACATCAGAAGGTAACCCAGACGGTATACCATCCAACGGAACAGGACAAGGAGGAGGGGATCACCCACCCGGGCTTAGAGATGCCCCTTCGGGAGAAGATTGTGTCAGCGGTCTAGGTGCAAAATGCTTATCCAGAGGACCGGTTAACTTGCAATCCCCAGAACCGGCCTCCGGAGGCTTAGGCTGAGATTTACCCTTACGTTTACCCATAGTATGCTAATAGTAATAAACAGTGTAAACACTGCAAAACACAGGATAACCTCAATCAGCCACAAACCTCAGCAATTAAACAAAATAAAAAACTCCGAACACTCACCCAGGCACCGCGTGCGTCGCAGTTGCGTCGAAGGGGCGTCTAAGGGGCAAAAAATACCCCTTTAGACACGCCCCTTCAAACACGCACCGCAATCGCGGAGAAGAGCAAAGCAAACATATATACCCCGGAAGGTCCCACAGAGAGCGAGCTGCCCTGGGCACGCCTGCCCGGTAGAATCAGGAAGTACTGCAGTGTCGGGAGTCAGGTACAGGCACAAAAGCACATTAGCCCGATGGTCAGGGCCTCACCTCCACACACCAACAGAGCACTCCAACAAGATGTTGTCCAGGCGGTAGTTTTAAACCCCGGAAGGTCCCACAGAGAGCGAGCTGCCCTGGGCACGCCTGCCCGGTAGAATCAGGAAGTACTGCAGCGTCGGGAGTCAGGTACAGGCACAAAAGCACACTAGCCCGATGGTCAGGGCCTCACCTCCACACACCAACAGAGCACTCCCAAACTCAGAATACCTTTAATTATCTTTATTGTTGTGCCATATGTTCAAAGCCACATACAAACTGGAATACAAAAAAGATATTTTAGGACCATCAAAATGGGAGCAATTTTTTTATAATAAAGCTCATTATATGTCTCACCACAATCCTCATTGGTTCAAATTTTTTATGTTTTATTTTTTTATTGCTCAAAGTCTTTAAAATCAGTTCACTCTCTATACATAGTAAGCACTTATCTTTATATCATATGTTAAAAAATGTTCTCCCAGTAGACACTTATCTTTATATAGTATGTCAAAAGACATTCTCCCGACATAAATCCATGTTTCGAAAGACCAACAAAATCAGCTTTCTGCATCAAGGACTACTTCTCATAGCGTCCAGATTGCAGCATGCTTTTACTGTTCACTTCTTATCTTGACTGAAATGAGAGAAAATGACATCAGTAGTTTTTATACATCCAGTCGGCTTCTATCAATCAAATTGTCACTCACAGAATCAAATTAGTGACATCCACTCAATTTCCATATTTAGAGCTCTCAAAGACACAGTATTCAAATAGAAAAATCCAGCATTGTTCCTGCATATGTAATAAAAAAATCCTGATCACTCACTCCCCTTCTTCAACACAACCACATGATCAAACACACGCTAGCATATATCAGCCATTGAGTGGTTTCGTTGAATGAACTCAGGGCCGGCCCAAAGATTTCTGCTGCCCTAGGCAGATCCTCCCGTGCTGTCCCCTCCCCAGCCTACCATGCTGCTGTGCAGCCCACATCTTCCCAGCCCACCGGCTCACCATGCTGCTGCCGCCACCACTGTGCCGCCATCCCCCCCCCCCCCCCAGGCATCCATCTTCTCACCAGGAGGACAAGGGAGGCATGACGATTCCTCCCTTCCTTGCCAGGGTAAGCCTTAAGGTAGTCACATGCATGCTCAAGGCCTGCTGCTCCTGCCCCCCTCCAACAAGAAATTGCATTGGAGGGGGGCAGGAGCAGCACGCCATGACTACACACATGTGCGCTGCTGCTTTAAAGCACCCTGTAGCTTTAAGGGAAGGAGGGTTTGACATGCCAGGGTCTGCTGCCATAGGCGACCACCTAATTGCCTAGTGGACAGGCCGACCCTGAATGAAATGCTGTACTAGGAGGGCCAATTCAGTTTTTGTATTTATATAGGAACAATGTTCATTCAAACGCAGTCTGACCTTCCATTTTGTGCGCCCGATCCAATCCATACCCTCTATGGTAGAGTCACACCAGACACAATGCCTACAAACTTGATGACTCATCACCAAATTATCCTCCTGTAAAGTAATATCATTATGGGAGATCTAATCCTTAATATTTTTACCCCTTGTATATGCTACCATTGTTTTAGATACAAATGACAGAGTTCCAGAAGTGTTATGGAATGACATCAAGAAGGTTGTGTTGGAAGAAAGTGAGAAATCTCTGCAAAAGGTGAAAGATTATCGCTACCATAAACACCACCACGGCACCAAATGACCCATGTCCAGCACACTGGATCAAAACCTTACGTGCCGAGCTTAGCCCTTACATAGCTAAGATCGCAAATATCTCCTATCTAACTGGGATCTTCCCTACCGCCCTTAAACAAACATCAATTCGCCCTCTGCTAAAAAACAACCAGATGGACCCAACGAAGGAAGAGTCCTACCGCCCAATCTCCAGCATTCCCTATCTAGCCAAGATACTTGAAAAGGAAACTCAGAGGCAGATCCAACACCACATTGACACAGCAGCCCCGTTGGACCCATGCCAACATGGATTCCGAGAAGCTCACGGAACAGAAACTCTCATGACTTCACTACTTAACAAACTCATTTGTGGGATTGACAACATTCACATGGCCATTGCAATGATTTTTCTAGACATATCAGCGGCGTTCGACTCAGTCGACCATAAGATTATGCTAGCTAGACTTCACAAAAAAAGCATCCGTAACCAAGCCTGGAATTGGTGCAAATCCTACTTAGATGAGCGCTGGCAACAGGTCCGTACAGGCAACATTACATCTGAACCCTTCAAACAGAAACAGGGAGTACCTCAAGGCTCATCTCTATCTGCGTTGCTTTTTAATATATACATGCAGCCAATCTGCCAAATCACCAGAGATTTCGGTATATCTTGCCTATTATACGCAGATGATGTGCTGATATTCACACCGATCAATATATCAAATCCTGACTACTCTCCACTAATCAACTGTTTCAATGCAATAACCGACTGGCTTCTCAATCAGAACATGAGAATAAACTTCAAGAAAACCGAAGTACTCATAGCCACAAGAAACAAGCAATTTTCTCCGCCAACCACCCTCATAGTAAGAGATGCAGAACTCCCAATCAAGGCCTCCATAAAGTACCTCGGTGTGATACTCGATCAACAACTCAATCTTAAAGAGCACATAAAGAACACAGTAAGGTCAATTTACTACAAACTAAAAACACTGCGCCACCTGAAACCAATGATGGAGACCAAGGACTTCCGTACAGTTCTCCAAGCAATAGTCACACACCGCATTTTGACTATGCGAATATTATCCTTCATGGTCTCCCCAAGAATACACTAAATCCACTTCAAATGGCGATGAACGCGGCAGCCCGCATCTTATCTGGAGCTTCTATAAGAGATCATATAACACCAATACTAATCGATCTGCACTGGCTTCCGATAAACTGCAGAATAACATACAAAACCCTCCTCATCACATTCAAGGCTATTAATAAATTATCTCCTGCATCGATCTCAAATCTCATCACCCTCACACCAAATAACAGACCCAGGAGACTAGTAGCAGAAAACACACTAGTTACTCCTAGTATCTCCACAAAATGGACTCAGCAAACTACTAACAGAGCTTTTGTGTCCTATGCTCCCAAGTGCTGGAACAAACTACCTCCAAACATCAGGTCAATCAGGGATATCACCCAATTTAGAAAGTCCATCAAGCACTATTTATTCACTTTGCACTTCAGTCTACCATACACACAATAGAACCGGCTCTCGCCTCACTCAGTTAACTCCTACACATAACAACAATCCAGAACAAAGGATCAAAATGCGAAAACACTGTATTCTTGTCAAATATCAAATCTTGATGTAGCCTATTCAATGTATATATAATTATGTATAATTATGTAGATAGTTATCCCCAGTTCACACCCAGTTTACCTTCCCTGTTATCTGTAAACCTAGATCAGTCATGTATTGACAGGTATATTGTTGTTCAATGTAAACCGCACTGATGATGAATAGTGCGGTATATAAAAAATGTTAAATAAATAAATAAAAAAGCAAAATCGACCAAAATGGATGACTGAAGAAACTCTGAAAATTGCCCAGAAATGCAGAGAAACTAAAGCTAGAGGAGAAAGAGAGGCAATCACAGAACTCAGAGATTTCGAACATGCAGCAAGACAAGACAAGGAGAAGTACTACAATAATGCATGCAAGGAAACAGAATCAGAAACTATTAGAACAACAAGATCGGCTTTGCTAAAGCTACGAGAGATAAAGAAAAAATTCCACCCTAGAATTGGAAAGCTACAAGATGCTCAAGGATCCATGTTGAATGGTGCTGAGAAGATCAAGAAAAGATGAAAAAAATATACAGAGTCATTATAACATAAAGATCAAGTAAACCAACAGCCATTTCAAACTGTACCTTATGATGGGAACGATTGGTGATGAAAGAAGAAGTTGAAGCAGCATCAAAAGCCTTATCAAAGAACAAAGCACCGGGCATTGATGGCATTCCCATTGAAATATTATAGAAATCTGATGCAGCCATTATCATACTTACAAGGCTCTGCCAGGAAATTTGGAAGAAATCATCATGGCCAACTGACTGGAAAAGATCTGTGTTTAAATCAATAATGAAGAAAGGTGACCTGACTGACTGTGGAAATTATTGCACAGTTGCTCTGATCTTACATGCCAGCAAGATTCTACTCAAGATCATTCAGCAGAGACTACAACCATACCTGGAACGAGAACTGTCTGAAGTACAAGCTGGGTTCAGGTAAGGGCGAGGAACGAGAGACATCATTGCAGATGTGAGATGGATCCTTGAAAAGACAAAAGAATATCAGAAAGATATCCACATGTGTTTTATTTACTACAGCAAGGCTTTTGATGGTGTAAACCAGGAGAAACTCTGGGCCACATTAAGAAGCATGGGTATACCAAAACATCTGATAGTTCTCTTAAACAACCTTTACACTGATCAACGGAACAAGGAGAAACAGAATAGTTTAAATTCAGCAAAGGTGTACACAGGACTGTACCTAGCCCTGTGCAAGCGATGCAGCCACACAGGGCGCAAAGGCTTAAGCTGCACATTTCAGCTATCTGCCATTGCCTGCTGTTGCCACATTTTCTTCTCTCAGCGGTGGCAGGCAACAGCAGACAGCTGAAATGCGCCCCTTAAGCCTTCTCGCAGCATGCTAAACAGGTTTGGTCCCTCCCTCCTCTGACACGGGGTCAGAACAGGGAGGGACAGATATGCTTAGCGCGCCGGCGACTTGCACATTGGGCACGCCTCTTCTCTCCCGCTACCATCCAGATAGTGGCTAGATGGAGGTGCAGAGGGGGGGGGCGCCTGATGTGCAAGTCGCACAGGGTGCGATTCACGCTCGATACGGCCCTGGGTGTACAACAAGACTGCATACTTTCCCTCTTCCGGTTTAATTTATATGCAGAACAAATCATCAGAGAAGCAGGACTGTATGGAGACAACTGAGGTGTGAAGATTGGTGGACATTCATCAACAACCTTCACTTTACTGATGATACCACATTACATTACATTGATGCTTCGGCCTGGGCGGTTCATCAAATGATGCTAATAAAGATAATAAAGATATAAAGATTACAGGCTGAAAGTGAAGATGATCTGAAACATTTGCTTCTCAAGATCAAGGAACATAGTCTTAAAATGGGCTGCACCTTAACATTAAGAAGACAAAGATCCTGACAACTAGCAAAATCAATAAGTTCATCATTGATGGAGAAGAAATTGAAATAGTTGACAGCTTTAATGTACTTGGATTAATAATCAATAAAGAAAGGACAAGCAGTCAACAAATCCAATGACCCATTGCTCTTGGCAGAATGGCTATAAAGGGCCTAGACAAGATTCTCACAGGGGTGGCTCAAGACAATCTGCTGCCTGAGGCGAAGGATGAGATGGCGCAACCCCCCCCCCCCCCATAGAGGGGGGCGGGTCTTTTTCAAAACTCCAATCAGAGACTGAACCAGACCAAAAAGCCGATTAGATTATATGGAGGGAATGCAAGATGTTTGCACACCAAGGAACTAAAAGAGAGCAAGATCCAACAGTGGAGGAGTGGCCTAGTGGTTGGAGCAAGGTACTTCAGGCCAGAAAGTTGGGGGTTCACATCCCACTAGAGGACAGCAACCTTGGGCTGGAAGGACTGGGGTTTCTAGTCCCACAGGTGCTCCTTGTGGTCTTGGGCAAGCCACTTAACCCTCCATAGCCCATGTTCCCTGTAAAATAGTTATCTCCAAGTTATAATGCCTTGTTCAATGTAAACCACACTGATGCAGAATAGCACGGTATATAAGAGAATATAATAAATAAAACCACAGCACAGTTTGTAAAATTAAATTATAACTCATTTTTATTATGTTGTTATAAACTGCATTATGTTCTTGCTTTTTCTTTTTCAACATGCAGGGTGGCCCAAAAAAAGTGAGAACATCTCATAAATTAAAAACTTAAATAGTTTACTTATTTATCTTTTCTAGCTATATAATGTCTTTATTTCGACAATTTCCAGTCGCCATCTGTGTTTTTTTAATTTGTCAGTCGTTTACATCTGTCTTTTTGAATTTTTAAATAACTTATATGCTACGAGATGTTCTCACTTTTTTTGGGCCACTCTGTATATTTTGCATCCACAGAACCCCCTTCAACAGTGGGTGCAGAGCAGAACCAGGACATTCACCCACAGAACTCAATATCTTAAAAAAAAACAAAATCTGATTCTGATCATCTCACTAACAACAACAATAAACATTCTCCAGTACCAGGCATACTGTGAACTAATACAAAAACCTACAACAAAGTCACTGAGTTTCTATAGAGCAAATCTACCATACCATACCATATCAGCACCAACTTCCAAAACTCACATAAGGAGCCCATCCAAAAAAAGCATCACTGTAAATACTACAGTGGGCCCTGGAACATCCATATACCTATTTGAAAAGGTGAACAAGTCAAATTACTACAATACAGTATAGATCTTTATGTACAAACTCCATGTTAACAGAATACCTGGCCTCAGTCACATACTCAGAATACAGACCCTCATCAAGTACAGAATAAGTGATTTACAATCTAAAGTAAAAATAAAAATATGTAGACAAAATTTAAACTGAAACCCCAAGAAGGAATGCCTGTTTACTATCAGTGCTGACAGGCTCAACTTTAACAGAGCCGCGGGAAAGAAGGGAAACACTCTTCCTTTGCGGCTCTGCAAAGCTGAGCCGGCGCCAGGAAAACAATGGAAGGGCTCTTCCAGGGGAGCGGGGCACTTGATCTGTCGCTGCAGGAGTGGCAGTAGCTTCTCCAGCCATTTTTTTTTGTTTAAATTTTGAAGGCCAAGTGAGGCAGCCTTTTCTGGGGCATTTTTTGCTGCCCTCAAAAAGTTGCCGCCTGAGGCCACCACCTCACTCGGCCTCATTATAGAGCCACCCCTATCATTCTCAAGAGCAGAGATGTCTCTCTCCATACAAAGATTCAACTTGTTCAAGCCAAGGTGTTTTCAATAACGTCATATGGATGCAAAAATTGGACGGTGAAAAAGATAAACCTATGTGGTGCAGCTGGCTCAGGAAACAAGATGAGGGGAAGCTATTTTAGATTTAATCTGTAGTGGAACTCAGGAAATGGTTGGGGCCATTTGGCGATAGTGATGTTTATGTTTATTAAAATTTGAGATACCATCCTTCACAACAGCTTCAGAGCATAACATGATCACGTGATTAAAGGAGCATGGTTAAGAAAAAACTAAAAGGAGCAACTACAAAGGTTAAGAATTTACTTCAGGTCTGAGCCTTATTTAAGAATACTATCTTGATTTTTCAAAGGGGATCACATGATGCGGTGAGCCAGGAAGGTACTCTCTTTTCAATTCTGGGGCTTCCCGACGTTTTTGTCTCTTAATTCTGACCCATCTCCCTGCTAAATTAGTTTAGTCGACCTGTTGGAGGGTTGCTGATTCTGTCTGCTGCTTTTCTTGCCTTACCTAGACGGAGATGGCGGCAAAAAGCATGGGGAAAGAGAAGCATCGGCTCTCAGATGGAAGCTGGATGATTCTGCTCCCTCTAGTCCACAAGGTGATGTTACCGCCATATGGTGGGAGAAGTATCTGTTGCTGTGGTCCATGCCCTGTAAGACAGTTTAAGGGGCTCTCAGAGCAGATCATGCAAGTGGCCCAGTCGATAACTGAATTTCAGGCACAGATCATGCACGTCAAACAACATATCTCAAACTTAAAGGATTCTAATCAAGTGCAGGCCTCTCAACTGAAGTGCCTTGAAGAGCAACTCCAACAACAGGCTGATATAATAGATGATGAGAAAAACAAGATTGGCAAAAGAATCTCCGTTTCATAGGGATAGAGGAGAACGTATCCGAAGGCGAACTGAGGGGCTTTTTGGAAGCCTGGATCCCTTTAAATCTCCAGCTGACAGAGCAGCACATCAGAATTCTCATAGAGCGGGCACATCGTTTGGGGCCCCGAAGAGAGGGTAGCTCCTGGCCCTGAGCAGTTATAGCATGCTTTCACAATTATCACCACAAGGAACTTGTTCTTTGTGCAACCCGAGATCAGCAGAACGCTGAGCAGGGAAGCTGGAAAATACTCATCTTCCAAGATTATTCCACTGTGGTGAGTAAGTCACAGAAGGAGTACTCAGAGGTCTGCAGGGAGAGAGGATCTAGTGCCTGCAGCCAAGATGCTTCTGAGGCGGCTTCTAAATGTCACAACTTCGTTGGATGAAGGACCCACCAGATATCCACCAGCTCATATCCATCGCACAGACCTCGCAAACGGCGGCTCTTCTGATCTCCTCTTACCCTCCCCCCCCCCCCTTGCACGGACCTGTCCATTGTCTTATCCAGCACACAATTAAAGTCCCCTCCAAGCACTAGTGGGATGGATCCAATCTTATCTAAGCAGCACTCCAGGCACGCGTAAAAGCGAGGCTCATAGACATTAGGACTATAAACATTGCTAGTTGCCACCTCCCGGCCACGCATCTTGCCAAACATAGTGGTCCTCAGGGTCCATGATCCCCTTATCCTTAACAAATAGCCACACTTTCTTCTTCCCCCAGCGGAGGTGCCAAAAACCTCTCTAACCCACCAGCACTTCAACTTAGTATGTTCAATGTCTGTCTGATGTGTGTCCTGCAAAAAAAACAATGTCCACATGTTTATCCCACAGCACCTTCAGCATCTTATGGCACTAAATCAGGCTGCCCAAAACCACAGTCAAACCTCGGTTATCGGTTGCCCCGGTTTTCGTCGGTTTCGGTTTTCGACGTCTTTTCCCCACTCAGATGTTGTCTCGGTTTTCGTCGATAGCCTCGGTTTTCGTACAGCCCCCCCCCCCCCCGATTCACCGATCGCGTGTGCGTGTGCCTGCAGAGTACACTGCCTGCCCAGTCCCGGCAGCATTACCCCCCCCCCCCCGGACTCACCGATCGCGTGTGCGTGAAGGAGATCTGGAGATTGGCAGACTTCAAACCCAGCTGTTGCGTGTGCCTGCAAACAGTACACTGCCTGCCCAGGTGAGCAACATCCTCGAGCCAGACATGGAAGGATTGCAGAGAGGAAGGCCCCGATCTCTCCACCGCCTGCCTGTTCTCTGGAGCGCCCCCTCAGGCTCGGAGGTAGCAGGAGATGTTGAGGGGTAAGCAGGAGATGTTGACTGAATGTGGCAGGCAGTTCTTTCTCTTGCGGGGTATGCTGTTGAGACGGAGTCAGCGATCACATTGGTGTCCTAAGGTATCTCCTCCTCCCTCTCCCCTCAACAAGAGTCTTCAATAAAGTTAAATGTGATGTTAAATGTTCATTTATCCATTTCATTAGTCATTTATATGTATTTCTCATTGTTTTCTGTATGTACAAATATAGTTATTCTCTATAAAATGTACTTTTTGTCAATATTTTTGGGTGTCTGGAACGGATTAATTGAATTTACATTATTTCCTATGGGAAATCTTGCTTCGGTTTTAGTCCGTCTCGGTTTTAGTCAGACTTTTTGGAACGGATTAATCATGAAAACCGAGGTTTGACTGTACATTCCAAGAGAGAAAGCACAAGTCCTTACCCATTATCATATGACCAAATAGATAACACAATAAACCAAGGCCCCCGAATCAGAACCATCCTCAGAGTTCCCCCCCCCCCAGCCTGGGATCTCCAACAGTCCATTCCCCCTGCCAAGCAAACCCATCCAGAGCCACTGGGTCAGAACAGATCTCCATTCCACAAGCATACCCCACACACACAGACTCAGCTATCCATTCCCTCCCACCCCCCACCCCCACAAAGCAAACCCAATGAATCCACAGAACAGAGACAGCAACCAAAATCCCCCAGCCCATCATTCAACCTTCCCCCCCCCACCCCACTTGCCCATCAAACACCCACCTGCACTCCTCTTAGGAGCCCACTACAGAGGTCTGAAATGCGTAGGACCCCACCAAGCAAGTTATGCCCACCCCCCAGCCCGCCCCCATACAACACACCTCCCCTCTCTCACAACACATAGTGCTACCGATCCAACCCTACTCAACTCATCCTTCACAATCACACTTGCACAGCACAATACACACAACCCACATTCAGCATCCAGCATCCCCATTCACACTCCCCACCAAACCATCCATCTCGCACCACCCGGACAGGAGCACACAGCAGCAAGGCAGATAAGATATAGGTTAACCCGCATACCATATTACCAATTCTCAAGGCAGCCACTCTCTCCTATCTCTCATGACCAGGACTGCTCAACTGCTCAGAGATACTCTCAAGATGCTCCTCAATCATGGTGCACAGATCCAATTCAGCATACACACAAACCTAAGTCCCCTCCAACAGAGCTCTCTGGACACCACCCCCCCCCCCCTCGGTACCTTTTACTACTTGCCCCAATCTTGCAGTCCCAGACACACCCACACACAGCAGTTACACCTTACATCTGCGCTCAACTAATCACACACTCATCCTTCCCCATCTCAACAGATTAGTCCCATCCCTCCAAGGCTCCTCCCTCCAAATGGTTCCTTTTCCCAAAAGAAAGTAAAAATGGAGAAATAAATTATAATATACACAGAAGATACAAATAGGCGAATAGGGCAATGGAACAAATGAGCAAACAATGTCAGAAAAATAATAATAAGCAGTGCATCGATAAACAAAATAAAAAGTCCTCAAAAGCAGAGCAGACCCACAGTAGTTAAATAGAAGAACTTGAGACACTGAGTCCACTATAACCCACAAACTTAGTGGGATCCCATCCAACCTGCCAGTAAAGATAAGACACAAAAAATGTCAATGTCCAACAAACCACGTGACAAGGTTGAGGTCCCAAATCCACCCTTAATTCATAAAAGGTCCATAAAACATCATGGAAGGGTTCCCCGTCCAGGGCACAGCAGTAGTTACGCACACCACCCCAGATAACCCAACCCAAATGTTGTAGAAACATAGAAAATTGACGGCAGATAAAGACCACATGGCCTATCTAGTCAACCCTTCTATATCAGCTACTACAATAGTCCCCTTTTTTCCCTTTGAGATACTCTGTGTTTGTCCCATGTTTTTTTGAATTCAGATACTGTCCTCATTTCTACCACCTCCACTGCGAGATTATTCCACACATCTACCACTCTTTCTGTAAAGAAATACCTCTGCATATTACTCCTAGACTATCCCCTTTCACCCTCATCCTATATCCCCTCATAGCAGAGCTTGCTTTCAATCAAAAGAGGCTCTCTTCCTGTGCATTTATGCCACGGAGGTTTTTAAACATATCTAGCATATTTCCTCTATCCCACCTTTACTCTAATGTATACGTATTAAGATCCTTAAGTCTATCCTCATATGCTTTATAACAAAGACCACTAACCATTTTAGTAGCCACCATCTGCACAAACTCCAACCTGTTTATATCCTTTTGAAGATCCAATCTAAAGAATTGCACACAATACTCCAAATGAGGTCACAACAAAGACTTATACAGAGGCTCTACTGCCTCCTTTTTTTTGCTGGCCATTCCTCTCCCTATGCACCCAAGCATCTTTCTAGCTTTCACCACCACTTTTTCTACCTGTTTAGCTACTTTAAGATCATCAGACACAATTACGCCCAGGTTCCACTCTTCTTTTGTGGACAGAAGTATTTCACCCCCTACACTGTACCACTCCCTTGGATTATTGCAGCCCAAATGCATGGCCCTGCTTTTGTTAGCATTAAATCTCAGCTACCAAATTCTTGATCATTCTTCAAGATTAGCTAGATCCCTCCTCATGTTATCTACTACTTCCTGGGTGTCTACTCTAATGCAGATTTTGGTATCATCTGCAAAGAGGCAAATCTTACCCCACAGCCCTTCCGAAATATCACTAACAAAGATGTTTAAATGAATTGGACCAAGGACATATCCCCGCGGCACACCATTGGTAAACTCCTTCTCCTCAGAGTGCTTTTCATATACCTGTACCCTTTGTTGCCTCCCACTCAACCAATTTCTAACCCAATCAGCAACTTTAGGGTCGATCCCTAGGGTACCCAGTTTGTTTATAAGTCTCCTGTGCGGAACAGTGTCAAAGGCTTTACTGAAATCCAAGTACACCGTATCTAGGGCTCTCCCACAGTCCAACTCCCTGATCACCCAGTCAAAGAAATTAATCAGATTTGTCTGACAAGAGCTGCCTCTGGTGAATCCATGCTGCTTCCAATCCTGTAATCCATTGGACTCCAGAAATTCCACTATTTTTTCTTTCAGCAGCGTTTCCAACAATTTACTTACCACAGAGGTTAGACTAACCAGCATGTAGTTTTCAACCACATCCTTACTTCTGCTCCCGATTCCAAATATGCATTCAAAAGATCAGTCAATGGAGCTGCTAGAACATCCCCAAGTTCCTTCAGTATTTTTGGATGTATCCCATCCAGTCCCATTGCTTTGTCTACTTTTAGTTTAGATAGTTCCTCATGAACACAGTCCTCTGAAAATCCCCATTTGAGATCCCCGGCACTTCTATTCCTATTTGTGGGTATTTTCTGAGGCCCTGCTCCTGGCCCTTCATCTCTGAACACAGAACAGAAATACTTGTTAAGCAATTCCGCTTTATCCTCATCAGCTTCTTCATATTCCTCCCCTTCACCCTTGAGTCTGACAATACCACTTTTGCCCTTCCTTCTCTCACTAACATATCTGAAAAATGTCTTATTCCTCCTTTTTATTGCATTGGCTATTTCTTCTTCTTTTTGTTTCTTTGTTTTCCTGACTACTTTGTTAGCTTCTCTAAGTTTTTCCAAATATAGATGCCTGTCTTCCTCTCTCTGTGATCTCTTGTAGTTCATAAAGGCTTCCCCCTTTTTCTTCACCTTTTCAGCTACTTCTTTTGAGAACCATAGCAGCCTCCTTTTCCTTTTACCTTTATTTACCTTTCTAACCTTGCCCTTAAAATATCCTCTTTCAGTTTTGCCCACTGTTTTTCTACATCCCCCAGCTGTTCCCATCCTGCTAACAACTCCTTGAGGTATTGGCCCATCTTGGAAAAGTTAGTTTTCCTAAAGTCTAAGACCCTCACTTTCAAATGGATGGTAATCACTGGATGTAAGATGATCTGTCACTACAAAATCAGAAACACTTTCACCATTGGTAAGCACCAAGTTCAGTATAGCCCCTTCACGTGTGGGTTCTGTTACTAGTTGTCTGAATAGTTCTCCCTGTAGAGAATCCAGGATCTCCTTTCTTCTAGATGACACCGCAGCAGGGATGTGCCAATCAACATCCGGCAAATTGAAATCACCTTTCAGTAGCACTTCCCCTTTCCTGGCAATGCTGCATATGTCTCCTATTAAATCTGCATCCACTTCTTCTCCCTGTGAGGGAGGTTTGTATATCATGCCAATGCAAATAGATTTCTCTTTCCCTCTTTCTAGTTTAACCCACAGTACCTCCTCTCTCCCTTTTATGTCCTGTAATTCAATAGCATTAATATTATTTTTTACATATAGTGCCACTCCTCCTCCCCTTCTTCCTACCCTATCCTTCCTGAGTAAAGTATAGCCTGGTATAATTACATCCCAGTCATGGATGTCCATGAACCATTTCTCCGTAACTGCCACTAAATCCAAGACGACCTCTTCCATTAAAGCCTCAACATCTGGGATCTTATTTCCCATGCTATGGGCATTTATGTACACCACTTTCCAGATGTTGCCCCTTTTACCCATTGCTATAGAGGCATTTCATGTTTCACTACCTGGGGGCTTTCACTTGCCTGGGAGCTTTCGTCACCCATCCCCAATGAATCTAGTTTAAAGCCCTCTTCAATAGGTTAGCCAGTCTGCCACTGAAGACATGTTGACCCTTCTTGGACAGATGGATGCCATCTCTGCTCTGCAGCACTTGGATCATCATCCCATGGTCCAGGAATCCAAAACGCTCTCGATGACACCATCCACGCAGCCATCCATTTATCTCCAGGATGCGAGTTTCTCTGCCTTGGCCTTTACCCTCTACAGGGAGGATTGAAGAGAGATCACCACCTGCGCACCTGTCTGCTTCACCCTCTGTCTCAAAGCTATGAAATCACTTTTGATATGCTCAGAGGGATACCGGGCAGTATCATTTGTGCTGACCTGGATGAGCAGCATTGGGTAACACACACTCCATCGCTACCCAACTCTCATGTAGCAACTTTGCTCTGATTATCCAATTGTCCAGATAAGGATGGACCAACACTCCTTTGCAACGAAGAGCACCAGTTACCACTACCATCACCTTTGTAAAGGTTCGAGGTGCTGTGGCTGTGCCAAAAGGTAGAGCCCAAAACTGGAAATGTCCCATAAGAACTGCAGAGCAAAGAAAACACTGATGATTTGGATGAATAGGAATATACAAGTAGGCTTTGGATAGATTGAGAGAGGTCAGAAATTCACCCTTTCTCATTGCTACTATGTCCGATCTTAAGATCTCTATGCAAAAATGGGGCACTTTTTTTTCCCAGTTTTTATTTATAAACCACCAAGAAAGACAGGAAATATACAACATTCAACAACCTCTCCCTGGGGTAGACTCTTATCCCCAGGGCAGAGCACAATGATGGTCACAAATATTTTCAAGTTTTACCACATCCCCCCTCCCCCGAACCCCGTCCCCCCCCTTCCCACCCCTCCTAACATACCCACGTCTATTCCACAGCAGAGCCAACTCAGAAGAACTATTCATATCACCCACTTTGAGCCGTGCACAGTCAAAGCCACATACTAACATCCTAGTTGCAGAACTGCGTTGCGAGTCCGGGGACTCAGAATATGAATATAAGGGTCCCAGAGCAGCAGAAAGGCGGACCAGCGCTTGACATGGCCCCTAGCGCCCCTACACTCCAAGAGCATCAATTGATGGAAGGAATTCCGCCACTCCCAAAAGGAGGGAGGGATTCTTTCCCGCCATCGACGCAAGAGTGGCCCCTTACCCACCAGACAGGCCTTCCGCACTAACCAGCGTCCCCATTTCCCTTTCGGGGAGTTAAGGCTCAGGAGATCTAAAGTGACCAGGGTGGCATCCCAATAAACTGGCTGTCCTAGGAGGCCCGTCATAAAAGAGCAAATTCTCCTCCAGTAGGAGCGAATCATCCGGCATCCCCACCACATATGCAATAATGCCGCCATGGGCTCCGCACACCACGGACAACTTCCATCCAAGGTCAAATGACAACGCAGAGCAATGGGGAACTTTTAAAGCCTGATTCACATGTTTTAGATCCAGAACAGGGCAAAAAGATCCTTCTTTCTTGGAACCACAAAATAAATGGAGTAATGACAGAATTTGCGTTCGTTTGGAGGTACCTCGACCACTGCCCCTAATTGCACTAGCCTATTGAGGGTGTCTTCCACTGCCTTTGCTTTGGCAGGAGCCTTGCAAGGGGACAAGATAAAAGTGTCTGAGAGAGGTTGAGCCAACTCCAAGGCATAACCCTCATGAACAACTTCTAACACCCACAGATTGGAAGTAATCTGGACCCAAGTGGAGTAAAGGTCTGCAGTCGACCTCCCTCAGGAATCAACTCCACTTGAGTTAAAATAAAATGTGTACAGCCTGCTTCACCCCTCACCAGCAACAGAACCTGAAAGATCCATGAACAGCACCAACTGAATGGACCTCTTAGCCTGTAGCCTACTTCTGACCAGATAGCAAAACTCAACCTCGATCCTTGGAATTCAGTTCTCTAAATTCAAATGCAAATAAAGAAAACACATAGACACAGAGAGTTATATAAAACAGTACAACTTCAGCTTAAGTGAGGAATTCGTAGCTGTGCACACTTGTGCAGGTTCCCATGATCCCCCCCCCCCCCCCCCCCCCCCCAGCTAGGCCATCATACCTCCTTTTATTAGGGAAAAAAACTCTTACATTGTACAAATTCAACTCTATGTCAAGCTTTGTTTATCTAGATGTTCTAAGTCAGAGCAGAGACATTTCTGTTCCAGCATTCTAAAAACAAAAGCATTCTATCTCCTAAATTACAGCCTTGGCTTTTATAACACATCTCTCTCCAGAGTGCTAGACTTCAGACTGTCGGCAACATTCCAAGATATTCTCCATATTAACCCTTTTCAGGGGGCCCTGGGACCCCACTTCAAGTTACTTCCAACACCTCTCACTTTATTGGGACTTCTTGGAGCCTCCTGCAGATCCTTCAGAATAGTCCCTACCTCCCCCTCACCCTTCTCAAAAGGGATGAGCCTTGGAGGATAGCGAGAATGTTGAAAGGGAGGATAGCGTGACGCTCAGAGCTTTCAAAAATCTTTGAAGCAACCCCTTGCAAAAGCCATATTTATTTATTTAACTAATTTTATATACCGCAATCTAAGAGTCTAAGCAGTTTACAGTGAACAACATGCCAAAAGGCTTACATGGAACAAAATTAAAGGAAAGGAAAAAACAAAACAAAAATTACAGTAAAGGCATAATAGAAAAATCTAATCTCAGAATTAAATTGAAATCTCCCTCGTTTTGTCCTCTGGCAACCTGGGGATCTTAGAATCTCCTAAGTCTTTAACCAGCTTCTTCAGCGCCTCCCCAAAAATGAATTTTCCCTTAAAAAGAAGCTTACTATGATGGGACTTGGAAGTTACATCTGCTGCCCAATTACGCAGCCACAAAAGATGCTGAGCTAAAACCACTGAACCATATTCTTGGCCAAGGCTCTTACCAGGTCATAAAGTGCATCTGCTAGATATGCTGAACCCAACTCTAGCTTAGCAGCCCAGACTCTAGCTTAGCAGCCCCAGAAGGATCTTGATCTGACTCAAGCAAAATCTGGGCCCACCTTAAACAGGCTCGAGCCACGTAAGCTTACACATGCACTTGTTTTAAAAAATTGGACAATTTAAATTCCATCTAGAATAGATTGAAGCTTGCTTCCCTTAAATAATTACAGCCAGCTGAAAATAGAACTGTTAGAAATCTGTCAGAGTGCACTGGCTTTGACCATATTACTCTTCTGTTTATGTCTTTTCACAGGTTTACTATTGTTTTTAGGGTTCTGTTTAAGATTCTTCTGCATGATCCATGAGTATCTTGTAAAATTCCAATTCGAGACTGGAATTTTTTCTTTAACTCTTTAGGTTTAGGAAAGATGATCTTGGTCTTCCTCTAATAGTTTCTGCTTCTACTTCCTTGCATGCATCACTGTAGTACTTCTCCTTGTCTTGTCGTGCCTCACGTTGGAAATCTCTGTTGAGTTCTGCAATTGCCTCTTTTTCTCCTCTGGCTTTAGCTTCTCTGTGTTTCTGGGCAATTTTCAGAGTTTCTTCAGTCATCCATTTGGCTGTTTTTGCTTTTTCACCTTTTGTAGACATTTCTTGCTTTCTTCAAACACAACCTTTTCAATGTCATCCCATAACTCTTCTGGGACTCTGCCATTTGTATCTAAAGCAGCAAATCGATTTTGCAGGCAGTCTTTAAATTCTGGTTGTATATTCTCAAGGTCATATTTTGCTACATTCATGAGTGACTTGCTCTTTTTCAACTTTAGCTTGAGTTTGCATACTAGTAGTTGGTGATCTGTACCACAGTCCGCTCCAGGTTTTGTGTTTGTTGATGTTATAGAACTTTTCTATTGTTGACTTCCACAAATGTAGTCAATTTGATTTTTGTACAATCCATTGGATGAAGTCCATGTGTACAGTCACCACTTGTGTTGCTAAGGTGTTTGGGATGAATAGATCGTTGGTCTTGCAGAATTCTAGCAGGTTTTCTCCAGCTTCATTTCTGTTGCCAAGTCTATATTTTCCAATCACTTTGCCTTCTTTGTTACCAACTTTTGAGTTCCAGTCACCCATGACTATCAGGATATCCTGTTTGCATGTTCTGTCAATTTCAGCTTGTACTTGTGCATAGAACTCATCAATTTCATCCTCTTCTGCAACTGTTGTTGGGGCATATCCTTGAATTATAATTGTGTTGATGGGCATTCCTCGTAGACAAATAGAAATTAAGCGTTCACTGATTGTATTGTATTTTGTTACAGTTTTTGCAAGTTTTTTCTTAATTATAAATGCAACACCATTTCTTCTTTGTCTTTCATTTCCAGCATAGTAGACCATGTGATCATCAGATGCAAAGTGCCCGATGCCAGTCCATTTCAGTTCGCGGACTCCCAACAGATCAAGATGTACACATTCAATTTCATTTTTGACTACCTCCAACTTCCCTTGGTTCATTCTTCGTACATTCCATGTCCCAATATGTAAAACATCTTTGCAGCTTTTGACTCTCATTTCATGTGCAGCTACATCAGCAGTCAGACATCCTGAGAGCTTTGATCCAACCACATCATAAATTCTGGTTTTATTCCAAACAGTCTTCAGCTCCTCCCCAGTTCCCCAATAGCCAATTGAATGCCTTCCGATCTGTGGGTCTCATCTTTCAGCACTATAGTGCAATTTGTTTTGCTGTGACTATCCATTGGGTTTTCGTGGCAAGATACGGAAATAAATTGCCAGGCCTTTCTTACGCGC
The DNA here is from genome assembly GCA_033557465.1 of Ichthyophis bannanicus. Taxonomy (NCBI): domain Eukaryota; kingdom Metazoa; phylum Chordata; class Amphibia; order Gymnophiona; family Ichthyophiidae; genus Ichthyophis; species Ichthyophis bannanicus. The sequence goes on along the minus strand of CM066031.1, from coordinate 600,557,782 downwards.
AGTTTAATTTAGTGTTGTTGCCATTGTCACAGAAATGTGATCCTCTGCCGCCAACACCATCCCATTCTGCTGCTGCCCAGTGTCACCAGTAGTCGGCCCGTAGCATAGGCATAAGGGATAGACGGCCTGGGGACCCTTTATTGAAACACTGGAGCAATGCTTTAGGGTTGCATTGCCTCCTGGGAGTTGTAGTATTTTTCCCTTTTCAATAAGATGCAGTTGTGGTGCGAGTGGTTCAGGCAATGACAGGCTTTTAATTCCCCTCCCGGGGCGGATTCAAACACAAAATAACTCAGGACAAAAAGCCATACACTCTGGCACAAAATAAGAAAGGAAATAATAACAGCTTCTCAACTTAAATCCAAAGTTCCACGGTATTTACAGCATACAGTCACTTTGTATAAGCAAGGAAAATCCTGTGCTCTTCAACTGCCAGTTTAAACAGCTTTCACATCACCTGGCTCAGCACAGAGAAATTATATCATCTGTAACCATTAAAGTACAGTCCATTTGGTTATCTGATATTTCTTCTTCCTGGGGATCAATCAGCATTGACTCATGCTGATTCTCTGGTAAGTACAACTTCTGCTTGGTATACATTTCCAAACTTCCACCCTCTATCTGTTCCTGAGGCTTCTCTATCAAGCCCTCCGTGAGATAGGGTTCAGTATTACCATATATCTTAGAATAGCAGAGAGGAGAGTCACACCCTTTAGGGTTTCTATAAGAGAACTTTGTATAACCCCTTTTATCCTTATAGTAATTAGACAGCCTACCTTCTGGCTTAGAGACAGGGGAAAGTCCGTGCACAGCCTGGTCAGGAAGGGGTTTAAACCTCAGAGGTTTTCCTCTGTACTTTGGCTTCTCAACCTCTTCCTCTGACATGCAAGTGTCCTCCACCGAATACCTTTCACTCCCTGGAGCTTGCAAGTGCTTCCCAGATAGCTTTACCGGTAACGTTTCCCTCTGTGTGTCTTCCCAATGGGACAATTGCCTGGAGTTCTTGCCACAGGGTTTTTGGGCCCTGCTCCTCCAGTTATTCCTGCTGGTTACTTCCTGTATTTATCACTCTCAGAATCACAATCCTCTGAGTCACACGTTGCTTCTGAGTCTCAGACTTCAGCTCACTCAGCTTTCCCAGCTGGGTCTGTCCAAGCTTTCTCTCTCTCTCGTTCTCCAGTTCCCCTGCTCCTTCTGCTCTTTGCTTCTCTTGCTTCCTTTGCTGCCCTTCACCCTGAAACTCTAATGAGCGTTTCTTATATGTCTGGTTTGATAGAGTACAGGGATCATCCGCACAATTCAGAGACCCACTGTGACCCTGCCCATGGAGCTGTGTATGTTGCTTTTTGGTTGTTTGAATAAAAAAGATTTAAACATAAACATATGTCTGGTTTGGAGCTAATCTAGCCCTTCCCCCTCTCAGGTGAAAACTATTGGGCTCAGGAGATGGGGATTGTTTGCTAGCTGGGCGGGGCTGCTGCACTCGTGGCTGGGTTTGTTTATGTTGCTCCTGGCAACTGGGAGTCCTGTGCTTTGCCTTCCTGTCAGCAACAGACCTACTTCTCTCAAGTTCCTCTGTTTGCATGGCAAAGGACGTCTCTTCCCCATTACACCAGATGGGTGGTTTGTCTTGGTCTTGCACCTCAACTGAGACCTGTCCATCTTGGGAAACCCTACCAATAGTTAAGCTACCAATAGCTTAACCCTCAGCATCACTGATGCACACATGCCCTCACAACACAACAAGCTGCAAACCAAGTGAGAGCCTTTTTACTGTATATTCACATTTTACCTTCATTGTATTTTTTTTCCTTCTTGATTCCCATATTGCTTTTCCCATGGTGTTTCCATCATTTATCCAGTTGAATTAGTCTATTGTTTAATGTTTCAATATTTGTTTTATTTGTAAATTGCTTATTTTATTTTGTTTTTTTATATTTTACACTGCTGTGATGTTATTTTTTGAAGAGAGATCAATGAATTCCATTCAACCTTAAACACGATGGCATCTTCGGTGGTCCTCTGAGCGTGGACTAGTTTTTGTGCTCTGTGTTTTCATCTACCTTGTTTCGTGTTAAGCCCCATTCAAGCAGGAAAAGAAAGGCTAAGCAGTTATCCCAGCTAGCCGCTTTGAAGGACTCAGCCATTGACAGTCTGATGGATAAATTTGTCAGACCTACCAAAAGGGATCTATCTCCAGAGCATTTGCTAGGCGATGTGGGTGTGGAAGGAGATCTACCGCCCACCCTTGATCTTGAAACATTGTTGAGCCCAGAGAACCATAAGCTGCTACCGCAGTCAGGAAGAAGTGCAGCAGGGGAGACACTGGCTGATCAAGTTGTGGTTCCCGGAGGCACCGAGCAGTTGGCTGGAGTGGGACAAACTCATGAGTTGCCCCCTCAGGAAGTTTCTCTTTTGCGTTCTCCTATGCCATTACTTCAGCCTGCTTTGGTAAGCCCAAAAACCTTTGACTTTGAGTCCTCTATTATGGAGAAATCTCTGTTCACCCAATTGCAACATATTGTAAGTTTGTTTAATCAAAATGCTCTGAAGTTGGATGAACAGGACGGGGTGTTAACAGGTTTAAAGACCAGAGTTACAAAGCTTGAGCAGAGAGTAGATGTTATTGAGACTAACAATGAGACCTTTATTGAACATTCTGGGATTATAGATAGGAAGCTGATCCTTCTGGAAAATGCTAATAAGAGGCGCAATATTCGCTTGCTGAATTTTCCCAAGGTGCCCACAGTTTCTCCTCTGGAACCGTTTAAGAATTTCTTGGTATCTATTTTGAAGATTCCTGTAGAGTTCATACTCCCGGTCTCCACAGTTTTTTTATTTACTGACATCCAAGCTTGTGCCAATGGAGGAGCATAGGCAGTCACCTGTAATGTCATCCGATAGTTTGGATTTAACCGTGTTTTTGGAGAAGTCTGATTCAGAGCCACCAGTGGCTGCCATCTTATTGATAACTGTTGCACTGGAAGCCATCAGAGATTGGCTTCTTAAAATATTCTTTAGATGTAAGGACACTTGATTTATGGGCTGTAAAATAAGGTTATTTCCCGATGTTTAAAGAGTAACACAGCAGAGATGCAAGCAGTTTCTTTTGTTGAAGCCTGCTATACTCCAGCTGGGAGGGTTATTTTTCCTTAGCTTTCCATGCAAGTGCTTAATTAAACTGGGGGGTACCCAGTATATTTTCTTTGAGCCTCAACAATTGTTTGCTTTTGTGTCATCTAGAACTTCCTTGGTAGAAGCTACTGTGGGAACTGTCTCAAGAGGTGGCCCCTTGGGTGTATAAGGGTCATCTCGATGAACTAATGGTTTCAATCCCTGTACTGTTTCCTCTGTTGTCTTGGGGGTAAATTACTTTTGATTTGTGTACTTGCTTCCTCTTAAATGTGGACTTGGAGGTATCTTCTAAATACAAGGTATGATGGTTATTTTTTCTTTGTTCATTTTGTTGGTCTATATTTATTTGAAAGATCTGTACAAGATCTGAAAAATCTTGTGATGTATTATTATATAAAATTCTTTATAAATTAAAAAAAACATTTCTCATACTTTCATATATCCACAGGGGCAATCGCAAACAACATTTTTGATCTTTGGTCTACTCTTACTCTCTTTCTGACTCTCAGACATACTTCTCAGGGTAGGTTCTTCAGTGGGGGGAGGGACTTTCCTTCAAGGCCCTAGATGTCTCCTCAAGACACACCAAATAAGCTATTTTATGGGATGCTGTAACAAAACTTTACTTCAGCTTGAGCAAATGAAGTGTCACATTGAGTTAGGCCATGTTTTCTTAGGTGCCCTTTTACTAAACTGTGCTAGGTATTTATACTTAACGAGCATTTAGCATGAAAATTAACATGTGTTAAGTGCAAAGTCTCAGCATTAACTGTGGGGGCACGGCCAGAATGTTCACAGGAGTTAATGCATGGATTCATACTCTAACACACAGCGCAATTTCTGAATGTGCACATACAGTTGTGGTCAACATTATTGGCACCCTTGCATTTTTGGTAGGCTGTGTACAAAATCTTGAATAATAATTGGAAATATTCCAACTGCATGTCATCATAATATTTAATAGTATATTCAAAGGTATATAACAAAAAAAAGATGTCTGTGAAACTTAGACATAGTAATTTCTGAAAAAAAAATGTCCTGGACAGGATTAATGGCACACTTCTCTAATATTTGATTGCACAACCTTTTGCAATGACGACAACTTCCAAACATTTCTTGTAGCCATCTGTAAAATTCATATCTCTTCAATTGCGATTTGTTCCATCTAATGAATGTTCCAGGATTCCTTTTACTAATGGCAGATTTCAGCTCTTTCCAAAGGTTCTCGATTGGATTGAGATAAGGACTATTTGCTGGTCAGTTTAAAACAGTCCATTTGTTCCTTTTTAACCATTCTTTTGTACTTTTGGATGTATGTTTTGGGTTATTGTCCTGCTGGAGGATCCATGACCTTATACCCAGACCTAGTTTTCTGACACTAGCACACTTCACTACAAAATACCATGGTATTTCTCTGACTTCATGATTCCTTTAATACGTTCTAGGCCTCCAGTTCCTGTGGCAGCAAAACAGCCCCACAGCAATATGGAACCTCCACCACATTTAAATGTTAAGAAGGGTGTTTTTTTTCTTAAAAGCTTCATTTCTTCGCTTGTAAATATATCGCTGGTCTGCATTGTCAAAGATCTCAAATTTGGTTTTATCTGTCCACAGAACATTTTCCCAGAAGGACTCTGATTTCACAAGGTGGGTTTGGGCAAAGATCAGGCATGCCTTTTTATGTCTGTATTTGAGCAGTGGGGTTCTCTTTGGCCTTCGCCGCATATGGTGTGGGTTTAAACCACCACTCCAGATTGCTCCAGGTCAGTCTTAAGCTCTTTGGATGTTGTACATGGTGTCTTTCCAACAGTTTGCACTAACCTTTGAAGACTTCTTGGATCAATTTTTCTCTTCCCACCACATCCTGGGAGGTTCTTGACAGTTCCATGAGCAGAAAACCTCTTAATAACATTGTGAACTGAAGACACAGGAATCCCAAGGTCTTTGAAGATGAACTTCTACGCCTTTGAAGTTTGATGATAATGGCTTTTCTGGAAGTCTCAGGTAGCTCTCTTGTTTTCATCATTGTGAAAATGGAACAGAATGTGAATGTGGCCATTTTAAACATTACAGTCATCATTCACTGGTTGAATCAAGTCACGTGAGAACTGACAATTGAACACAGGTGCATCTAATTTTACTGCAGTGGGAATGTGGTTCTTCTGTTCAAACCTTTGTAAAGCATCTAGCTGTTGCCGCTGAAGTTTAACCCCGAATATTCAATGCTGGGGCCATATCCAGTCACCAGCACTGAATATCCCAGTTAGCCGTAGAACCCGGAAGCTAACTGAGCAGAAGCTCAATAAACAGCTCAGCAGCATTTATATGGTTTGCAGGTCTGCAAAACATGTAAATGCTTTGGAATATGTCCCCCAAAGGTTTTTAAAATTACTCCCCAATAGTCCTTAGTCATTCCTTGAACACTCCTTATGAGACTGCTGAACTGAATTCTCATGGATAGACTGAAAATTTATGAAATTCCAAAAGTTGCATGAAGATGTTGTACAAGAAATGTATTCCCAAGGAATGATAATAATTCCTTGCATTTCTTATATAACATCTGAAAGCAGCTGAGATATCAGAAAAATTATTTTTTTCCCCTCTGATTACTACTTGCAGACATTAAGGTTTAACATTACCAAAGTCACAGTTTGAAAACAGAACATTAATGTTTGCCTCATTAATCTCTTTACAAGGTCTGGTATTATCATAATTTCTAAGAATTCAGAAAAGGGTAATGTTGCAGCAAAAAGTAGGACATATGCTGTGGTGGCTGTTTTTTAAAACCATCAGTCAGAAAAAGGCACTACACCGCCAACACAAGAACAGCAGAAAAGACAGGCAACATGAGATGTGATATGAAACAATTCCCTTTATTGAGATATAAACACTTGCTGTATGTTTACTAAGCCAGGCTAACAGTTAACACATGCTGGGGCATGTTTACTAAAGAGCAATAGACATTGTGGGGTTAATGTGTGGAATTTTCACATTACTACAGTGCCAGAGCCCAGCGGCAGCAGTAGATACGAGGATTTTGGCCATGATAAGCTACTACTGCCGCGATAGTCACATCAGTAGCACGGTAGCTGCAAACACACGGGCCAGTGCATGCACACAGGGTGTGTGGTCACCATGCGTGCTGGAAAATAGAATGCTACATGTGTGATATTGGGGCATCTATAGGCCTTGGATTCACTGTGGACAGTATGAACAGTGCCCCCAGCATTCATACAGGAAGGTAGCAACTGGCGAGACTAGAGTGAAGACTGGGAGTGGGCAGAACAGCTAGCAAAGCTCAGAGCATAGGGACCCAAGTACAAGAGGGTGGGGCATGCAAATCAGAAAGGCAAACACATGCAGAGAATATGTGCTGCATCTCAAACCATAGGTGATAGGGTGCAAATATGGCATTTGGAGATGTAGGGGGTCATGTATGGGATCAGGCAGGATGTCCACAGTGTCCATCATGGGGAACAGGGATATGGACCCCTTCACTCTGAGGCACCAAGGGTGGCTGTTCACCTAAAGTGCAGGGAACACAGTACAAGGCCTTTGGTGGGAAATTAACCCCACAGCTCAATTTTTCCACTGAACATGGCTTGGGCAGTACCGGGGCAGGGATAGTGGAGAGTATCACTGATCTAGCTCACTGTACTCACACATGGGCCCCAAGATGCTCAAAGATATAATTGATGCCTTCATAGCCCCATTTGTATAAGCCCTGGGACTGCACCGTGAACTACAAAGCAGGGGCTGAAAAACTTTGATTCTCGACCGGTTCAACCTTCCCGAGGAGAGGAATTAGAAGGACTTACTGTTGTCATATGGCCACTAGGCAGAAGAGAGATGCTCCACACCTGGACTGCTACCTGTCAGCATGCGTTGATTGGTCGATCGCTGTCACTTGGTGGATATGTGGCACTTGCTTCATCTACAGAAGAGGGATTACACGCATGTGTCTCAAGCATACGGCACCAGTTCCAGAATAGACTAACTGCTTGTCTCAGCTTTTATTTTTTCTCTTGTAGTTTGGTTTGGATTAATGTGGAATGGAGATGGGGAGAAAGGGTCCAAAGGAATTGGTATTTCCTATTTTGAGCTTTATATGGAAGAGCACTTCGCTTCCTATTTGAAAGAGCGATGGGAGGATTTTGTGAGGCATAATGGACAATATTCTGTCCCGCAAATAGTGGGGATGGACGTCCTGTTGGGACACCGTCCCCGCTATTCACCCCCCAGCTGTCCCCATTCACCCCTCAGTGCTGTCTAGCCCCCCCATACGAACAAGGCGTTTGTATGGGGGGGCTTAGACAGGGGCCGGTGGGGGTGTTCCAGAGGCAGAGCGAGGGCGAGGTATGGGTAGTCCACGACCCCGGATGTACAAGGCCAATTCGGAGGTCAGCCCTGTATGTCTGGGGTCGGCAAACTGGATGGGGGATGGCAGGCCCGGGCAGCATTTTTTAAGGAGAGGGGTGCAGAGGATTCCCCGCAGCCTGACCCTGGCCATGGAAGGCCAGATCGTGGATGGGGCTGCGGGGAAAAAAGATTGTGGTCGGCGGCGGGGGATCGCGGCTCCATTGCCATGGCAACAGGATGCCATGGCACCATGGCTCCATTCCGGAGCCTCACTGAAGTAACCGGGCAGGTGGCTGTACATGCAGATCAATCATAATCAGGTCCAGGCCTGCGTGTATAGGCCCTAGACCCAGTTCTGATCCCATGGGGCACATCTAGCCCCCACGGGATCAGAATCGGGTCTACCCCGGGCGTTCCGATTCCGATCGGAAGCACGGGGGTCTGGACACACACATTTGAATGTGCTTCTATGTGTAAAACTCAGAGCTTTTTTGGGCAACAGCAAAAGCGATGATAGAGGGAGATATTATTGCTTATGTAGCTGGGAGGCGAAAGGCCTTTAACACCAGAGTTAAATTGAATTGAAGAAACATTATGCAGCCCTAGAAGTGGAGAAGGTGAAAGCATCCTAGGAAAGGGAAGAACCAGAGCACAAGCACCCCAAAGTTGCAGAATCAGTGACCACAAGGATGCAAAGGGTAGTGGTGGTTGATGCCTCTCTTCTGAGGAGCACTGAGGCATCCATCTGCCAACCAGACTTGATGTCCAGAGAGGTATGCTGTCTGTCAGGTGCCAAAATCTGAGATGTTACAGAGAGTTTGCTGAGACTCATCAAGCCTACTGATTATTATCCAATGTTGCTCATCCATGTTGGCACAAATGATTCTGCTAGGTATCCCTCCGAGCATATCAAATGTGGTCATGCATCTGGTTCATAGGGTGAAGCAGATTGATGCACAGGTGGTGTTATCTTCAATTAGCCCGGGTGAGGGTAAAGGCCGAGGCAGAGAAGCTTGCATCCTGGAGATGAATTCATGGCTATATGGATGGTGTCATCAAGAGCATTTTGATTTCCTGGGCCATGGGATGATAATCCAAGGGCTGCAGAACAGAGATGGTGTCCATCTGTCCAAGAAGGGTCAAAGTGTCTTCTGCAGCAGACCGGCTATCCTACTGAAGAGGGCTTTAAACTAGATTCATTGGGGATGGGTGAAGAAAGCCCCCAGGTTAAGTGAAAGCCCCAGATAAGTGAAACATTAAATATCTGTGTAGAAATTGGTAAAAAAGACAACATCTGGACGGCGGTGTGTATATATGCCTGTAGCATGGAGAATAAGATCCCAGATGTTGAAGCTTTAATGGAAGAGGTTGACTTGCATTTGGTGGCAGTTATAGAGACATGGTTCACGGACAACCATGAATGAGATGTAATTATATCGGGCTATACTTTATTCAGGAAGGACAAGGTAGGAAGAAGGGGAAGAGGATTGGCACTACATGTAAACAATAATATTAAAACTACAGAATTACAGGGCTTCAAAGGAGGCACTGTGGGTCAAACTAGAAAGAGGGAAAGGGAAATCCATTTGCATCAGTGTGATATACAAATCTCCCTCACAGGGAGAAGAAGTAGACAGGGATATAATAGAAGACATACGTAGTATTGCCATGAAAGAAGAAGTGATACTCATAAGTGATTTCAATATGCCGGATGTTGATTGGCACATCCCTGCTGTGGTGTCATCTAAAAGTAAGGAGATCCTAGATTCTCTACAGGGAGAACTATTCCTGCATCTGGTAACAGAACCCACATGTTTGGTTTGGTTTCCTAGACCATGGGATGCTGTTCCAAGGGTTGCAGAGCAGAGATGGCATCCATCTGTCCAAGAAAGGTCAACGCATCTTCGGTAGTAGACTGGCTAATCTACTGAAGAGGGCTTTAAACTAGATTCGTTGGGGATGGGTGAAGAAAGCCCCCAGGTAAGTGAAAGCCCCCAGGTAGGTGATACATTAAATACCTTTATGGAAATGGGTAACAGGGGTAACATATGGAAAGCAGTGTGTATTAATGCCCGTAGCATGGGAAATAAGATCCCTGAAGTTGAAGCTTTGGTGGGAGTGGCTGACTTGGATTTAGTGGCAGTTACAGAAACATGGTTCACAGAAAACCATGACTGGGATGTAACTATACCTGGCTATACTTTATTCAGAAAGGACAGAGTAGGAAGAAGGGGAGGAGGAGTGGCACTATATGTAAAAACTACTATTAAAGCTTTGGAATTACAGAGCTTAAAAGGGAGAGAGGAGGCATTGTGGGTTAAACTAGAAAGAGGGAAAGAGAAATCTATTTGCATTGGTGTGATATACAGACCTCCCTCACAAGAGGAAGAGGTGGACAGAGAGTTAATTGAAGACATACGCAGCATTGCTAGGAAAGGGGAAGTGCTACTGATAGGAGATTTCAATATGCCAGATGTTGATAGGCACATTCCTGCTGCAGTATCATCTAGAAGTAAGGAGATCCTGGATTCTCTACAGGGAGAACTATTCAGGCAATTGGTAACAGACCCCACACGTGAAGGGGCCATACTGGACTTGGTGCTTACCAATGGTGATGAAAGTGTTTCTGATGTTGTAGTGGGAGATCATTTTGCATCCAGTGATCACCAGATGGTGTGGTTCAGTATTAGGACTAGGGCTGTTAGAATACATTCCAAGGTGAGGATCTTAGACTTTAGGAAGACTAACTTTGCGAAGATGGGCCAATACCTCAGGGAGTCGTTAGTGGGATGGGAACAGCTGGCGGATGTAGAAAAACAGTGGGCAAAACTGAAAGGGGGTATTTTAAGGGCAACCAACCTTTTTGTTAAAATGGTAAATAAAGGCAAAAGGAAAAGGAGACCGCTATGGTTTTCAAAGGAAGTAGCTGAAAAAGTGAAGAAAAAGAGGGAGGCCTTCATGAAATACAAGAGATCACAGAGAGAGGAAGACAGGCATCTGTATTTGGAAAAACTTAGAGAAGCTAGCAAAGTAGTCAAGAAGGCAAAGATTCAAAAGGAGGAGGAAATAGCCAGTGCAATAAAATGGGGGGATAAGACATTTTTCAGATATATTAGTGAGAAGAGGAACGGCAAAAGTGGTATTGTCAGACTCAAGGGTGCAGGGGGGCAATATGTAGAAGCTGATAAGGATAAAGCGGAATTGCTTAACAAATATTTTTGTTCTGTGTTCACAGATGAAGAACCAGGAGCAGGACCTCAGAAAACACCCACAAATAAGAACAGAAGCGAGGGACATCTTGAACAATTTTCAGAAGACTGTGTTCGTGAGAAACTAGCTCAACTTAAAGTAGACAAAGCGATGGGACCGGATGGGATACACTCTAGAATACTGAGGGAACCTGGGGACGTTCTAGCAACTCCACTGACTGACCTTTTCAATGCCTCGTTGGAGTCGGGAGTGGTGCCAAAGGACTGGAGAGAGGCTCATGTGGTGCCTTTACACAAAAGCGGAAGTAAGGATGTGGTTGAAAACTACAGGCCGATTAGTTTAACTTCGGTGGTGAGTAAATTATTGGAAATGCTGCTGAAAGAGAAAATAGTGAGGTTTCTGGAGTCCAGCGGATTACAGGATCCGAGGCAGCATGGATTCACCAGAGGCAGGTCTTGTCAGACAAATCTGATTGATTTCTTTGACTGGGTGACCAGGGAGTTGGACCGAGGGAGAGCTCTAGATGTGGTGTATTTAGATTTCAGTAAAGCCTTTGACACTGTTCCTCACAGGCGACTTATAAACAAATTGAGCACCCTAGGGATAGACCCTAAAGTTACTGCTTGGGTTAGAAATTGGTTGGGTGGGAGGCAACAAAGAGTACAAGTAAATGGAGCTCACTCTGAGGAGAAGGATGTTACCAGTGGTGTGCCCCAGGGATCTGTCCTTGGTCTGATTCTTTTTAACATCTTTGTTAGTGATATAGCGGAAGGACTGTCGGGTAAGGTTTGCCTCTTTGCAGATGATACCAACATCTGCAATAGAGTAGACACCCAGGAAGGTGTAGATAACATGAGGAGGGATCTAGCTAAGCTTGAAGAATGGTCTAGAATTTGGCAGCTGGGATTTAATGTTAAAAAATGTAAGGTCATGCATTTGGGCTGCAGCAATCCAAGGGAGCAATACAGTATAGGAGGTGAAGTACTTTTGTCCACTAAAGAAGAGCAGGACCTAGGCGTGGTTGTGTCTGATGATCTTAAATTAGCTAAACAGGTAGAAAAGGCGACGGCAAAAGCTAGAAGGATGCTTGGGTGCATACGGAGAGGAATGGCTAGCAGAAAAAAGGAGGTGATAATGCCTCTGTATAAGTCTTTGGTGCGACCTCATTTGGAGTATGGTGTGCAATTCTGGAGACCGCACCTTCAAAAGGATGTGAACAGGATGGAGTCGGTGCAGAGGGTGGGTACTAAAATGATTAGTGGACTTCATTATAAAGCATATGAGGACAGACTTAAGGATCTTAATATGTACACCTTAGAGCAGGGGTCACCAACCTGCGGCCCGCGGGCCGCATTCGTGCGGCCCGCGAGGCTCTACCCCGGTTAACATTACGTGCGGCCCGCCAAGGATTCCCGCCATTGTATCCACGCGCTCGCAGCTCACCGACGACCACCTGCAAGCGTCCCTTCTCCTGTCAGTGTCATCTGTGAAGCCGGACTTTAAGCGTTTGTCTGCTAGCATGAATCATCAGCCATCTCATTAAATTCAATAAAGGTGATCAGCCATTGTTTTCATAATTTTGCGTTTGTTGTTTTTTTTTCGTGGGGGCGGGGAGAAGGGGGGTGCGGCCCGCGAGGCTCCCGGTAGTCGGCTGTGCGGCCCGCGGCCCTCTGGAGGTTGGTGACCCCAGCCTTAGAGGAAAGGCGGGATAGAGGTGATATGATTGAGATGTTTAAATACCTCCATGGCATAAATGTTCAGGGAGAGAGCCTCTTTCAATTGAAAGCAAGTTCTGATACGAGGGGACATGGGATGAGGGTGAAGGGAGATAGATTCAGGAGTGATATGCGGAAATATTTCTTTACAGAAGGAGTAGTGGATCCATGGAATAGTCTCCCAGTGGAGGTGGTAGAGATGAGGACAGTAACTGAATTCAAAAAAGCATGGGACCAACACAGAGGATCTCTAAAGGTAAAAAGTGGACTGTTGTAGTTGTTGTTATGGAAGGACAGACTAGATAGGCCATGTGGTCTTTTTCTGTCATCATGTTTCTATGTTGCTATTGTCCCCCGCAGCCCCCTCTAGTGGCGGCGTAGTGGTTCCACAGGGGCTGGGGAGCGCATAAGAATTAAAAGGTTCAGGGTTGATCTGTAGTGAGGGTCAATGGGATAGCAGGTCACATTGTCAGCCTCAGGGTCAACAACCTAAAAAAGTAACTCTTGCCAAGTGTAGGGTACAAAAAGGCTTTTATTTCCCCTTTTCGCATGAAGAAGTTCAAAATATGAGGTAATGAGTAACAGAACATAAATTCAGTTGCATCAAAACGTGAGTCAGCAAAACACTCAAAATAACATGGTTCCTTCACCAACTTAAAGCATAAACTTTCCAGTACAGTTTGCACACATTAGATTTGTTTGCCTTTTGCTCAAAGATATCTTCTTGTGCAAAAGTCACATTCCATTGGTTCTATATCTTCAGTGCTCTCAGATTCCCCTGGCAGCCATTCCATGTCTATGGGATCTGAAACTGAGGTCTCTGAGATCTCTTGGATATTAAAACCTGGTTTCCTAAAAGCATGCCATACTGTATCCCAGTGCTGGCTTGGGAGTTTGGGGCGTCGGCTTTTAGGTCTAGTATATCTCCCTGGGCTTGCTGTCGTTTCAGGACTAAAAGTTTGCTCCTTCCATTCTCTGGCAACATTAAACTTTTTCCTGTAAAACTTATCAGTTATATCTGGTTTAAAACAGTCCTTATTGTCCAGATAAAAACTAGCCCTTTGTTCCTCTCTAGGCTTCTTGAAAAAGGCTTGAGGCCTAGTCTGAGAGTTTTGTGCTCCAGGTATAGCCTTTCTCTCAAGGCTATGAACTTTTCCTTTATCTTTCAAGTTACTTTTGTAAAAGCTTTTAAAAGTACCTTTTTTCTCTTGAAGGTTTCTTCTCCAACCGGAGGGATAAGCACTTCCTTCCTTGGCTGCAGTCCGTGATACTGCCCCTTGAAGTTGTGTATGGCCTTTCTCTAGGCCTGCTCTCCCAGTAGCTTCCTTTCCTTTAGCTCTGCTGGGTTTGTCAGTGACCTCACCTCGGTCTCTGAGTCTGGCCTCTGGAGCTTCCCTTGGCACTGCCTCCTGTTCTCCCCATGAAGGTCTCTGCCAAGCTCCTTGCCTCCTCCTGTGCTTCTCCTCTGGGTTCTTCCCTTCGGGGTTTCTCTGTTGCCTTTCTGGCTCTCTTGACTGCCTTCCTGGCACCTTTGCCTCTCTTGGCTCTCTCGGCTCTCTCTCTCTTGGCTCTCCCTCTTGCAGTGCTCTGTTCCTACTTAAATCCAGAGCAGCTGCTTCTGAGTCCTGCCCATAGAGGTGTGGTTCTTCCACTTTCAGGTTTGTTCTCCTGCTCCCTCTATGTGTCCCTTCTCGTAATTGCAGGCAAATCCTGTTTTTTTCAAGATTTAAAAGTTTCCTTTCTTGCATCAGAGGGCTTGCGGTATCACACTATGTGAAGGGACCATACTAGACGTGGAGCCCAATTCCATAACATGCACGTCTGGCCTGCAGGCACATCCAAGTCGAAGATGGGTCTGATTTAACCCCAGTTCCACAACCTCAGGTATAGACGCGCCCATGATTCAAGAACCAGGGACATAGATGTTTCTGGTGCAGCACGCACAAACCACTATTGAGAAACACGGGCCCTCGCTATCATAATGAGACATGAGTAGACACAGCAAACAGTTTGGATGTCCCCATGCTCACCGTATTCTGAAAAGATGCATGTTTCTGATTCTGCTTGTCTCCACATGGCCACGCTTCCGCAGTTAAAACGTGCATCTCCTCATCTGCTCCTCTCACTGATAGTGTTGTACTCATGCAAACTACTCATGACTGCTGGTGATACATAAATGATGATGCCAACCAGACAATATATACTAGTCCATTGCATGCCCAGAACCCTGCAAAGTAATCTCAGTGCACATAAAGATATTACAAAAGTAGAAGGTGATATGTCTGTCCTGACATAGCTTGCATCAAAGTATATATGGCAGTTATGCTTGCATTGGGCATTTCTGATAACAGTCTTTACAATGCTAAGCATAGACCAGTAGAATTCAGCAAAGATTCACTATAGCGAAATGCAAAACATATCCCTGTCAATAATAAGGAACCCTCACAATGAAAGCATGCAACAGTGTAAAAAGCAATAACACATGCCCAAAAGCACCATTATCGGTCTCTACAATTATGCACATTTTTGGAGACCGATGATGGTGCTTTTGGGCATGTATTTAGTGCTGCTTGCACTGTTGTATGCTCTCATTCTGAGGGTTCTTTATTGAGAGGAATATGTTTTGCATTTCTCTATAGAGAATCTTTGCTGATATATTCTGCCCATCGCTCTGGCACCTGGTGACACTGCAGTCATCCCTACAGTCCAGGTACTGGCCAGACATTCATGTCCCCCCAGAATTGCGGATGAGCACACCAGATCCTCCTGTGCAACACTCAAACCACACACACACACACACACTCACTTGCAGTCACAAAAAACATAGTTCTGCCAAAAAGATGCACTGCACCTATCAAGAACAGCTGATCTGCATTTCTCACCCAAACAAGAATCTTTTCCATACTCACTCATACTATACCTACAGCAACAGTCCCATTTTTCAGAACATAGGAATTGTTAGAGAACCCTAAATTTGCTCCTTTAACACAAACAGCAAATGTCAGCATAGCCAGAATAAACACTATTACTCTGTAGGGGTGTTTATCAAAGTTTCTTTACCTTACAACCTTCCCTCACACCTCTGCTTTCTGTTCTTTAAAACTTCATCTTGTGTTTTTCAAGACTGCAGACACACCAGTTCAAAACATACTTATCACAACCATTATTCAAATGGGATACATTGAATAGCAGAGCAGAATTTTTTCTAAATCCTGGCCTTATTCCATGTTTCCGCAGGAATAACGAGGATGTCTGCAGAAAACATACACGGGCCTTTCCTGAATACGCTTTATACGTTTCCGCGGCTGACCATGCCCTCATTCTGCCCCTTTTGGGCACATTCTGAGATCCTCGTGCTAGCGCCGTGGACGTGCATGTCAGCAGTGTTTCAGAATTCAGTCGGGGACATTTTCGGCAGATAAATATCACTGCCGCACATACAAAACCCTTATTCGTGTTCTCGAATGACCTCCTTGGTGCTTACCAATGGGGAAAGTGTTTCTGATGTCATAATGGGAGATCATCTCACATTCAGTGATCACCAGATGGTGTGGTTCAGTATTAGGACCAGGGCTGATAAACTCCATTCAATAGCGAGGGTCTTAGACTTTAAGAAAACTAACTTTCCAAAGATGGAGAATACCACAAGGAGTCAAGGATGGGAACAGCTGGGGGATGTAGAAAAGCAAAGGGCAAAACTGTAAGGGAATATTTTAAGGGCAACAAACCTTTTTGTTAGACAGATATAAAAATGTAAAAGGAAAAGGAGGTTGCTATGGTTCTCAAAAGAAGTAGCTGAGAAGGTGAAGAAAAAGAGGGTGGTCTTCATAAAATAAAAGAGATCAGAGAGAGGAAGACAAGCATCAATATTTGGAAAACCTTAGAGAAGCTAACAAAGTAGTCAGGAAAGCAAACATACAAAAAGAAGAAGAAATAGCCAATGAATAAAATGGAAGGAGAAGACATTTTTCAGATATGTTAGTGAGAAGAGGAAATGCAAAAGTGGTATTATCAGATTCAAGGGTGTAGGGGAGGAATATGTAGAAGCTGATGATGATAAGTGAAATTGCTTAACAAATATTTCTGTTCTGTGTTCTGTTGTGACCCCCTGCCTAGGCCGATGGCCAGTAGGCAAAAGGGCTGCCTTATTTGCCCTTTGAGTATTGTCCCAGGCTCAGGTTGCCAGCACTGAATGCTGGGACTTGTAGTTTTGTATACTCTCCAAGCAAAGTAGTGTGACCACACAGTTTATCAGGCAGAACAAAGAAATTTATTCCGGGGTTTCTCCCTCGCATCAAAATTCATAGCGCATAAACAAGGCAAGGATCATTTCTCCAAATTAAATAATGAAGGTGAACAAAACAGGCTTAGCATCAAAGTCAGAAATATTCTTTCCACAGCTGCGGCACTCAGCTTCCTTCAGACAAATGCCTTTCTTTGCTATGGCTGTTAATTTACATCAGGCAGACTTTTAAACTTCTCAGTCAGGGTTTTCTTTCTCACTCAGCTTAATAAACCTGGGTAAATAAGCTTCTTCACCTGGCCTGAGCTTAGCACATGTCTGACTTACAAAATGAGCATTCCATTTCTACTACGTCATCAACAACAGGATTTTCAAACATTTCTATCTGCATATCTTCCACGGCTTCGTTTGAATCCTCTTCTAGGGAGCTTATATCCCTGCCAGCATGGATTTCGCGAAGCACATGGTGTTGAAACATTACTCACAACCTTATTCAACACCATAACCTTAGGTCTCGATAACATCAGACAAGGCTTTGCACTGATCTTCATGGACATTGCTGCCGCATTCGACACCGTAGACCACGAAGTTCTCCTGCTACGCCTCAGAGAGAAGGGAGTTCAAGCTTCAGCTTTGTCATGGTGCGCTTCATACCTCACTGATCGCTGACAACATGTCCATTCTGGCCCCTCCAACTCCGATTCCTTCCCCCAAACTAAAGGTGTTCCACAGGGCTCATCTCTATCCGCCTTGCTATTCAATGTCTATATGCAACCCATTTGTGATCTCATCCAATCATTTAATATCAACTGCCTGGTCTATGCTGACGATGTCTTGATGTACATGCCAATTTCGACAGAACATCTTGAACTATCCCCACTTATCAGGTGCTTTGACGCTGTCACAGACTGGCTAAATGCACAAATGCTTAAGTTAAATTTCAAAAAGACAGAAGCCCTCTTCGTAACCAGGAATCCGGCTTTTACTCCACCCCTGTCTATCAAGGTTCGCGACGCAGAGATCATATGCAAGACTACAGTAAGATACCTAGGTGTAACGCTTGATCAGCAACTTAATATGAAGGCTCATATCAAAAACATAACAAAGTCGGTGTACCATAAAATTCCGGACCCTCCGCAATTTGCATCAACTGTTAGAACCTGATGACTTCCGAACTGTCTTTCAGGCCCTAATAATGCCTCACTTTGACTATGCCAATGCGATCTTGTATGGTCTACCTAAGTGCACGACTAACCCCTTACAACTTGCAATGAATTCAGCTTCAAGAATCCTTCATGGAGCCTCAAGAAGTTCTCATATTACCCCAATACTAAAACAATTGCACTGGCTACCCATACAAGCCAGGATCTCATTCAAGATCCTAATTATGACCCATAAAGCCATCAATAAATACCCTGCTACTGCCATTACTGATCTAATTTCAATCACACCTCCCAATCGAGCAAGGAGATCGAATGCCGCAAATACTCTCATATTACCTAAGGCAAGCACGAAGTGTTCTCAATTCACTAGATCCAGAGCCTTCTCCTTCTTTGCTCCATCCTGCTGGAACGCACTACCAGCAACTATCAGAACCATCAGTGAACTCTCCCAATTTAGGAAGGCACTGAAACGGCACCTCTTTCTTCATCACTACGATGATGCAGTCTTCTCCCCACACTCACCCACTCTCACATCTCAATGCAGCACCTCAAACTCATGCACGTCACATTCCCAGACTGATCACTCGCAATCACACCTTCCCCTCCAACCACCATGAGAAACTTATGCAGTGCCGCATAACTCATTATATTGTTGCATAAAGTAGACTGTATTTATTCATCGTGTCTCCTTGTTTAGGGACTGGTTATTTATACCCTATTTTACCTGTTATACCTGCTTAATGCACACCCAAGTTTAATTTTCCTGTTTAATGTATACCCAAGTTATTATACCTGTTTCACTGTAAGCACAAATCACGAAATTGAGATGTGCAACTCTTATGTTCATTGTAAACCGCACTGATGTCGAATAGCGCGGTATAAAAGAGACTGCAAATAAATAAATAAAATAAATTATATCAGAAGGTTTAAACTTCTCACTCTGCAGAAACTTTTAGCTTCCCTAAAAAGTATTCTTTCTGCTCTATATCAGCACTGCTTAAAGAAGGAGTTTCTCTCTCATAGAAAAGCTTCTCAACAGCTTTTAAAGCTGACTCACGGCACTTACTTGCACTGCTCCTGTTCCTGGCTGGAACTGCTTTCCTTGTCTTTTGGCTAGCACAGCTTCCAGAGCTTTTCCTCAGCTCTCTGATCACTTCTTCAGAAAAGCTTCCGTTAGGAACTATAACAAACTTGTCTGCCCCACCTTTCTTGCTTGGCTGGCTCTCTGAGCTGTTTCCCCATGTGGAAACAAACCTTTCCAGCTTTCCTTCTCTGGGGTGCTTTAGGACAGGTTCCAACCTTGGTTCCACTGCTTTCTGAGGGCAAGAATCAGCTGCCTTTCCTCGTCCTCTCCTTTGCTCCTTAAGCTCCCTTCTCTCGTGGCTTCCTTCCTCGTGCCTGCTTTCCTCCTGACTACTTTTACCAAACACTGAAGCCGTTTTAAAATGGTGCTTCTTTTCAGCCACACCCTTCTCTCTGCACATGTGAGAGCTGTTAGGGCTCAACCTAACTCTTACATCACTGCTTGGGCAGGGTTTAGTTCTAGCTACTGCATGCTCAGGTGGCTTGTGGTTTCTATGGGAACCCTGTTTACATCTGCTTTTAAAGGCACATTCCTCATTTCTCTCCCATTCCATCTCATCTTCACAGCTCACCTTTTCACACTTCACAAATGAAGGGCCAGGAGCAGGACCTCAGAAAACACCCACAAAAAGGAACAGAAGTGATAGGGATTTTGAACGATTTTCAGAAGATTGTGTTTGTGAGGATCTAGATAAACTTAAAGTAGACAAAGCAATGGGACCGAATGGGATACATCTGAGAATATTGAAGGAACTTGGGGACATTCTAGCAGCTCCACTAACTGAGCATTTCAATTCTTCTTTAGAGTGGTCCAAGAGGATTGGCGAAAAGCACATGTGGTCCCTTTACACAAAAGCGGAAGTAAGGATGAGATTGAAAACTACCCTGTGGTGAATAAATTATTAGAAATGCTGCTAAAAGAGAGAATAGTGAGGTTTCTGGAATCCAATGGATTGCAGGATCCAAGTCAGCATGGGTTTACCAGAGGCAAGTCTTGACAAAGAAATCTGATTGATTTCTTTGACTGGGTGAGCAGGGAGTTGGACTGAGGGACAGCCCTAGATGTGTTGTACTTAGATTTCAGTAAAGCCTTTGACACTGTTCTGCACAGGAGACTTATAAACAAACTCAGCACCTAGGGATGGACTCTAAAGTGACTGACTAGGTTAGAAATTGGTTGAGTAGGAGGCAACAAAGGGTACAGGTAAATGGAGCTCACTCTGAGGAAAAGGATTTTACCAGTGGTGTGCCCCAGGGATCTGTCCTTGGTCCAATTCTTTTTAATATCTTTGTTAGTGATATTGCGGAAGGGCTGCCTGGTAAGGTTTGCCTCTTTGTGGATGATACCAAAATCTGCATAGAGTAGACACCCAGAAAGGAGTAGATAACATGAAGCAGGATCTAGCTAAGCTTGAGGAATGGTCGAGAATTTGGCAGCTGAGGTTTAATGCTAAAAAATGCAGATCATGTATTTCGGCTGCAAAAATCCAAGAGAGTGGTACAGTGTAGGGAGTGAAGTACTTCTGTCCATGAAAGAAGAGTGGGGCCTGGGCGTGTTTGTTTCTGATGATCCTAAAGTGGCTAAACAGACAGAAAAGGTGATGGCGAAAGCCAGAAGGAGCCCCCAACCCAACCCCACCGCACCATCCCCAACCCCCCAACCCCTTACTCCCACCCCCCCTGCCCCCACCCCACAACCCCAACCCTGGCAACAGGCAAGAAATCTCACAAAGGCCTACCCTAACCCACCCCTAACATCTCCCCCACCCAGAGGTGACACCCCTGGACCCCAGTGTTTGGCCACTGGGTGGTGCAGGCAATGGCATGCCTCCTGAAACTGGGCTGCTGTTGCTGCTCTCCTCAGGTGCCTCATGGAATGGGGGAAAGACAAGCAGGGCCCCACACCCTGGGGCACAGGACCCAAGATGCAGGACTGCCCCATGCTGGTGGACGCTGGCACAGAAGCTGCCAGTGCAGTGGCCCATGTGGACATCCTGCTGGTGGATGGCAGGACAGATGGTAGAGGTACACTAGCAGTGGCAGGAGGCACAGTAGCAGCAGCTGGTGTTGGAGGCGTGGACACAGTCTGGGCAACCACGGAGGGCAGCACAAGTGCATCAATGGGGACAGGAGCACCCTGCGGCCTGCCCAACTGGGCAACCAGAGGTCAATGCGTGCCCCAAGGTGGCACACTGAGGCATTAGGCACTCAGTTGCTGCCAGCTGCCGTTCCTGGACCGACAACTGCCGTTCATAGAGGGCCAGCTGCTGTTACCACAGTGACACATTGCATCTGAGGAGTTGTAGCTTTTCATGTGCATGTGCCTCGTGCCTCTCCTGCTGGGTGAGCAGGCACTCAGTGCAGTGCACCAGCTGTACATAGGTGCATGGGTGGTGCTGCTCATGGCGACACTGCCACCAGGCTGGATCGGGGGCTCAGGTGATGGTGCGAGCTGGTCGTCTGTGTCACCTGTTAGTGCCCTCAGGCTCCATACTACTGGCAGGCTCTGTACCCCATCCACAGGGGCTGCAGGCTGGGAGGCACTCCTCTGGTGGCGCCACAGAGTGTACAGCCCTGTCCATCGACTGCGGCAGTGGAGGAGTGGCCAGCGGTGAGGCATGCGTAGGGTCAGTGCTGAGTCCAGCATTTGTGGAAGCACCTATCAAGATAAGTAGGAATGAACAACATAATGCTGACCCCTGCATGTAGCAACCCATACACATATACACATGGGCTGCAGTGTTGCACAAAGGCCCCAGGGACACCACACCACAGAGGTGGAGGGGAAACTTGGAGAGTGCAACGCAGACCAGGGCAGTGCTGCCACCACAGAGACACCCAGCAAGCCAGCAGAGGTAAATGTGACAGTGCAACATGCCCATGCGAGCCCCACCCCAAACCAGAGGGGACATGTGAAAGGTGCAGTGGATGGTTTAATTGGTCCCCACACCATGGGTGCAGGTCCGAGATGGGGGACATGCAGCAGGTGAATGTCAGCTCAGACACATACCTTAGACCAGTGGGTGCCATGAGGTGTCCACGTCCCTGACACCCTCCAATGTGGCAGTGTCAACAGTGGCCAGGACCCACTGTTCAGGTTCAGTGAGGCAAACCCCCTGAGCATCAGGGCCCACAGCACATGTCTTCCTGCATATGTCATATCGCACTTGCTGCCACTTGCGCTTCACATCCTCAGTGTACCAGTTATTGTGGTATATGGCTTTCAACTTACAGCATATGGCAAGCCACCTGCACTGTCTCTCATATGCACCTACACGGGCCTCATCGGTGCCCATGAGGACCCCCAAGGTTGGTCAGTACCTCCTGAATGAGGAGGGTCTGCTTCTCATCACTAAAATTAAGCTTCCTGGAGGACACCTTGGGAGCCATGGCAGATGACACGGCAGCTCTGGAACAGCAGTACCTTCAAGGAAAGCAACATAGGAATAATGGCGTTTTGCAGAGGTGTTGCCACGCCGGTGTTATACGTTTTATAGCAGATGAACATCCAGCACCATACATGCCCAGGTGCATAGAATACGGAACACATCTATGCGTGTAGACATACGTATACATCCATGTTTTCTGTCCAGTGTATAAAAATACATGCGGCTCTGCACATCTTTCTTTTCCAGTGAGCAACACATCCGTGATGTCATGAGAACTGACCTACTTCAACATAATGGAATAGACAACCACACTGCCACTGACAGGTTGGTACAAAGAGGGAATGATGTGACTGGGATGGTATTTGTGCTGGAGCCTGTGCCCCTGGTACATGTTTGCAGTTCCGGTGGCCCTGTGGGAGACAGTGGCATGCAAGGACCTGAGTGCAGAGGCCAGGTGCCCTGAGCAGGCATACACCACAGAGTAGACTGGTATGGGCATGGGGCTGTCTGGGGCAGGGAGTGACTGGCTTGCAGTGAGATGTAGCAGGGACTGACCATGTCACCCATATGCACTAGACTACCCCCACATTTGTGGCCCCATGCCCATACAACTGCACCATGGACACTGTACAGGGGTGCACATGTTTGGATCCCACAGGCACATTCCTGTAGGTGTGTTGTCACCAATACCTGAACACCTAGATGCAATGGCATATGTGGAGCAAAAGCCACCCTATCAGTGCACAGATGGGGTGCCCCCAATCCTAATGGGCATGTCCACAGGCACATATGTGACCATGCAATAATGCATAGTGGACAAGCCACCCATTGGTAGCATGTGCAAGGGGAGAGGGTGCAGGGCAGTGGTTTAGCACATCACCTGCCCCCCTGCCACCCAGAGGGGGAATCAGGGGGGTCATTTAGTGTCACACCCCTGGGACACGGACTGACCAATAACCTGTCTCATCCTCCCACATGTTCCAGGGGCAGCTGCCAGGTGTCTGATGATGGTACATGAGAGGACCAGCCCTTCTATGTTTGCCACTGTCCTTCTGGTGATTGCTGGCAGTGAGCACTGGTGTGCTACACACCACCACCCATATGCCAGAGTCCCCAGGCTCTGCACCCAGTACCTGGGCATCAGTGATGAGCTGCACCAAACCCGGTACAGATTTGACTACACAGCAATTCATGACCTGTGTCAGGAATTGGGACCACACCTCACTATGCAGGCACACAGACAGGACACAGTGCTTGTCCATGTGAAGGTGCTCACAGCTCTAGCCTTCCTGGGGACAGGCATGTTCCAGTCTATAATGGCAACATCAGCTGGGCTGAGCCAGGCAGTGGTGTCACACAGCATCAGCCAGTTCCTGGATGCCTTTGTGGGATGTGTTGCACAGTACACTACCTTCTCACACACCCCACAGCAGCAGCAGCAGACCATGCTGGCATTCAGTGAGATCTCAGGGATCCTGTCTGTTCTTGGGGCTATCAACTGCACACATGTGGCCCTCCGCCCACCGCACCTGCACGAGGTAGTGTACAGGAACCGAAAGGTCTACCACTCATTGAACATGCAGGTCATCTGCAATGTCCGGATGGAGATCTTGGATGTCCTGGCATGCTTCCCTGGCTCGTGCCATGATGCCTACATCCAGTCAGGGATACATGCGAACTTTGAGGATGGTACCATAACCGGTGGCTGGCTGCTTAGTGGGTGGACACAGGACAGCATCTCATGCACATGCATGCATACCCCCAGAGGCACAGGAGCATGGTCAGCCATGTGCATGTATGCAGTCCATGCCCACAGGGGGCCACACCATGGTTCTGGGTTGGCCATATGTGGCAGAGAGGCCACTGGTGCCCCTGCCATCACATGGTCATGGGGGGGCTGGCCACAATCACCACATGGATGTGTTGGGGCTGCAGCATCACCGTAGCTGGGGATGCACAGGGGTCAGGGCTGGCTGGCCCCAGGCATGGGGGGGTACCACATGGCACAGTTGCAGTGCACATGCATATTGGACCTAGTAGGGTGGCATGTGGTGCATGGGTATGCCGACAGCCACGTAGCTGGTCATGACACAACATTTTGACATTCCTGCCACTGCTATTCTCTACAGGTGACAAGGGGTACCCACTGAGAGACTGGCTCATGACCCCCATTGTCAACCCATGCACACCTGAGGAGCTGAGATACAACTGGTCACACCAGCTGACCTGCTCCAACATTGAGCAGACATTTGGCCTGCTGAAGAGCTGCTTCCATTGCCTTGACCGGTCTATACACCCCAGCCAAGATGTGCAGGATATTCCTGGTCTGCTACAGGCTGCACAACTATGCCCTGCACCAGAGGCAGCCCGTAGCTGATGCAGCAGTCAGTGAGCCCAAGGGTGAGGTGGATGACATGGTGGCACCCCAGCCATCTCATGGTCCTACCTACCAATGTGCTGTGGTGACAAGGAGGACCCTCATAGAGACGCACTTTGTTTGAGGTAGGCTACCCATGCTGATGGAACTGAGGGATAGGTGGCAGGGCTGGGCATCAGCAAGCAGGCCCTGTGCACACACACCTAGGTCCACTGTCCCATGAGCCATTTTGGCCCCTGCAGGCGGTCACCACCCCCCACATATGCCAATGTATGCTTTCCAGTCTCGGGTGTATAGCCTCCCCACCCATACCCAGCCACACATGTGCCCCCACGCAGGGCACACCCCTACCCCGCATTCAGGCACCCTGACACATCCAGGCACATGTTCCACCACATCTGCATGGGAGGGTGTCATGTGACTGTGCATGCCCTTCCCAGCCACACATTTGGGCCCTGTGTGCTGCCATGCCCCCTGTGGCCCCCATTCCAATCAGGATGTCCCTGTGTGCCTGATCAGAATGGGACGCACAGAGGCAGATGCGATTCTGATCCCACAGGGCATGTCTAGCCCCACGGGTTCAGAATCATGACTAGGTCTGAACATGCAGGCCGGGACCTGATTCTAGCCAGTCTGCACGTACAAGTCTCTACCTGGCTAACCCAGTCAAGGCTCCTGAATGGGGCCACGGCACCATTGTGTCCAGTTGCCTTGGCTCTGCATCTCCATTCAGGGGTTGCGATCCCCGACTGCTGAACTTTTCCTGGCTTCCCCTACAGTTCAACTGCTCGTTCTACCCAACACGAGGGAGAGGGAGGAGCAGAAGAAGAGGGTCCCTAACCATGAGACCCTCGTAGCACAATTAGAGAGTGGTATTATCAACCTTTCACATTATAAGTAGAGGTAATTTTGAGATACAGGTCCTTATTAAGGGCCTATCCTTTGTATCCTCAACAAAACATGACCTTTCACCATGTGAGCTGATCTCTATAAATTTTTTAGAAAGCTCAAAATTGTTGAATTTTGCATGCCAAGGAGAGTCCCCTACAGATATTTTGGTGATTAAATAAACTTTGACCTGGGTTACCCCCCCCAATAACACCAATCCTATTCTAGACACCGTCAAACGAGTGGTATTAAAAAGGGTCGAGGACTTATACACAAAGAAGATCCGTATGCACTATAATATCACTAAAATGGAGAGACAGGTACTTATTGGATTGAAAGATAATCCTAACCTTGTGATTGTACCTGGCGACAAAGGGGGAGCATTGGTGTTAATGAACAACAAAGACTATATTAAAGAAGTGACAAGACAACTCCAGGACAAAAATGTTTATGAAAGACTAAATGGAGACCTGACCAAACCACTTAAGACTAGTCTGAACTCTTTATTCCAAACAGGACTAGAAATAGGACTTTTAACTAAGAAGGAACATGACTTTTTAAAGGTAGAACACCAGATTACCCCCACGATATATGTCTGCCTAAAATTCATAAAACTCTTGTCAATCCACCTGGGAGACCTATTATTTCAGCAATAGGATAAATTTTTGAACCTGTCTCCAAATTTTTAGACATCTTGCTTAGACTCTTTGTGTCTCGGGTTGCTTCTTGCATAAGAGATTCATCCCACATTATACAAATTATAACTGATGTTTCTGAATACCATATGGATCTTACTTTGGTCACTTCAGATATTGTGCCACTCTACACTAATGTTCCACAAAAGGCAGCTTTGAGATACTAGAAGACATCCTTCTTGGAAGAGAAACGCCGAGGAGAATATCTATGTGATTTGTGATGCAGCTTGCCAATTTATCACTCACGGAGAATTACTTTTACTTCAGAGGTCTTTTCTACAGACAAATCAAGGAAGTGGCCATGAGGTCTTCCATGGCCCCTGATGTAGCAAACCTCTATGTGATTAATTTTGAGAAGCGCTTTTTGAATATACATCCATTTCACTCAAATGTCAAACTCTGGAAAAGATATATAGATGATGTGCTGATAGTATGAGAGGGAGAGGATAGCTGTCTTCAGAATTTTCTCACTTAGATCAACTCTCTTGACCCTAATCTACAGTTTGAGTCTTCAATTAGCAAAATTCAAGTGTCTTATTTAGACATTCTAGTTAAAAAAGGTAAGAAGGACTACATAACTGACTTATATAGGAAGCCTACTGATAGGAACCAGTTGCTGCATTTCAGTAGCTTCCACGCCCAATCATTAAAACATAATTTACCTGTGAGCCAATTTCTTAGGGTAAAGAGAATTTGTTCTTTAGATTTCGAAATGCATGCCAAAGATCTCAAAAAGAGTTTCCAAGAAAGAGGTTACCCTACGGAATGAATTAGCCGAGCCTAAGAAAGCACCAGGGCATCGGATCAAAGGGTTCAGTATATAATAACAATGATCAACTAGTTTGTCCTCTTATGTTTTCAAATTTATCTCATGAAATGACTACAATTTTAAGGGAAGAATGGCATATTCTCTCGGTCCTCCCTACCTTCAGCACTAGTCATATCACGGTGGCTCACAAAAGAAATACCAATTTTGCCAACCTTTTAGTTCCCTCTGCACTTTCAGTGCCATGAGCTAAACCTAAGGTCATTGGCCTTTACAAATGCAGACATTGTTCTATATGTAACCACATCTTGACCACAAGACAATTTTTTATGCATCCCACTACCAACAAGAAGTTTTTCCTCACTGACTTTTGAATTGTGAATCAGACCACATGATCTAATGCCATGGTTTGCCCTTGCAATTTATTGTATGTGGGAAAAACAAAATGCAGCATACGAGTCTGCATGATTGAGCACAGGAACTGCCTGACAAGGCAAGTTGAAGATAACCCTCTTGTTGCACATTGGGTTTCTGCATAACATGCTTTTTCTGACCTTAGGTTCTTTGTGATCAAGGTAGTAAGATCCCATTGGAGAGGAGGCAACATAGACAAGATTTTATTACAATTGGAACAGAAATATATTGTTAATGTGAGCTCCCTCACTCCACATGAACTTAATATGGACCGAGACCTTTCTGTTTTTCTTTGAGTACCTTTTAAATCACTAGTTTTAATACACAGGATCTTTTAGATTTATATTTTTAACTTTTACTTTTTGTCTTCTTTTCTTTTAATTTGGTCCTTTAATTTTTAACTTTTTAACATCAGTTTTAATATAATTTGTTTTTGGGAGGAGGGGTTGCCCCTCCCCCCTTTTTTATCCAGTGAGTTCATGCTTCCTTGCGTCCCCCTTCCCTTCCCCCTTCTTTTAGCTGGTTTTATTTTCTTTTATTTATTTATTTTGCTTTATTTAAACCCCTTTTAATAGTCTCACTGTCTTTTCAGTTTTTGTTTTATGTTTTACCTTTAATTTTACTATTTTTAGCCTCAGTGCATATTTTTGATGCTCTTATCCTATGTTCATTTTACTTATGTTTTATTTGATTGTTTTTTTACAACAGTTTTTAGTTATTTAAATTGTTCATTACCCATCTTTTTATCCTTCTTTTTTTTTTTTTTCAAAACTTTATTTTGAACACCAGTAACAAGAAATGACAACCATAAAAAAGAACAATCAATCCCCGCGTGAGGAGGAGCGCTTATCCCCACGTCAGAGAACCAAAATTAGATACCGGTGTTACATTTAGTTTAGGGAAGTTAAACACAACAAGGAAACCCTCCCGCCCCCCTCCCAATAGACATGGTCCCTTCCCAACAAAGCCACACCCTAACAACACAAGATTGGACCGTACCACCCCGCCCGCATCACATAGGCTCAGTGGTCTCAGCTGCAGCCCATTGTAACACCTCATTACGGCTACGCGGACTCAAGTTTTGAATGTATGGATCCCACAGCATTTGGAAGGTGGACCAACGACGGGGGCTACCCCGAGCACCCCTACACTCTGCTAGCATCAATTGGTGGAACGCATTCCGCCACTCCCAAAAGGTGGGCGGACTGCCCTCTCGCCATCGGCGAAGTACCGGCCCCTTGGCTACCAAGCAGGCCTTACGCAATAACAGCCGTCCCCATCGTCCCTTGGGACGCGTACGGCCCAGGCAGTCCACTGTAACAAATAGGGCATCCCATCGCACCTCTTGTCCCAACAGTCCCTGCATATAGCGGGAGATTCTGGCCCAATATGGACGAATATGCCTACAGCCCCACCACATATGGAACAAGGTTGCCATGGGGGCGGAACACCTCGGGCAGCTACCATCCGTCCCCAATTGACAGCGGAAGGCCCTCCGCGGGGAGAAGTGCACCCGAGTCAAAGACTTAAACTGGATTTCTCTCCACCGCGCCCCCTCCGCAAGAGTGGCCACCCGTCGAAGACCCCGAAGAATGGTGCCCGGGAGAAGCTCACAGTCCAATTCCCTGGCCCACCCTAACTCCACCGATCGATAGTCTGGCAAAGATCTGTACTTATCTATCCGAGCCCGCAGGACCCGGATAGAGGGAGGAGTGTCCTCTCCCAAATCAAAAAATTCCAAGATCTGCGCCGACCGGGTTATTTGGAGTTCCGCTACCGGCAGGGACGACACATAGTGTGAAAGCTGCAGGTAAGAAAAAATGTGGTGTGGGTCCAAAGCATATTCCGCCTTTAAGACCGAGAAAGATTTACACCGACCTGTAGAATCCACAACATGCCCAACATTACAGATGCCCTTTGCTGCCCAGCGCCGCAGAATTACTGTATCCGTTCCCGGGACAACGTTTACGTTACCCTGCAAAGGAAGCCAGCTTGAAGCCGTCCAACTCTGTTGCCAAAACACATTTAGCTGTCGCCAAACGCGCCGAACAGCATCCAGTAACACGCTGTCCGTAATATATGCCGGGAGCACCCGGTTCTCCTGGTGTAGAACAGCCAGTAAAGAATGTGGGGCCACAAAGGCCTCCTCCAGCGTCCGGGGAGTAAACACCTCAGTGCCCCCCAACCAGTCCCCCAAGTGGCGCGCCTGGCAAGCCAGCGCATACGCCCCCAAATCTGGAAGTCCCATACCGCCTTGGCGCCAGCCCCCCAGCAGTCTACAATACGCGATACGAGCTCTCGTCCCCTGCCATAAAAATTTTCTAATCACCCCCTCAATCCGAATAATATCACGACGCAAGACCCACACCGGAAGAGTTTGCAACCAATACAATATCCTGGGGAGAACGACCATCTTAATTGCAGCTATACGCCCAGAAAGAGACAGTGGAAGGGGCCCCCATGTTTGCAATTGAGCCCGTAGTTTGGTCAGCACCCGGTTCAGATTAGCTCGGTAGAGTTGCGCCGGTCGGGGGGTTAGAAGGATGCCCAAGTATATAAAGGAATCTGAAGCCCACCGAAGGGGAAAGTCACCCTGCCACCGCAACCGCAACTGGCCCGAGACATCCAACGCCTCCGATTTGTCCCTATTGATGCAGAACCCCGCAAAGCTCCCAAAGGCCTGAAATTCATCGAGAAGCGCCGGCAACGACGTTTGGGGGTCTAATAAATGGACCAAAAGGTCATCCGCAAAGGCGGAGACCTTAAAGCCCTGCCGCCCGATAACATTACCCCGTATTTCACAAGAACGTTCCACTTTGCGAATCAGAGGGTCCAAGGACAAGGCAAAGAGCAGTGGGGAGAGGGGGCAGCCCTGCCTCGTCCCTCTACAAAGCGAGAAGACCTCCGAGAGCAGCCCATTACATGAAATCGCCGCTTTCGGGTCTGCGTATAAACCCCACACCGCCCTGCAAAAAGAGTCACCGAGGCCATAGCGCGGAAGCAAATAATGCAAATATTGCCAGCTGACCCTGTCAAAGGCTTTTTCGGCATCAAAACTTATCAGCAGAGAAGCCTGATCGCGACGTTGCACCCCTTCCAATGAGGCAACGATTTTCCGTAGATTACGCACGGCGTAGCGGGACTTCACAAAACCAACCTGGGACTCATGAACCAGGTGGCCAAGAACACCCGTCAAGCGTTCCGCCAGTACCTTGGCCAGCAGTTTGAGATCAAAATTAAGAAGGGAAATGGGACGATAGGAGGCTGCATGGAGTGGGTCCTTCCCCGGTTTTAGAAGAAGTATAATGTGAGCCTGATTGCTACCCCATCGAAAAAAGCCCTGCTCAGCTCTACGGGCATACACCTCACGTAGTGTCGGGGAGACCAACTCGTTCAAGATCTTGTAGAACTCCGCACCCAACCCGTCTGGGCCCGGGGACTTATAACAACACGCATTAGCAATAACAGTCTGCACCTCTTGCAGAGTAACCGGTTGGTCAAGGAGCTCTCTTTGCGCTACTGTCAACTGAGGGAGGTTCAAATCTGCAAGGTAATCCCCCATCTGTATCGGGGAGTCGGGCTCCGCCGCATACAGCTTCTGAAAAAAAGAGCGAAAAACTGCAGCAATCTGCGGACTATCCTGGTGGAGCACCCCCCGATCGTCTCTTAACGCTGGGATTAACCGGGAGCCCCGGGGCCCTCGCAGGCAGCGGGCCAGCAATTTCCCCGGTTTATCCCCCTGTCTGTACAGTTGGTACCGGTAATATTGTATAGATTTTTTGGCCCTCTGGTGCAGAACCTCATTCAGTGTCGTTTGCGTCTCCCACAACTTACGGTTAAGAGTGGCAGTAGGGCTACTAGCACAAAGCCGGCGCAGCCTGGTTACCTCCCGTTCCAATCGGATGATGCGTTCCGACAGCAATCTCCGTCGCCGTGCCTGGTATCCCAAAATATCGCCACGCAATACCACTTTAGCCGTCTCCCAGAGCAATTCCGGATCGTCCTGGTGACTAATATGATCCTGTTCAAATTCCCGCCAATGGCGACGCAAAAAGGAACGAAATTGGGGATCCGTGTAAAGCGCTAAGGGGAAGCGCCAAACCCGTGGGGGACGGGACGCCCCCCCCCCCACTGGAACTCCACCCAAATGAGTGCATGGTCAGAAATCTCCCCTGGTCCAATCTGTGCATCGCGCACAGCAGCGAATAACCCCCCAGAGATCAGCAAGTAATCAAGGCGTGCCGACGATCCATGGACTCGAGATTGATGAGTGTAATCCTTCTCAGATGAGTGCAACAATCTCCATGGGTCGACAAGTCCCAGCCGGTCCCGCAGGGCGAGTAACGCCCGCGTGCTTCGCCGTCGCTCCCCCGAACCCCCAACCAAGGTCGTATCCAAGGCCACATCCATTACAGCATTAAAGTCACCCCCTAGAATTACAGGCACTTCCGGGAGTAGCTCAATGTTAGTAGCCAAACGAGCGTATAAGCCCTTGTCCAATACATTGGGGGAGTAGACATTCCCAAGGATCACCTTCCTCCCCTCAAGGGTTCCGTATAGGAGGACAAATCGTCCAGAAGAATCAGTAACTTCTTTCTCAACCTCAAAGCGCACGCGCTTGTGAATCAAAATGGACACCCCCCCTTTCTTACCTTGCGCTGGGGATCCATACACCTTCCCCACCCACTGTCTAGTCAATTTACCATGCTCTACTGTTGTCTGGTGAGTCTCTTGGACCATAGCTATATCTACTTTCTGTCGAGCGAGGGCCTGCAGCACTTTAGAGCGTTTAATGGGGCAGCCCAGACCACAGACATTCCATGAACTAATCTTCAAGGTATAGCAAACAGATGAAGACCCTGTGCCAGCATAAGTACCAATTTGTATTTTGAAGGAGCCCCCCCAGCCTGGGGCCCCCCCCTGACTCCAGCGTAGGCGGTAAAGCCCAAAAGTAATAACCCAACAATAGGTGTGACCTTGTCTTCCCCATGCCCCCCCTCCCTCCCCCCCTCTTCCCCACCCCACCCCCTAACCCCCTAAGCCCCCAGACACCCCATCTTCCCCTCCCCCCCCCCCTGCCTCCAACGCCCCCCTAAACCTCCCAATCCCCAACCCCCCCTTTACCCTCCCCCCTCCTTAAGAGAACCCATCCCACCTCAACCAAGGGTTGGGCCAGAGTCACCTCCGTGCTCCACAAGGCCGCCCCGGCTCCTCTCCCCAGCGCCGACGCCAGGCGTGCCCGGGGCCCCACCCACAAAATTCCCCGGTGAAAATTGCGGTCGGTAGTGGATCTCCCAGCCAAAGAATCACCACTGCCACATCAGCAGTACTTCCCCGCCGCCCCGGTGGAAACAAGAAGGCAGTGTAGTCCCCCCACCCTCCTGAAACAATAAAGGCAAAATTAAAGCCAAAATCTAGGGGCAGGGGACAATGATAAACACCCCCCAAAAATGTCATTAAACACCCCCCAAGTGAAACTCACATTAAAGCACAACTGGTAACGAACTAGATACATCTGAACTAGATACCACTGAACATAGCCGCTGCCCCATACCAGGCCGAGATAAATTAGCACACGCCAAGGCATGTACCTACATCAACATGCGGTCTGATAGAGGCAGAGGTACTCAACCCCAGGCTGACACGACCCCCCAATGTCCATCACAGGCCGGTCCATTCCATAAAAGTCACTCACTCCGCAAGCTGCTCCTCAGGCACGAATCCAGCAAGATCTGCCCTCCCGGGCCCTGCAGCAGCAGTCAGAGTTCGGTGGCTCCAGCCTGCTCACCACTGCGGGCAGATGGTTCAGCATGCAACTTTTCTACATACGCCTTAGCTGGCCCAACAGTGTCAAAAGTTAAACTTTGCCCCATATGGTGGATGCGGAGCGTGGCTGGAAAAGTCAGAGTAAAGCGAATCTTCTTCTGAAATAGAGCCGTGCATACAGAGGAGAACTCCTTTCGCTTTGCAGACACCACAGCAGAGTAATCTTGAAACAAAAGGATTTTGGCATTGTTCAGCACCAACCCTTCATGCTGCCGATAAGCCCTCAGGAGCCTCTCCTTATGCGCGAAATTTAAGATCCGAGCGATCACCACTCGGGGCCGAGCGCGATTCTCCATCTTGGGCCCAATCCGATGCGCACGCTCCACCCGAAGATCGCCAACCAAGGTGGGTAACCCCAGTTCTTCAGGGAGCCATTTTTCAATCAACGACAGTAGCTGCATGTCGGTCGTCGACTCCGGGATCCCCACCAGCCTGATGTTATTCCGGCGGGATCTGTTCTCTAAGTCATCCAGTTTATTTTGCAAAGCTTCCAGCCTTGTAGAAGTATCCGCAGACGCTCTGTCCCGCCGCCCCTCGCCATCTTCAATGGTAGACACGCGGTGCTCAAGCTCCTCAAGGCGCTGCCCCTGTGCTGCCAATGTCTCCCCCATTACCTCCAATTTAGAGAGAATTTGGTCCAATTTGGGGTTTAAGTGACGAGCCACCTCCTTAGCTAAGTCCTCTGACGCCGAGTCTCCACTTTCCGTGCCCGGGGACGACGGTTGCATCGCCGCCGGTGTTGAGGGCCGGAGCTTTGACGCCTTCTCTTTCTCCTTTTCCTTCCGTACCGGGGGCGGCATGATCACCGGGCAGCTAAACAACGGTATCCGCTGCAGGGTATAATCAGGCAGGGTTCCCCACCACCGGCCCCCGTCGCTGGGAGATTAAATCGCCGATTTTAGTTCAATTTTGCCGAGGCGGCCTCGGAGCAAGTGAAAGGCGTCCTCACTTGCTCATGGATCACGTGACTCTTCTTTATCCT
This sequence comes from Ichthyophis bannanicus, assembly GCA_033557465.1. Taxonomy (NCBI): domain Eukaryota; kingdom Metazoa; phylum Chordata; class Amphibia; order Gymnophiona; family Ichthyophiidae; genus Ichthyophis; species Ichthyophis bannanicus. The sequence goes on along the minus strand of CM066031.1, from coordinate 600,523,537 downwards.
TCTTTTTATTCTTTTGCCCTTTGTTTTAACATCTTTTAGCACGCTGGAATCCTTTCCACCCTTTTGGTGTTTGAGTGTAGATGCATAATATTGTTGTTAACAGTTTTATCTCCCTGGATTATATTATTTTATATGGGTCCTTTTCCAAACCCAATTGGCCATTGCTGCCTTTCAGGATGGATTCTACCCTTTTCCAGAAACTTTCCCTCCTCTCCCCTTCTCCCCCTCTTCCCTCTCCCTTCCTTCTTTCCCTCTCCCCTTCCCCCACCCCCCTTTCCCTCTTTACCCCCTTTCACCTTCCCCTCATTTTTGGTTAAATGCTTTATTATAAATGTTTTTCTTTTACTCTATTTGCTTTTATTTATTAATGTGCAAAATTTTGTTTTTTATACACTTTTTTAAATGTTATACCTTTATAACCTCAGTTTTACGATAGGAGGAGTTTGATCACATTGTCCAATTGGATCAGTACCTATACGATTAGTGCCGTGCTCTCCCTTTGTAATGTTTAGGCATCTACATGATTGGTACTGTGCTCTCCATTTGTAATATTAAATGTTCATTGTCTGGTTTTAAGCAGTTCTACACCAGGTTGGCTCTCTCCAGCTCATCATTCACAACCTCAGAACATTTATATTTTATTTATTTATTTATTTGAACAGCTTTTATATACCGCTGCTTCCAAGGATCAGCAGCGGTTTACATTACAACAAAAAGTCAAAACAGATACATAGAACATTATAAACTATATTACATTATAACATGAATTGTATGGAACAGATTAGTGAATTACAATATAACAGAAACATTATTAAACTATTAAACTATATTACATTAAAATTGTGTAACAAAAATGTATTACAATATAACAGGAACAATTATTGAACTATAATACAATTAAACTGTATAATACATTTAAACTGTATAACAGGTATCAAGGGTTACTTTGATTTTTATTTATAGGTGGGAAGAAACATTATTAAGTTAATTATCGTTTGAGGATGACGTTGTTCATGTTGTAGATATACATTTGGAAAGGGTAAATAAAATCGATTATGATGGTTGGGAAACTACAAATGTTTCTTCATTGTTGTAGTGTTGGCTGAATAAATGGGTTTTTAGATCTTTTCTGAACGTTAGCACATCTTTAGTTTCTCTTAATTGGTCTGGAAGGTTGTTCCACAATATTGGAGCAACAAACGAAAAGGCACTGTTACTAGTTGAGTGTTTTGTTTTCTTTATTAGATCTGGGACTACTAGTGTGTTTATTTGAATTTTATTTATATGAATTTTAACTTCACATGCACTATGAGTCTTATTATTTTATTACTTTTATTTTTTAATTCTATTTATGTTGTCTCAAATTTTAACTGGATTTTTATTTCTGATCTTTTTTAATGCCTTTTGTTTTACTCTTAGTCTTCCGGTAAGTTTTTTAAATCACTAGTTTTACTTGTATGGCACCTATTCACCAATGCTGCGGATTTCTCAAAGCCATACTGGCATTCACTATTTGTAAACTGAGCTTTTACTTGCCTTGGTTTGGTTAACCTTTCTTCGGCTCACATACATCCCATTTTAATTATATCACCACTTTTACTGCTACATGTTTGTTTCTGTGGGTTCCGATTGCCTCTAATGCAAACGCCAGCACCAACATCTTGTTGCCATAACAACCTTTATTAGGGTTTTAGCACCAAACTTTCACTTCAAATGGCGGTTCCCTTATGCCGGCGCCTATCTCTAGACTCTGAGACCAGAAAGTGAACATGACCGGACCGGGTAAGATCTCTTTCCTTGATTGTTGCATCTCCTTGGGCATTTTAAGAGTTAGTCCCTTTGAGGCTACACTTCATAATCTAATATACTACTCCCATTCATTCATATGGTCAATCGAGACGATTTTTGTGAATTTTAATAAAGACAAGACTTACTTCACATCGCTCAACCTATAAGTTTTAATAGCTTTTATTTTTTTTATTTCACTCTGCCATTTTGCTTGATTTTTTTATAAAAGCTTTTTGAAAAAAAAACTTCTTTTGGACAACCTAATAATACAAAAAGCCTTATATTTTAAATTTATACATTTGTAATTTTTCTCCGCTACAATACTGTCCTGGTTTGCCTCTAAACATTTTGACAGTGCATCTGTACTGCTCATATACAGTTGTGAATACAGCAGAGTATGTGCCATGATAAATTCGCGTTCCATACGCAAAAAATGGCCTGTTGTCCTAGACATGATCTCCCATTATGACCTAGACCTACTCATGATCATGGAAACCTGGCTATCATTAGAGGATAACGTCCTCCTCAACCAACTCTTACCACCTAACTTCTCCGTACATACAAGACACAGAGAAAACAAGAAAGGAGGTGGAGTTCTAATACTCACCAAATCAGATCTTCATTTCCACATTACCGACTCATCTAGTACAAGTAATCTGGACCTTATTTCCATCAAAAACCAGCAATGCACTATCAGTCTATTATACAGAACTCCATCTTCATCCCCTGAGGACCTCCCCACAATTATTGACCTTGCTGCTAACGCACACAACCCTAATACTCCGATCTGGATTATGGGTGATTTCAATCTCCCATCTCTACATCAAAGCCATGCAACTGCCTTCCTCGAGGCCATTGAGGAATTGGGATTTAAACAACTCATCAACAATCCCACACATATAAAGGGCAGTATTCTTGACATGGTGTTCGCACCCAAATCTGCCCTCGAGTTAAACCACAACCCAATGATGTCGGTTATTGATGTTCCATGGTCAGACCATAAACTTATAACTTTCCAGATACCCACCAGCGATAACCAGCGACATAGTAACCGAAAGTGTAACAGCACAGCTCGATCGTCAATAAGAAGCTTTCGCACATTTAACAGAGAGTTCATCCTCTCTCAAACCCAATCATTCCTCAACAAAACCACATCCGATCCTGAAGAATTAGTCTCCTCCTGGAATCTCAACCTCAATGCCATCTCACAACGACCACAATCCAATAACACATCAAGGAGAATAAGAAAGGCGGCCCCATGGTTCACTCAAGAGCTCAGAGCCTCTCTCACACAACTACGCAGGCTTGAGAAAAAATGGCGCCGATCGCTCTCCACGGAAGATCTGACCGCCTACCAACTCCTCCTTTCAAAGCACAGAGAAGCAATCACAATGAAAATGAAACAACACCACACCAACACTCTGAAGAGATCCCTGAACAAACCACGAGATCTTTTCAACTTGGTTCAAGCCCTCTCAAAGGAGCCATCTCCGGAACAACACGTGGATATTCACCCACAAAAATACGCTGATTACCTACAATCAAAGATCATACAGACCGACAAAATCTCCACAGCCTCGTGGCAAGAACCTACCGGCTTAACCCCCCTACTCAAGTTCTCCACACCTTCCAGAAAAAGCATTGAAGATATAATAGCCTCTATCAATACCTCAACAGCGCAAACTTGACTCTTGCCCAGCATTTTGGGTAAAGGAACTACGCAGGGAGTTCAGTCCATTCATCACAAATCTGGTAAACCTTTCCTTCACTACTGGTTCCTTCCCCACAGCACTTAAACAAACCTCTATTAGGCCCTTATTGAAGAACCCCAAACTTGACCCCTAAAGGGTCGATTCTTACAGACCAATAGCCAGTATTCCACTCTTAGCAAAGATAATTGAGAAAGAGGTTCAAAGGCAAATTCAGGATCATATAGACTCCACAGCTCCCCTGGATCACTGCCAACACGGGTTTAGAGAGTATCATGGAGTCGAGACCCTTCTCACCTTCCTTTTCAACAATATAATTACAGGCATCGATAACATCCGGCAAGGTTTTGTGCTCATCTTTCTAGATATTGCTGCGGCCTTTGATTCGGTACATCATGAGCTCCTCCTCGGCCGACTGAAAGAGAAGAGAATCCACAATACGGCGCTAGAATGGTGCAAGTCCTATCTAGATGGTCGATGGCAATATGTAAAATCTGGATCAGGAGAATCAAAACAATTCCATCAAACACAAGGCGTGCCTCAAGGTTCCTCCCTGTCATCTCTACTGTTCAATATATACATGCAACCTATTTGCAATATCATCAGATCATTTAACATGAGCTGTCTGATATATGCAGATGACATTCTCTTATACATGCCATTCTCAACAGTTCAAATGGACCTTACACCATTTGTAGAGTGCTTCAATGCGGTATCCGATTGGCTACAATCACAAAACCTCCGCATCCAGCACAAAAAAACGGAGGTACTGTTCATCTCAAGAGACCCTGACTTTATCCCACCATCTCATGTAAGAGTCAAGGAAGCAGAATTGCAAACCAAAGAAACAATAAAATACCTTGGGGTCACCCTAGACCAACATCTGGACATGAAATCTCACATAAGCAACATAGTCAAAGCTGTGTATTTCAAAATCCGTTCACTCAGACACCTGCGCTCCCTACTGGACCCAGATGATTTCCGGACAATATTCCAAGCTCTGATCCTGCCTCATTTTGACTTTGCCAATTCCATTCTACAAGGTCTCCCTCAATCTACACTGAACCCGTTACAACTGGCCATGAATGCCGCAGCAAAGGTCCTCCACGGTGCCTCCAGAAGTGACCATGTGACTCCTATTCTAAAGCAGCTTCATTGGCTACCCATACACGGAAGGATTATATTCAAGACCTTACTCCTCTCATTCAAGGCTATCAATTGCCTCTCTTCTATGGCACTTACTGAGCTTATCCACACAGTGCCCCCCAACAGATCCAGAAGGTCAACATCCCTAAATCTACTAATAACCCCGAAGTCCTTAACTAAATGCAACAACACAACGGCAAATAGGGCTTTCAGTCTCTACGTCCCCAAATACTGGAATGCACTACCACCAGACATTCGAGCTATTGTAGACCTATCTCAATTCAGGAAGGCAATCAAATTTCACCTCTTCCTCCAATACTACCCAGCCAACAACTGAGTCTAAGTAACCCTACCTATGAAACAATCCTTCCCTAGTGTTCGTATATTCCAGCCTCCTTCCTGCAGATCAGGCGCATACCGTCGTAAAGTGATCACTGGATTTCATTTGGATCCTTGTAATTATTATTTCATTCATTCACCCCAACCCTGTTGTTGCAATTTATTATCTCTTGTATATAGTACAACCCTGTTGTTGTAATTATTATCTCTGTATAAAGTTCAACCCTGTTAGCCAAGTTGGTACTCCTGTTCCTTGTAAAACCAAACAGAATGTTGTCTTGGTCGTTTTGTTATATTGTAAACCGCGCTGATACCGAATAGTGCGGTATATAAGCAAATATAATAAATAAATAAATAAATAAACATGGGCTATGGAGGGTTAAGTGGCTTGCCCAAGATCACAAGGAGCACCTGTGGGACTAGAAACCCCAGTCCTTCATGGCCCAAGGTTGCTGTCCTCTAGTGGGATTTGAACCCCTGACCTTCTGGCCTGAAGTACCTTGCCCCAACCACTAGGCCACTCCTCCACTCCTTTACTGGTCCCTTCTTCTTGACAGGAATACGTTTTCACATTTTGCTATAGAGACCCTTTGCTTATTTCTACTGGTCCATAATTAGCATTGTACAGATTGTTTTCAGAGATGCCCAATGCACAATTAATTGAGGAGTTCTTCTACTGCCGTGTATGCTCTGATGGCAGCTATGTCAGGATAAACATTTCACATTAGACTTGCTATTATTATATCAATCACTGCACTGAGCTTACTTTGCAATGTTCTGGACATCCAACGGACTAGTAAATTTAAATCTTGTTGGCATCTACATTTAGGTATTTATTTATTTATTTATTACAGGCTCTTATATACCGCACTATTTGAGATCAGCGCGGTTTACAATATAACAATATACCAGAACAACAGGTTGTTTGGTTTTACATATAACAGGAACAAGAACTTGGATAAAACAAGGGGGAAAAAGTTGAACTGAAACTATTTACATATGTAATTACATGTATATACAGCAGTATTATTCTTAGGTTGGGATGGGTCATGTGGAACAGGTGATTAAAAAGGAGATGGGAGGTTAGGTCGGTGTTTGGCTGGTCTGGTAATATTGGGACCCCAGTAAAAAACGTGGAAAACAAACGGAAGAACAAACTTTATTAATATAAACAAGCCTATGGCCCGACACAGGCCGTGTTTCGTTGCCTTCTTCAGGGGCAGGCTATATAAAACAACAATAAATAAATAAATAAATAATTAAAAACTAATTAAAAACACACTATAATCATATAAGTAGAATATAAAAACATATAAAACTCTCAAATTAAGGAATGACAAAGAGAACCACTCAATAATATAAATACATACATATCATATAAAAATATATATATATAAAGATACATTAACAAGAGTGATGATATAAAAGATCAGCAACAGCATAAAAAGGACAAAAAGCCCAATGTTGGGTGCATTTGTTTAGCAGATTCATTTAGAGTGACGGATACAGTACTTATCCAATTGTTTCTCATCCTTGTCCCTTTACAGAGTTTAAAGCACCATGAAAGTGTGATTGTTTATATAAGGTATGGAATGTTGGTCTGTTTGTTCTATTTATTATTTATGACTCTCCATATATATGGTTCTGCATGTGATTATGATGTGATAGTAATCCCTATATGTTTGGTATGTTTTCAAACACCTCTTACATATTTGGTTTACTATTTATTATTTATTTATATATTTATCTATTTATATGTAACATTTTTACATATGTATTAATTAGGCTTTTTGTCCTTTTTATGCTGTTGCTGATCTTTTATATCATCACTTTTGTTAATGTATCTTTATATATATATATTTTTATATGATATGTATGTATTTATATTATTGAGTGGTTCTCTGTCATTCCTTAATTTGAGAGTTTTATATGTTTTTATATTCTACTTATATGATTATAGTGTGTTTTTAATTAGTTTTTAATTATTTATTTATTTATTTTTTGTTGTTTTATATAGCCTGCCCCTGAAGAAGGCAACGAAACACGGCCTGTGTTGGGCCATAGGCTTGTTTATATTAATAAAGTTTGTTCTTCCATTTGTTTTCCACGGTTTTTACTGGGGTCCTCATAGCACATGGGTCGTGCCCTTTGTTGATACCTGGTAATATTGGGGAAATAGGTGGGATTTGAGAGCTTTTCTGAACTGCGTTAGATCGGAGATAGCCCTAATCTCCGGTGGTTAAGTGTTCCAGCACTTAGGGGCATAGAAGCTGAAAGCCCTGTTCAACGTCACTCGGGAGCATTTTGTTGCTTCCTTAGGGATTATTAGCGCATTTGTAGAAATAGTTCTCCTAGCTCTGTTAGGTGGAATGGTCTGAATGAGGTCTATTAGAGAGGAGGAGGTGATGCCTTTGATAGCCTTGAAGGTGAGTAATAAGGTCTTGAACAACAGTCTCCCATGAATGGGGAGTCAGTGAAGCTGCTTCAGCATAGGTGTTACATGGTCTCTTCTTGATGCTCCATAGAGGACTCTGGCAGCGGTGTTCATGACAAGCTGTAAAGGGTTTAAAGTGGAGTGTGGGAGGCCTTGAAAAATGGCATTAGCATAATCGAGGTGCGGTAGGGTTAAAGCTTGGAATATCGTCTGGACTTCCTCGGGATCAAGCAAGGAGCGAAGGTGGCGGAGAGTCCGGATTTTGAGGTAGATCACTCTGACAACATTGGTAATATGTAATTTCATATCCAGGTGTTGGTCCAAAGTAACCCCAAGATATCGGATTGAGGGCTTTGTTTGGAGCTCGGCTTCTTTCACCTTTATATGGGGTGGCGGTGTGAAAGATGGGTCCCTGGAGATGAAGAGAATCTCAGTTTTCTTGTGTTGAATGCGGAGGTTCTGGGATTGAAGCCGTTCAGAGACTGCATCAAAGCATTTGGTTAGCGGAGAAAGATCCATGTTGACTGTGCAAAAAGGCATGTAGAGAAGAATGTCATCTGCATATATTAAGCAGTCGACCTTGAAGGACTTGATGATGTTGCAGACGGGCTGTATGTATATATTAAATAACAGAGATGATAGGGATGAGCCTTGTGGCACACCTTGTCTTTGATGGAAGGGTGTGGATGTTGCTGTACCAGAGGTTACATACTGCCATCTATGATTAGTATTCATGTGTTATGTGCATGAACACAACACTATCAGTGAGAGGAGCAGCTTAGCGGATGCATGTTTTAACAGGAGAGGTGGGGGCGGGCGGCATTGTGGGCGTTCATTTTTTCAAAATATCATGAGGGAGGGGACATCCCAGCTGTTTAATATGTCTGTCTCCAATTCCGGACACCTAGGTGTGTCCATATCGGAACGGGATTTAAAATGTCCCTGTCTCTGATTTGGACGTGTCCGCAGCCTAGATGTGAATATTATGGAATCGGCTTTCACGTATATTATTCTCACTCCATTTGCTATCTGTTCTCCTGCCTTATTAGTCTGCCCAACTGGGGTCCATAGAATTGGATATTTTCTGACTTGCCTTAGGGTTTCCATGCCTATTTTTATGCACAAAGTGCTCATTAAAAAATTGACAATTTTTATACTTTGTTCAACTACACAATATGTCCTTCTATCCTTCTGTTAAAGATAAATGTTCCAAACCACCTTCCTATAATCCTCTGACATTATGCACTTTGAGCATATGTTCTTTTAAATATTATTATCTCACCATTGTATTATAACACTGTACCATTATGTCCTTTAATATATTATTTTATTGTCTTCAATTTTATGATCGCTGTCCTTTTGGAGCACTTTTAATTTGCTTTTAGTTAATATTACTATAGAACCTTTTATGCTTAATTGTGGTTCGTTTTAATGGCTGTCTTATTTGATTGCATTTTGATTGATTTATGATATTTTTATTCAAGTTTTATTATTTTAAATACTGTATTTATGTCTTTTGTTTGTTGGAGGTTGACCCCCTGAAGAAAGCGTTTTGACGAAACACGGCCTGTGAATGGGTTGTTTTAATAAAGCTGTATCCTATTCCGTTAAGGATTGAGACCTTTTTTTCACCTCACACCCATTTTCTGTGTTGCACTGTCTTGTGAGTGTGAAAGGCCTTTAATATCAGACTAGAGAAGCAAGTAAGGGCTGATAGGCAATTATATACTCATCATCCCAGAGTGGGCAATCGAGCTCGGTGGTTTGAAACTCAAGCAACAGGTACTACATCAAAGAGCCAAAAAAATCGCTGCTGTATTATAAATATCAGTTGTATCAGTATGGTGATGAGAGAGAAGCTCCTAGCTTGTTGCCCGAAGGGATGTCAGATGTCTAGGTTTGTTGTGGCTTTAAGGGACAGACAGGGTGTTTGGCACAAAACTGCATCAGGCATAGAAGGGGTGTTAGAGGATTACTATCAACAATTATATACTGGGGAGCAGACCTCCATGTCACCAGTGACTGTGGAGGAAGTGCAGAGTGTCATTTGTAGGGCTCAGTATTGTAAAGCACCAGACCCAGGTGGGTACAGTGCTGAGTTTTATAAGTTGTTCCAGGAGAAGCTGATCTTGCCTTTAGTGATCACATTTAATGAAAGGATGGCCTGGGGGACTTTCATGCACAATGTTAATCAAGCCTACATTACTGTCATGCCCAAACCAAGAAAGGACCCACCAAGGGTGGAGTTCTACCACCCTATTTCCTTGTTAAGATTTTATTTAAAATTGATGGCTGAAATATTGGCTGATCTGGCTTTGCAGCTCCTGGGGCTGGTTCGTGAAAATTAGGTGCATTTTGTACATGGACGATATACCATGGCAAATCTGTGGAAAATCCTGGCCTCGTTGGAATGGGTGCTTTATGAACAACATTTTTCCCTGCTCATTAGTTTTGTACTGAGAAGGCCTTTGATAGAGTGAGGTGACAGTATCTCTTTGAAGTTCTGATGATCTATGGTTTAAGAAACAGATTCTTGACAGCAGTCGCGTCCACTTACTCTATTCAAAGCCTAGAGCATCAGTGCTTGTAAATGGGTCTTTGTCAAAGAGTTTTGTATTCAGCATGGGATGAGGCAGGAATATCCCATCTGTTTTCCTATTTCTTCTATCGCTAGATCCCCTTTTGAGAAGGATACATGAGAGGGATGGCATAGAGGGGGTGTCACTGGGGAGGAGGGTCCTTTAAATTGTCAGCATTTGCAGGCAATTTGTTTGTTGATCTGACGAACCCATGACTTCACTCAGGAAGCTACTAGAAGACTTCCAGAACTTTAGTGCCTTTATCGGCCTGAAGATGAATATGGATAAGTATGAGGTACTGGAGGCAGGCAGAATGGGGATCGGGGTTCCCTTTGTGGTGGATAAGAGCCACCTTTAAATACTTGGGCATTCGGCTGCCAGCAGGCCCAAGGAGGATTTATGCCTCGAACTTGGAGGAGTCATTGACATTTCTTCTGAGCAAGTTGCGAGACTGGAGATTTTTGCCTTTAACTCTAGGAAGGGTGACAGCATTTAGGTTGACACTGTTCTCAAAGATATTATACATCAAGCAACTTCTACTGCTTAAGTTCTTGCAGAAGGATGACAGAAGGCTAAACAGAGTTGGTTGGGATCTGTGGCACAGGAAGAAATCCCGGGTGGCTCTTCGCACCTTGAAAGATGATTGGAGCTTTGGAGGTGACTGAGTTATGGAGGACTTGGCTGCTTGATCTTACATGTTATAACCTTGCCTGTCAGATATGAAATTTACAAGACTGGTTAAGATTTACTGCAATGTTCACTCCTAGAGATTTACAGGAAGGATTGGTTCATCAACATAGCCTGCTAGCGGAGTTGCATGCTGAGTCCAAGGATTTATCAGATCGAATCTGAGGGAGCTTGCTAGTTTGTATGCTTCGGCTGACCTGGAAATACTTGTGTGAGAAATGGCAACAATCCACAGATAACCAAGTTCCTGCCACTGTGGGGGAATGCTGGGTTCCTACTGATTTTGAGGTTGGGACCCTTTAAATTATGGGAACACTAGGTATTGCAGATGGTACAACAGCTGATAGATGTGGAGGGGAAAGTCTATTCGTGTCAATGCTCAAAGAACAGTTGGAGCTGGAGAACAAAAACGTTTTTTGCATATTTACAGATACAGTGCCTTGCGAAAGTATTCATCCCTTTGGCTTTTGTCCTGTTTTGTCGCATTATATACAACCTGGAATGAAAATAGAGGTTCATTTGGATGTTCCGTAATGGAGCAAATTGGTGAAGTGAAATGACAATAAAATATCTTATATATATAAAATAAACAAGTAAAAACTGAAGTTGTGAGTGCATATGTATTCATCCCTTTTTCTATAAAATCCCTAAATAAGACCTGGTCGAACCAATTAACCTCAGAAGTCACATAATTAGTTGATTAGGGTCCACTTGTGTGCAATCAGTGTCACATGATCTGTCACATGATGCCTGTATAAATATACCTGTTCTGAAAGGCCCCTGACTGTGCAACACCACTAAGCAAGCAACATGAAGACCAAGGAGCACTCCAAACAGGTCAGAGACAAAGTTGTGGAGAAGTATAGATCAGGGTTACATTATAAAAAAATATTCCAAATTCTGAATATCCCACGGAGCACCATTAAATTCATTATAACAAAATAGAAAGAATATGGCACCACTACAGACCTGACAAGAGAAGGCTGCCCACCAAAACTCACAGACCGGGCAAGGAGGGCATTAATCAGAGATGCTACAAAAACACCAAGGATAACACTGAAGGAGCTGCAAAGTTCCACAACAGAGATGGGAAACATAGAAACATGATGACAGAAAAAGACCACATGGCCTATCTAGTCTGTCCTTCCATGTCAAACACTACAACGGTCCCCTTTTTCTCTTTATAGATCCTCTGTGTTTGTCCCATGCTTCTTTGAATTCAGATATTGTCCTCATTACTACCACCTCCACTAGGAGACTATTCCATGGGTCTACCACTCTTTCCATAAAGAAATATTTCCGCATATCATTCCTGAATCTATCCCCTTTCATCCTCATCCCATGTCCCCTCGTAGCAGAGCTTGCTTTCAATCGAAAGAGGCTCTCCTCCTGTGCATTTATGCCACAGAAGTATTTAAACATCTCAGTCATATCACCTCTAGCCCGCCTTTCCTCTAAGGTATACATATTAAGATCCTAAAGTCTGTCCTCATATGCTTTATAATGAAGACCACTAACCATTTTAGTAGCCACTCTCTGTACTGACTCCAGCTTGTTTATATCCTTTTGAAGGTGCAATCTCCAGAATTGCACAGAATACTCCAAATGAGGTCGCACTGAAAACTTATACAGAGGCACTATCGCCTCCTTTCTTCTGTTGGCCATTCCTCTCCCTATGCACCCATCCCATCCTTCTAGCTTTTGCTGTCACCTTTTCTACCTGTTTAGCTACTTTAAGATCATTAGACACAATCATGCCTAGGTTCCGCTCTTCTTTAGTGGACAAAAGTACTTCACCCTCTATACTATATTGCTCCCTTGGATTGCTGCAGCCGAAATGCATGACCCTGCATTTTTTAACATTAAATCTCAGCTGCCAAATTCTAAACCATTCCTCAAGCTTAGCTAGATCCCTCCTCATGTTATCTACACCTTCCTGGGTGTCTACTCTATTGCAGATTTTGGTATCATACATAAATAGGCAAACCTTACCCGACAGCCCTTCTGCTATATTACTAACAAAGATGTTAAAAAGAATCGCACCAAGGACAGATCCCCAGGGCACACACTTGGTAACCTCCTTCTGCTCAGAATGAGCTCCATTTACCTGTACCCTTTGTCGCCAATTTCTAACCAATTTCTAACCCAAGCAGTAAATTTAGGGTCCACCCCTAGGGTGCTCAGTTTGTTTATAAGTCGCCTGTGAGGAACAGTGTCAAAGGCTTTACTGAAATCTAAATACACCACATCTAGGGCTCTCCCTCAGTCCAACTCCCTGGTCACCCAGTCAAAGAAATCAATCAGATTTGTCTGACAAGACCTGCCTCTGGGAAATCCATGCTGCCTCGGATCCTGTAATCTGCTGAACTCCAGAAACCTCACTATTTTCTCTTTCAGCAGTGCTTCCAATAATTTACTCACCATTGAAGTTAAACTAACCGGCCTGTAGTTTTCAACCACAACTTTACTTCTGCTTTTGTGTAAAGGGACCACATTTGCCTCTCTCCAGTCCTTTGGCAACACTCCCAAATCCAAGAAGGCATTGAAAAGGTCAGTCAGAGGAGCAGCTAGAAGGTCTCCAAGTTTCCTCAGTATTCTAGGGTGTATCCCATCCGGTCCATCACTTTGTCTATTTTAAGTTTAGCTAGCTTCACACAAACACAGTCTTCTGAAAATTGTTCAAGATGCCCCTCGCTTCTATTGCTGTTTGTAGGTGTTTTCTGTGGTCCTGCTCCTCGTTCTTCATCTGTGAACACAGAACAGAAATATTTGTTAAGCAATTCCGCTTTATCCTCATCAGCTTCTACATATTCCTCCCCTTTACCCTTGACTCTGACAATACTACTTTTGCCCTTCCTCTTCTCACTAACATATCTGAAAAATGTCTTATCTCCCATTTTATTACACTGGCTATATCCTCCTCTTTTTGAATCTTTGCTTTCCTATTTGGCTAGCTTCTCTTAGTTTTTCCAAATATATATGCCTGTCTTCCTCTCTCTGTGATCTCTTGTATTTCATGAAGGCCTCCCTCTTTTTCTTCACCTTTTCAGCTGCTTCTTTCTAAAACCATAGTGGTCTCCTTTTCCTTTTATTTACCATTTTAATAGAAAGTTTGGTTGACCTTAAAATATCCACTTTCAGTTTTGCCCACTGTTTTTCTACATCCCCCAGCTGTTCCCATCCCATTAATGACTCCCTGAAGTATTGGCCCATCTTGGCAAAGTTAGTTTTCCTAAAGTCTAAGACCCTCACTTTTGAATAGATTTTAACAGCCCTAGTCCTAATACTGAACTACACCATCTGGTGATCACTGGATGCAAAATGATCTCCCCCTATAACATCAGAAACACTTTCACCATTGGTAAACACCAAGTCCAGTATGGCCCCTTCACGTGTGGGTTCTGTTACCAGTTGCCTGAATAGTTCTTCCTGTAGAGAATCCAGGATCTCCTTGTTTCTGATGATACTGCAGCAGGAATGTGCCATTCAACATCTGGCATATTGAAATCCCCTATCAGTAGCACTTCCCCTTTCCTAGCAATGCTGCATGTCTTCAATTAACTCTCCGTCCATCTCTTCCTCCTGTGAAGGAGGTCTGTATATCACGCCAATGCAAATAAATTTCTCTTTCCCTCTTTCTAGTTTAACCCACAGTGCCTCCTCTCTCCCTTTTAAGCTCTGTAGTTCCAAAGCTTTAATATTATTTTTTACATATAGTACCACTTCTCCTCCCCTTCTTCCTACCCTGTCCTTTCTGAATAAAGTATAGCTTGGTATAGATACATCCCAGTCATGGTTTTCTGTGAACCATGTTTCTGTAACTGCCACTAAACCCAAGTCAGCCTCTCCCATTAAAGCTTCAACATCTGGGATCTTATTTCCTATGCTATGGACATTTATACGCACCGCTTTCCATATGTTGCCCTTTTTACCCATTTCCATAAAGATATTCAATGTTTCACTTACCTAGGGGCTTTCACTTACCTGGGGGCTTTCTTCACCCATCCCCAACAAATCTAGTTTAAAGCCCTCTTCAGTGGATTAGCCCAGTCTGCTACTGAAGACACGTTGACCACTTTAAGCCATACACTCCACAGAGTGGGGCTTTATGGAAGAATGACCAGAAAAAAGCCCTTGCTTAAAGAGAGAAATAAGAAAACACATTTGGAGTTTGCACAACAGTATGTGGTGGACTCCCCCCCAAACACATGGAAGAAGGTTCTCAGGTCAGATGAGACGAAAATTGAACTTTTTGTCCATCATGGGAAATGCCATGTGTGGTGCAAACCTAACACTTTCCATCACTCCGAGAACACCATTCCCACAGTGAAACATGTTGGTGGCAGCATCATGCTGTGGGGATGTTTTCAATTGGCAGAGACAGGAAAACTGGTCAGGATTGAAGGAACAATGGATGGCACTAAATATAGGGCAGTTCTTGAGGACAACCTGTTTCAGTCTGACAAAGATTTGAGACTGGAACAAAGGTTCACCTTCCAGCAGGACAATGACCCTAAACATACTGCTAAAGCTGGTTTAAAGGGAAATATTTAAATGTCTTGGAATGCCCTAGTCAAAGCCCAGACCTCAATCCAACTGATGATCTGTGGCATTACTTGACGATTGCTGTACACCAACGCAACCCATCTAACTTTAAGGAGTTGGAGCAGTTTTGCCTTAAGGAATGGGTGAAAATCCCAGTGGCTAGATGTGCTAAGTTACTAGAGACATATCCCAAAGGTCTTGCAGCTGTAATTGCAGCAAAAGGTGGCTTGGCTCTACAACGTATTGACTTTGTGGGGGGGGGGGGGGTGAATACATATGCACACTCCTGCTTTCAGGGTTTTTTTTGTCTTAATTATTATTTCTGTCACAATAAAGGATATTTTGCACCTTCAAAGTCATAGGCATGTTGTGTATATTACATGGTGCTAGCCCCCAAACTCTATTTTAATTCCAGGTTGTAATATGACAAAACAGGAGAAAAAGAGGGGATGGATACTTTTGCAATGCACTATAAGCCCACGAGCCTGATATTCATTGGGCAGCACATAGCCATGCTTGCCGACCCTTAACCCCGATATTCAATGCCAGGGTCATATGCAGCCCCAGCATTGAATATCTGGGGATTGCTGCACACGCTGGAAGTTGCAATAGCTAACTGGGCAGCAGCGATATTGCACGCTGCCCGGTTAGCTCCTGCGCCTAAAAGATAGGTGAGGGTTTCCCCGCCTATCTTTTAGGCTCAGGTCGCTAACTGGGCAGCATGCAATATCGCTGCTGCCCAGTAATCGATTGTGTCTGCCTCCATTGCTCCCTGGAATTCCCCGACACGCCCCAATGCTAAGTGGTTAGCATCAGGGCACGTAAGGGCCATAATTGGGGATATTCAGCAGCGCTGTCTGTGTTAGTGCTGTTGAATACTCTTCTCAGTGGCAGTTACACGGTTGACAGGGCTTCAACCGTGTAACTGCCCTTCGAATATCGGGCCCTATATTCTTTCTCTAGAGCAGTCTGGCTTGCAAAAAGTTCTCATGGAGAAAATACAGATGCCTTATTGATTTTGATATATCATAAGAAGCTGTGGGATATTGTCCCATGGAGACAATACGTGGAGTGGAAGGTAAACTGATCTGCAGAATTGGGGACTTAGGAGATGGAAGACCTGCTGGTCAAAGTTACTGCATGGATTCCAGGTGTAATTAAGAGTGCTTTGTTTCATGAGATTCAGTTTGGTTTAAATCGTCTTTATTAACAAATCAGAACAGCACCGTCACCAGCTAGTCTGTGGGGACACTGACACAGGACTAGCAGCTCCAGAAATACAGCAATCAAACATTTCTATTTTCCAATTTTCATCCTCAGCCCGCCTCCCCCCCATCGTATCTCCCATCCCCTCCCCTAAGCCCCCTCCCCTCCCCACAGAGCTGCAGGATTGAAGTGCAGAATAAGACAGGCTCAAGGCAAGAACAGGGCCCGGGGGAATCCAAATAAACCCCTTTCAACCAACCACATTCATCCACTCCCCTCACTCCACCCACCCATCCAGCAACTCGCCCCCCCCCCTCCCTGCCCATCAAAGCACATCAGCTGGCCAAGGCACCAGCTGGGGCAGAGCAGGAGCAAAAGCAGGAGACTCACATGGTCCAACTTCAGAGCCAAGCACCAAACCCCAAAGGGCCGGCGGCCAGGAGCAAAGGGCTGCCCCAGGGGGGACATGGAGGGTTCTTAAAAGAACATGCAGTTCAAATCCATTCTACAACCCCTTGGGGACAATGACTAAATATAAGGTTCCTAGACAGCCATAAACTTTACCCATCGAGAATCCACCCCCTAAGATGCAATATTCTCCATTTGCATAAGTTTATGCACCCAGTTGTGCCAGGTCCAATAGGAAGGGGGCTCCGGAACCAGCCAGGTCTTCAAAATATTTTGCAACCCCAACAGGCAAACCTTACGCACCCACTACTTAGCCTCACATCCCTTCACCCTTAGGCCTGCTGGATGCCAGAGTGAAACACACCTCATGCTAAGCAGTGGTTCCTGTCCAATCACTGACCCCACATATCTCTGCACCCACCCCCAGAGCACTTGCACAAAAGGACAACTCCAGAACATATGGGTAAGGGTGCCACGTTCACCACAGCACTTAAGGCAAATCTGCCGCTCAAGCATGAGCAGGCACAAAGAATGCCCACAGTATGACCTTATAGAACAGCCCCCATAGCACCATCTCCGTAGTCACCTGAAGGATCTGCTGCAGTACCCTCATAGTATCCTCCCCAACCATGAGGTTCCCAACTCATCATTCCACCGCCATGCGAAAGCATCATGCCAGCTAGCTGTCTCCAATGAAGCCAGCATCTTCCGCATCACCGACAAAGACATCCTTTCCTGACTATCAATTTCGAAGAAGGCGGACAGTATATCCACAAATCCTCGTGTCAGGTCTGCATGTGCTAGTGAGAGAATGCAATGCTTAACCTGCCAATATGCAAAGGTATCTCCAGGTGGCAGCTGGAACTCATGTGCCAGGATGGCATAAGGAGCAACATATCCCTCTGCATCCAGGAACTGAGATAACTGCCAGAGCCCTCCATGTTCCCAGACCTGAAACATATGGGAGGCATCCCCTGCCAAAAACACAGGATTGCTTCAAAGGGGCAGTAGGCTGGAGCACTCAGGGTTTTGCTGAAAGAGCCAACACAGTGTCCTCCAAGCCCTCTGCAACGATCGTACCAGAAGCTAGAGCGTACCAACTAGGGGAGCCTAGCTCATGGGGTGTGAAGGACAGCACAGATGACAAGTAACATAGTAACATAGTAAATGACGGCAGATAAAGACCAGCATGGTCCATCCAGTCTGCCCAGTATTCAGTTTATTTTGATTGATTTTATCCTGTTGCTGTAAAGAGATCCACTGTGTCTGTCCCATGCCCAGGGCCGGCCCGTCCATTGAGCAAGAATGTTTTTTGCACAGGGCCCCGCGTTTCAGGGGGCCCCGCGCAAAAAACATCTTGCATCCCAGATTCCCAGCTAAGTTTTAAAAAAAAAAAACAGAAACCGGCTGCTGCTGCCGCTGCCGCCGTGGCAGCGGCAGAATGGAGAGGGGCCCATTTACAGTCCTTACCCCCCCCCCCATCAGCCCAGCTAAGTTAAAAAAAAAAAAACCAGAAACCGGCTGCTGCTGCTGCTGCCGCCGTGGCAGCGGCAGAATGGAGAATCCCGCGGGGCCCCCTGTCCTGAAGTCTTCTATGCGGCCTCCGTCGGCTGTCAGAGCTGCGCGAAGAGAGAGAGCTTCTCCTCTCGCAGCTCTGTTAATCACGCCGCGGGGCTGTTGGGAAATCCCATCAGCCCCCCGGTGGGATTAACAGAGCCGCGAGGAAGGGAAACGCTCCCTTAGCGCGGGGCTGTAAAGCCCGCGCTGTGGCCGCTTAAAAGACTGCGGTACTGGGGGGCCCCGCGGGTTTATCCTTTCTGCCGGTGCCACGGCGGCTGCGGCAGCCGCAGCGGTTTTCTGGTTCTTTTTTTTTTTAAACTTAGCTGGGCTGATGGGGAGGGGTAAGGACTGTAAATGGGCTGATGGGGGGGGGTAAGGACTGTAAATGGGCTGAGGGGGGGGTAAGGACTGTAAATGGGCTGATGGGGAGGGAGGGGGGGTAAGGATTGTAAATGGGCTGATGGGGAGGGAGGGAGGGAGGGGGGGGTAAGGACTGTAAATGGGCTGATGGGGAGGGAGGGAGGGAGGGGGGGTAAGGACTGTAAATGGGCTGATGGGGAGGGAGGGAGGGGGGTAAGGACTGTAAATGGGCTGATAGGGAGGGGGGTTAAGTAATGTAAATAGGCTTATGGGGAGGGAGAGTGGGGGTTAAGGACTGTAAATGGGCTGATGGGGAGGGAGGGGGGGTAATGAATGTAAATGAGCTGATGGGGAGGGAGGGAGGGGGGGGTAAGGACTGTAAATGGGCTGATGGGGAGGGAGGGGGGTAAGGACTGTAAATGGGCTGATGGGGGGTAAGGACTGTAAATGGGCTGATAGGGAGGGGGTAAGGTCTGTAAATGGGCTGATGGGGGGGGGAAAGGACTGTAAATGGGCTGATGGGGAGGGAGGGAGGGAGGGGGGGTAAGGACTGTAAATGGGCTGATGGGGAGGGAGGGAGGGAGGGAGGGGGGTAAGGACTGTAAATGGGCTGATGGGGAGGGAGGGAGGGGGGTAAGGACTGTAAATGGGCTGATGGGGAGGGAGGGAGGGGGGGGTAAGGACTGTAAATGGGCTGATGGGGAGGGAGGGAGGGAGGGGGGTAAGGACTGTAAATGGGCTGATGGGGAGGGAGGGAGGGGGTAAGGACTGTAAATGGGCTGATAGGGAGGGGGGGTAAGGACTGTAAATGGGCTGATGGGGAGGGAGGGAGGGGGGGGGTAAGGACTGTAAATGGGCTGATGGGGAGGGAGGGAGGGAGGGAGGGAGGGAGGGGGGTAAGGACTGTAAATGGGCTGATGGGGAGGGAGGGGGTAAGGACTGTAAATGGGCTGATGGGGGGGTAGGACTGGTAATGGGCTATAGGGGATTCGGACTGGAAGTGGGCTGATGGGGGGGGGTTAAGACTGGGAATGGGCTATGGGGGGTTAGGACAGGTAATAGACTATGGAGGGGCTAAGACTGGAAATGGGCTGATGGGGGAAGTTATGACAGGTAATGGGCTAGGGGGGGCTACGACTACAAGTGGGCTGATGGGGGGATTAGGACTGGAAACGGGCTATGGGGCGGTGGGCTAAGACTGGAAATGGGCTGTGGGGGGCGTTAGGACTGGTAATGGGCTGTGGGGGGCATTAGGACTGGTAATGGTCTAGGGGGGGGATACAACAGGTATTGGGCTATGGGGGTCAAGGACTACAAGAAGGCTGGTAGGGGGTTAGGACTGGTAATGGGCTGTGGGGGGCGTTAGGACTGGTAATGGGCTGTGGGGGCGTTAGGACTGGTAATGGGCTGGTGGGGGTAGAACTGTTACTGGGCTATGGGGGGGTTACAACAGGTAATGGGCTATGGGGAGCTACTACTACAAGTGGGCTGATGGGGGGGTAGGACTGGAAATGGGCTATAGGGGATTCGGACTGGAAGTGGGCTGATGGGGGGGTTAAGACTGGGAATGGGCTGATGGGGGAAGTTATGACAGGTAATGGGCTATGGGGGGCTACGACTACAAGTGGGCTGATGGGGGGATTAGGACAGGTAATGGGCTGATGGGGGGTTACAACAGGTAATGGGCTATGGGGGGGCTAGGACTACAAGTAGACTGTTAGGGGGTTAGGACTGGTAATGGGCTGTGGGGGGCGTTAGGACTGGTAATGGGCTGTGGGGGCGTTAGGACTGGTAATGGGCTGGGGGGGGTTAGAACTGGTACTGGGCCATGGGGGGGTTACAACAGGTAATGGGCTATGGGGAGCTACAACTACAAGTGGGCTGATGGGGGGATTAGGACAGGTAATGGGCTATGGGGGGGTTAGGACAGGTAATGGGCTGATGGGGGTTACAACAGGTAATGGGCTATGGGGAGGTACGACTACAAGTGGGCTGATGGGGGGATTAGGACAGGTAATGGGCTATGGGGGGGTTAGGACAGGTAATGGGCTGATGGGGGGTTACAACAGGTAATGGGCTATGGGGGGGCTAAGACTACAAGTAGGCTGATAGGGGTTTAGGACTGGTAATGGGCTGTGGGGGGCGTTAGGACTGGTAATGGGCTGTGGGGGCGTTAGGATTGGAAATGGGCTGATGGGGGACTAGGACTGGAAATGGGCTGATGCAGGGACAAGAAGGGAGCAGATGCTGGGTGGGGCTGGAACTAGAAAGGAGCTGGTGTTGGGGGAGGATTAGAATGGGATGGAGCTGGGAGAGTGAAATGGAGAGGGAAAAATATTTTGCATGGGAGGGAAGACAAATCTACAATTGGCCGGATATTGGGAGAGTAAGTGGGGATTGAGGATGGAGGGATAAAATTTGAGTGGATGAAATAGGAATGAGGAAAGAGCAAAAGGAGAAAGATTAGTATGTTAAAGCAGATGTAGAGAGAGAATGGAAAAAAAAAACAAGAAGACAGAAGAAAGGACAAATGGACAGCAGATGGAGAGTTAGCAGAAGACACGAAGAAACCAGAAGAAAGTGGCTGGAACAATTGCAACTGAAAAAAAAATGCACAAAAGGTAGAAAAATATCTCTTTATTTTGAATTTATTAACTGGAATATGTCAGCTCTGGGAAATGTGCATCATTAATTTTTGCGCTTTGTTTAGTACAAGAGGAAATTAATTTATAGTTTTATTTCTACAGTGTTGTTGTATATTCCAAGTTTGGCTTTTGGGGTTCCCAGTTTAATTATTGTCTTCCTGTTTCTAAATTGTGATTCCTTGTTTGGTGATGGTCTATGTTCTGCATGTGTAACTGAGCTGAGGTATTCTGTTTATGTAATTCCTATTTGACATTGCCACTTGTTCTTTCCCCAGTAGGTCATGTATTATTGTTCTCTGAAATGTATTGGTTTAATATTTGCAGTGTTGTCTTTTGATAGTTAGGGTATGGTGCTTTGTGAGTCCTGGTAGTGCTGTTAGGATACGGCAGGTTTGCTATGGGTTCTAAATGGGCAGTGTTTGTAGTAGTTCCTAATGTGCCTGGCGGTTGGTACTGGATTATAGTAATGTAGAAACCTTTTAGTCTTTCTTTATCCATATACTCATTAAGAGGCATGTTTACTAAAAGTTAGTAGTGTATGGTAACATTATGCAAATATTTATGCAAATGAGGTACCTTATGCAAATGAGGCCCCGCACCGAGTCTCCGCACATGGCCCCGCACCCCCCTTGGGCCGCCCCTGCCCATGCCATTTTGAATTCCGTCACTGTGTTTGCCCCCACCACTTCCATCGGGAGGGCATTCCAAGCATCCACCACCCTTTCAGTGCAAAAGTATTTCCTGGCATTGCCTTTCTTTTTTTTTATTCTTTTTTTTTATTGAGATTTTAGTCAATTACAATAACCAAATAAATGAAGGTCAATCAAAGATACAAAAACAAGAGATAGATTACTAACTCTAGCAATCATAATGTACAAGGAAAAAGATCATGATACAGTCCACACCATGAAACCATGCTGTACTAACAAACAAATAATAGCAACAATGAAAAGGAAAAAAAGGGAACAATGTCCCAACTAGGAGGTCTATAATTAATCACTGGTCTTTTCTACCACTTTCCTATCGGCCACAAATCTTTCCAGATGAAGCACTTCAGTAAAAACATAGGTAGCATCACCAAGACCAATAATACATTTACAGGGGAATCGAAGGAAAAACGAAGCTCCCAGAGCCACCACCTGAGGCTTCAACTTTAGAAATTGCCTCCTATGCAATTGGGTGCTACGTGCGACATCGGGAAAGATATTGACCCGCTGGCCACAAAATTTAGTCAATTTTACCTTAAAAAAGGCTCGAAGAATACGTTGCTTCACTGCAACCGAGGAAAAAGTGACTAATAAAGTGGCTCGCG
This sequence comes from Ichthyophis bannanicus, assembly GCA_033557465.1. Taxonomy (NCBI): domain Eukaryota; kingdom Metazoa; phylum Chordata; class Amphibia; order Gymnophiona; family Ichthyophiidae; genus Ichthyophis; species Ichthyophis bannanicus. The sequence continues at coordinate 600,500,819 of CM066031.1, read as the reverse complement.
TATTGATATTATCTTGTGAGTCCTCTAAAAAGGCAGTAAGATTGTCCAATGGAGCAACAATCTCGTCAAGTTCTCCCTCCACCACATTAACTTGCTTGACTGAAGAGGGAATATAAAATAAAGAGGAAATTTCAAGTACATCTGAATTGGCCAGAACATCTTTAAGAAACTTATCTAGTAGAATTTTGTGGGAGAGCAAAGAAGAGTAAGGAAAATTGAGAAATCTGACATTGCCTTTCAATTTACCACCTTGCAGCTTCGTGTTATGCCCTCTAGTTTTACAGCTTCCCCGTCTTTGGAAGAGGTTTGTTGTTCATTATTTCTCTTTAAGTATTTAAAGGTCTGAATTATATCTCCCCTATCCCTCCTCTCCTCCAAAGTGTACATATTTAGGTCTTCAAGTCTCTTCTCATAAGGCTTCTGACGCAGGCTCCAAATCATTTTGGTCACCTTCCTCTGAACAGTTTCCATTCTTTTTACATCCTTTGCAAGATACGGTCTTCAAAACTGAACACAGTATTCCAAGAGAGGCCTCACCAGTGACTTATACAGTGGCAAGTCTCCAAAGGTTCGCGCTCCAACTGCAATGGGATGCACAATGAGGACTGATACTGCCAGTCTCGCAAGAGCCTCAATATACAATTCATATTATATTCAGCCAAACTGGGTATGCCTAAACCACCCCTATCTGTCCTCGCCTGCAGGTAGGTAAAAGCAATACAAGTTTGATGCCCCCTCCACAAAAATCGGCTCAGCTGTTGCTGCCACACTTTCAGATCCCACTGAAGCACCCGCAGTGGCAGTACTTGCAGGAGATAGAGCCTGTGGGGAAATAACGTCATCTTATACAGGGCCACAGGTCCCAGCATGGAACGAGGTAGTGCCTCCCACCGCCAGAGCTGCTCCCGCTCCCGCCACAGCAGAGCTGTCACATTCAACTCATACAATTTAGACAGATTCGCTGAGAGCTGTACATCCAGATAGTTAAAAGCACCCGTCATCAATTTTAGAGGAAACAGCCCCACCCAACAGGTCGGCAAATGGGGGTCCAGAGGCAAGGCCTCCAATTTTTCCATATTCAACTTAAGCCCTGAACAGGCCTCAAAATGGTGGAAAGTGTCCAAGAGAAAAGTCAAAGACGATTGTGGATCACTAATATGCACCAAAATGTCATCCGCATAGACTGCAATCTTGAATGTCGTCTGGCCAACTGCTACCCCAGCAATTCGCGAGTTGGCCTGCACCGCACGCAGGAGAGGTTCCAGGAAAAGCAGAAACAGAAGGGGCGACAATAGACAGCCCTGTCAGGTACATCTACCCAAAGAGAAAGTTTCAGATGTCTGACCGTTCACCACCAGAGCCGCCCGTGGAAACAAATACAACAATTTCAGAGAATTGAGAAAGGGGCCTTTAAAACCCAGCCGATCGAGCTCCCCAAACAAAAACTCCCAGTTTACTAGGTCAAAAGCCTTCTCAGCATCAAAGCTGACCAGGGGCAACGTGCTTCGACCATGGCAGCTCGCCTCCACCAAGGCCACCACACGTTGCAGGTTCAGAATCGGTTGCCTATCCTAAACAAACCCCACCTGCCCTCTGAGACTATCAACTCGGCGAGGTGATTCACCAAGATTTTCACTAGCAGCTTATTGTCACAATTGAGTAGCGAGATTTGATGATACGAGGACATGAGCAAGGGGTCCCGCCCTGGCTTCAGCAAAACTATAATGTGAGTAAGATGATTATTGAAGGGGAAGGCCTGCTTCTGAATCAGGCCTGTGAAAAGCTGCTGTAAGGTGGTCACGAGGTGAACGCGGAGCAGCCAATACAACATTACTAAAGCCATCTGGGCCCAGGGACTTAAAAAGCTTAGACTTCAGGGTGGCCCCTCAATTTCAGCCTTCGTAATTTTTTATTTTTTTATTTATTTAAACTTATTTTTATACCACCTTTCTACTATTCAAAGCAGTTTACATATAATCAACAAATGTAACAGGGCATTAGGAACACTCCGTTGTACATAGAATAAAACAGAAAACAGTGACATGCGCAGTAACTCTGAACTATTTACAGTGTAAGTATGGGGGGTACTTATTCAACATTTAAATACTGTGCTGGTTATAAGAGCATGTTCGCAGTGTGTATATAGGTTGTTCTGACATGAAGTTACTAGGACGGTACTAGGCCAATTTAGGAGATCCCGTTGAGCTGGAGACAACAATGGCAGATCCACCCCCTCCAGAAAGTTCGTCTTTCCTGAACAGGGCCCCTCTCCAGCCAAGTAGAATCCCTCATAAAAATGACAGAAGAGTGCCAGTATTTATTGGTTGTCCGACACCACCATCTATCTATCCCGAAATGCCAACACCCCATTCAGTCCCTGCCACCGCTTGACCACAGACGACAACATACTGCCTGCCCTATTTCCATGCTGGTGTAGTTTAAACTGGCAGTAGATCATAGATTTATTAGCCCTCCAATGTAACAGTGTATTAAGTTCAGTTTGGGAAGCTACCAAGGCCTCCCTTTGAGTTACCGAATAATGACGCCTCAGGTCCCTCCTGGCCACCTGGATGAGCCATGTAAGCTGCAAAACCCGAGCATCAGTACTCCTCCGGCGACTGAACTCATAGCTCATTTTTCCCCACATAGAACTGCTTTGGCAGTTTCCCAAAAAGGGGCGAGTTGTCTTGATGTTCCGCTTTGGTAATAGCATAACTGTCCCACTTCTCCTGGAGGAACTGTAAGAAACCTGCATCCTGATACAGATGCACTGGAAGCCTCCACCTATTGCTGCCATACTCGCCCCCTACCCTCCATTCTATTCAAATGGGAGCATGATCAGAGACAGCAAATGGCCCCTGTACTCGCACTCCGGACTCTAGACAGAACGCTCGATGGAGTCAAAAAGTAATCAAAGTGGGACAAAGACCCGAGAGCCCTCGACAGGTGTGTGAAGTCTTCATCATTAGGATGAAGCAACTGCCACACGTCCACTAGATCTAAGACCTCGCACAAGAGATGGATGCTCTGCCCAGAACATGTGAGGCTCTGTCTCCCCGATGGCGTCCTGTCCGCACTGGGTCAAGGATGCAATTAAAATCACCTCCCACAAGCAAAGAGTGAGGGGGAAACCCCCAAAGTAGGGTCCCCAGGTCAGTGAAAAAAGCAGTATCTTGGGTATTAGAACCATAGATGTTACAAAAAGTAACCAGGGTGCCCACCAGCCTTCCCTCCACAATCAAATACCTCCCCTGAGGATCCGCAACTTGGGAGCCTAGTACAAATTCAAGGCCCTTGCAAAACAACATGGCCACCCCTGCTTTCTTGCCGCCCAAAGAGGCCCCATAAGCTTGTCCAACCCACCATCTCTGCAGCTTCTCATGCTCCTTTGTATCCATGTGAGTCTCCTGCAGCATAATCACATCTGCCTTCAGGTTGTGGAGCTGCTTTAAAATCTTATATCTCTTTATAGGGGAACCTAATCCACAAGAGACACCACATACAGGAATCACCCATATTTCACCCAGCAAGAGAACACATAAATACATGGAACCATCTCATAAGGTCGCCAAACCCCCACCAGCCCAGGGGTCCAGCATCTCCCAAGCCCCAGCCTACCTAGCCACCAAACCCATAATGTCCTCCTGTCTCCATACACCCAGCCCTGCACCTCTCTCCTCTCTCCTCCCTCTCCCTAGCCCCACCCTACCCCTCCTATCCCCACTCTCACAGCAGCGCTCCATCAGAGCCCTCCCACAAAGCAGTGATGCATTGAGGTTACCCACATCTACCAGCTAAGCTATCCACCTCCAGCCCTATTAACAATGCTCACAGCACAACCCCAAGCCAACCCAAGCCTACCACATTCAGCTCCCCCAAACTACTAGTGGATGCCCCACAGCACATCCCCCACTCACACCCCAATATCCCAAGCCTCTCTGACCTGATCCTGCATAATCCTTCAAATGCCAGCTTCAGGAGCTTGCACTCAGATCGGGGCTCCCAGTAGTCCCAAGTCCAGCCAAAACCATCCCCAAAGCAACAGCTTGGAGAAGGTTAGTACTCAGAACTGCACTGGCCCAACATCCTTACCGTCCTGTGGACAGACTCACCAGACATAAAAACACACCCATCCATCCAATCCCCTCTACCATACACAGCACACCATCCCAGTCTCCCAACCCCCTCCCCCCCAGCCACATCCTACATCACCCATAACTGACCCAGCACTCCATGCAAGCCCATCTCTCACCCCCTAAAGATGGGTTGGGCAACTGACACAGGAAGGGAGCCCCCTGAGCCTTCCCCCCACAAGTGAACACACAACACACAGAACAGGCCACTCAACAAGATCCAACAGTGAAGTGAACAGGACCCAAACAGACCTTGGAAGGAAATCCACAAGTAAAACAGGGTCAACATAACAAGTAAAACAACAAAGGGCACATATTACAAAGCAGGTGCATCCCTCCTCTGCACCTGTCGCATCCATCAGGTCCAGAAATCCAAAGTGTCACAGGAACACAGGCCATGGCCGGGGCCTCTAGCCATGCTGCCGGAGCACACCTGGAGTAAAAAATAAAAAACAAATAAACCCCTGAACTAGCAGTCCACCGCTTTGTACAACCTCTGCGGCTGCGCCACATAGCCTACCCAACAAGAGCAGGCTCCGGTAGTCAAATTGAGGGAACCGCCACTCAGTCCTGTCCATTCTGGCAAGCTTGAAGGCCAAACGCCCTGAGTAGGAAATCAGTCACTTACCCTGGGAGACCCATATCATGCAGGCCCACTCTTCACCAGGAGGGTGTTGATATACTCCATAACCTCTGCAGGGGTGTTGAAAAACCTCTGTTTCCCTTGATGGAGCACATGCTGAAGCGCCAGGTAGACCAAAGCAAACTGCACTCCATGCTGCACCAGCTTGCCGCATGCCTCGGTGAAGTCCTTCTTCTTCCTTGTGACCGCCAGCGAGTAATCTTGAAATATGAAGATCTTGTGACCATCCTGCTCCAGCCCCTGCTGTTCTCAGGCCGCCTGAAGGACAGTTTCTTTATGCAGATAGTTTTGGAACCGGGCTATGGTTACTTGGGGCCGACTCTCTCCTTTGCGCCTTGGGCCCAGCTAGTGAGCACGCTCTATCAGTAGCTTACCCCCCAAGTCCTCCAGATGGAGATGCAGTGAGAGTCAGGTCTCCAGGAAGCCTCTCAATTCATTTTCAGCCACCAACTCATCAATCCTGACTATCCGCAGATTCTTCCATCTGACTCAATTTTCAAGATCATCAATTTTTGCATTCTGTTGCACCACTTGATCTTTCAGCTTTTGGATGGCAGCCGCAAGTGTCTGATCACTGTCTTCCAGATCTGAAATCCATTATTCAATTCCACTCAAGCAATCATGGAATTCAGCCACAGACTGAGAGATCTTTGCCATATATTTCGATAGACCCTGGAAGCGGCCATCTAATGCTTTGATGACCTCGGTCAATACTTCATCAACCATGCTGCTGGTATGTGATATTTTGGTTGACATGGGCCCACAAAAACATTGCCGTAGTTGCCCCAGCATCTTTGTGCCATTGCAGAGAGGCGCGGGAGTGTTTAGGCAGGTATAATATAGAGAATTAAAACTATTTGAGGTGGGGATTGGAGGCAAGATGGCAGCAGGGAGCAGCCTCAGGACAGACAGCTGAACTGCCGGTCCCAAGCCCGGTGAGAAAGTTTGTTGGAGCTATGGGGCGTCGCGAACAGAAACAAGCCAGCCTACCCTCGGGCTTGGCGGGGGACATTGAATCCAGGCAAAGGATCTTCACTCAGTGCGGCTTTACTGTCCCGGAGGTTGGAGTGGCATCTTCAGCAGGGTCATTAGATGATTCATTGATGATCCTGGGTGCATCTGGTGTATGGCTCTCTCCTGAGCAGCGAGCTCCCCCCACTGAGACCCAGAAGAGATTTTGCAGCTGATGAAGTGCTTCCCCTCTGTCTGCTGATGAGCATGCCGGGGGATAGTGAAGAGGGATCCGCGGCTGTACAGCTTGTTGCTTCCCCTGCTCGTGTATGTTTAAGGAGTGCTGGAGGATCAGCGGATTCATCTGTCCCTGAATATGGGGACTCTACTTGAGTAGGTGGTGGAGCAGTGCAGATTCCGGTGTCCGGTGCTTTGGTGAAACCTGGCAAAATTACTTTGGAAGTGCTGCGAGATGCCCTATCCACAATGAATTCCTCTCTTCAAACTGTTCAAACCGTGAGTATGGAACTCTCTTCATTAAGTTCTTTAGAGGTTTCTCGGCTGCAGGGGAAGATAGCTTGGATGGAAGAGGATTTGTTGCAACTTCATGGTTTGTGTGCAGCCCAAGTTAAACACAGAACTGTGCTTGCGAGAAAGACAGAATATTTGGTTAATCAAGTCCACAGGAACAATTTACGCTTGCTTAATTTTCCTAAATCTCCTGTTCTGTCTGCCTTGGAGATGGTGCGCAAGTATTTTTGGGAGATACTTATGTTGCCTTCTGAAAATTTGCTCCCTCTTGTGTGTGCCCAGTATCTGTCTTTGGGTTCTGGACCTCGAGGGATGAGCTCCAGTGATCCTTCCTAGTCTCTTGGGGACCTGACTGGGTTTCTGGAGAATTCTCTCAAGATAATCACTGAATGAACTACCCTGCTTCTAACTCTAGCCCTGTAACTTGATAAATCTGTAATTCTTAGATCATATTTTAGGAATTTCAATGTGCAGTATTTTGGTTCATATGTTCTCATTTTTCCTGATCTTTCATGGGTTACCCAGCAGAGGAGGAAGGAATTCCTAGACCTCCAATCTAGGGTCCTTTCCCTGGAGATTAAGTTTGTTTTGAGATTTCCTTCTCGCTGTATAATTTCCTACTTGGATAAAACTTTTCTGTTTTTTGAACCAGGAAAGCTCTTGGAATTCCTATTTGTAAGGGAGGGGTCTGTGGTTAATGTGGTATCTCATATGGCTGGCGCATAAGTCTTCGCCCTGTTTGGATTTACTTATTGCTTGTGTTAGATTGGGGTTTTGTGCCCTGGGATCTTTCTGTTATTTCCTGATGCCTCCTTTTCTCTTTATGTGGGCTAATTTCTAGAAATATGATATGTTTGTTTGATTTTGTAATTTTTTTCCTTATGGTTAGATCATATTGTACTCTCAATATTTCTATGGTATATATTCTCTCTGTTGGATGTATATTGAAAAATTTAATAAATATAAATTAAAACAAAAGCATTTGAGGTGGAGAGCCTCGGAGCCCAGAGTCCAGAAAGATGCATCCTGCTAGGCTCATTGCATCATGTCATCCCTGTGAGATTCAGTTTAAGATGATTGGGAGGGAGTACATTTAGCCAGTGTGGGCATTTAAAGCAAGTTTTGCAGACTCAGATAGATGCCCAAAATGATCACAAGGATAGGCTCATTTGGGTCATATGTTCTAGGGGTGTGGGAGAGTTTGAGGCTTTTGGGGACAAATTCAGGATTACTTAGATGATTAATTGGTCAAAGGGTGAAATTGCAACCAGGATAAGTGCTTCTGGACAATGTACAGTGTTTACAGGTTTAGGGGCCAGCGGTCAGGCTCTTGGTGAGGAAATCTTGCTTAATTGAGAAGCAGTGTATTTTGAAACACTGGAGGGAGGAAGAGACTTCCTCTTTTTGGTAGTGATGAAATTCCTTTCATAGTTTAATGTTTATGGAACGATTTGTGTCTCAAGGTCATCCATGATGCAGGAATGCCGTTTTGGCATTCTGGGGGAACTATATAAATATCTTTGCTCTCTGGGCAAAGAATCAGTTGCTGACCCTGTAGGATCTTGTGGTGGGGTTTTGTCTGTTGGTAATATGCTTAGGGCCCAATATTCAAAGGGATTAACATGGTTAGCATATTTGTTAACCATGTTAATCCCCCTAGCTGGGATATTCAGTGGAACTAACAGGTTAGTGCCACTGAATGTCCGTGGGTGCCTCTGCTGCACGTCCCAATGCTAACCAGTTAGCATCAGGGCATTCTGGGGGTGGCATCTGGCAATAACTGGACAGCGGCACTATCACATCTACGCGGACGACATCATGTTATACTCACCATTTGATGTGTCAAACCCGGATTATAGTAACATATGTCGTTGCCTCTCTGAAGCTGAACTGTGGCTGAAATCAAGGAATATGAATATTAATTTTAAAAAAACAGAAGTTCTATTTATAACAAGAAACACAAGCTTCACTCCCCCACTTGAAATCAAGATTGGAAAAAACTCTCTCCCAGTCAAAGATGAGATCAAATACTTGGGAGTCACTCTGGATAAAACCCTCAGCCTCACCAAACATATAAAACAATCTGTAAGAACAATATATTTCAAATTGAGGACAATCCAACAACTTAGACCATTGATAGATAACACTGATTTCAGAACCATAGTACAAACACTTATTACACCACATTTAGACTACTGTAATGGTATTCTTCAAGGGACCTCTAAGAAAAATATTCACACTCTTCAATTAGCCCAAAATGTCACCGCAAGGATTATCTACAAAGCGAAAATTTCAGATCATATATCTCCGATCCTCTACGCTCTCCATTGGCTACCCGTCTCATGCAGAATCATCTACAAGTCCTTAGTCAATACGTTTAAGATCTTTAATAATATAGCACCATCTTTCTTATCTACGCTGATCACCATCCCACATGATAATAGATCGAGACGAAGAATAAACCTTCACACGATACAAGTTCCTGATTCTATTCGAAAAACAAGTCAGAAGACAAGTAACACAGCTTTCTCATACTTCGCCCCTACGCTATGGAACAACCTCCCGATTGAAATCAGAGAAATCAAAGATCTTCAATTATTTAGAAAAAATCTAAAAACCCATCTATTTACTCTGCACTACAATAACCTCCACATTGAAGATAATCCTAACACAGAAAAAAACACCGTTCATCAATCACTCACTGACCCTACTTAGACAAAGCATAAACCTTTCCCACACATTCACATTGCTCACCTAGATTAAGCTTACCCTTAGAAAGCAATTTGCTTGTCGCTAATGTGAATAACTGTAATTTAATGTAAATATTTGACTTTACTGTTGATATACTGTTGGTACTATGTTTTGAAACATTATCTAATTAATACCCAGTTCAAATGTTCCTACCCCTCCTGTTATCTCATTGTATTTTTAAGTTACACTTAATAGTTGAATGTTCTTTGTTCTAAATCTGTTCTATGTAAAATAGTTCTTTGTTCTAAATCTGTTCTATGTAAAATAATAGTGCTCTATTATTAATGTTTGTTACCTGTAAACCGCCACTGATCTCTGGAAGTGGCGGTATAGAAAAGATGTATAAATAAATAAAAATAAATAAATAAATAAATGGCAGCTAGACACTATAACAGTGCTAGCTGCCGCTGCTGGATATCAGACCCTTGATTTTTTTTAGGAAGGATCCTGGGAAAGATTAGGAGGTGAGACCTAGAAGGGATAAGTCCATGTCTCTCATTCTACTAGCTCAAGACTGGAGAGGAGGAAGTTGATGGGGAGGTGGGTGGAGGCTTAAAAGAGGGGATAGGTGTAGGTGAGGATACGTATGGGAAGGAAGGGGAAGAGGGACTGACATTGAATATGTAAATGGTGATCATGTAGTTTGTATTCTTGGTCATGTCTGAAAATACTGGAATGGCTGAATTTCTTTTATGTTTATGTACGGCAGATATGATGAGTTAATTAAATCTCTTTAGATTAGAGGGAGATTGGGGGGATGGAGAGGGAAGGGTTGATAATGGGTGGAAATATAAAAAGCAAAATATAAAGGATATGTTGTCAGTGAGTGTAAGTAACCCCACTGGTAGACCTGGGGGGAGGAGTGGCCTAGTGTTTAGGGCAAGTTACCTTGGGCCAAAGGTTCAAATCCTGCTAGAGGACAGCAACCTTGGGCTGGAAGGACTGGGGTTTCTAGTCCCACAGGTGCTCCTTGTGGCCTTGGGCAAGCCACTTAAGCCTCCATTGCCTCAGGTACAAAAACATAGATTGTGAGCCCTTTGGGGACAAGGAAAAAAGATATATATATATATATATACACACATTACCTGAATGTACAACGCTTTGGCTGGTAGAAAAGTGGTATCTAAGCCTAGTTAAATAAATAAATGATTGTATTGTTGGTTTCTGGATTAATAAACAGATTTCAATTAAAACTGTAATAAAATCAATCAATTTAGAGATCAAAGGACCCACCGAGATGGCAGCTGCTGGTTGAGGCTGGTTTGAAGTTTCTTCCAGCTCCATGATGGTGGTAGTGACCAGTTAGTAGTTCTGGCATTCTTCTAAGAATGGCTTTGATATGTGTTTCCCCCCTAATCCTGCTCCTGGGCCCCTCACAGGAACACTACATCTTCACTGGCTCCAGTGGGTGATAGGCTCACCCTCACTATAATATCAGATATACCTTGGTGTTGGTCACTGGATTGCCAGCCCATCTCTGAGAATGGTACCTCATCACCTCAGTGGGCATATGTACCTAGGATATATATTAGCATGATTAGGCTATGGCTTAATTGCACCATCATGCCTGAAACCAGCTCCACTGACATGCTGATCACAGCTGACATGCTATTTTGAAGACATTGCATACACTGTATGCCCATGGATAATGTATACTTGAGATATGGCAGTAGGTGCATTTCTGCCTCCCCCACCCCATCCTCTCTATCACTTTCTGGACCCTTGAGATATTTTTGCTGTATTGTATCTTGATGGTGTTATATGCACATGCAGTTATCACAACTGTACCCATGTGCTTAGATATGGGGAGGGCATTACAGACACATCAATCTGAGACACTTTTCCCATGTGACAGGTGGCCACAGTGTCAGCAGATAGGCTCATGCTTTCAGACTAACAGCAACAGTGCTGGAGACAGGGGACCTTGATTGGTTCCTAATCCCCTCCCCTTCTGAGGCTTTGGAGATCCACTCAGCTCCTTGCACAAGGGCCTAACACACTGGCAGCATACTGGTAATCTTGTGGCAGCTCCAATTGATAAGTCAATGGACAAGAAGGTCCCCTTGACACCCGTTTCTAAATGCTTCTGCCCTTCTGCAGCACAGCTGCAGTCCACATGAAGGTAACATTGTTGGTTTATCTGAAGGTTTCCCCATCCCAGTTTACACATAATGCACGGGTTGCCTCATTGCACAGGCTGCAGGACCCACTTGCTTATATTGACTCTCTGCAGGTTAATGTGCTATCCTTGACAGAGAACAGCATTTGTTGTCTATTCTATCCCTTTCTCATGGTTTTACATCCCTTCCCCGTTACCTGCTCCCACATGTTCCTACCGTTTGGGACCCTTTGTGCAGTTTCTACCTCATGGGAGGGGGAACCCATTTACTTGCAGACCACATGCACATTGACAATCAGCTCTACCATTATTTTACCAACCACTGTCTGGGCCATTTCCTATATTTTCATGGCACTTCTGTTGCAGATGACTAGTCCAGCTCTACATGCACGGGCCTCTTCATGTCATGTATCTAGCACATGACCGAGGAGGAGGGGCACCTCCAACCGTGTCAACACACCAAAAGACCTCACCAAGGTCCACAAGGACACCACAGAATGAGCCCTTTCTCTGGCTACACCAGCAATTTGGAATATCCTCCCAGATGACCTCCGATTAACAACAGACATCAAAGACTTTCGGAAGCAGCTTAAGACAACACTATTCATCGAATACTAGGGGGACGTCACATGATCTACTCGCCAGTCAAGACCGCAGACCAACCCCCCCTTCCCCATGTTCATAGGAATGTATAATAGCGAACACTGTAAATAGCTCAACATGAATCTACAGTACACCACCACACACACACACACACACTGTATCACTGCATGAACACACATAACCCATTCTTGTTGACTGTTTGCTGTGTAGACCACCTTGCTTGAAGGAGAAGGCGGTATAGAAATCCTTTTAATTAATTAAATAAATAAATCTATGAACCCTTTCTCACAGGTCAGTACACACTAGGAGTTATGCTTGTAGGGTACAGATTGAGGCAGCAGTACACCGGTTGTCTCTAATGGCAAACATGCACAGCCACCTCTCCCTATTCCATGCAGCTTATGGTCTCTGAGAGGATGCAGCGCATCACCCGCTTGCTTGATTCTATGTGTCTGCTGCCAGGCTCCTGTCATATGAGATCCCACCTGCCAGAAGGCAATGCTGTCCTGCACAAAATGGACCAATTGAGTGAGATCATTGGAGCTACTTGCATCTCAAGGAGCTCATCCTCTGATGTGTGCTCCCTTCCCATTGTATTTTGATACTGTGGGAGTGTGTATATTTCAGTTCAGTCTGTGGGTGGCAGTCATTATGCATATCTGTCACTTGGGTCACTGGAGCCTCTCCTCCCACTCAGGGTCATGCTCTGTTGACTGCATGCCATGCTGCCCAATGCCACATACACATTCAAGGGATAGTCCCAACAGATATGCAGCTGCTTTTCATAGGGTCTTTAGATGGGACAGCCTCACCCTTTTGTTCATGACATGTGCATTTTGCGGCTAACATTTGTATAGACACCTGCCCCCTGTGGGTAAGGGGGTATCTTTGCATTCCCACTCATAGGCACTTGCTTAGCTTTGACACACCAGTATACAGCAAAAGGTGTGGCCGTGTGCTATGGTAACCTATCCAGCAATCATCAAGAGCCATGCCTCCCTACCTCGAACTGCTGGAAGCTTCCCAAGTGATGCTGAATATAGGAATCGTCATTTGACCCTGGGAACTGGGCCACCGCATTTATTTTTTTTTATATCTCATTTTTTATTAGCATTTCAAAGTTACAAAGCTTCATAACCACAACCCCATAAGCTGCACTCTCACAAGAAAAAGACCACAAAAGTTTAGACCCCATATACATATCCCCCATCATAAACATCCCCTAACCCTCCCTCCACCAAGTCCAGTATCTCGTCCAGAGATCTTCGGCCTTGTCACACTGTCCACGAGGGATGGCTGCAAGTCTGAAAGTTGTAGAAGTCTTATAGGCGGGCATTGAAATGACCAAGTCTAGGGGCACACCAGTCCACCTTGTGGATGCCAATTCACCGCTGGAAACTAGAATCACATATTTCAAAAAGTCCCAAAAACTCCTAGGAACATCGGGCCAGATATTCAAAGGCATTTACATGGTTTAGTGTCGATGAATATCAGTGGGGCCCACTGTTACATGCCCCGATGCTAACCATGTAGCATCGGAGTATGTCGTGGGTGTACTGTGGCGGAGCGAAGGCAGCACCTGTCATTAACTGGGCAGCGACGATATTGAACAACTGCCTGGTTAGCAACCTGTAGGTAAAGATAGGCACGAGAAAAGTGAGTTTGTTTCTGCACCGTGCTGCAGACCCAGATATTCAATGTCGATGGTCAGATATAGCCACGGCATTGAATATCTAAGGTTAAGGTTCAGTGGCAACAGCTATGCACTTTTAGAAGCACTAGCCATCACTGCTGAACATTGAGCCCATCACTTCTATAAGCATGCAACAAAAAGATTTTTGGATCACGCTCCAACTGGAATTCCACCACCTGCTTCATACATTCAATGCATTTCTCCCAATATTTTCGCACTTTCGGGTCTTGCCACCACATATAAAAATAGGTCCCCAACTACCCACACCTTTTCCAACATTTGTCACTACTTCCCTGAATAAACATACTCATTCATTGTGGAGTGAGGTACCATATATACAGCACCTTCATATCATTCTCCATCACATTCACTGCAATAAAGAACCTCTGCTAAAAATCCTCTGCAATTCCTTATCCAAAACTACCACCAGGTCTTGCTCCCACTGTCTCAGATGAAAGGGCAACATTGCAGACTTTCCACCTAGCAGCCTCCCCGACTTTAGATAATGGTGAATCTGGAAATACCCAAATTGATCAGACCAAGCCAAGCCAAAGCTATCTCATAATTCCTTGAAACTCCACAGCTCCCCTTCTGCATACAACTACCCCTCCCACCCCAATCCTTTATTCCCCCATCTCCTAAACATCCCATCCACTTATCCAGGAGGAAAGGCAGAATTTCAACAAATAGGTATCAAATGTGAGTTATTTTTCCTCTCCAACAAGCTGTTATGATACAGTCTCCAGATGTCCATCATAAAGCATGTGATAGGGTTCTGATCTACTGAAGTGGATACCTACCACTAGCTATCCAAACCTGAGCCCCCAAGGCCTCCCCCACATCCACCATTTGCTCTAGCCCAACCCAAGGAAAGACAGGACTACAGAGAATAGCTGATCTTGCTGGGAAGGATTCTGCAATTGTATTTACCTGCTGTTAATTTCTCATATTCTTGGGTTAAAAGGAACTTTTTGGACTTAAACTGATAAAATCTCTGTCTATTTTAAAGTTCTATGTTGTTTAAAGTCACATAGGACACTGTTCTAGCAAGCCAGCTTCTATTAAGTGTTTCTTTTGCTTCCGCCCACCCCGACTCCTGCCCACCCCAGGCATAATCTTAAATGTATAAACTCTTACAGGAACAGATGTAGTCAAATTCACTTTCAAGTGTAGCTGGTTATCCTCATCAGGTATAGCTTAATTAATTAAGGCCCTGACATGAACAAAGTCCCTTAAACCTATTAGGTATACTTGTGTTTGTACAACTATCCCTAGCAACTTTAACTAAGCAAACAAATTAAATATCTTAATAAAACCTGAAAACTAAGATGCAGGCAGTAATACAGCAGCAAGATGGGGGCTATCCAGTGAAGACAAAGACGAAACCTACAGGGACATAGTACTGAAGTCCCACCTCCAGTTTGGCAGCCTCTCTGTTGTCAAGGAGGAGAGAGGTCACGTTAAAGGAGAGCATCACCTTTGTGTGGCAGGAAGTGATCCTGAAGCTAAGACCTGTCCTCCAGGTGATATAAAACCCTCTCGCACCATGAAGATTTTTTCAGGGACATGTGCCCATGAAGGAAGGGTTAGGATGGCTGTTATAGCTGGCAATTCGATCATTTGGCATATAGATAGCTGGGTGGCTGGTGGACATGAGGATTGCCTGGTAAAATGCCTGCCTGGTGCAAAGGTAGTGGACCTCATGCGCCACCTAGACAAAGTTTCAGATAGATAGTGCTGGTACATGTTTGTAACTATGTCATAGGAAGGTGTGGGAGGGAGGTTCTGGAGGCCAAATTTAGGCTTTTAGAAGGAAGTTGAAATCTAGAACTTCCAGGGTAGCATTCTTTGACATGCTTCCATTCCACGCTCAGGACCCAAAAGGCAGAGCTCCAGAGTCTCAATGCATGGATGAGATGATGGTGCAAGGAATAGGGTTTTGGATTTGTTAGGAACTGGGCAACATTCTGGGAAAGGGAGGCACTTTTCCAAAAGGATGGGCTCCATCTTAACTGGATGGAACCAGGCTGCTGGCATTAACCTTTAAAAAGGAGATAGCTTCCCCATATTAACTTGTTTAAAAGCTGCTCTAATAGTTGCCCAAGAGAGCATGGCTTGGAAGAATGAATCCTTGATGGATACTAGCAAAAGAGGGAAGTTAGGGCATCCTGATAGAGAGGTTCCAATAAATATAAAAGTAACCCATATGCCCTTAAGTACAGGGCAGACAGAGTTGAAAGATTCCAAATTACCCCATCAACTGATAACTAGATTAATATGAATAAAATACAATCTCTAAAATGCCTGTATGCAAATGCTAGAAGTCAAAAAAATAAGATGGGAAAGTTATAATATATAGCACTAAATGAAAGGTCAGATATAATTGGTATCTCAGAGACCTGGTGGAAAGAGGATAACCAATGGGATACTATGATACTTGGGTACAAACTATATCGCAGTAATAGGGTAGATCAAATTGGTAGAGGGGTTGCGCTCTTTGTTAGAGAGGGCATTGATTCAAACAGGATTAAATTTTTGCAGGAAACAAAATACCCTGTAGAATCTCTATGGATAGAAATTCCATGTAAAAAGGGGAAGGCAATAGCAGTGGGGGTGTACTACCAACCGCCTGGCTAGAATGAACAAATGAATGATGAAATGCTAAAAGAAATCAGGGAAGCTAACTGAAGTTACAACACCATAATAATGGGTGATTTCAATTACCTGGTATCGACTGGGTCAATGCCATAGCAGGACATGCTAAGGAGATAAAATTTCTAGATAGTAACATAGTATATGACTGCCGATAAAGACCAGTATGGTCCATCTAGTCTGCCCAGCAAGGTGGCAAGAGTAAGTGCACTTGCCTTTGTTTAGGGGTACATGTAGGTCAGCCCTATTTGTTCAGATATAAGAGATAGTTATGCTTATTTTGATTTTATCCTCTTGCTATAAAGGGATCCACTGTGTCTGTCCCATGCCATTTTGAATTCTGTCACTGTGTTTACCCACACCACTTCCATTGGTAGGGCATTCCAAGCATTCTCCATCCTTTCAGTGAAAAAGTATTTCCTGACATTGCCTTTCAATTTACCCCCTTTCAGCTTCATGTTATGGCCTCTAGTTTTACATCTTCCCTATCTTTGGAAGAGGTTTGTTTGTCCATTAATACTCTTTAAGTATTTAAAGGTCTGAATTATATCTCCCCTGTCCCTCCTCGCCTCCAGAGTGTACATATTTAGGTCTTCAAGTTTCTTCTCATAAGCCTTCTGACGCAGGCTCCAAATAATTTTGGTCGCCTTCCTCTGAACCGTTTCCAGCCTTTTTATATCCTTTGCGAGATACGGTCTCCAAAACTGAACACAATATTCCAAGAGAGGCCTCACCAGTGACTTGTACAGTGGCATTAGTACCCCCTCCTTTCTGCTGGTAATTCCTCTCTACATGCAACCCAGCATCCTTCTGGTTTTTGCCACTGCCCTGTCACACTGTTTCGCTACCTTGAGATCATCAGAAACAATCAATCTCCTGGTCCATGCACACCAATCTCTCGCCCCCTATCGCATACAATTCCCTTGGATTTCTGCTTCCCAAGTGCATGACACTGCACTTCTTCACATTAAATCTTAACTGTCAAGCATTAGACCATTCTTCCAGCTTTTGCAGATCTTTCCTCATGTTATCTACTCCCTCAGGGGAGTCCACTCTGTTGCAAATCTTGGTGTCATCTGCAAAAAGACAGACTTTTCCATTCAGCCTTTCGGCAATATCACTCATGAATATATTGAACAGTACCACTCCCAGGACCGAACCTTGGGGCATACCGTTAATCACCTTCCTTTCATCCGAGTGAGTTCCGTTTACCGTCACCTTCTGTTGTCTGTCAGTCAACCAATTTCTGATCCAGTTCACCATCTTGGGACTCATCCTCAAACTGTTGAGTTTATTGATAAGCCTCCTATGAGGAATGGTATCAAAGGCTTTGCTGAAATCCAGGTAGATCACACATCCATCTCATGCCCTTGATCCAGTTCTCTGGTCACCCAGTCAAAAACTCAATCATATTTGTTTGGCAAGATCGTCCTTTGATAAAACCATGTTGCCTCGGATCATGCAACCTGTTGGTTTCGAGGAAGTCACTATTCGCTCTTTCAGGTGCGCCTCCATTACTTTTCCTGCCACCGAGGTAAGGCTTACTGGCCTGTAGTTTGACACTTTTTCCCTATTACCACTTTTGTGGAGAGGTACCACATCAGCCCTTCTCCAATCCTGTGGAACTTCGCCTGCCTCCAAGGATCTATTAAAAACTAAAGGCCCTGCAAGAACCTCTCTGAGCTCTTTCAGTATCCTGGGACATATCCCATCTGGTCCCATAGACTTGTCCACTTTCAGTTTTGTAAGCTGTTCTAACACATCATCTTTTGCGACTGGTGTGATATCAACTTCATTCCCTTTTGCATATTTGTCAAGCACAGGTGGTCCTTCTCCAAGATTTTCTCTAGTGAAAACAGAGCAGAAGTATTTTTTTACCATTTTCGCTTTTTCAATGTCACTTTCCACGAATCTGTTCCCAGCACTTTTGAGTCCTGTAATTCCAGCTCTGATTTTCCTCATCTCCCTAATATACCTGAAAAACGTTTTATCGCCACACTTCAATCCTTAGCCACCTTTTCTTCTGCCTTTGATTTTGCTATCCTTATTTCTCTTTTTATCTTTTAGTTTTATCCTGTATTCTTTTCTGTGTTCCTCTGTTTGCAAGCTTTTGAATTTTGTGAAAACTGCATTTTTTGCCTTAATTTGTGCAGCCACTTCTTTGGAGAAACAAATAGATTTTATTTTCCTCTTGTTTTTATTTACTTTCCTTACGTATGTACCTGTTGCACTTTTTATTGCCTCCTTTAATTTAGCCCATTGCAATTCCACTTCCCTTATCCCCTCCCACCCTACCAACTCCTCCTTCAGGTACTTGGCCATTGTACTGAAGTCAGCGTTTTTGAAATCTAGGACTTTGAGCTTGCTGTGATTGGATTCCACCTTAGCTTTTATCTCAAACCACACCGTGTGATGATCGCTACTGCTCACATGGGCACCCACCTGGATATTTGACACGCTATCTCCGTTGGTGAGCACTAAATCCAGCATGGAGCTCTCCCTGGTCGGTTCCAACACAATTTGTTTAAGTAACACATCTTCAAAGGCATCTACAATTTTTTACTTCTTTCCAGATTTGCAGAAGGAACACTCAAATCCACATTGGGTACATTAAAGTCACCCAATATGATCACTTCCCCCTTCATGGCTATCTTTGCAATATCAACAATCAATTCACAATCCATTTCTTCGGTTTCAGTTGGAGGCCTGTAAGACCACACCAATATAAATGGCAGTGCCATCTCCTCTTTCCAACACAATCCAGAGTGCTTCTTCTTTTCTCCATGTCCCCTGCATTTCAGCAGCTTTAATATTGCTTTTAACATATAGGGCTACTCCTCCTCCTTTTCTACCCTCTCTATCTCTTCTAAATAGATTATAGCCAGCTATGGCTATATCCCATTCTTGTGACTCATTAAACTATGTTTCTGTAATGGCCACAGTGTCCAAGTCCATTTCTACCATTAGGGCTTCCAGATCAGGAACTTTGTTGGCTAGGCTTCAAGCATTTGTGCTTATTACTTTCCAGTATTTGTTGAATGACTTGCCTGCCTTCTGCATGGATTTTGATCTACACGTCCTTTCCCGCTTGCCACTGATGTGTTGTTCAAAAGTGTGGCTGTTTACAGTGTTGTTTTGCTTTTGCTGGGAGTGATATACTGAACTTGTCCTTCTCCATCCATCACCAGCCTTCCCTAGTTTAAATGCCTGTCCACATACTGCTGGAATTTCTCACTTAGGATCCTTTTCCCTGTGGTGGAGAGATGTAGTCCATCAGTACAGTATAGTCTCTTGTTGATCCATGTTTCCCTAGCTGCCAATATATCTAAATCTTTCCTGTTTGCACCAGGTTCAGAGCCATATATTGAAGTTGTTTATGCGATGCAGCCTTTCTGCCCCCTTACCATGAACAGGTAGAACTTCTGAGAATGCTATAGTGTTAGCAATGGGCTTGAGTTTCACTCCCAGAGTCTGGAAGTCCCTTTCAACTGCAGAAGCACTGTTTCTAGCCAGATCATTTGTACCGAAGTGGATGATAATATCAGTTTTGGAGTGCTCACTTTCTGCATGAACTATACCAACAATTTGGTTTGTATTCCTGCTGGCTGAAGAGCCTGGGAGGCATTTGACCATCCTCTCTCCTTTGAGCTGTGTTCCCAAGTTGGTGCCTCTGATGATGGAATCTCCAAGGAGTAGTAGTTTTCTGATTTTTTCTTCCTATTTGGTACATTATCAGTAGATTTGGCATTAAGTCTATCATTTAAGGGCTCTTTATTTTCCACAGATTGATCACCCTCATAGTCCAAGGCAGAGAAGGCATTATGCAGGGATATCTCTTGATGTATAGGGTGTCTCTGTGTTACAGGTCACAACCTATCAGAGCCCACTGTGATCCATGTGTTCCTGGGCTGTTTGATTCTTTGTGGAAGCGGTGTTGAATTTTGTTCAGTTTGTACCCTAGAGGAGGTGTGTTTAATTGCAGCTAATTCTTCCCTTAGTAGAGTCAATTCTTTATGCATAGCAGCTAACTTAAGGCATATAGGGCAAGCTCTTAGGTGCCAAATGATTCTTCTCAGAATGAAAGCACCACAGTTATTGCATTGAATACATGAAATTCTGACTCAGCTGTCCTTAGCTGAATGTGTAGTCTCTTGAAGTTCTGATGAGCAAACTGGTTTAGGTATTTGGCAGAACAGCTTTAATTCAAAATTAGCCCCACCCTGTAAGGCAGGCTTGCAACAGACAAAGGAAACTGTATATTCAAACTGAAATCCCACTGCTATGTATCAGCCTACTAAGCAAAGGTTCCTATAACCTTAAAATTATACTTCTGCTGCAAAATTAAGTAGGAGACCTAAGTAGAAGACCAGGTCTAGCTGCAAATCTAAAAGCAATGTATATTTCTGAAATAAATAACTGCTTCTTGGAGCAACTGGTTCATGAACTGACAAGAGAGGAAGCTATTTTGGACCTAGTCCTTGGTAAAACACAAGATCTGGTACAAGAGCTAAGGATGTTGGGGCCACTTGGCAATAGTCATCATAGCATGATCGCATTTGATTTAATAAATGGAGGGAGGGTGGCAAGGTAATACAGAGTACTGCCTTTTGACTTTCAAAAGGGAGACTATAATAAAAGGAGGAAAATAGTTAAGAAAAAACTAAAAGGAGCAGCTGCAAAATTAAAAGATTTACATCAAGCATGGGCAGTGTTTAAAAATACTATCTTGGAAGCCAAACCCAGATGTATTCCATGCTTTAAGAAAAGTGGAAGGAAGGCCAAAAAACTGCCAGCATGGTTTATGGTTTATTAACGTAAAAGACCAATGTATAAACAAGCAAACTCAGAACAATGTACATCTCTTCACAGATGCAAAAAGAGCAGGAGAGCCACGCCATTGAAGGACAAGAGCTTTATTCTGTGTCACCAGGTCTTCCCTACACGTGTTTCTGCCTTAGGGCCTTCTTCATTGGACTTCGACCTTATGAAACATGCACATATAAAACAGTAAAATAAATTATAAATACATTAACCTTGATACAAACAATATTCACCATTCTAAAATCTAAATATTAATAATTGTGCAGCTAAAAAGAGCCCAGTGGTATAAACATATTTATAAATACATAAAAAATATTTATAAATACATAAAAAATCAAAATTAGATAAAAACATATATGCTAATACATAAATAAATAAATAATATAAAAAACAATAACACTATAATACTATAAAAGCCATACCAAACGATAAATACCATACAATTCATATAAAAACACTGAGAGAAAGTACATTAATCAAACATACCATAAGTTACTAATGAATATAATCCAAGTTATATATATTGTATTAGATAGTATATAGATGGTGGACTCACCACTTAGGAGACACCTTTCTTTTATGTACCAAGTATTAAACTACTTCTGTCAATCTGGAGAGAGGACAATAAAAACCATAATCAAAAAAAGTAAACAAAAATTGAATTAATATATTATGTTTTTCATCAAACCATGTAAAAGTGCAGTTTTTACAGCGAATGATCACATTGCCATTCATTTTGAATAAGGAGATACCATCATAATTATGTCACACCTCAGATGCGGTTTAAAAGCGAGCAGGTTTACTGGGGGGTTTTTTTCATGTTCTCATTCTGGTTGCGAGGTAAGACCAATATTGATTGTTTTATTTCATATTAAGGTTTATGAGGCATGGTTGTTGTACATTTCAAATACAGTGGGCTTGCGTTTTGAGGCTCCAACAATGTCTAATTTTGTTTCCAAATTGAGACATGGATCTGTTCTTCCTCTAACTCTCTGCACTGTTTGAAAGTTCCCACACCAGGCTGGTGTTCTTTGAAATACTAGCCCGTAGACATCTGCAGACAGACTATGGTCTTTAGTTGGATATTTTTCTCCTGGAACAATTTGCAGTGTAATGAAGATTAGGTTTGTCCTAAATTTAAAAAGAAGGTACACAAGCATGGGGAATAATGTATAAATGTGTTGCAGTACATACCAATATAATAATTTTAATAACCAGGTAAGGCGGACAGGGTGCTCCTGTCCCCGCCCCCACCTCCCCCCCCCCACTGTACTCCCACCCCAGCCCCGCCTTACAAATAACCACAACACACTCATTGGGAATCAAACTGGTCGCAGCTTTATTAACCGTACAACATTTCCTTAAACATCAACCAACAGCAAACCTTCATTAACTGAATTCCGGCTGCAGAATGAATCCTCACCAGCCGTGTGAGTAGCAAAGTGAGTTCTGCCCGCTTCCGCCATGAACCGGCCACAGGCCATTCCGTCGCCCCTCCTCCGGCTTCGCCATATTATTAGCAAAAGCCCTGAGGGTTTCACCGAGCCGGGGGTACCCCACCCCCGCCCTGCATCTTGCCACCGGCTCCGGACCCCGGACACCTCCGGGATCCCGCCTCCCCCCTCCAGCTGCAACAACCCTCCCCCATTCCAGCTCAACCTTAGGGATGGGAGGGTGGGACGCCAGCCACCTTCAAAAGCTCCCCTGGTGACTGACGCTCCCACCGGCTCGCTCAGCTTTGGCCCCACCTCCCCCAGGCCTAAACGATCCCCCATTGGCTCCCGCGCCCCCAACTCACTCGCGGGAGCCAATGGGGTCCCGCAGAAGCCACGCCGATGCTGACCTCCTCCCCGAAGCCTCGTGGGGGCCGGGGCCCCGCACCCGCTGCCCCCCCGGTTAACGGCGGCTAGCGGGCACGAGGCCCGCGGCCTTTCAGTAACCGGGTAAGGCGGACAGGGTGCTCCTGTCCCCGCCCCCACCCCCCCCACTGCACTCCCACCCCAGCCCCGCCTTACAAATAACCACAACACACTCATTGGGAATCAAACTGGTCGCAGCTTTATTAACCGTACAACATTTCCTTAAACATCAACCAACAGCAAGCAAACCTTCATTAACTGAATTCCGGCTGCAGAACGAATCCTCACCAGCTGTGTGAGTAGCAAAGTGAGTTCCGCCCGCTTCCGCCGTGAACCAGCCACAGGCCATTCCGTCGCCCCTCCTCCGGCTTTGCCATATTATTAGCAAAGCCCCGAGGGTTTCACCGGGCCGGGGGTACCCCACCCCTGCCCTGCATCTTGCCACCGGCTCCGGACCCCGGACACCTCCGGGATCCCGCCACAGGCTCAGGGACCACCGCCCCTGAGCCACCTCCCACAGCCAAGCTGCGACCAGTCACCCCTCCCTGCGCCACATATTCCAAGCCTCTTGCCAGCCGTTTAGGAACAAAGCCACCCCCACCGGGGATAGATGCACCCCACCCTGCCAATATAAACCGGCACACTCTACCTCCACCCATGAGGCAACCTCCGCCATCCCACTGCGGACACACCCTGCGGCCAACCAGCCGAGTAGGTTGAATCAACCTGCGAGACCATCACTGGTGGACCCTGCAAGCGGCCTTGGAAATATGTCCGACCACCCCAAAACCACATTCTCCAACAGGAACAGCACCTCAGCCCAATCGCATTTTGCTGCGCCAATCAGTTGCTTACCAGTCCTGGACGCTAAGTCGCTGCCGCCCCAATGCAGCAACAGCAACTCAGGCGCACCCGTCTCGCATCCCTGGTGCCGAAGCAAAGGCAGCAGCGGCCCACTCCGGAGACCGCGCCCGCCCAGCCATGATACGGTCACCTCCGACAGCAGCAACCCGGAGTCCGGCCAACATCTAAAAGAAAATAACAGTTAGCAGCCGTTAAGCCCCCCCCCCCATAACCGCGCAAACCCCTGAAATGCTCTCCACTGCCATCAGCCTATCCACTGAAGCTCCCGCTCAGTCAACCCCGAAGGAGGAGCAAAGATGACCAGATCCAGCCCCACCGGGCAAAGCGTACGCCACCAAACCGCGTTAGCACTCGTTAGCTCTCGGGCATCCGCCTGCACAAAGAGGAAGCTCCCCCCCCCCCAGATCCTGCATGCAGATAGGCCACCCAGGCCGCCACCGGGCACGTAGGGGAATCCCGGACTGCCCTCCGAAGTACCCCCACCCCGCTGCCCCTCAGAGCAGTCTGGGATCTAGCCAAACCTCCACGCACTCCCCAGAGGTCGATTGCACCTACTGTACCAACGAGGCACCACCCGCTCCCCCGCACTGGAAGCAGCCACAACCTCCCCCACCCGGAAAGCCCAAAAGAAGGCCAGACAAGACACCGACCTACACAACACAAACTCATGCCATGCCGCTAACACCGAGGGGAACGCTGCACACAAGCCACCCAAAGGCTTATGCGCGACAGGCAGCCGCCTGACATCCAGCGAAGGATGCGCACCCTCCCAACCCCGCAGCATCCGAAAAACCAAACCCCCCCCAGGTGCTCCCCAACCCACTGCCCTCGAGAAAAAGGCAAAGCCCGCCAAATGCGCCAGGACTGTCGATGGCATTGTGCCTGCGGCCTACGCCGCCCTGACGTACCAGCCCAAGAGATGGCCCACCACCGGACCCAGCTGCCAAACCTGTAAAACCAGCAATGCAACTACACTGACGCAGCCCCGCCAATACGCCCACCATGTCGCCGCCGACACCGAACTCCAACGGCAGGTTCAGCATAGCCGCAACGTGAAACGGGAAAGAGCATCGGCAATTGGATGAGTCATCCCCGGTATATGACTGGCTCGAACACAAACATTCCACCGCAAGCAGGTGAGCACCCCCTCCCTCGGCCAAGCCGCAACACGACGGCAGCACAGAGCGAGGCAGTTGATCCCGCGAACCACCGCTTCGTCCTCGCCCACCCAAGCGACCTGCGATTACCCAACTTGTCGGGCCACCGATGCAACGCAACCAGGATGGGGAACTCCACAAGCAAGTCATATTATCGATCATACTCGCCGCCCGCCACGCTTGCGGCCATGCCCCTGCGCACCAGGAGCCCCCCACATATCCACCCAACCCCAAGCCGCCTACCGCATCTGTAAAGAGCTGCATATCCCCTGTGGAAAGTTCCTCCTCCATTAACTGAAACCGTGGAAACTGCTGAGGAACTCATCCCAAACACCCAAATCAGCCCTCATACCCCGTGATACCCCGATGCGGTGATGCAGCTAAAGGATGCCCGATGTAGCCTGCGACAACCGACACCGGAACACCCGCCCCATCAGTAGTACCCAACACGCGAAGTTCCCACAGCCTATCAGGGCCTGCAAGTCCTGCAGCGTTACTAATAATGTCCCTTAAAACAAAACAGACCAGCCTATCAGGGCCTGCAAGTCCCGCAGCGTTACTAATATGTCCCTTAGAACAAAACAGATCAGCAACTGAAATGCCGAGGGGGGGGGGGTCGGTGACAACCGAACGCAGAGTCGATATCCACCTTCACCATCGGACTCCCCATCCTTCATCTCTTCCCCCACCCTCCCCTTTAACGGAATAGGGAACCCGTACATAAATCCCCCCGCGAGCCCCCCTCCATCCCGGCGCCTCCTGTACAGCCTCAGCCCGGGCCGAAGCTCCTCAACCCGAAAAGGTGGCGAAACCAGCTCCCCTAGACCCTACTGCTTGGGGGCGGGAAGAGGGCCAACCGGAGAGGAACGCCCCCCACCACAAACCGAACAGCTACGCCGACACTTGGGGCCGGAGGCTTGTTAACCGCCAGCATAAGTCCCCAGCTCCCCATCCAACCGCTCTCATGCGGCGAAGGAGCGCTTCCCCCCGAAAGGGCTGAGCCGCACCCATCGTCGCCGCCGCTCCCCTTTTCTGTCCCCCGCCCACCTCCTGCGCCCCCCCTGGCCGCTATCTGCGTCAGCCAGAGGTTGAAACCTGCGTTCTCCGCGAGAACGACCTATTCTTCTCCCTCTTGTCCCGAAACGTCCCATCCGAGCTAAGCCACGCCCAACCCCCCATGTGTCTGTGCCGCTTCCCAGCGAAAGTCCGCATAGTCTACCAGCATCCCTTACTTCCCAGGGTAATGGCGCCCCCACACCCCGGCGAACCTCAGGAAGGCTCTCATCCAGTTAATGACATTACGCGCAACCTTCCCCACCCCCCAGCTTACACGCCCGCCCTTCACTTCCTCCACCATCGCCTGACCACTTCCCACCCTCCAGACGCCGAAACTGTCCATATACTGCCTCCTCCAGATCCTCTCCCGGAACTTCCGCGGCATCCCCTCCCAAAGCTCAGAAATTGCAGCAAGCGTGGGCCCAACCCCACCCGCAGTGGCTCCCTACACGCCACAGCCACCCTCCGCTCACACACCTCGCTCCGCACCCCGCAATGACGACAAAGCCCCGCAAGATGCCGACGATGACCCCGACCCGTGGTGCAGTTCACAGGAGTGCTGCCGCTTCGTCTTCACCTTACCCCCTGCCCCCCTTACAACCTCCCCCTCCCTCCTTACCGGCGACTCACCTGCCCCAGCAGCCATGGGCCTGGGCACCCGCACACCACCTTCCTGAGCCGCACGCCCGTTGTCCAATCACACCCAGCACCATCCGCCTCGCACTCACCGAACCGCGATGCACATCTTCTAGGTGGCCCCGCCAGCAGTCCTCCAGGCAGCATCTGTGAAGATAAAACAGAACACACCACGGGGGAGCAGCCAGAATCCCAGGAGAGTGCACACTCCTCACCACTCAGCCCGGGAAGCTACCTGTCCCCCACCCCGCCCATGATCCCATGCTGCCAGAGAAAAGCCACCCAGAATGCTCGGCCAGCCCCACTGGCCCCCTAAACCGTGCCCAACCGGACTGCCCTAACTCCACTCCACTTCTGCCCACCGGGGAAATGTCCTATCCCAGTCACCCCCCATCACCCGCCCCTTCCCGTAGGGTTCCCCCGTTCCCCACCGGCCCCGCTTCCCCATGGAACTCCAAGCGAGCCCAACCCAGCCTCCCTTCACTATAGCCACCCCGCAGCACAGACCAAGCACTCCCCCTGCCCCTCCCTGCCGGCCGCATTGCCCCCACCCCTGATCCGCCTTGCTCCGCCTACACGCAAGCATGCAACCACAAACCCAACTCCCCGTGGTTGGCATCTGGTATTACTAATTTAAAAGTAAATACTAAAGTAAATACTAAGCTAAGCCTGTGCACGGCCCAGCTGCCCATCCCAACCCACCTTGAAAACCCCGATATACTTGCCTGCTCCTGCAGAGCAGCCCCCCCGCGACCGCAGATTCACAAATGGCCATAAGTTCTCACCGGCCCGCAGGTTCTCACAGCAGCACAGAGTCTCATAGGGCCGCATGCTCCCACCGGACTGCATGCCACCACATGGCCGCATGTCTTCACATTGCCGCTCACCTTCCGAGGACTGCAGATCCGTGCAGCGCTGCAGGCTCCCACACAGTCGCACATTCCCACTGTACCGAAGCTCCCCTAAGGTCGCAGACCCCACTGGGCCAGAAATCGCCAGTCTCCACCAGGCCGCGCACCAATGGAGGGCCGAAGATTGCCAGCAGCCGCAGGTCCCGCCAAAGCCCCAGACCAGCACCAGGATGCAGACACCCTCAAAGTCCCGGATCCAAAGTCCACAGGGTGGCAGAACACTGCAGGGCCGAAAACTCTCACAAGGCTGTACGCCCTCGCAGAATCGAAAACGCCAGCCACCTTCAAAAGCTCCCCCGGTAACTGACGCTCCCACCGGCTCGCTCAGCTTTGGCCCCACCTCCCCCCAGGCCTAAACGATCCCCCATTGGCTCCCGCGCCCCCAACTCACTCGCGGGAGCCAATGGGGTCCCGCAGAAGCCACGCCAATGCTGACCTCCCCCCGAAGCCTCATGGGGACCGGGGCCCCGCACCCGCTGCCCCCCCCGGTTAACGGCGGCTAGCGGGCACGAGGCCCGTGGCTTTTCAGATACGGTTTTACACTTCAGTGCTGTAATGGAAGATGCACATGAATATAGATTAATTATTAGAAGACCATATGGATGTCCCCCTTTCTCCCACTTCAGACTTTGTGATCGAGAATGTCCATTATTCCTATTATTGGTGGATGATCTCTTTTTTCTTTTTCCCTTTTTTTTGGTTATGGTTTTTATTGTGCTCTCTCTCCAGATTGACAGATATAAAAAGATAAATACAATAAACAAAAATGCCACAAAACATTACTTAAAATGAATAGATGCAAATAAACCGTATACAAATGCACCCACCTCTTGGAGGCGACAAGTCACTCTTGTAAATAGATTTTAGATGCTGTGCACTTTTTTTTTTAGGGCATTTTTAAAGGTTTCACCTTATTTTGTAGGTGGGTGGCAGTAGGAAGTGTTCTGCCCTCAGAAGAGTGACTTGTTGCCTCCAGGAGGTGGGTGCATTTGTATATAGTTTATTTGCATCTATTCATTTTAAGTAATGTTTTGTGGTATTTTTATTTATTGTATCTATCTTTTTATATAATTTTGTTTATTGTATGATACTAATGATTTATGTTTTTCTGTTTTTATCCATGGTGTAGTTTGTACCTCACATTTCTTTATTTAACACTTCTTCTATACTGCCTTTCATGATATCAAGGTGGTTTACATTGAACAAACTGAAATTACATTGAACAGGACATTATAATTTGGAGATAACTATTTTACAGTGAATATGGGCAATGGAGGGTTAAGTGGCTTGCCCAAGACCACAAGGAGCACCTGTGGGACTAGAAACCCGTCCTTCCAGCCCAAGGTTGCTGTCCTCTAGCGGGATTTGAACCCCCAACCTTCTGGCCTGAGGTACCTTGCCCCAACCACTAGGCCACTCCTCTCTCATCTTTGCATTTCTTTTATAATATGCCCCTGATGCAGGCTTTGAGCCGAAACATGTTGGGCTCCTTTTAATTTTTGTATTTGGGCAATTTTATGTACACTTATATATCATTGTATTTATGATTTTATGGTTTTAATGTGTATGAATTATTAAATGTATTTATTTGATTTGTACTATTTTCTGCTGTTTTATCACCACTTTTTGTTGTTTGATTCTATGTTTGTGATGTATAGCACCTCTGTGTATTTGTAATACAGTTAGGGACGCCATAGGGTGGACTTCTGTCCCTGCGAGTAGGCCTTGTCACCATTACCCATCAACCTCCCACACAGAACCATAAACATGAACCAAAAGGAGAAACTTATGTGCCCAGCCAGAAAACAACCCCCACAAACAGTCTGCTGAATAGAATAGAATACAATACAATATCACCCCCTCTGGAAAGTTGCACACTCAGTCCAAGTGTCCAGGCAACAGTCCAAAACTAGGGGGTCCAGAATAGGACAGGAAGGGGGGAGGGCACCACCACTACCATGGCACACCCAGCCCGCACCAACCATTCTATAGCCCCACTGACTGGGAGGTCGCATAGGCCAGGAGCATTCTGGTCAGACTAGCCTTCCACAGTCTGATTCTTGCTCCATAAGATAATCCCTAGTTCAAATGGTCCCTGCAGTAGGCCATGGCCTACTCTGCTGCTTTAAACACCTGCTGCTGGCCCTGGTAGTGAAAACTAAGCTTGACTGGATACACGAGGGCAAAATGTACTCCTTTTGTACCAAGTGGCCACAAACCTCAGAGAACGCATTGCACATAAATGTCACTGCAGCAGAATAGTCTTGGAAGATGAGATTTTTTGAAACACTATGCTCTACCGAGTGCATGTTCCGAGCAATATGAAGCACCAGCTCCTTCTGTTGGTAAGTAAGAAACCGCACAATCACAACTCGGAGTCATTGGTCTCCCTCACGGCAATGTCCCAGCCAATGGGTCCTCTCAATTTTCACCTTGCTGTCCATTCCCTCGAGGCACAGGCTCAGTGGCAGCAATATTTTCAAAAAGCCCCAGAGTTCCGCTTCTGCCATGGACTCCTTAATGCCTATTTATTTATTTAGCGTACATTTATATCCCGCTGCTTCCAGTGATCAGCAGCGGTTGTAACACATGGTGAGGTTGGCTGTACTGGCCAGAATTTAGGTTGAATACACTCTGATTAGGGGGGGGGGGCACAGCAAAATACAGGTTACAGGCTTATAGTTGATTGTTATATACATGAAGTGCCAATTTTTCCTCTGGCCCCTATTTACTAGATTGTTGATTTTGTCCACCTGCCACCAAATCTACACCTCCAGACACTTCATAGTGCTTGCAGACTCCCGGCCTCTGGCCTCCATATCGAAGACCCTCTGTTCCAGTTGGCTCACATGGCCACCAAAGTCTGACATCGACTGGGCTATTTGTTCCGAGAGCTCATTAAACCAGCCTTCTAAGGCCCCGACAACTGCAGTCTATACTTCATCAATCGTGGAGGCTGTAACTGCTGCATTGGACCACAGCTTCGAGAACTCCCATCCGCCATTTTGGGTTCCACCAGCAGCCTTTGTCCTTCTTAAGAGCTTTTGCCTCCATCAGAGGCCCGGACCATCATCAAAAAAAGGCAGGGAGGTTCATCACGTTGTCAGCAGCCAGGTTGGGGCTAGGGAGGCATGCATGAAAGGAGGATTCCAGGCTGAATTAGGATGAGGAGCCCCAGAGCCTAGAAGAACATGTCCTCCCTAACTCGCCACATCATATGACCTCTTCCAGCATAGTTTAAAGGTGAGGTCAGAGAGGCTGTTGTAGCCAAAAAAGCATTTTTTAGGAAATGAAAAAAGGAGCCAAATCATGAAAACGGGAAACAACACAAGCACTGGCACGTTAGATGCAAGGCATTGATAAGGTAGGCAAAGAGAGCATTTGAAAAAAAAGCTTGCGGTGGAAGCAAAAACGCATAATATAACTTTTTCAAGTGTATTCATAGCAAACAATCTGTGAGAGCGTCAGTTGGACCATTAGATGATAGAGGGGTAAAAGGGGTACTATGGGAAGATAAGGCCATAGCACAGGGACTGAATGAATTCTTTGCTTCGGACTATACTGAAGAAAATGTAGGGAAGCTACCCATGAACAGTCCAACCACAAAAGCACTACACATTCACAAATGTCAAACGCACAAGTCCAGAGAGAGATGATAAAAACAGAAAGTTTATTGTAATGCACAAGGAATACCAATTAGCTGACATGGGCGTGTTTCGGCAAAGTCTTCATCAGGGGTATAAACAATTACAAATAAAACACACACATATCAGTAAAATCAAAGAATAAAAACAATAGTCAACAGAATCAAAGCAACATGAATTCTAAAACAATATATAGTAAATAACATAAGAGTCAATATGTAATATATAATATATGTCATAAAAAACTAAAATAAAGCAAAGCGGAGAACATTAATAACATGCAAGTGGACTGATTAGTACTTTAAAAATGTAAAATTAAGGGGTAAAATGAAATGAGAATAATAAAATAAATAAATAAATACATAAATTGGGACTTTGGGAGGAGGGAACAACTAAAAGTATATGATATAAAGACCAGACTATACATAAGCACATTATGAAGTAAAAGTAATTCATTAAAAAAAGAATAGTTTAAAGGTATAACATACGAGTATATAAATAATTAAAACAATATATAAATAACACACTAAAAACATATACAAACAAACTTTTAAAACAAGTCATGAAATTAAACAATCGTGGTGTTTCTAAAGAAAACCTAACAAAAGAGAAGGCATGAAACCAGACTTACATGCTGAAACAAGGTAAAGCTGATGAATATTGAGTTGTCACTGTATAACTTAATTATGATGCTGAGAGCACAGTAGGTTGATGCGTATTGGGTTGCCATTGTACAACCTGACTATGCTAAACCTTAAAAGATATAAAGGTTATATGAATTGCATGTGAGGAGACTGAAAACAAAAATTAAAAAATGTGAATGAATAAATGTTCTATATAAAGGAAGCTTATGGAACCCCAGCTATGTATTGTGCATGGAGAAAAATAATATGGGGGATGTTAATCAGAGTGGAAACCGAGATTGAAACAAAGTTCCTGAAAGGAATTTGTATTCTTGCACAGGATATTACCTGAAGGTACAGTAACAAGTTTACCTATTGAATCCTGTTCAGGAGCTAAACAAAGGCAAGAACAGTCTGCCAGCTAAGCATAAAAGCTAGGGGGATTATTCTGTACTGCGAATAGTGGGGATGGATTCCCGTTATTCACCCACTTCCTTCCCTGATAAAAGCCTCCCCATACGAACAAGGAGTTTGTACGGGGAGGCTTAGACAGAGGCGGGATGGGGCGCTGCAGAGGCAGAATGAGGGCGGGCAGTGGGCAGTCCGAGGTTCCAGAAGTACAGGGCCAATTCTGAAGTCAGCTCTGTACGTCTGTGGCCTTGGATCTAGACGGGTGACTTATTCCACTTCGGAGGTAGTATAAGTCCTCTTGGATGTTGGGAGGTGGCAGGCCCGAGCAGCGGCAGAGAGGGGGTTCCCCGCAGCCTGATCCTGGCCAAGGAAGGCCAGATTAGGGGTCGGGCTGCAGGGAGATTGTAGTCAGTAGCAAGGGATTGCGTCTCATACCATGGCACCGTGGCCCCATTCAGGTGCCTGACTGAGTTAGCTGGGCAGGGGTCTGTATGTGCAGGCCAATTTGAATCGGGTTTCGGTCTACACATACAGGCCCCGACCCGATTCTGAGCCCACAGAGCAAGTCTAGCTCCCATGGGATCAGAATCGGGTCTGCCTCTGTGTGTCCCGATTCCGATCGAACGCACAGGGGCCTGCATGCACTCAATGGAATGTGTCTCCAAGGCACTATAATTATCAATCCAATAAAAACGTGCATCAGCAGAGATGTAAAGTGTTAATTACCTCAGACCTGAGATACTGATCGTGAAAAAAGATTTCAGCGTGGGGCGCGATCACAGTCAGCATTAGAAGCATAACAATCCAAAGTATTAGAAGAACTAGTAAGCCGAACCTGCACTTAAAAAACAATTTTGGTGCCAAAGAAGGGAAGAGTTGCCATGGAGACCAAGTACACAAAACAGAAAACACTGTACAGGCAATAGTTTCAAAAAAGTATTCAAAGGTTCAAAGTAATAATTCAAAATAAAGGATTTCGAGCTAAAGAAGAATCTGGCTATCAGCAGACCTGGACATAGAGCTTATGTGGTTTAAAACAACTCAGCGTGTTCGAGGTCTGTCCCAAAAGTAATGAGAACGATTTTTTTGCACAGCGCAAAAGGGCCAGGAAAGGAAAGTGGGGGTCAAGGCAGGTGGAGGGGCAACCGAGGTATATAGTTTGACCTTCCTCAGTTGAGTCCATGCCTTTGTAGCAGTTGGTACGTTAGCAAAGTGCATAGTAGTTTTTGTATCATGTCAAGGGTGAAAATGCAGAGGAGTCTGGAGCAGCATTATGCAATCAAATTTTGCGCGAAACTCAGAAAATCTGGTCTGAAACGTTGCAGTACTTGAGGACAACTTATGGTGATGCTGTTTTGTCTTCACCCCAAGACTTCAAGTGGCACAAGGAGATCAAGGATGGAAGGGAGAATGTTGAGGACGAACAGCATACAGGGTGTCCTTCAATTTCAAGAACTGAGAACAATGTGGCTCGTGTGAAGGCTGTTCTGGATAGGGACTGATGTTTGAATGTGCGGTTAATTGCAGAAGAGGTAGGACTACCGAAAACAGACGTCCACCGAATCATTACGGCAAATTTTCACATGAGAAAAATTTGTGCAAAACCGGTCCCGAAGAATTTGTTTGATGAACAAAAGGACAATCGTGTGTTCGTTTCTCGGACACTCTTGAATCGAACATATAAGAACATAAGAATATAAGATATGCCATACTGGGTCAGACCAAGGTCCATCAAGCCCAGTATTCTGTTTCCAACAGTGGCCAATCTAGGTCATACATACCTACCAGTTTTCCCAAAAGACACAGGTTCCACAATGCTTGTACTGGGTCAAGCATTGATATCCTGGGTCCCTTCTTAATAATGGTTTATGGACCTTTCCTCCAGGAACTTGTCCAAACCTTTTTTAAACCCAGCTACACTAACAGCCTTTACTACATCCTCCGGTAACAAATTCCAGAGTTTGATTACACGTTGAGTGAAAAAATATTTTCTTTTATTAGTCTTAAATAGTTTACCCTGTAGCTTCATTGCATGTCCCCTAGTCTTTCTATATTCTGATAACGTAAACAATCGATCTACGTTTACCCATTCCACTCCGTTCATTAATTTATAGACTTCTATCATATCTCCCCTCAGCCGTCTCGTTTCCAGGTTAAACAGCCCTAACCTTATTAGCCTTTCTTCATAGGAGTATCCTTCCATCCCCTTTACCATTTTGGTGGCTCTTCTCTGAACCTTTTCTAATAACGCTATACCCTTTTTAAGATACAGCGACCAGAATTGCACACAATATTCAAGATGCGATCTCACCATGGAACGATACAGAGGCATTATAATATCTTTTGTTTTATTTTCCATTCCTTTCCTTATCATACCTAGCATTCTATTTGCTCTCTTGGCTGCCGCTGCACACTGGGCCGAGGGTTTTAACATGTTATCCACAATGACGCCTAAATCTTTTTCCTGGGTGGTGGTTCCTAATGTGGAACCTTGCATTCTGTAACCATAGTTTGGGTTGTTCTTCCCTAGGTGCATAACTTTGCACTTGTCCACATTAAATTTCATCTGCCATTTTGATGCCCAGTCTTCCAATTTATCAAGATCCTCTTGCAATTTTCCACAATCCTCTTAGGTTTTAACAACTTTAAATAGTTTTGAGTCATCTGCAAATTTGATAACCTCACTCATTATTCCACTTTCCAGGTCATTTATGAATATGTCAAAAAGCAGCGGACCCAGCACAGATCCCTTGGGTACACCATTATTCACCTTTCTCAATTGGGAAAATTGGCCATTTAGCCCAATCCTCTGCTTTCTATCTTTTAACCAGTTCCTGCCTCCTATCCCATGACTCTTTAGTTTTGCCAAAAGTCTCTGATGAGGGACTTGTCAAAGGCTTTCTGAAAGTCCAGATACACTATATCAACCGACTCACCTGTTTATTCACACCTTCAAAAATCATAACAGATTAGTAAGACAAGATCTTCCTTGTCTAAAGCCATGTTGGCCGTCTCCCATTAGGCCATGACTATCTACATGCTGAGTAATTTAATTCTTTATGATGGTTTCTACCATTTTTCCTGGTACTGACGTGATGCTCACCGGTCTGTAGTTTCCCGGATCACTTCTGGAACCCTTTTTAAAAATTGGTATTACATTGGCGATCCTCCAATCTTCAGGTATTAGAGATGATTTTAATGATAGTTCACAGATTACTAATAGCAGGTCTGCAACCTCATATTTCAGTTCTTTCAACACCCTTGGATGTATACCATCCGGCCCAGGTGATT
This sequence comes from Ichthyophis bannanicus, assembly GCA_033557465.1. NCBI lineage: Eukaryota > Metazoa > Chordata > Amphibia > Gymnophiona > Ichthyophiidae > Ichthyophis > Ichthyophis bannanicus. Next base: position 600,465,470 of record CM066031.1, on the reverse strand, counting down.
TACTACTCTTCAGTTTATCTAATAGTTGTAATACATCTTCCCGATGTATCGATATTTCCTTCAATTCTTCCGCACCTTTAAATACCATTTCAGTCATGGGTAACAGGCCCTAATCATGCCACATTTTGATTATGCAAACTCAATCTTACAAGGGCTCCCTCAAGCCACCTTGCAACCACTGCAACTGGCAATGAATGCCGCAGCAAGAGTCCTACACGGAGCATCTAGGAAAGACCATGTCCCACCCATCCTAAAACAACTCCATTGGCTCCCGATACAAAGTAGACTCACTTACAAGTCATTACTACTGACATTCAAGGCCATCAAAGGGCTCTCATCTGAGTCACTAACGGATCTGATCCAGATGACACCTCAAAATAGGGACAGACGGTCAGTAACACTCAACACACACTTGTAGTCCCAAAATCAATTTCACACTGCACCAAAGCAACAGCAGACAGGGCTTTCAAGTTCTGTGCCCCAAGGTGTTGGAACAGCCTCCCTCAAGATATCCGAGCAATCCCGGATCTATTGCAATTCAGAAAAGCCTTGAAACACCACCTCTTCCTCTTGTATTACCCAGTAACCAATGCAGTTATTTCAACCACCTCACAGACCTCCCAAAACCCATAATGCTGAAACCAAGAAATGTTCATGATTCTGTTTTAATTTGTAAATAGTTACCCCTGTTATCCAAGTTATTTTTGCCTGTTCAACTGTAAACACAAAGTACCATCGGAAATGTGTAAATTCTTTGTTCACTGTAAACCACGCTGATGCTGAATAGTGCGGTATAGAAGAGACTATAAATAAATAAATAAATAAAAATAAATAAATAACATCCCTACATCTTCCTCAGTAAAGACCGAAGCAAAGAATTCATTCAGTCTCTTCACTATCGCCTTGTCGCCTCTTAGTGCCCCTTTAACTCCTCTATCATCTAATGGACCAACTGACTCTCTCACAGGTTTTTTTGCTACGAATGTACTTGAAAAAATCTTTATTTCGCGTTTTTGTTTCCACAGCAAGCTTCTTCTCAAATTCTCCCTTTGCTTGCTTTATCAATGCCTTGCATTTTACTTGCCAGTGCTTGTGCTGTTTCCAGGTTTCGTCGTTTGGCTCTTTTTTCCATTTCCTGAAAGATGCTTTTTTGGCAAAAACAGCCTCTCTGACCTCAACTTTACACCATGCTGGCAGTTTTTTGGACTTCCTTCCACTTTTCTTAAAGCGTGGAATACAGCTTGTCTGGGCTTCCAAGATAGTATTTTTAAACAACACCGAAGCTTGATGTAAGTCTTTAACCTTTGCAACTTCTCCTTTTAGTTTTTTCTTAACTATTTTCCTCATTTTATCATAGTCTCCCTTTAGAAAGTTAAAAGGTAGTACTGTGGATTTCCTTACTATCCCTCCTCCACTAATTAAATCAAAGGCGATCATGCTATGATCACTATTGCCAAGTGGCCCCAACACCCTTATCTCTTGCACTAGATCTGGTGTTCCACTAAGGACTAGGTCTAATATGACTTCCCCTCTGGTCGGTTCATGAACCAGCTGCTCCAAGAAGCAGTCATTTATGTCATCTAGGAACTTTATCTCCCTAGCATGTCCTGCCGTGACACTGACCCAGTCGATACCAGGGTAATTGAAATCACCCATCATTATTACTGCGCTGTAACTTTTGTTAGCTTCCTTGATTTCTTTGAGCATTTCATCATCCATTTGTTCATTCTAGCCAGGCGGTCGATAGTACACCCCCACTGCCATCGCCTTCCCCTTTTTACATGGAATTTCAATCCATAGAGGTTCTACAGCAAATTTTGTTTCCTGCAAAACTTTAATCCTTTCTGACTCAATGCCCTCTCTAACATAGAGCGTAACCCCTCCACCAATTTGATCAGCTCTATCATTACGATATAGTTTGTACCCAGGTATCACATTGTCCCACTGGTTGTCCTCCTTCCACCATGTCTCTGATATTCCAATCATATCTAACCTCTCATTTAGTGCTATATATTCTAACTCTCCCATCTTTTTTTTAGACTTCTAGCATTTGCATACAAGCATTTTAGAGACTGTATTTTATTCATATTAATTTGGCTATTGGTAGACATGGGTAATTTGGGATCTTTAAGCTCTGTCTACTCCATACGCGAGGGCATTTGGACTACTTTACTCTTTTTTGGAACCTCTCTGCTTTTGGTAGTATCCTTCAAGGATACATTCTTCCAAACCATCCGCTCTTGGGCGACTCTCGGCTTTCCCCTATTATCTAGTTTAAAAGCTGCTCTATCTCCTTTTTAAAGGTTAATGCCAGCAGCCTGGTTCCATCCCAGTTAAGGTGAAGCCCATCTCTTCGGAAGAGCCCCTCCTTTCCCCAGAATATTCCCCAGTTCCTAACAAATCCAAACCCCTCATCTCTGCACCATTGCCTCATCCACGCATTGAAACTCCGGAGCTCTGCCTGCCTTTTGGGTCCTGCACGTGGAACAGGAAACATTTCGGAGAACGCTACCCTGGAAGTTCTGGATTTCAAATTCCTACCTAAATGCCTAAATTTAGCCTCCAGAACCTCCCTACCACATTTTCCTATGTCATTGGTACCGACATGTACCAAGACAGCAGACTCCTCCCCAGCACTATCTAAGATGTTATCTAGGTGGCGCGTGAGGTCCACTACCTTCGCACCAGGCAGGCATGTTACCAGGCGATCCTCACGTCCACCAGCCACCCAGCTATCTACGAGGGGGTACCCAAAAAAAACAGGAATTATTTTTTAAAAGCTATTTATTTCAAATTCTTTACAAAACAACCTTATCCCCTTCAAAGTACTCTCCATTGCAACTGATACATTTGTCCCACCGGTGCTTCCACTGTTCGAAACATTTTTTGTAGTCATCTTTAGAAATGGCTGACAGCTCCTCCCTCTTTTTTTTTCTTGACTTCTTCAATGTTGTCAAATCGGTGTCCTTTCATGCCCCTTTTCATGCGTGGAAAGAAGAAAAAGTCACACGGAGCCAGGTCAGGCGAGTAAGGTGCGTGGGGCAGCGGAACCATGCCATTTTTAGCCAAAAACTGTCTAACAGAGATGGCTGTGTGTGCAGGTGCGTTGTGCGTTGTGCGCAGAGATGGCTGTGTGTGCAGGTGCGTGGTGGAAGAACCAGTCTCCTGTCTGCCACAAATCGGGTCTTTTTTGACGAACACTGTTGCGCAATCTTCTTAAAACTTCAAAATAAAAGGTTTGATTGACGGTCTGACCTGGGGGAACAAACTCTGAATGAACTACCCCCTTGGCATCAAAAAAGCTAATCAGCAGTGTTTGATGTTTGATTTGACTTGATGACATTTTTTTTGGACGGGGTGACGATGACGTCTTCCATTGGCTTGACTGTTGCTTTGTTTCTGGGTCGTAACCATAGCACCATGACTCATCACCTGTAATGACCTTTGACAGAAAATCTGGATCAGTTTCAAGCTGTTGTTTCAAAACAGGGACATGTTTCAACTCGATGTTCCTTTTGATTGTCAGTCAGAACCCGAGGATCAAACTTGGCAGCAACCCTTTTCATTCCCAAATCTTCCGTTAAAATTCGCTGAACCGAGCTCCAAGATAACCCACTAATCTCTGACAGTTGATCAATTGTCTGTCGACGGTCTGTGAGCACAAGCTCTCTAATTTTTTCAATATTTTCGTCGATTCGGGCAGTTGATGGACGCCCAGAACGAGGTTTGTCATCAATCGACATGTCGCCATTTTTAAACCCGAGCAAACCACTGGTACACTTGACTTTTTCCCATAACGTCATCTTGATAAGCTGTTTCAACATTAAAACAGTTTCAGCAGCATTTTTACCGAGTAGAAAACAAAATTTCACAGCTGCACGTTGTTTCACTTAAACTTGTCATCATAAAAAAAGAAACAAGAACAAAACAGCGCTAGCAAAAACAATCACTGCAGATGAACAGAACAAGCCAGGTCGACAACACAGGCGGCACTGAACTGACAATGAGTTGCACTATACACGCCTAGCGGCAGAAGTGTGTACTACACAAGCTCCGCCCACGGCAATGTTATTCCTGTTTTTTTTGGGTACCCCCTCGTACATGCCTAATGATCGAATCACCAACTATAATAGCTGTCCTAACCCTTCCCTCATGGGCACATGGCCCTGGAGAAACTTCCTCGGTGCGAGATGGTTTTACATCACCTGGAGGACAGGTCCTAGTTACAGAATCACTTCCTACCACACTAGGGTGATGCTCTCCTGTCACGTGACCTCTCTCCTCCATGGCAACAGGGATGCTGCCAGACTGGAGGTGGGACTTCAGGACTATATCCCTGTAGGTCTCGTCTATGTACCTCTCTGTCTTTCTTATGTTTTCCAAGTCTGCTACTCTAGCTTCTAGAGAACGGACTCGTTCCCTGAGAGCAAAGAGCTCCATACATGCAATTACAGTTTATCCCCTTCAAAATAAGCTCCTTGTGATAAAATCAGGGCCGGCCCATCCATTGAGCAAGAATGTTTTTTGCACAGGGCCCCGCGTTTCAGGGGGCCCCGAGCAAAAAACATTCTACATTAGCACAAGTAGATTTAAAAAAAACAAACCGGCTGCTGCTGCCGCTGCCGCCGTGGCAGCAGCAGAATCAAATGTCCCACCGTGGGGCCCCGCCTACGCGGCAGAGCCTCCCAGCAGCATCAGCTCCCGAGTCCCTCCCAATGCGTGGGCTTTCAGAGATGCAAGAGTTTCCTTTTCTTCTCGGGGCTCTATTAATTTCGCCGGGGCTGATGGGATTTCCCATCAGCCCCGGCAGGATTAACAGAGCCGTGAGAGGTCAGAGAAGCTCTCCCTTCGCGGCTCTGAAAGCCCGCGCATTGGGAGGGACTCGGGAGCTGATGCTGCAGGGAGGCTCTGCCGCGCAGGCGGGGCCCCGCAGCGGAACATTTGATTCTGCCGCTGCCACGGCGGCAGCGGCAGCAGCAGCCGGTTTGTTTTTTTTTAATCTACTTGTGCTAATGTAGAATGTTTTTTGCGCGGGGCCCCCTGAAACGCGGGGCCCTGTGCAAAAAAACATTCTTGCTCAATGGACGGGCCGGTCCTGATTCTATCACAAGGAGCCTATTTTGAAGGGGATAAACCGTAATTGCATATATGTTGTCGCAGCCTCTGGGTGCACCTACCGGTGAGCTTTGGTATTGCACTAGGCCCCCGGTGTAACTGGCCTCCCGGTAGTTGTAGCTGCTGCCAGATTACACCAAAACAGTTGTGGACAACGAGTGAAGGTAAATAGGGCTTTATTTCCCTTCCCAAATAGGATGTTCAATTATTTACAGCAACACAAACAAAAACCCTTCTTGGGTGAAACAGAAAGCAAAAATAAACACAAAATAGCTTTCTTTCAGCAACCAAAATATACTTTTAACATAGGCTTGTAGCCACAGTGAATAAGGCTTTGCTGTGCCTTGACAGGCTTCTTATTCCTTTTTATCTGAGAGATACTATATCATCTGCTACAGAAATGCTACAGTCCATTTTCATATCATCTTCATTTACTGGTAAATCATATTGCATGGGCTCCACATCAGGAATCAATCCCTCTGCACTCTCCCTCCGTGTGGGCTCAGCAAACAGCCCGTCCTGGCTGTGACGTCATTCTCCCTGGCTAGATGAGAACGGTTGGTAATTACCACAATCTCCCTGTCTGTGGTAATAGGAGCCTCCCCTTTGCTGACCTCTGTGCAACAGTTTGAGGAATTGCTCTGCCCCACTATTAGGGGAAATTGGCCCTGCTATGAGCTCTGCTTTAGGCAGGAACTGATAACCAGCTGGGACTCCTGACGATAGCCTTTGGGAAACTCTAGGTCTCACGTACCTTGCAAAGGGTGTCCCTTTTCCAGGTAAAAAGCTTTTACTTTCCTTAGCTGTGTCACGCTGTCTGCCCCTTCCACTCAAGCACTCTTCAGACTCATACGGACGTCCATTCAGGCTTCCAGTGAGGTACTCTGACACGCTCTCTCCACAGCTCCTCTCGTTCTGTAACAAGTTCCTTCCCTGGGTTTCTCTCCAGTTCCTGTCTTGGCTCCTTGTCTTGCTCTGAGCCTGGCTCATGAACTGCTTCTGCTCGGGCTTGCTCCTGAACTCTGTTCCGGTCCTGGTCTGGAACTTGGTCTGAGTCCTGAACTGCCTAACTGTTTGTGAGCTAGGTTTATTTAGATAATTCCTAGCTGCACCACTCCCTAGCTGATTAGAGTCAGGTGAAAATCCCCTGGCTTCCCTATTGGCTAAGGGTGTCTCCCAAGCTTGTGACCTCACCTGCTTACGTTGCCCCTGGCAACTTTCCAGCATGTGTTTTCTCAGAACGTCATTCTTTCCCTGAGCTGCACTATCTTCTGTCTCCATAGGGGTCACTAATGAGTCAGCACTGTGACAGATTCCCCCCCTTAAAATATTACGGGCTGCCCCAGTCTCAGACGGACAGCAATTAATACGCGAAAGTGCGTCCGCATTGCCATGTGTTTTCCCTGCTCTATGCTGAACAGTGAAATTAAAAGCTTGTAGCGCTAGGTGCCACCTTGTTAATCGCGCGTTATTATTTCGCATTAAGTGGAGCCATTTTAACGGGGCATGATCCATTACAAGTAAAAATTTCCTACCCGTTAAATAAAAACGGAGCGCCTCAATGGCCCATTTTATCGCTAAGCATTCACGCTCTATCGTGGCGTAATTTTTCTCCGCCTTAGAGAGCTGCCTGCTGAGATACGCTACTGGATGCTCGACCCCCTCAAAAACTTGGGATAGCACTGCCCCTAATCCCGTGTCTGACGCATCCATATGTACAATAAACGGCAGATTAAAGTCTATACCCCGCAGCACCGGGGTGCTACAGAGCTTCCCCTTTAAAGCTTCAAATGCTGTTTCTGCCTCTGGGGTCCACTGTACATGGTTAGGCACATTCTTTTTTAACATGGCCGTGAAGACCATGCTCTCCTCCGCGAATCGGGGTATAAAACGGCGATAGTAGCCGAGTAACCCCAGAAAGCTTCGGACCTGTTTTTTCGTAGAAGGTCTAGGGAAATCCCTGACACTTTCTATCTTGTTTGCTAAGGGTTTTACTAGCCCTCTACCAATCATATGGCCTAGATATTTGGCCTCTTCTGTAGCAAACAGGCATTTTTCCGGGTTGAGGGTAAGGCCAGCCCTCCGTAGTGCTCTTAGCACTGCCTCCACCCTAGCCAGATGTTGCGCCCAGGACGTGCTATATATGACTACATCGTCCATGTAAGCAAGGGCGTATTCGTGGTGGGGCCGCAAAACGTGGTCCACCAACCGCTGGCATGTGGCGGCCGCCCCATGTAACCCAAAGGGCATCCTTTTAAATTGAAACAGCCCAATCGGCGTGCTAAACGCTGTCTTGGGCTTAGATTCCCATGTTAAGGGAATCTGCCAATAGCCCTTACTTAGGTCAAGGGTGGTCAGATACTTGGCTTGCCCTAGGCGATCCAAAAGATCGTCTATACGAGGCATTGGGTATGCATCGAACTGTGAAATTTTGTTAACTTGCCTAAAGTCGATGCAGAACCTTAAGGTTCCATTAGGCTTAGGCACTAGCACGATCGGACTGGACCACGGGCTACGTGATTCTTCAATGATGCCAGTGGCCAGCATTTCCTTTACCTGTTTGATCACTTCTTGTTTGCGAGTCTCTGGCATTCTATAGGGCCGTTGCCGAATTACTCGCCCGGGGACTGTAATAATTTCATGTGCTACAAGGTGGGTCTCACCCGGCCTAGTTGTCAGCACATCCTTAAATTTCCCTAACATCTGTATCAATTCTTTCTGCTGTTGGGGCAACAGCTCGGTCCCTATCCTTGGGGTAGGTTGCTTTTGCCAGTCCTCAATCTGTGGGCCCAGATCCTCCTCGCTTCTTTCTTCCCCTAAGGCTGTTAGGTTTTTAACCTCCCTTTCGCCTGTGGAGCCAAATCCCCCCGCCCCCCCCGCTTTGTTGGTGGCAGTGAGGGTACTTCTTCCACTAAGGGGAACCCTACCCGCTCACAAATCAGCTGTGCAATACGGTCACCTGTATGTATTTTAAAGTCTTTATTCCCTAAGTTGAATAGCAAGACTTTTAGGGGACCTCGATAATCCGGGTCAATGACCCCAGCGCCCACATCTAGCGAATGTTTTACCGCTAGCCCTGACCGGGGTGCGATGCGCCCATAGCATCCCTCTGGGATTTTTACCTGGATCCCAGTATCTACCAGAGCCTGTCCCCCTTTTCTAACAAGGGCATCCTCTACGCTAAAGAGATCATATCCCGCGGCTGCCGCGGTAGCCCTTGTTGGTCCCTTAGCCTGAGTATTAATTTTACAAAATTGCAAAACGAATTTTGGTTTATCAGGTGCTGTTGCCTTGAGTGGGGGCTGCTTTGGGGAGTTTGTTTTACGCGGCTTCCCAAACAGAGGACCGGGAATGCTAGCTGCTAAGGCCTCAGCTCCTACTTCTACATCTACAGGCTGGCAGCGTGTGGGTGTAGGGGCTATTACTTCCGGGAGACCCTTCTCTATTTCGTGACAGACGGGTGCCCAATCCCTCCCGAGGACAACAGCATAAGGTAACTTGGGTACTACTGCTACTAATATTTTCTGAGAGACCCCAAAACCCTTTAAGTTAACTTCATGCAAGGGATAATGGGATGCCTCTCCGTGTACGCAGCGTATGCGTACCTGCCCTGCTACTTGATTCGGGGCCTCCGAAGACTGGTCCTCAATGGTTTCCCACAGTCTTTGAGAAACCATACTTTGGTCGGCTCCCGAATCCAGTAACGCCATGGCTTCTATCCCCTCCACCTGAACCATCTGGAGAAATTCTTCCGGGATTTGACCATCTTCCCCTGTTACTAAGACAGTTTTCACTTTACAATTTCTTTGGTAGTGTCCTACCTTTCCACACTTATAGCATGTTTTATCATCAATCACATCGTTAACAGTGTCATGAGGCTTATCATTTTTATACATTACAATCCTATTCCCCTTTCTCACTTTACCAGGATTTTCACTGCCATATATTTTTACCTCGCCCACTCTAGGCATCAGCTCTTTTGGCCTCATAATATGCCTCGGCCATATTAGCTGCTTCTTCAGGATCCCGGCAATCCTGTAATGTGAGGAAGGTTCTCAACTCTGGTGATACAGAATACATAAATTGTTCCATTATGATGTCATTCATAAGGGACTCTATAGTTCTCCCTGCAGGGTTGAGCCACTTATATGCAAGGCTTTTTAACCTTTGATATAAGGCCCTGGGAGTCTCCCTATTCTGTATTCTCGCCTCCCTGAATAGGTGCTTATAATGCCTGGGTGTAAGGCCTAGCCTATCCTTTATGGCTCTTTTTATCTCCACGTAATTTGTGGCTAAAGCAGCCGGCATACCATTAAATGCTGCCAGAGCTTCTCTGGTCAAGGTCACGGCGAAATGCATGGCCCACTGCTCTGACGGCCATTTGAGGGTCTCCGCAATCCTCTCAAATGATTCTATGTAATCATCAATATCGTCATATTGAGTGAGCTGTCTCACAGACAAATTTTCACAATTGTTCAATGGTACTTGCGGCATGGCTGGCAAGTTTGCTGCATTGTCCTGCGGCTTTTGGACAAGAACTGCTAACGCCTCCATCAAAGGTCGCTGCTGCTCCCTCATAGCGTCCATGTATTGTCCTTGTATCTGCTGCATCAGCGCTGCTTGCCGGTCCCACTGCGCTTGCATCCATTGCTGCACGTCTTGTGGTTCCATCTCTCTGGAGCTGAACACCTGAAAGAAAAACAAACAAGCACACCAAGTGCGGCACCACTTTTTGCCCACTTCCTGCCTAGAGGTAGCTCTCCCCTTTCTCACTTATCCTTCTACCTTTCCCACCCAGGTCACCGTTACCTGAGTTATGGGTAGAATCCAGCGTGTGAGAAAGTTCTTGGCTTTTTTTCTTTTCTGGCCAACCTGCCAGCGAAATTCTCCCCCAGGTAGTGCTTCAGCAAGGTCACCGGTTCCTCCAGCGATGATTTCCTCTTTTCTTCTTCTTTTGTCTTCAGAAGAAGTCACGTGGTATTCAAAAAAATCCTAAAACACTACGCCATTATGTCGCAGCCTCTGGGTGCACCTACCGGTGAGCTTTGGTATTGCACTAGGCCCCCGGTGTAACTGGCCTCCCGGTAGTTGTAGCTGCTGCCAGATTACACCAAAACAGTTGTGGACAACGAGTGAAGGTAAATAGGGCTTTATTTCCCTTCCCAAATAGGATGTTCAATTATTTACAGCAACACAAACAAAAACCCTTCTTGGGTGAAACAGAAAGCAAAAATAAACACAAAATAGCTTTCTTTCAGCAACCAAAAATATACTTTTAACATAGGCTTGTAGCCACAGTGAATAAGGCTTTGCTGTGCCTTGACAGGCTTCTTATTCCTTTTTATCTGAGAGATACTATATCATCTGCTACAGAAATGCTACAGTCCATTTTCATAATATCTTCATTTACTGGTAAATCATATTGCATGGGCTCCACATCAGGAATCAATCCCTCTGCACTCTCCCTCCGTGTGGGCTCAGCAAACAGCCCGTCCTGGCTGTGACGTCGTTCTCCCTGGCTAGATGAGAACGGTTGGTAATTACCACAATCTCCCTGTCTGTGGTAATAGGAGCCTCCCCATTGCTGACCTCTGTGCAACAGTTTGAGGAATTGCTCTGCCCCACTATTAGGGGAAATTGGCCCTGCTATGAGCTCTGCTTTAGGCAGGAACTGATAACCAGCTGGGACTCCTGACGATAGCCTTTGGGAAACTCTAGGTCTCACGTACCTTGCAAAGGGTGTCCCTTTTCCAGGTAAAAAGCTTTTACTTTCCTTAGCTGTGTCACGCTGTCTGCCCCTTCCACTCAAGCACTCTTCAGACTCATACAGACGTCCATTCAGGCTTCCAGTGAGGTACTCTGACACGCTCTCTCCACAGCTCCTCTCGTCCTGTAACAAGTTCCTTCCCTGGGTTTCTCTCCAGTTCCTGTCTTGGCTCCTTGTCTTGCTCTGAGCCTGGCTCATGAACTGCTTCTGCTCGGGCTTGCTCCTGAACTCTGTTCCGGTCCTGGTCTGGAACTTGGTCTGAGTCCTGAACTGCCTAACTGTTTGTGAGCTAGGTTTATTTAGATAATTCCTAGCTGCACCACTCCCTAGCTGATTAGAGTCAGGTGAAAATCCCCTGGCTTCCCTATTGGCTAAGGGTGTCTCCCAAGCTTGTGACCTCACCTGCTTACGTTGCCCCTGGCAACTTTCCAGCATGTGTTTTCTCAGAACGTCATTCTTTCCCTGAGCTGCACTATCTTCTGTCTCCATAGGGGTCACTAATGAGTCAGCACTGTGACAATGTTCAATAATTTCTTTTTTAATCATTCTCATTACTTTTGGGATAGACCTCGCATAATGAGATCTAAAATCAATGGCCATATCATAAAAATGATATCAAACAATAAATGACAAGATTAAAAAATGAATAAAAAAAATATGCACATCAGCAGGCGGACAAGAGTTAAAAAGTTTAAAACAATAAAAAACCACAAGCAAGCTGGCTTATAGTTAAAACCACTTCAGATCTATATGCACACACATATGGACCTTGAGTGGTGTTCGTAATTATAAATAACAAAACATAAAAAAAGAGGGGGATACAAATATTAAAATCATATTAGTAAAATACTACAAGTCGGCCAAGCAACAAAGGATTAAAAAACACACTCCCAGGAGATCAATGTAAGCAAGGGGAGCCTATATGGGCTAAAAATGGGCTGCAACATCGTCGCGGCATTATTTATTTAATCATATACTGTGTTTCCGAGGATCAATGCGGTTTACATAGAACATAACATCAAGATTATAAATCGGGATCTGGATAAGCAGTAAAGAGGAGGGCAAAAAAATAAAAAAGAGCATGGACCACAAGGGATCAATTAACACCAAAAAATAAAATAGTAGGAATGTTAAAAAATGAAAACAGAACTAAAAATGTATTAAAACATAACTATGGATCATAAAAATATAAATATAAAAACAGGATATTAAATGGCCCTGGGACCAAAGAAAACAAACAACGAAAAAAGTTAAAAGATTAAATAAAGCAAGGTTATCAATAAATAAATGAACCAAATAATAGGAAACTCTCTCAAGCATCCATATAAAAGAATGGACATATATAATTGGAACCATAAAGGGAGTAGAATAAAAAATTAATAAAATAATGATAAAATAAATGAATAATCATTAATTAAAAATAGGCGAGGGGGAGGAAAAGGGGAAGGAGAGGGAAAAGGGGGGAAGGGAAGGATAACGGAAAAAGGGGAGGGGGTGATGGGGGTAGGGGAAGGCAAGAGGAAGGGGAAGGGGAAGGGGGGAAGATGATAGAAGGGTAAAAGAGGTGCTAAGGGAGGACAAGGTCATAGCGGAGAAAATGAATGAATTCTTTGCTTCAGACTTTACTGAAGAAAAAATGGAGAAGCTACTCATGCCTAAAATGGTATTTGAAGGTGATGTATTGGAAGACTTGAAATAAATATTGATAAACTGGGAAGATGTATTAAAACTATTCGACAAACTGAAGAGTAGCAAATCACTTGAATTAGATGGTATATATCCGAGTGTGTTGAAAGAACTAAAATATGAGATTGCAGACCTACTATTAGTAATCTGTGAACTATCTGTAATATCTTAAGATTGTAGAATGGCCAGTGTAACGCCAATTTTTAAAAAGGGTTCCAGGGGTAATCTGGGAAACTACAGACCGGTGAGCCTGACATCAGTACCGAACAAAATGGTAGAAACCATATAAAGAATAAAATTACTGAACATGTAGATAGTCATGGTTTAATGGGAGAAAGCCAAAATGGATTTAGCCGAGGAAAGTCTTGTCTTACTAATCTGTTATAATTTTTTGAAGGTGTGAATAAACAGGTAGGCAAAGGTGAGCCAGTCGATATAATGTATCTGAATTTTCAGAAAGCCTTTGACAAGGTCCCTCATGAGAGACTCTTGATGAAATTAAAAAGTCATGGGATGGACTTCCGGTTTGGAGACGGAGGGGAGAAGACGTGAATAGAAGCAGCTCCCTGAATCCGCAGGAAATTAGTAAAGTTAAAGTCCATCAACAGGAGTAACCAATTTTTAGATGCTGGAAAGATGCCGAAAACAATTAGAGTTAAAACATCTAAGAATTTGAGGGAACTGTACGTGGCAAAAGCAGCGGCAGCCAGCGTGGCATTGGGAGAGATTCAGGCCCCGACATCCCCGGGGTCGACAGCGAGCGGAGGAGAGGGAGGAAATGAAGAGACCGTCATTTACTATGTTACTAATGAGTGCTAAGGTAGACATTGCTCTAATACAAGAGATGCACCTCACCAGGTTAGAGCATGCCAAGCTGTGCAGTAAAGGATACAAACTTATGTATTGCTTGTCATACAATTAAAATAAAAGAGGGGTAGCTATTCTTATTCATAAAAGAGCCTCATTCATAATCTATACATCAGGGGATGATAATCAGGGGAGGGTAGTCTGGGTAGTAGGTAGAGTAGATCAGGAGGAAGTTGTTATATTGAACCTCTATGCCCCAAATGGGCCAAAAGGAGCCTTCTTTAAAAAATGGACAAAGGAGTTCCAGAGGACGGCTAAAGGGGATTGGATAATAGCAGGGGATTTGAATAGCATGGTAGGGACTCTGGATAGGTCGAACTACACTAAAAAGAAACACACGAGAGAAGGACAGGAAATTAAGAGTTGCATAAAAAAACGGGACCTGATAGATATATGGAGGGGGAAAATAGAGATGGTAAAGAATACACGTGTTATGCAGCGCATATTAACACATATTCTAGGCTTGATTACTTTCTAGGGAGGGGGGACCCGGGGGGAACCCTGGGTAATGCCCAAATACACCCCATAATTCTTTCAGACCATAGAATGGTAACCTGCCAATGATATCCAAGGAAAACAAAGAACTTAAAAGGGAACCACACATGGAGGGCAGATGTTACCCTACTGCAGGCTGAGCACACTCAAAAGAAGTTAAAAAAAGCATGGCAGGAATATATACATTCAAATGACAATGGAGAGGTTCAAGATAATGTGTTATGGGCGTTTTGATTCAATGTGGGGCCCCAAAGAGGAAAGAAAGGGAAGCAGAGACACAGAAGCTTGTGGAGGAGATTCAGGCTCTCCAGAAGGAACATAGCAGAACGAGAGTGAAGAAGGTGCAAAGCACGAGCCAAGTTAAACTCATTCGACTCAGGAAAAATGGCCCATCTCATCAGACTCACAAAGCGGAATTATATGAAGAGTGGTAATAAAGCTGGAAAACTTTAAGCATAGCAGCTCAGAAGGAAGAGAGCCGAGAGACTAGTAGCAGAGGTAGTAAGATCGGATGGGACTAGAGCTGTGACAAACACGGATATTTGTGAAGAATTTTGGAAATTTTATGAGCAGCTCTATCAAACAGAGGGGGCTAGACATCTGAAGAGGGATGTACAGGGTTCCAAAGTAGTGAGAAAACCTACATGTAGGGGGAACTGAAGCCTGGGAATCAAGCATGGTTACAGGGCATGAATAGATGTAATGAAGGCCCCCCTCGACCAGATAAAGAAGGTTTAGCCAGGCGCTGATAAATGCCCAATGGCCAGAAAGCACTGAAGTTGTTTTTGTTAAGATGTTCAGAATTTAGATCTTTCCAGGCTAGATGAGGAAGCCGCCTCGGCTTTGGGGAAAGCAATAATCCCCAGGAAGTTTCTAGAGCAATACGAAGTCTCCTGAAAAGTAAGGCAGCAGGGGAAGATGGTCTGCCAGCCAAATTCTACCAGGGGCTTAGGGAGGAGATCTCTCCAGTCCTAGCTAGACTGTTTTCAGGCTTTCTGGAAGGGAGGCCGATACCAGAATCCATGACAAAGGTCAATGTAATTGTATTTCCTAAAGAGGGTAGCCCTAGGAGACTAATGCGGGAGCTATAGGCCCATTGCATTGATTAATAGTGATGCCAAACTCTACACTAAGGTCCTTGCATTGAGGTTGGAAAAACTACTACCAACATTAATATACTAAGACCAGACCGGATTTATAGGAGGGAGAATTATTTCAGATAATGTGAGGCAAGCTATAAACTTGATAGACTATGTAGAAACACAGGGGGAACCCGCTATATGTATTGCCCTAGAAGCAGAAAAAGCTTTTGATAGGGTAGAGTGGGAAGTCCTCTTTGCAATGATGGATAGAATGGGGATAGGGAAACATTTAATCCAAGAGATTCAAGCACTGTACGAGGCACCAATGGCCTCTATCCTGGTTAACGGCCAGCACTCAAAATCATTTCACCTGCACAGAGGAACATGACAGGGCTGTCCCTTATCACCCATGCTATTTGCAATAGTCATAGAATCATTTGCAGCAAGGATTAGACAAAATCCAAGACTAGTTCCAATAGGAAAGGGGAGGGATGTGCATAAAATTCTGCTATATGCCGATGATACCCTGATTTTCCTCTCCCGCCCACCGGAAACGATTAATGTATTACTATGGAAGATACATACCTTTTTGCAGATGTCAGGCTTTAAAGTTAATATTAATAAAATGGAGGCCCTTTCACTGGGGGGATTACAGACTGGGGGATGGCGAATTTCACATTTAAGTGGGCGAGAGGGTCACTGAAGTATTTAGGGGTTAAGATTTCCACAAATTTAAGGGATCTATATGCACTTAACTATAGCCCACTTATGGCAGCGGTCAACCAAGATTTAGCGAGGTGGGCTCCTCTCCATCTTAGTTGGATGGGAAGAGTGGCGGCCCTCAAAATGAACATTATCCCCAAATTTATCTTTCTATTCTCCCAATTGCCTATAAAGATCCCCCATGCAAAGTTCAAGAAATGGGAACAACAGTTACTAAGTTTTGTATGGGGGGGTCACAAGGCTAAGATTAGTGTGGGGGAAAATGAGGCGATCAAAAGAAGGGGGGTACGCTTCCCAACCTTGGAATGGTACTACAAGGCTGCGATGTTGACAGTACTTAGTCCACTACCTGAGGCCTTCTGAATCCCAATGGGTAGTAATAGAGAGAGAGGCCTTAGAGCCGCGCTCTCTCTTTGAATGGCTGGAGGTCCAAGAGGGAGGGCAGGAGCAAGGATGATAGATATGCTGGAACCCACTTTTAGACCCACTCAGGCAAGTGTATCAAAAGGGTGTAAGGGCAGGGGAATTTCCAAATCCATTTTCTAAATGCTCCAGGCTGGAGCGGATTTTAAGTGGTTGCAAGAAAGGGAGGGGTGTCCAACACAGGTGGGAGACATAATGGGGGAAGGCCGGACCCCCTCTATGCAAGGAATAGAATCTCACTGGTGATGTCGTGTCCTTTTTTATCAGTATTTTCAATTGCGGCACTTCCTTGAAAAATGCATCCCCAATTTAACACACTAAGTTAATCCTATGGAGGAAGTACTTTATAAAGGAAAAGGGAGAAAGGGCCTGCTCACCAAACTTTATCGGGTACAATTTGATGTAGCATGGAGACACCTTCCACCTCACCATTCAAGATGGCAAAGCTGGTTGAATCAGGAAATAGCGGACAAAACATGGGAGAAAGTATATCTGAAAATATATCAACTAACATCGGTCACCTCATGGAGACAATCACAACTGCAAGTAGTGCACAGGGTGTATATCACACCCCTATAACTATTCCATGCCAAGAGACAAGACACTAATCAATGTTGGAGGGGTTGTGGACAGATACGTTAATTTTATCACATGTGGTGGGACTGCCCAATCATATAAACATATTGGTTAGAGATGGGAAAGTATTTTCCGGGTATGGGAGGAGGACCCGCATGTTGTCCTCCGGATGAAGTGTTGCTTGGGATAAGTAAGTGTTTACCAGGCGAAGGGAATAGGGGCCTACTACGGGCTAAACTTTTACTAGTGGCCAAAACTGCCCTGATGGCACACTGGCGAATGGACATGGGCCCTCGGGTGGAGGATTGGTTTTACAAAGTGATTTGACAATTTCCAATCTGTAATCAAACCGCTGCTGATCGCTGGAAGTAGCAGTATACAAATGTATACTAAATAAATAAATAAAAAGCAGTTAGATATGATAGACTAACATACCAGCTTAAGGGTAAGGACTAGTGTTTCTGAAAGATCTGGGTCTTTTACTTAGAGGGATGTACAGGGTTCCAAAGATAGTGAGAAAACCTACATGTAGGGGGAACTGAAGCCTGGGAATCAAGCATGGTTAGAGGGAATGAATAGATTTAATGAAGGCCCCCTGGACCAGATAAAGAATCTTTAGCCAGGCGCTGATAAACACCCAATGGCCAGAAAGCACTGAAGTTGTTTTTGTGAAGACGTTGAAACATAAGATTGGTGTTAATTGATTTTGCTGTATAGAGGGTAAATAAATATTGCAGAGTCTAGTGGATACCTAGAGAAGACATAGAGGAAGTCAATGAAGATCAAGATGTTGTCAATCACGTGCCATGTGGGAGAGAAGGAAGAAGAGGTCAAGAACTACAAGGTACAATATGGACAGGTGAAGGGAGGGTAATGGAAGAGGGAGGAGTGGGCAGAGAGCGCGGGAGAGTAGACAAACAGTCTATGTTACGATAGGTTATATGTTATGAATGTAGTGATGGAACTCACTGTATAGGCTGTGTTTAAACCCTCATCATAAATACATTTGAATAAAAAAAAAGTAATGGGATAGGGGGACGTGTACTATTGTGGATCAGGAAACAGTTAAAAGATAGAAAGCAGAGAGTAGGGCTAAATAGCCAATTTTCTCAATGGAGAAAGGTGAATAATGGAGTACCCCAGGGATTTATACTGGGTCCACTGCTTTTTAGCATATTCATAAATGACCTGGAAATGGGAATACAGAATAAGATTATCAAATTTGCAGATGATACAAAATTATTCAAAGTTATTAAAACACAAGACGATTGTGAAAAATTGCAAGATGAAGTTGATAAACTGGAAGACTGGGCATTCAAATTTTATGTGGACAAGTGCAAAGTCATGTACTCAGGGAAAAACAACTCAAACTATGGTTCAGCCATGCAAGGTTCCACATTAAGAACCACAACCCAGGAAAAGGATTAGGCATCACCATAGATAATACATTGAAACCCTCTCCCCAGTGTGTAGCAGTGAAAAAGAAAGCAAATAGAACGCTAGGAATAATAAGGAAAAGAATGAAGAACAAAACCAATAATATTATAATGCCGCTGTATTGTTCTATGGTGTGACCACACCTTGAATATTGTGTGCAATTCTGATGGCCATATCTTAAAAAGGATATAGCGGAATTAGAAAAGGTACAGAGAAGAGCCACCAAAATGGTAAAGGGGATGGAAGGATACCCCTATGAAGAGAGGCTTAAAAGGTTAGGGCTCTTCAACTTGGAAAAGAGACAGCTGAGGGGAGACATGATGGAGGTCTATAAATTAATGAATGGACTGGAACAGGTAAACATAGTTCGGTTGTTTACTCCTTCAAAAACTGGAAAGACTGGGGTCACCCAAAGAAGCTACAATGTAGCTCATGTGGACTAATAAGAGAAAATGTTTTTTCACTCAACGAGTAATCAAACTCTGGAATTTGTTACCGGAGGATGTACTCGTGGTAAAAGCTGTTAGTGTAGCTGAGTTTAAAAAAGGTTTGGACAAGTTCCTGGAGGAAAAACTATTATTAAAGAGGACCAGGAAATTCACTGCTTACCCTGGGATAAGCACTGTTGAATCTGTGTACCTTTTTGGGAACCTGACAGGTACTTGTGAGCTGGATTGGTTACTGTTGGAAACAGGATATATGGGGCTTGATGGACCTTGGTCTGACCCAGTATGGCATTTCTTATGTTCTTATTAAGAGCATCCAGTCCCATCCCATATGGCCCCATGCTGCACTTTTGCAAAATACCTCTTCAAATCAGGAACCCCCAACCCCCCCCAGCCTCCCTGACATGGTCAAGACACTCCAAGCCACCTGAGGGGGTGCCCCTTCCAAATATAGCAATGCCTCGGAGTCGGGAGTGGTGACAAAGGACTGTAGAGAGACTCATGTGGTCCTTTTACACAAAAGCGGAAGTAAGGATGTGATTGAAAAACTACAGGCTGGTTAGTTTAACTTTGGTGGTGAGTAAATTATTGGAAACACTGCTGAAAGAGGAAATAGTGAGGTTTCTGGAGTCCAGCGGATTACAGGATCTGAGGCAGCATGGATTCACCAGAGGCAGGTCTTGTCAGACAAGTCTGATTGATTTCTTTGACTTTGTAACCAAGGAGTTGGACTGAGGGAGAGCCATAGATGTGGTGCATTTAGATTTCAGTAAAGCCTTTGACAGTTTCTCACAGGTGACTTATAAACAAACTGAGCACCCTAGGGATGGACCCTGAAGTTACTGCTTGGGTTAGAAATTGGTTGAGTGGGAGACGACAAAGGGTACAGGTAAATGGAGCTCACTCTGAGGAGAAGGAAGTTACCAGTGGTGTGCCCAAGGATCTGTCCTTGGTCCGATTCTTTTTAACATCTTTGTTAGTGATATAGCGGAAGGGCTGTCAGGTAAGGTTTGCCTCTTTACGGATGATACCAAAATCTGCAATAGAGTAGACACCCAGGAAGGTGCAGATAAAATGAGAAGCTTGAAGAATGGTCTAGAATTTGGCAGCTGGGATTTAATGTTAAAAAATGCAAGGTCGTGCATTTGAGCTGCAACAATCCAAGGGAGCAATATACAGGGTGGCCCCAAAAAAGTGAGAACATCTCGTAGCATATAAGTTATTTAAAAATTCAAAAAGACAGATGTAAACGATTGACAAATTTAAAAAAAAAAGATGGCGACTGGAAATTATCGAAATAAAGATGTTATATAGCTAAAAAAGGTAAATAAGTAAACTATTTAAGCTTTTAATTTACGAGATGTTCTCACTTTTTTTGGGCCACCTTGTAGTATAGGAAGTGAAGTACTTTTGTCAACTAAAGAAGAGCGGGACCTAGGCGTGACTGTGTCTGATGATCTTAAAGAAGCTAAACAGGTAGAAAAGGCGACAGCAAAAGCTAGAAGGATGCTTGGGTGGATACGGAGAGGAATGGCTAGCAGAAAAAAGGAGGTGATAGTGCCTCTGTATAAGTCTTTGGTGCGACCTCATTTGGAGTATGTGTGCAATTCTGGAGACCGCACCTTCAAAAGGATATAAACAGGATGGAGTCAGTACAGAGGGTGGCTATTAAAATGGTTAGTGGTCTTCGTTATAAAGCATATGAGGGCAGACTTAAGGGTCTTAATATGTACACCTTAGAGGAAATGCGGGATAGAGGTGATATGATTGAGACGTTTAAATACCTCCATGGCATAAATGCACAGGGGGAGAGCCTCTTTCGATTGAAAGCAAGTTCTGCTATGAGGGGACATGGGATGAGGGTGAAAGGGGATAGATTCAGGAGTGATTTGCGGAAATATTTCTTTATGGAAAGAGTGGTGGATCCATGGAATAGTCTCCCAGTGGAGGTGGTAGAGATGAGGACAGTATCTTTGTTAAAAAAAGCATGGGACAAACACAGAGGATCTCTAAAGAAAAAAAGGGGACTGTTGTAGTTGTTGATATGGAAGGACAGAGTAGATAGGCCATGTGGTCTTTTTCTGTCATAATTTTTCTATGTTTCTATCTTTTGACTAACCCTCCGGAATGCCCCCTGTGGGACTGCCACTGGTAGGGTCTGTGACAGACAGAGCAGCCTCAGCAGCACCACCATTTTGACTGCCTCTATCTGCCCCGCAGGAGTAGCCTAATGGTTAGAGTCCCATACCCAAGAGACTAGGGTTCAATTCCCACTGGCACTCCTTGTGACCTTGGGCAAGTCATTGTAACCTCCATTGCCTAGGAAGAATAGACCTGGGAATTTACTTCTGGTAATATCCGGCCAAGAAACCCAGGGGCTGCTGGGTTGCTAGGAGTCAGCATTGATTTGATGGCACTTAAAATAAAAAATAAAAAAATCTGCCCCGGCCACCACATTTATGATGGGATTTATTACACACAATCTACACATTCAGAGAGTGGAAATGTTTCCAGTTTTGGTATGCTAGTTCCCTTTCAATGGGTGATATGAGTGCAACATGAGTGCAATCTATGGTACCCATCACATGTGGTAGCCCTGCTATGGTGTGGAAACATTCCATCAGATCCTCTCATTGTTGCCTACTGGTGGAGGCATCTGGAGAAGCTGGCATGACTCATGCCCCCCACTACAGATATTTGAAAGGATCCAATGCAAAGAAATGTAAAGCACTCAGAAGCTCCACAAGGTGAGGTATCACATAGGACCTGTCTGTGAGAAGATGCAGGTCTGGCCTGAGATCCTCATATAGAGCTGTTATGGCTTTTGAGCTCAGCCAATAGAGGGCAACCACTTGGTCCTCATGAAGGATGAGGAGAGATGCACATGGTTGAAATATGTGCAGCTGTCTAGGCCATACCTTCCTTCTCTGGGGATGCTATGGTCTCCATGACAGCTGCTGTTCCACCATCTGAGGCACAAAATGTGCCACCTACTGCTGCTGAGGTTGCTGCTGTTGCAGCTGCTGCAGTGGAGGTGCCGTGGAGCCTCTCTGCTGGGGCAGCATTGCTACCCACCTGGTCAAAAACATTGCCATTATGGCCTGTGCACCCTGATTCCCTTCTTCCAGGGCAGATATTGTTGCAGTTCCCTTTTTATCAATGACCTTCACAAAGCACTCTGGTCTGGGTGGTCCCTACTATCTGTCATAGAATACCATGCAGCTGGTTCCATAATGCACCAGAGTGAGACTCAGAAAAGCAAGACTGGCCTGACCTTTTACTCCTGGAATAGGGTAACTTTGCATTTCAGCTGCAGGGCAGCTAGCATGATGGAGTGTGATTGGTTTCAACAGTGGTGGGATGTGACCCCAACACAGTGCTGTGTAGCTTGTTGGGGGCAGTCATCATATACAGACATCAGGCACTGGCTACCCAGGTCTGCTGTGCTCTGGGCATCCCATCACCCATATTAGGTGACGCAAGAAGGCTCACTGCATTTGCCATACCTGTGGTCTCGGGTCTCGTGTACTTTCATTGGAGACAGATGTTGTGGCAATGTGTTCCTGATATGCCTACACTGTGGAAGTGGCTAGCACCTGCTCATAAGCTTGCATTAGTTGCAGTCATGCTGGTGATGTGTTTGTGGTGTTTGCATGCACTTAGTACGACTGCCCCCTGCCACACAGCACATCTCCAACCACTCTGCCTTGAACTTGCCTATTCGAATGGTGCTCAAGTAGCATGGCATTTTTAGCATGGACACCTATGGGCCCCATGCTCCCGGCTAATGCACTGCCAAAACTTGTGGTGGGCCGTGCTAAACCCCATGCTTTCACCTACTGCATTTTAGTAAACACGGCCCTAGTCTCTTTTTTAGATCAGAGGATATTTAACTACTGCATATTCTGTTGGTAAGACAAATTTATTTGCCCAAAACCTGTAGCCACGTTTTATATGGCTGCCCCAGTGGAATGGAATAAATTACCAATGGCATTATGAATGATGGCAAATATAATTACTTTCAGGAAGCAATTTAAAACTTTTTTTCACCAGGCTTTTTCATTATAGGTGATATAGTATGGGTGCAGTGAGCTAGTAAGCAGCTTCAAGGACTGTACCAAGCTAGAAATGCGCCCTGTGTGACTAATGAATCTGGCAGGGGTGGCCCAAGAGGGGTGCAGGGCCATGTGGGGAGACTCATTATAGGACCTCATTTGCATAAGGAGCCTCATTTGCATACATATTAGCATAATGTTAACATGCCGAGTGTCTGGATAAAGAAAGACTACTAGATTTCTACATTACTATACTCCAGTGCCAATTGCCAGGCACATTAGGAAGTACTACAAACACTGCCCGTTTAGAACCCATAGAAAACCCACTGTATCATAATAGCACTACCAGGACTCATAAAGCACCAAACCCTACCTATCAAAAAGGCAACACTGCAAATATTAAACCAATACATCTCAGAGAATACCAATACATCTCCCCAATACATCTCGCACTGGGGAAAGAGAAGAAGTGGCACTGTCAAATAGAAACTACATGAACAGAATACCTTGGCTCGGTTACACATGCAGAACGTCAGTAAACAAAGAACAAGGGATCACAATTTAGAAATAGGAAGACAGTAATTAAATTGGGAACCCCTAAAGCCAAACTTGGAATGTACAACAACACTGGAGAAATAAAACTATAAATTAATTTCCTCTTGTACTAAACAAAAATGCAAACACGTTAGCGATACACATTTCCCAGAGCTGACATATTCCAGTTAATAAATTCAAAATAAAAAAGTATTTTTCTACCTTTTGTTGTTTGTGCATTTTATTTTTCAATTGCAATTGCTCCAGTCACTTTCTTCTGGTTTCTTCTGTCTTCTGTTAATTCTCCATTGTCTGCTGTCCATTTGTCTTTTCTTCTCTCTTCTAGATTTTTTTCCATTCTCTTTTCTACATCTGCTTTAACATACTGATGTTTCCCTTTTTGCTCTTTCCTCAATTTCTTTCTTTATTCCTTTATCATCCACTCAATTTTCACCCTTTCATCCTCAGTCCCCACTTACTCTAACAATACCCGGCCACTCATAGATTTTTCTTCCCTCTCACACAAAATATCATTTAACCCCTCCATCCTCATTCCTCCAGCCCCATCCCCTTCTAGTCCTCCCCCAACATCAGCTCCCTTCTAATTCCAGCCCCACCCAGCATCCACTCCCTTCTAGTTCGATTCTCTCATACCCCCGCATCAGCCCATTTCCAGTCCTAGCCCCCCAATCAGCTCATTTCCAATACTAGCCCCACATCAGCCATTTCCAATCCTATTCCAGCCCCACATTAGCTCATTTCCAGTCCAAGCTCCCCCCATCAGTCCATTTCCAATCCTAGCCCCCCAAAAGCCCATTTCCAGTCTTAGCCCTCCCCATCAGTTCATTTGCAGTCCTAGCCCCCCTCCCCCCAATCAGCTCATTTCCGGTCCAAGCTCTCATCATCAGCCCATTTCCAGTCTTAGGCTCCCCTCACTCAGTCCATTTCTAATCTTAGCCCCCTCCCAGCCCATTTCAAGCCCTAGCCCCCCCTCTCTGAAGAGCCCCACGGCTGGCTTTAGAGGCCCCGGCTCTTCTCCCTACAGCAGCTCCTGGCAGACTCAGAAACACTTTCCTACAACTGCCGAAGTGAAGAGCATTGTTTTTCTTCACTTCGGCAGCTGTGTTGTAATGTAGATCGCTGGCGCACCGGAGGTCAAAGGACATTTCCTGTATCTTGGGAGTCAGCAGGCCAGCGATCTACATTACAACACAGCTGCTGAAATGAAAACAACGCTCTTCACTTTGGCGGCTGTAGAGAGGTGTTTCTGAGCCTGCCGGGAACTGCTATAGAGAGGTGAGCTGGGAGCCGCTGTAGAGAGGTGAGCCGGGAACCGAACATATGCAGGATATTATTGGTGCGGGGCCCCCCGAAGCGCAGGGCCCTGTGAGAACAACATTATCACCCAATGGACGAGCCGAACCTGTTCATGCGCTCAAGACAGCTGTGCTAACTGCACTGTGCCATTAATGCCCATATTCTGCTCCTAACCCACCCAGTCCCCGCCCAGTGCTGACTCCTGGTGACCCAGCAGCTCCTGAGTTTTCTTAGCACGGGACTTTTACCATGAGACCATGTGCTAACAGCCACTTTAGTAGACAGGTAAATAAATGAATTAAATAAATTTGGAATGATGTTCTGCAAAAAAAAAAAAAAAAACATTGTGAGCAAATGTTTTCAGAAGGCTGAGATTGACTTCTGCACCTTTGTGAAGTTATATAGTAATAAAGACCAGTATGGTCCATCTAGTCTGCCCAGTAAGATGGCAAGAGTAGGTGCACCTGCCTCTCCGTGCAGGCCACTCCTCCCCATGCCTTTGTTTAGGGGTGAACCCACCACTCCATGTAGGACACCCCTGTTTGTTGAGAATTTAGATAGTTAAGTTTATTTTGATTTTATCCTGTTGCTGTAAAGGGATCCACTGTGTCTGTCCCATGCATTTTGAATTCTGTCACTGTATTTGCCCCCACCACTTCCATTGGGAGGGCATTCCAAACATCTACCACCCTTTCAGTGAAAAAGTATTTCCTGACATTGCCTTTCAATTTGCCCCCTTGCAGCTTCATGTTATGCCCTCTAGTTTTACAGCTTCCCCGTCTTTGGAAGAGGTTTGTTCATTATTTCTCTTTAAGTATTTAAAGGTCTGAATCATATCTCCCCTATCCCTCCTCTCCTCCAGAGTGTATATATTTAGGTCTTCAAGTGTCTTCTCATAAGGCTTCTGACGCAGGCTCCAAATCATTTTGGTCACCTTCTTCTGAACAGTTTCCAGTCTTTTTACATCCTTTGCAAGATATGGTCTCCAAACCTGAACACAGTTTTCCAAGTGAGGCCTTACCAGTGACTTATACAGCAGCATTAGTACCTCTTCCTTTCGGCTGGTAATTCCTCTTTGTATGCAACCCAACATGCTCCTGGCTTTTGCCACCGCCTTGTCGCACTGTTTTGCCACCTTGAGATCCTCAGAAATAATCACACCAAGGTCCTTCTCCTGGTCCGTGCACACCAATCTCTGGCCCCCTAATGCATGCATTTCCCTTGGATTTCTGCTTCCCAAGTGCATGACACTGCATTTCTTCGCATTAAATCTTAACTGCCAAGCATTAAACCATTCTTCCAGCTTTTGTAGATCTTTCCTCATGTTATCCACTCCCTCAGGGGAGTCCACTCCCTCAGGGGAGTCCACTCTGTTGCAAATTTTCGTGTCATCTGCAAAAAGACAGATTTTTCCATTCAGTCCTTCAGCAATATCACTCACAAATACATTGAACAGTGCCGGGCCCAGGACCGAACCCTGGGGCACCCCGCTAATCACCCTCCTTTCATCTGAGTGAGCTCTATTTACCAGTACCTTCTGTCGTCTGTCAGTCAACCAATTTCTGATCCAGTTCACCATCTTGGGACCCATCCCCAAACTACTGAGTTTATTGATTTGTATGAAGCACTTTTGTACCATTTTCGTGAAACACAATGTGATAGTTTTGAGGAAATGGAAATGATGGCCAGATGTCTCACAACGCCTGGCTACAGAGTAATAAATAAAAGAGAAAATAATTTATTGATGAAACTGGCAATGATTTCAGTGCAGACAATCCAAGTGACAGATTCCTTATCCAGTGTTGCTATTGCATCATGGATCAACTTATTGTAGAGATGGAAGAATGGGGAAATACATATGCTAGACTGAATGATCAATTCAGTTTCCTTGTACATAGATCACAGTCCACACAGGAAATTGTTTTGTGAGCCAATGCATTGGTTACTGTGTATCCACCATATTTTGAAAAGCATTAACTGCTGAATTTCTGTTGATCCCACATTTACAAGCTGATGAGAAGCTTTCTGAATGTTTACATTGCTGAAGGGGCTTATCTTGCCATCTTGGGAAGGCATTGTGAAATGGAAGTGAAGATGATAAACCACTGCCTCCAGTCAACCATGGGACAACTTTGCTTATCTTCCCTTGCCCTACTTTACTGAGAATGAAATTGTGTGAAAAATAATTTAAGATGTTATTCTTAAAAAGTTAATCTTTAGTGTTAATTTCTTATGAAAAAACTAATATTGTCTCTATCTCTGTGTGTACACACTTGCGATCTACATAAAAGTATTAGCACAGATCTCTTAATAGTAACAAGGCAGGCCCCCTGCACTGCCCTCCCCCCCTTCAGCATCCATCCTTTCATCTAGGGGAGGTGGGGGGCACAGTGATCCCTCTGTGCCATCACTGCTTCAGTGATATGGTAAGCTTTAAAGCACTCGCATGCTGCTCCTGTCCTCTCTGACGCAACTTCCGCTATGACTGCATGCACACACGAGTGCTTTAAGGTCCGCCGCAGTGCTGAATGCTTCAAAAGAGGGACTGGTTGCCACCAACTAGGGTCTGCTGTGTTAGGCGACTTCCTAGTTCACCTAGTGGATGGGCCAACCCTGTATAACAGGGGTTCTCAATCCAGGCCTCAGGACACCTAGCAAGTGAGGTTTTCAGGCTCACCACAATGAATGTGCATGAGAATGATTTACCTACAATGGTGGCAGTGCATGCAAATCTATCACACGCATATTCATTGTGATTATCCTGCAAACCTGACTAGCTAGGTGTGTATATTATAGATATAATAAAAACTGTAACAAAGACCTTTGTTGCAATTTTAATCCTATAAATATAAAAGAAACACATAAATTTTATTTTCATAGACTATAGTAGTGCCTACTGCAGACCTCCCAAGTTCCCCAGTGCCAAGCGGGAGAATTTAGGCAACCCTATCCTGATGCATTATGAGACCTGCAGCATCACTGATTTCAATGGGTTGTTGCTGTTAAGTGCTGTTGAGTCGGTGTCGACTCCTGGCGACCCTCTGGATAGTTGACCTAAACTTTGTTCGGTCTTCAGCCAAGCAGCTCATTGTTGAGAGTGGTATCCATAGCTGCTGTTATTGTATTGATCCATTTCATTGCCGGCCTTCCTCTTTTATGGTGACCTTCTACCTTGCCAAGCATTATGTCTTTCACCAATGATCTCTTTCTTCGCATGATGTGTCCAAAGTATGAAAATCAAAGTCTTGTCATCTGAGATTCTAAGGAAAGCTTAGGTTTGATCTCCTCTAGTACTGACTGGTTTGTTCTTCAGGCAGTCCATGATATGCACAGTATTCATTGCCAGCAGCATAATTCAAAGGCATCAATTTTCTTCCTATCTTTTTCACTGTCTAACTTTCGCATTTATATGATGTTATTGAAAATACCATGGCTTGGACAAGTCAAATCTTTATATAGAGAGAGACATCTCTGCTCTTGAGAATCTTGTCTAGGTCCTTCATAGCCATTCTGCCAAGAGAAATACATCGTCTGATTTCTTGACTGCGAGTCCTTTCTTTATTGATTGTTGATCCAAGTAAGTTAAAGCTGTCAACTACTTCAATTTCTTCTTCATCAACGATGAACTTATTGATTTTGCCAGTTGTCAGGATCTTTGTCTTCTTAATATTAAGGTGCAGACCCATTTTAAGACTATATTCCTTGTTCTTGAGAAGCAAATGTTTCCAATTGTCTTCACTTTCAGCCAGTAATGTGGTATCATCAGCATAGCGAAGGTTGTTGATGAGACTTCCACCAATCTTCACACCTTGGTTGTCTTCATACAGTCCTGCTGCTCTGATAACTTGTTCTGCATATAAATTATATGCAGGTAGGGGGAAAGTATGCAGCCTTATTATACACCTTTGCTGATTTTAAACCATTTTGTTTCTCCTAGTTTTATTTTATTTATTTAACATTTTTTATATACTGCCTTTCATGATATCAAGGTGGTTTACATTGAACAAATTGAAATTACATTGAACAGGGCATTATAACGTGGAGATAACTATTTACATGGAATATGGGCAATGGAGGGTTAAGTGGCTTGCCCAAGACCAAAAGGAGCACCTGTGGGACTAGAAACCCCAGTCCTTCTGGACCAAAGTTGCTGTCCTCTACAGGGATGTGAACCCCTGACCTTCTGGCCTGAGGTAACTTGCCCCAAACACTAGGCCACTCCTCCCTCTATTGAACTGTTGCTTCTTGATCAACGTAAAGGTTGTCCAAGAGAACGATCAGGTGTTCTGGTATGTGCTAATGCTCACCTTCAGTCCACTCGCTCCTCTGCTTTCTTTTTCCTCAGCCCCGCTCTGTGGAACTCTCTCCCCTCCTCCATCCGGCTCGAACAGACACATTCTATTTTCAAAAATAAACTCAAAACCCATCTCTTTGCCCTTGCCTTTGATCTCCCTGACCCTTCTGTGTAGCCCATACCCCCCCTCTTCCCGCTCCTCCTCTTTTCTCCTCTTGTCCTGTTGAATGAATCTGCCTGGTTTGCTTTCCTGTTAATATTGCAATTTCCTTTCCCCTCTTCACCATATGGTTTCCTTGTTGTTTTTTTTTGTATCATGTGAACCGCTCTGATATGTATTTGTAGAGTGGTATATTAAGTCAATAAACATAAACATATACCCATGCTTCTTAATGTGGCCCAGAGTTTCTCATGGTTTTACAGTCAAAAGCCATGCTGTAGTTAATAAAACACATATGGATATCCTTTTGATATTTTGTCTTTTCAAGGATCCTTCTCACATCCACGATAATGTCTTTTGTTCCTCGCCCTTTCCTGAACCCTGCTTGCACTTCAGGCAGTTCTCGTTCCAGGTTTGGTAATAGTCTCTGCTGAATGATCTTGAGTAGAATCTTTCTGGCATGTGGGATCAGAGCGATTGTGCAATAATTTCCACAGTCAGTTAGGTCACTGTTCTTCAGTTTTGGTATAAACACAAATCTTTTCCAGTCAGTTGGCCATGAATTTGTCTTCCAAACTTCCTGGCAGAGTCTTGTAAGTATGGTAACAGCTTCAACCCATTGTTGTAATACTTCAATGAGAATGCCATCAATGCCCGGTGCTTCGTTCTTTGATAAGGCTTTCAATGCTGCTTCAACTTCTTCTTTCATCGCCAACGGTTCCTGATCATAAGGTACACGTTGACAGGGCTGTTAGTCCACTTGATCTTTATGGTATAATGACTCTGTATATTCTTTTTACATCGGAATGCTACAAGATGCTCAAGGATCCGTTTTGAATGATGCTGAGAAGATTAATAAAAGGTGGAAAGAATATACAGAATCATTACATCATTGCTCTGGGGATGTAAGTTCAAAACTAGGGTTGCCCCCGAAGTCTTCCTCCTATAACTCGATAACTTGGGAGTTGTAAGAAATACTGTGTCTCTTGGCTTACAGCTTTAACTGTAAAGACTTCCTCGCTTACAAATACAAACCCACCTACAAACAAACTGCCCAACCTCCTATGCACGCCCCGCCTCTTTCCTTCCCAAGCTTGTGGTTACTCTCTCACCGCCAACCTCCAGAGGCAACCAATCCCGTCGCCCTTTACCTTCATCTTCAGCACTCGCTCTTTTTCGCTTCCCCGCCTTCTCCTGTGGGGCGGGGGGTTAAGCAGGTGTTCGTCCTATCAACTGAGGCCTTGACGTCTAGCGACGCAGTGGCGGCGAGCTCGTGGAGTTTAGTCGCGGTTGGTCCTTTTCAGGGAAGGGAGGCGGAGCAAGGAAGCGCGCGCGCCTGCGTATACGCGCACGCACGAGAGCGGGGCGGAGAGCCGGGAAGCTTTGGCCGTTCCTGACAGGAGCCTGTGGTGGTGCGCTGACTGGAAGCGGTGCTGCTGCATTTGAGAGAAGGGAAAGGGATAGGGGTTCGGGTTCCTCCGCTTGTCCTGAACTGACAAAGAGACTGCTGAGAGGAAGCGGACTGGACGGAGTGACAAGCTGCGCTGCTGAGAGCGGTGGTGCCGGTTTTGAGAGGGGGCTGTCCTCTCGGAGGTCACCATGGTGTTTCTGAAGCTCCGGGATCAGGTAAGTGGGGAGCGCGGCGCTCTCAGGTTGGCATGTGGGCGCTTGGCTAGCAACTTGCGATGGGTTACGTGTGATTCTGTGTATTAAATGTCCCGGTGGTTGCTACTGTGAATTTTCTATAAGGTGTTGGGCTTTGGGGCTTACCGGAGCTGGAGTGGCGCTCAGGCTGTGGAGACACACCGAAACCTATTTCCATGGCAGCCCCGTATTTACTTTTTAGAAGCCACAGTGACAAGAAAATGGGGAACGTAGGTCACTTTAGGTAACGAATCTCAGTAGCTAAGGTCAGTTGAAGTAACAGGATGGACCACCTGCCCTTATAGATCTTTCAGGGAAAAGGTACCAGTGTGCCCATCCCGAGCAACACACTGCCACCTGTTAGGCCCGAGTGGGCGTACCTGAGCCCGGGCACAACAGAGCACTGTGGGGGGTGGAGAGAGAGAGTTGAAACTACCAGAGCAGGGGGTTTGGATACGGGTCAGGAGCAACAACCACCTTACACTGCCTTTTTAGAACAGTTATGACTCTATAGGCCTGTTTCTTGCTGTGAACTCCATATATTTTTTTTCCATGGCTGATTGGTCCGTGTTTGTAGTTGAGCAAGCTGCTACCGGTTTTTAAGGGTCTCTTGCCAACTCTGTTCCACTCTCAAATTTTAGTTTCATAAATTTGTTTTTACAAGGGGCTTCCACAATCTCCCTCCAGCATATGTGTTTGCTAGAGTATATATAGAAGCCTTTGCAACTTAGGATCTAAAAGGAGGAGGGGCGGGGGCACACGTTTATTTGTAAAAGCTATATAATACATGTTGTGGTGTTTCTTTAAACAAATCATATTTTCTTCTGTTTCCATTACCTTTAAACGATTTTATTCTATGGTAAACTACATATAACGACCATGAGAGAGAACTATAGTTTGTGATTTATGATTCTAATTCCCCTTCAAGAAAACAGGGATAAATATATGTCCAAATTAATGGAAACAAATTAAGCTTGGCGGAGATGGAGAAAATACTCCCTGCTTCTCTTATATGTAGAGACCAAAATGGTATTTCAGGACCCCCACCACAAAAATTGTTCCAGCATCCCTGTTGTTGAGAGTAATATGTTTTTGCATATAGGTGGTTTGTTATATTTGGTTTTGAATAATAGCTGTTTAAGTTAAGAAAATACAGCTTAAGTACTTTGCATTGCGTAAATTCCAACAATAAAGTGATTTTCCCAGAGTAGTGGCTGACAATGGGTTTAATAGTGCTATCAATACACATCCACAGTTTCTCTGCAAAATTGCCTGAAATAGATTAGATACAGTAAAATGCAAACGTCCTTTATATCTTGATTGCTTCAAATGAATTGCTCCTCTTTGCAAGCAATAAATACAACTTGACCATACAAAAAAAGTTTATAAATTTAAGGTGCAAGCTCATCGATGACAAATGAGGAACTCTTTCCATATGCTACTACAACTCTTTCCTCATTGCTCACCACTTCATATTCTTTATTAATATATTTTTGTTTTCTGTTAATTTGTATACAATTTCAATCTCAAATTACAAAAGTTACTATATCTACTAGTCACATATGATACGCTTGTGTTTTGAATTCGACATGGATGGACTTTTGAAGTGTATCTTAAAATCGATGGTTCACTATGGTTTTTATCCACACTTCAAAGATAGTCCTCTTACAGTTTCTGACCTTGGCCAGTGGTTTCACCATTCACTGGTTTCCTAAGGGATTCCTGCAAAGTCAAACAGAGGGATTAATGTCGAGCAGCATTTTCAAACATTTTTTTCACTTAGAAATATGACTCCTTACTTGAGTTTGAACATTGCTGACGCTTGTTGAAATGCCAAGTATGTACAATATCCAGATCCTGAGGGGGAGTGGCTTAAAGCAGTCTATAAAAACAGCTAAATGAATAAATAATTTTATCTTACAGTCAAAGCAGTTTATAGAATAACTTGAGCCTTAAACTTAAGCTTTACATGGATTTTAGATGTACTTGATGTTGATGTTCTAAGGGATAAAACATGGTATAACATGTGAATAGTGGGAAGGGATATTAATTGACAGTCGGGCATTAACAGTCTTTGGTTTCCGAGGTTAGTGCATATGCAGTGGAATGGGATGCATTTATTTTCACTTCCGATGTGCTCGAGGAAGAGATGAGTCTTAAGCTTCTTGTGAAATTGCATGAGGTAAGAAATGGCTCAAATGCTTTGAGGGCGCACATTCCAAATGCTTTGTGTGTACATTGAGAAGGTTTGGTTGCTTTTTGCTTTTAGAGAGAGGATGGTGAAGGTGTTGTGTGTTTAGTCTTCTGGCTCTATTCTCTAGCGCCTTTTGTAATATTGGAGGTAGTCAGAGGATAGATTGTGATATATTTTGAGAGTTGTTAGTAGGATTTGTATTTTATTTGGCTTAATATAGGTAGCCAGTGTAATTGTTTTAGTATTGGTGTTATGTGCTCGGTCTTGGATACACCATAAAGGTTGCGGGCTGCAGTGTTCCTGTGCCATTTGCAAGGGGTGAAGAGCATATTTTGGTATCCCTTGTAAGAATCCATTACAGTAGTTGAGGTGCGGAAACACAAAAGCCTAGGAAACTGCGGAAATCCTGAACATCCAGTAGTGGGTGTAGATGTTGTAGTGTTCTTATCTTGTGATATGAGTTTTATGGTGATGTATGATTTGTAATAATAATAATCGATGGTCCAGGGTTAATGTCAAAAATGAGGTAGACACAAGTTCTGCTTCTGGGAGTCTTAGAGTCCTTGGCGGATTGAAGGCTGTATCCTTGGCAACATATAGACCTGTTTTTTTTTTTTTAATATAGTTTATGGAGCGATTGTGTTTTGGATAGCCAACGTGCATTTTGACAATGGGATGGTGGAGAAGGGAACATAAAGCATTGTCATCTGCATAAACGTGATAATACACATTGTGTACTTGTATAATTTTGCAAATGGGCTGTAGGTAGATAGCACAGAGCCCTGTGGGACTCCTTGTGTGTATGAAGTAGATTTCTGTTGCCTTATTTTCACATATTGATGCCCTGTTAGGTAAGACCAGAACTATTTTAATACTGTCCCATATTCCTGGAGATTGTATGCAAGACAGTAGAATATTATGAAGAACTGAATCGAAGGCTGAAACGATGCCCAGGAATATTAGCATAAAACTTTGGTGTGGTTTTTTAATGCCTTTCATGAGTCTATCAGTGAGTGCTATTAGGAGGGTCTTGACTCCATGGTTATGCTGAAAACCGTGTTGTTGTGGGTCAAGGAACGCATGTGTGTTAATATGGTCTTGGAGCTGGAGCTGCATTACCTTTTAAAATAATGCCACTCGATTTCATTACTTAAACCTGGGGGGAGGGGGGAACTGCACGTTTGCTATTGAAAAAATATATTGTTCTGACAAACCAGTCGGTTTTAAAGAATCCTCACATGTTCAATCACAAAACGCCTCCGTTTTTTTACTAACATGTTGCTATATTTTCCAATATTTTACAAGTGGGATTGTCTTTACCGCTATGTATACATGACATATTCAGTCATTCGTTGTATTTTAAACATCCGGGAAGCCTGACCAATGTAAATCAAATTACATGGACAGAGTGTGGCTTAAGCTACTCCTTAAGCGGTTCGTAGAAGTCGTCTTCAATAAAAAAAAAAAAAATAAATAAAATTATAATCCACCATTGGATGGCTAAACTGCTATAGTTCCAAGGTATGGGAACAGATGACAATGGCTGCATTTAGTACGTCCTGTAGATTTCACTGCTAGCACACCATCCAACTTTATCTGGAAACGCACTGGTAATAAATCAAGCTTGGAATTGAGCTAAATATATGGACCATGATTTATTGTTGGGCACGAGAATTGTTGAACAGATGAGTAGTCAAGAATGTGTGGTATGTTTCATTTGAAAAGCGTAGTAGGAGTATGGTATCAATTATAAACACTGGGATGTACTTGGAGTCCACTTGTGGTTTTTATGTTTTCTCTTTTTTTGGACTACAGGATACACAAAAATGTGTCTGTCTTATCTGTTCCCATACCTTGGAACTACAATAGTTTAGCTATCCAACTTAAGTTTTTTTTTTAAATTTTTTATTGAAGACATCTACAAACTGCTTCAGTAAAGGAGTGGTTTATGCCATACTCTGCCCATGTAATTTGATGACATTGGTCTGACTTTCTGGATGTTTAAAATACAAATTATTGAATATCTGTTGTGTATACATCAAGGCAAAGACAATTTCACTTGTAATGCATTGCAAAGCACAGCAACATCTAGTGAAATCTATATTCTTTAAATTAAGGACAATCCAACAGCTACGGCCAATAATAGACAGTACAGATTTCAGGACTGGTACAAACGCTAATAACACCTCACCTGGACTACTGCAATGGAATACTGCAGGGAACATCCAAAAAAATCCTGCACACTCTACAACTGGCTCAAAATGTTGCTGCAAGGCTGATCTACAAAGCAAAATTAACTGACCACATCTCCACTATCCTTTATGCATTTGCATTGGCTACCGGTGGTAGAATTACCTATAAATCATTGGTTACAACATTCAAACTTATTAATAACATAGCACTGTCCTTCCTGACATCTCTAATACATGCTCTTCAAGAGAGCAGGTCAAGAAGGAGAAAAAACCTATACATGTTGCAAGTACCAGAATTCATTCGGCAATCAAAGCAGAAGACGAGCAACTCAGCTTTCTCGCTTTACGCTCCTACGTTGTGGAACAATCTAACGATAGAGTTAAGAGAGAACCTTCAATCATTTAGAAAAGAACTGAAATATTCTTTTTTACCCAGCATTTCTACAGCCTGCAGTCCGACGAGGTTCCGATTCTTCAAAGTAGTACGAGCCAGCAACCTTATCCTGATCCTACCTAGACATAGCATACACTCACACCTCTTCTATTAAATCAGTTAATATTCTCTTCCTCACTCCTTATGGATATTCAATACTATACCCATGTAAATAGTTTGCGCTGCAAGTTAAAATACCAATAGCTTATAATATGTCACTCCTCAGGTATCTCAATGCCACACACATGTAAATAGTTCTTTGATGATAGTTTAATGTCACTTGCTGTTATATCGGCACGTTTTTGCCACCTGTTTCATTATATATTGCCTTTAGTTAAACTATCTAAACTGTTCTTTGTAAAATAATATAACGTTCCTTATTATTGTTCGGTTATATGTAAACCGCCTCTGATCTCTGGAAGTGGCAGTATAGAAAAATGTACAAATAAATAAATAAAATAAACATGAAGTAGAACTGAGGTGTTTTGTGATTGAGCAAGTAATGGGGATACTTTAAAACGATTAGCTTGTTAGAACAATCTATTCTTCAATGGCAAATGTGTAGCCCTCCCCTGAGATTTAAGTAATGAAATTGAGTGGCATTATTTTTATTTAAGTCACCCGCCTTTGGGATCTGGATACATTCTGTACATGCTTGGTATTTCAATAAGTGTCAGCCATTTTCAAATGCGTGTAAGTCGGGCACATTTCTTAGTGAAAATAATTTTTTAAAACAATACTCTGCATTAATTCCTCTTTTGGCTTTGCAGAAATCCCCGAGAAAACCAGTGAATGGCGAAACCATTGGCCAAAGTCGGGAACTGTAAGAGGACTATCTTTTGAAGTGTGGATAAAAAACATGATGGACCAGCAATTTTAACATACGTTTGTGCTTTGAATTCCATATGGATATACTAGTCACATATGCATTTCAAAAAGTCTATCATAGTAATTTTTGCAACTTGGGATTGCAGCTATATACAAAAAAAAAAAACAAATGAAAAAACAACAAAAATACATAAAAAAATATGAGGTGGTGAGCAATGATGAGTTGTAGGGCATATGGACAGAGTTCTTTGTCATTGGTGAGCTCTCCCATCTTAATTTACAAACTATTTTTGCATTGCTGAGTTGTTTGCTTCAAACAAATCACTTGTCTTCCCAATTAAGATATAAATAGCTTATACAGAAAAGTATTTTATTTATGAGTGCTATGACAGGAATGAACTCCACTAGTAATCTATAATATATTTGGTATGATCTCAGTCTCTAAATCGAGCACCAGATTTGTCTCTCCCCTTCTGTCTGATGTACCGTTGTTTATAGGAGAGGTGGGGTGGAGTACGATAATTTTGTTGGTAGTTGGAGATTTTAATTTACATAATGAGGATGGGATATTGAATGAAGAGGGTTTTTGGGATAATATGGCGGATTTGGGGTTTCAGTAGCATGTGGTGGACTCCATCATTCATGTGGGAGATCATATGCTGGATTTGTTTCTTTTTTCTAAATGTATTGGTGATCAGATGGGTTTGCCAGATGTTCAAATGCGAGCGTGGTTTCATCATTTGTCCATCTCTTTTGAATTAGTATGGCTTTGGTCAATGAAGGGTGGACTAGCTGTGTGCCAAGAATGGAGATACATAGTTTTACCATCACAGGTGGTTTTTGCAGTACTGCTTTCATGGTCAGCTGTTGAGGAGAGGTTGGAAGAATTGGTGGGGAGGTGAATAAGGAGTGGCAGGCGCTGTATGATCAGCCGATGCTTGTAAGTAGAGTTTGTACACTGAGCTCTTGTTCCTATCCAGCACAATTAAAAACAGCCCTTCCTCTGATCAGGCCACCATTAGCGCTTGGTGTTTCTTACACGTTGTTCTCACCTTACCTGTTCCCTCCTCCTATCGGATTATTTTTGAGTCGTTAGACTGTCTGTTTTTGCGCTTTTCCATTGTTTTCACTATGGTCTAATAATTTTGTGGTTCGGTCTCCTAGTTGTTATCTAGTGCCTATAACTACTGTCTAGATGCTGATTGTTTATTCATCCATTAGTAAGTTCAACAGTTTTATTGACCTTGCTTCATGATGTCTCTCTATCGGCAGCTGTTCCTTATCGTTCCTCCAGCGCAAAGTACGAGACGGTACAAAGGCTGTTATTTCTCAAGGCAATTGTGACCGTTCCTGCAGACCAGTTCGGTTGCGGTCGATACTCCATTTATTTTGTGGTGCCAAAGAAGGAAGGCATGTGGCGACCTATCCTGGATCTAAAAAGGGTAAATTGCTTTCTCCGCGTTTCTCATTTTCGGATGGAGACTCTCAAGTCAGTCATCGTGGCGGTGAGAAAGGGGAGTTTGACGTCCTTGGATCTATCGGAGGCGTATCTGCACATTCCGATACGGCAAGACCATCAAAAATTCCTCCGCTTTGCAGTGCCTATGGGGCATTTTCAGTTTCAGGCCCTTCCTTTTGGCCTGGCGACCGCTCCACGCACCTTCACCAAGGTGATGATGGTGGCGGCGGCGGCCTTACGGAAGGAAGGGGTGTTAGTGCACCCGTATCTGGACAATTGGTTGATCCGGGCAAAGTCTCGGGAAGAGAGTGTCGGCTACGTCCAAAGTGGTAGCTGTGCTGCAGAGTCTCGGTTGGGTGGTCAACATGTCTAAGAGCAAGTTGGACCCATCTCAAAATCTGGAGTATCTGGGAGCGCGTTTTGACACAAAGGACGGTCGAGTATTTCTACCCAGACAGCGGGCGCTCGGGCTCCGGCACTTGATTTGACAGTTTCTCAGCAAGCGGTGTCCCACTGCCTGGGACTACCTACGTGTATTGGGAACCATGGCGGCAACGCTGGAATTTGTGCCGTGTGTGCGGGCTCATATGAGGCCTTTGCAGAGAGCGCTGTTAAGGAGGTGGTCGCATCAAAGAGATTCCCTGTCCCAGCGGTCGGCGTGTCCGCCAAAGACTTGCCAAGCTCTCCAATGGTGGTTGACTCCAGGCAGCCTGGAGAAAGGAATGTCATTAGAGATACTGGCGTGGATATCCCTGACAACGGATGCCAGTCTTCAGGGCTGGGGAGCCCATTGTCAGGGTCGCCTGGCGCAGGGACAGTGGTCCGCCCTGGAACAGACTTTGTCGATCAACAGATTGGAGTTGAGAGCGGTAGCATTGTCTCTGCAAGAGTTTCACCCGTATCTTCGTGAGACGGCCATGCAAGTGTTCTCTGACAATGCGACTGCGGTGGCTTACATAAACTGACAGGGAGCACCAGCAGTGTGGCGCTAGAAGCCGAGGCAGAAAGTTTGTTTGAATGGGCAGAGAGGAATCTAGTGGCTTTGTTGGCAGCACATGTCGCGGGGGTGGACAATGTAGAGGCTGACTTCTTGAGTCGGGTGAAGGTGGACCAAGGAGAGTGGGTTCTGTATCCAGAGGTGTTCGAAATGTTGGTTCGGCGCTGGGGGGAGCCGGTGATGGATCTCATGGCGACCTTTCAGTCGGCAAAAGCTGGGCGCTTCTTCAGCAGACGCAGGGAGAGAATGGCAGAAGGTCTGGACACTCTTGTTCAGGCTTGGCCAGAAGGGCAACTCCTGTATGTGTTCCCTCTGTGGGTGTTAATCGGTCGGGTGTTGCAGCGGATAGAGCATCACAAAGGGCGAGTGATCCTAATTGCTCCGGATTGGCCAAGAAGGCCGTGGTACGCAGACTTGGTACGACTTTTGGTGGGGGAGCCCTGGAGGCTTCCTCTTCGCAAGGACCTTCTAATGCAGGGACCTCTTTGCATGCTGCAAGTGGATCGATTCTCGCTTACGGCCTGGCTATTGAGCGGGCTAGATTGACGGTGAGGGGTTATTCAAGGGCGGTGATTTCTACCTTGCTGAAAGCGAGACGGAGGTCTACGTCGATGGCTTATGTCAGAGTGTGGCGTATTTTTGAAGCCTGATGTGCGGATAAGGAGGTCGTGCCCTTGAAGGCTTCAGTGCCGCAGGTGTTAGCGTTTTTACAGGATGGGTTTTCAAAACAGCTTAGCGTCGTCGTCGAGAGTCCAGTTGGCAGCGTTGTCCTGTTATAGGGGTAAGGTGCAGGGCAGCTCTCTGGGAAGTCATACGGATGTAAAGCGTGTTTTGAGAGCGGTGACTCTACTGCGGCCGCAGCGTAAATGTTTCGTTCCAGCCTGGGATCTTCCGTTAGTATAAGAGGTGTTGAGTAAAGCGCCTTTTGAGCCGTTAGCGGAGACCTCGTTAAAGGATCTGACTCTTAAAGTGGTGGTCTTAGTGGCGATTGCTTCAGTGAGAAGAGTTTCAGAGTTGCAAGCCTTGTCTTGTAGGAAGCCTTTTCTCTCTCTTTCGGATTTGAAAGTAGTTTTACGGACGGTGCCGTCCTTCTTGCTGAAGGTAGTATCGGCTTTTCATGTGAATCAAGTGGTATCCTTGCCGGTATTTGCGACGAACAGTAAGGGGCAAGTCTTGGAATGGCTCCATTGTTTAGATATTAGGCGAGCATTAAAGAAGTATGTAGCTAGAATGGCTAGTTTCCGTAAGGCTGATAGACTGTTTGCGGGCACAAGGCAAGGAGAGGCAGCCTCTAAAGGGTCGATTGCCCGATGGTTGAGAGAGGCGATAGCGTCAGTGTATATTTTACGTGGTCGAGTAGTTCTGGAGGGACTAACAGCTCATTCCACTAGAGCACAGGCGGCGTCTTGGGTGGAGTGTGGTTTGGTGCCGCCGGCCGAAATCTGTAAAGCAGCGACATGGTCGTCATTGCATTCTTTTGTGAAGCATTACCGTCTTGATGTGCAAGCAGAAAGGGATTCCTGTTTTGGATCGGCTGTGCTTCAGGCTGGCTTAGCAGGTCCCTCTCGTTAGGTATTTCACTGCTCTGTTACATCCCCACAGATTCCGGGACTAGACTGGAGGGACGATCAGGAAGGTTAAATTAGACTTACCTGCTAATTGTATTTCCTGGAGGAACTCCAGTCTAGTCCCGGGTCCCGCCCTATTTTGCTGATGGTTGGTGGCCTGAAGCACGACTTCCTTTACAGGTAAGCAATTTCTTTGGTATGTTCGGTTTTGGGTCATGGTAGGGCAGGGGTGTTCTGGGGGGTCTGCGGTACCTGATGTCTTTGTTTTTTGCTCATAGAGGAAATGGGGACCTCAAGGCATAGGCAGTATATAAAGCTAGTGTAAATAGTTGGACCTGGGGTCCTGTAAAGTTACTTGAGTATTTACCTTTCTTTCTGCAATTTACTACTTACTTGTTGCTCTGGTGAGTCTGCTTTGTCAATAGGTTAACTGGTGTGAGGAGGCGGTTCCAGTGCTTATATACCAGTGACATCACAAGTGTGAAGTTTCTCAGTCTCCAAAGCTGCTGGAGGAGGTTGACAACCCCACAGATTCCGGGACTAGACTGGAGTTCCTCCAGGAACTACAATTAGCAGGTAAGTCTAATTTAACCTTAGCTTCCTTGATTACTTTTGAGCATTACTTGATTACTTGTTGTCTTGGGCAAGCCACTTAACCCTCCGTAGCCCATGTTCCCTGTAAAATAGTTATCTCCAAGTTAAAATGCCCTGTTCAATGTAATTTCAGTTTGTTCAATGTAAAACGCACTGATGCAGAATAGCGCGGTATATAAGAGAATTAAATAAATAAATAAAATAAAATAAAATAAAATAAATTTCATCACCCATTTGTTCATTCTGGCCAGGCGGTGGATAGGACACCCCCACTGCCATTGCCTTCCCCTTTTTACATGGAATTTCAATCCATAGAGATTCTACAGCAAACTTTGTTTCCTGCAAAACTTTAATCCTTTCTGACTCAATGCTCTCTCTAACATAGAGCGCAACCCCTCTACCAATTTGATCAGCTCTATCATTACAATATAGTTTGTACCCAGGTATCAGTGTCCCACTGGTTGTCCTCCTTCCACCCTGTCTCTGATATTCCAATCATATCTAACCTCTCATTTAGTGCTATATATTCTAACTCTCCCATCTTATTTTTTAGACTTCTAGCATTTGCATACAAGCTTTTTAGAGACTATTTTATTCATATTAATTTGGCTGTTGGTAGACATGGGTAATTTGGGATCTTTAAGCTCTGTCTGCTCCATACTCGAGGGCATTTGGGCTACTTTACTCTTTTTTTGGAACCTCTCTGCTTTTGGTAGTATCCTTCAAGGATACATTCTTCTGAACCATCCGCTCTTGGGCGACTGTCGGCGTTCCCCTATCTCCTTTTTAAAGGTTAATGCCAGCAGCCTGGTTCCATCCCGGTTAAGGTGAAGCCCATCCCTTCGGAAGAGCCCCTTCTTTCCCCAGAATGTACCCCAGTTCCTAACAAATCCGAAACCCTCATCTCTGCACCATTGTCTCATCCACGCATTGAGACTCTGGAGCTCTGCCTGCCTTTTGGGTCCTGCGCGTGGAACGGGAAGCATCTCGGGGAATGCTACCCTGGAAGTTCTGGATTTCAACTTCCTACCTAAAAACCTAAATTTAGCCTCCCGAACCTTGCTACCACATTTTCCTCTGTCATTGGTACCGACAGGATTATTCAAAATACAAAAAAACGGGAGCACATCACCCCAATCCTAAGAGACCTTCACCTCCTTCCACTGCAAGCAAGAATTAAGTACAAAGCCATCTTACTCATCCACAAAACTATCCACCAAGCACGGAACACCTCACTACACTCCTTACTGCCTCGACCATCCCACAACAGATCAACCAGACATTCCTCCAATAACTCTATCGTTGTCCCCCACAAAAGAACCAAATCTACACAACGGACCTGCAACAGAGCATTCGAACTTTATGCTCCATCCCTCTGGAACTCTCTACCAAACCACATCAAGAACAACAACGACATCACATCATTTAAGAAACAGCTAAAGACAATCCTATTCCGTGAACATCTTTCAACGGAAACACCACCATGACCTCACACTTAGATTTTAGCAGAAGTAAATCATGCCCATGTCCACCCATAATCATTAATTGTTGACCCTGGTGATGGCCCCATCCTAAAAGAAATTACCCCTCCCTACGTTACATGTTACACCGCTTTGACCCGGTGAAAAGCGGGATATAAATGCAGTTAAATAAATAAATAAATCGCGCTGCTGGACTGCTGTCTGCATCTTAGTTTTAAGCTTGTGTTTAGATCTTTAAGTTCTTTACTTACTAAGGGTTGCTATGGATATTTATACTAATAAAACTGTACCTAATACGTTTGTTTAAGCTTCAGGTGAACAAGTTATATTAATCTCAGGTCCTTAGTGTATTACTGATTTGGGTAACGAGCTTCACCTGAGAGCACCTCCTGTCTTTTAAGATGACTGATTTAACAAAAAATAGTGGGTTCACAGATTAATTAGCTTTAATACAAAGAATTCTTTTCAGAAAATTCCCAGAAGTATATGCTCACAATTGCAGATCTCTCTCCAGAAGTAACAGTCCCCTTTTCTAGTCCTTCAAAACTCAGTTTGTGTTTCCCGTACACCATGTGGTAGAACGAATGATCCAGGACAAGTGGGATCAACCTGAGGCTGGTCTGCGGGGAGTCAGAACTATGAATAGGCTCTGTTCCTTGGCTGATAAGGACAAGGAACGGTTTCTCTCCCCCTGCATTGATGCTGCGGTGTCAGCAGTTACAAAAAAGACCACTATTCCGGTGGAAGGTAGCGCAGCGTTAAAAGATGCAGAAGATAGGAAAGTAGATGGTTTGTTAAAGGAGTCATTTGAGGCGGTTTCATTGTCGCTGCAGGCCTTCATTTGTAGGGCTTGGGTCACCCGGGCTTGTCTGAGATGGTCCCAGAGTTTGCGACAGGGGGCTCCGTTAGAACAGGAGAGGATTAGAGAGCTGGATCGTTTGGAGTCCGGAGCTGCTTATTGGGCAGATGTGCATTATGACCTAATTAGAGCGCTAGCTAACAGTATGGCTTCATTGGTGGCCGCACGCTTATCTATATGGTTGCGGAATTGGGCAGCCGACGGCTCCTCCAAGTCGTGTCTCAGTAAGCTTCCATTTAAAGGGAAATTGTTGTTTGGTGAAGATCTCGACAAGTTGGTTAAGGACTTGGGAGAATCCAAAGGCGGGAGACTTCTGGAAGATAAGCCTAGGCAAGGGAAGGCTCCACAA
The DNA here is from genome assembly GCA_033557465.1 of Ichthyophis bannanicus. Lineage (NCBI taxonomy): Eukaryota > Metazoa > Chordata > Amphibia > Gymnophiona > Ichthyophiidae > Ichthyophis > Ichthyophis bannanicus. The sequence goes on along the minus strand of CM066031.1, from coordinate 600,421,895 downwards.
GGTTTTCGGGGTCAGTTTAGAGATTTCAGGAGGTTCCGTACTTCTTGTTTGGGGAGTTTCCAGAGGGGTAGATTTGCTCCCCGAGCTCAGGGCTTTCATGGCGCAAGTAGAGGTTTCGCAGCAACGGCTGCAGCGACTTCTCGTAAGCCCCAATGAAAGTTGGCGGGTCCTGGTAGGAAGTCCTCCGATAGGAGGGAGGTTTCGGGAGTTCCTTTCTGCCTGGATCCAAATAACATCCGACCAGTGGGTCTTAGAGTTAATTCGAGACGGGTATGCACTAGAGTTGTGAACACCGGTTCGAGATTCCTTTGTGATGTCTCCCTGCAGGGGTCAGAAGAAGGTCTTAAAGATCCACAGCACTCTAGATCGTCTGCTTCAATTGGGAGCAATTGTGCCGGTACCGGAAAAAGAATGCGGTACAGGTCGATTACTCAATTTATTTCATAGTGCCAAAAAAGGACGGATCACTGAGGCCTATTTTGGACCTAAAAGATGTGAATCGCTGTCTCCGAGTGTTGCATTTCAGGATGGAAACCTTGAGATCCATAATTGTAGCGGTACGCAAGGGAGAGTTCTTGACTTCCCTGCATCTTACCGAGGCGTACCTGCACATCCCCATCAGGGTGTATCATCAGAAGTTTCTGTGCTTTCCCCTTCCGTGGGGACATTATCAATTTCAGGCGTTGCCATTTGGTTTGGCGCCGGCGCCGTGGACGTTCACCAAAATCATGGTGGTCGTGGTGGCGGCGTTGCGAAAAGATGGAGTGTTGTTTCATCCGTATCTCGATGACTGACTGGTTAATTCGAGCGAAGTCAAGAGCCAAGAGTGTGCGAGTTACCAAAAATGTAGTGGTGTTCCTTACAGAATCTTGGCTGGGTGGTCAACACAGCCAAAAGTCACCTAGAACCGTCTCAGGATCTTGTGTACCTAGGGGTACGTTTGAACACTCGGGAGGGTTTAGTGTTTCTGCCGGATCGGCGAGTTCAAGCTCTGCGGCAGCAGGTTCGTCGGTTCAGGTCTTCGCCGGCTCCCTCGGCGTGGACTTACCTATGTGTGCTAGGAATGATGGCGGCATCCTTGGAAGCGGTGCCATGGGCCAGGTTCCATATGAGACCCTTGCAATGGGCTCTGCTTCGGTGGTCGCATCAATTTGACTCGTTGAGCAAACGTCTTCTGTGTTCGTCTCGGGTCAGGCGGTCTCTGGGGTGGTGTTTCCGCCCTGAGGTTCTAACGAAAGGGATGCCGCTGGAGCAGCCGGAGTGGCTTCCTCTGTTGACAGATGTGAGTCTCGTGGGATGGGGAGTTCATTGCAGAAAGCTCTTTGCACAAGGCGTTTGGTTGGTCTCCGAAAGCTCTTGGTCAATCAACCGACTGGAGCTGAGAGTGGTTTACCTGGCTGTCCTATCGTTCGAAAACCACAATCACAGGTCAGGTGGTGTGAGTGTTATCGGACAATTCCGCGACAGTGGCGTACATAAATCGTCAGGGCGGTACATGGAGTATGGCCATGGAAGATGCTGTTTACCTGGGTGGAAAGTCGGTTACCAGCAATCTCGGCGGCGCACATTGCCGGGAAGGACAATGACAGCGGATTTCCTAAGCAGAGTCCAGGTGGATGCGGGAGAATGGGAGTTGCATCTGGACATCTTTGCACTTCTAGTTCACAGATGGGGTCAGCCGATCATGGATGTCATGGCGACCTTTCATTCGGCGAAGGCGACTCGGTTCTACAGCAGGTGGCAAGAAAGAATGTCGGAAGGGATCGACGCTCTAATGCAACGGTGGCTGTTGGCGGTGTTTCCGCCGTGGGCCCTAATAGGTAGGGTGGTACAGTGGATAGAAGCTCATCATGGGAAAGTGCTGCTGGTGGCTCCAGATTGGCCAAGAAGACCGTGGTACGCCGATCTAATTCAGTTGCTCGGCGGAGAGCCATGGAGGTTGCCGGAATCGGAGCATCTGCTTATTCAAGGGCCATTGTGAATACCCCAAGTGACTCAATTCTCGCTTACGGTTTGGCCATTGAAAGGGCTAGGTTAAGGAAAAGAGGGAACTCTAGAGCGGTGATCACAATGTTGCTTCGAGCAAGGAAGCCTTCGACGTCACTAGCTAATGTTCGTATTTGGCGTATATTTGAAGATTGGTGCTCGTGACATCAGGTGCGGGTGGCTGCAGTATCGGTGCCCATCGTGTTTGAGTTTTTTGCAAGATGGATTTGATAGAGGTTTAGCAGCCAGCTCTTTGAGAGTACAATTAGCAGCTCTGGCTTGTTATAGGGGTAAAGTACAGGGCATATCTGTGGGAGAGCACGCAGATGTCTTACGCTTTCTTAAAGCAGTGACTCGGTTACGACAGTCCCGTAAGAGGAGTCGTTCCGTCTTGGGATCTTAATTTAGTGTTGAAAGCCTTAGTTAAGGCCCCCTTTTGAGCCTCTTCATCAAGCCTCGGTAAGAGATCTCACTTTAAAGACCGTGTTTTTAGTGGCCATTTGTTCGGCAAGGCGAATTTCGGAATTGCAGGCGTTGTCCTGTCGAGCCTTTTCTGTCTTTTTTCCAGGGAAAAGGTGGTTTTACGGCCTGTGCCGTCCTTTCTTCCAAAGATGGTTTCTCCGTTCTATTTGAATCAAACGGTCTCGCTTCCGGTTCTCGGGGCTTTGGAGGGAAGTGCTTCGGACCGTAGTTTGAGCAAGTTGGATATAAAGCGAGTTATGTCGGTATTTGAAAGTGTTGGAAGACTTCCACAAATCAGACCGTCTATTCGTGGTGTTCGGAGGTTCCCGTAAAGGGAAGGTGGCGGCAAAGGCTTCCATTTCTAGATGGATTAGAGAGGCGATTGCATCTGCTTATATAGTATAGGGTCGTTCAGTGCCTATGGGGTTGTGGGCTCATTCGACCAGAGCACAAGTGACATCCTGGGCGGAGTACTGTCTGGTGCCACCAGGGGAAATCTGTAGAGCAGCCACATGGTCGTCCCTTCATACGTTCAGTAAGCATTACTGTCTTGATGTCCTGACGGCGGAGGATGCCTGTTTCGGATCAGCAGTGTTGCGGGCGGAGGCAAAGGTCCCTCCCCATGATGGTTGGCTCTGTTACATCCCACAGGTGGAGGACTAAACTGGAGGAACGATAAGGAAATGGTAATTACACTTACCTGGTAATTGTAGTTCCTTGAGTGACGACGACAGTTTAGTCCTCATTCCCACCCGGAGTGTTTTTTTATCGGCAATGGAAGCTCGGTTGGAGTAAATGCAACTTATAGGTAGGTCTGTTTAAAATCGACTTTATATCCTGTCGAGATCCTTTCTGTTTCTTCCATCTATTGCTGTTTAAGGTGGATAGAAGCGGTACAAGAAAATGTTCTTCCTTTCTGAAGGGAATGTTGGTTTGGTTTGTGGTTTTAGAAAGTTGATATTTATGTCTTAGCTACTTATCTGCTGCTCCTTTGAGTATGCTTTGTCAATAGTTCACTGGGGCTGACGGGAGTGACCAGTAGACTACATCCAGTGATGTCACGATTTTGACATGCCCAGTCTCCAAGCTGCAGGAGGAGGTGCACAACCCACAGGTGGAGGACTAAACTGTCGTCACTCGAACTACAATTTCCAGGTAAGTGTAATTACCATTTTACATCTGTATATGATTTTATGTAATTATATTATTATATGTACACATTTTTAACCATTAATATGGCTGTTTTTAATTGTCTATTTTATATTACATTGTTTTTATCATTTTTTAATTGTTTGGGTTTTTTTTGTTTTTTATGATTACAGTTAATCCTTTTGTGTTATGTTGTAGTGATCATAGTCCCCTGATGAAGGCCTCAGTGGCCGAAACACATGTTGGGCTGACCAATCAATAAAGTTTTGTCCTCCAAGGGTTTCTTCTTTGCCTGCTTCTTCTGTGTGCTGTTAAATATATCTAAGACAGAAGTATTGTGTTTTTCGAATGGGAGGGGGCTGATGTTTTCCTAGTATGAGGGTGGGTGGGAGAAGTGCGGGATGCTTGTTGGGATTTGGGAGTGATGCTGGATTCCAACCTGAATATGTTCACTTATATCTCCCATGTTTTCGGAAGGTGTTTGTGCTGTTACAACAACTTCAACAGCTTTGGCCTTATCTTTCTGTGACTTGTTTTCAGGAGATTAACATGAGCCTTACTTATGCCTCAGTTGGCTTATTGTAATGGTCTGTTTTTGGGTTTCCCTCAGAAGGACTTATTGTAGATTCAACTGATGCAGATAAGGTGGCAAGATTAAGGGCCTATGTAGACATAACCATGCCACCCGTATTTTAGAGGAGCTGAAGTGGTTACCAGTGAAATGTAGAAGTTCTGTTTTGATTTGTAAAATATTGAATGCTATGGCTCTGGCTTACCTTTCTGAGAAGGTCTCCCTGTATGTTACTAATCGTAGTCTGCAGTCTCAGCAAGAGAGGTTGTTTTGTAGAAACATAGGCCATGTGGTCTCTTTCTGCAGACATGTTTCTATCTAGCTTGCCATTCCATCATCTACAATATTGCCATTTTTTCCGTTGGAGATCCTCTGTTTGTCCCATCCTCTCTTTTAATTTAGGTACTGTCTTTGTCTCTATCACCTCCACTGGGAGACTATTCCACGCATCTACCACTCTTTACGTAAAGAAATATTTTTGCATATTACTCCCTAATCTATCCCCCTTCACCCTCATCTCATGTCCCCTCGTAGCAGAGCTTGCTTTCAATTGGAAGAGACTCTCCTGTGAATTTATACCATGGAGTTATTTAAACATCTCTATGATATTTCCCCATCCCAACTTTCCTCTAAAGTATACATATTAAGCTCTTTAGGTCTGTACTCATATTCTTCATAACAAAGACCACTAACCATTTTAGTGGCCACCCTCTGCACCGACTCTGTGAGGCCCTGTTACTCACAAAAGACCGATTACTAATTATCACTAATTTCCTGTATAGTCCAGATCCAAAAGTCAGTACAGGTGCAATCAGAATCTCTGTTTATTAGATAACTGATGGACAATACAGGCAGCAGAGAGGAGAGCTTCTGTCAGTCATCAGACACCTCCAGAATTCCCCCTCCCCCGAGTACAATAATCATGTTACATATATACATTTTTTGCTTCCTTGTATGCATACAGTTTCCAAATCCATTCCTCTTTGGGTCCTCTCCCCTCCTCCCTCCTTCTGTTTCCTGTCATTGACCTTTCTGTCCCCTCTATGTTCCTGTTTCAACATTCCCCAGGCCTCTCTGTCTTGCTTATACTCACCAACTGTCAAAACCATCTACTGTCTTCAGGACTAACGGCTCAGCTTATACTTTTTTGCATGGTTTCCTGTGTACGTGCCTTCTGCACAGAGCCTCTGCATGGACTCTTTAGTCCAGGCATACACTCTGCTGAGGCTTATGATATCCTTATGCTGGCCTGGGTTTTTTTTCTTTGTCCACAATATAGTAGTTTGGTTGACATATTTTATTAGAGCAGAATAAAGGCCATTGAGTGATTATGAACCAGGAACATATCCCTAAACCTTATAATCCCTACAACTCCAACCTGCTTATATCCTTTTGAAGGTGCAGTCTCCAGAATTGCACACAGTACTCCAAATGAGGTTGCACCAGAAACTGACATAGAGGCATTATCAACTCCTTTTTTTGGATGGGCATTCCTCTCCCTATACACCCAAGCATCATTCTGGCTCTCACAGTCACTTTTTCTACCTGTTTAGCTACTTTAAGATCGTTAGGCACAATTACGCCCAGGTTGTGCTCTTCTTTTGTGGACAGAAGTACCTCGGCCCCTACGCTGTACTGCTCCTTTGGCTTTTTGCAGCCCAAATGCATGACCCTGCATTTTTAGCATTAAATTTCAGCTGCCAAATTCTAGACCATTCTTTAAGCTTAGCTAGATCATTCCTCCATGTTATCTACTCCTTCCTGTGTATCTACTCTATTGCAGATTTTGGTATCAGACAAGCAAACCTTACCTGACAATCTTGCAATATCACTAACAAAGATGTTAAAAAGAATCGGACCAAGGACAGATCCTTGCGACGCATCACTGGTAACCACCTCCTTCTCAGAGTGAGCTCCATTTACCTGTACCCTTTGTCGCCTACCACACAACCAATTTCTAACCCAATCAATAACTTTAAGGTCCATCCCTAGGGTGCCCAATGTGTTTATATGTTGCCTGTGCGGAACAGTGTCAAAGGCTTTACTGAAATCTAAGTACATCACATCTAGGGCTTTCCCTCGCTCCAACTCCCTGGTCACCAAGTCAAATAAATCAATCAGATTTGTCAGACAAGACCTGCCACTGGTGAATCCATGCTGCCTTGGATCTGCAAGCCATTGGACTTCAGAAACCTCACTATTCTCTCTCTTTTAGTAAACTTTCCAATAATTTACTAACCACAAAGGTTAGACTAACTGGTCTGTAGTTCTCAATGTCATCCTTACTTCCGCTTTTGTGAAAAGGGACCACAAATGCCTTTCTCCAGTCCTCTGGCATCACTCCTGACTCCAAAGAAGCATTGCAAAGGTCAGACAGTGGAGTCGCTAGAACGTTCCCAAGTTCCCTCAGTATTCTTGGATGTATCCCATCTGGACCCATCGCTTTTGTCTACTTTTAGTTTAGCTAGTGCCTTACAAACAGAGTTATGAAATCTTTTGAGATCCCTGTCACTTCTGTTCCTATTTGTGGGTGTTTTCCGAGGTCCTGCTCTTAGCCCTTCATCTGTATACACAGAACAGAAAAATTTGTTAAACAATTCCGCTTTAAGAACATAAGAGATGCCATACTGAGTCGGACCAAGGTCCATCAAGCCCAATATCCTGTTTCCAACAGTGGCCAATCCTAGGTCATAAATACCTAGCAGTTTCCCCAAAAGACACAGGTTCCACAGTGCTTGTATTGGGTCAAGCAGTGATATCCCGGGACCCTTTTTAATAATGATTTATGGATCTTTCTTCCAGGAACTTGTCCAAACCTTTTTTTAAACCTAGCTACACTAACAGCTTTTACTACATCCTCCAGTAACAAATTCCAGAGTTTGATTACACGTTGGGTGAAAAAAAATATTTTCTCTTATTTTGTCTTAAATAGTTTACCCTGTAGCTTTATTGCATGTCCCCTAGTCTTTCTATATTCTGATGACGTAAATATTCGATCTACGTTTACTTGTTCCATTCATTAATTTATAGACCTCTATCATATCTCCCCCTCAGCTGTCTCTTTTCCAGATTGAAGAGCCCTAACCTTTTTAGCCTCTCTTCATAGGGGTATCCTTCCATCCCCTTTACCATTTTGGTGGCTCTTCTCTGTACCTTTTCTAATAACGCTATATCCTTTTTAAGAAATGGCAACCAGAAGTGCACACAATAATCAAGGTGCGGTCTCACCATGGAACGATATAGAGGCATTATAATATCTTTTATTTTCCATTCCTTTCCTTATGATACCTAGCATTCCATTTGCTCTCTTGGCTGCCGCTGCACACTGGGCGGAGGGTTTTAACATGTTATCCATGATGACTCCTAAATCTTTTTCCTGAGTGGTGATTCCTAATGTGGAACCTTGCATCGTGTAGCCATAGTTTGGGCTTTTCTTTCCTAGGTGCATAACTTTGCACCTGTCCACATTAAATTTCATCTGCCATTTGGATGCCCAGTCTTCCAATTTAATAAGATCCTCTTGCAATTTTCCACAATCCTCATGGGTTTTAACAACTTTAAATAGTTTTGTGTCATCTGCAAATTTGATAACCTCATTCATTATTCCCTTTTCCAGATCATTTATGAATATGTCAAAAAGCAGTTGGTCCAGCACAGATCTATGGGGTACTCCAGTATTTACCTTTCTCCATTGGGGAAAATTGACCATTTAAACCTACCCCCTGCTTTCTATCTTTTAACCAGTTCCTGATCTACAATAGTACACTGCCTCCTTTCCCATAACTCTTTAGTTTTGCCAAACGTCTCTGATAAGGGACCTTGTCAAAGGCTTTCTAAAAGTCCAGATACATTATATCAACCAACTCGCCTTTATCTACCTGTTTATTCACACCTTCAAAAAAAACCACATTAGTAAGACAAGATCTTCCTTGTCTGAAGCCATGTTGGCTGTCTCCCATTAGGCCATGACTATCTACACGCTGAGTAATTTTATTCTTTATGATGGTTTGGCAGCAGCAGAATGGGATAGTGTTTATGGCGGAGGATCACATTTTTGTGACAACGGCAACAACACCAAACTCAAACTGCGCAGAAGAAAGGCCCGGCAATCTACATCTGTATCTTGCCATGAAAACCCAATGGATAGTTACAACAAAACAAATTGTGCTATGGTGCTGGAAGATGAGACCCCCAGGTCGGAAGGCACTCAACTAGCTACTGGGGAAGAGCTGAAGACTTTTCAGAGTAAAGCCAGCATTTATGATGTGGTTGGATCAAAGCCCTCGGGAAGTCTGACTGCTGATGTAGCTGCGCATGAAATGAGTCAGAAGCTGTAAAGATGTCTTACACATTGGAACATGGAACGTACGAAGCATGAACCAAGGGAAGTTGGAGGTGGTCAAGAATGAAATGGAACGTGTACAACTTGATCTGTTGGGTGTCAGCGAACTGAAATGGACTGGCATCGGGCACTTTGCATCAGATGATCACATGGTCTACTATGCCGGAAATGAAAGCCAAAGAAGAAATGGTGTTGCATTTATAATAAAGAAGAAGCTTGCAAGAACTGTAATGAAATACAATGCAGTCAGCGAACGCTTAATCTCTATTCGTCTACGAGGATTGCCTATCAACACAACTATAATTCAAATATATGCCCCAACAGCTGCAGAAGAGAATGAAATTGAAGAGTTCTATGAACAAGTACAAGCTGAAATTGACAGAACATGCAAACAGGATATCCTGATAGTCATGGGTGACTGGAATGCAAAAGTTGGCAACAAAGAAGAAGGCAAAGTAGTTGGAAAATATGGACTTGGCAACAGAAATGAAGCTGGAGAAAGACTGATAGAATTCTGCAAGACCAATGATCTATTCATCTCAAACACCTTCTTCCAGCAACACAAGCGGCGACTGTACACATGCACTTCACCCAATGGATTGTATAAAAATCAAATTGACTACATCTGTGGAAGTCAACGATGGAAAAGCTCTATAACATCAACAAAGACAAAACCTGGAGCTGACTGTGGTACAGATCATCAACTACTAGTATGCAAACTCAAGCTAAAGTTGAAAAAGAGCAAACTACTCATGAATGCAGCAAAATATGACCTTGAGGATATACCACTGGAATTTAAAGACTGCCTGCAAAATCGATTTGCTGCTTTAGATACAAATGACAGAGCTCCGGAAGAGTTATGGAATGACATCAAGAAGGTTGTGTTGGAAGAAAGCGAGAAGTCTCTACAAAAGGTGAAAAAGCAAAAATGGCCGAAATGGATGACGGAAGAAACTCTGAAAATTGCCCAGAAACGTAGAGAAGCTAAAGCCAGAGGAGAAAGACAATCACAGAACTCAACAGAGATTTCCAACGTGCAGCAAGACAGGACAAGGAAAAGTACTACGACGACGCATGCAAGGAAATAGAAGCAGAAACTATTAGAGGACGAACAAGATCGGCTTTCCTAAAGCTACGAGAGTTAAAGAAAAAGTTCCAGCCTCGAATTGGAATGTTACAAGATGCTCAAGGTTCTATGTTGAATGATGCTGAGAAGATCAAGAAAAGGTGGAAGGAATATACAGCGTTTTTATATGATAAAGATCAAGTGGACCAACAGCCGTTTCAACCTGTACCTTATGATCGGGAACCATTGGTGATGAAAGAAGAAGTTGAAGCAGCATTGAAAGCCTTATCAAAGAACAAAGCACCAGTCATTGATGGCATTCCTATAGAAGTATTGCAGCAATCTGATGCAGCTGTTACCATACTTACAAGGCTCTGCCAAGAAATATGGAAGACAACATCATGGCCAACTGACTGGAAAAGATCTGTGTTTATACCAATACTAAAGAAAGGTGATCCAACTGACTGGAAATTATCGAACAATCGCTCTGATCCCACATGCCAGCAAGATTCTACTGAAGATTATTCAAAAGAGACTACAACCATACCTGGAACAAGAACTACCTGAAGTGCAAGCAGGGTTCAGGAAAGGGCAAGGAACGAGAGACATCATTGCGGATGTGAGATGGATCCTTGAAAAGACTAAAGAATACCAAAAGGATATCTATTTGTGCTTTATCGACTATAGCAAGGCTTTTGACTGTGTAAACCATGAGAAACTCTGGGCCACATTAAGAAGCATGGGTATACCAGAACAGCTGATCGTTCTCTTGCGCAATCTGTACATTGATCAAGAAGCAACAGTTCGAACGGAACAAGGAGAAACAGAATGGTTTAAAATAAGCAAAGGTGTAAGACAAGGCTGCATACTTTCCCCCTACCTGTTTAATTTATATGCAGAACAAATCATCAGAGAAGCAGGATTGTATGAAGACAAGAGTTGTGAAGATTGGTGGAAGACTCATCAACGACCTTCGCTATGCTGATACTACATTACTGGATGAAAGTGAAGATGATCTGAAACATTTGCTTCTCACAATCAAAGAACATAGTCTCAAAATGGGCCTGCACCTTAATGTAAAGAAGACAAAGATCATGACAACTGGCATAATCAACAGGTTCATCGTTGAAGGAGAAGAAATTGAAATTGTGAACAACTTTAACCTACTTGGATCAACTATCAATAAAGAAGCAACAAGCAGTCAAGAAATCAAACGACGCATTGCTCTTGGCAGAATGGCTATGAAAGACCTAGATAAGATTCTCAAGAGCAGAGATGTCTCTCTCCATACAAAGATTCGACTTGTTCAAGCCATGGTATTTTCAATAACATCATATGGATGTGAAAGCTGGACAGTGAAAAAGACAGACAGGAAGAAAATTGATGCCTTTGAATTATGGTGCTGGCGGCGAATACTGTGTATACGATGGACTGCCCGAAGAACAAACCAGTCTGTACTAGAGGAGATCAAACCTAAGCTTTCTTTAGAAGCTCAGATGAGAAGACTTCGACTTTCATACTTTGGACACATCATGCGACGAGAGAGATCATTAGAGAAAAACATCATGCTTGGCAAGATAGAAGGTCAACGCAAAAGAGGAAGACCAGCAATGAGATGGATCAATACAATAACAGCAGCTACGGGTACCAGTCTGTCAACAATGAGCCGCCTGACTGAAGACCGAACACAATTTAGGATAGCTATCCAGAGGGTCGCCATGAGTCGACTCCGACTCGACGGCACTTAACAACAACAACAATATAACAACAACATGATGGTTTCTACCATTTTTCCCGGTACTGACGTCGGGCTTGCTGGTCTGTAGTTTCCCTGATCACCCCTGGAACCCTTTTTAAAAATTGGTGTTACATTGGCCATCCTCCAATTTTCAGGTATTAGATGATTTTAATGATAGTTCACAGATTACAGGTCTGCCAGCTCATATTTCAGTTCTTTCAACACCCTCGGATGTATACCATCCAGTCCAGGTGATTTGCTGTTCTTCAGTTTATTAAATAGTTGTATTACATCTTCCCGGTGTATCAATATTTCTTTTTAAATTCTTCCACTGTATCACCTTTAAATACTACTTCAGTCATGGGTAACATCCTCTACATCTTACTCAGTAAAGACCAAAGCAAAAAATTAATTTGGTCTCTTTACTATGGCCTGGTCCCCTCTTAGTTCCCCTTTTACCTCTCTATCATGTAATGGTCCAACTGACACTCTCACAGGTTTTTTTTACTATGAATGTACTTGAAAAAGTCTTTATTACACATTTTTGCTTCCACAGCAAGCTTCTCAAATATTGTCTTTGCCTGCCTTATCAATGCCTTGCATTTAACTTGCCAGTACTTGTGCTGTTTCCAATTTTCGTCATTTGGCTCTTTTTTTTTTTCCATTTCCTGAAAGATGATATTTTGGCAACAGCCTCTCTGACCTCACCTTTAAACCATGCTGGCAGTTTTTTGGACTAACTTCCACTTTTCTTAAAGCATGGAATACAGCTGGTTTGGGCTTCCAAGATAGTATTTTTAAACAATATCCAAGCTTGATGTAAGTCTTTGACCTTTGCAACTTCTCTGCTCCTTTTTTTTCTTAACTATTTCTTCCTCATTTTATCATTGTCTCCCTTTCGAAAGTTAAAAGGTAGTACTGTGGGTTTCCTTACCATCCCTCCTCCATTAATTAAATCACACACGATCATGCTATGATCACTATTGCCAAGTGGCTCCAACACCCTTATGTCTTGCACCAGATCTGGTGTTCCACTAAGGACTAGGTTCAAAATGGGTTCCCCTCTAGTTGGTTCATGAACCAGCTACTCCATGAAGCAGTCATTTATTTCATCTAGAAAATTTATCTCCCTAGCATGTCCTGCCTTGACACTGACCCAGTCAATACCGGGGTAATTGAAATCACCCATTATTATTACTGTGCATTAACATTTGTTAGCTTCCCTGATTTCTTTGAACATTTCATCATCCATTTGTTCATTCTGGCCAGGCGGTCGATAGTACACCCCCACTGCCATTGCCTTCCCCTTTTTACATGGAAGTTCAATCCATAGAGATTCTACAGCAAATTTTGTTTCCTCCAAAACTTTAATCCTTTCTGACTCAATGCCCTCTCTAACATAGAGCGCAACCCCTCCACCGATTTGATCAGTTCTATCTTTGCGATATAGTTTGTACCCAGGTATCGCAGTGTCCCACTGGTTGTCCTCCTCCTGCCATGTCTCCGAGATACTGATCATATCTAACCTCTCATTTAGTGCTATATATTCTAACTCTCCCATCTCATTTTTTTTATGCTTCTAGCATTTGCATACAAGCATTTTAGAGACTGTATTTTATTCATATTAATTTGGCTGTTGGTAGACAGGGGTAGTTTGGAATCTAAGCTCTGTCTGCTCCATACTCTAGGGCATTTGGGCTACCTTTGTCTTTATTGGAACCTCTCTGCTGATACTACCAAAAAAATGAAGTTGGGGCATATCCTTCAAGGATACATTGTTCCGAACCGTGCGCTCTTGGGCGACTGTCGGCTCTTCCCTATTTCCTTTTTAAAGGTAAATGCCAGCAGCCTTTTCCATCCAGGTTAAGGTGAAGCCGTCCCTTCAGAAGAGCACCTCCATTTCCCAAGAATGTTCCCCAGTTCCTAACAAATCCAAAACCCTCATCCACGCACCATCGTCTCATCCACGCATTGATACTCCGGAGCTCTGCCTGCTTTTTGGTCCCACGTGTGGAACGGGAAGCATTTCAGAGAATGCTACCCTGGAAGTTCTGGATTTCAACTTCCTACCTAAAATCCTAAATTTAGCCTCCAGAACCTCCCTACCACATTTTCCTATGTCATTGGTACCGACGTGTACCAAGACAGCAGACTCCTCCCCAGCACTATCTAAGACCTTGTCTAGGTGGCACGTGAGTTCCACTACCTTCGCACCAGGCAGGCATGTTACTAGGAGATCCTCATGTCCACCAGCCACTCAGCTATCTGCATGCCTAATGATCGAATTGCCAACTATAATGGCTGTCCTAACCCTTCTGTCTTTGGCACATGGCCCTGGAGAAACGTCCTCGGTGTGGGGGGGTTTTACATCACCTGGAGGACAGAACTTAGCTACAGGATCACTTCCTGCCACACCAGGGTGATGCTCTCCTGTCACGTGACCTCTCTTCTTCATCGCAACAGGGATGCTGCCAGACTGGAGGTGGGACTTCAGGACTATATCCCTGTAGGTCTTGTCTATGTACCTCTCTGTTTTTCTTATGTTCTCCAAGTCTGCTACTCTAGCCTCCAGAGATCGGACTCATTCCCTGAGAGCTAAGAGCTCCTTGCACCTAGTGCACACGTAAGACCCCTCACCAACTGGGAGAAAATCATACATGTGACACTCAATGCAAAAGACTGGAAAGCCCCCATCTCGCTGCTAGACTGCTGTCTGCATTTTAGTTTAGGTTGTGTTTAGATATTTAAGTTCTTTACTAAAGGTTGCCGGGAATACTTGTACTAATAAAACTATACCTACTACGTTTAATGTTCACCTGAAGCTTAATTAATCTCAGGTCCTTAATGTATGCCTGATGAGGATAAGCAGCTGCACCTGAGAGTGAATATGGCACCTCCTTAGGTTTAAGCACCTATAAAGCTACAATTATCCCAGAGGTGGGTGGGTGGGTGTCGGGGAGGGAAAGAAGACTTATTAAAAGCTGGCTGCTGCACAGTACCCTGTCCTGTGCTTCTAAGGTAATCTTTGACCAATTTCCAGGGGGAGTCCCACAGCCCTTGCTTGGATAGAGGGAGTCTTGGGGTCTAAATTTAACCGGAAAGGTCTCTGCTGTGTGGTTTTTTTTTTTGTTTGTTTGTTTTTTTTTAATTTAAACTGAAAGCTCTTTGCTGCTACTATGCCCTGACTGATTAATCTGTAAACCCGGTGTATTTGTTAAATCAGCTTTTAATCTAAAGAATTCCTTTTTCCCCAAGATTTAGAAAAAAATCCCAGAAGTAAATACTTAAAATTGCAGATCTCTGTCCAGAAGTAGCAGTCCCCTTTAGTAGTCCTTCAAGACTATACTTGTAGTCCTTCAAGACTTTATTCTCATCAGTTTCTGCATATTCCTCCCCTTTACCCTTGAATCTGACATTACCACTTTTGCCGTTTCTCCTCTCACTAATATTTTTATTTATTTAACAAACATTTATATACCGCTACTTCCAGCGATCAGCAGCGGGTTTGATTACATATTGAAAACTGTCAAATCAGGACAGTATAATTTGGGGTATATACACGTTGATTCGGAGGGTAAGAACATCACACAGTAATGGGTTCTATTTGTAGAGAGGAGCAATAATTTACATATATACATTTTTACATAAATGAGCAAGGCGTACATAAATGCATTCCTGTCTCCCAGGGTGGATAGGCTTAGACCCCTTGGGTTTAAATCAAGTTGAACTGACTCTGAAACAGGTGAGACTTGAGTTTTTTTCTAAAGTCAGTTAAGTCTTTGCTAGCTAGCTATCTGAAAAAGGTCTTATCCCCACATTTTATTTCATTGTCTATTTCTTCTTCTTTTTGTATCTTTGCTTTCCTGACTACTTGGCTAGCTTCTCTGTTTTTGTTTTGGTTTTTTTTCCAAATATTCTGTATTCCTCTCTCTGTGATCTCTTGTATTTCATAAAGGCCTCCCACTTTTTCCTCATCTTTTCACCTACTTCTGTTGAGAACCATAGTGGCCTCCTTTTTCTTTTTTACATTTATTTAGTTTTCTAACAAAAAGGCTTGTTGCCCTTGTTTTTCTACATCCCCCCCCAGCGGTTCCCATCCCACTAATGACTCCTTAAAGTATTGTCCCATCTTGGCAAAGTTAGTTTTCCTAAAGTCTAAGACCCTCGCTTTTGAATGGATTTTATCAGCTCTGGTCCTAATACTGAACCATACCATCTGGTGATCGCTAGATGCAATATGATTTCCTACTGTAACTTAAGAAAAACTTTCCCCGTTTGGTAAGCACTAAGTCCAGTATGGACTCATCATGTGTGGAATCTGTTACCAGTTGCCAGAATAGTTCTCCCTGTCGAGAATCCAGTATCTCCTTACTTCTAGATGATACCGCAGCAAAGATGTACCAGTCCACATCTGGCATATACACAGTATTGCCATGAAAGGAGACGTGCTACTGACAGGTGATTTCAATGTCTTCTATTAAATCTTCGTCCAATTCTACTCCCTGTGAGGGGGATCTGTATTTGATGCCAGTGCAAATGGATTTCGCTTTTCCCCTTTCTAGTTTAACCCACAGTACCTCTTTTCTTGCTTTTAAGCCCTGCAATTCTATAGTTTTAATATTATTTTGTACATATAGTGCCACTCCACCTCCCCCTTCTTCCTACGCTGTCCTTCCTGAATAAAGTATGTCATGGTTTTTCATGAACCTTGTCTCCGTAACCGCCACTAAATCCAAGTCAGCCTCTTCCATTAAAGCCTTAACATCTGGTATCTTATTTCCCATGCTACAGGCATTTATACACACCACTTTCCAGATGTTGCTCCTTTTTATCCATTTCTACAGAGGTATTTAATGTTTCACTTACCTGGGGGCTTTCTTCACTCATCCTCAACGAATCTAGTTTAAAGCTCTTTTCAATGTTCCCTGTAAAATAGTTATCTCCAAGTTATAATGCCCTGTTCAATGTAATTTCAGTTCAATGTAAACCGCACTGATGCAGAATAGCACGGTATATAAAAGAATGTAAGTAAATAAATAAATAAATAAAATAGGTTTATCCAGTCTGCTGCTGAAGACACTTTGACCCTTCTTGGACAGATGAACATCATCTCTGCTCTGCAGCCCTTGGAACATTATCCTATGGTCTAGGAAACCAAAACGCTCTTCCTTATCGTTCCTCCAGCTTAGTCCTCGACGTATGGGTAGTGCACCTCCTCCTGCAGCATGAAGACTGGACCAATCAGATTTCAGCTCCACTGGAACCATCATACCCAGCAACTCAGGAACTCCAGTGTGTCCAGTCTTCATGCAGCAGGAGGACGTTAGTGAGCCTAGCTGGGCTCACTAGTTGATCAGATAGTTGTATTTGTCTTTAGCTAACCTTTTCCTTTCATTTGAGTCCTATTAGGGCTTATTTTCATTTATTCTAGATTAGACGGCTGTCCCCTTTAAATTTCTCCTTGGTTATCACGGCACTCAGTAGAAGGGGGGTGCCTGAGGGAGGTCCCTCTCCTGCTCAGCCTTTGCCGCGACTTTATTTTACACTGTCTATTTGGGGGGAAGTGGATCTCTGCCCCAGGAACCTTCGGGGCAGAGCTCCAGCGGCGGCTGTACTGCAGCTCCTCTCCGGAGGTTGGAGAGGGCTGCCGAATTAGTGCCGGTAAGTGCTGTCGGCTGTGGGAAATCGGGACGGCTGCTGAGTCAAGTTCTGTAATTTCCCCAGCTGTTAGGGGGTCTCATCGGGCTTGGGGGGCTCCCAGTGTATACCATTTCAGCGGGGCGAAGTTTTCAGCCGCAGGGCTCCTTTCCTCGGGCTGTTTGCTTTGACGGAGCAACATTCAGAAGCGCGCCAAAATTTGCCTGTCTCCCGCGTCCATCTTTACTGCCTCGCGGTTTTCTCTCCGGGGTGTCCCGCGGTAAATTTATTGTTTTCTTTCACTTTTTTCATTTCTTTTAATTTATCTTTTAGTTTATTGAGTTTATTTATATCCTTTGATTCCTTTTAATTTCTTTCTTATTTTGGCCTTGTCCTTCAGCGTTCCCGCGGATACGGAGGGGGGGGGGAGTGCTTCAACGAGTACTTTCCCCTCTCTTGCGGGACATTTCTTGGTTGTTTGCTTTGGTGATTTGGTTCTGTTGATAAGCTCTCGGGTGTTCTTGGGGGAGTTTAAAAAAAAAAAAAAAAAAGAAAGAAGACATAAGCTGATTTTGCCACCAGGCGCAGGGGAAAAGTTTTCACCTTCCCTACAAAGACTTTCCATTGTGTGCTACTGCCCAGTTCCCGCATGGTTCTTCTGGGTCAGTGAGCAGACTTCTCCCTGCCATTTTTGCCCGCTGCCGGCTTACTTATCCCGGCGCTAGGGTATCCATGTCAGCAGGAGATCTTTGTCTCATTTGTGGATCTCGGCGGGGTGCCGACGCAGAGACCGGAGTGTGTCCATGCTGTGCCTCGCTTTCTCGCAGCATGGAACAGTGTCTGGAAAGTTCTTTGCCTGCGACGGCGCCGTCTGGTGCCATATCAGGGGACTTAGAATCGCCGCTGGAGGGGCCCTCGGGGCTTTCTTCTAACGGTGGTTCGGCGCCTGTAGCGCAGTCTGGCCTCGAAGGAGCATTGCCCTTGGAGGATTTTTCGCCCGATTTTGTTTTGCTCCTGCACCAGGCGTTCTGCCGTCGGTGCCAGGTCATGGGAGCGGCGCCTCTTCCACCGCAGGAGTTGTCGTCCCAGTCCTCTCCGAGAGAACCTCCATTGACTGAGCACAGGGCTCCTAAGCGTCCGCGGATGCACGACCCTGGTTCTGCGGAGACGGATTGGCCTGAAGGGGATGATCCCGAGTTTGACCCGGAGGGGGATGCTGACGGCTTGGAGGAAGGCGAGCTCCTGGAGCCGGAAGATCAAGCGAAGATTATTCGGGTGTTCCGACGTGAAGAGCTTCCTGCTCTTGTTTCGGAGGCGCTTCAGACGCTAGGACTGGCCCCTACTGCTAAGGTGGAGGAGGCGGACGGGGCAGATCCCATTATTCAGGCAGTACGACAAACTAATGTGGTTTTCCCCATTCACAAGGTTATTGACCAGATGATTCAGGACGAGTGGGACACTCCTGAGTCTGGTCTCAAGGGCGTCAAGATCATGCGTCGTCTCTATCCTTTATCGGAAACGGATCTGGAGCGTTTTCGGTCTCCCAAGGTCGACGCAGCCGTGTCAGCGGTGACTAAGAAGACCACCATTCCGGTGGAAGGGAGTGCGGCTTTACGGGAGCCGCAGGACCGCAAAATGGATGGGCTGTTAAAGCAGGCCTTTGAGGCGGACGCACTGGCTTTACAGGCTTCCGTATGTGGAGCTTGGGTGGCCCGTGCCTGTTTACGCTGGGTTCAGCGGTTTCAACACATTCCTTCCTTAGATACCGATATGCTGACGGAGATTCACCGCTTGGAATCCGGCACGGCGTATTTGGCGGATGTCCAGTATGATCTCATCAGAGCTCTCTCCAACAGCATGGCATCCGTGGTGGCGTCACGTTGAGCCCTTTGGTTAAAAAATTGGGCGGCCGATGGTTCTTCCAAGTCGCGCTTGGGCAAATTGCCTTTTAAAGGTAAACTGCTCTTTGGAGAGGATTTGGATAAGTTGGTCAAAGATCTGGGAGACTCCAAAGGCGGTCGCCTGCCGGAGGATAGACCCAAGCGGGGTAGGTAGCTTCCGGTCGCTAGGGGACAGTTTCGGGACTTTCGTAGATTCCGGTCGCCCCGTTATGGCAGCTTCCAGCGGGGTAGATATAGCTCCCGGGCGTCGCGTTTTCGCGGCTTTCGGGGAGCCAGCCGAGGGTTCTCGGCGGTTGCTTCTCCGACCCCTCGCAAGCCCCAATGAAGGGCAGCGGGTCCAGGTGGAGCTGCCGGTGATCGGAGGGCGTCTACGACGTTTTCTCTCCGCTTGGACCCAAATTACTTCCGATCAGTGGGTGCTAGACATCATACGGGACGGGTATGTTCTCGATTTGGCCCGTCCCGTGCTCGATTCCTTTGTAGCGTCCCCATGCCGGGGAGTTCGAAAGACCCTTCAGGTCCGCCAAACGCTCGATCGTCGTCTTCAGCTAGGGGCGGTCATTCCCGTACCGCCAGCGGAATATGGCCTTGGAAGGTATTCCATCTATTTCGTGGTGCCAAAGAAGGGTGGCGATCTTCGTACCATTTTGGATCTCAAAGGAGTGAATCGTTGTCTGAGGGTTCCCCACTTTCGAATGGAAACTCTACGGTCTGTCATAGTGGCCGTCCGCCGAGGCGACTTTCTCACGTCTCTCGACCTCACGGAGGCCTATCTCCATATCCCTATTCGGGAGGACCAGCAGAGGTACCTACGCTTCGCGCTGCCGTGGGGTCATTTCCAGTTTCAAGCATTGCCTTTCGGTCTGGCGACCGCGCCACGCGTCTTCACCAAAATCATGGTGGTGGTTGCTGCGGCCCTTCGCAAAGACGGGGTACTGGTTCATCCCTACCTAGACGACTGGTTGATTCGCGGGAAGTCTCGCGCAGAAAGCTTGGCAGCGACGGCGAAAGTCATCGTGCTCTTGCAGTCTCTCGGATGGGTGGTCAACCCACGCAAGAGCCATGTGGTTCCGACGCAGCTTCTCGAATATTTGGGGGTACAGTTCGAAACGTGCCGGGGATTGGTTTCTCTTCCCGAACGCAGGATTTTGACTCTTCAGTCTCTGGTGCGGAGGTTCCGCAGTTCTCCAGCCCCGTCGGCCTGGCTCTACCTGCAGTTGCTGGGGACGATGGCGTCCTCCCTGGAGGTGGTGCCTTGGGCTCGTTTTCACATGCGCTCACTCCAGCGAGCCTTGCTCCGTCGCTGGTCCAACCAGTCCGATCCCCTGAGCAAACGTCTTCCTTGCCCGATGGCGGTTCGGAGGGATCTCAGTTGGTGGTTGAGTCCATTCACTCTTCGAGTGGGGATGCCCTTGGAGCAGCCGGACTGGGTTCCGCTCTTAACGGATGCCTGCCTGACGGGCTGGGGCGCTCACTGCGAGGGCCAGTTTGTTCAGGGGCTCTGGTCTCCGGAGGAGAGTGCATGGTCGATCAACCGATTGGAGCTTCGGACTGTTCGATTGGCCTTGCAGCACTTCGAGACCCGGATATCGTCTCAGGCGGTCCGGGTTCTCTCCGACAATGCAGCGACCGTGGCCTACATCAACTGACAGGGCGGAACCGGAAGCGTCGGTTTGGAGGCGGAGACTCGGTCGTTGTTCGAGTGGGTAGAGCCTCGCCTGCCGGCCATCTCCGCGGCGCACATCGCCGGGAAAGACAATGTAACGGCGGACTTCCTCAGCAGAGTTCAGGTAGATCCCGGCGAATGGGAACTCCATCCCACGGTCTTCGCACAGCTAGTTCAGCGTTGGGGCGAGCCGGTCATGGACCTCATGGCCACCTTCCGCTCGGCGAAGGCAGCTCGGTTCTACAGTCAACGGCGAGAGCCGATGTCCGAAGGTCTGGATGCTCTTTTGCAGACTTGGCCCTCCACGGGTCTTCTCTACGTCTTTCCTCCGTGGCCCCTGCTGGGGCGCGTTATTCAGCGCATCGAAGCTCACCGGGGTTGGGTGCTTTTGATAGCGCCGGACTGGCCTCGTCGGCCTTGGTATGCCAATCTGATGCGGTTAGTGGACGGTCCTCCCTGGACACTTCCCTTGTTTCCGGACCTGTTGTGTCAGGGTCCCTTACGCATGCCGCAAGTGGAGAGATTCTCTCTTACGGCCTGGCTATTGAAAGGGCTCGGCTAAGGAAACGCGGTTACTCCCGGTCGGTGGTGGCAACACTGTTGCAAGCGCGCAAACGTTCTACTTCGCTGGCCTATGTTCGGGTTTGGCGCATTTTTGAGGACTGGTGCTCTAGGAATCAGATCCGAGCGGCTACGGACTCTCTTCCGGTAATACTGGATTTTTTGCAGGACGGTTTTACTAAAGGTCTGGCCGCCAGTTCTTTGCATGTCCAATTGGCGGCCCTGTCATGTTATCGCGGCAAAGTTCAGGGGGTGTCTTTAGGTGCTCATCCTGATGTCGTTCGTTTTTTGCGGGCGGTTTCTAGGTTACGTCCAGCCCGTAGAGTCTCGGTTCCCCCATGGGATCTTAATTTGGTGCTGCGAGCTCTCAGTGCAGCGCCTTTTGAGCCGCTTTCTAGGAGTTCTGTAAAGGATTTGACTCTTAAGACGGTATTTCTGGTCGCGATTTGTTCGGCCCGCCGTATTTCTGAGCTTCAGGCTCTTTCTTGTAGGGAGCCTTTTCTGTCTTTCTCGGCTCACAAAGTGGAACTACGTCCTGTGCCTTCCTTCTTACCTAAGGTGACTTCTCCCTTTCACGTGAACCAGGTTGTTTCCCTTCCGGTTTTCTCGGACTCCGAAGGGCATGCTTCTGATCGCGGACTCAGTCGGTTGGACCTCAAGAGGGTTTTGCGACGCTATTTAAAAGTTACCAGTGATTTTCGTAAATCAGACCGGTTGTTCGTGCTGTTTGGCGGTGCTCGCAAAGGGGAAGCGGCGGCGAAGGCTTCTATTGCTCGATGGATTAAAGAAGCGATTGGTTCGGCTTATCTTTTGCACGGTCGGGCTCCGCCGGCTGGGTTGCGTGCACATTCCACGAGAGCGCAGGCAGCGTCCTGGGCGGAATTCAGTTTGGTTTCACCGGTGGATATTTGTAAGGCGGCCACATGGTCGTCGTTGCACACTTTCAGTAAACATTATCGCCTTGATGTCTTGGCGGCGAGCGATGCCGGTTTGGTTCCGCGGTTCTGCGTGCCGGCTGGCAAAATCCCACCCGTTAGGCTGCTTTGATACATCCCATACGTCGAGGACTAAGCTGGAGGAACGATAAGGAAATAGTAATTACGCTTACCTGGTAATTGTAGTTCCTTGAGAGACGACAGCTTAGTCCTCCTGCCTCTCCCTGTGTTCTTTCCTTTAGCACGGCACGCTTTGGGTTCAGAGGTCAGTATTCCCAGGTGAGTGCGTTTCCGTGTGCATTCTTTTCCTTCGTTCTAATATTTTTTGTTTCTCCTTCTTTTCTACCTATCCGTTTCTGCTGTGGCAGGAGCGGGACTTCCATTACTCTTCGTAAAGGATTTGGCTACTGAAACATGTAAAAAAACAAAACAAAACAAAACTGTTATTCTTAAGAGATACATTTGCTGTGAGAGCGCTATTGTTAAAGGTTAGCTACGTGTTTGAGTTTGCTTTGTCAGTAGTTCACTGGAGTTCCTGAGTTGCTGGGTATGATGGTTCCAGTGGAGCTGAAATCTGATTGGTCCAGTCTTCATGCTGCAGGAGGAGGTGTACTACCCATACGTCGAGGACTAAGCTGTCGTCTCTCAAGGAACTACAATTACCAGGTAAGCGTAATTACTATTTTATGACGACACCATCCACGCAGGCATACACTCATCTCCAGAATGCGAGCTTCTCTGCCTCGGACTTTACCCTAGACGGGGAGGATAGAAGAGAATGCCACCTGCTTCACCCTCTGTCCCAGAGCCATGAAATCATTTTTGATATGCTTGGAGGGATACCTAACAGTATCATTTTGTATCGACATCGATGGGTGACATCGGATGATAGTAGGCTTGTTGACTCTCAGCAAACTCTCTCCGTAACATCTCAGATTTTGGCATCTGGCAAACAGCACACCTCTCTGGATACACTAGTCAACAACTTTTTACAGAAGTCATGTTACTGAAATAAAAATAGTCATTTCTTATCAATTTTTATATGCTGAACACGACTATGACAGTGAAATTGCAAAGTTGGCTCTAGTTTTTTTTGTAATCTACAAGAATTAATGTTTACATTACAAAATGCATGTCGATAGTAAATATAATAGGCCTTCGGTTAATACCTGTAAAAAACCAAGTCATAGACGACGACTTAGATTTTTTTGCCTGTCTCTTGTACAGCTGTTCGGGAGCTTCTCTGGGGAGTGTCCAGCAGTAGTCGGCCATCATTGTAGCGGACCATTTTCCCTGGTATCTTTGCTCCATCGTTGCAATATCCTGGTGAAAATGTTCGCCCTGTTTATCATAAGAACATAAGATATGCCACACTGGGTCAGACCAAGGTCCATCAAGCCCAGTATCCTGTTTCCAACAGTGGCCAATCTAGGTCATACGTACCTAGCAGTTTCCCCAAAAGACACAGGTTCCACAATGCTTGTACTGGGTCAAGCATTGATATCCTGGGTCCCTTCTTAATAATGGTTTATGGACCTTTCCTCCAGGAACTTGTCCAAACCTTTTTTAAACCCAGCTACACTAACAGCCTTTACTACATCCTCCGGTAACAAATTCCAGAGTTTGATTACACGTTGAGTGAAAAAATATTTTCTTTTATTAGTCTTAAATAGTTTACCCTGTAGCTTCATTGCATGTCCCCTAGTCTTTCTATATTCTGATAAGGTAAACAATCGATCTACGTTTACCCGTTCCACTCCATTCATTAATTTATAGACTTCTATCATATTTCCCCTCAGCTGTCTCTTTTCCATGTTAAAGAGCCCTAACCTTTTTAGCCTTTCTTCATAGGAGTATCCTTCCATCCCCTTTACCATTTTGGTGGCTCTTCTCTGAACCTTTTCTAATAACGCTATATCCTTTTTAAGATACGGCGACCAGAATTGCACACAATATTCAAGGTGCGGTCTCACCATGGAACGATATAGAGGCATTATAATACCTTTTGTTTTATTTTCCATTCCTTTCCTTATGATACCTAACATTCTATTTGCTCTCTTGGCCGCTGCTGCACACTGGGCCGAGGGTTTTAACATGTTATCCACAATGACGCCTAAATCTTTTTCCTCGGTGGTGATTCCTAATGTGGAACCTTGCATCATATAACCATAGTTTAGGTTGTTCTTCCCTAGGTGCATAACTTTGCACTTGTCCACATTAAATTTAATCTGCCATTTTGATGCCCAGTCTTCCAATTTATCAAGATCCTCTTGCAATTTTCCACAATCCTCTTGGGCTTTAACAACTTTAAATAGCTTTGTGTCATCAGCAAATTTGATAACCTCACTCGTCGTTCCACTTTCCAGGTCATTTATTAATATGTCAAAAAGCAGCGGACCCAGCACAGATCCCTGGGGTACACCACTGTTCACCTTTCTCCATTGGGAAAATTGGCCATTTAGCCCTACCCTCTGCTTTCTATCTTTTAACCAGTTCCTGATCCACGATAGTACACTGCCTCCTATCCCATGACTCTTTAGTTTTGCCAAAAGTCTCTGAGGGACCTTGTCAAAGGCTTTCTGAAATTCGAGATACACTATATCAACCGACTCGCCTTTGTCCACCTGTTTATTCAGACCTTCAAAAATCATAACAGATTAGTAAGACAAGATCTTCCTTGTCTAAAGCCATGCTGGCTGTCTCCCATTAGGCCATGACTATCTACATGCTGAGTAATTTTATTCTTTATGATGGTTTCTACCATTTTTCCCGGTACTGACGTCAGGCTCACCGGTCTGTAGTTTCCCGGATCACCCCTGGAACCCTTTTTAAAAATTGGTGTTAAATTGGCGATCTTCCAATCTTCAGGTATTACAGATGGTTTTAATGATAGTTCATAGATTACTAATAACAGGTCTGCAGTCTCATATTTCAGATCTTTCAACACCCTTCGATGTATACCATCCGGCCCAGGTGATTTGCTACTCTTCAGTTTATCTAATAGTTGTAATACATCTTCCTGATGTATCGATATTTCCTTCAATTCTGCACCTTTTAAATACCACTTCAGTCATGGGTATCATCCCTACATCTTTCTCAGTAAAGACCGAAGCAAAGAATTCATTCAGTCTCTCCGCTATCACCTTGTCGCCTCTTAGTGCCCCTTTAAACCCCTCTTTCATGTAATGGACCAACTGACTCTCTCGCAGGTTTTTTTGCTACGAATGTACTTGAAAAGGTCTTTCGCATTTTTGCTTCCACAGCAAGCTTCTTCTCAAATTCTCCCTTTTGTCTGCCTTATCAATGCCTTGCATTTGACTTGCTAGTGCTTGTGCTGTTTCCAGGTTTCGTCGTTTGGCTCTTTTTTTCCATTTCCTGAAAGATGCTTTTTTGGCAACAGCCTCTCTGACCTCACCTTTAAACCATGCTGGCAGTTTTTTGGACTTCCTTCCACTTTTCCTAAAGTGTGGAAGATAGCTGGTCTGGGCTTCCAAGATAGTATTTTTCAACAACATCCAAGCTTGATGTAAGTCTTTAACCTTTGCAACTGCTCCTTTTAATTTTTTCTTTACTATTTTCCTCATTTTATCATAGTCTCCCTTTCGAAAGTTAAAAGGTAGTATTGTGGATTTCCTTACTATCCCTCCTCCACTAATTAAATCAAAGGCGATAATGCTGTGATCACTATTGCCAAGTGGCTCCAACACCCTTATCTCTTGCACTAGATCTGGTGTTCCACTAAGGACTAGGTCTAGTATGGCTTCCCCTCTGGTTGGTTCATGAACCAGCTGCTCCAAGAAGCAGTCATTTATTTCATCTAGGAAGTTTATCTCCCTAGCATGTCCTGCCGTGACACTGACCCAGTCGATACCGGGGTAATTGAAATCACCCATTATTATTACTACGCTGTAACTTTTGTTAGCTTCCTTGATTTCTTTGAGCATTTCATCATCCATTTGTTCATTCTGGCCAGGCGGTCGATAGTACACCCGCACTGCCATCGCCTTCCCCTTTTTACATGGAATTTCAATCCCTAGAGATTCTACAGCAAATTTTGTTTCCTGCAAAACTTTAATCCTTTCAGACTCAATACCCTCTCTAACATAGAGCGCAATCCCTCCACCAATTTGATCAGCTGTATCATTACAATATAGTTTGTACCCAGGTATCACAGTGTCCCACTGGTTGTCCTCCTTCCACCATGTCTCTGATATTCCAGTCATATCTAACCTCTCATTTAGTGCTATATATTCTAACTCTCCCATCTTATATTTTAGACTTCTAGCATTTGCATACAAGCATTTTAGAGACTATATTTTATTCATATTAATTTGGCTATTGGTAGACATGGGTAATATGGGATCTTTAAGCTCTGTCTGCTCCATACTCGAGGGCATTTGGGCTACTTTACTCTTTTTTGGAACCTGTCTGCTTTTGGTATTATCCTTCAAGGATACATTCTTCCAAACCATCCGCTCTTGGTTGACTGTTGGCTTTCCCCTATTATTTAAATTAAAAGCTGCTCTATCTCCTTTTTAAAGGTTAATACTAGGAACCTGGTTCCATCCTGGTTAAGGTGAAGCCCATCCCTTCGGAAGAGCCACTCCTTTCCCCAGATTGTTCCCCAGTTCCTAACAAATCCAAAACCCTTATCTCTGCACCATTGTCTCATCCACGCATTGAGACTCTGGAGCTCTGCCTGCCTTTTGGGTCCTGCGCGTGGAACGGGAAGCATTTTGGAGAACGCTACCCTGGAAGTTCTGGATTTCAACTTCCTACCTAAAAGCCTACATTTTAGCCTCCAGAACCTCGCTACCACATTTTCCTATGTCATTGGTACCGACATGTATGAAGACAGCAGACTCCTCCCCAGCACTATCTAAGACCTTATCTAGGTGGCGCGTGAGGTCCGCTACCTTCGCACCAGGCAGGCATGTTACCAGGCGATCCTCATGTCCACCAGCCACCCAGCTTCCTATATGCCTAATGATCGAATCACCAACTATAACGGCTGTCCTAATCCTTCCCTCATGGGCATATGGCCCTGGAGAAACTTCCTCGGTGCGAGAGGGTTTTACATCACCTGGAGGACAGGTCCTAGTTACAGGATCACTTCCTGCCACACCAGGGTGATGCTCTCCTGTCACGTGACCTCTCTCCTCCATGGCAACAGGGATGCTGCCAGACTGGAGGTGGGACTTCAGGACTATATCCCTGTAGATCTCGTCTATGTACCCCTCTGTCTGTCTTATGTTTTCCAAGTCTGCTACTCTAGCCTCTAGAGAACGGACTCGTTCACTGAGAGCAAATTGCTCCTTGCACCTAGTGCACACGTAAGACCTCCCACTAACTGGGAGAAAATCATACATGTGACACTCAATGCAAAAGACTGGAAAGCCCCCATCTCGCTGCTGGACTGCTGTCTGCATCTTAGTTTTAAGCTTGTGTTTAGATCTTTAAGTTCTTTACTTACTAAGGGTTGCTATGGCTATTTATACTAATAAAACTGTACCTAATACGTCTAATATACCTTGTTCACCTGAAGCTTAATTAATCTCAGGTCCTTAGTGTATGACTGATTTGGGTAACTAGCTTCACCTGAGAGCACCTCCTGTCTATTAAGATGTGTAAGTACCTATAAAGCTACGATTATCCCAGGGGTGGGTGGGTGTTTGGGAGGGAGGGAGGCAAATAACACTTATTAAAAGAGGGCTGCTACACAGTACCCTGTCTTTTGCTGCTGAGGTAAGCTATATTCTGATTTGATTTAAATTATAACTCTTTGCTGCTGTTAGGTTCTAACTTATTATGAAATTTAAACTACAAGCTCTCTACTGGTTTCCAAGTTTAACCAGAAAGCTCTCTTCTGTGATTTAAATTTAAACTTAAACTGCTGCTACTAGGCCCTGACTGATTTAACAAAAAATAGTGGGTTCACAGATTAATTAGCTTTAATAGAAATAATTCCTTTCAGAAAATTCCCAGAAGTATATACTCACAATTGCAGATCTCTCTCCAGAAATAACAGTCCCCTTTTCTAGTCCTTCAAGACTGAGGATCTCAGAGCTCTGGTTGAGCTATTTATGCCTGTGCTGTTGAGGTAAGCTGTGACCAACTTCCTGGGTGATTAACAGTCCTTGCTTGGATAGAAGGGTCTTTCAAATGGCCTTTTGACCTGCCACCTGGTGTTAACACCTATTAAAGTTTCACAGGTCTCTTGCCCCCTAGGTACAAGGCCTCTTTGTAAAGGTCTCTAGAAGACGTTATTTGTTGCTCAAAGAGTACTGACCCTGTTTTGCCTTTTGTGCTAAGCTATATTCTGATTTGATTTAAATTATAGCTCTTTGCTGCTGCTAGGCTTTAACTTATTATGAAATTTGAACTACAAGCTCTCTGTTGCGTTCTAAATTTAACCAGAAAGCTCTCTTCTGTGTGTTAAATTTAAACTTAAACTGCTGCTACTAGGCCCTGACTGGTTTAACAAAAAATAGTGGGTTCACAGATTAATTAACTTTTAGTAGAAAGAAAGAGAATTCCTTTCAGAAAATTCCCAGAAGTATATACCCACAATTGCAGATCTCTCTTCAGAAATAACAGTCCCCTTTTCTAGTCCTTCAAGACTCAAACCATACCACAGTTGTCAGGCAAGAAATCGAGATGGGAATCAAGGAAATGGATCTTTAGAGACATATTGCAGCCAAGTTTCTGATACTGCAAGTTTCTGATGTCTTCTACTAGTTCCTTGTAGTTTTCTGTCCTAACGTTCCCGAGAAAGTTTGACACTAGGCGAAAAGCATTCCATGCTTGTTTCGCATCACCCTGCTGCAAGTTGTTGAAACGGTTATCTTTGAAGAGTTCTCGAATCTGAGGACCCACAAACTCCCTCTTTAATCTTTGCTTCGCCGAGTCGAGGGAATCTTTCATGCAGGTATCGGAAAGCTAGCGAAGTGCGGTCCATGGCTTTCACGAAGTTTTTTTATCAGACCTAGTTTGATGTGAAGGGGTGGTAGCAGGATTTTGTGAGCCTCAACCAGAGCTGGGTGCTGGATATTCTTCTCTCCAACTGTTAACATTTTGTCTGCGATTCCATTCCTTCCGCAAGTAGTGCCAATCCCTTGCTTGGCTATCCCACTTACATAAGAAACACATGTATTTTCTATATCCCTGCTGCAGTCCCATTAAAAGGGCAACTACCTTCAAGTCACCACAGAGGTGCCAGCTGTACTTGTTATAGTTAATGGAAGTCAGTAGATGCTTTAAGTTATCGTATGTGTCTTTGATGTGGACGGCGTGTGCTACTGGAATAGATGGAAGATGGTTTCCATTGTTCAAAAGCACAGCCTTCAGACTCAGTTTCGAAGAGTCTATAAATAGTCTCCAGTCAGTGATTTTTAAGGCATTCATGAGGCTTTCAATATCGGAACAGAATACCAGATTCCTTTGACTGCGTATAGTACACTGCTGGCTTCAGCAGCCGTCTGGCAGTAGTATTGCATTGCATCAGAAACTGATGCAATCAACTCTGGATGATGTGTGCATGCTGG
The DNA here is from genome assembly GCA_033557465.1 of Ichthyophis bannanicus. Classification (NCBI taxonomy): domain Eukaryota; kingdom Metazoa; phylum Chordata; class Amphibia; order Gymnophiona; family Ichthyophiidae; genus Ichthyophis; species Ichthyophis bannanicus. The sequence continues at coordinate 600,392,337 of CM066031.1, read as the reverse complement.
TATTATGCAATGTGATGCAATATTACATCATTCAAGGCTTATTTGGGATGTTGTTGATGTCCTACTGGATAAATTTACACGGTGAAACGGCAAAAATGAACTACATGCAATATCTTCAAAGCGAGAGCCAATAAGATTTTTTTTAATGTTATATTCGTTTTCAGCTCACCAAGATACTACAGATTAGGGCCTTTTAATGTCAGTAACAATGTCAATGTTGATCAGTGATATCAAGTCTAGGCAGCAGATGGATACCTCAGAACCCCTCAGAAGAAAGTCACCAACCACCACTACCCTTCACTTTCTTGTGGTGACTGATTCTGCAAATTTGAGGTGCTTGAGCTGTGGTTCTTTCCTTTCCTGGGATGCTTCCACCACCTCCACTTCCAGGGCTACATACTAGTTCTTCATTTCAAGGGCTGGAGGAGTTGGAGTGTTGATACTGCAGTGTCCAGCTGCCTTTATTCTGTAGTCTTCACCTCTCTTGGAAAGCTTGGATGTTTCAAGAAGCATCTCATCGGTGTACTTCTGACTGTCTCAAATGCTTCTCGGCCTCGCCACCTCTTCTCTGAGCTTCTACACTTGTTTCCAGAGAGCCTCAGCATGCAGACAATCTTGCACATGGTACCGTTCCTTACCTGGCATTGGCCTTATCTGGACAGAGGCAGAAACTGTAACAGGGGCAACAGCTTTAGCAATATGATTTTCCCCAGTTTTTTTTAGTTGATGAAGCTTTGGTACCTGTTGAAGTAAAAGAGAGAGACCTACTGAAATTCTTACCTGTTCCTCAGCTGTCCTTTTAAGAGAAAACAGTTAACCTCTTTTTAAGTGTATTCTAACAGCGCTGTTCTATGTCCCTCCTATGTGTAGCTAACTGGGGAGCTGTCCTATAAAGGAAGAATGCTCACATGGGGCAGGTGTCGGGGTGGTTAGGGAGGGACTTAACACCTGATGAGGTCAGTAGCTTCAAAGAATTAGCTGTGAATGGGTAGCTGGAACAAAGACAATGAACTGACAGAGCTTTGCCCATCAACACAAACAAACAAAATAAATTTCCCCCTTTGCAGTATAGAAAAAAGACTTAGCTTTTAGAAATGAACACCAGAACCCTTTCATAATTTAGTTTTTAAAATGGACACAAAAAACCCTTTGAGAGCTTTCGGCAGAGTATTACCTTTCAGTAGAGTCTGTCAGGTGTGCCATCATACCGTGTTGTTCACCAGGTTTTTCATCGTACTTTGACATTTTCAATTCAAGCTCTTGTTTTATGGAATGCTTTGCTGTGGGAGTTGTGGTTGGATAATTCTGGAAATTTTCGAAGGGCTTTAAAGACTTGGTGGTTTTGACGAGCATTTGAGGAGATCTGAAGGGGTTTTAAGGAGGGAATTTGAGTTGTCTGGGATGAGTTGTGGAGTGGATTGTATTTGGGTTTTAGTGTATGTATTTTATGTTTTAATTTGTACATTGCATAGAGCATTGGTTCGGTTGTGCGATTTAATAAGAATAAATAAATATCTTTGTAATCAGGCCAGTGGAGCCCAGTACAGTTGGGGCAATTTATTTATCTTTCTGCCACATTTGCTTGATCTCGGACTCCATTTCTTGCAACGTAAGGATCTTTTGCCTCATTATTCATTGTGCAGAACAGTCACTTGCACTGATGTCTTTTAGCAGTGTTTTTGTGTTTTGTTTTGTTTTTCTTCTTTCTAATTAAGAAAATCAGAGATGGATAATGTACCAGGTAAACCCAACTTTCATTCTCCACAATTCTCTTAAGGTTATGAACCCAGTTCTTTTTTTGGTACTATGATGTCTGTGTTCATAAAGTTTCTAGTGAATGAGCCATGCTGCTGCTTTATGCTCTTCTGTGTACAAACCTGACATTAGCAGGTTACAGCGAGCAATGAAATATGCAACTGTTTCCAGTTTTGTTTTACAGGATCTGCATTTGCCACTTTTTAACATTTTTTTTTGTTTGCTGTGAACTGTCTGTAGTATTGTGCTGCATCTGAGGGATGCAGCACAATACAATACATATGAGGGAGGAGTAGCCTAGTGGTTGGGGCAAGGTACTTCAGGCCGGAAGGTCGGGGGTTCAAATCCCACTAGAGGACAGCAACCTTGGGCCGGAAGGACTGGGGTTTCTAGTCCCACAGATGCTCCTTGTGGTCTTGGGCAAGCCACTTAACCCTCCATTGCCCATGTTCCCTGTAAGTATTAGTGTATGTGTCTCATATCCCCGCGTGTTAAATGTATCCCCCAATTGTGTTGTGACCGCTTTGATTGAAGGATAAGGCGGTATACAAAACTGTCTAAATAAATAAAATCTGTTGCTTTTGTGTTCTAGTTCACATGTCCTTAATCCCTCATGTGCTTGATTTTGATTGGCATATGGCTTCTGAAATAACTATTTTATTTCCTGCTCTGTCAGTTTGCCATTTGTTTGACCTTGCTGGTGTGAATTGTCAGATTGGGGTTTTTTTATTTTTGTTTTGCAAGTTCAGTTGTTGCTTCTAGTGCTGATAGATTCTTACTCATTCCTTCTATTTATTAGAATGGTTGTCTACCGATTGAAACGGTCTGCAATTTTACCTGTGTACTTCAGAACATTTTGCACTCATTGATGCTATTAGGTATGCCTGGAGACCTGTGATGATAGCTTTGTATGTATAATCTATATCTGAAGGCTGTGATAAGGAAGCTTATCATAGCTCAGGAAGGAGCTATAGAAAAGGTGAAGTGACTCTGAACAAGCAACCTGTCAGTTCTGGTAGAAATAAGAAAACAGAATTTTCCCATAAAAGACTACCAGTCCCAGAATGCACCAGGTTTCCAACAGCCATTAGAGGAGCTGAAGTGGGGAAACGTGTGTTCAATCAGGAGGGCTATGAGGTAATCCCTAAGCACTCATCTCACAGGGCAGGGCCTGATTCAGCACAGCTGCGCTGTGTTAGGGAGGAGCACTCATCTAAGCAGAATAAAGATGGAGTTTATTCTACAGAAAATATTCCTCCTTATCCTGAGAATCAGCTTGAGCTGCATCATCAGTTTCATCTGAAGGATCATCAGAAGCAGAAGCCAAACCGGACGGACAGAGAGGGAAAGAGACCCTCTGGAAGAAAGAGGAGAAAAGCCTTTGAGAGGTCTAGAAGAGGCCAGAGCAGTACGTATACTGGGAGGTATTCCAAGGGCCAGCATACACCATTGGACTGGGGAAAGCCAGAGGAATGGTGCTGCAGAGCTAGGAATCTCCAGACGCTACCTGTGAGGGAGACGGCTGCACGTGGAAGGGACCCTAAGACCCGTGCCAGAAGGTATGTGAAGAGAGATCCAGTGTCCAGGGATCTGGATTGGAAGGCTGGACATAAGAACTGGACTACATACTGGCCAGGCTATATAGAGAGGAACTCTAACAGCAATGGAAGCTCAGGTATGAACACTGATCTATGCCCTAGCTATAACCTTGAAAGACAGCAGGGAAACAAGTATTCTCCTGAAAGTGCTCCATTGAGAGATTCATCTGTGCCTATCCATGATATTGAACCCATGCTTGTTGAACAAGGGGGAATAATAGCAGATGAAGATCCTATTTATATGGACTGTTCTCTGTCTAAACTCCGTTGGTAACTTTCTGTTATAAAGTACAGCAACCATCACAAAAATACAAATTTGTTCTTTAATCTACCCAGGAAAGCTCCTGAAGCAGGATTTGACCCACACAGTAGAAAGCAAGCCAGCTAAGGGGTTTCAGCTGGATAACTGCTAGCAATTAAGCCTTACCCAATTGCTTGTGAGCTAGGAGAGAATCACTTCTTTTCAGGTTAACTTCTGATTACTTCCCACATAGATACAGAACAGTTTGTTTCTTGCTTTGTGGCTTTTCATTTGTTGTTTTCCTGATTTTGACTTTGTTTTTTCCAAGTTAACACTGAAAGCAAGTTACCTGATTTATGTGCTACCAAGCATATCTGTGTTGGGAGAAATAACCCCATAAATAAATATCTTATTGGCTTTACCCAAGAGCACAACTAAATTATTGTCAGCAGCTGTCTGGTGTGAATGAACTACATTGCCCACAATACCTTGCAAATCATATAGATATATGCACTTGCCAAGACTGTGAAAATTCTCACCCAGGCAGCCGTCTGACAAGGCTCATTCCTCCATTTGCTTTTAGTATGTACAGACTTGGCATACCTGGATTCTTACAGCTTTCTGGGCATAGAAGTTTTCTTACATCCAATATTTTCAGGATCTTTATGGGACCAGTCTACAATTAGTGCTTTATAGGAATTTCAAGTCTCTTAATGACTTGTCTTATTCCACGCTGTTAGTACACTTCAGTATCTGCTTTTGTATGGCTATGCTCATAATTGTTCTCAGTTATTCATTAGTAATGTATCTAGGTGGAAAATATTGATAACTAGCTACAGTAAAATAGGTTATTTGTAGTTGGTTATAATTTTATAGATTTCATTTAGTTTACTCTAATTTCTTGTGAAATTGTTGTGGTTTTTGTTGGAGACTACACAAGAGTGCACTATTTTTATTACTCCTGAAGAAGTGAGAAAGTAACATAAAGATGATAGGAAGCATTGTCGTTCACACTACAGCATTTAACAAAATTGAGAAACACTCGCTTTTCACCATATAGAATCTTGAAAAACTAAGTTGCAGAAAAAGCTGTCACTGGATTTTTTTTTTTGACTTGGTAGTTTTTCTTCTGCTTGTTTGGTTTCCAAATCAGAATTGACCTTTGTGTTGAGGCACCAGGAGCCTTTATTCAGAACTAACTGGGTTTTGTCTGATTTTTCTTTCTCCCCTCCCAACTCAGCCGTTATTGCTGTGACAGGTTTTGCTTGCTGTCATAATGATGTCTTCTTGATCTCAGATAATGTAGACCTTTTATACTTGGCCACCAGGTATCACCATTGCTCAGTAATTAGGATTTTCTCCCAGTTCCCCCTCCTCCTCCTCCAGCCCCCCCCCCCCCCGGGCTATGATTGTTGCCCTGGTTATATTTCTGAATGAGGGAGAGGGGGCTGAAGACATGACCTGGGAGTACTGACCCTCCCTATTGGTGGTTTGTCTTAAGCAACTGATGAAAGTAACTGTATTTTGATTTTGTTTGTCTAATTTTGTTAAGTGAAGGACTAACCTAGTGGTTAGAGCATTAGCTTGGTAACCAAGAAATCAGGGTTTGATTCCCGCTAGCACTCCTTGTGGCATTGGGTAAGTTGTTTAATCCTCCATTGCCTTGTAAGAAAGACCTGGCAATCTACATCATCATACTGCCAAGGAGTGGAGGAGTGGCTTAGTGGTTGGGGCAAGGTACTTCAGGCCGGAAGGTCGGGGGTTCAAATCCCACTAGAGGACAGCAACCTTGGGCCGGAAGGACTGGGGTTTCTAGTCCCACAGATGTTCCTTGTGGTCTTGGGCAAGCCACTTAACCCTCCATAGCCCATGTTCCCTGTAAAATAGTTATCTCCAAGTTATAATGCCCTGTTCAATGTAATTTCAGTTTGTTCAATGTAAACCGCACTGATGCAGAATAGCACGGTATATAAGAGAATGTAATAAATAAATGAAGCCCAGGAGCTGCTGGGTTGCCAGAAGTTTGCATTAACTCAAAGGCACACATTTGTTTTTTGTTTATAATTTCTCAGCAGTTATGGTTATGGTTTAGGCCAGGGGTCCTCAAACCTTTTAAACAGGGGGCCAGTTCACTGTCCCTCAGACCGTTGGAGGGCCGGACTATAGTTTAAAAAAAAAACTATGAACAAATTCCTATGCACACTGCACATATCTTATCTTATTTTGGTGATCTGTACCATAGTTGGTTCCAGGTTTTATCTTTGTTAATGTTGTTGAGCTTTTCCAACATTGACTTCCACAGATGTAGTCAGTTTGATATTTGTGCAATCCATTGGGGAAAGTCTATGTATACAGTTGCCACTTGTGTTACTGGAAGAAGGTATTTGAGATGAATAGATCTTTGGTCTTGCAGAATTCTATCAGTCCTTCTCTAGCTTCATTTCTGTTACCAAGTCCAAATTTTCCAACCACTTTGCCTTCTTCTTTGTTGCCCACTTTTGCTCTCCAGTCAACTAATAAATTCTTTAGGAAAGAGGAAGTTAGAGTCCTCCTTTAGGGAGAAGTATGGCCTAATTGTATTTTTACTTTTGAAATAAACTTGAATGAGATGTTTTGAATCAAGATGATAAATATCGGGTGGGGGGGGGGAGTATTTTAGGAACACTATTCTTGCTTTGAAAATGGACATACAGATGTTCAAAGCATAGAGGCATCCCTGGAGCCATTTTATAAAGCAGTTCTAAGGATGTCACCAGCGCGAAAACATCCAAGGCTGAATAGAGGCATGTTTGGGGCTTTCCCAAGACCTTGGATGTCCACAATGTTCCCTCTAATTTTCTGTAGGCTGTGTGCACATAAAATATCAGCTGTGCAGCTTTTGAAGGAAGGTTAAATTTTTGTGTGCCACATAACGACACTCGGAGTTATATACTTTAAAATTTGACTACACGTCAGAATACAGTATGTACACCACTTTGCACTAGAAAATATTGTAGAACTTGTGAAAACCGTAAATATACAACAACTTTTAAATTTTAAGACGTCTGTGCTGTTTTCTATCAGAATCAGAACTGTAATTTTTGTGCGCTCTGTTATAAAGTATGTGCGCTCGCTCGGCAAGGTGTGTGCGCGCGCACACGCGCACAGCTTAGAGGGAACAGTGGTCCACACCCAATATCAGCAATGCCCTTCACATATTGAATCCAAGTTTATACAGTACCTCCTCCAGGACATGAATACGCATCAGAAAAGTTCTCATTCTGCCATAGACAAGAAGGTATTCTAATACCCCCTACCTTTTTTATGGTCGGCATCGGGGAGGTGAGCGGGAAGTGGAGCCCCTCCCCGATCACCCTCTCAAGACCAGTTGGGCCACCGGAACACCAAAGAAAGGCAAAGCGCCTCTAGGCATGAAGGGAAAGCCTGCCACACAACCAGCAACTGCAGCCGCCTCACTTTGCCTCATGGTAGAGCCGCCCCTGAGGACAGGCAGTGGCAGCAAAAACACCCGGCGGGCCGGATAAATATCCTTGGCGGGCCGCATGTGGCCCGCGGGCCATAGTTTGAGGACCCCTGGTTTAGGCACTTGATATACCACCCTTTACTTATGCATCAGAACGGTTTACATGTATACTAACAGGTACTTTGTGAGCCCTTCAGGGACAAGGGAATAAAATCTAAGTGTAACTGAGGCTTCGCTGAATTCTTCTAGCAGCAAACTAAAAACATACTATCTCAGTATTGCTTTATTGAATATAGTAATGGCTGCTTGCTTGCTCTTGTTTTATAGTGAAGTTTTACATAGTTGTGTTTTTTAGGCATTTCCGTTATTGTATTGCAGCAGACCCATAACTGATCTGTCTGTTGTGGCATAACACATACTAACATTTGTTAAAGGGATGCATCTATTTTCCAAACAAAATGTTAGGGACTTACATGCCATATAGTAATAGCAGTACTGGTTTTTTTAATGGATTTTTACCTGGGCGTGTGGGGGAAAGGGCTGTTGATTCTGTAAACTCATGGCAACCCTGTGAATGGTTGTTCTAAACTTTATTCAGTCTTCAATCAGGCAGCTAATTGACGAAAGAGTGACATTCATAGTTGCTGTTCTTGTATTGATCCATTGCTTTGAAGGTCTTCCTTTTTTGTGTTGACCTTCAACCATGGAGGGACACTTAGTAGGAAAAAAAATTCTCTACTTGGTTTGTTTTTTGAATTGTATTTTGATATTTCCTCTAAGTCTCTCCAGGCCAGTCCAGGAACCGTAGGTTAGCCAGCTGAGGACTGAATTACACAGTCTTGCTGACACCATATCCAGCTCCCTCTAGAGCCTCTAACTCAGTCTTTCAGTCCTCAGCAGCTGGGAAGGACCGATTTAGGACAGGCTCCCTAGTTAGGAAAGACGGCTTAAAAAAAAAAAAAAGAGAAAAAGGTTGAGGAGGATCTGGGTTGCTCTAGCAGGGCAGTAACCCCTCCTGCTTCGATAAAGGTGAGAGATGCGGAGCTCCCGAGCAGGCCTACCATCCGCTACTTGGGTATCACCCTAGACCAGCAGCTCGACATGAATGCCTTGATGGTGTTGTTTATACGAGGGGGTACCCCAAAAAAAAAGAAATTATTTTTTAAAAGCTATTTATTTCAAATTCTTTACAAAACAACCTTATCCCCTTCAAAATACTCTCCATTACAACTGATACATTTGTCCCACCGGTGCTTCCACTGTTCGAAACATTTTTTGTAGTCATCTTTAGAAACGGCTGACAGCTCCTCCCTCCTTTTTTTCTTGACTTCTTCAATGTTGTCAAATCGGTGTCCTTTCATGCCCCTTTTCATGCGTGGAAATAAGAAAAAGTCGCACGGAGCCAGGTCAGGTGAGTAAGGTGCGTGAGGCAGCGGAACCATGCCATTTTTAGCCAATGACTGTCTAACAGAGATGGCTGTGTGTGCAGGTGCGTTGTCGTGGTGGAAGAACCAGTCTCCTGTCTGCCACAAATCGGGTCTTTTTTGACGAACACTGTTTCGCAATCTTCTTAAAACTTCCAAATAAAAGGTTTGATTGACGATCTGACCTGGGGGGAACAGACTCTGAATAAACTACTCCCTTGGCATCAAAAAAGCAAATCAGCATTGTTTTGATGTTTGATTTGACTTGACGACATTTTTTTGGATGGGGTGACGATGATGTCTTCCATTGGCTTGACTGTTGCTTTGTTTCTGGGTTGTAACCATAGCACCTTGACTCATCACCTGTAATGACCTTTGACAGAAAATCTGGATCAGTTTCAAGCTGTTGTTTCAAAACACGACATGTTTCAACTCGATGTTCCTTTTGATTGTCAGTCAGAACCCGAGGAACAAACTTGGCAGCAACCCTTTTCATTCCCAAATCTTCCGTTAAAATTTGCTGAACTGAGCTCCAAGATAACCCACTAATCTCTGACAGTTGATCAATTGTCTGTCGACGGTCTGTGAGCACAAGCTCCCTAATTTTTTCAATATTTTCGTCGATTCGGGCAGTTGATGGACGCCCAGAACGAGGTTTGTCATCAATTGACATGTTGCCATTTTTAAACCGAGCAAACCACTGGTGCACTTGACTTTTTCCCATAGCGTCATCTTGATAAGCTGTTTTCAACATTAAAACAGTTTCAGCAGCATTTTTACCGAGTAGAAAACAAAATTTCACAGCTGCACGTTGTTCACTTAAACTTGTCATCATAAAAAAAGAAACAAGAACAAAACAGCGCTAGCAAAAACAATCACTGCAGATGAACAGAACAAGCCAGGTCGACAACACAGGCGGCACTGAACTGACAATGAGTTGCACTATACACGCCTAGCGGCAGAAGTGCATACTACACAAGCTCCACCCACGGCAATGTTATTCCTGTTTTTTTTGGGTACCCCCTCGTATGTGCTATCTATCACAATATACGTACAATTCAGCACCTACGATCCCTACTGGAGCCTGACGATTTCCGGACGATCTGTCAAGCACTTGTAACCCCCCACTTCGACTATGCCAACGCCATTCTGCATGGTCTCCCTAAGAGCACACTGAACCCACTACAACTAGCAATGAACACCGCTGCCTGCATCCTGTACGGAGCCTCCAGAAGAGATCACATAACTCCAATCTTGCAACACCTCCACTGGCTTCTGATCCACTGCAGGCTCACATCCAAAGTACTACTGCTGACCTTCAAAGCCATTAACAAACTATCTTACACCTCCCTCACGGACCTTGTCCACCACACTCCTCTGAACAGATCCAGAAGGTCATTCGCTGCTAACACACTCGCAATCCCCAACGCAATAGTAAAATGCTCCCTTGCAACAAAGAATAGAGCCTTTGTGTTCTATGCACCTACACTCTGGAATGCCCTCCCAACCACTATCCGAGCTATTACTGACCTCACGCAATTCAGGAAGGCACTAAAGCACCATTTCCTTATCGTTCCTCCAGTTTAGTCCTCTACTTCTGGGTAGTGAACCTCCTCCTGCAGCTTGGAGACTGGTCATGTCATACTTGTGACATCACTGGATGTAATCTGCTGGCATCTCCCATCAGCCCCAGTGTGTCCAAGTCTCCTCGCAGCAGGAGGACGTAGTGAGCCTAGGTGCTGGGCTCACTAGAGGAACGAATAAGGAACAGTTAGGATTTTTAGAGATTTCATTTCCCTTTGCTACAAATTTTTTCTTTAATTCATTTGGTCTCTTTAAATTTCTTGTGGGGGTTCCTGTGTGTGGTTTTTTATTTTTTTTAAAGAGACTATTTCAGATTTAAATCATTAAGAGCTTCCTTGCCATTCCAAGGCTATTTCCTTTTCTGGGATCTCTCTCCCTTGACAGCAAGGGGGAGAGCTCCTCAACCGGCTAAAGGGCAGCCTAGCTTCTGCGGAGCGGTGACTCACCGCTCCGGTTTCTTGCTGGGCAATATGCTTGCTCGTGCTTACAGCCCTCGCTGCTGACGCTGCTTGCTTGATCTTCAGCAGCGCGCAGCTTGAAGGGCCATCCCTGTACCCGGTAAGTATTTTGTTTTGGATTTTTTTTGTTCTTCCCCTGTCAGGCCACTACTGGGAGCGGGATTGGAAGGTTGAGGGGGAGTGAGAGCTGCTTTGTGCGCCAAAACATTTTCCTCACAGCGGCGGCCATTTTAAACACACGGCAACCGCCGTGGGTCTGATAAGTGCGGCGGCAAGCTTTAGGCTCCCGGGGGGGGGGGGGGGGGTGTTCGGTTCATCGTGGTTTTGTTATTACACTGGATTTAGGCTCAGCTTTTCGTCCCGGTTCTCTAGTTTGCCTTGCTTGCCTCTTCAAGTTGGGTTTAAAGTTGGGGTTTGTCCTTTGCTATCTCCCCTTAGTATTTTGAGGCCCTGATTAGGGTCAGCTTCGGGGGGGGGGGGGGTTTACTATATTTTCTTTGCTGTATTTTCTTTATTGTAATCATTAAAAAATAAATAAAGTAAATAAATAAGACAGCAAGGGGGGAAGGTTTGTCATAGCAATTTCAGTACTGTGTTGGTGACTGTTTCCCTCTCTGTGCTGGTGAACAGCGCATCACATGTCAGCACGCCCTCAGTGCGTCATCTGCAGATCCCACAGAGGCACGGTTGCGGACTCCGGCATCTGTCGGGGTTGTGCGGCTTTTTCCGTCAGTGTGGGACAGCAGATGGAAACGTCAGTAGTCCCAGTTACCCAGGGGTCCATGGCGGAGATAGGAGAAGCGGGGGTGGCTGCTTCTTCTATACCTGGACCAGAGACCTCAGCTGACCATTCTGGTGCATTACCGGATCTGCAGCTGGGGGACTTCTGCCCGGATTTCGTCCTGATAATGCATCAGATCTTTTGTCTTCGGTGTCGGGGTAAATTACCTGGTCCTCTACCTTTTGCCCTCGGCTGTACAGAGCCCGGGATTCTCGACGGCGAAAGCGTTGCGCCAAGGCCGCCGAAGAGGTCCCGTCAGCCAGAGCCGTCCCCTTCGTAATCGGGATGGCACGAACTAGAGGAACCAGAATTAGACCTGGATGAAGATATTGAAGAGGGAGAGATTCCAGAACCTGAGGATCAGGCGAAAATTATTCAGTTATTCCGGAAGGACGAGCTGACGGCGCTCATTACAGAATCCCTGCAGACGCTAAAGTTAGCTACGACACAACCAGCTGAAGAGGAGGATGGCGAAGATCCCATCATTCAGGTGGTGCGTCACACCCAGGTAGTGTTTCCCATCCACACAGTGATGGATAGGATGATCCAGGACGAGTGGGATCAGCCAGAAGTGGGACTCAGAGGTCTTAGGACCATGAGTAAACTCTATCCCTTGGCAGATAAAGACACAGACAAATTTCGCTGTCCACGGGTGGATGCAGCGGTGTCAACTGTTACTAAAAAGACCACTATACCTGTGGAAGGTAGCGCGGTGTTAAAAGGATGCGCAGGATAGGAAGGTGGATGGTTTGAAGCAATCCTTCGATGCAGATGCGGTGGCTTTGCAGGCTTCCATTTGCGGAGCTTGGGTTGCGCGAGCCTGTCTAAGGTGGTCACAACACTTACGGCAGTCGGCCCATTTGGAGCAGGACTGGGTACGTGAGCTAGAGCGGCTTGAATCGGGTTCGGCTTATCTGGCTGATGTACACTACGATTTGATCAGGGCCTTAGCAAATAGCATGGCGTCCCTGGTGGCTGCTCGCAGGTCTCTGTGGCTTCGGAATTGGGCGGCCGACGGATCGTCCAAATCCCGACTCAGTAAGCTTCCTTTTAAAGGGAAGTTGTTGTTTGGTGAAGACCTTGACAAGCTGGTTAAGGATTTAGGGGAGTCCAAAGGCGGAAGGCTGCCAGAGGACAAGCCTAAGAAAGCCAAGTCCTCCTCGGCCTTTCGGGGCCAGCCTCGGGATTTCAGGCAATTTCAGACTTCTCGTTTGGGCGGTTTCCAAAGGGGAAGGTTTGTGTCTCGAGCCCAAGGGTTTCGTGGAGCAAGTAGAGGGTTTTCAGCGGCATCCGCAGGCGCCGCTCAGAACCCACAATGAAAGAAGGCGGGTCCCGGCAGTGAGCCAACAGATAGGGGGTAGGCTTCGGGGATTTCTCTCTGCCTGGGCCCAAATAACATACGACCAGTGGGTGCTGGAGATCATTTGCAAAGGTTATGCACTGGATCTGGCAAGGCCATTGCTAGATTCATTTGTGATGTCTCCTTGCCAAGGTCAACCAAAGTCTCTGGTAGTTCGTCTAACACTGGATCGTCTCTTAAAATTGGGAGCCGTCGTGCCAGTGCCAGTGGCAGAGTATGGAGTGGGTTGATTACTCCATTTATTTCGTGGTTCCAAAGAAAGACGGGTCCCTGCGGCCAATCTTAGATCTCAAAGGGGTGAATCGTTGTCTTCGGGTGCCGCATTTCAGGATGGAAACGCTCAGGTCCGTCATTGTGGCAGTACATCAGGGAGAATTTCTGACGTCACTCGACCTCACGGAGGCTTATTTGCATGTTCCGATCTGAGCGGCCCATCAGAGGTTCTTACGGTTCGCGCTTCCTTGGGGACATTATCAGTTCCAAGTGCTGCCGGTCAGTCTGGCGACAGCTCCGCAGGTTTTCACCAAGATCATGGTAGTAGTAGCAGCGGTGTTGCGAAAGGAAGGCGTGCTGGTTCATTCTTACCTCGACGATTGGTTAATTCGGGCGAAGTCTAAGGCCGAGAGCGAGCAGGCCACAGCCAAGGTGGTAAGATTCCTTCAGAGTCTCGGCTGTGTGGTCAATATGGCCAAGAGTCACCTGCTTCCGACTCAGGAGCTCAAGTATCTTGGAGTAAGGCTTGACACTCGCAGACCGCCGATGGCATGGAGTTACCTTCGGGTAACCCAACAACAGTCTGTTAACACTAGCTGAGCCTTGAGGGGTGAGTCTCATGCGCCGTATGACGACGGCTCTGGCCTCCCCCTCCAGTCCCTTACACCCCGGAGGGAGTCTTCGGGCTCCAGAACCTCCACGGGGTTTCGGGTTGTTCCTGAGGTTCGCTCCTCACAGAACATTCCCGAGCCATGCCCGTGGGTGGCACCCGCTTCGAGTGGTGCAGATGCATCAGCGCCGGCATCGAGTGTTCCAATCTTCACCAGGGACTGTCGACTGGTGTCTTCGGTGCCTTCGGGGCCGATCGACTCGACCCAGTCTGGCTCTACGGCATCCCGGCCCTGTGCGGGGGCGGTACCCGCTTTTGGTGGTGCTGATTCCCCGGCATCGGCGTCGGTGTCGAGTGTTCCACTCGTCACCGGTGATCATCGGACCAACCTGACCGGGTGTGGCGTACCCACACCCCAGCCATGCGCGGAGGTGGTGACCGCTTCGAGCGGGACCAAGTCCTCGGCATCGGAGTCGGTGGCCCTACTCCCCGCCGGGGATCGGCACCGGGTGCCCTCGGCTCCGCCAGGGCCGATCGACTCGTCCCCGGCTTCCGCGGGGGCGGTACTGGCCTTGCGCGGCTCCGCCCCTCCCGCAGCGGTATCGGGAACACGAGCCCCATTCTTCACCAGGGGTTGCCTCCGGGCTCCACCTGCGGAGCCGATCGATCTATCCCGGTCGGGCGGGTCAGCACCCCCACCTTGCGCGGGGCCGGGGCCTCCCCTGGACGCCACCGGCCTCCCCCGGACGCCACCGGCCTCCCCCGGACGCCACCGGCCTCCCCCGGCCTCTACGCGGGCGTTAAGTGCTCCACTCGTCACTGGAGTCTGCCCGCGGGACCCGGGTCCTTTGGTCGAGTTGACCCAAAGAAGCGCCGCGGCCGCGGAGCCGGGGCTGGGCGTCTCGCTCCGCACCGGGGCTCGTCGGCGGGTTACCTGGGTACCCTCGAGGCCGCGTAGTATGCCCCGTAAGGGTTTCCCGCTCAATAAAACAGGCGCGGGCAGAACCCCGGTGCCTAGGAGGGCCTCTCTCCAGGCATCGGAGCCGACTTTGGGTGTTTCCCTCTTCGCCGAGTTTCGGCCTGGGAAGGCCTCGTTGCCCTCGGCACCGATTGTCGCGACCCCGACTCCATTCGCGGGAATGGCAGCACCGGCGTGGCCGCCGACACCGGGGCCCCCTAAGGAGGCGTCGCTCGGTTCGATGCCCAGCCTCGAATCGATCTCCAGTCTGGAAAGCGTGGCTCCGGCGCATTTTGGATCCGACCCCGGTCTCTTCCGACGGCGCAGTGCTGCGCTCGCCTGCTCTCCAGCGGCCTCGGCACCACTCCAGCTGCCTTTTGCGGACTGCCCTGGGGGCGGACCCGCCCTCGAAATCGGGGCCGAGGCCGAGTTCCGCGGGCCCGTCGGGGACGTCGCTCCCTTCGATGCCCCCCTTGGAGTCGATCCCGGGCTCTGACGATGCAGTACCGACTGCCTCGAATTGGGACTGTCAGTACCCTCCTCTGTTTAGAGCGATTCCTCCCGTGCACCAGCACAGTGGGTCCCCTGGTGCTCAAGCGGGCCCCTCCGCCTCGGTCTCCCCCGGGATAGCCCCTCTGGGAGAGCCGTCTTTTCAGGACTTCCTCCTTGACATGGCGGACTTGCTCGCCATTCCTATCCCAGGCCCTTCGCTAAGTCTGGGTACTGCGGAACAGGCAGCCGTAATGCTTCCTTTACCTCCCTCCCTGCGGGATCTCCTGCTCGGGATTTGGCGCTCACCCTTACAGGTACTGGCGCCAACTGCAGCCATGCATGCCCGGTATCGGGTGCCCCCCTCTCCGGGTTTCCAGATGCACCAGCTTCCCCATCATTCCATTGTGGTGGAATCGGCCCTGAGGAAAGTCGGAAGCAAGAAGAAGCACTCTTCCTGCCCCCCGAATCGTGCGTCTAAAACTCTGGACAACTTTGGGCGGCGAACCTTCCAAGCGTCCATGTTGGCTTCTAGGATTCTCTCAAATTTTCTATATGAACCTGGCGCTGCAGGAGGTCACCGAGAGGTTATCTCTTTTGTCTCACTTTGTGTCGGCCCCTCGGGCCCCTGACTGTTCCTTGCTTCTTTACCATTGCAGGAATATCTCTTGGTTTCTTTCTCGGGCTGCCGTGGACTCTTTCGAGTCAGTTAGCAGGTCCTCTGCGGTAGCCATAGGGGCGCGTCGTACAGCCTGGTTGCAGGCTTCCGACTTGTGCAGCTGGGCACAACATAACCTGGGTACTTCCCCGTGCACCGGGGAGAACCTCTTCAATGGTGAGGCTTTGCGTCGGGTTGCTCAGTGCTCCGCCGACCTGTTTGGCTCTGGCCGCCCGCGGCCCTCTGCCTCTCCCGGGGGTAGGAAATGTCCTTCCTTACCCTCCTGTCCGAAGAGGAGGAGGTTTCATCCCTCTGCCCGCCTGCCGGGTGCGCCCATGCCAGGGATGTCTCACACCGGTCGGCAGTGCCAGGGCTCGCGCCAGGTTGCCCATGCCAGGCAGCCTTAGGCTACGGTATGCGGCAGTTTGCGCTTAACTCCTCTTACATGAAGTTACTGTCCAGTTCTACACTGGGGTTCTTTCAGTGTGACAAGCGGTTCGGCTGCTTGTTTGGAGGTATGGAGCCCCCTCCCACAGGGGGGGGGGGAACCTTCCCACGCTAGATTTAGCCTGGCTCCTCAGGGCCATGCTAATCTTCTCCGGACTTACCCTCGGGTACATCCCTCGGATTCCCCTCTGCCTGGTTCTCCCGGCTTGAGGGGATCGCGCACCGAATCTCCTTCTCCCAGTGTAGGCCTTGGCCGCTACTCTCCGAGCATGGCCGAACCATTCCTCGACAGGGCCGGACCAACCCCCCCCCCCCCCTGGTCTGTGTCTCCTCTCTCGCAGAGAAATCCCTGGGTCCGTCAGGTTACGGTGGACAGAGGGCCTTGACCCTAACCCCGAGGGTTTTTTTTTTATATAGGTCTGAGATGGCCCCACGGTCACGCCGTGGCTATAGGGTTTTCTATCCTCCTGCCTTCCCTGTGGCACGGAGGACACGTTTGGGTGACTGTCAGGTGGACGCCTCAGGGGTCTACGTACTCCTGATGTGCTCCTCCCCAACTGATCTGGCGGTCACACAACCATACTGCTACCCTCGCCGATCTGCCCTGCTCCACGCACATAGGCCCATCGCTTGGATGGCCCTTCCTCCTGCCACCTTCCAGGTAGGCGCCCTCCTGTGGATCAAGGGCCGGTCCGAGTTGGCAGTATCGTTCTCACGTGTCCATACCGGTTGAGTAACCTGGGTGGGCGCTCCCGGGCCCACCTATAGCCCGATATACATCTATACCTGTTATTGGATATATATATCGGTACAGGCAGGCGCTTTTTGGGACATGTTATAGCGCCCTGTGTCTTACCGACTATCCCCAATTGTCGGTACTGACATTTTGTTATTTCTTACGGGGTCCGGCCGGCCCGCTTGCCTGCGTTCTGCGGCTCGGGTGCTCGGACCGGTTATGCTTAAACTTGCTGTGATGTCAACAGCCCTTTGGTTACGCCTCCTTGTCTGGAGGTTTTCGAACCCATTGTCTTCCTATCCCTTGCCGGCTCGGGTAGACGGTGTACCCCTCGGTATCCTGGGGTACACTTCTGTTCTTCTCCAGGCTGGGTTCTTCCAGATCGGTCAGTCTTCTGTTAGTCCTCCGGATTGGGGACTCTGCTCCTACTGGAGTTCTCAGCTTCTTAGAGCTCCTCGTGAAGACCTGCCGTCTTTCCGGTGCCGGTTGACACCTGCGTCTCCAGCCCGCCCGGGCTGGGAACTTCGTCCTCTCTGCGGTGAAGTTCCCTTGAAGACTTCGCTACTGCATCTACAGTACCCGTCGCAGCTCTGCCTTCTACAATCCAATAGGTAAGCTCTAGATTGTGCTAGATCATTAACGGTTAATGATATTTGACATGGTTTTGAAGACTCCCCTGTAGTCTTCGGTTGCTGTGCCTTGGCAACTCTTCTCAACTCCTACCCTCCATTCCTCAAGGGATGCTGGGGATCCAGGTTGGGCGATGCCGCCCTGTCCAGGGGCGCGCATTCTGGGATCTCCTCTGGCACCCTCAGCTAGGGAGTCCCCATATGTGAAGACTCATTCCTGCTTGTTCCTGGAGATAGCACAGTTACTTACCTGTAACAGGTGATCTCCGGAACAGCAGGAATTAGTCTTCACAACCCACCCACCTCCCCTAGGAGTTGTAACTATCTCTCTCTCTTCCTTCCTCTCCTCTCCTTCTGTCTCAGCTATTAAACGCAACTGGGGAGAGGCAGTGGGAAGGGCGGGAAGCTACCGTGCAGGCGCGAGGGATGCTCCCAAAAGCATTCTGATTGGATGCTGGGGAGCATTCCCGTGCGGGCTCCGTCGGCGCCGACGAACCCCCCATATGTGAAGACTAATTCCTGCTGTTCCGGAGATCACCTGTTACAGGTAAGTAACTGTGCTTTACAGCATTATAAGCTACTTACTAGTTTTTGTGATCTTTTTATGTTGAGTCGCCAGTACCGTCAAAATCAGCAAACTTCGAATACCTATTAAACTAACTAGATCTCAGATAAAAAAAATCTGTATATAAAGCTTTTTGACATAACAATAATAGCTAAACATAGTTCCATTGAATTTATAACCATTAATTAGTAAACAGTTGCGTAGTAGTAAGTATGGAAACCTTATGTATGTAAAACATACGCTGGTCCAAAACGGGTTAAAGCGGTCACCAGAATGCGGCCCTCGTGGAGGATCGTGGTTCCGCCGTGAGATCTTAACTTGGTACTAGGGGCTCTCCTAAACGCCCCCTTTGAGCCTTTAGGCCAGGCTTCGGTTAAGGATTTAACTCTGAAGACGGTGTTCTTGGTAGCCATTTGTTCTGCGAGGCGGATTTCAAAATTGCAGGCTCTGTCTTGTAGGGAACCTTTTTTTGTGTTTTTCCAGGAAAAAGGTGGTGCTGCGCCCAGTTCCGTCCTTTTTGCCCAAAGTGGTCTCTCCGTTTCATTTGAACCAAATGGTTTCTTTACCAGTACTTGACGCAGGGGGTGAAAATTTAGCTGAACGAGGTCTTTGCCGATTGGACGTTAAAAAGGTGCTACTGCACTATTTGAAGGTTTCAGAGTCATTCTGCAAGTCGGATCGTCTCTTCGTGTTCGGCGGTCCAAGGAGAGGTGAAGTGGCAGCTAAGGCCTCCATTGCTCGATGGGTTAAGGAGGCAATTGTGTCAGCATATATTTTACAAGGTCGTCCCGTGCCGGTGGGCTTGAGGGGCAGAACACGGTTTGGTTCCACCGATGGAAATTTGTAGAGCGGCCACCTGGTCTTCTCTTCACACTTTTAGTAGACACTGCCGTCTTGATGTGCTAGCGGCGAGTGATGCCTGTTTCGGATCCGCAGTGTTTACACTCTGGAAAGGTCCCTCCCTTTAGTACTGCTCTGTTAAATCCCAGAAGTAGAGGACTAAACTGGAGGAACGATAAGGAAATAGAAATTACACGTACCTGGTAATTATAGTTCCTGTAGACACTCCAGTTTAGTCCTCATCCCTGCCCAGGGAGTGTTTGCATACCAGAACAACTAGACTGAAGCAATATTCTAAGATTACAGGTGAGTGTGATTTTCATTTGTAATCGCTTTCACTCTTTATCTTCGATTTTTTTTTTTTTTTCTGACCTCTTTCCACGTCTCTGGTCCGGCAGGGAGGAGAGGGGCCTGTACGGCCCTCAAACCCTTATGTTAAAGGGGAGGGGGTTTGTTAAGTTTTTCGCTTATACCTTTAGTTTGGAGTATCCAGTTATCATTAATATGTGTAGCTACTTGTTTGTTGCTCTTTTGAGTTTGCTTTGTCAATAGTACACTGGGGCTGATGGGAGATGCCAGCAGATTACATCCAGTGATGTCACAAGTTTGACATGAGCAGTCTCCAAGCTGCAGGAGGAAGTTCACTACCCAGAAGTAGAGGACTAAACTGGAGTTCCTACAGGAACTACAATTACAAGGTACGTGTAATTTCTATTTTTTCCTCCAACATTACACCCATACCGGTGACATAACAACCCAGCATACCCTCTCACCCAGCATGATGACACCACCAACTCAACACACGTCATGTTGACGTAACCATATCCATCAATACAATAACTCAAACTGTAAATAGTTGTCAGATCATGTCATGTTGACATAAACATTTCCGTGATGCAATTGCTCAGTTTGTATATAGTTACTCCTGTTGAAACTCAAGTTGTAATACCCGTTCTTTGTAAAGTTCAATGTATGTTTCAGCCTGCATTGTACAAATTTAATGTTACTTGTGAACCGCACTGATTCAAAAGAGCGTGGTATAGAAAAGATTAAAAAAATAAATAAGTCCATTGGTTACAATACAAAATTGGGTCTGGAGAGTCTTCCCTGGCAAATGAGAAGGGGCAGTAGAGGCAGAGCATGTCTCGTCTGGGGAGCTGAGCCATGAACACTGCCTGGAGGAGGACATGCTTGGGAGCCCCAGATAACTCCTCTCTTCCTCCAGAGCCAAGCTTCAGTTCCTGCTAGTGGTGGGAGAGCAGGCACGATCGAATCCGGCTTCAGAAACACGAGCGCAAGTATTTTAAGTAAGGAGCTCTGGGACCGCAATTGGGGGAGCGGTTGTTTTGGCGGGATTAGTACGCTGCGGGGGGGGGGGGGGAGTCGCGTCCTTCAGGATAGCTCCAGGTGAGTTTTCCTTACGGCAAGGTGCATGCTGCCAGTCGCGGCGGTGTGCGTGCAGTGTGGGAGTAGCCGGGGGTTGTCAGGACCGGGTCTTTGCCGCACGTGTTTTCGTCGGGGGAGCAGGCTCGAGCGTGTTTTCATTGGCGTTATGGAAGAAAATTCGGCGTTGGTGGAAAACGCGGGAGTTAAGCTGCTGGTCTCTTCAGAGAAGGTGGGAACGGTGGCCATCTTGCAGGGGGTAGTAATTTCTCCCACGCGGCAGAAAAAGCCAGGGAAGGGAAAATCTAAAATGAAGAAGCCTGCGCCAGCAGGGCAAGCGCCTCAGCCGTTGTTGACAGGGCTCCAGGAAGGTTTGGAAGCCACTGTTTTCAGCAGATTTTATATTGTCATTACACAAGGCATATTGTTTAAAAAGGAGGCAGGCACAGGATTTTGGTCCTCATTCTAAGTTGTCAGCTCTCTCGGTAGCTGAGATGGGCTTGGAAGAAGACCCTAGGGAAGGGCCTTCCCAGGGGGGTTGTGGAATGGAGGCTGGCACGGATTGGTTAATGCAGCAGGTCCCAGGGCCGCAGGAGGCAGAGGGAGGGGAGAACCTCTCTGATCCAGGGCTAGACCCAAGGGCCGGGGAGTTGGAAGAAGGTGAGATTGCTCCAGGGGAGGATCCTAACATCTTCAGAGTGTTTCACAGAGAGGAGCTCTCATTGCTCACTCCCTAGCTGCTCTGAATATAGTGCAGCCGGTGGTTCAGGAAGAACCGCTTGTGGACCCTCTGCTTCAAGGTTTTAAAGCAGAGCAGAAGTGTTTTCCAGTTCATAGAGTAATTAAACAGATGATAGAATCGGAATGGGAGTGCCCGGAGGCGACCCTAAGGGCTCTATGGGCCGTCTGTACCCAGTTCCGCAAGAAGAGAAGGAACTATTGTGGATGCCCAAGGTGGATGCCTTGGTCTCGGCCGTGACCAAGAAGACTACTATTCCAGTGGAAGGGGGCGCTGCCCTTAAAGATCTTCAGGATCGGATGTTAGTCTATACTCAAACAAGCATTCCTTTTCGTTCCTCCAGTTTAGTCGTCTACTTCTGGGTAGTGCACCTCCTCCTGCTGCTTGGAGACTGGACCAATCAGAAACTTCTCATCACTGGATGTAGCTAGCTGGAAATCCCATCAGCCCCAGTGTGTCCAGTCTCCATGCAGCAGGAGGACCCTGTGAGCCTAGGTGCTGGGCTCACTGGAGAAACCAATAAGGAGCAGGCTACTTAGTTTACATTTCCTTTCAGATTTCTTTACATTTGGTTTGCTTAGGTTTAGCCGGATACTGTCATGCTTTCTTTAAAAAAAAAAAAACTGAGCAGACGGGGTTGGGAACCATAGCCTACTCTGTCCTGCCTAGTCTCCTGTCTCCCCTGGCTATCTTGCTTGCTGCAGGATCTCTTACCCCAGGACTGGACGGGGTAGAGCTCTTTTCTCTTTCCCCTGGCAGCCTGCTGACTTTCTGAGCTGCAGCGCTGGCTCCAGGGACTGTTTCACTTGACGGCAGCACTTTCAGCGGCGTTCCGGTCCATTTCAGCGATCGGTCCTCGGGACGCTGACAGGAGAGCCATTGCCTTCAGGTACGGTCCAGGGAGAGCGAGGGAGGCCAGGGGCTCGCAGTGGCTGTATCCTGCGGTGCTTCGGGGCCCTTTGTAAAAGCACGCCAAACCGTTGAGTGAAACCACGGCCATTTTAGCTTCGCGGTTTCAACGGCGGCGGCTATATTTCACCAGCAGAGCCTTTCATCCACAGTCCCTAGCAGCGTATTTGGGGTTTATTTGTTCTTTTTGTCTTTCTGCCTTTCTCCTTTTCTCCTTTTCTTTAATTTTCCTGTTTTTGGCTTTTGTTTTCTTCTGAGGTTTTAGGTCCGCGGGGCTGGGTGCTTCAGAAGGATTTTGCTTTGCTGACTTGGCTCTCACAGAGGATTACTTACTTAAAAAAAAAAAAAAAGGTAGTAATAAGCTAAAAATAAAGTAAACAGTAAGTCAGTACTGTAGGCAAACACATCAGGTGTGGAAGGGGGAGGGGGGGGGGCGGTACGGCTTTCCCTTCTCCTTCTTGTGGGACCGCTAGGCTTTTCTGTCCATGCCAGCGAGGTTTCAGTGTGTGATTTGTGGCACCCGCAGGAACACGACTCCAGAGACAGGTGCTGTGCGTCAATGTCTCTCAGTCTGGAACATCAAATGGAGGACGTGGCGGTCTCGACCCGGTCAGAAGTGCTGGCAAAGCCTGAGGGGGAGGCTTGGACGCCTGGGCCCTCTGCCCCGCCTGCCGAGGGGGCATCTGGAGTTTTGGGGGTTCCGTCAGTGCACATGGAGGAGTTTTCTCCAGACTTTGTTTTACTTATGCATCAGGCGTTCTGTCAAAAGCGACAAGGTATTGTGCCGGGATCGACCCCTCTCCCTTCGGTCAGTATGCGCTTGGGACTGGCGGGACGTGAGAATGTGGTGGCCAAAGCACCCAAGAGGCCGCATCCGCCGGAGTGCTCTCCCTCCAAAGTGGAGTTGCAGGAGCTTGACATGGAGGTCGAGTTTGAGGATTTAGAAGAAGGTGAAATAGCTGAGTCTGAGGATCAAGCGAGGATCATTCTGGTTTTTCGGAGAGAGGAGTTGTCGGCCCTCATTTTGGAGGCCCTGCAGATGCTTCGGCTCACGTCCGAGCAGACTGCAAGTGAAGAGGATACTGCGGATCCTATTATTCAGGCAGTGCGCCAGACGCAGGTAGTGTTCCCTATTCATAAGGTGATAGATGATTCAGAACGAGTGGGACCACCCAGAGGCAGGCCTGAAGGGGATAAGGACTATGAATAAGCTCTATCCCTTGGCGGACAAGGACAAGGACCGGTTTCGCGTTCCGAAGATTGATGCAGCGGTGTCAGCTGTCACGAAGAAGACCACTATTCCGGTGGAAGGCAGTGCAGTCTTGAAGGTCTGCCGTTCGGGTTGGCCACAGCACCGCGAATATTCACAAAGGTGATGGTGGTAGTTGCGGTGGCGATAAGGCAGGAAGGGATTCTAGAACATCCCTATCTGGACGATTGCCTGGTTCGAGCACGGTCCAAGGTGGAGTCGGTCATGGCTACCAAGCGAGTTGTGGAGTTCTGGGGCAGCTCGGTTGGGTGGTCAACCAGGCCAAGAGCCAGCTGCGCCAGTGCGATGATTGGTGTATCTTGGAGCCTTGTTTTGATACAGAAGCCGGTACAGTTTCGCTTCTGGAGGTCAGAGTGTAATTGATCCTTGGGCAGGTTCAGACGTTTTTGTGTATGAAAGTTCCAACGGCATGGCGATACATGCAGCTGCTAGGTTCAATGGCGGTGGCCTCGGATCTCTCGCAGTGGTTGCCTCAAAGGCATCTATTGTCTGAGGCTAGTATGTTTAGAAGGGGTAAGGTCCATCTTGGAATGGTGGCTGGATTCCGGTCACCTCCAAACAGGCATGCCGTTGGGGCAGCCGAATTGGATTTTGGTCACCACAGATGCAAATCTCTCTGGCTGGGGGGTGCACTGTCTGTCCCAGGTGACGCAGGGCTGCTGGTCAGCAGAGGAAGCCGAGTGGTCTATCAATCGCCTAGAGATGAGGGCGGTGAGATTGGCGCTGCAAGATTTCGAGGACCTAGTATGTGGGGAAGCCATCCGTGTTTTCTCCGACAATGCGGTAACGGTATCCTATATCAACCAGCAAGGAGGCACGGGCAGTGCTACCTTGGTGGAGGAGAGTCAGCTGCTACTGCAATGGGCGGAGAACCATCTGAAAGCCTTGTCAGTGGCGCATGTAGCAGGAAAGGACAATGTGCAGGCCGACTACCTCAGTCGGCATGCCTTGGATCCAGGAGAGTGGGAGCTAAACACAGCTGTGTTTCACGAGATTATGGTTCGGTGGGGACAGCCGATCATGGATCTGATGGCCACTCTTTCCAATGCCAAGGCCGCACAGTTCTTCAGCAAGTGGAGAGAACACATTTGGAGGGGCTTGATGCTCTGACGCAGCCTTGGCCAGTGGAAGGACTGCTCTGTTCCCACCATGGCCAATGATCGGTTGACTCCTGCAGACTATAGGAGCTCACAATGGGTAGGTGATTCTCATAGCGCCGGATTGGCTGCGGAGACCATAGTATGCAGATCTGGTGTATCTCCTTGTGGATTGGCCATGGAAACTGCCCAGTCAGCTCAATTTGTTGAACCAGAGCCCAGTCTTTATCACAGGTGGATCGGTTCTCGCTTACGGCTTGGCTCTTGAGAGGGAGCATTTGCGATGCCATGGGTACTCGGCGGTGGTCATCGCTATCATGTTGAGATCCAAGAAGCATTCTACGTCTTTGTCTTTTATATCTGTATTTGGCGCATATTTGAAGGTTGGTGTGTGGAAAAGGGAGTTAAGCCGTTCGGCTGTACGCTGCCAGACACATTGCTTTTTCTTCAGGGAGGCCTGGAGAAAGGGCTAGCCCCGAGTTCTTTGAAGGTGCAAGTGGCGGCGCTGGCCTGTTATAGGGGATGAGTGCAGGGATGCTCATTGGGAACACTCCCGGACGTAATTTGTTGTTTTTTTCAGGCGGTTAAAAATGTGCGGCCGCCCTTTAGGCTGGTGGTGCCTCCCTGGGATTTGAATTTGGTCCTAGAGGCACTGGCGGGGCTTCCTTTTGAGCCCGCGGCAGCGGAGAGTTTGAGAGATCTATCCTGGAAGACTGTTTTCCTGGTGGCATTGTGTTCTGCAAGGCGGATTTCCAATTTACAAGCGCTCTCGTGTAGGGAGCCCTTTATCTAATTTTCTGCAGACAAGGTGGTATTGTGTCCGGTGCCGTCCTTCTTTCCGAAGGTGGTATCGCGCTTTCATGTGAATCAGCCGATTTCGTTTTCGACCTTTCAGAATATCACAGGGGAGGGAACGGATCGTAGACTTTGATGACTGGATCTCGGAAGGGTACTTCGGAGGTACCTTACAAGGACTAAGCTTTTTTGTAAGATGGACCGGTTGTTCGTTTTGTTTGGTGGACCCCATAAAGGGGAGGCGGCCTTGATTGCCCGGTGGGTGAAGCAGGCTATTGGGGCAGCGAATGCTGCGCGGGGAGAGTCTCCTCCTGTGGGTCTGAGAGCTCACTCTACTCGGGGACAAGTGACTTCCTGGGCAGAGCATTCTTTGATTCCACCGGTGGACATCTGTCGGGCAGCAACTTGGTTGTCCCTCCACACTTTTTCAAGGCATTATCGGCTAGATGTGCAGGCTAGGGGGGATGCAAATGTTGGGGCCTCTGCTATTATGGTTGGGGTTGCGGGTCCCACCCGGGTTTAGCTACTGCTCTTGTACATCCCTTCGATTCCTGGACTGGCCTGGAGAGACAAAGAGGAAGAAGAAGTTAGACCTTACCTGCTAATTGTCTTTCCTTGAGTTCTCTCCAGTCCAGTCCAGGGCCCACCCTGTCAATTTGTGCGGTTCAGCAGGATGGCTACTGGGAGTGTTAAGCTGCAGAAGGTGTGGCGGTGGTTCTCGAGGGTTGAAAAGTCTACCTTGAGTCCACAGCACAAACATGTTTGAAGGCTGGCATCCAGTTCTTCGAAACTGCTCTGCTCTCCTGCTCTTCCTTCCTAGGGTGTAGGGGAGAGAGGGGCTGCTGTTCTTCCTTTTTTTTTTTTTTAACTCTTAGGAGAGAGAGAGGCATGGGTGCGGCGCCTCTTGTAGTCTCAGAGTGAATGCTTGCTCTTTTGTAGTGGTTCAAGTTTAGTGTTTTTTTATTTACTCGGTGTACGCTGCTTTGTCAATAGAAGACTGAGTTAGAGGCTCTAGAGAGAGCTAGATATGGTGTCAGCAAGACTGTGTAATTCAGTCCTCAGCTGCTGGAGGGGGCTGACTACCCTACAGTTCCTGGACTGGCCTGGAGAGAACTCAAGGAAAGACAATTAGCAGGTAAGGTCTAATTTCTCTTTGTTTAAAGATGATGGAATTGGTAGCATGACATTTTTCAAATTTTAAATATCCTTTTCAAATAGAAAAATGTTTAATCAAAATTGTGCAGATAATCTCATTATCTCATGTATTATTAATAAAAACATATTCTAAACTGTTAATCTTTACAGTGCATTTTGATACTTGAAAAAGACAGCTGAAGGGAAAACATGCAAAATTAAGTATTGCACAATTTGTATTCAAAATATTTAATTTTTATTTATTTACATTTTCTTTTATACTGTGCTATTCAACATCAGTGCGGTTTACATGAAACAGAAGTACACAGTGCAGCAAGCTGCACTGCGTTTACACAGAACAGGTACTAGAAACTTGGATAACGTTGGGGTAACTATTTACATACAGGCATCACGTCAAGACATGTTAGTCGGTAATCATTTGTCATGGGTAGCTTGCTGGGAGTGTTGCTGTGGCTGTACTCGCTGGGGGGTGGCTGCTTGACATACTGTCATCCGGGTAGTATTTGAGGAAGAGGTGGTGCTTAAGTGCCTTCCTAAACTGGGTTAGCTCAGGGATAGCCTGGATACCAGGTGGGAGGGCATTCTAGCATCTCGGTGCGCAGAATCTGAAGGCCCTGTTTGCTGTTGCCTGGGTACATTGGGTTAATGCCTTCGGGATTACTAGGGTATTGACTGCTGCAGATCTTCTGGATCTATTTGGGGAGACTAAGCTCCGTGAGTGAAGTGGAGGAGAGCCCATTGATGGCCTTGAATGTCAGTAGTAGGGTTTTGAAAGAGAGCCTGGCATGTATAGGGAGCCAGTGGAGGTGTTTGAGGATGGGTGTCACATAGTCGCTCCTTGAGGCCCCATGTAGAACTCTCGCCGCGGCGTTCATCGCGAGCTGGAGCGGGTTCAGGGTGGATTGTGGGAGCCCTTGTAGGATTGCATTTGCATAATCGAAGTGCGTTATAATCAATGCTTGATAGATTGTCCGAAAGTCATCCGGCTCTAGCAGGGAGCGTAGATGTCTGAGTGTTCGAATCTTGTGGTAGACTGCTCTTACCGTGTTGCTTATGTGCTCCTTCATATCCAGGCATTGGTCTAAAGTGACACCAAGGTATCGGATTGAGGATTTGGTTTGTAGCTCTGCTTTCTTAACTTTTAAATGAGGAGGCGGGGTGAAGTTTTGGTTCCTCGTAATGAAGAGGACCTCAGTTTTCTTGTGTTTGAATCTGGAGGTTTTGGGTTTGGAGCCAGTCGGATACTGCGTTGAAACAGTCAGTCTGTCAGTGGGGAGAGGTCTAGTTGTTCCGTTGAGAACGGCATGTAGAGCAGTTACATCATCAGCATATATCAAGCAGTCGACATTGAAAGATCGGATGAGATTACAAATGGGCTGCATGTATATGTTGAACATCAGGGCGGAGAGGGAGGATCCTTGCGGAACGCCCTGCCTCTGGTGAAACGGTTCTGATGTTGAGGCCCCGACTCGTACGTGCTGCCACCTGTTAGACAGATATGATTTGCACCATTCTAGTGCTGTGTCACAAATACCCTTCTCCTTTAGTTGCCTCAGGAGACGTTTGTGGCTTACTGAGTTGAATGCAGCAGCAATGTCCATGAAGATGAGAACAAACCCTTGACGGATGTTGTCAATTCCAGCAATTCTGTTACTGAAGAGGGTGGTAAGGAGAGTTTGAACACCATGGGACTCCCTGAAACCGTGTTGGCAAGAGTCCAGTGGAGCGGCGGTTTCGATGTGGCCTTGTATTTGTCTTTGGACTTCTTTTTCAATTATCTTGGCCAGTAGTGGTATACTAGCTATAGGTCTGTATGAGTCCACCACCTGGGGGTCGAGATTGCTGTTTTTCAGCAGGGGTCTGATGGACGTGTGTTTGAGGGATTGGGGGAATGAGCCTGTTGTGAAGGGATAGATTCATAAGCCTGGCTGTGAACGGGCTAAGATCACAGCATAGTTCTTTATCCAGAAGGCCGGGCAGGGGGTCGGTTTGTGCCGTGGTGGTATTGATTACAGCAATAGTGTCTTCAATGTACTTCTTGGATGGGGTAGTGAAGATGGTCAGGGGTGTTAGATCGGTTGGCTCACGTGCAATGTCAGGTGCTGTAGACTTATCTGTCTGGCATAGTTTTGATTGTAAGTAGTCGGCGAATTCCTGCGGGTGGATCCCGTCTTGGTGGTCAGGGACTGGTTCCTTTGTAAGGTTCTTGACTAGATTGAACAAGTCGTGTGGTTTGTTTAGTGATCGTTTTAGGGTGTCCGTGTGGAATTGTCTCATTTTCTCTATTGCCTCGCGGTGGTTTGCTAGGTGCAGGTTGTATGCCCTCTGATCTTCCGTGGAGTGTGATCACCGCCATCGTCTTTCCAGCTTCCTTAAGTGGGTGAGTGAGGACCGTAGCTCCGTGGAGTACCAGGGTGCGGTCGCTCGTTTCCTAAGAGGTTTGTTAGATGGTGGGCGTTCTGCAATGGCGCTGAGGCTATTGTTCCAGCTGGAGATCAAGTCGTCGAGGTTGGGTGCTGTCGCGGCGAGGAGCGGGTGGGTTTTTGTTAGTATAATTTCTTTGTTGAAAGGTCGGAACCTTCGTGCTGGTGTTCTGGTGGTGCTTCCCAGATTTCTGGCGTTCCATCTGTTGTTGTGCATGGGTATTTGGAAGTGGATTAGTTTGTGGTCTGACCATGGTACCGCTGTAATGGATAGCACTGGGTCCTGAGCTGCGTCGAAGGCTGGCTGTGGGGCGAATACCAGGTCCAATATATTTCCTTTCACATGGGTAGGATCGTTGACTAGGTGTTTCTATCCTAGTTCCTTGAGGGCTTCGAGAAAGGCTGATGATTGTATTGCAGGGATGGCAGGTTGAAGTTGCCAAGTACCCAGTTTGGTGTGTTTGAGTTCTGTATTTTGGAAGCTAGGTCAATTATTGCTGAGAGGTCATCCGGGGAGGCTGATGGGGCTCTGTACAGTAGGTTGATGGAGCAATGCTTATTGGCTATAGTGATCGTGTCGAGGTAGTTTGTGCTAGTGGCATCAATCAGATGAAAGTGGAGGTCCGTTTTGTTGAGGATGAGTACTCCTCCCCCTCTTTTATTGTCTCTATGGCATGTATGTATTGAAGTTGGTAGGCAAGAGTTGGTGGAGGAGGACATTGTCGCCACTGGATAGCCATGTCTCTGTGATCAGGAGTATGTCGAGCTCATGGAGAGAGATTGTCTGAGATCACTGGCCATTTCTTGCGGATTGCGCGTGCGTTGATGAGGGCGCATTTTGGGTTTTGGGGGTGGGAGCTTTCTTCTTGTTTGGCTTTCCTAGAGTGATGAAGTGCAACGTGTAGTAAGTGGGGGTGGAGCACTTGAAGGACTAGAAAGGGGGGCTGTTACTTCTGGAGAGAAATCTGAAATTGTGAGTATATACTTCTGGGAATTTTTCTGAAAGGAATTTTTTTCTTTTAAAGCTAATTAATCTGTGAACCCACTGTTTTTTGTTAAATCAGTCAGGGCCTAGTAGCAACAGTTTAAGATTCAATTTAAAACACAGAAGAGAACTTTCTGGTTACCTTTCATACCCAGTAGAGAGCTGTAGTTTAAATTTCATAGTCACTCAGGGCCTAGCATCAGCAAAGTACTTTTAGTTCCAATTTAAAACACAGAAGAGAACTTTCTGGTTAACTTTAGAATCCAGCAGAGAGCTTGTAGTTTAAATTTCATAATAGGTTAGAGCCTAGCAGCAGCAAAGAGCTATAATTTAAATCAAATCAGAATATAGCTTACCTCAGCAGCACAGGACAGGGTACTGTGTAGCAGCCCTCTTTTAATAAGTGGTTGGGTGTGCAGATAGTGGTGGACGTGCATTTTGGTGCTTTAGTGATCCAAGCAGGACTCGCAGGAACCTCCTGTGTTTAAGTAGTGCTCTGGTACATCTCACTCGTTTTCTGGACTGGATTGGATTGGCAATTTGGAAGGTGAAATTAGGCCTTACCTGCTAATTGTCTTTCCTCGAGTCCCTCCAGTCCAGTCCAGATCTTGCCCTTTGTAAGACTGGTTTGGTTTTTCTGAAGAAACAATGTTATATCGATGGTCGTGAGTCCAGCTGGCTTCAGGGGGAATAACCCGTCAGAATTGATTCAGTTGCGGGGTTGCATCCTTTCCTCTGTCATGGGTGGGCTTCAGGACAGTAAGTCTCTAGTAGCTCACTACATTCTCATTTTATATATACCTGGAAGTAAACCTTGAAAGAATCACTTTGCATGACCTACTTATGACCGGGCATCACCAGGTAGAAAAATTCAACCTTGGCTGTTTTTGACTTTGATTCTCTAAATTCAATAAAAGCATGAAAACACAGAAAATTATATTATATTAATAATGTACTTCTTAAGAGAAGGGGCCACAGGTCTGCAAACTTGAGCAGTTTCCTGTAAATTGGAAGGACGGACTAGATAGGCCATGTGGTCTTTTTCTGTCATGTTTCTATGTAAATCTCTCACCTTAGCAGGACTTCTTTTTTTAGGAAAAACTGCTACATTGTACAGTTTTTGTCTTATCATTCTGTCATACCTCTGCTTTGCAGATGAAGCTAAACACTTCATGTTTTAGGTCAAACTAGGCAGACATTGCTCGGCTTCATAAGGACAAACAAAAACATTCTGCCTCATTTTTTCACAACATTTACAAAATACGGCCTTGACTTGGAAATCCCCTGGCTAGTAGAATGTGTTACACAACTCAGTCCTGGAGACCCCTGTATTAGGTTGTCAGCAAAATTCCAAGCAATTCTCCATATTAACCCTTTCAGAGGATCCTGGTACTCCTCTTCAAGTCCCCTTTTACATACCTTACTTTGGTTATCTCGACATGGCCTGGGGTTAGGGCTTATTTGAGTTCCTTATCGTTCCTCCAGCTTAGTCCTCTACGTATGGGTTGTGCACCTCCTCCTGCAGCATGAAGACTGGACCAATCAAATTTCAGCATCACTGGATACAGCATCTCTGCCATCTCCTCCAACCCAGTGTGTCCAGTCTTCATGCAGCAGGAAGACGTGAGTGAGCCTGGCTGGGCTCACTAGTTTGTCAGTTAGGTCTTTAGACTGTAGCTAACCTTTTTGTAGTTTATTTTTTGGGCTCTATTAGAGCTTCTATTGCTTTCTTAGATTAAGGGGTGCTTGTTGCTTTAAATTTACTCATTTCATCGGCTCTCCGTGGGGGGGACGGGACCCGAGGGAGGTCTCTCCTCTGTTCTGCCTAAGCGGCTTCTTTTTTCTTGCTCTGTCCTCCTTAATTTAAGGATCTCTGCCCCAGGGATATTCGGGGCAGTGCTCCGGCGGCAATTGCACAGCTGCACCCCTCCGATAGAGGTAAGGTGTGCGCTGGGGGAGTGCCGGTGGATTCCGGCGGCAGAGTGAGGGCAAACGCTGGGAAGCTGCTTCTCCTCTGCTCGTCGGCGTTTGGATCTGTCCTTCTTTTTTCTTGCTCCCGAGTTCCTTGAGCTGCGGGGGTAAGGTAGGCCGCTCAGGCATTTGTTCTTCGGCCGGGTGGTTTTTCCCGTCGCCGACAGCGCGCCAAAATGCTTTTCTGCCTTGCCGCGGCCATTTTGTGAGCCGCGGTTTGCTCTCAGTGTGTAGCACACGCGGCTGATTTTTGTTTTTCTCCCGGTCCATGTGTGTGCCAGCAGAGGTTTTCCCCTCCGTCTGTTTTGTTTTCTTATTTTTCTGATTTTATTCATCCTCTTGTTTTGCCTTTGTTTTGTTTTATTTCCTTTTATTTTTTCCTCGGAGTCCCTTCCTCGGGGGAGGGGGAGGGGTCGTTTTCTTGCTCTGTTCTCCTTCGGGAGCAGAGGGCTAGCTTTCATTTCGCTGCTGTTTTGGAGCTTTCAGCAGCAAGTGAGCACACCACACCAGTTTTTTTTCCACAGGCATCAGATAAAAAAAAAAAAAAACAACACAGAAACTGGTGTTACCAAGGGGACAGAACAGCGCCACTCCGCCCTGGTTCAGCCTGACCTAGGCAGCTGGGGTCTGGGGTGTCGTTCCCCACGGTGCCCTTTATTGCAGCTGGCGGAGGCATTATTTACAACCTTGCATCCTGTTTTTTTGGTACAGGACCAGTGTTTGCCCTTTGGCTTCAGTCACTACCTTGTCCGCACTTGGAGAGCTGCGAAGGGTGAGGTTCCATGCCAGCGGGATCTCTCTGTGTAATTTGTGGATCCCGCAGGGGCGCGGTTCCAGAGACGGGCGTCTGTCACCGCTGTGCCTCTGTCTCTCTTACTATGGAGCAGCGCCTGGAGAGTTCCTTGGCTGCTGCATCTCAGAAAGACTCAGATGCTGTGGGGTTGGAGTCCCCACTGGAGGGTCCGTCGGGGACGGCTTCGGCGCTACTTTTGGGTGCTGGAGAGCAGGCAGAGCTCGGTGCTTTGCCCGTGGAGGATTTTTCTCCCGATTTCGTTTTACTGATGCACCAGGCGTTCTGTCGTAAGCGTCAGAGCATGGGCGTTGGTCCAGGGGCGACCGCGCAGTCCCCTGCGCCGGGGTTTGCATCTTCCGGTCCCAAAGCGCCCAAGCGCCAGCGTTTGCATGAAACCGTTCAGTCGGAGACGGATTGGCCGGAGGGCGAAGATCAGGACTTCGACTTGGAAGCGGATGGGGAGGCCTTAGAGGAAGGCGAACTCCCGGAACCTGAGGATCAGGCTAAAATTATTCGGGTGTTTCGCCGGGAGGAGTTGCCTGCGCTCGTAGCTGAAGCGCTTAACACTCTCGGTTTGGCACCTGCGCCGTCGGTCGACGAATCTGACGGGGACGACCCCATCATTCAAGCGGTGCGGCAGACTCAGGTGGTTTTTCCTATACATAAAGTCATCGATCAGATGATTCAGACGGAATGGGATACCCCTGAATCTGGCCTCAAGGGAGTAAAAGTTATGCGCAAGCTGTATCCTATGGCCGACGCGGACCTCGAGCGGTTTCGCTCTCCCAAAGTAGATGCAGCGGTTTCGGCGGTCACTAAGAAGACCACTATTCCTGTGGAAGGTAGTGTGGCGTTACGGGAGCTGCAGGACAGGAAAATGGATGGTCTCTTGAAACAGTCCTTTGAGGCGGACGCGGTTGCGCTGCAGGCCTCCGTTTGTGGGGCTTGGATTGCTCGGGCCTGTCTTCGCTGGGTTCAGCGGCTTCGACAGGTGCCGGCCTTGGAATCCGAAGATTTAGGTGAGCTTCAGCGCTTGGAGTTGGGTTCGGCGTATTTGGCGGATGTTCATTACGACCTTATCAGGGCGCTATCCAATAGCATGGCGTCCGTAGTGGCTACCCGCAGAGCCCTTTGGTTGAAGAATTGGGCAGCGGATGGTTCTTCCAAATCGCGGCTAGGCAGACTGCCCTTCAAGGGTAAGCTGCTGTTCGGTGAGGATCTTGACAGATTGGTCAAGGATTTGGGGGAGTCCAAGGGCGGTCGTTTGCCGGAGGATCGGCCCAAAAGGGGGAGGTTCCTTTCTGCCCCTCGGGGTCAGTCTCGGGACTTTCGTCGGTTTCGCTCTCCCCCGCTATGGGGGGTTTCAGCGCGGTCGGTATGTCTCGCGGACCTCCAGCTTTCGGGGTTTTCGAGGAGCCAGTCGCGGATTCGCGGCAGCTACCCCTGCCGCCGCCCGTAAGCCCCAATGAAGGGCAGCGGGTCCAGGCGGAGATTCCAGTGATCGGAGGGCGTCTTCGACGTTTTCTCTCTGCTTGGACCCAGATAACGTCCGATCAATGGGTTTTGGAGATCGTTCGAGACGGGTATGCCCTGGATTTGTTCAGACCCGTGCTCGATTTCTTTGTGGCGTCTCCCTGCCGAGGAGCTCGGAAGACGGCTCAAGTCCGGCAGACCCTCGATCATCTGCTTCGGCTGGGAGCGGTGGTTCCCGTGCCTCCGGAAGAATATGGTCTAGGAAGGTATTCCATTTATTTCGTGGTGCCAAAGAAAGGTGGGACTCTTCGTCCCATTTTGGATCTCAAAGGAGTGAACCGCTGTCTGCGGGTGCCGCACTTTCGGATGGAAACCTTACGGTCCGTGCTTGTGGCCGTTCGCAAGGGCGAGTTTCTCACATCACTCGACCTCACAGAGGCTTATCTCCATATTCCTATTCGGGAGGCGCATCAGCGCTATCTCCGGTTCGCTCTACCGTGGGGTCACTTCCAGTTTCAGGCTTTACCCTTCGGCCTAGCAACCGCTCCTCGAGTCTTCACCAAAATCATGGTGGTCGTGGCAGCGGCATTGCGCAAAGAAGGGGTGCTGGTGCATCCCTATCTGGACGATTGGTTGATTCGAGGCAAATCTCGTTCGGAGAGCTTGTCGGCGACAGCGCAAGTGGTAGGCCTGCTGCAGTCCCTCGGCTGGGTCGTCCTTGGTATGCCGATCTCATACGGTTGGTGGAAGGCCCTCCGTGGCGTCTCCCCCTGGACCCGGATCTGTTGTGTCAGGGTCCGCTTCGCATGCCGCAAGTGGGGAGATTCTCTCTTACGGCCTGGCTATTGAAAGGGCGCGGCTAAGGAAGAAAGGTTATTCAAAGGCGGTCATAGCAACTCTGCTTCAGGCTCGCAAGAGGTCCACTTCGCTAGCCTATGTGCGCGTCTGGCGTATTTTTGAGGACTGGTGTTCTCGGCGTCAGGTGCGAGCGGCTACGGCTTCTCTTCCGCTATTGTTGGATTTTCTGCAAGATGGTTTTGCCAAAGGTTTGGCCGCCAGTTCCTTACGGGTGCAGTTGGCGGCGCTTTCCTGCTACAGGGGTAAAATTCAGGGCGTGGCGCTGGGGGCCCATGCTGATGTGATACGCTTCTTGAGGGCCGTTTCCCGGTTGCGTCCGGCCCGCCGCATTTCTGTCCCTGCGTGGGATCTCAACTTAGTCTTGCATGCTCTCAGTGCGGCTCCCTTTGAGCCGCTCTCTCGCGGTGTTCGGTAAAAGATCTGACCCTTAAGACGGTGTTCTTGGTAGCAATTTGCTCAGCTAGTCGCATTTCGGAGCTTCAGGCTCTTTCTTGCAGGGAGCCCTTCCTTTCTTTCTCCGATCAGAAGGTGGTTCTCTGCCCGGTACCTTCATTTTTGCCTAAGGTGTCTTCTGCCTTTCATGTGAATCAGGTAGTGTCGCTTCCGGTGTTTCCCGCGTCTGGGGAACAGGGTTCCGATCGGGGGCTCAGTCGGTTGGATCTTAAGAGAGTTTTGCGTCGATATTTGAAAGTCACTAGCGATTTCCGCAAATCCGATAGTTTGTTCATTCTCTTTGGAGGGCCTCGCAAAGGTGAGGCGGCGGCGAAAGCTTCCATTGCTCGCTGGATTAAGGAGGCGATTGGCTCGGCCTATTTGTTGCAGGGTCGAGTTCCGCCAGTCGGTCTGCGGGCTCACTCTACCAGAGCGCATGCGGCGTCTTGGGCGGAGTATAGCTTGGTTTCGCCGGTGGAGATATGTAAGGCGGCCACATGGTCTTCTCTCCACACTTTCAGTAAGCACTATCATCTTGACGTCTTGGCGGCAGCCGATGCCAGTTTTGGTTCCGCGGTGTTGCGTGCCGGCTGGAATAATCCCGCCCGTTAGTCTGCTTTGTTACATCCCATACGTAGAGGACTAAGCTGGAGGAACGATAAGGAAATAGTAATTACACTTACCTGGTAATTGTAGTTCCTTGAAAGACGACAGCTTAGTCCTCCTGCCCTCCCTTGTACTCTTTTTTTTGGCTCGGCACGCCTTTGATTCAGAAGTCGTTTTTCACAGGTGAGTGTGTTTCCTTTTCTATTCTTTTCTTTCTCTGGCTGCTTATGCTGAGGCAGTGGTGAGACCTTTTTCTTTGGGTCTCTTTTCTATGGTCTAAT
The DNA here is from genome assembly GCA_033557465.1 of Ichthyophis bannanicus. Classification (NCBI taxonomy): domain Eukaryota; kingdom Metazoa; phylum Chordata; class Amphibia; order Gymnophiona; family Ichthyophiidae; genus Ichthyophis; species Ichthyophis bannanicus. Next base: position 600,356,358 of record CM066031.1, on the reverse strand, counting down.
CTGGTAAATGGCAACCAAAAAAAACAAAACAAAACAAAAAAAAAAAACACGGCTTTGCATTCTGCTGATGATTTCTCTGCTTAAAGGTTAGCTATTTTTTTTCTGAGTTTGCTTTGACAGTAGTTCACTGGGTTGGAGGAGATGGCAGAGATGCTGTATCCAGTGATGCTGAAATTTGATTGGTCCAGTCTTCATGCTGCAGGAGGAGGTGCACAACCCATACGTAGAGGACTAAGCTGTCGTCTCTCAAGGAACTACAATTACCAGGTAAGTGTAATTACTATATTGTGTTGGTTGGTGCTCTCTATCTCCTTTTTTTTCTATTTAATCTGCTTTGTCAATAGAATACTGGATTCTGTCATGCTTAGTCCTCAGCTGCTGGTGGTGGGAGTACCCCACTCGTTTTCTGGACTGGACTGGAGGGACTCAAGGAAAGACAATTAGCAGGTAAGGCCAAATTTCACCTTAAAACATACTTTTTTTGGACAAGTTTAATGGAGTAGGAAGTTTTTTTATTATGTTGATGTTTTAATGAGAATTGTTTGGTACTGTTTCATTTGAGGTGTCTTATTTTACTTGTCTTATGTATGTATTATTGCAAACCACATAGACGTATAATTTGTGGTATATAATGATAATTGAAATGAATGCGCATTATGGTAAAATAATGTACAGTTTTACCATTTAATATGCATGGAGGCAAAAATTATGCGTTACTCTCTTAACTACCTCTCTAACAAGTTCTCCCTTTTAAAAGCATAAACCCACTCCAAAAAAACGTTAATCTTAAAAATTTTCATCTTGCGATCAAAATATGCTGGGTCTACCAGGTCAAAAGTACTATATAAATCAAATGCTATGACCATTAGTATCTAAACATCTGTAAATTTAAATTCACAGCTGCTATTAATAAAGATTCAAGCAGCAAACCAGTCCTAAATCCCACCAGGTCAAAATCGAGAGCTTCACTACTGTCCAGAAATTCCCTTTGCTTATCCTACTAGACCAGCCCAGACAAGTGGGTTATGCTAGTACTACTGCTACTACTACTTATTGTTTGTATAGTGTGGAGGTGAGGCGAGTATGTATGTCTTGTGTTGTGGGTGTGTAGGTGGGGTGCTAGTGTGTGGTGTTTATAGGGGGGATATACCTTTTTGACATATACAGATTTGCTTTGCATCGTTTTGCCAACCTGCATTCATCCCCTTTAACCTCAAACTCTTTCCTCTTCCATTCAGCCTCTCCCCCATTCTTTCCCCTTCTCCTTCCTCTACCCTCCTCTCGTCTAACTTTTTTTTTTTTTTTCTTCTGCAGGCCCTGATCCGGCTGCCCTCTGCCTGTGGGGGATGGAATCCCTGCAGGCAGCCTCTTGCATTCAAGTCATGATCGCAAGTCTTTCCTCCTGTTCTGCTTGCGGGATCATCTCCTGCAGGCAGTCAGAAGTGGTCTTTGCCACTAGTGCGGCTTTGTCTTTTCTGCCCATGGGAGATGGGATCCCCACAGGCAGCCTGCTGCCCATGATAGCATATTTTTTTAAATTAAAAATGGGAAGGTGGGGTATCAAGAAAATACCAGGCACCAGGTGCAGATTTATGGTTGCCATGGTGACCTGGCACCTGGGATTTGTCAAGACCTGTCTAAGGGCTTTCAAAATTAGCTAGCAAACCAAATTGTTCTAATCCAAACTGACAATCAGGTTGCTGTGTTGTATATCAGCAAGCCAGGGAGGAATGGGATTGTACCTTCTGTGTAGGAAAGTGATCAGATTGTGGATCTTTGCCATTGCTCAAATTAGATTTTTCAGGCTATTGGTAACCATTAAAGATTACTGGATGATGCGGTGGGTGTTGCCAGGTAGTACATGCATAGCAGTGTTCTGAATCAGAGTAGTCATGTAAAATATTGAAAAAGAGCAACGTATATTGCATCGCTGTAATATGGATGCAGGGCTTGTGCTACCACTAGCAAACTAGGCAGTCACCTAGAGCACAAGCCCCCCTGTAAGTGCCTGCTGCTGCTCATTGCTGCAGTCTCTCTCCAGGGCCAACAGCGGTGACAGTGGTGACTCTGGGGCCATGGCGCAGTGCTTGCCCACCATCTCTGGGACTGCTGTGGATTCTCTCTTGCATGGTGTGCTTCTTCCACACCCCCCCCCCACCAGAGGCCGGCATTGGAGGGAGGAGGAAGCGGTAGATTGTGTAGGAAAGGAGCTTCAGTGCGGTCTTGGAGACGGTTGTTGGGTGATGTCATGGTTTTGGGTGCGTTGTCACTGTTGCTAGCCCTGGAGAAGAGGCAGCAGCAGTGACAGTGGGTGCGAGGGGGGAATGGCAGGATGGGAGGGCTTGCCTAGGGCGTTCCCAGTCCTTGCACTGGCCATATCTAGATGGTCTTACTAGCCATGGTAATCTACTTCATTCTGATGGCTATAGATTGGTGTAAGTTACGGACAGCAGACTAACTCTACTTAAAGGCCAGACACTGCTTTTTATTTGGGCACTTACTGATAGCTATTCCCAGATTTTTCACCTCTGACAACACAGGCAATGTAAAAGCTCTAGATTGCACCTGTAAAGGGTTATTCTCCGGGAACAAGCAGGAAGTTAGTCCTCACATGGTGAAGTCTGCGCCGACGGAGTCCTCGTGCGGAGCCCTGAGCACCAGCCGGGATCTTCAGAGACGGCGCGCCCGACTAAGATGCCTCGATGTGAACCGGATCAGCCGAGGCAAGTACCAACTGTCCTTGTTGAGGACTCCCCTCCGGGGGAACCGACGTCAGGCCCCGACACGCTGATGGCTGCGGAGCCTTCTGGAATGGAGTCCAGAATGGCGGCCTTGGAGCGCAGTTTCACTGCCTTCATGGAGCAGCAGCGGGCGCTGATAGCTGGCCTGTCCGGTTCCTCTGCCACGACCACCGGGCCCTCGATGTCTAAGTCGACCCCGGAGGCCAAGCTGATCCTTGAGGCCCTTCGGGCTCGAGTCGATCATCAGCCGAGGTCTCTCTCAGCCTCCTGTTCAGGATCGAGGTCATCTCCACCGAGCCTGCCGGCATCGGGGCAGTCAGTGCCGGGGCCCTCGATGCCTGAGGAGCCTGCCGATTCTTTCTCAGAGGCGTTGGCGTGGGAAACAGAGGATGAGGAATCCCCAGATACCCGCCGGCACAGGGATATACCATCTGATTCCCCAGCCTCTGAGAATGTTCCCCCCCCCCCACCCCCCGGAGGACATGAGGTTCATGGACTTCGTGCGGGATATATCCAAGGTATTGTCGTTCCCCACGGAGTCGGAGGAGGATCCTCAAGCCAACGAGTTCAAGATCCTCCAGTATGAGGCCCCCCCCTCGGGAGGACCTTACTCTACCCATGCCTCCGATCCTGGAACAACTGATGCTGCATATGTGGAGTCACTGGCATCGGTGCTGGTGATCAGCAAGCGGCTCGACTCAATGTATCTAATCCGCCGGAGCCCTGGGTTTCAGAAGTCGCAGCTGCCGCACAATTCCATGGTTGTGGAATCGGCCATGCGCCGGCTGAAGAGCCAGAAGAAGCACTCCTCAGTGCCCCCCCACCCGGCAGGGAGGCCTGCAACTTGGATGCCCTCGACAGAAAGTGCTTCCAGGGTTCAATGCTGACTTGTTGGATCCAGGCCTGCCAGCTGTACATGGGCATGTACCTGAGGGGCCTGGTGAAGGAACTTGCCGGGTTCTCGGCTGACCTCTCCAAGGAACTCTTGCAGCGCTTCAAGGGCCTGTCTAAAGCCGTCCGCGAGAGCTCGAAGTTTGTCTCGGGCGGCCTATGTCTGATTCGAGTTGGCAGCCCAGGTAGCCGCGGCTGGCATCGGTGCATGCCACCAGGCATGGCTGCAGTCGTCTGACCTCGAACAATGGGTTCAGGACAAGTTGGTCGATGCCCATGCCAGGGGGGGAATCTCTTTGGCAAACCCATGACTTAAAAGGCTGCAGAATTGGAGACCAAGTACATGACGAGGACTTGGCTCTCCAAGAAGACCTCTGCTCCTTCTTGCAAGAAGGGCTCGGGTAAAAAGCCCTTTTATCCGAGGAAGGGTGCTGCTTACCGAAGCTACCCCCATTTTCAGGGTTCCCCGGCTCCCCAACAGGGGCAGCAGGCCAAGGGACAGGGGCATTGCCTGCGTAAGCAGAAAAGCCCCAAGCTCCAAGCCCCAAACCCCAGACACCGGCTCCGGCCCAGCCTGGAAGTAGCTTTTGACTCCTACAGCATGGCCACTGTTCCCACAGGGGAAAGGCAGATCACAGGGGGCCAGCTGGCTCTATATGCCCACAAGTGGACAGCCATTACCACCGATGCCTGGGCCTTGCAGGTAGTCCAAGAGGGCTATCTTCACCTATCCCAGGTGCTGCCTCATTATTTTCCAGGAGAGCACCTCAGTTCTCCCCTTCACCGGGACCTTCTTCTGAAGGAGTTAGCAGGTCTTCTCGAGGATCAGGCAGTAGAACCGGTGCCCCACCACTTGCAGGGACAGGGCTTCTACTCCAGGTACTTTCTGGTGCCAAAAAGGACAGGAAGCCTCAGACCCATCCTTGACCTGTGCAACCTCAACAAATTCCTGGTGAGGGAGAAGTTCAAGATGCTCTCCCTTGGAATATTGCTGCCTTACCTCCACCACGGAGACTGGCTATGCTGCTCAGACCTGAAAGGTACGTATACACACATCCTAATACACCCAAACCACAGGCAATATCTATACTTTCTGGTGGGGGGCAATCACTACCAGTACAGGGTACTTCCCTTCGGTCTTGCCTCGGCCCCCAGGGTGTTCACAAAGTGCCTAGCTGTGGTTGCTGCTTTCTCAGGCTCCAAGGGGTCTTCGTGTTCCCCTACCTCGACGACTGGCTCATCAGACGTTCCTCGGCCACCGAGGCCCACCAGGCCACAACTTGCACCATCCAGGTGCTGCAGCACCTAGGATTCGTGATCAACTACCCCAAGTCCAGCCTCACACCAACTCAGCAGCTGGAGTTCATTGGGGCCAGCCTCGACACCCTTCAAGGCCTATCTGCCTGCAGACAGGGCAAGCAGACTTATGGCTGTGGCAGGGCAAGTGAGTCGCAAGTCTGCAGTGTCAGCAAGGCTCTTCCTGCGCCTTCTCGGGCACATGGCTTCCACAGTCCATGTGATCCCGGATGCCTGCCTCCACATGTGGACCGCTCAGTGGTGCCTCAGGGACCAATGGTCTTAAGGCCTCATGACGCCTTCGGGACAGGGTCAAAGTATCCAAAGGTCTGGTACGGTCTCTAGCCTGGTGACTCCAACCGCATCACTTGGGAGCGGGAATGCCTTTCCAGGTCCCTCTGCATATGAGAATCCTGAGCACAGATGCATCCCTGCTGGGCTGCCCATTGTCAGGGTTTCTGTACTCAGGGACTGTGGTCCCCAAGCGAGAAGGCCCAACAAATCAATTTCTTGGAACTACATGCCATCCGCCTAGCACTAGGAGTTTTCAGACAGTTCCTGGCCCACTAATCTGTCTTGGTGCAGACAGACAGCCAGGTGGCCATGTTCTGTGTGAACAAACAGGGTGGCACGGGGTCCCGCCCCCTATGTCAGGAAACCCTGGACCCCTATGCTCCTTTACAGCCTGGCATGACATTCGTCTCCGGACAGTCTACCTGCTGGGCCAGGACAACTGGCTAGCAGACAGGCTAAGCAGGATTCTCCATCTCCACGAATGTCAGCTGGACTTCAGGGTAGCCAGTTGGCTCTCCCAGACCTTGGGGGCAGCCAGTGATGGACCTGTTTGCGAGTCCGGACAATCACCAGTTGCCCCTTTTCTGCTCCAGGCGACCCCACTTGCACAGGGTGGCTGCCGATGCGTTTCTGATATCATGGCCCGGGGACCTTCTGTATGCGTTCCCCCCCAACACCTCTGGTGGCCAAGATGCTGTTCAAGATTCTCCAGGACAGGGCCTCGGTCATCCTTATTGCCCCTCGGTGGCCCAGGCAACCCTGGTTCCCGCTTCTTCTGCAGCTAGCAGTGGAGGCCAAAATTCCCTTGGGGTCCTCATCAAGCCTCCTGTCCCCAATCTCAGCTCTCTCAACTTGATGGCGTGGCTGCTGAAAGGGTAATTTTCGCTCTGCTCCTCCTTCCAAAGAATATTGAGGAGGTCTTGCTGGCCTTGCCGATGCCGTGGACCAGACGAGCATACGCCTTGAAGTGGCGTAGGTTTGTGGTATGGTGCAAGGAGCAGGAGGTAGATCCTCTTGTCTGGTTGGGGTGGTTCTACAATACCTTCTCCACCTCTCTGATTTGGGTTTCAAGTCAAACTGTCAGGGTGCAGCTCAGTGCCCTTGCAGCGCATCACTTTTCAGTGGATGAGAAGCCTCTCTCTGCCCACTCTTTGGTCTCTTGGTTCCTGAGAGGCTTACTTGTCTTGAAACCCCCAGTCCGCTCTGCTCCCCGGCGACCGAGTGGGATCTCAGTGTGGTGTTAGGGCAGCTTACTAGGCCGCCCTTTGAACCAATGGCCACCTGCCATTTACGCTATCTTTCTTGCAAGGTGATTTTCCTGGTGGCACTCACGTCTGCCCGGTGGGTGAGTGAGCTCCAGGCCCTAGTGTTGGAAAGACCCTGTACCAGGTTTTATAGGAACTGGGTGGTGCTTTGCACGCACCCCAAGTTCCTTCCAAAAATGGTCTCCTCGTTCCACCTCAACCAGGAGGTGGTTCTGCCTGTCTTTTTCCCAGGCTGCATGTCAGTCGGGCAGAGTCGGTCCTGCATACCCTGTACTGTAAGAGGGCATTGACCACCTATATCCAGCGTACGCAACCGCATCGGAAGGCTTCTCAGCTTTTTGTTTCTTACGACCCCAGTAAGCTGGGGGGGGGGGGGAAGTTGGGGTCTAAGCATACGCTGTCCACCTGGATGGCAGACTGCATTGCCTGGGTATACAGGGCAGCCAAGCTTTCTATGGAGGGTTGTCTTACGGCCCATAGGGTCAGGGCCATGGCGGCATCAGTGGCTCATTTGCGCTCTGTTCCTTTGGCAGACATCTGCTGGGCTGCCACCTGGTCTTCGAGTTAGACTTTCACAACCCATTACTGCCTGGACAGGGAGTCCCGGTGGACAGTGCATTCGGCCAGGCTGTACTCCATAACTTTTTTGAGGTCTATGCAACTCCTGCCCTCCAACCCTTCTGTGTTCAGGCTGCCGGAGTGCTTTTCCCTTAGTTTACATTGCTATTGCGTCTGCTTGCGGCTCTCATAGAGGGAGTCTATAATATTGGTAGCCTATGGCTGGGGAGTCCCATATGTGAGGACTGACTTCCTGCTTGTTCCCGGAGAAAGCGTAGTTACTCACCTGTAACAGGTGTTCTCTGAGGACAGCAGGAATCAGTCCTCACAACCCTCCCTCCTCCCCTTGGAGTTGCAGTCCTGTTATTAATATATTTTGTTCTTTTGCCGTCTTTTTAGCTATGTCATTTGACTGAGCAAGATGGGCACCATTGGGCGGGAAGGGGACCATGCATGCATGATGGCAACTCCCAAATGCTTTCTCTGAAAGCTGGGGATTTGCTCCGCATGAGGGCTCCGTTGGTGCCAATGTCACCCGTATGTGAGGACTGATTCCTTCTGTCCCCAGAGAACTGTAAGCCTGTAATCTGTATTCTGCTGTGTCCCCCCCCCCTTTAATCAGAGTGTTATAATCTAATTCCTGGCCAAGTACAGCCAACATCACCATGTGTAACAACCGCTGCTGATCACTGGAAGCAGCGGGATATAAATGTACGCTAAATAAATAAAATAAAGAACACCTGTTACAGGTGAGTAACTACGCTTTCCTTATTGACCCTGTAGTCCAGTCCTGCACCTTTGGGTAGTGCATCTCCTCCAGCAGCTTGGAGACTGAGCATGTCATCTTTTTTATGACGCTAGTGTACATATGCAGCTGGCACCACCCACCAGCCCCAGTAAGCTCAGTCTCCAAGCAGCTGGAGGAGGTTGTGAGCCAGGGTGCTGGACTCACTGAAGAGACAACTAAGGAGAAAGTTTAGTTCCGCCGGTGGAGATCTGTAGGGTGGCATACTTTATCTGAACATTTTTGCCTGGATGTCCAGGCAGCGGGGGATGCTCGTTTCGGATCGGCAGTGCTTCAGGCTGGTTGTGCGGGTCCCTCCCATTAGTTTAACTGCTCTGATACATCCCAGAGGTGCGGGACTGGACTTGAGGGACGATAAGGAAAGACAAATTAGACTTACCTGCTAATTGTTGTTCCTTGAGGAACTCCAGTCCAGTCTGGGAACCCTTCCTGAGTGCTTTCTGTGATAATCTATGCACACCCTGGTCCTGAAGCTGGTTCCCTTGGTGGAGGAAGTGGCCAGGGGAAGCCGGGGAGGGGTGTGTAATCGGTGTTTGGAGGAGGAGTGGACCAGAATAGTTGTCTGTTGCTTGCTTCCCGCTGGTTGGAGCTGCTGAAGCGCTCAACAGGTAGGCCTCCCCATCCTGGAGGGGGGGGGGGGCAGGGTATCCTTTCCAGGTGATGGAGGGGGTACTAGTTTATTTAGACGTAGAAGTGTTTGTTGCATGTTTAACTACTTATTCATTGCTCCTCTGAGTCTGCTTTGTCAATAGGTACTGGGGCTGGTAGGCGGTGCCAGGTGCATATGTACACCACCTCCAGGGCTGTACCGAGACTGAAATGCGCCCTGTGCGACTTGCACATCGGGCACGTGCCCCCCCCTCCTGCACCTCCATTTAGACACTTTTATGGGGGTGTGGGAGGGAGGTGCGTGCCCGGTCTGCAAGTTGCTGGCACGCTAAGCAGGTCTGGTCCCTCCCGGAGAGACCAAACCTGCTTAGTGTGCGGGCATGAAGACTTAAGGGGGATGCATTTCGTCTCTCTGCTGCTGCCTGCCGCCGAAAAAGTGGCAGAGGCAGGCAATGGCAGAAAGCCAAAATGCGCCCTTTAAGTCTTTGCGCCCTGTGTGGCTGCACCGCTCGCACAGAGCTCGGTACGGTCCTGACCACCTCCTTTGAAAGGGAGAGAAAGGCTCCTGGCAAGACAAGGCTTGAATTCCGAAATCCTGTGCATTCAGCATATTGCCACCAGAAATACCGTCTTGAGAGTCAAGTCCTTCAATGAAGCCTGATTCAACGGTTCAAAAGGCTCTCCACAGAGCGCTGCTAATACCAAATTAAGATCCCATGGTGGGATCACTGACCGCCGGAGGGCGCAGATGGACCACCGCTCTCAGGAATCTAACAACGTCTGTGCATCCTCAACGCGACCCCTGGACCTTTCCGCGATAGCATGAAATTGCTGCCATTTGCACCCTCAAGGAACTCGCCGCCGGGCCCTTATTGAACCCAGCCTGCAAGAATGCCAAGATGTTGGGCAAGGAGGCTGAAAGAAGAGCAAGGCCTAGGCATGATTCTTTCCGATGATCTTAAGGTGGCTAAACAGGAAGGAAAGGTGAAGATGAATGCCAGAAGGATGCTTGGGTGCATAGGGAGAGGAATGGCCTACAGAAAAAAAAGGAAGTAATAGTGTCTCTGTATAAGTCTTTGGCGAGACCTCATTTGGAGTATTGTGTGCAATTCTGGAGAATGCACCTTCAAAAGAATATAAACAAGATGGAATCAGTGCAGAGGTTGGCTACCAAAGGTGCGGGACTGGACTGGACTGGAGGCCACTTTAAGATCATCGGAAATAATCATGCCTAGGTCCTGCTCTTCTTTCGTGGACAAAAGTACTTCACCCCCTATACTGTACTGATCTCTTGGATTTTTGCAGCCTAAATGCATGACCCTGCATTTTTTAGTGTTAAATCTCAGCTGCCAAATTCTCAACCATTTTTCAAGCTTAGCTAGATCCCACCTAATGTTATCTACTCCTTTCTGTGCGTCTACTCTATTACAAATTTTGGTATCATCTGCAAAGAGGCAAACCTTACCTGACATCCTTTTTGCAATATCACTAACAAAATGTATTGGTGGTAGTAGTAGTAGTTTTTCTAAATAATTTTAAATCATCCATATACAAGGTGTGATCAAAAAGTGAGACTTGTTGTATAGCTATATAACAATATGTCGCATTATTATGTGATTAAACATGCAGTGACCTAGTTATGTGCTCGGAGGGAACACAAACAGAGCACGAAGCCCTCACAGCAAAGAGACGCAAAACACAAGAATTGAGTGGCGTACGGAGGTCACAGGTGCCTTTATTAATTGAGCCCCAACGCGTTTCGGCTAACGCCTTCCTCAGGGGGGTATGCAGCTTAAAAAATAATAAATAAGTACATTAAAAATAAACAATGAAAATTAATTTTAAATTTCATTTTTTATATTCAGTGAGACAAAGTAAAATTATACATAAATGAATATGTCATAAAAAACAATACTCATGACAATAAAACCTAATACAAATCAACACCCAAATAATGTGCTTAAAAACTTAAAAACTTAAAAAACTATGTCAGTTAAACTTAATGACATAAAAAGGGCCGGTCGTTTATTCTTTGGATTGAATTGAGATCGTTTAGGCAAGCATCTTTTGGGGTTGGGTTTAAACGAAACATTTGGCTATTTTGTTTTTAATTAATTTGACTGGAGGCTGTTTGGAAGCAGTTTGAGACATTTTCCGCACTCCTCTGCTTGAGTGAATAGACGTTCTTATAGCCCTCCCTTTTTCCCACTAATAATATTCTTTGTGCACATATTTTCATGTGCTTAGGTATGTACGTGTGTCTCATGGCACCGGCTGCCATAAATGTTTTATTAGATGTTACCAATGTTACAAGATTTATTTCAATCTGTCGTCTATTTTTGCCTTGTTTTCACTTAGACTCATCCATGAGCATTTTTAAGTTTAAAAAAAAAAAGAAAAAAAAAAAGAACCCTATTTATTTTGTTTCACATTAGAGCAATATAGCTAACATTTTATAAATGGATTTTACTTGTTTACCCTCCTTTCCATCAGTTATTTATTAATTATTTATTCCATTATGTGATATAAAATAGTTTTCATCTTTAGAGTCCCTATTAGTTGCTGCTCCCCTTTCATGATACCATATGTGAAATTACCCGCTCTTTCGGCATATCTTGCCTCATGTACGCAGACGACGTGCTGCTATATACACCTATAACTATCACTTGCCCGGACTATACAGTGTTAATCAACTGCTTCAATGCAATAACGGATTGGCTACTCAATCAGAACCTCCGTATAAAAAAAAAAAAAAGTCCTAATAATCACAAGAGAAATGTTTCTCTCCTCCACCAACACTGAAAGTTAGAGACGCAGAACTTCCAGTCAAATCCAATATACGCTATCTTGGAGTTATACTGGATCAACAGTTGGACTTCAGGGAACGCATAAAACGCACCGTAAAAGCAATCTACTTCAAGATCAAAACCCTGCGGCACTTGAGACCTATGATGGAACACAATGAGTTCCGCACCATCTTCCAAGCGCTAGTCACACCGCACTTCGATTATGCTAATATAATACTCCATGGCCTCCCAAAGGTAACCCTCAACCCTCTACAGTTAGCCATGAATGCAGCAGCCCGCGTACTTTGCGGAGCCTCAAGGAATGACCACATCTCCCCCATTCTAAAAGAACTCCATTGGCTTCCAATAAGCTGTAGAATTCTATATAAGGCCCTCCTCATTACCTTCAAGGCCTTCAACAAAAAATGTCACCTTCAATTTCTGACCTTATCACGCATACCGCAAACAGATCTAGGAGATCACTAGCTGCAGACATGCTTCTCACACCAAGTGAATCTACAAAGCTCAACCAGTCCACCATCAATAGGGCATTCGTCAACTATGCTCCCAGATGTTGGAACAAACTCCCTCCCAGCATTAGAGCAATCAGGGACCTTAGGCTGTTTAGAAAAGCTCTCAAACACCACATTTTTCTCATGCATTTTACACATCTAGATATCCCCCCTCACCCTCCCCCACCCTCACAATCTCAAACCTCGGCTATATGATTCATAACCCTACAGCGAATTTAGCACCAATATGTAAATTACTAGAAATGTAAATAGTTTCCCCCAAGTTTACCTCCATGTTAAATCCCTGTTCTATGTAAACGATGGCCAAATTTAACTGACCAAGTGTTATATTGTTTCAGTGTAAACCGCACTGATGACAAAGAGCGCGGTATATAAGAAATGTGAAAAAAATAAATAAAATAAATATTGATAAATTTATGGGAATAACGTTTTTACTTTTTCATTTGCCTCTAGCACAGAGATACCATTGCACATTAACATACCCTCCTTTCCATTAGTATTATTTATTATTCCATCTGTATAATGTGATATTAAATAGTTCTCGTTTTTAGTTTTCATTTTTAGAGTCCCTATTAGTTGCTGCTACTCTTTCATGATACAGTATTGATACATCCATGGGTATAACATTTCTACTCTTATATTGCCTCTAGCACAGAGATACAATTGTACATTAATATTCTCTCAAAAGACTCTTAAAAAAAAAAAAAATAATATACTCACATATGCACTCTGTGAGAGTATGGTTACTGCATTTCCTCATCTCTTGTCTGTTTTCCTTTGACATCCGCATCACCTTCTGATGTCCATATTACCCTCTGCCCTGCGTCCTTTTTATGTCATTAAGTTTAACTGACATATAGTTTTTAATATTTTTAAGGTTTTTTTAAGCACATTATTTGGGTGTTGATTTGTATTAGGTTTTATTGTTATGAGTATTGTTTTTATGACTTTCATTTATGTATAATTTTACTTTGTTGTCTCATTAATTTTAAATTTCATTGTTTTATATTATTCAATTTTATCATTATTTATTTTTAAGGTACTTATTATTTTTTAAGCTGCATACCCACTGAGGAAGGCGTTTGCCAAAATGCGTTGGGGCTCAATTAATAAAGGCACCTGTGACCTCCGTACGCCTCTCACTTCTAGTTATGTGCTCTCCATGTGCAGAGTGTAGCTTGCTACAACACTCCTGTACTTTTTTTTTAATCACGTGATGTTTGGTATTGTATAAAAGCAGTTTGTCAGATTTACGGTGAATGAAAAAATTGAATGGCAAATTTTGCATTAAATTCTGCCCAAAACTTGGAGATTCATGCAAAAAGACTTATGACAAGTTACAGCAAGTGTATGGCGATGAATGCTTGAGTTGTGCTTCAGTTTGACATACAAATGTTTTCAAGAGGGCCACCAAAGTGTTGAAAGTGACTAACAATCTCCAGGAGTAAGTAGGAATATAGTCTTCACATATGGGTGACATCCGGTATCGAGTGTGCCAGCGTGGAAAGCTCCCCAGCTACCAATAGGAAAGCCTATGGGAGCAATTCACTGCACCTGCACTGCTGCCTTCTCGCTGTCCCAACTCCCTCTCCTCAGTTCTTCTTTTTCAGTGGAGCCAACAGGTCACTACCCTATCACTGCAGAAAAGAATTGCTAAAACCTTTTCATAACCGCTCTGCCTAACTGCACTAGTATCATTCGATACTACTCCCTTCCAGAGGCGTAGCGTGGGGGGTGCAGGGGGGGCCGGCCGCACTGGGTGCAACATGGGGGGGGGGGGCGCTCGCACTCGCAGCTCTCTGTTGCCGATGAGGGGGAAAGGCAGGTCCCTATGATACATGTTGGCGCGTACGCCATCTGGTGGTGGCACTGCAAAGAGGTTTGCGCTATAGCCCTCGAGCCTGCAGTCCTGGGAGTTGCATTGTTCTTGGCAAACCCTCGGCAACAAAGCGCAGGCGATGCGATTGACCCCCTCTAGGTAGCTATTTCACACAAGCTGCCGGGGCGGGGTGGGGGGGGGGACTGTTTATCGCGTCATCGCCCCTCGATCTCAATGTAAAGCTGGGGTTGGGGTCGGATCGCCCTGTGCGCTCGAGAAGGCGGAGCTGCAGGGCGGCATCGCGAGTTTCTGGTTCCGGATCTCCTCCTCTTCCCTGCTGTTGGGTGTTTAACCATGCTTGTCGGGCTCTTGCTGCTGTGCTGTTCGTTTCCCTGGACTCCGGCTCAGCGAGGTCAGTGCTGACGATCGCTCCCTCCTGGGGTAGGATCACGGTCGGCTCCCCCGCGCAAAGAAGCTCCCCGGCGGCTAAAATCCACGGGTTAGGGGGCGCAAATTACTTGCCTTGCCCTGGGTGCTGACAACTCACGCTACGCCACTGCTCCCTTCATACTTTTACTTTTTTCACAACCCATCCTCCTCCCCTTGGAGTTGTAGGGTTATTTTTGTTTTGTTTTTTTTCACTCCTCTTCTTCAGCTACAAACTCAACTGAGGAGAAGGAGTTGGGAGAGCGGGAAGGCAGCAGCATAGGCGCAGTGGAGACTTTCCTAATTGGTAAATGGGGAGCTTCCCATGTGGGCTCTGTCGGTACCCAATGTCACCCATCTGTGAAGACTAAATTCCTGCTGTGCCCAGGGATCGCCTGTTACAGGTGAGTAACCGTGCTTTCTGGAAGGCCATCCACGAGCAGGAATGAAGACAAGGTTGAAAAAGTGCATGCTGCAATTATTTGTGCGCGTTTCTATACCGCCCCTTCCAGAGATCAGGGGCGGTTTACAGAGATATGCTCAAATCCGTTGATTGACTATTAGGGAGCTTGCTGAGGACATGAACATTGATTTCTGGTCGGTACAGTCCAGTTTCACTATCAATTCAATTTGGGGATGAGACATGTCTGCAAAATTTGTGCCGAAACTCCTATCTCCTGACCAAAACATTTGACTGTCTGCAGCCAGAGAGGAGTTGGAATGCATTGAAAATGACTCAGATTTCATCAAAAAGATTACTAGTAATGAGTCATGGGTTTATGGTTATGACCCAGAAACCTAAGGCTCAAGCCTCACAATGGAAGACTCCAAACTCCTAGACCCGAGAATGCTCCTCACCTGACAGGCTATGTCAAGGTCATGCTCACAGTTTTCTTTGATTACCGGGGTATTGTTCATCATGAGTATGCTCCAAAAGGCCAAACCATCAATAAGGAGTACTATGTCCAAGTTCTGACTCATTTCAGAGATGGAGTTAGTCATAAGAGCCAGAGTTGGACAGGAATGGCGAATGGTCGCTTCATCGCAGTAACACCCCAGTTCCCACATCACATCTTGTCCAGCAGTTCTTGGCCAAACACCAAATCGAGCAAGTCTGTCAGCCTCTATACGCACCTGACCTCACACCCTGTGACTTTTTTTGTTTCCAAAACTGTAATTACCACTAAAAGGAAGAAGATTCGATGACTTGGAGACCATTAAGCAAAATTTGACACAGAAGCTTCACAGCATAACAAAATAGGCATTTCAGAATTGTTTCCAGCAGTGTGAAAGTGTGTTTAAACCAGAAGGAGACTACTTTGAAGGAGACAGAGTGCAAAAAGTCCTTAGATATGGATGACTTCTTCTGACTGAGACCCATGTGGGAGTATATTGGCTCCTTTTAGGAGTTTTTGGAAGCTCTACTGCACATGGGTATACCTTCCCGCTCGCTGCTTCTAATTCCGATGCAGGGCAGCACCAGTTTCCATGGCATTACAGGCTGCATCAGACTCTGGTGGTGCATTGATATTGAGGAGCCCCATGAATCCTCTTGGGGCTGAGCACCCATACTATCCCCGGAGCATTAGCCATTGATCAGTGTTTGCACGAAGATGGAGAGGGATTCATCTTCATAGACACCGAAGGGAACATCGATTGAAGACTTTGGTGCATCAGCGTTGGAGCCCTCCGTAGCATGGTGTTGAGGACAAAGAGGGTTTGCAAGAGCACCCCTCTAAGCCAACCTGAAGGGATGACAGCTCATCCTCCAAGACATCAGAAGGGCAGCGATGGCCTACGGAGAGCTGACACTAGTTAGCTGATATATCCTCTCAGATTCAAGGACCATTGGTTGATGCTGCTGTAGCCCTGCAGCCTTTGGAGATGGAAACCCTGGAGAAACACTTTCTTCTGAAGGCTATCAAGGAGAGGATCACAATACTGTTCGCCATGCAGCAAGTCGGTGCCTTGATGTCTGTCTGTTGCATTAGAATCGGCAGCAGTCCAACCTATCCTCAAAAAGCATAGAGAACTTGCTGGAGAGAGGCATCACCATAGAGGCATTGAAGGGCCCTGACATCGGAGCCTGCCTGGCAGATACCACTGTTTAATGCATCAGGGTCTGATGCACCCCGAAGCCTAGAAAGTCATTGGTACATTGACGCTCTCATTCTTCAGAGGGCAGGACAGACGTCCAGACCAAGACTCAGAAGTACTTTGACATCCTCTCTGAGTTTGAAATAGAAGGCTGGGTCACACATGAGTCTGCAGGCATGTCAGAGGACATGTCACCAGATCTCCCTTCTGATCCTTCTCCTCCTCAGGAGAGACAAGTCACCCCCACTCCTACTTATTTGTATAGCACTACAAGGCATACACAGTTCTGTACAAGCATGTGTAAAAGATGGTCTCTACTCATCAGAGCTTACAATCTAGTCAAGACAGGCAAGAAAACAGCTGAGGGCAGGGATATTCTTTTATATCTACAGAGGAGACTAAGCGGATTAGGACCTGAGGACATGACGTTCCAATATTTTGTTCAGGATATGGCTAAGGCCATATCATTTTCTTTGGAGACTGAAGATGAGCCCAGGGCAAAAGAATTGTAGCTTACCGCTTGAATCGGGAAGGGCAGGTAAGCACCAATGCCAGCACTTTAAAGAAGGATTTGGCATGAACTTGCCAAAGTTTCCATGGCACCAAAGAACCACAGCAGAATAAGGGGAACCAAAATAGAGTAAACGCCCAACTATCCCAAAATATTTTTGTCAGACTCATCAAAGTGGGGAATCGACCCCTACTAAGAAATGCCCATTTTAATCATTATTTGCTGTCAAAACCATCCTCATGGGCAAGCAATGCTGAAATGGTGGCGTAATCCCTCTAAATCAATCCCGCGAACTTCCGCCCACTCTCCAGAATCCATGATGCAGTATTGTGTTTCGGGTTGAAATGCCTTTCCTAGACCCTTCGTCAGGTGATGATTCATCGGTGAGAGTTAAGTGGTCACTTAACTTTCACTGATGGGGTCACTTAACTCTCACTGATGAATCATCACTTGACACAGGGTATAGGAAACGCATTTTGACCCAAAATGCAATATTGTGTCGAGGATTCTGGAGAGTGGATGGAAATTCATGGGACTGATTTAGAGGGATTAAGCCACCATTTCAGTTAAGTAAAGTGTTGCTTGCCCATGTGAGCTGTTTTTACTACAAATAATGATTAAAATGGACATTTCTTAGTAGGGGATGATTCCCCATTTTGAGTCCAACAAAAATATTTTGGGATAGTTGGGAGTTTATTCTATTTTGGTTCTACTTATTCTACTATGAGACATTTTATTGTTGGAGACCTGATTTTTGGGTAGTGCTACATTTTCTGGATGGCACCAAAGTAAACAACTAAAGGAGAAAGCGTTCTGAACAAAATTTAAGAATGAATTGTAATGAAAAAATATTATATGCTAAACCTTGCTAAAAGAACCTCTATGAATACTCTATGAACTTTCCAATTAAAATGAAAAAAAGAAAGGAATGGCGTATTATAATTGTAACCACAGTTCAGAAGGAGCTTATGGTAAAGGAGGAACTACTGAGATCTGTGTATAAAATAAGTCTTATTTTTTAAAAGGTAAGGTATTCTTTGTGAGTTTTGAGTGCGCACACTGGTTCTTCTTCAGGATGGTTCTTCACATTCTGTTTCCTAATCACGTTTACAGTTTTGTGCAAAGTTTACGTTTGAAGCGATGTTGTTCATTGTGCCCTGTTTTTGTTCTACGTTAATTTCAGTAAGAACAATGATTGGCTAATTTATTTCACACGCATGCGTGGTTTAAAAATTTTAAAATGTTATACTAAGTTATGGTTTTAGAATACTAGATCATTTCAAAACTATGCACAATAGTTCATCTTTCACGGCAGGGTCTGTTTGATTGAAATGGAATATATGTCCTTTATATATTTACACTCTCCCTCTCCCCTTTATATTTACATTTATTCTCATTCTTTTTTCCCATTCATAGTTCAGTGGGCTATAGCATTGTGCAAGCTTAAATCTGCGCCTTCTGATACATTGTGGTGTGAGGTTTTCGTAATTATCTATTTTCTCTTTGTTCTTCGTCTTTTTTGCATCACATGTGCATCCTTAACTCCATCCATGTTCTCTCACTTATGGTTTCTTTCCCTAAATACATTTTTATGGAGACTTGTAACTTGGTACATGTATTAACATATAGCAGTGATGGCTAACCTTTTTGAGCCCGAGTGCCCAAACTGCCGCACAAAACCAAAGAATTTCCTCAAAGTGCCAGCACGTCATTTGCATAAGTGGTCTTATTTGCATAAATATTTGCATAATGTTACCATACACTAACTTTTAGTAAACATGTCTCTTAATGAGTGTATGGATAAAGAAAGACTAAAAGATTTCTACATTACTATAATCCAGTGCCAACCGCCAGGCACATTAGGAACTACTACAAAAGCTGCCCATTTAGAACCCATAGCAAACCCGCCGTATCCTGACAGCATTACCAGGACTCACAAAGCACCATACCCTACCTATCAAAAGGCAACACTGCAAATATTAAACCAATACATTTCAGAGAATACTGGGGAAAGAGAACAAGTGGCAACGTCAAATAGGAATTTCCTCTTGTACCAAACAAAGCGCAGATGTTAATGATGCACATTTCCCAGAGCTGACATATTCCAGTTAATAAATTCAAAATAAAGAAACATCTTTCTACCTTTTGTGCATTTTTTTTCAGTTGCAATTGGTCCAGCCACTTTCTTCTGGTTTCTTCATGTTTTCTGCTAACTCTCCATCGTCTGCTGTCCATTTGTCCTTTCTTCTCTCTTCTAGTTTTTTTTCCATTCTCTCTCTCTCTCTACATCTGCTTTAACATACTAATCTTTCTCCTTTTGCTCTTTCCTCA
Organism: Ichthyophis bannanicus; assembly: GCA_033557465.1. NCBI lineage: Eukaryota > Metazoa > Chordata > Amphibia > Gymnophiona > Ichthyophiidae > Ichthyophis > Ichthyophis bannanicus. Next base: position 600,337,396 of record CM066031.1, on the reverse strand, counting down.
TTCCTATTTCATCCACACAAATTTTACCCCTCCATCCTCAATCCCCAATTACTCTCCCAATACCTGGCCAATTGTAGATTTTTCATCCCTCCTACACAAAATATTTTTCCCCTCTCCATTTTACTCTCCCAGCCCCATCCCATTCTAATCCTCCCCCAACATCAGCTCCCTTCTAGTTCCAGTCTCACCCAGCATCCATCCCCTTCTAGTCCCTGCATCAGCCCATTTCCAGTCCTAGCACCCCATCAGCCCATTTCCAGTCCTAGCTCCCCCATCCATTTCCAGTCCAAGTCCCTTCATCAACTCATTTTCAATCCTAGCCCCCCCATCAGCCCATTTCTAGTCATTTCCTAGCCCCACCATCAGCCCATGTCAAATCATAGCTCCCCTGCACTCAGCCCAATTCCAGTCCAAGCCCCCCATGAGCCCACTTCCAGTTCTAGCCCCTCCATGAGTCCATTTCAATTCAAGCCCCCACCACAGCCCATTTCCAATCTTAGCTCCCCCCAACAGCCCATTTCCAGTCCTATCCTAGCTGTTCCATCAGCCCATTTTCAGTCCTAGCTCCCTTCCCTCACAGCCCATTTCCATTCCAAGCCCCCTCCCCATCAGCTATTTGCAGTTCAAGCCTCCCCTTCCACTCAGCCCATTTCCAGTCCTAGCAACACCCCAACCCATTACCAGTCCTAGCCCCCCGTCAATCAACTTTCAGTCCTAACCCCATCACCCCATTTTCAGTTTAAGCCCCCCCTATAACCCATTACCAGTCCTAACCCCCCATCAGCCCATTTCCAGTCAGCCCCCATAGCCCATTGCCAGTCCTAACCCCCCCCATCAGCCCACAGCCCATTACCAGTCCTAACCCCATCAGCCCACCTCAAGTCCTAACCCCTCCCCATCAGCCCATTTCCTGTTCTAGCCCCCCATAACCCATTATCAGTCCTACCCCCCCATCAGCCCACTACCAGTCTTAACCCCCCCCCATAGCCCATTGCCAGCCCATCAGCCCACAGCCCATTGCTAGTTTTAACCCCCCCATAGCCCACTGCGTCTTAACCCCCCTCCCCAGCCCACTGCCAGTCTTAACCCCCCCAGCCCACTGCCAGTCTTAACCCCCCCTCCCTAGCCCATTGCCAGTCTCAACCCCTCTCCCTCCCTCCCTAGCCCATTCCCAGTCTTATCCCCCCTCCCTCCCTATCCCTTTGCCAGTCTTAACCCCCCTCCCTCGGCTCATGGCAATTAAAAAAAAAAAACTGGCCGCTGCCGCGGCGGCGGCATGGAGTGTCCCGCGGAGCTCCCTCTGCCCGGCGGGACTCTCCCGGCACGACACAGCCCCTCTCTGCCGGCTTGCAGATACACGAGGGAGGGATACGCGAAGGGAGAGAGTCTCCCTCGCGTCTCTGTTAAGCCCGCAGGGGCTGATGGGAAATTTCCCATCTGCCCTGCGGGCTTAACAGAGACGCGAGGGAGACTCTCTCTCCCTTCGCGTATCTGCAAGCCTGCAGAGAGGGGCTGAGTCGCGCCGGGAGAGTCCCGCCGGGCAGAGGGAGCCCCGCGGGACACTCCATGCCGCCGCGGCCAGCTTTTTTTTTTTTTTTTTAATTGCCATGAGCCGGCTTATCTCAATTTGCGACCTTCCCGCGTGCCAGCTGCAAGGCCTTCGCGTGCCACAGCTGGCACGCGTGCCATAGGTTCGCCATCGCTGACATATAGTAAATCTAATATCATAACTGTTTTTTATCCTTTCAGTGCCTGTTCTTAGTTTGTATGATGATAATTTATAGCATTGATGTATTTTATTTTTCTTTTGTAACACTCCCCTTCTTAGGATGTCTACTGTGTTTATCATTTTATGTCTAATGCTTTTTGATTTTATTTGATATTTATAATGTTATCTTGCATCATTTATTGTTCTTTCACGTTATGTTGATATGATTTTTACGGATTTAGTATTTATCAATTATGGCATTTTAAGTTCATTCTTCATGTTTTTCAGATGTTTTTCCTGTGTAATTCAACTAGGTTATATCCGTCTATATATCTTGATGGATTTTACTTTTTAATGTTCTTAGTGTTTGTTAATGTTTAGCTTTATTTATCATTTATATCTATAGAGGCCCATACCCCTGGCGAAGGCAGTGCCGAAACACTGCCATGTCAGATCCTGAGGCTCTTTAAGTAATTCCACTCACAAAATTTTGGATTCCTGGTTACACCTCGCTCCTGACTGGTTTGCTGGTAGAAAATCAGCACCTCACCCTTTGAAACCTCTCAGGGTGCATGTCTGAGTTGGTCTTATACTGCAGGAGTTTTCAAGGTGAAAACCAGAAAAAGACCTACTATTTCCAAAGGTCTGGCATTTCCGTGGTTCTCACTATTCCCAAACGAAGCAGACTCTTTGAGCTCAAACAGAGTGAGAGAAGCCTTCCTGAAGAGCATAGCCATTCTTCTAGTAGCCTCAATTTAGAATTCTCCTGTCAGAGGGAGGCTCACTCTTAGCCCAGAGGTGTGGTCCCTTATAACCTCAGACACTTGGGTCTTACAAATTATCCAAAGTGGTTACAAATTGTCTATTCAAACTTCCTCCAACTTGCCCTCCGAGGGGGTTCAATCATTGAACCCCCAGCATCAGAAACTACTTATTCAAGAAGTTATCACCCTTCAAAGAGATCTAGTGATCCAGCTTGTCACCAGAGCAGAGAGGGCAAGGATTTTATTCGTTCTTTTCTAATTACCAAAAAGACAGGTCAGTTCTGTTCGATCCAAGACCCAAGGTATCTGAACAAGGATCTGGTTAGAGATGTTCAGGATAATTTCTATAGATAGCCTACTCCCTTAACTTCAAAAAGTGAGATTGACTATGCTTTCTGGATCTAAAGGATGCATATATCCACATACTTCCTGTGAATGGGATGTATCTATATCTCAGATTTCCAGTGTTGCATTCTGCCTTTTGGCCTCACATCAGCTCCTTGCATATTTACGAAATGCCTTGCTATGGTTGCAGCGTATTTATTTATTTATTTCCCGCCTTATCCTTCAATCAAGGCGGTGTACACAGCAATCAATTTAAATTGGCATTTGTGTTCTCATGTATTCTTATACTGTACAGTGAATGTGCATGAGTGTAGGTAGATTGATTGGGGTATGCTATTTACAGCATGAGCTTTTATACAGTGTTATGTACAATGAGCATGTGGGTAAGTCATTAGTCATTAGTCCGGGCTTGTGATCCCATTATGTGCTCGGGCCGTAGTGCTCCAAGAAGAGCAAAGTCTTTAGTTGCTTTCGAAAGTCCTTAGTGTCATCTGTTGATCGAAGTTCATCAGGGAGTGCGTTCCACATTATAGGTGCCGCCATTGATAGTTCTCTTCATGCGGTAGACTTGTGTGCCTTTGTGTAGTCTTTTGGAGTGTTGATTGTGTCCGATGTGGCTCTCCTCCCAGGTGCTGATGTTGGGTTGAATGAGAGGTTGAAGGCTGAATGAGTGCTGCGTTCCTGTGTTTGATTCTGAATATGTTTGATTGTCTTGTATTTGATACGGGAGCTGATTGGGAGCCAGTGTAGGTCTTTTAGTATGGGGGTGATGTGGTCTTGTTTTGATGATCCGGATATTATTGGTGCCGTTGTGTTTTGGGCCATTTGTAATGGTCTGAGTGATTGTTTAGACATGCCGATATAGATTGGGTTGCAGAAGTCAAGGATGGGAGTTATTAGGGCTTGACAGACTGTGTGGAAATGATCTTGAGTGAGGAGGGGCTTGAGGCGTCTGATTATTCTCATCTTGAAGTATGCGTTTTTGGTGGTCCTGCTGATGTGTGACTGTAGGTTTAGCTCCCTGTCGAGCATCACTCCGAGGTATTTCACTTCCTGTTTTAAAGGTATTGTATTGTTGACATTGATGGAGGGTGGAGGGATGAAGCTGTTTCGTGTGATGAGAAGTGCTTCCGTCTTGTTGTAGTTTATGGTCAAGTTGTTGTCTTGGAGCCAGTTGGACATGTGGTTGAGGCAGTCTATTATTTTGGTGTAGTCAGGGTTGTCGAGGTTGACTGGGGTGTATATCATGATGTCGTCTGCATAGATTGTGTAATGTATCTTGTGTTCTTTCATGATGTTGCAAATCGGTTGAATAGAGAGGTTGAATAGTAGTGTGGATAGGGCGGAGCCTTGTGGCACCCCTTGATTGATCTTTGCGGGTCGTGAGGTGTTGGAACCAATCTTAACCTGGAGCTGTCTGTCTGTTAGGTAAGAGTTGAACCATCTTAGGGTGGTGCCGTTTATTCCAATGCTCTGTAGTCTGGTTAGGAGGATTCTATGGTCCACTGTGTCGAACGCAGCTGAGATGTCTAGGAAGATCATTAGTGTTCCTTTTTTGTGGTTGTCTATTGGAGTGGAGGAGTAGCCTAGTGGTTAGAACACTGGCTTAGTAACCAAGCAACCAGGGTTCAATTCCCACTAGCACTCCTTGTGGCCTAGGGCAAGTCACTTAACCCTCCATTGCCTCAGAAGAAAGGCCTGGCAATCTACTTCCAGTGACACTGCCAAGAAAGCCCAGGAGCTTCTGGGTTGCCAGGAGTCAGGACTGACTCGAAGGCACACATTGCATTTGCATGATTTGGATTATGTCGTTGAATAGATATAACAGAAGTGTTTTGACTCCGTGGTTTGGACGGAAGCCATGCTGGTGTATGTCCATTGGGGCATGTGTGTCGATATGGTCCTGGAGTTGGTGTTGTACAGCTTTTTCTATAATCTTTGCCAGTAGTGGTATGCTGGAGATGTGTCTGTAGGCTGCTGGGTTGCTCTTGTCTAGTGTGGCTTCTTCGGGATCGGTCTTATAGTAGCTAGCTTCAGTTGGTCTGGCATGGTTCCTTGTGCCAGTGAGTTGTGAACTATGTTGTGTATGGTGTGGATGAAGCTTTCCTTTGTTGCCGTAATCCATGTTACTGGGCATGGGTCTGTTGGTGCGGTGCTTGTGTTGAGTGCGGTGATGATGTCTGAAAGCTGTCTTGTGGATGGGGTGCTGAGTTTATCCTATGCTTGGTTGGGTTGGCGGTTCCGTTTGTCGTTTGTTGTGGTGTAGAGTCCAGTTTTTCTTGTAGGTGATCTGCGAAAGCTTGTGGGTCTATCTGCACGTCTTTTTTTGGGATTGGGTTCATTGGTTAGGTTTTTTTGGAGTTGGACTGGGGGTGTATATCTTCCCCTACCTGGATGATTGGTTGATCAAGAATACCACTCAGTAAGGAGTTCACAAATCAATATGACTAGCCATTTGGGTGCTGGAACAACTTAGTTTGTAGTAAACTATCCAAAATTCCACCTTCATCCTACCCACCAATTGGAATTCATTAGAACTCTGCTTGACACAATTTAAGTGATAAGTTTTCTTCTGCAGGACAGACTGTCCAGATTGACAGCGATAGTATGGGAGACTCAACTGAGTCCTCAGGTTTCTGCTCACAACATGTTAACCTTATTAAGCTACATGGCCTTGACTGTAATGTAATGCCCATGGCCCATGCCCATGTAATGCACATGAGACAGATTCAGTGGGCACTGAGAACCCAGTGGTCACAGGCCACAGGGAATCTCGGAGACCTTCTGTTCATCACCAGTCCACTCATTCAGTCTCTAGACTGTTGGAGTATTCAAGACCATCTAGTCAAAGGTCTTCCCTTCCAAATTTATCTGCACCAAAAATTACTCACGATAGATGCATCTAAACTGGGCTGGGGAGCTTGTCTCAATGGGCACAACACTCCAGGTACTTGGTACTTCCAAGAGAGTCTCTATCAGATCAACTTCTTGGAAACAAGAGCTATTGCAAACACTATGAATGCTTTCAAAGATCGGTTATCTAATCAAATTGTCCTGATTCAAACCAACAATCAAGACTTCATGTTTTACATCAACAAGTAGGGAGGAATGGAGTCATACCTCCTGTACTGAGATCAGGTTGTGGAAATTTGCTGCCTCTCACTAGATGAACTTGAAAACCACTTACCTACCAGGTGATCAGAACATTCTGGCAGACAGGCTGAGTCACGTTCTTCAGCCTCAGGAATGGACCCTGGACAAGGAAGTCGCAAGTTGCATCTTTCGTGAGTATGGCACCCCTTCAATAGATCTTTTCACAACTCCTCAGAATGTCCAAGTGGATCAGTTCTGCTGCAGAGTGGGGTTGCACAACAAACTGGCCTCAAATGTTTTCCTCCTCGATTGGGGAGGAGGGTCTTTTTGTGTGCATATCCTCCAGTACATCTTATTGCCAAGACCCTCCTGAAGCTCAAATTGGACCGAGGTACGATGATTCTCATCATCCCATATTGACCCAGGCAACCATGCTTCACTTTTCTTGAACTTTCCATTTGGGAACCAATTTATCTGTGACAGGCACCATATCTGATATCAGAGAAGAACAGAACGCTGTTGCACACCAGCATTAGCTACCTAGCCCTCATAGCTTGGATGATGAGATGCTAACGTTGTCAGAACTCAATCTGCCGGCCAGTGTCCCCAATGTTCTTTTGGCCTCGAGGAGAGCTTCAATGAGAAAATCCTATTCATGCGAATGGAGGAGACTTACTCTTTGGTGTGAGGCATGCTCCCTAGATCTTTTCATCTATTCTACATACACTCCTTGAGTATCTTCTGCACTTATGAAAGTCTGGACTTAAGCCCAACTCTGTAAGGCTTCACCTCTGTGCAATTACAACATACCACCGAGGGTGTAGAAGGCAAATCCATCTCTGTGCAGCTTTTAGTTGTTTGCTTCATGAGGGGGCTTATTACTGTCAAACTCTCCTTATAAGCTAGCTGCGATGTCTTGGGATCTCAGTGTGGTTCTTGCGCAGCTGATGAAAGCTCCTTTTGAGTTGCTCGATACCTAGCCTCTGTAGTTTTGTTTTTCTCCGGGAACGGGCAGGAAGTCAGCTCTCACATATGGGTGACGTCTGCACCAACGGAGTCCTCGCAGAAGCTTCTCCCTAGCCTTCGAAGAAAGCCTTTTGGAGATGCCACCATGCTTGCGTGGTCCCCTTCCCGTCCAAGGATGCCATCTTGCTCAGACTCCTTTTTCCCGTGGAGCCCTTCAGACGTCTGTCTGCTGTCCCCTGAAAAAAGTTGATTTTTCTACCTGAGTTTCATACTCTTCTCTCCAGTTGTGCACCAGTATTCTTCCCGCCGCCCGAACCTGCTGCTTTGGCATAGAGTCTCGGGTCCATGACTTGTTGTTTTCCTCTTGGCACCTTAGCACCCTTTTTCCAACTGACAGCACCATGAGTCTTTGACCTCGCCAAGGTAATTTTTTCACCCATGGCTATTGGTGGCTTCAAGAAGTGTGATCGGTGTATAACAATTGATACACATGACTGTACTGCCTCAGGCCGGACCACGACCCTGTAGCCTTTGTAAAAAGATGTCCACCAAGGCCCTTAAGAGCTGTCAACAGCAGCACGATACGTTTTTTCCCGGAGTCCCTGGCGCCTCTGAAGGTCAAGGACCCATCTGAAGTCTCGGACTTCCATGGTGCCCCCGCGGATCCCTGTCGATGCCGTGGGTTTTCAGAAAGGGGGTCTCCCTCGAGGGAACACAAGAGGAAGAAGAAACCCTCGAAGGTAGAGCCCCTGGATGGTTCCGACAGGTTGGGTAAGCCCCAAGCCAGGTCCCGAAGTCCGTGCCATTCGTCCAAGGGCTCGGAGCAGGAGTGGCCTACCAAGGTCACCTGGAAGGAATCACTCGGTGATGGGCCCCAGACACCTGAGCCATTCTCATTGAAGACTCCTTCAGGGGAACTGATGCTGGGCTTGAGTTCCTCAGTGCCCATGCTGAAAGCTGCGGAGCCATCTGGACTGGAGCACATCCAGTCTGCCTTCATGGACCATCAATGGGCGCTTATGTCTGTCTGGCATGGCTGGTTCATCTGCCCCAGTCATTGGGCCCTTGACATCGAGGATGTCCCCAGAGGCTGAGCTGATCCTCGAGGCCATATGGCCCCGAGTCTATCCTTGGCCGAGATCTTGATCTGGGTCCCATTCGATGGGACAGAGGTCTTCCCCAGCTAGCCCAGGCTTCTAAAGGGCACAGCTGCCACATAACTCCATGGTGGTGGAGTCGGCCATGCATCTGCTGAAGAGACAGAAGATGCACCACTCTGTGCCCCGGGTAGGAAGGCCCGCACCTTGGATGCCCTTGGCAGAAAGTGCTACCAGGGCTCGATGCTCATTGGCCGGATCTAGGCCTACTAACTGTACATGGCCATGTACCTGAGAGACCTGGCGAAGGAGCTCGCCAGGTTCTCAGCAGGTCTCTCCAAGAAACCCCCAACAGTGGTTCAGGAACCCATCAAAAGCTGTCTCTGAGTGCTCCACGTTCATGACTGGAGCAGCCTACGACTGCTTTGAGTTGGCAACTAGAGTAGCTGCGGTGGGCATTGATGCCCAGCGCCAAGCCTGACTACAGTCTTCCGACCTCAAGCAATGGGTTCAGGACAAATTGGTCAATGCCCCATGCCAAGGGGTGAACCTCTTTGGTCTCCAACTCGGCAGCCTTCTCCGTCATGGGTTTGCCAAACGTATGACATGGACCAGGCTCTCCAAAAAGACTGCTACCCTTCCCTGATGGAAGGGCTTGGGTAAAAAGCCATTTTACCCAAGAAAAAGGGCTGCTTATAAAAACTACCCACATTTCCAAGCCTCCCCAGCAGGGTTAGCAGGCTAAGGGGCAGGGGCCATGTCCTCGTAAGCAAAAGGCTCCTAAGCTCCAGGCATTGGCTCCTGCTCAACCTGGGGAGAGCTTTTGACTCCTTGGGCATACTCTCTCTACCCCAAGAAGGATGGCAGCCCACAGATGGCCAACCATAAACACAGGTTCCAGGGCACTCCAGGTGGTCTGGGAGGGCTACCTTCTCCATCTGGCACAAACACCTCCCACTTCTTCCCGGGAGAGCCCCCCAGGTCTCCCCTTCACTCTGGTCTTCTGCTGCAGGAATTCGCAGGCCGCCTCGAGAACAAGGCGGTGGAACAAGTGCTCCAACATCTCAGGGGCAAGGGGTTCTACTCCAAGTATTTCCTTGTGCCAAAAAGGACAGGGGGCCTACGGCCCATCCTAGATCTGCGGAACCTGAGCAAGTTCCTGGTGAGGGAGAAGTTCAAGATGCTCTCCCTTGAAACATTGCTGTCCTACCTCCAACAGGGAGATTGACTATGCTCCTTGGATCTGAAGGACGCTTATACCCACTTCCTCATCCACCCCAACTACAATCCAGTACCTTCGCTTCATGGTGGGGAGATGCCACTACCAATACCAAAAAAGCATGGGACAAACACAGAGGATCTCTAAAAGGAAAAAAGGGGACTGTTGTAGTTGATGTGGAAGGACAGACTAGATAGGCCAAGTGGTCTTTTTCTGTCATCACTTTTCAATGTTTCTACAGAGTACTACACTTTGACCTGGTGTACTCACCAAATATCTGGCAGTAGTGGCTGCCTACCTCCATCTCCAGGGGGTATTTGTCTTACCCTACCTGGATGACTGGCTTATAAAAGGAGGCACGGTCGCTGAGGTGCAGCAAGTTACGGCCTGCACCATCCACGTCCTAGAACATCTGGGGTTTGTGATAAACCACCCCAAGTCCCACCTTCTCCCAGCACAGGGTCTGGCATTCTTAGGGGCAAAACTGGACATGGTCCAGGCAAAGGCCTTCCTCCCCATGGATTGGGCTGACCAACTCATGGCATTGGCCGCAGATTTGCAACACCGTCCCTCAGTGTCTGCTCTGCTTCTGGTGTGCCTTCTTGGCCACATGGCCTCTACAGTCCATGTCACTCCAGACTCCCATCTGCATATGAGGATTGCCCAGTGGTGCTTTCGAGATCTGTGGACACAGGCCACGGGTCAGCTCCAAGACTGAGTTGGTGACCTGCTAACTAGTGGACTCCCTGACATGGTGGAAAAATCTGCAGCACCTTCTGGCGGAGGTGCCCTTCCAAGCCCCGAGCCCTATAAGGGTCCTCACAAAGGATGCCTCCCTGCTGGGATGGGGAGCCCATGGCGAGGAACTTCGCACCAAGGGCAGCTGGTCACAGACCGAGGGCAACCAGCAGATCAACCTCTTGGAGCTCCAGGCAATATATCTAGCCCTGTGAGATTTTTGCCACTGTCTAAGATACCAGCCAGTGCTGATCCAAACAGACAACCAAGTGGCGATGGTCTACATGACCAAGCAAGGGAGCACGGAGTCTCGCACCCTCTACTGTGAGGCGATGACACTCTACTCTTATGTAGTTCATCAAGGAATGCTCCTATGGGCAGTGTATCTGCCAGGCCAGGACAATACCCTGGCAGACAAACTGAGCAGGGTCCTACAGCTGTAGGAGTGGCAGCTGGACCCCAGAGTGGCCTCCTGACTCTTCTGACTCTGGGGGACTCCATGGGTGGCCCTTTTCATCAGCCCGGACAACTACCAGTTGCCCCACTTCTGTTCCTGTCGGCCCCATCTGGGCCAGGTAGTGGCAGATGCGTTCCTCATTCTGTGGTCGGGAGGCCTTATGAATGCCTTCCCACCCACACTGTTGATTGCCAAGACCCTTTTCAAGGCTTTGTGACAGGGTGTCACTAATCCTGGTGGCTCCACAGTGGCCCTGGCAGCAGTGCTTCCCGCTGCTTCTTTTTTATCAGTGGAGACACCGATTCCCCTGGGGCATTCCCTGGAGCTCTTGTCTCAGGAAGAGGGCACTCTCCTACACCCCAATATGGGGTCTCTGTCACTGAGTGTGACTGCTGAAAGGGTAACCTTAGCCCCTTTCAACCTCTCCGAAGGAGTGGAAGAGATCCTGCTGGCCTCCCTTAAGACCTCCACTATGAGGACTTACTCCTTTAAAATAGCACAGGTTCTCGGTGTGGTGCACGGAGCAGCGGATGAACCCATTCTCCTGCCTGGTGCAGCTGGTACTGCAGTACCTCTTTCATCTCTTGCAATCCGAGTTCAAGTCATACCCCATCAGGGTGCACCTTAGTGCCCTGGCAGTGCACCCTGTTGAGGGTAAGCCCCTCTTGGCCCAGCCTCTGGTGACTCGCTTCCTGAGGGGGCTCCTGCTATCAAAACAACCCCCCCGTCTGCCCTCCAGCGAGTGGGACCTCAGTGTAGTGCTGACACAGATTACCTGCCCGCCCTTCGAGCCCCCTGGCTACCTGCTACCTGAGGAAAGTCATGTTCCCGGCGGCACTCACACCCACTCACAGGTTCAGCGAACTCCAAACCCTAGTGGCAGAGGCATCATATACCAGGTTCTGCAAGAACAGAGTGTGTTACGCCGCACCCTAAATTCCTCTTGAAGATGGTATCTTTTTCACCTCAACCAGGAAGTGGTGCTACCCACGTTCTTCCCAAGGCCTCACTCTGGCAGGGTGGAGACTGTCCTTCCAACCTTGGACTGTAAGAGGACCCTGCCCTTCTACATTCAACGGACCCAGGGCCTCCGCAAAGCTGCTCAGCTCTTCATTTCCTGTGACCTCAGTCGTCTGGGGGAAGCGGTGATCAAGTGAACCCTGTCCACCTGAGTGCGTACTAAATGGCCCTAGCCTATGAGCAAGATGGGCTCACGCTTCACGGCGCATACAGTTTCAGGGCCATGGCAACCTTTGTAGCTAATCTGTGCTCCGTCCCGATGTTGGACATCTGCTGGGCCGCCACCTGGTCTTCAGTCCATACCTTTGCAGCTCACTATTGCCTGGAGAGGAAATCCCAACAGGACAGTGTCTTTGGCCAAGCTATGCTCGTAATCTTTTCGGGGTCTAGGTAACTCCTACCCTCCGACCCTTCTGTGTTCAGGCTACTGGAGCGTTGGTTCCCATCGGACACACAGGTCCTACTGCATTCTTTATCTTCAGACTCAATTGCTGCTGCTTATGCTCCCCTTGAGGGTGACCACATTTCCTCTACAGTCTTTCGGTAGCCTGTAGCTAGAGTCCCATATGTGAGGACTGACTTCCTGCTTGTTCCCCAGTCCTCACAACCCTCCCTTCTCCCCTTGGAGTTCCTGTAAAAGTTTGCCGTCTTCTTTTGTCGGCTCTAGCTGTGTCATCTGACTGAGTAAGATGGCACCCTTGGGTGGATGCATGATGGCATCTCCCAAAGGCTTTCTTTGAAGTCTGGGAAGAGCTTCCGTGAGGGCTCCGTCAGTGCCAACGTCATCCATATGTGAGGACTGATTCCGGCTGTCCCCGGAGGACACCTGTTACAGGTGAGTAATTGCACTTTATTTATTCGGAGATTTGATATAACGCCATTCGAGAGAGAACATCATGGCAGCTTACAATAATTAAAAAAAAAAAAAGAAAAAAAAAAGAGGGGGGGGGGGGATAAACCCTATGCGGTACCAGTTAAGACACATAAAAATCAAAAAATCAAGACAGGTAAAACAATGGGTAAGGATTCAGATTACAGCAAATAAACGGTAACAGAAATTTGAGTGGTGAAACAAAAAGTAAGGGGAAGCTTGGCTCTTCAATGAGGCCTTTTAACTACTTTTTAGATCCTTGTTTTTAATAACTAAGTTTTAAGATCTTTTTTTAAACTTATTAAAAGAAGATTCCATGCTGAGATCCTGGTGGAGAGAGTTCCACAGATGTGGCGCCTGATAACTTAAGGCAGCATTCTGAAAACACGCCGACCAAAGCCTTGTTTTGCCAGGCAAAGCTAGATAATTTCCTTGAGAGAATCTTTGTCCTTTATGAGGTATAGGGAGTCAGAAAGGAATGGATGTAAATGGACAATCCTGTGTAAAAATGTAATGAACAAGCATGAGCAGTTTAAATTTAATACGTAAAGTTATTGGAAGCCAGTGCTGCTCCTTAAGAACATCCCTTCGTTTTGCAGAATACAGTAGTTTGACTGCAGCGTTCTGTATGAGCTGAAGTCTTCTAATCTGATATTTGGGTGCATCAACGAGTTGTAATAGTCTAAGCAAGTTGTAACCAAAGCATGTATTAATGTTTTTAAGGCTCTGTTAGAGAAAAGGTGTCAGATTTAATTTGCTGTAAAGTACCATAAGAGGTTCTAGTTAGTTCTGATATCTGATGAGCAAACAGCTGGCTGTCGCTCAGTTCATCAAGCAACTTCATTGTATCCTTTACTTTGAATATTTTATTGGTGGAACAAATGGAATTTCATTTCCCTGGAAAGAGATCCAAGTTACCTCAGTTTCGGATGGATTTATAACTAATTTATTCTCCTCAATCCAGGATAAAAACATTTGCAGACTGACTTGTACCTTTTGTCACGAAAATCTGAATCCCAGTTTTCGGTGGTGGTTATTGGCTGAATATCGTCAGCATAAATATAAACTCGGGCCTAGTTCTTGAATCAGAGTGGGAAGTGGAGCCAAGAAAATATTAGAGTGTAGGGGCTAGAATAGATCCTTGTGGAGCACCGCATGTGAATGGCAAGGTTGATGAGGATTGATTACCTATTGTAAAATGAAAGACATTTTTCTGCAAAATAGGAGCAAAACCAATTTAAGACTACTGTCGAGAGCCTAACTTGCTGTAACCTATCCCAAAGGAGAGCATGGTCTACTACATCAAAAGGACATCATAGAATTTATCCTGATGCATGATGATTTCATTTAGCAGTGCCAGAAGAGCTGATTCTGTACTGTAGCCATGCCTAAAGCTAGATTGTTGGGGTAAAAGGTGTTGGTATTAAGAAACCTAATGATTTGTTTCAAGACTGCTTTTTTTCAATAATTTTGCCAAAAAGATTTTTGAAATAGGGCAAAAATTCGCAGGGAGTGAAGGGTCCAAATTAGATTATTTTAACAATGGACGAACCACCAAATTTTCCAGCCCTTAGGGACGAGACCTGTGGTAAGGCTGCATTTAATAGATCAAGGAAGACAGGAGTGAGATCTGCACAACAATCCTTTAACAGGCTAGGTGGAATGTTATTGGCCCGTGTGGAAGTAATATTCAAGGAATCTAATAAGGATATTAAATTTGGACAACTGACCTTGATTAATACCAGGGGATGAGTCATTAGTTATTGTAGCCCTATCCGGTAGAGGGAGGTGATGGAAACTATGTAGTTGGAGATCAGATCCTGCAAGGACATGATCTTGAAGAAATTTGCAGAGGTATCGGGATGTAATGAGAGAGCACTTTTGGGAATAAATTTCTTAAGGATCCCGAATAGTTGTTGAGGATAATTTTCTTTAGAGCGAATTTGGTGAGAAATATAGTGCTTTTTCTGGGAGTGAATCATATCTTTGTATTTCTTCTGTAAATCTAGATGTACTGTTCTATTGGGAATGGAAGGATCTTTCCTCCAGCACCACTAGGCCCAGCAGATTATGCGTTTGAGAGATCTCAAGTTAGGAGAAGGGACCCTTGGTACTTCCCTATTTTACCATTTCTCTTTCAGAGGATCCTGCTTATCAAGTTCTTTTAAAAGTATGGATACCCAAAGTTGTGACTTATCCTCTAAAGAGCATTATTAAAGAGGACCTAGGAAATCCACTGCTTACCACAGGACAAGCATTGTGGAACCTGTGGCCTTTTGGAACCTGCCAGAAACCTTGTGACCTGGATTGGCCACTGTTGGAAACAGACTACAGAGCTTGATGGACCTTGGTCTGACCCAGTATGGCATTTATGTTCTTATGTTCACACTGTATTGCTGATGTCTTTGATGGAGCCAGGCGTGCCAGGCTCTCTCCTAGCTCTCTGTTATTTTAGTTTCTTCTTTCTGTGCCAGGCTCTCCCCTCCTCCGTTCAACTTTCTTCATTGGTGCCCCCCTCTTCATCGGTGGCCTTCCACTCACCCAGATTGTACCCAGACCACATCCGCTCCCATTGCCATGGCATCAGCCCAGCCCGTATCTTTAACAAAAACAAAACACCCCCCCAGCTGCCCCCACTCCTAACTGAGAAAGGGAAGAGTTTCCGCAATTGCTCTGTGCTCTGGTAGGCCCATATCCATCTGATGCTCACAGCTGTAGCTTTCCTCCTCTTTCCCAGCTGTCTCTCTCACCACAGGGGAACTCTGTCACAGTACCATCACCCAGTGACCGATTGAACCCAGGAGAGATCAATAATTGTGCTGTGGTAACTGCGCTGAAGAGGCAACAAACGCCCCCCCCCCCCCTGCCCAAAAACACCTCCCAAAATGCCCAGCAACCAACACTCTGCTCTGGCTTTGCTCCCATCGGGCCTAGACAAAGCACAATTGGGAGCAGGATACCCAGCCGTGACACCAGAGACCCTGTGCTGTCCCAGTGCCGGCTCAAGCAGGGACAGCACAAGGCCATTCCTCTTGGGCCCAAAGCCCAATCCCATGTGGATCCACCCCCTCCTCACTAACTGTCTTCCCCAGGACCAACCAGGGCTTGAAATCGGCAGCAAAAACAAAGCATTTAAAACATAGTCCATCAAAAGCTGCTCCACAGTCTCAATCGGGTGATCTTGCCTCCATTTCAGGTAAGGCAAACAACCCTTCAAACGGCTCAAGCTAGAGAATCTCACCAGCGCCGGAGAGTCCACCAGCAAGCATAGCAGATATCTGGAGACCCCAGTGCCTGCCCTCCAGAAGAGCCCCCTCCCACACCCAGAGGAGACAACCTCCACTCTAACCTTATCTTTCTCCAGGGAAAGGGCACTCAGGGAACTATTGGTGCTTGGAGCAGCTCCCAACCAGGGTCCAAGCGCCAACAGTTCCTTAAGCGCCTTTTCCTCCTTCACTCAACTGACTGTTGCCCTTGTCACTGGAAGATCATGTCTATTCAGCCTCTAGTTCTGTCTGCCCCTGGGAGACCACTTCTTTCTTGATGGCCAAAAAGGTCCCCTATCCTGGCAGGAGGAGTTCTAACGAGTCTGACGATGACTATTATTATCTTAAATTCCTACAGCAAATCCCCCGGGTGCTCGCCCTCAGCAAATCCCAGTCCCCCACAAACAAACAGGATTTCAAATACATTCTCTGTTCTGCAGCACTCCCAAAAAGGTGCTAGCCCTTCCAGTGCACCAGCTTCTCCAGGACCTTCAATTCTCCATCTGGAAAAATTCCACGTCAGCTCATACATCCTCCAAATGCCTGGACCTCAAATACAAGGTGTTTCCTTCCCAGGTGTTCAAGTACCAACAATTGCTGCACCAGTCGGTAGTTTGAGAAGCTGTGCCGAAGAAATCAAAGAATGCGAAATTGGTAGCTCATACGTCTCCTGGCAAGAAACAAAGGGACCTTGGACACCATCGACAGGAAAACCTAACATAGCCAGCATGGCACTATGTGAATCCTGGCGCATCAACACCAGATTCTACACTATCACCATGATCTTTTCTTGTGGCTAGATGATTCCAGTGACTCTGCAGTGGATGACCGCATACATTTCCAAGACAATCTGCACAAGTCCCTCTATCACATGCATCATAGGTAGCCTGGATGATACAGCTTCGTTGCCCAGTCTGCCACCATGGCCATTTCAGCTCCTCTCGGCCTGTCTGCACATCGCTGGCCTCGATGAAGACCTTTATTATTGCCTAGCTGATGTACCTGTCAAGGAGATTGTGTTATCTCCAGGAACAAGCAGGAATGAGTCTTCACATATGGGTAGGTCGGTACCGACGGAGCCTGCGCGGGAACGTTCCCCAGCGTCCAGAAAGAAAGCTTTTGGGAGCATCCCACGCGCATGCGTGCTGCCTTCCCGACCATTTACTTCCCCCTCATCAGTTTTCCATTTTCCGCGGAGCCGGCAGGACGTATTCCTGTCACCGCAGAAAATTCTTCTTTTTATTCTTAGTTTTTTGTGGTTGCGTCTGCCTTCCCATGACGCCACCGGTACTGCCGGTGCTTTTCTTTCTTTTTACTGAAGAATTTCTTCTTTTTTTAGAAATTTTTTTCCTGTTTAGTGCCTGACGGTTTCTAGGCCACTAGGCCTCTAGCCTTCCATTATGGAAAAGCCAGCCACTATACTTAAGAAATGCTCAAAGTGTGGCGGTACAAATATATTTTCAGACACTCATACTTGGTGTCTAAAATGTTTAGGTCCTGACCATTGCCCTCTGGAGTGTCTCTCCTGCTGGAGCTCAAACAGAAGAAGTCTTCAGGATCGAGCACAACTCGATACCCGGTTTACATAGCACTCGATGTCACCAGCTAGAATATCTTCTTCACAGGATCAGGTAACCAAACAAAAGTCTGTAAAGACTAGCCAGTCCTCGAGTGGTAGATCTCCCTCTCAGCATCGAAATGGCTCCGGCCTTGCCCTCGAGGACATTTTGGCAATAAAGCCCCGGCGGGAGTCTTCAGGCTCCAAAGCACTAACGGGGCTCCAGGTTGTTCCCGGGGTTCTTACCTTGATGAACACACCTGGGCCTGCTCTGTGGTTGTGGCCGCTTCGAGCGGCATCGGCTATGGTGATGGATGAAACACTCCTCACCGATGAACGTAGTCTAGCGCTCTCGGATACTTCGGTACCGCTAGAGTTGCTGCAGACCGTTCCTCAAGTATCGGTATTGGCTTCGGTACCGGTATTGACATCGGCATCGGTGTCGGTACCGTCCATGCTTGCTTCGACAGACTCGCTTCCTTCGATGCCACGCCTGGAATCCTACCCTAGCATGGAGGATTCAGTACCGACTCGTCTCGGTACCGACCTCGGGCGGTACCGAAGACATCGCTTTAAAGAAAATCTGATGCGTCATCCTTTCAAGTCTTCCGATCCCGATGACTGGGATGAATCCATTGGTACCAAGGCTGATTTTTCAACAAGTCTAGCCTTTACCCCTCATTTTAGAGGGTCCTCCTCGGGGGAGATTTCTTTTCAAGCTTTTCTGCTTGATATCAGTGGGAGTTAGTCTTATGCTTCTTAAACGGTTGACACACACGTAGTAAATCAAACTATCCGTTTAATATTTTAAACCCAGCAACTTTAGAAACGTTTTAACATATCACAAGAACCCAGGTCTCTGAAAAAACTTATAGCACTCAAACATGGACTAATAGCCCTTTAACAGTGCCAGTTCTCACATCAATGACCTGGTTCAATATGTTTTTGAATTTTACTCTTATATAAAACTTAAAAATATCCTCAGTTATAGTTTCTTGATAATAAATATCTCAGTAGAAAAATACTTAAACTGAGGAAATGTAGACTTAGCTTAAAGAAGTTAGCCAAGATGAATGGACCAGGGCAATTGCAACGCCTTCTATCAGGCACCCCAAGCGTTTCACTCTAATGGTTTCTTCAGGGAATTGTCCATTTTGGCTAAACAAAACACAAAATGTGAAATTATAATGATGTTCCATGTTGGAACACATTGTTCTTTTAAAAAACACACTATTAAACAGTACCTTATGATCTGATGCTGCCCGCGTATTCGCTTCTTAATAGAACAATCACATTGGAAAAGAATTTCTGCTGAAAAAACGCCGCGCATGCGGGATCTAAGCTAGACCGCCATATTTAAAGGTTAACTAATCGCAGCCAATCATGGGGGGCCGCTCTCCAATGGTATGTTAACATCTTCATTCAAACTCAAATCTTATAATATACAGAAAAACTGAGTACATTAATCTAGACAGAGTGCCAAATCTAAACGGACATTCAGTCCCTGTGGGCATACTGTATTCAAAGTAAAAATCCACTTTTGTTCCTTCCAAAGCAGTGTGTCCTCGATCGTCTTACCTCGCATGCCAAACTGCACGTGGTCTATGCAGAAGCATCGTAGTTGTTCAAAAATGTGGTGTTCATTTAAACAATGCTGTACTATGGGTGCTTCCAGCACTTTACATTTCAGACGGCTATGATGTTCTCTCATCTGTATCCTGAACGGTCTGATCGTCTTGCCCACATATACCAGACCACACGGGCAAACTATCACATAGACCACATTTAAAGATTCACATGTTGTATGATGTTGAAATTTATTGAGGATCCCTTGATGTTTAAATTCCATGATCTCCATAGTAACATCACAAACATTACAATTCCCGCATTTGTAATGACCCATCTGCGGTGTCAATGTTAAAGGAGTACTCAGGGATTCTAGAGGCAGGATTGCTGGACACAATTGTTCCTTTAAATTACTATTTCGTCGCCATACGCAACGGATCTTCCGGCCCCGCAGTCCTGGAACAGCTTGCAACAGATTACTGTGCCTCCTAATGATCTTATTAATATCTTTACTGAAGGGAGAGAACTTGGTCACAAAATTAATAAAGATCTCATCAGCTCCTATAGCAGCACCACAACAAGATTGTCGTCGCATCAGCAACAAACTCCGATCATTGTGTAATGCCCTTTTATAAGCATGCACCACAACTTTGGAAGGATATCCGCGATCTTTGAAGTCCTTCATCAATGATCGAGACTTCTTCTTAAAGTCATCCTTATTAGAACAATTTCTCCGAAATCGCAAAAACTGCGAAACCGGCAGACTTTCTTTCAAATTCCTTGGGTGAGCACTCGTGTAATGTAAGAATGTACTTCGATCGGTCTCCTTCTTATATATGGATGTTTCCCAGGCCTGAAAGCCTCTGGTAATCAAGATATCTAGAAATGTGATCTTATCGTGGTGGCTTGAACAGGTAAACTTGTTGCATGGATTGCACGTATTAATCCACCGAAAAAAAACTCTGCAACTCAAGTTCAGAGCCCTGCCACAACAAAAAAATATCATCAATATATCTGTTCCATGTCTTGATATGCTGCTGAAAAGGAGACCCCCGAAGCCAAATGTCTTCAAATTTGCCCATATATAAATTAGCAATGGATGGGGCACAGGTGGTGATATTTTTTTGTTGTGGTAGGGCTCTGAACTTGAGTTGCAGAGTTTTTTTCGGTGGATTAATACATGCGATCCATGCTCAAAATATCTCTAGGTTCCTTAATCGTGCTTCCCTAGACTGTTTTGAGTCTATTAGCAGAACTTCTGCTATAGCCATAGGAGCACGACGCATAGCCTGGCTCCAAGCTTCAGACTTGGACAGATGGGTTCAGGAAAGGCTAGGAAATACCCCTTGTACTGGTGAAAATCTCTTCAAGGAGGCTTTATATCAAGCTAATCAGTTAAGCACTGATGCTGTTGCTTTCAGAGGATTGTCAAAACTTTCCTCTATCCCAGCTAATAAAAAATCTCCTAAAAAGCTTTATTCTCCAGGACCAAGCAGGAAGTCAGTCCTAACATATGGGTGTCATTGGCGCCGATGAAGCCCCAGCGGAGCATTTCCCCAGCTTTCTATGAAAGCCTTTGGGAATGCAGGCACGCATGCGCGGTTCCCTTCCCGCCTAAAGGTGCCATCTTACCTCAGTCTCTCTCTTTCCGTGAAGCCCACCGGACGTGTGTCCAGTTTTCCTGGTTAAAATTAGATTTTTCAGCGATTTTTGCTCCTTTTTTTTCTACCGGTTTGACGCCGGTTCCCCTCCCGCTGGGTTCGGTACACCGGTATCGAGCCCGATTCTTCTTTTTTGGTTTTTGCCCTTCGTTGTTTGTGTTCGCGCCCTTTTTTCTCTTTTTCCCTGGAAGACCGGTCTTTTGCCCTCGCGGGGACTCTTTTTTTTTCCCTGATGGCTTCCAGCAGTTTTAAGAAGTATGATCGGTGTAAGAAACTGTCTCTCACCGACACACACGACTGCTGCCTTCGGTGCCTCGGCCCCGACCACGATCCTAAGTCGTGCGGGGCCTGTTGGAAAATGTCTTCCAAGGCACTACGAAGTTGCCAGCAGCAAAAGGAAAGGCTTTTCTCGGACTCAGCCTCCGGCCGGGCCCGGACCTCGTCTGAGGCCTGGACATCTCGGGATTCCGATCCCGAGCGCCGTCGAAGCTCCTCGGACAGGGGGTCCCCCGACCGGGAACGCAAGAGGAAGAAACGGCTCGTGAGGGCGTCGTCGGAGGAGGTCCCTGGCTCCTCGAGGGCCAGGTCTAAGACCCCCGCCTGTCGCCCCGGGCCCTTGGAACCGGAGAAGCTTGCCAAAGTTCCTCATGTGGAGCCAGAGTCTGCTGGACACGTAAGCCCCGTAGTCCTCGTGGACTCTCCTCCCAGGGAGCCGACGTCGGGCCCGGCGCCGCCGGGGCCAGAATTGGTGGCAGCTGCGTCTCCCGAGCTGAGTCTCAGGATGACAGCCTTGGAGAGCAGAATGTCTGCCTTCATGGAGCAGAAGCGGGCACTGATGGCCAGCCTGTCTGGCGCATCTGCCCCGACCACCGGGACGTCGACGTCGAAGTCAACCCTGGAGACCGAACCGATACTCGAGTCCATCGTGGCTCAGAGTCGACCTCGGTCGCGGTCTCCCTCGACCTCCCGTTCGGGACAGAGGGCATCAACGCTGGTGCTTCTGGCATTGGGGCGGGCGTTCCAGGGCCCCGCGGGGTCGGACCCCAACTCTTCCTCGGACGAGTCAGCTTGGGAGACGGAGGACAAGGAATCTCCTGATACCTTTAAGACTCGGTGCGTCCCTTCGGACTCACCGCAGTCTGAGCCCCGGAGTAGGTCCCCCCCGGAGGACACCCGGTTCTCGGAGTTTGTCCAGGATATGGCCACTGCCTTGGCTATTCCGGTGGACCCCGAGGAAGAGCCTCGAGCTGAAGACTCGAGGCGCTGCAGTATGACTCTCCTCCGAAGGAGGCCTTTACTGTCCCGGTTCCTCCGATGCTGGAATGGCTCCTCTTCCGTATGTGGGAGGCACCGGCCTCGGTGCCGGTTCTTAGCAAGCGAGTCGATTCGATCTATCGGCTCCGGAAGAGCCCTGGCTTTCAAAAGGCACAGCTACCACACCATTCCATGGTTGTGGAATCGGCCATACATCGTCTGAAGAGCCAGAAGATGCACTCCGCGGTGCCTCCTGGCAGAGAGGCCCGAAACCTCGATGGCGTCGGTAGAAAGTGCTTTCAGGGCTCGATGCTTGCTTGCCGTGTCCAGTCTTACCAGCTGTACATGGGCATGTACTTGCGGGATCTGGCCAAGGAGTTGGCCGGGTTCTCTGCTGGTCTCTCCGGGGAACCCTTGCAGAGATTTAAGTCCTTGTCCTCGGGGATTCGGGACTGCTCGAAGTTCATGTCCCGCGCCGCCTATGATGGCTTTGAGGCTTCGGCCTGAGTTGCGGCAGCCGGCATTGCGGCTCGACGCCAGGCATGGCTGCAGTCATCGGACCTCGAGCCATGGGTTCAGGACAAGTTGGTCGATGTCCCTTGCCGAGGTGAAAACCTTTTTGGCAAGCCCATGACCGAGAAGGCCGCTCAGCTCGAGACCGAACACCTCACTCGGACAGGGCTGTGGAGGAAGACCTCTGCCCCTTCTCATAAAAAGAAGGGCTTGGGTAAAAAGCCCTTTTACCCGAGGAAGGGCACTGCCTACAAACAGTACCTACAATATCAGGCTGCCCAAGCTGCCCCCCAGGGTCAGCAAGCAAAGGGCCAGGGTAATGGGCCCCGTAGGCAGAGGGCCCCCAAGCCTCAGGCCCCTGCTACCACTCAGCAGGGTGGGGGCTTTTGACTCCTTGAGCATAGCCTCTCCTCCACTGCTCTCCCAACCCTGCACAGGAAGTCGTCTCGCCCTCTTTGCCCACCAGTGGCCCCTTATCACCGGGGACAGTTGGGTGCTGGAGATAATCCACAAGGGATATGCCCTCCATTTCCACCAACTGCCACCCCCATACTTTCCAGGGGAGCCTCCAAGGCCTCCTCTGCACACAGACCTTCTCCGTCAGGAGCTTCAGGGTCTGTTGGTGGACAGGGCAGTGGAGCCTGTGCCTCCCCACTTGCAAGGTCACGGATTCTACTCCAGGTATTTCCTGGTGCCCAAAAGGACCGGTGGCCTTCGTCCCATTCTGGACCTCAGGAACCTCAACAAGTTCCTAGTGAAAGAAAAGTTCAAGATGCTTACTCTTGGAACCCTTCTGCCCTACCTCCAGCGGGGAGATTGGCTATGCTCCTTAGATCTAAAGGATGCGTACACTCACATCCTCATTCATCCAGACCACAGAAAGTACCTAAGGTTCATTGTGGGAGGAAACCATTATCAGTACAGAGTGCTGCCTTTCGGCCTCACCTCCGCCCCCAGAGGCTTTACAAAGTGCTTAGCAGTGGTGGCGGCCTACCTGAGAAATCAGGGCATCTTTTTCTTCCCCTATCTGGACGACTGGCTCATCAGGGGTTAGACAGGTCAAGAGGCCAATCACACCACCCTCAGGACCATTGCTTTTCTACAATGCCTGGGGTTTGTCATAAACTTCGCAAAGTCCACTTTGCTCCCTTCCCAGAACTTGGAGTTTATAGGGGCAAGGTTGGACTCTCTCCTGGCAAAGGCATTCTTGCCAGAAAACAGAGCCCGAAGGTTGATGGCCTTGGCAAGTCAGTTTCTCAGCAGGTCCCTGGTCTCCGCCAGACTCTGTCTGCGGCTTCTAGGCCACATGGCTTCGACAGTACATGTGACCCCCAATGCCAGGCTTCATATGAGGCCTGCACAGTGGTGTCTTTGCGCTCAGTGGTCACAGGCCACAGGCAACCTCAGCGACAGAATAAGAGTGTCCAGACCATTTCTGCGCACTCTCAACTGGTGGCTACAACCACCCAATCTGCTGAAAGGGGGGGTGCCCTTTCAGATTGCAGGTTACACAGTGATGCTAACAACAGATGCCTCCCTGCAAGGTTGGGGAGCGCATTGTCTGGGCAAGTGCACCCAGGGCCTCTGGTCTCCCTGGGAAGCTGCACAGTAGATCAATCTCCTCGAACTCAGAGCTAATCGCTTAGCACTCAAAGCTTTCGCTCCTACCCTGACTCACCAGTCTGTCCTGATCCAGACAGACAACCAAGTTGCCATGTTTTATATGAACAAACAGGGCGGAACTGGGTCCAGGATCCTTTGTCGGGAGGCTCAGGACCTTTGTTCTTTTGCCCTCAAGCACAACATGCTCCTCAGGCCTGTGTACCTTCCAGGCCAGGACAACTACCTAGCAGACAGATTAAGCAGGATACTGCAGCCCCACGAGTGGCAGCTGCATCCTCAGTAGTTCAGAAGATCTTCCTGAAATGGGGTCTCCCTTTGATAGATCTCTTTGCCAGCCCCATGAACAATCTTTACACTAGAGACCACAAGTCAGAGTGATAATTGAAGGACTGAGCAATTTATAACAAGAGAGTTCTGTGGTCTACTAGTTGTAATAACGTTTATAAGTATTAATTTTTGAGATTATCATCATAAGCCTTTTGAATAAAAAGGGAACATAAGGGTCCTTGATGCAAAGCAGGGGTTGAGGTACCACAGCAGAGCTATACCTCCTGGGTCCCACCCCATATGAACTGAGTCTGAGACCTGTTCCCGTGAAAAAGAAAAGTTCTTGATCTTAGGTAAAGAAAGTATATATAGTATTTTTAGGTAAGCATTGGAGTAATTTTTTGTTTGATAAAGTTCTGCTCCAGGCAACCACATCCTCTGCGGATAGCAGCGGATGCTTTTCTGATATCTTGGTCTCAGGGCCTCCTCTATGCGTTTCCTCCCACGCCCTTGGTGGCCAGAACCCTGTTCAAGATTCTTCAGGACAAAGCCTCGGTCCTGCTGGTAGCTCCCAGGTGGCCGAGACAGCCTTGGTTTTCTCTTCTGCTTCAACTGGCGGTGGATCCTCCACTGTCTCTGGGGTTGCAACCCAACCTCCTCACACAGGACCAGGGTTCCCTTCTGCACCCCAATCTCACGTCTCTCAATTTGATGGCCTGGAGGCTGCAAGGGTAGTTTTGGCTCCCTGGGGCCTACCTCAGGAAGTTGAGGAGGTTGTCCTAGCCTCTAGGAAACAGTCCACTAGGAAAACCTATGCTCTCAAGTGGAAGAGGTTTTCTGTGTGGTGTCACCTACGTACAGAGGATCCTTTCTCCTGTACTGTGCCAGTAGTGCTTCAGTACTTACTGTACTTATCCAATCAGGGACTTAAGTCCAATTCTGTTCGGGTCCACCTCTCAGCTCTAGCAGCTCACCACTCATTGGTGGAGGGGCAGTCTCTATCTGGTCACCCCTTGGTGTCCCGCTTTCTCAGGGGCTTGCTTTTGCTCAAGCCTCCCATCCGTCCTCCTGCCCCTGAGTGGGAGCTGAATGTGGTCTTGCAGCAACTGACTCGCCCACCTTTTGAGCCGATGGCTACTTGTCCACTACGCTTCCTCTCCTGGAAGACACTCTTCCTAATAGCCCTTACCTCGGCTAGGCGACTAAGTGAGCTTCAGGCCCTGGTCTGTGACAGGCCTTACACCAGGATTTATAGGGACAGGGTAGTCCTCAGGACTCATCCAAAGTTCCTCCCTAAGGTTGTCTCCTCTTTCCACCTCAATCAGGAGGTGGTTCTTCCAACATTCTTCCCTAGGCCTCATGCAAGCCAGGCTGAAGCAGTCCTGCATACTCTGGACTGTAGGAGGGCCTTATCCTTCTACCTTGACCGTACGCAGGGGCATAGAAGGGCTACTCAGCTCTTCGTATCCTTTGACCCCAATAGGTTGGGGTTGGCTGTGTCCAAGCGTACCTTGTCCATCTGGGTGGCTGACAGTATCACCTGGGCTTACAAGGCGGCTGACCTTCCTTTGCAGGGTAGGGTCACGGCCCATCGTGTCAGGGCAATGGCTGCCTCAGTGGCTCATCTCCGCTCTCTGCCCTTGGTAGACATCTGCAGGGCTGCAACTTGGTCTTCAAGCCAGACGTTTGCAGCCCATTACTGTCTGGAGAGGGAGTCCCGTAGGGACAGTGCTTTTGGCCAGGCAGTACTCCGGAATCTCTTTGAGGTATAGGCAACTCCTGCCCTCCTGCCCTCTGTTGGGCTACCGGTGGAGGTTGTGTCCTTGAAAAGCCTTTCTTTGCTGCTGAGACTAGAGGGAGTTCTCTTGTTCAGCCTGGGTTCCTCGGTAGCCCAGAGCTGGGGAGTCACCCATATGTGAGGACTGGCTTCCTGCTTGGTCCTGGAGAAAGAGTAGTTACTCACCTGTAACAGGTGTTCTCCAGGAGCAGCAGGAATCAGTCCTCACAACCCTCCCTCCTCCCCTG
The DNA here is from genome assembly GCA_033557465.1 of Ichthyophis bannanicus. Classification (NCBI taxonomy): domain Eukaryota; kingdom Metazoa; phylum Chordata; class Amphibia; order Gymnophiona; family Ichthyophiidae; genus Ichthyophis; species Ichthyophis bannanicus. Next base: position 600,311,385 of record CM066031.1, on the reverse strand, counting down.
GGAGTTGCAGTTGTACATAGTTTATTTTTCATTTTTGTGTGCTGTTCTTAGCTATGTCATTTGACTGAGGTAAGATGGTACCTTTAGGCGGGAAGGGAACTGCGCATGCGTGCCTGCATTACCAAAGGCTTTCATAGAAAGCTGGGGAAATGCTCCTTGGGGCTTCATCGGTGCCGATGACACCCATATGTGAGGACTGATTCCTGCTGCTCCTGGAGAACACCTGTTACAGGTGAGTAACTACTCTTTCCCCTAGGGGAAAAGGTTTATCCATTTTCTACCCATTATGCAGATGTTTCCAAAGATGGGCAACATCACACCAGGCTAAGAGAATCAAAACCTCAACAGAATCAGCAAACCCAGCAATCGCAGGGTTTCTGATATTTTATTCACTTTTTCTGTGTGAGGTTTAGAACTTTTGAGCCTACTTTTTAACAGAAGCATCTAAAATTCATCTCATTCATGCTGAAATATCAGACATACATTGACTCAATCCTCGACTCTGGGCATGAATCTCTTGCTACAAGAAAAATCTATCCTTCTAGCTCTAAGAGCTATTAAGGACTATCATACCCCAGAGATAACAGGTTTCTCCTTTTAAAATAAAAGGAGGCCTAACAACTAACAGGGTGAGCTATACCCTTCACCTTGTCAGTTTACTGTATGAGGATATCTCATACTTTTAACTGCAAGGGGACCCTATCTCTTCAAAGACTTACCAAATGGTAAGTCTTCTCAACTCTGTATTGCCTTCTTTCCTCTTAGCCAAACATTCAGTCTCTAAGAGTACTACTAATCCACTGGAGGGCTTATTCTCTAAGCCATAGGATTTTCTTCAATACTTACTCCAGTAAGTAGTTTCCATACAGAGTTTCTCCCCCTTTGCGGTTTATCATCTTCTCAGATATTTTTTAAGGCAGCTTTTCGGACAGAAGTTGGGTATCACTACTCCAAATTGTCTGTCGGTCCTCTCCAATCTATAGGACCTAACTTTTTATGCTGCCTTAACAGTTAATTCCAAAAGAGGTCCAGAACTCATTTGGACTATTTATTGTTGCAGGCATCAGGCCTGTCTACTATTCTTAGCCACCTTCAATTCTCTTTGGCTGCAACAGAATAGATTAGGTTGCGCACTGGCAATTCAACAGCCAGATCCAAGCAACCTACAACATGCTCTCTGCAATTCTAAAACAAAGCTCTGCAACTGTGGCCCTTTGCCAGAGAGCCTCAGAGCTACTCCTAATAAGTAGCGGCCAGATAGTTAAGAAGGGCTTCAGCTGGTAGACTCTGCCAGTCATGCTCCTACTTGACTGGTTTTTTCCTACTCTTACCATATTCCTTAAAATTTCCTTTTAAGAAAAGGTAACCAGGGTGTAGACCACGTGAAAGCGTAGAAAATTGCACAATTCCCTGGTTTGTTCCACATCTCACTGGAACTTCCACAACAGGGATGCATTTTTTTCACTGCAGTTGGTCCTTATTCACTACTTTCCTTCTAATTTCCTATACTTCATGGTAGCTTATGTTGAGCAAGAAAACGCATGATACTCATATTGCCCTCATTAAGAGGCAAACATGGTATCCCCTTATATTGCGTCTTTCTCCAGCTACTATTTGAAATTATAGAAGGATCCAGACTTCCTGTCTTAAGACTAAGGATCTCTTCTGCACTCATTCTCCAGGACCAAGCAGGAAGTCAGTCCTCACATATGGGTGACATTGACGTCGATGGAGCCCTGCGGAGCATTTCCCCAGCTTTCCATGAAAGCCTTTGGGAATGCAGGCACGCATGCGCGGTCCCCTTCTCGCCTAAAGGTGCCATCTTGCTCAGTCTCTCTTTTTCCGTGAAGCCCGTTGGACGTCTGTCCTAGTCCTCCCTAAAAATAGTTAGATTTTTTGGCGATTCCTTCGCTATTTTTTCTCCGGTTCGACGCTGGTTCCCCTCCCGCTGGGTTCGGTACGCCGATATCGAGCCCGATCTTCTTTTTTTCTGTTTTTGCCGTTCGTGGCTGGCGTTTGCGCCCTTTTTTTCTTTTTCCCTGGAAGGCCGGTCCTTTGACCTCGCGGGGACTCTCTTTTTTCCCGATGGCTTCCAGTGGTTTCAAGAAGTGTGATCGGTGCAAGAAACTAATGTCTCTCACCGACACACACGACTGCTGTCTTCGGTGCCTCGGTCCGGACCACAATCCTGAGACCTGTGGACCATGTGGAGAAATGTCCACAAAGGCGCTTCAAAGTCGTCAGCACCAAAAGGAAAGACTTTTCTCCGACTCGGCCTCCGGCCGAGCCCGAACCTCGTCTGAGGCCTTGACATCTCGGGAATCTGATCCCGAGCACCGTCGGGGCTCATCGGACAAGGGGTCCCCTGACCGGGAACGAAAGAGGAAGAAGCGACTCACGTGGGCGTCGTCGGAGGAGGTCCCTGGTTCCTCGAGAGCTAGGTCTCGGACCCCCGATTGCCGTCCCGGGCCCGTGGAACAGGAGAAGCCGCCAAAAGTACCTCGTGGGGAGCCGGAGTCTGCTGGACACGTAAGTCCTGTAGTCCTCATGGACTCTCCTCCCAGAGAGCCAACGTCAGGCCCGGCGCCGCCGGAGCCCGAGTCGGTGGCTGCTGAGTCTCCTGAGCTGGGTCTCAGGCTGACAGCCTTGGAGTGCAGATTGTCTGCCTTCATGGAACAGCAGCGGGTGCTGATGGCCAGCCTGTCTGGCGCATCTGCCCCGACCACCGGGACATCGACATCGACGTCGAAGTCGACCCCGGAGACCGAGCCAATACTCGAGACCATGAAGGCTCGAGGTAGACCTCGGTCGTGGTCACCCGCAACCTCCTGTTTGGGACCGAGGGCGTCGACGCCGGTGCCTTCGGCATCGGGGCGGGTGCTCACAGGCCCCACGCGGTCGGACCCCGATTCCTCATCGGACGAGTCTGCCTGGGAGACGGAGGACGAGGAGTCCCCCGACACCTTCCGGACTCGGTGCGTCCCGTCGGACTCACCCGCAGTCCGAGCCCCGGAGTAGATCCCCCCCCCCCCCGGAGGATACCCGGTTCTCTGAGTTTGTTCGGGATATGGCCATGGCGTTGGCTATCCCTGCGGATCCCGAGGAGGAGCCTCGAGCCGAAGAGCTCGAGGCCCTCCAGTATAACTCTCCCCCGAAGCAGGCCTTTACTGTTCCGGTTCTTCCGATGCTGGAACGGCTCCTCTTCCAGATGTGGGAGGCACTGGCCTTGGCGCCGTTTCTAAGAAAGCGGGTCGATTCCATTTATTGACTCCGGAAGAGCCCTGGATTTCAAAAAGCGCAGCTACCACACCATTCCATGGTGGTGGAATCGACCATGCATCATTTGAAAAGTCAGAAGATGCACTCCGCGTTGCCCCCTGGCAGGGAGGCCCGGAACCTCGATGGTTTTGGTAGAAAGTGCTTCCAGGGCTCGATGCTTGCTTGCCGTGTCCAGTCTTACCAGCTGTACATGGGCATGTACTTGCGGGATCTGGCCAAGGAGTTGGCCGGGTTCTCTGCTGGTCTCTCTGGGGAACCCTTGCAGAGATTCAAGTCCTTGTCTTCGGGGATACGGGAGTGCTCCAAGTTTATGTCCCGCGCTGCCTATGATGGCTTCGAGGCTTCGGCCCGTGTTGCGGCAGCCGGCATCGCTTCTTGACGCCAGGCGTGGTTGCAGTCATCGGACCTCGAGCCATGGGTTCAGGACAAGTTGGTCGATGTCCCTTGCCGAGGTGAGAACCGTTTTGGCAAGCCCATGACCGAGAAGGCCGCACAGCTCGAAACAGAGCACCTCACGAGGACAAGGCTGTCTAGAAAGACTTCTGCCCCGTCTCACAAGAAGAAGGGCTCGGGTAAAAATCCCTTTTACCTGAGGAAGGGCACTGCCTACAAACAGTACCCCCAGTACCAGGCCTCCCAAGCTCCCCCACAGGGTCAGCAGGCCAAGGGGCAAGGGAATGGGCCCCGTAGGCAGAGGACCCCTAAGCCTCCGGCCCCTGCTCCTACTCAGCAGGGTGGGGGTTTTTGACTCCTTAGGCATAGCCTCTCCATCCCTGCTCTCGCAACCCTGCATAGGAGGTCGACTTACCCTGTTTGCCCACAGATGGCCCACTCATCACTGGAGACAGTTGGGTGTTAAGCATCGTCCACAAGGGCTATATGCTATACTTCCAACAGCTACCGCCTCCATACTTTCCAGGGGAGCCTCCAAGGCCTCCCCTGCACACAGATCTTCTCCTTCAGGAGCTCCAAGGTCTGTTGCGGGACAAGGCGGTGGAGCCTTTGCCTCCCAACCTCCAAGGTCAAGGGTTCTACTCCAGGTACTTTCTCATACCAAAAAGAACCGGTGGCCTCTGGCCTATTCTCGACCTCAGAAGTCTCAACAAGTTCCTAGAGAAAGAGAAATTCAAGATGCTTACTCTTGAAACACTGCTGCCCTACCTCTAGCAGGGAGATTGGCTGTGCTCCTTAGATTTAAAGGATGCATACACTCACATCCTCATTCATCCAGACCACAGAAAGTACCTCAGGTTCATTGTGGGATTAAACCATTATCAGTACAGAGTACTGCCTTTTGGCCTCGCCTCCGCTCCCAGGGTCTTTACCAAATGCCTGGCAGTGGTGGCGGCCTACCTGAGAAATCAGGGTATCTTTGTCTTCCCCTATCTGGACGACTGGCTCATCAGGGGTCAGATGTGCCAGGAGGCCAGGCAAGCCACCCTCCGAACTATTGCTCTTCTTCACAGCCTGGGTTTTGTCATAAACTTCGCAAAGTCCACTTTGCTCCCCTCCCAGAACTTAGAGTTCATAGGGGCAAGGCTGGACTCTCTTCTGGCAAAGGCGTTCTTGCCAGAAGACAGAGCCCAAAGTCTGATAACTTGGCAAACCAGTTTCTCAGCAGGTCTCCGCCAGACTCTGCCTGAGGCTTCTTGGACACATGGCTTCGACAGTACATGTGACCCCCAGTGCCTGGCTCCATAGGAGGCCTGCACAGTGGTGCCTCAGAACTCAGTGGACACAGGCCACAGGCAGCCTCAGAGACAGAGTAAGGGTGTCCAGACCATTTCTGAACTCCCTCTGCTGGTGGTTGCACCCACCCAATCTACTGCAAGGGGTGCCTTTTCAGATTCCTGGGTTCACAATGGTGTTGACCACGGATGCCTCCCTGCAAGGCTGGGGGGCTCATTGTCTGGGCAAGTGCACCCAGAGCCTGTGGTCTCCCTGGGAAGCCACACAGCAGATCAATCTACTGGAACTCAGGGCTATTCGGTTAGCCCTCAGAACTTTCTCTCCAACCCTGGCTCATCAGTCTGTCCTAGTTCAAACAGACAACCAGGTAGCCATGTTTTATGCAAACTAGCAGGGCGGAACTGGGTCCAGGCTCCTTTGTCAGGAGGCACAGGACCTTTGCTTGTTTGCTCTCAGGCACAACATGCTCCTCAAGGCTGTATATCTCCCTGGCCAGGAAAACTACCTGGCCGACAGGTTGAGCAGGATTCTGCAGCCCCACGAGTGGCAGCTCCATTCCTTAGTAGTTCAGAAGATTTTCTTGAAATGGGGACTTCCAACCATAGATCTGTTTGCCAGTCCATCGAACAGACAACTGCCAAAGTTCTGCTCCAGGCAACCGCATCCTCTGCGACTGGCAGCGGATGCTTTTCTGATTTCCTGGTCCCAGGGCCTCATGTATGCGTTTCCTCCCACGCCCCTGGTGGCCCGAACCCTGTTCAAAATTCTTCAGGACAAGGCCTTGGTCCTGCTGGTAGCTCCCAGATGGCCGAGACAGCCTTGGTTTCCACTTCTGCTTCAGCTGGCAGTGGATCCCCCACTGCCTCTGGGGTTGCAGCCCGACCTCCTCTCTCAGGATCAGGGGTCCCTTCTGCACCCAAAACTCAGAGCTCTCAATTTGATGACATGGAGGCTGCAAGGATAGTTTTGGCTCCCTGGGGCCTACCTCGGGAAGTTGAAGAGGTCGTCCTAGCCTCTAGGAAGCAGTCCACTAGGAAAACCCTATGCCCTGAAATGGAAAAGGTTTTCTGTGTTGTCAGCTGCGTACAGAGGATCCTTTCTCCTGTACTGTGCCAGTAGTGCTTCAGTACCTGCTGCACTTACCCAATCAGGGACTTAAGTCCAATTCTGTTCGGGTCCACCTCTCAGCTCTAGCAGCTCACCACTCGCTGGTGGAGGGACATTCTCTGTCGGTTCACCCCTTGGTGTTCAGATTTCTTAGAGGCTTGCTCTTGCTAAAGCCTCCAATCCGTCCTCCAGCTCCTGAGTGGGAGTTGAATGTGGTCTTGCAGCAACTGACTCGCCCACCTTTTGAGCCGATGGCTACTTGTCCTCTCCGCTTCCTGTCCTGGAAGACACTCTTCTTGGTAGCCCTATCCTCGGCCAGGAGAGTGAGTGAGCTTCAGGCCCTGGTCTGTGACAGGCCTTACACCCGCTTCTATAGGAACCGGGTAGTCCTTCGGACTCATCCAAAGTTCCTCCCAAAGGTTGTTTCCTCTTTCCACCTCAACCAGAAGGTGTTTCTTCTGACATTCTTCCCTAGGCCTCATGCAAGCCAGGCTGAAGCAGTTCTGCATACCCTGGACTGTAGGAGGGCTTTATCCTTCTACCTTGACAGTACGCAGGGGCGTAGAAGGGCTACTCAGCTCTTCATATCTTTTGACCCTAATAATTTGGGGTTAGCTGTGTCCAAGCGTACCTTGTCCACCTGAGTGGCTGACTGTATCACCTGGGCTTACAGGGCGGCTGACCTTCCTTTGCAGGGTCGGGTCACGGCCCATCGTGTCAGGGCAATGGCTGCCTCAGTGGCTCATCTCCGCTCTGTACCGTTGGTAGACATCTGCAGGGCTGCAACTTGGTCTTCAAGCCAGACTTTTGCAGCCCATTACTGTCTGGAGAGGGAGTCCCGTAGGGACAGTGCTTTTGGCCAGGCAGTACTCCGCAATCTCTTTGAGATTTAGGCAACTCCTGCCCTCCAGCCCTCTCTTGGGCTACCGGTGGAGGTTCTTTCAGTGAAAAGCCTTTCTTTGCTACTGGGACTAGAGGGAGTTCTCTTGTTCATCCTGGGTTCTTGGTAGCCCAGAGCTAGGGAGTCGCCCATATGTGAGGACTGACTTCCTGTTTGGTCCTGGAGAAAGAGTAGTTACTCACCTGTAACAGGTGTTTTCCAGGAGCAGCAGGAATCAGTCCTCACAACCCTCCCTCCTTCCCTGGGAGTTGCAGTTGTACATAGTTTAATTTTTTCATTTTTGTGTGCTGTTTCTTAGCTATGTCATTTGACTGAGCAAGATGGCACCTTTAGGTGGGAAGGGGACCACGCATGCGTGCCTGCATTACCAAAGGCTTTCATGGAAAGCTGGGGAAATGCTCCGCAGGGCTCCATAGACGTCGATGTTACCCATACGTGAGGACTGATTCCTGCTGCTCCTGGAGAACACCCGTTACAGGTGAGTAACTACTCTTTCATGTACGTCTCGAGACCTGGTTATTTCAGGGGCTAGATCTTTTCAAGAAGTCTAGTCCCCTATCCCTGTAAGTGAAGAACATAATACCAGTTTCCATGAAACTTTCTCTATAGTTCTTCCATATTTAACCATACAGAGATTCTCCATCAATATTCTCAAGTAGGTCTTAATCCTTCTTGTTATTGCGTCAATCTCTATAGATCTGACTTTGAAAGATTTGTCTACTGTCCATATTAATGCTGCCCCAGCATACCTTAAAACTCAATGGACGACCAATTTCTATGGTAAATTTGGAAATACCTTCTTTTACCGTTACCTTTTAGGTTACGTCACATCTGAAGCTCTACATGTAAGGTCATCATAAGTGACATCACTTACGAAAGACTTTTACTGATCTTCAAGAAATTGGAGGCTCAACGCCTAGTACAAATGTCTTTGTCTTTCATTGGAATAAAGGGGGTCTTAAAGACCTATCCCCTTTTTTCTGCAAAGGGTATTTCTGCCTTTTCATCCAAACCAGTCAGATTATCTCCACTCTTTCCTAGGACCTTATTCTGCTCCAAGGACAAGAAGTTCAATTTTTTGGACTTTAAAGAAGCTTAAGCTGTTTCTCAAAAGTCCAACCTCATTGAACTCCCCCAGTACTTCTTCTGGGGTTAGTTCTGGCCATGAGGGCTTCTCATCTCTTCCTGTATTGCAAAATTTATTTTTTTCCCTCTACTTCACATTGAGGGAATTTCTTTGAGGATAATGTACTGGCTCTCAACCACAGACCCATATTACCCTCAAGTATTTTTGCAATACGTTTGAGTGAGATCCACATTAGATAATTGGGACTCAATATTTTTCTAATATTTATGATTTACACAAGGACTCCCCTCTGGATACCTTGTTTAGTCAAGCTGTTCCACAGCACCTCTTTTTTTTTTTTCTTTTCTAGTTCAATTCCTACCCTCCATCCCTTGGATGCCTGAGGTTTTGAGGGATAAGCATGGCCCATCTTTAGATTTGCAACATGCTGGGGCCTCCTCCAGGCATCTTAGCTTGGGAGTCCCCATATGTGAAGACTCATTCCTGCTTGTTCCTGGAGATAGCACAGTTATTTACCTGTAACAGGTGATCTCTGGGAACAGCAGGAATAAGTCTTCACAACCCACCCACCTCCCCTAGGAGTTCTCTCTCTCTCTCTCTCTCATCTCTAATTTCTCTACTTCCCTCCTTCGGTCTCGGCTACAAACCCAACTGATGAGAGGGAAGTAAATGGGCGGGAAGGCAGCGCGCATGCGCGTGGGATGCTCCCAAAAGCTTTCTTTCTGGACGCTGGGGAGCGTTCCCGCGCAGGCTCCGTCGGTACTGACGTACCCATATGTGAAGACTTATTCCTGCTGTTCCCAGAGATCACCTGTTGCAGGTAAGTAACTGTGCTTATTTGGCTCCAAGGTGCAGGAAGTGTCTTAGAGGTTAAAGATCATTCCTCCACAATAAGGGAACTTGCCTGGCAAGCATTGGAAACCCCATCTCAGTCTCTCAGAGAATGACCTTCCCAATTTCACAGGGCATATCGGTACGTTCAGCAGTTTTATCCACGTAGACTGTTCCAGCCCTACTCCCATCCTCCACTCTTCTGGGCTGGCCTACAGCAAACTATCCCGTCCCAGGAGATGAAACAACAACTGGCTGCACCTGCTCCGTCAAACTAGATCAACCCAGCCTTTTGACTACTTTGCAGTAGGGAGCAGGATCTGTCACTTCAGGGAGGCTTAGCAATCCGTCACAAGACTGCTGTTTCCTCAACATCATCCATGGGAAATAAACAATAAATTTCAAGACCCTACCTCAGATTCATCTCACAGCCTCCAGCAGCAGGAGGATACCGGCCCAACATTTCCTCATTCTTCAACAGGAAATAGACCTGCTGCTGCAGAAGCAGGATATAGAGCCAGTCCTTGTGCATCAGCTCAACCCGGGCTTCTACTCCAAATTTTTCTGAAGTCTGGCAGCCTTTGGCCCATCCTCATCCTCTGCAATCTCAACCTCCCATGTAAAATGCAAGAAGTTCAAAATGCATTCCCTCCACACCATTTTTCTGCTGCTGCAGTGTAATGATTGGTTAGCTTTCCTGGATTTCAAGATGCCTACACCCCCATTCCCATCCACCTCCATCACTGGAGGTAATTGAAGGTTTATGAAAAGTCTCTTGTTGCAAGTAAATCCAGACAATGATCTGCCTAATGGGTTGGGGACAGCGATTAGAATTTGATAGCCCAATCCTTCTAGGAGCGCTAAAAACAAACTCTCTGCTTGGGATGTGGTCAGTCCAACCAGATATTAAGATCCCCCCAGGATGACTGAAGAGACAGGATTTACATTAAAATCTGTGATAGTTTTGCTAAGTTCGTCTAAGGCTGATTCAGACAAAGGAGGGGCCTGATAAATAAGCCAGATATTCAACCATGAGGGACTGTTTAAGCAAATAGCAAGTATTTCAGTTGATAAAATTTGAAAGAGAAAAACTCTCTGCTTTGCCATATTTTAGGGACCAAAAGAGCTACCCCCATCACCCTTCTCAGAGGATGATGGCATGTATAAGAGAGATGACTATCAGGGCAAAGTTGATGAAGGCATGCATAATCTCCTTCCTTCAGCCAAGCTATCCGAGTGGAGGAAAAAAGATCCCGAATCAAAGGGCATATGCTTTTAACACGTCTCAAATTTAGAAGGCCTGTGTGAAGTTAAGACTTATATAAACAGTTTGAAGAATTTACCTGTATCAGGTGATTATGCTGAATAAAAGTGGGAGAACACTGGGATGGGTGCATCCATGTTGTAAAGGCAGAAATTTAAAATAAAAATTGCAGAATGCCAAGGAGCTTGCAAAGGAGCAAGACATGCTCCTTTGTTGCTGTCCTTTGACAAGCTCCAAAGTAAATTTGTAAATCATTTTAGGATGTCACCTGGCGGCATTCAAGTGGTAGAGCTATTGTCGGCGCACAGAACTGGCATCTGGACAAGGGGGTGAAGCTATTATTGTGTTTGACCTAGAATGTATTTTTTCTAATGGATGCCACTTCAGCACACAGTGAGCAAGCTCCAAACCTTAGTAGTTCATCAGCTTTATACAAGATTTCAATACAAGATTTCATTACAAGAGTGTGGGCCTTCGCACTCATCCTAAATTTCTTCCGAAAGCAGTTACAGAATTTCAGTTGTCCTTCCAACACTCTTCCAAAAACGTCCATGCTCACAGAAAGGAAGCTGCTGCATTATACATTTTGGACAGCAAGCAAGTCTTAGCTTTCTTCTTGAAGAGAGCGAAAGCCCTTAGAAAATCCATCCAACTGTATGTTTCTTTTGACCCCAACAAGGTGGGAGTTGCCATCTCCAAACACATATTGTAAGTTTGGTGCGCAGACTGTATCTCTTTTTCACTTATGCCCAGGCAGGCCTCAGCCTTGAGGATCATGTCAGGGCTCATAATGTCAGAGCGATGGCTTCCACTTGCACTTGGCCTCTATGGAAGAGATTTGCAAATCTGCAATTTGGATATCTGGCCAGGGTCGGCCCAAGGGTTTCTGTTGCCCTAAGGGCAGAAACTCCAGTCTCGCAGCCCCTCTCCCCAGTTGCCACCGCCCCTCTCCCCCAGCTGCTGCCGATTTCCGTCTTGGGAGGGGGAGGAGGGCAGCGTCAGCAGCAATATTTCCAAACGTGACAGCTTTTTGCCACCATTTTTGGAAATACTGCCACTGCCTGCCTCCCCCCCCCCCAAATGAAATCAGCAACAACTGAGGGTGGGGGAGGCACTGCCCACCTGGGACGGCTGCCTAGCTTGCCTTGTGGATGGGCAGGCCCTATATCTGGCCACACATTCACATCTCACTACTGTCTCTGGAGGGGGATTCCTGACCCAACAGCAGCTTCGGTCAATCGGTACTCAGAAATGTGTTTTAGTAGAATCCAACTCATCTCATCTAGGCCCATTTGTTTTGGTTCAGGCTACCTTTTGAAATTTTATATGTTCAAAAAAAAATTTTGGTTGCCATGTTGGGCTCTGTTTGTCCCATGTTTTTTGTTTAAGGTATCCTGCATCTAGGGAGTCCCATACATGAGGACTTTTTTCCTGCTTGTCCCCGGAGAAAATATAGTTACTCACCTCTGTTGCAGGTATTCTCCATGGACAGCAGAAGAAGTCCCTCACAACCCACTCACCTTCCCTAGGAGTTGTGGTATCCTCAGCTATTTTATTAGATTGAGGTCAAAATGATCTCCAGGAACAAGCAGGAATGTAGTCTTCACATATGAGTGACATCGGTACCGACGGAGCCCACGTGGAAACACTCCCCAGCGTCCAGTAAGAAAGCTTTTGGGAGCATCCTACTGCACCTGCCTTCCCGCCTTTCCAGCTCTCCCTCCTCAGTTCTTCGTTTTCCACGGAGTCGACAAGAAGCGATTCCTGTCGCCGCAGAAAATTTGATTTTTTTCTTATGTTTTTGTGGTCGCGCCTGCCTTCCTGTTGACGCTGGTACCGACCCTGTCAGTGCTCGCTCACTTTTTCACTTTCTTTCTGTTAACCCCCCCCCCCCCCAAAAACCCCAAAAAAACCTTTTCTGAGGGGAGAATCCCTTCCCCCAGGGTGCATCAACGCCATCTTAGGCTTAGGCCTTGTTTTCCAAAATGGACAAACCAGCTAGTGGTTTTAAGTGTTCCAAATGTGGCAGTACAATTTCAGCCACAGACACCCATGACTGGTGTCTAAAATATTTGGGACCAGATCATCAACCAACTGACTGTCCTCTCTGTAGGACGATAACAAAGAGAGGCCTGCAGAACAGAGCTGTGAAACTCGGCACCCTCTTTGCCACCGATGCGATGTCCATAGTATCGACATCATCGAGAGCTTCATCTTCCTCCCAGGGATTTCAGGTATCGAAACACAGGTCTTCGTCGAAGACTAGCCGGCCCTCCAAGGGTAGATCTCCTTCTAAGCATTGAGATACCCTAGGCATTTCCCTTGAGCGGGGGAGACACACCAGCCAAACAACCCCGGCGGGAGGTCCTTGCCTCCAAAGCATTAGTGGGGTCCCAGGATGCTTCCGAGGCCTCGACCTCCGGAGAGCTCTTGGTGTCATGCTCAGGGATCGTAGCCTGCAGCTCAGGTACTGATACCCAGGCATCGGCAGACTCCATGGATCAATGTATCCTGGCTATTGAGCGGAGCTTAGCGGCCTTGCTAGCGGCTTCCATACCGGTAAGGTCTCTACAGTTGATCCCCCCCCCCAACCATCAGTACCAACATTGACATTTTTGCCGCTTACCACACTACCACTGATGTCGGCCCTCAAGTCTGTCATCGGTACCGAGGTGCTGGCACTGAAACTTTCCGATGCTGGTTTCGATCAGTATCGAGTACGGGCATAATGCGCGCACCCGGCCCATCGATACTTCGAGTCTTCGGACTCCAATTCGTCGGATGATGAATCAACCGGTATAAGGGAAATGAGAATTCTGCCGGAGGATCCATCTCCGTCCCCACAACGTCGCATGTTCCCTCCGGAGGATATGTCTTTTCAAGATTTTATCTGCGATGTTGCTCGGGGCCTCTCCATCACTGTGAATGGAGAAGGAATCTAGGGCTGAGGAGCTTGAAATCCTTCAATACCCTGCAGCCCCAAAGGAAGATGCTACTCTTCCTATTCATCAAATACTTTACGACCTTATGCTTCGTATGTGGGAGACACTATTAACCATTTCTCCACATACTCGAAGGCTCAATACTATGTACTGTATACTGGAGTGCCCTGGCTTCCAGAAGGTGCAGTTACCACACCACACCATTCCATGGTGGTGGAATCTTTAATCGTTGAATTAAAAGTGCCAAAACGCATTCCTTGAACCCTCTGGGCAGAGAATCGAGAACCCTTGATGCTTTTGGTCATCTGTTTTTTCAGGCCTCTATTATCAGCCAGAATCAGTTCCCACATACTCTACATGGGTATGTTTCTTAGAGAGGTGGCTAGGGATTTGGAGTTGATGGCTTCTCTCCTCCCTGACGATGAGAGGACTGATTATCTCACCCTGGTGAAGCATGCCCAAAATGTTTCCAAATTTGTTAACAGGGCAGCCTTCGACTGTTTTGAATGCATCAGCAGAACTTCAGCAATATGCATTGGTGCACGCAGGATCGCTTGGCTCCAAGCCTCTGATCTTGAACAGCTGGGTAATATACCTTGCACAGGTGAAAACCTTTTTGTCAAAAACTGGCAGGATAAGACATCTCAATTAGAGTCTGAGAACACCACTCTAAATAGACTTTCTAGATAAAGTACCAACCCGGCTAAAAAGAAGATGGCAAAGTTATTGTAGGAGGTCACCTCCCTTCTCTCGCAGGGTGCAAGTCTGGGCTTCTATTCTCCTTGCTTCCTCATTCCAAAGAAGACAGGGGGATTCAGGCCCATCCTGTCTACTCTGGGAGAAATTCAAGAGGATTTCCCTAGGTACTCTTCTCCTTTATCTCCATAGTCAAGACTGGCTCTGTTCTCTATATCTAAAGGATGCATATACTCACATTCTTATCCACGCAGAACACAGAAGGTTTCTGTGTTTTCTGTTCCAGGGGAAACATTATCAGTACAGAGTCCTGCATTTTGGCCTCGCCTCTGCCCCCAAGAGTCTTTACAAAATGCATGGCAGTTGTAGCTGCATTCCTAAGGACTCTAGACTGTTTGTCTTCCCCTACTTAGACGACTGGCTCATTCGAGCAAACACACTTCTAGAGGCCAGTCTTTCTCTCACACGCACCATGCAGATGCTGCAACACTTGGGATTTGTAATAAATCTTCCAAAGTCCCAGCTCCTTCCCTTTTAATACTCTGGAGTTTATAGGAGCCCTCTTAGACACTCACCAGGAAAGGGCTTTTCTGCCTCAAGCCCGCTGTGCTCGACTCATCCAGCTTGCATCACAAGCAGGCCTTAAAACCCTTCTCACTGCTCGAGAAATGCTGCAACTCCTGGGCCATATGGCATATACCGTACATGTGATTCCATTCGCTCGTCTACATATTTATTTATTTGTGCTTTTATACCGCCTTTCAGGAATCAAAGCGGTTTACAATGAACTCAAAAACAATAACAGAAAATTACATAGAACAAAATAAAGTGCAAATAAACCAAAATTACAAAATTATTAAATTTAAAAACATTTTTTAAACTTTATACAGGAGATATAGATATTTGACACTTATGAAAAACTAAATAAATAGAAACAGATTAAGTGGATACCTCCCCAAAATGTTCCTTAAACAAATGAGTCTTTAGTAGTCTATGGAAAGTGATTGGATCCTTAGTGTCCATTAAGACTTGAGGCAGAAAATTTCATAAGATTGGTGTGTAGAGAGAAAAAGCTGTCTTTGTAGTGCAGGCTTTACAAGTTCTGTATTCGTTTGGTACCTAGAGAGATTTTTTATTTCCGCTTCTCCGAGGTCTGTTTTCTGGAGAGGCTAGAATAAGCATCTTTAGTTGGTTTGGTGATTCTGACTGAAGGATTTTGAAGATAGTATGAATAGCCTTAAATTTTAATCTGCGCTCTATTGGAAGCCAATGTAAATATTTTAGAATTGGAGTGATATGATTTTTGAGTGGAGCTTGTGCAATAATTCTGGCCGCTGTATTTTGTGATAATTGAAGTCGGTGGATAATTTGTTTTGGGAGCCCAGTGAATAAAACATTGCAAAAATCCAAGTGTGGAAAGATCATTGCTTGGACTGTTGATCTGAAGTCCCTTGAGGAGAGAAGAGGTCTTAAATGCTGTAACATTTTTAACTTCAAATAGATGGACTTGCTTATGTTACTTATATGCTTGGTGAATTTGAGTTCGGGGTCTAGAGTGACTCTTAAATATTTAACCTCTCTTTTAACTTGGATCCTTTCTTCATTTAATTTAATTGAATAAGGGGGAGTGAAGGAGTTGTTTTTTGTAATGAATAATATTTCAGTTTTTGAGTGATTTAAATGAAGGTTGTGTTTCCCTAACCCAGGAGCTGATGTTGATGAAGCATTCATCTATTTTTTTCCAGAGAAGGTTGAATGGGGTTAATCTGTGTATAAATCATAATTTGTGTGCAGCTCAATGGACCCTGGCTTCCCAGTGGTCTCAGGTATCCGGTCATCTGGGAGACAAGATAACACTCTCTACACATCTCATCTCATCTCTCCAGTGGTGGCAATCCCCAGAACACCTTCTCGTAGGGTCACCTTTTCAGAAGCCTTCACATCAGTGTACCCTGATGATGGATGCTTCCAAAATGGACTGGGGAGCTCATCTTGACAACCTCTTCACTCAGGGTCTTTGGTCTCATCAGGAGTCACAACTCTACATAAATCTGCTAGAACTCAGAGCTATCCACAATGCTTTCAAGGTGTTCCATGACCACCTTCACTTCCGCACAGTTCTAATCTAGATGGACAATCAGGTAGCCATGTTCTACTTGAAAATCAGGGTGAAACAGGCTCTTGGGCACTTTGCAGCAAAGCCCTACACCTATGGTTCTTCGCCATACAACATAAGATTCACCTACTTGCGGATTATCTCCCAGGCAAATAGAATCTCTTGGCAGACAAACTCAGTCGGGTCTTATTACCCCACGAGTGGTCTCTCCATGCAGACAAGGTTGCTCACATTTTCCAGATCTGGGGAACCCCAGACATAGACCTATTTGCAAGTCCTCAGAATGCCAAACTTCCCTGCTTCTGTTCCAGAACCCCTGTTCACAACAGTTAAGTGGTAGATGCCTTTCACCTTTACTGGGGTCAGGGTTTCCTATACGCCTTCCCTCCCATTCCCCTCATCCCCAAAACTCTTTTCAAACTCCAGAGAGACAAGGGCTACATGATTCTCATAGCCCCGCATTGGCCACGACAGCCGTGGTATCCTCTGCTTCTATGTCTCCCCCGAGTTCAACCAGTAGATTTGGGGTCTGCCCCAGATCTCCTCTCACAAGAGAATGGGACACTGCTGCATCCCAATCCGCAGTCCCTACACCTAATAGCATGGCTGCTGAAGGCATAGAATTCCAGGGCATCAGCCTCTCTCAACAAGTGAAAGCTATCCTTTTGTCTTCTAGGAAACCTTCCACAAGGCGCTCCTATGTCTTCAAGTGGCGTAGATTCTCTCTCTGGTGTTCGAAAAGGGATCTTAACCCCTTTTCAGCTCCCGTGGAAACATTACTTTGAATATCTTCTCCACCTCTCTTCCTCTGGACTCAAGACCAATTTGGTAAGAGTCCACTTAAGTGCTATAGCGGCTTCCCACATACCCTTGGATGGTCAGCCCATCTCCTCTCAACCTCTTGTAGCACGCCTCATGAGAGGGCTTCTATTAACTAAGCCTCCCATTAAACCACCTCCAGTGGCATGGGATCTTAATGTGGTTTTAGGACAGCTTATGAAGCCGCCCTTTGAACCCCTAGCCACTGCTTCCCTGAAGTTTCTTACCTGGAAGGTCACATTCCTTATTGCCCTCACTTCAGCAAGGCGCATCAGTGAACTTCAAACTCTGGTGGCTGATCCTCCTTACACAAGTTTCCAAGATGATAAGGTAGTCCTTAGGACCCATCCTCACTTTATGCCAAAGGTGATCTTGCCATTTCACTTGAACCAGTCGGCGTACCTCCCTGTTTTCTTCCCTAGACCTCATTCTCATTCTTCTAGGGCAAAAGTAGCCCTTCATACTCTGGATTGCAAACGTGCTTTGGCCTTTTATCCCCAGAGAACCCAGGAGCACAAAAACGCTTCCCAACTTTTCATTGCTTTTGACTCCAGTCACCTAGGACTACCGGTATCCAAGTGAACTCTCTCCAAATGGATAGAAGATTGTATCACCTTTGCTTATGACAGTGCAGGATTCTTTCGTGAGGGTCACGTCACTGCACATAATGTTCGAGAAATGGCTACTTCCATGGCAAATCTGTGCTCTGTAGCGTTTGATGAAATATGCAAAGCAGCAACCTGGTCCTCTGTCCATACTTTTGCTGCTCACTATTGCCTAGGTAAGGACTCCCGCCGGGATGCCTCGTTTGGCCAAGCAGTTCTCCAGCATCTCTTTCAGACTTAGATCAACTCCTACTCTCTGTCCCGGTTCCGATACAAGACATCCTTGGAGGACATATGACCTACTACTTGGCCCCCGAGTTCCGCAACTCGCTCTGAGGTAATCTCTCTGGCATCTCTAAGCTAGGGAGTCTCATATGTGAAGACTACATTCCTGCTTGTACCTGGAGATAGCGTAGTTACTCACCTGTAACAGGTGATCTCTGGGAACAGCAGGAATTGAGTCTTCACATCCCACCCTCCTCCCCTAGGAGTTGTACTTTTCCTCCTCTTCTCTCCTTTTATCTCAGCTACAAACTCAACTGAGGAGGGAGAGCTGGAAAGGCGGGAAGGCAGCTACACAGGCGCAGTGGGATTCTTCCAAAAGCTTTCCTAGTGGACGCTGGGGAGCGTTCCTGTGCGGGCTCTGTCACCCATATGTGAAGACTCAATTCCTGCTGTTCCCGGAGATCACCTGTTACAGGTGAGTAACTACACTGCGCCACAGTGGCGGGTGGGAAAGCACATGCATGCACAGTGGAGCTTCCAAAAGCTTATTGAAGGAAATGAGAATAATTCTGCGTCTGCTCTATTGGATGACATCACCCATATATGAGGACTTTTCCTGCTGTCCACGGAGAACACCTGCTAGAGGTGAATAACTAGATTCTATTCATTGGCAGATTAAAGCATAGGACTGGTTTTATTCCTGTGGTTTAGATTCTAACCAAGAACCTAGGAATTATGCAGGTATCTGAGCAAGATATAAACTGTTCAAAGTAGGATAGTCCTTTTGGTAGGATTTGTGGAGCCAAGTCTGATAGGTCCAAAATTGATAAAAATGTAAGAAGTCCTTTAGATATAGCCCCTAGTGCTCCAACCACAGTGGTACTACAGTAGATTTTGTTTTTCTTCCTAAGCTTTTCAACTTCAACCTGAAGGTCTCTATTTTGTCAATTTCTTTCGTTCTTTTTTCCCCATTCGGGTATCACCTGGTATTGCCACATCTGTAAACCATACTATTTTTCTTTTCTATAATAGTAATATCGGGCATTTCCTGAGCGGTCCTCCAGTTTAGTCCTCCACATCCGGGTAGTGCACCACCTCCTGGAGACTGGACCAATCAGAATCTTCCTCTGTCAGGATGTATGCTGTCGGAGCTCCCATCAGCCCCCAGTGTGTCCAGTCTCCTTGCAGCTGGAGGACGTGTGTGCCTGGTTTAGGCTCACTTAGGGACGCTTGGAGGCAACACTAGAGAGTTTGTTTTTTGGGTTTTTTTTTTCTCCCTCCTATATTTCTTTGGTTTCTTTTTATTAGGTAGCTGTCTCTTTAATAAAAAAAAAAAAAAAAAGGAGCCGGTCTGCACTGCCTTTCTGCCCTTTCTGCAGGGGTGTTATTTGCAGTCAGGGAGGTTTGATCTCTCCTCCTGGACTGCAAGGAGGAGAGATCTGCCTTTGCCAGCACTCTGCTTGGGTCTGGGAAGTCTTTAAGTCCTGGCTTCCTTCTTTGCGATCCGCAGTGCCTTGGCCTTTGACAGCCTGGATCGGCAGCGCACTCCCGCTCTGGATTTGAGCGGCGGGGAGTCTGCTGGCGATTCTCTGCCTGTGCGGTGAGTGTTCGGTTCTTAAGGGGCTGCTTCTGCTTCGCGTTAACACTTTAATTTCTTTGTTTTGTTTTGCTTGGTTTTTTTCGCGCCATTTTTTTGCCGGCGAAAATGTGCCGGCGGCCATTTTCTGACTCCGTTTTTTCCCGCTCGATTTGAGAAGTTGGGCACGGGTTTCCCCTGCATTTTTGAGCATTTTTAGACTGGCGTTTTTGATTGAGGGCTTTTAACAATTATTTCTGTGTGTTTAAAAAAAAAAAAAAAAAAAAAAGACACAAACCTTTTCTTTCTTTGCTTGATTTCTTTTTGGGGGTTCAGTTGTGCACTGCTCCCTGGAGTGGCTCTTCGACCTGCATGGCTACCAGACCGCAGTGTGTGATCTGCGGTTCGCGCAGGGGGGCTGTGGCGGAGTCTGGTATTTGTAGGGGCTGTGCCTCAGTTTCCTCGGACTTAGAGCATCAAATGGAGCACAAGAAGCTGTCGGACCCAGAAAGTCCGGCTATCCAGGCGGAGCGGGGTCCTTCGCCTGGGCCTCTCCCTTCTTTCTCTGCGGTCCCTCCTAAGGGGCAGGTCGACCCGTTACCGCTTGATGCTACCGAGTCTACCTTCACAGATTTTTCCACGGACTTTGTCCTGCTTATGCACCAGGCCTTTCGCTTGGGGCGCTCGGGCAAGTTGCCAGAGGCCTGGCCGTCGCCCCTTCCCTCCTTGAAGGGAGAGGAGCCCCGGAGAAAGCTCCAGCCTTCCGCCAAGCGCTTTAGGTCATTGGACCTGGAGCACGACGACCTGAGCTGGCATGATCAGGATACGGAGCTGGATCCCGATGCTGGGGTGGAGGAGCTAGAGGACGGTGAGATCCCCGAGCCGGAGGATCAAGCCCGAATTATTCGGGTGTTTCGTAGAGAGGAGCTGGTGCCTTTGATTACTGAATCACTTCAGACACTTAATCTGGCGGCCGCTCGTTCTATTGAAGAGGACGGGTTGGAGGATCCTCTCATTCAGGCGGTGCGGGAGTCGCAGGTGGTCTTTCCGGTACACAGGGTGGTTGAGCAAATGATTCAAACTGAGTGGGATCAGCCTGAATCCGGTCTGAAGGTGATTAGGACTATGAACCGCCTATATCCCCTCGCGGACAAGGATAAGGAGAAGTTTAAGTCGTCGTGTGTTGATGCCGCTGTTTCGGCGGTAACCAAGAAAACCACTATCTCTGTAGAAGGCAGTGCGGCTTTAAAGGATGCGCAGGATAAGAAGGTGGATGGTTTGTTAAAGCAGGCCTTCGAGACCAATGCCTTATCTTTGCAGGCCTTTATCTGTGGTGCTTGGGTGGCTAGGGCCTGCTTGCGTTGGGCGCAGCATTTGCGGCAACTTTCCAGCTTGGATCAGCAGGGGTTGCTGGAAGTGACCCGATTAGAGTCTGGGTCGGCGTATTTGGCAGATGTGCATTATGATTTGATCAGAACCCTGGCGAATAGTATGGCTTCATTGGTGGCGGTGTGCAGATCTATTTGGTTGCGGAATTGGGCGGCCGACGGATCTTCTAAATCTCGTCTCAGTAAGCTTCCTTTTAAGGGCAAACTGTTGTTCGGAGACGATCTGGATAAGTTGGTTAAAGACCTCGGCGAGTCTAAGGGCGGTAGACTGCCGGAGGATAAGCCTAAGCTGACTAGAAACTTGCCGCCAGTTCGGGGTCAGTTTCGATATTTTCGCAGATTTCGTTCTTCCCGCCTTTGGAGTTCCCAGCGTGGCCGTTTTGGCGCACGGTCCCACGGCTTATGAGGTTTTCGAGGAGCGGGAAGAGGTTTTTCGGCAGCGTCCTCCTCTTCCTCCTCTTCCTTTAGTCGAAAGCAACAATGAAGCGAGGCGGGCTCCAGAGGGAAGTCTAGTCATCG
This sequence comes from Ichthyophis bannanicus, assembly GCA_033557465.1. Taxonomy (NCBI): domain Eukaryota; kingdom Metazoa; phylum Chordata; class Amphibia; order Gymnophiona; family Ichthyophiidae; genus Ichthyophis; species Ichthyophis bannanicus. Next base: position 600,290,341 of record CM066031.1, on the reverse strand, counting down.
GGGGTCGTCTGCGGGACTTTCTTCCTTCCTGGGCCCAAATAACCTCAGATCAGTGGGTGCTGGAAATAATCCGAGTGGGTTATGCATTGGAGTTCGCCTGCACGCTTCCGGATTCCTTTGTCCTTTCTCCCAGCAAAGGCGAGCAGAAGACGCGAGCCATTCGGTTGGCGCTGCACCATCTCTTGGCCCTGGGAGCGGTGATCCCCATTCCTCCTTCGGAGCACGGCGTCGGTCGCTACTCTATTTATTTTGTGGTGCCAAAGAAAGACGGTTTGCTCCGCCCGATTCTAGATCTCAAGGGCGTAAATCGTTTTCTTCGGGTACCACACTTCCGGATGGAAACCTTACGATCCGTCATAGTGGCGGTGTGTCGTGGGGAATTTCTCACGTCTCTCGACCTCTCGGAGGCCTATTTGCACATTCCCATTCGGGAGGCTCATCAAATGTTCCTGCCGTTCGCCTTCCCCTGGGGCCACTTTCAGTTTCGGGCCATGCCCTTCGGCCTGGCCACAGCTCCACGCACCTTCACAAAAGTGATGGTGGTGGTTGCGGCGGCCTTGCGAAAGGAAGGGATCTTAGTCCACCCTTACCTCGACGATTGGTTGATTCGAGCAAAATCCCACGAGGAGAGCATGCGAGTTACGGACAAAGTGGTTGCGTTGCTGCTGACCCTCGGCTGGGTGATCAACGAGAAGAAAAGTCGTCTGGTGCCCACTCAATCCCTCGAATACCTCAGTGTTCATTTCCACACGGCAAGAGGTGTGGTGTGCTTGCTGGAGCGCCGTGTCCAGGCCTTGCGGGGCCTCGTCCGCACCTTCCTAGGGATTCCCGCGCCGTCCGCCTGGTGGTATCTATGGCTGTTGGGCACTATGGCGGCGAACCTGGAGGTCGTTCCTTGGGCGAGGTTTCATATGCGGCCGCTACAGCGCCCTTTTACGTCGTTGGTCGAATCAGTTTGAGTCGTTGAACAAGAAGTTACCTTGCCCGATGTCCGTTCGTCTGTCACTCCGGTGGTGGCTATGCTCGAAGAACCTGCGAATGGGGATGCCCTTGGAGCAACCCCTTTGGGTCCCGTTCATAACGGACGCCAGCCTTGTGGGCTGGGGGAGCCCATTGCGAGGGCCGCTTCGCGCAGGGGACGTAGTTCCCCCCTCGAGGCTTCTTGGTCGATCAACCGTCTCGAGCTACGGGCGGTGAGGCTCGCGCTGCTAGCCCTCTAGACGCTGGTGAGGGGGCGAGCGGTGCGAGTTCTCTCGGACAACTTGGCAACGGTGGCCTATATCAACCGCCAGGAGGGCACCGGCAGTGTGCCCATGGAAAGAGAGGCAGGGGCTTTGTTCACTTGGGTGCAGTCCCGTCTTCCGGCGGTTTCGGCAGCGCATATCGCAGGAAAAGACAATGTGATGGCGGATTATCTCAGCAGAGTAAAGGTGGACCCCGGAGAGTGGGAATTGAACCCGCAGATCTACGCGCAAATCGTTCGCAGATGGGGGCCTCCGATCATGGACCTCATGGCGACCTTTCAGACGGCAAAGACCGGTTGCTTCTTCAGCCGGCGGAGGGAGCGCATGTCCGAGGGCATCGACACGCTCATTCAACAGTGGCCGGAGGTCGGACTTCTTTATGTCTTTCCCCCTTGGGCGTTGATCGGTCGTGTCGTTCAACGTATCGAGGCGCACCGGGGGCGGGTTCTGCTGGTTGCTCCAGATTAGCCCAGGAGACCGTGGTATGCCGATCTGGTGCGGTTACGCGACGGACTGTCTTGGAAACTGCCTCCGTTACCAGATCTGCTGCTTCAGGGCCCGCTTCGGATGCCCCAAGTGGATCGATTCTCGCTTACGGTTTGGCCATTGAAAGGGCTCGGTTGAGAAAGAAGGGTTACTCCCCAGCGGTGGTCGCCACTCTTCGGGCACGGAAATCCTCCACCTCGCTCGCGTATGTGCGGGTGTGGAGAATTTTTGAAGACTGGTGTTCAAGGCGTGGTGTTCGAGCTGTGAAAGCTTCTGTGCCGGTAGTTCTCAGCTTTCTGCAGGATGGCTTTGACAAAGGTTTAGCGGCCAGTTCTCCGAAGGTTCAGTTGGCGGCGCTCGCGTGCTACAGGGGCAAGGTTTTGGGGCTTTCCCTAGGGGCACACCCCGACGTACAGCGTTTTTTCTTAAGGCGGTGTTCAGATTGAGGCCTTCGCGCAGTGTCAGTGCCTCCATGGGATTTGAACCTGGTGCTACAGGCCTTGGTACGCAAACCTTTTGAGCCCCTTCGGCAGGCATCTCTTAAGGATCTCACTTTGAAGATGGTTTTTCTGGTGGCGATCTGTTCGGCGAGGTGCATTTCGTAGTTGGAAGCGCTCTCGTGTCGAACCGTTCTTATCTATTTCTCGGGATCGCGTAGTTCTCCGGCCGGTTCCATCTTTTTTGCCAAAGGTAGTTTCGCCTTTTCATCTGAATCAGGCCGTTTTCCTTCCGGTCCTTCCCGCGGGGGCGACAGGTGCTTCGGACGATGGGTTACATTGCCTGGACGTCCGGCGGGTCCTTCGCTACTTAAAGGTGTCAGAATCGTTCCGTAAGACCGACCGGTTGTTCGTGCTTTTTGGTGGAGCACGAAGGGGTGAGGCGGCGGCAGAGGCGTCCATTGCTCGATGGATTAAGGAAGCGATTGCTTCGGCTTATATCTTACAGCGTCGGCCGGTTCCGGTGGGTCTGCAGGCTCACTCTACCAGAGCTCAAGCGACGTCCTGGGCGGAGCATAGCCTTGTTCCGCCTGTCGAGATTTGTAGGGCGGCTACCTGGTCGCGTCTGCATGCCTTCAGTAAGCATTATCGGTTGGATGTGCTGGCCGCTCGGGATTCCTGTTTTGGTTCGGCAGTGCTGCGTGCTGGTTGGCAAGGTCCCGCCTGGTGTTGACTGCTCTGTTACATCTCGGATGTGGAGGACTAAACTGGAGGACCGCTCAGGAAATAGAAATTACACTTACCTGGTAATTGTAGTTCCTGGAGGGTCCAGTTTAGTCCTCCTTCCCTCCCAGGTGTCAGGTTTGTTTTGTTACGGCGCGCGTACTGCGAACGGAATGAAACTGTTATCAGTATTTTTCTTCGGGTTCCGTCTCTCAGACCCGTTACGGCGTTCTTTTCCTTCCAGCTCTGGAATTCTTGATTTCTTGGGCTGGGATTAGGTCTGCTTCTGCTGCGGGGTACGGGCAGAGGCAATGTGCAGAGTTCTGGCTTCCTCGTTTGGGGAGGGAGCCGCTTATTTCATTAGGGGACTAAATTTCTGTTCCAGTTACAGAAGCAACACATGAGACTATTAGAAATATGTAAGTCTGCTTTGTTACTAGTTCACTGGGGGCTGATGGGAGCTCCGACAGCATACATCCTGACAGAGGAAGATTCTGATTGGTCCAGTCTCCAGGCTGCAGGAGGAGGTGCACTACCCGGATGTGGAGGACTAAACTGAACCCTCCAGGAACTACAATTACCAGGTAAGTGTAATTTCTATATTGTGTTCTAAATGCCTGTGTATTGTATTCAGAAGTCTCACAGGATCTTGACCAGTTAATTTTCTACAACCTTCTCTGCATCTTGTTTCCAGAAGTTTTTCAACAGGAATACCATATATTTTTTTTAATGATTTTTGCCACTCTAACGTGGCTTTGTTTGTAGTCACTGCAATTTTGCTACAGCTGCTAATTGTATGATCTACAGTTTCATTCTAGATTTCCACAATCTGCATTGGTTGTCATCTGAAATATGTTGAATTTTAGTTTTGATGGCATTAGTTTGTAAAGCCTGTTCTTGGGCTGCCATTATCAAGCCTTCTGGGGTTTTTTTTCGGTGCTCCAGATGTTAACCAGATGACAATGATGATGTTCTGCAAACCTGGAAAACACCTTTCATTGCTGTTTACAATATACATACATAATAAATGCTTAAACAAAATGCATGAAATACAAGTAGTAATCAGAAAATTTTAAATATGCTCTAGTCTAAACAGTAAGAAAAGCCTCTTTAAAAAAACAACAAAAAGACTTTATTCCCTTTCAAAAAAATGCTTTCTCAGCTCTAAGGTCAGCTGGCAAAGAATTCCATAAATATAGCCATGCCACAGTCTGAGTTAGTTAATTTTGCTGTACTTAAAGAAGGCTCTAACAATAAATTTGCAGAGTGTGACAGAGAACACCTTGAGGAATATCATTAAAATATCTTTCAAATAATCTGGCATCTGATCCCTGTTCATCAGTGTTTTAAAGATCATCCAACAAAGTTTAAGTTTAATTCTTGTACAACTGGTAGTCAATGAAGAGACTAATATTGAGGTGATATGATCATACAAATTACAACCAGCTAGCAGTCTAGCAGCAGCATTTTGTGTTATTTTGCATAGTAGATAAATGTTTTTTTAGGCAACTCTAAATATACTGAATTGCAGTAGTCTGGGCCGTTCAACACCATGGTCTTGGAGTGCTGGCTGAAAGTCTTTAATTTAAAAAACCAAACCAAAATAGCATATAATACAGATGAGACAACAGCCTGAGCTTAAAAATAGTTGATCTTAGTGCACTTTTAATCTGCTCCTTAAACTCAAGGTGCCTATCCAACTGAATCCCCCAAATTACTACTACTACTGAGCACTTGTATAGCGCTATAAGACGTACGAGACATGTAAAAGACAATCCCTGCTCATTAGAGCTTACAATCTAGTCAAGACAGACAACACAGTAGGTGTAGACATGGGATACATCTAGGGGGAATAGTAAGGAAACACAAGATCATCAGGTGAGTTAGCATCCAAAAGCAGCAGCAAAGAGGTGACTTTTTAGCCTAAATTTGAAAAGGGTCAGAGAAGGTCCTGATGTACAGACTCGGGTAGTTTGTTCAGGCATAAAGAGCAGCAAGATGAAATGAGCAAAGTCTGGAATTAGCAGTAGAAGAGAAGGCACAGCTAGAAGTGATTTACTAGACGAGCGGAGTTCCCGAGGAGGGGTATAGGGAGAGATAAGAAAGGAAAGGTAGTGAGGAGCTGCAGAGTGAATGTACTTATAGGTCAGCAGGAGAAGTTTGAACTGGATGTGGAAGCGGATAGGAAGCCAATGAAGAGACTTGAGAAGAGGGGTAATATGAGCATGATGAGGCTAGCGGAAGATTAGCCGCGCAGCAGTGTGTTGAACAGACTGAAGGGGAGAGAGATGATTTAGCGGGAGACAACAAGGAGCAGTCAAGACGGGAGGTGATTAAGGAGTAGATAAATGTCTTAGTGTGCTCAGAGAGGAATGGGTGGATTTTATTGATGTTATAGAGAAAAAGAAATGTCAGGTCGTAGCTATCAGATGGATTTGTGTGGAGAAGGGGAGAGAGAAGTCAGACGACCCCAAGGTTTGAGCAGAGGAAACGGGGAGGAACCACTGCAGAAGAAGTTAATAGAGTATTATCTACTAATGCAGATTGTATGGAAAGAGGAAAGATTAATTAGACCTTTCCTGCTAATTAGTGTTCCTGAAGGAACTCCGCTTGGAGACTGAGCTTACTGGGAAAGGGACTGGACTGGAGAGACGATAAGGAATCTTAAGGTTACAAATCTGCAGTAACGTTTTCAAATTTAATGTTGGCTAGTTCAGTTTCAACTAACCACAACTGTCTGTAAAATTAAAGTTAATGTGAAAATGTTTAGTTGCTATTTAGCTCTTGGCTTTTCAGTAGTGGTCAGCTGATTGATCCAACAGGATCCATAGCTTAATATCTGTATGAATTCTCACATTCTAGTTATGCTCTCACAACAGTTAACAATTGCATATAGATGTGCCACAAAGGTTGTCTTTATCTTTTGTTTTAACATCTCTTGTCAAAGGTGTCTAAGGATTGATCTCCATTAATTTCAACCTTATATGAATGCTCGTTTAAAAAAGATTCAAACCAGAGAAGTATGCTTTTCCTAATGTCAACAGCTTTTGTTAGTGAGTAAAATCTGATGATTGACAATATTAAAGGCAGCAGATATGTCTAATAGTATCAGTAGCAGCTGCTTGCCCTTATCTAATTGACAACAAATTGAATCAAGTCAGGAAATCATTAATGTCAGTGCTATGATTTTTCCTGAAACTACATTGAGAGCTGTCCAAAAGTTTGTGCCTCTAGATAATTTGCAAGCTGCCATAATATGCATTTCCCAGAATGTTTTGAAGTTATGTTGCTATGCATTAATTGCCAAAATTAACTGCAAAATTGTACTGTACTTTAATAACTGGGGACCCTTAGGGGGGTGATTTGTAGATTGGCTGTGTCAGTGTACTATAATTGTCTTACATTGGTGGTGCTAAATAGTAGGTGTGGTGTGGTCTTTAGGGGCATCAAGCTCACCATATTCTGATTTCCTTCTCTGTACCCACAGGGAGTGTTTCCCTGCAGTTAAACATTTTCCTTTGGCAAGCAGGATTGAATCTGTCACATAATAGATGCCTGATAAATCTCTGCTGTCTACGAAAAGCATCTGTTGTAGGTAAGCAACAGTGCTGTTTTGGATTCTTTTTATGGGTACCTATTTGTTTGCATATTAAGTAGTAAAGGAAAAAGTAAGTTGCTACACAGAAATAAATCTCTTGACTTGTTTTTCTGGTGAATTCTGGTTCCCCTCCTTTTTTTTTTCTTCACTCTTTGGGCTTCCAGTTCAATCTCAACTAAGACTGAAAGCTGGCACAATAAGTCTTCATTCATAATATTGCCACTGACAATTTCTGCTAGACAGTTTCTGATTCTAGTTTGCTGCTCTGTTTCTTCTTACTATTCTTCATCATTTCTATAGTGCTACTAGAAGCATGCAGCTCTGGACATGTTGACTTAAGAGATAGAAACATAGAAATATGACAGAAAAAGACCACATGGCCTATCTAGTCTGTCCTTCCATATCAACAACTACAACAGTCCCCTTTTTACCTTCAGAGATCCTCTGTGTTTGTCCCATGCTTTTTTGAATTCAGTTACTGTCCTCATCTCTACCACCTCCACTGGCAGACTATTCCATGGATCCACTACTCTTTCCGTAAAGAAATATTTCCGCATATCACTCCTGAATCTATCTCCCTTCACCCTCATCCCATGTCCCTTCGTAGCAGAACTTGCTTTCAATTGAAAGAGGCTCTCTCCCTGACAATTTATGCCACAGAGGTATTTGAACATCTCAATCATATCACCTCTATCCCGCCTTTCCTCTAAGGTGTACATATTAAGATCCTTCAGTCTGTCCTCATATGCTTTAAAATGAAGACCACTAATCATTTTAGTAGCCACCCTCTGCACCAACTCCATCCTGTTCACATCCTTTTGAAGGTGCAGTCTCCAGAATTGCACACTATACTCCAAATTAGGTCGCACCAAAGACTTATACAGAGGCATTATCACCTCCTTTTTTTCTGCTAGCCATTCCTCTCCGTATGCACCCAAGCATCCTTCTAGCTTTTGCTGTTGCCTTTTCTACCTGTTTAGCTACTTTAAGGTCATCAGACACAACCACGCCTAGGTCCCGCTCTTCTTTAGTGGACAAAAGTACTTCACCCCCTATACTATATTGCTCCCTTGGATTGCTGCAGCCCAAATGCATGACCTTAAATTTTTTAACATTGAATCCCAGATGCCAAATTCTAGACCATTCTTCAAGCTTAGATAGATCCCTCCTCATGTTATCTACACCTTCCTGGGTGTCTACTCTATTGCAGATTTTGCTGCTATCCGCAAAGAGGCAAACCTTACCCGACAGCCCTTCCGCTATATCACTAACAAAGATGTTAAAAAGAATCGGACCAAAGACACATCCTTGGGGCACGCCACTGGTAACATCCTTCTCCTCAGAGTGAGCTCCATTTACCTGCACTCTTGTCGCCTCCCACCCAACCAATTTCTAACCCAAGCAGTAACTTTAGGGTCCATCCCTAGGGAGCTCAGTTTGTTTATATGTCACCTGTGAGGAACAGTGTCAAAGGCTTTGCTGAAATCTAAATACACCACATCTAGGGCTCTCCCTCGGTCTAACTCCCTGGTCACCCAGTCAGAGAAATCAATCAGATTTGTCTGACAAGACCTGCCTCTGGTGAATCCATGCTGCCTCGGATCCTGTAATCCACTGGACTCCAGAAACCTCACTATTTTCTCTTTCAGCAGCGTTTCCAATAATTTACTCACCACCGAAGTTAAACTAACCGGCCTGTAGTTTTCAACCACATCCTTACTTCTGCTTTTGTGTAAAGGCACCACATGAGCCTCTCTCCAATCCTTTCCTATTCGTCTCTCTGGGCCAGGCCAGAACATTTGGGTGATCAATCCATTCCAGCAGCTGGGGACTGAATACTGACAGCTTTTCCTGACAGCCTACCCAGCTCCCCCTGGTGTCAGATTGTCAGTCTTTCAGTCCTCAGCAGCTGGATAGGACATCGGGTGGCCCAGCTCCCCAGAGAGACACTTTTGGAACTTTTGGTTTAGGTGAAACAGTAGTAGAGAACAGAGGGTCCTAAATAAATAAAAGCCGATTCTGTGAGACCGGAAAGGGTCTGAATGGGATCTCTTGCAGAATTTTGCTGTCCTAGCAGGGCAGTGGGGAAAAAACAAAAACAAAGAAAGGCTTTATTTAGATGCGGATTGGGGGCAGAGCCTGCCTCTCCCAGTAAGTTTTTAATCCGCAGTATAGAAAATAGGCTTGGGAGCCCCAGAGTCCTCTTTTTCTTACCTCTGTGTGCTGTTCCTCGCCAGCTGATCGCTAGCAGCGGAGCAGCCGTTGGCGGGAGAGAGAGAGCCTGTGCGGCGGTGCAGGTAAGCTTATTACCACTCCGGTGGTCCTGCGGTGACTTTTTGAGCCCCGGGGGGGTAGTTGTTGCCGCGGCGGGGTTTCTCGTTCGAAGAGGAAATTTTGATTAGTTGTATCAGCGGTAATACCATCGCGGTCTCAGAAGCCACATGGGCTTTTGTTTTCTTGTTTCTTCGCTTCCGAGGACACGTCTTGCGGTTCCTGGGGTTTTTGCTTGGCGACGTTGCATATCTGTTCCTCCGGTTTCTGGAACATCGTTATGGAGAGCAAGGGGGCAGAGGACCTTTCGATCCTGTCACAAGGCTCCTTGGAAAGAGCGGGAATGGCAGCCATTTTGAGTGAGCCGGCCATTGCTCACGCGCTGCAGGGAAAGGCACAGAAAAAGAAATCAAAATCGCCAAAAGCTCCTTCGCGGCTAGGAAAGCCTGAGGAGTCAAAGCAGCAGATTTTTCCGGAGTTGCCACAATCATTGGGCTCCTTCTTCTCCCCGGAATTGGCTCTGCATTCTTGCCTATATGTTGAAAAGGTCTCAGGTGTCTCCCAATACTGCTACAGACAGTCTCTTGGGGACTCAATCGGAGATCCCCACGGTGTCAGCCACTGGGGAAGGCAGTTCCTCGGGGGAGAAGGGGTTAGTAGCCGGTTTGGAGGTGGCTGAGGCACATGGTGTGTGGCCGCAGTGGCAGAGGAAGGAGAGATTCTCTCGGACTCAGGATTGGATTCCTGGCCAGGAGAGTTGGAAGACGGAGAGTTAGGACCAGGGGAAGATCCCAATGTCTTCAGAGTTTTTCGTAAGGAGGAGCTGGGAGCTCTGATTTCTCATTCTCTAGCGGCTCTGAATTTAGTGCCTCCAGCTGTGCAGCAGGAGCCACTGGAGGATCCTTTGTTACAGGGTTTTCGCTCAGAGCATAAATGTTTCCCAGTCCATAGGATTATTAAGCAAATGATTGAATCCGAATGGGAGTGCCCAGAAGCGTCCTTGAGGGGCGGTCGGGCTCTTGCTCGGCTCTACCCCGTACCCCAGGATGAGAAAGACTTATTACGTATGCCCAAGGTGGATGCGTTAGTTTCGGCCGTTACTAAGAAGGCCACCATTCCCGTAGAGGGGGGGGGGGGGGCAGCTCTTAAAGATTTGCAGGACAGGAGGTTGGAGGCACTTCTGAAGCAAGCTTTTGAGTCCAGTGCTTTGGCTCTGCAGGCCTCTGTGTGCGGAGCCTATGTGTCCCGGGCCTCTGTCTGCTGGCTCCAGGGAGATCAGCCTCCGGATGCCGTGGAAAATGCGGCATCAGAAGGGGCGAAGTTGGAGTCTGCTGCGGCTTATCTAGCGGATCTCTGCTATGACTTAGTGCGCATTTCAGCGAAGTCTATGGCATCATTGGTTGTGGCTAGGCGTTTCCTCTGGCTAAGGAATTGGGCGGCAGATGCGTCTTCTAAGGCGCGGCTCAGCAAGCTTCCTTACAAGGGCAAGTTGTTGTTTGGAGAGGCGTTGGAGAAGATAGTTAAAGATTTGGGGGACTCCAAAGGGGGTCGTCTTCCCGAGGATCGTCCCAGAGCGGCAAAGTTAGGCTCTTTGCAACGAGGTCACGGTAGAGATTTTCGTAGATTCCGTGGGTCTCGTTTTTCTCCTTACCAGCGGGGTCGATTTGTGGCCAGAGGGCAGTCCTTTCGAGGTGCCAGAACGTTCAATAGAGGATTTTTCCACGCCCAACAGAACTCAGCTAAGAAGCCACAATGAAATGAGGCCGGTCCAGGTGGAGATTCCGGTTTCTCTCCGCCTGGGCCAGCATAACTACCGACCGGTGGGTTCTGGAAATAATCAGGGACGGTTATGCCCTGGAGTACGCACAACCCTTACCGGATGCCTTCATTCTGTCGCTGTGCGGTCCGCAAGCCAAGCGGGAGGTGGTCCGCGACACGCTGTTGCGGTTGTTGCGTCTTCAAGCAGTAGTGCCGGTGCCGGCAGACCAGTTCGGTCTAGGTCGATACTTGATTTACTTTGTAGTCCCCAAGAAGGAAGGTTCTTTTCGGCCTATTCTGGATCTCAAGTTCGTGAATCGTTCTTTGAGGGTGCCGCACTTCCGGATGGAAACTTTGCGCTCCGTTATACGTTCGGTAAGACAGGGCGAGTTTCTTATGTCCATAGATCTCACAGAGGCATATTTGCACATCCCGATCCGGATAGAACATCAGAAGTTTCTGCGCTTTGCAGTTCCCATGGGTCACGTCCAGTTCCGAGCGTTGCCTTTTGGACTGGCTACGGCTCCTCGGACGTTTACCAAGGTAATGGATGTCGCGGCAGCGGTGCTGCGAAAGGAGGGGATTCAGGTCCATCCCTACCTAGACGACTGGTTAATTCGGGCAGCGTCTCGAGAGGAGTCGAGCGTGGCCACCGCGCGGGTGGTGGAGTTCCTCGAGAACTTAGGTTGGGTAATCAACCGTGCGAAGAGTCATTTGGAGCCGGCTATGCAGCTGACCTATCTTGGAGCTTGCTTCGATACGTCGATAGGCTCGGTTTTTCTGCGCAAGAGAGAGTGGACAAGATTTTAGCCCAGGTGTCGGCATTCCTGCGTCTTCCGGCTCCGACGGCCTGGAGGTATCTGCAGTTGTTAGGATCCATGGCGGCGGCTTTGGATTTGGTTCCGTGGGCCAGGGCTCATATGCGTCCTCTTCAGCAGGCGTTGTTATCCCGCTGGTCTCCGCAGGCTCATCCGCTGTCCCGACGGCTGGCGTGTCTGGAGAACGTACGCTGCAGCCTGCAGTGGTGGTTTTTTCCGTCCCACCTGCTCGCGGGAGCTTTGCTGGATCAGCCGGATTGGACCTTACTCACAACAGATGCGAGTCTCTGCGGTTGGGGGCGCATTGTTTGTTTGTCGCAGATAGCTCAAGGAACGTGGACGGCAGAGGAGAGCGGTTGGTCGATCAATCGCTTAGGGCTGAGAGCGGTGCGTCTTGCACTGTTAGTTTGTGGGACTCCTCGAGGGAAAAGCGGTTCGCGTGTTTTCCGACAATCGGGTAACGGTATCCTTCTTAAACAGGCAAGGGGGCACCGGCAGTGCGGTGTTGCTGGAGGAGAGTCAACAGTTGTTTCAATGGGCGGAAGCCCACCTGCTGGCAATTTCAGCGGCGCATGTGGCCGGAAAAGACAATGTTCAAGCCGATTTTCTCAGTCGCCATCTCCTAGACCCAGGGGAATGGGAATTGAACTGGGACATATTTCAGGAGATTGCCGGACGTTGGGGTCAGCCAGTCATGGACCTCATGGCTACTCAGGCCAATGCCAAAGCGGCGCAGTTTTACAGCAGGCGCAGAGAACACATGTCTGAAGGGCTCGACGGCCTGGTGCAGCCGTGGCCACAGGATCAGCTGCTCTACGTGTTCCCTCCTTGGCCGCTCCTGGGGCGGATCATTCAGAGGATATCGAAACACAGGGGAACAGTGATTCTCGTGGCACTGGCGACTGTGGTATGCCGACCTGTTGAGACTTCTAGTGGCTCCTCCCTGGAGGCTGCCCGTTCAGTTCGACCTGTTGCGACAGGGTCCCGTGCTGATGCCGCAGGTGGATCGGTTCTTGCTTACGACGTGGCTCTTGAGAGGGAACGTTTGGGCCGTAAGGGATACTCGACGTCCGTAATAGCCACTATGTTGCAGTCTAGGAGGCGATCCACGTCATTGGCGTACATTAGGGTGTGGCGTCTTTTTGAGGCTTGGTGTAGCGATCGTCGAGTTAAGTCCTGGAGGGCGCAGCTTCCCGACATACTAGGTTTCCTTCAAGGGGGGCTTGACAAGGGCCTAGCTCTTAGCACGCTACGGGTACAGCTGGCGGCGCTGGTTTGTTACAGAGGTCGGGTGCAGGGCACTTTGCTGTCCTTGCATCCGGATGTGCTATGATTTCTACGGGCGGCCAAGAACGTTAGGCCTCCAAGGAGACAGGTGGTGCCGCCTTGGGATTTGAATTTAGTTTTACGAGCGTTGACAGAACCTCCGTTTGTGGCAGGGAAGGCCGGTCGTCTTCGAGAGTTGTCCTGGAAAACAGCCTTTTTGGTAGCGTTGTGTTCGGCAAGGAGGATTTCGGATCTACAAGCGCTGTCGTGCAGAGAGCCGTATCTTCATTTTTCGGCGGAAAAGGTGGTGTTGAGGACAGTGCCAGCGTTCCTGCCTAAGGTGGTTTCCACTTTTCATGTGAATCAGGTTGTTTCGCTTCCCACCTTTCGAGGAGCGGAGGATGGGGAGTTAGATCGTTCGCTTCGACGGCTGGATTTAGGTCGTGTCTTACGGAGATATTTGAGAGAAAAAGAGTCTTTTCGACAATCCGACAGATTGTTTGTTCTCTTCAGGGGTGCGTCTAAAGGTAAGGCCGCTACAAAGGCTTCTATCGCTCGCTGGGTTAAACATGCGATTAGAGCGGCCTATGAGTCTACGGGCAAGCCCGTCCCAGTGGGGCTTAAAGCACATTTGACTAGGAGGCAGGCTGCCTCTTGGGCGGAATACGCGTTGGTTCCGCCAGTGGATATCTGTCGAGTGGCGACGTGGTCTTCGTTACATACGTTTGCGAGGCATTATCGCTTGGATGTTCAGGCCAGGGAGGATGCCAGAGTTGGTGCCTCGGCGATTATTGCAGGGCTCGCAGGACCCTCCCAGATTTAGGTACTGCTTTGGTACTGCCCAAATGTTCTGGCCTGGCCCGGCCCGGAGAGACGAATAGGAAGAAGAAATTAGACCTTACCTGCTAATTGTCTTTCCTTGAGTTCTCTCCGGGCCAGGCCTGGACCCTCCCAAGCTGTCTGAGATTTTGAGATGTGTGCGAGTTCGACAGTATCATGGGCGGTTTCGCTCGGGGATTCGGATTCGTCACCGAAGTGGCGGAGAGGTAGAATTTTTTTGAAAGTGGATTCTAGGGCTTCCACTATAGGTATCAGACAATTCTTAAAAAAAAAAAGAAAAAAGAAAAGTCAACTTACGATAGATTATGTGACATTTTTGGTTCACAGTTGGTTCTTCATTTACAAATAGCCTGTTCAGTAGTTGGCGTTTTTTGTTTTTGGTTCCGGTACTAGTTTAAATTTCACTGCTTTGTTACGGTAAGACTGACTCTCTGACACCAGGGGGAGCTGGGCAGGCTGTCAGGAAAAGCTGTCAGTATTCAGTCTCCAGCTGCTGGAATGGATTGATCACCCAAATGTTCTGGCCTGGCCCGGAGAGAACTCAAGGAAAGACAATTAGCAGGTAAGGTCTAATTTCTTCTTGGCACCACTCCAGACTCCGAGGCATTAAAAAGGTCAGTCAGTGGAGCTGCTAGAACGTCCCCAAGTTCCCTCAGTATTCTAGGGTGTATCTCATCCAGTACCATCGCTTTTGTCTACTTTAAGTTGAGCTAGTTTCTCACGAACACAGTCTTCTGAAAATTGTTCAAGATGTCCCTCACTTCTGTTCCTGTTTTTGGGTGTTTTCTGAGGTCCTGCTCCTAGTATTTCATCTGTGAACACAGAGCAGAAATATTTGTTACGCAATTCCACTTTATCCTTATCAGCTTCTACATATTCCTCCCCTGCACCCTTGAGTCTGACAATACCACTTTTGCCCTTCCTCTTCTCACTAATATATCTGAAAAATGCCTTATACCCCCCCATTTTATTGCATTGGCTATTTCCTCCTCCTTTTGAATCTTTGCCTTCCTGACTACTTTGCTAGCTTCTCTAAGTTTTTCCAAATACAGATGCTTGTCTTCCTCTTTCTGTGATCTCTTATATTTCATGAAGGCCTCCCTCTTTTTCTTCACTTTTTCAGCTACTTCTTTTGAAAGCCATAGCGGTCTCCTTTTCCTTTTACCTTTATTTACCATTTTAACAAAAAGGTTGGTTGCCCTTTAAATATCTCCTTTCAATTTTGCCGACTGTTTTTCTACATCCCCAGCTGTTCCCATCCCACTAATGACTCCCTGAGGTATTGGACCATCTTGGCAAAGTTAGTTTTCCTAAAGTCTAAGATTCTCACCTTTGAATGGATTCTAACAGCCCTAGTCCTAATACTGAACCACACCTTCTGGTGATCACTGGATGCAAAATGATCTCCCACTAAAACATCAGAAACACTTTCACCATTGGTAAGCACCAAGTCCAGTATGGCCCCTTCACGTGTGGGGTCTGTTACCAATTGCCTGAATAGATCTCCCTATAGAGAATCCAGGATCTCCTTACTTCTAGATGATACTGCAGCAGGAATGTGCCAATCAACATCTGGCATATTGAAATCTCCTATCAGTAGCACTTCCCCTTTCCTAGCAATGCTGTGTATGTCTTCAGTTAACTCTGTCCACCTCTTCCTCTTGTGAGGGAGGTCTGTATATCACACCAATGCAAATAGATTTCTCTTTCCCTCTTTCTAGTTTAACCCACAATGCCTCCTCTCTCCCTTTTAAGCTCTGTAATTCCAAAGCTTTAATAGTAGTTTTTACATATAGTGCCACTCCTCCTCACTTTCTTCCTACCCTGTCCTTTCTGAATAAAGTATAGCCAGGTATAGTTACATCCCAATCATGGTTTTCTGTGAACCATGTTTCTGTAACTGCCACTAAATCCAAGTCAGCTACTCCCACCAAAGCTTCAACATAGAAACATAGAAACATGATGACAGAAAAAGACCACAAGGCCCATCTAGTCTGTCCTTCCATAACAACAACTACAACAGTCCACTTTTTACCTTTAGAGATCCTCTGTGTTGGTCCCATGCTTTTTTGAATTCAGTTACTGTCCTCATCTCTACCACCTCCACTGGGAGACTATTCCACGGATCCACTACTCTTTCCGTAAAGAAATATTTCCGCATATCACTCCTGAATCTATCTCCCTTCACCCTCATCCCATGTCCCCTCGTCGCAGAACTTGCTTTCAATTGAAAGAGGCTCTCTCCCTGAACATTTATGCCACGGAGGTATTTAAACATCTCAATCATATCACCTCTATCCCGCCTTTCCTCTAAGGTGTACATATTAAGATCCTTAAGTCTGTCCTCATATGCTTTATAATGAAGACTACTAATCATCTTAGTAGCAACCCTCTGCACCGACTCCATCCTGTTCACATCCTTTTGAAGGTGCGGTCTCCAGAATTGCACACCATACTCCAAATGAGGTCGCACCAAAGACTTATACAGAGGCATTATCACCTCCTTTTTTCTGCTAGCCATTCCTCTCCGTATGCACCCAAGCATCCTTCTAGCTTTTGCCGTCGCCTTTTCTACCTGTTTAGCTACTTTAAGATCATCGGACACAACTACGCCTAGGTCCCGCTCTTCTTTAGTGGACAAAAGTACTTCACCTCCTATGCTGTATTGCTCCCTTGGATTGCTGCAGCCCAAATGCATGACCTTACATTTTTTAACATTAAATCCCAGCTGCCAAATTCTAGACCATTCTTCAAGCTTAGCTAGATCCC
The DNA here is from genome assembly GCA_033557465.1 of Ichthyophis bannanicus. Taxonomy (NCBI): domain Eukaryota; kingdom Metazoa; phylum Chordata; class Amphibia; order Gymnophiona; family Ichthyophiidae; genus Ichthyophis; species Ichthyophis bannanicus. Next base: position 600,274,131 of record CM066031.1, on the reverse strand, counting down.
TCCTCATGTTATCTACACCTTCCTGGGTGTCTACTTTATTGCAGATTTTGGTATCATCCGCAAAGAGGCAAACCTTACCCGACAGCCCTTCCGCTATATCACTAACAAAGATGTTAAAAAGAATCGGACCAAGGACAGATCCCTGGGGCACACCACTGGTAACATCCTTCTCCTCAGAGTGAGCTCCATTTACTTGTACTCTTTGTCGCCTCCCACCCAACCAATTTCTAACCCAAGCAGTAACTTTAGGGTCCATCCCTAGGGTGCTCAGTTTGTTTATAAGTCGCCTGTGAGGAACAGTGTCAAAGGCTTTACTGAAATCTAAATACACCACATCTAGAGCTCTCCCTCGGTCCAACTCCCTGGTCACCCAGTCAAAGAAATCAATCAGATTTGTCTGACAAGACCTGCCTCTGGTGAATCCATGCTGCCTCGGATCCTGTAATCCGCTGGACTCCAGAAACCTCACTATTTTCTCTTTCAACAGCGTTTCCATTAATTTACTCACCACTGAAGTTAAACTAACCGGCCTGTAGTTTTCAACCACATCCTTACTTCCGCTTTTGTGTAAAGGCACCACATGAGCCTCTCTCCAGTCCTTTGGCACCACTCCCGACTCCAACGAGGCATTGAAAAGGTCAGTCAGTGGAGTTGCTAGAACGTCCCCAAGTTCCCTCAGTATTCTAGGGTGTATCCCATCCGGTCCCATCGCTTTGTCTACTTTAAGTTGAGCTAGTTTCTCACGAACACAGTCTTCTGAAAATTGTTCAAGATGTCCCTCGCTTCTGTTCTTATTTGTGGGTGTTTTCTGAGGTCCTGCTCCTGGTTCTTCATCTGTGAACACAGAACAAAAATATTTGTTAAGCAATTCCGCTTTATCCTTATCAGCTTCTACATATTCCCCCCCTGTACCCTTGAGTCTGACAATACCACTTTTGCCCTTCCTCTTCTCACTAATATATCTGAAAAATGTCTTATCTCCCCATTTTATTGCATTGGCTATTTCCTCCTCCTTTTGAATCTTTGCCTTCTTGACTACTTTGCTAGCTTCTCTAAGTTTTTCCAAATACAGATGCCTGTCTTCCTTTCTCTGTGATCTCTTGTATTTCATGAAGGCCTCCCTCTTTTTCTTCACTTTTTCAGCTACTTCCTTCGAAAACCATAGCGGTCTCCTGTTCCTTTTGCCTTTATTTACCATTTTAACAAAAAGGTTGGTTGCCTTTAAAATACCCCCTTTCAGTTTTTCCCACTGTTGTTCTACATCCCCCCAGCGGTTCCCATCCCACTAATGACTCCCTGAGGTATTGGCCCATCTTCGCAAAGTTAGTCTTCCTAAAGTCTAAGATCTTCACCTTGGAATGGATTCTAACAGCCCTAGTCCTAATACTGAACCACACCATCTGGTGATCACTGGATGCAAAATGATCTCCCACTACAACATCAGAAACACTTTCACCATTGGTAAGCACCAAGTCCAGTATGGCCCCTTCACGTGTGGGGTCTGTTACCAATTGCCTGAATAGTTCTCCCTGTAGAGAATCCAGGATCTCCTTACTCCTAGATGATACTGCAGCAGGAAAGTGCCAATCAACATCTGGCATATTGAAATCTCCTAGCAGTAGCACTTCCCCTTTCCTAGCAATGCTGCGTATGTCTTCAATTAACTCTCTGTCCACCTCTTCCTCTTGTGAGGGAGGTCTGTATATCACACCAATGCAAATAGATTTCTCTTTCCCTCTTTCTAGTTTAACCCACAATGCCTCCTCTCTCCCTTTTAAGCTCTGTAATTCCAAAGCTTTAATAGTAGTTTTTACATATAGTGCTACTCCTCCTCCCCTTCTTCCTACCCTGTCCTTTCTGAATAAAGTATAGCCAGGTATAGTTACATCCCAGTCATGGTTTTCTGTGAACCATGTTTCTGTAACTGCCACTAAATCTAAGTCAGCCACTCCCACCAAAGCTTCAACTTCAGAGATCTTATTTCCCATGCTACGGGCATTAATACACACTGCTTTCCATATGTTACCCCTGTTACCCATTTCCATAAAGGTATTTAATGTATCACTTACCTGGGAGGCTTTCACTTACCTGGGGGCTTTCTTCACCCATCCCCAACGAATCTAGTTTAAAGCCCTCTTCAGTAGATTAGCCAGTCTACTACCAAAGATGTGTTGACCTTTCTTGGACAGATGGATGCCATCTCTGCTCTGCAACCCTTGGAACAGCATCCCATGGTCTAGGAAACCAAAACGCTCTCGAAGACACCATCCACGCAGCCATGCATTAATCTCCAGGATGCGAGCCTCTCTGCCTTGGCCTTTACCCTCAACAGGGAGGATTGAAGAGAACACCACCTGTGCACCTACCTGCTTCACCCTCTGTCCCAGAGCCATGAAGTCACTTTTGATACGTTCCGAGGTATACCTGGCAGTATCATTTGTTCCAACATGGATTAGCAACATTGGGTAATAGTCAGTGGGCTTGATGAGTCTCGGCAAATTCTCCGTAACATTTTGGATCTTGGCACCAGGCAGACAGCATACCTCTCTGGACATCAAGTCTGGTCGGCAGATGGACGCCTCAGTACCCCTCAGAAGAGAGTCTCCAACCACCACTACCCTTCGTTTCCTTCTGGTCACTGATTCTGCAACTATGGGGTACTTGAGCTCTGGTTCTTCCCTTTCCAGGGATGCTTTCACCTCCTTCACTTCCAGGGCTGCATAATGGTTCTTCAATTCAAGGGCTGGAGAAGTTGGTTTTGTGATTTTGCAGGCCCTGGTGACTTGTGTCCAACCATCGACATTCTGTTGGCACCCATCTTCTCCTCTGCTGGAGAGCTTGGTTGCTGCAAGAAGCATCTCATCAATGTACTTCTCACTGTCTTGGATGCTCCTCAGCCTCGCCACCTCCTCTCTGAGTTCCTCCACTTGTTTCCTCAGAGCTTCAGCATGCAGGCACCCTGCACGTGGAACTGATCCTTCAACTAGCATTAGGACCTCTCTCTGGACAGAGGCAGAAGCTGTAATGGGGGCAACAGCTTTAGCGATATGATTTTTCCCAGCCATTATTCTGTTTGTGAAGCTTAGGTATCTGTTAAAGCAAAAGAGAGAGAGATCTACCAAGTACCAGCCGGTTTTCCAGCTGTCCTTTCAGAGAAAAATCAGTTAAATCTCTTTAATTATTTTCAAAATGTGCTGGTCCAAGTCTCTGTGCTTTGTTAAATGGGGAGGTGCCCTATAAAGCAAGACTGCTCACTAGGGTGATTAGGTGTCAGCAGTTCCCAAAGCTGAGGAAGTTACTAGAGTTCAACAACCTACTCTGCTCAAGGAAATTTCTACTAAAGCACCAAAAAGAAAGTAACTTTGCTTTAAAGATATACAAAAACCCTTTTAAGAGCTCCCAGTGAGAGAGCTAGCAATTTAATAAAAATAAACTCTCGAATCCTTACTGTTGATCTGTAGAGCCCCTGTTAGGAAAGATGGTCCCTGTTCTATGGAGCTTTCAATCTATTTAAGAAAAACAAAACAAGACAATTAGAAAATGTGATTTATTATGGGATTAGTTTAAAAAACATGGGTGTGAACAGCAGAATAAGGGGTTAAGACAGGGCTCGACAAATCCCAGAAGCCAGTTGCCATGGTGCCTAGAAATTGTACCCTGTCACCCAGGATTTCATGCCCCTGATTTGGTTGCAGCTCCTGAAAAAAAAACCTCAGCATTTCAGACTTCTCCCACCATGATTGGCTCTCTGCTTGGTTCAGTGGCATGGCATGGCATAGAAAGTTCAGGGCATGGTGATATGCGAGGCAGAAAAGGAAGTAGCTTCAGGTGCAGCTATAAAGGATCATTGGGAGTGGTGGGAGAGGGAAGAGTAAGTGGGGCCACTGCCTTCTGTTGGCCCTGTACAGTGGCACAGTGCAGGCTTGATTTATTAATCTTTTTTTTTTAAATTGTATTTATTTAATGTTTTTATATACCGCGCTCTTTAAAATCAATGCGGTTTACAGATAACATTTTGTATCTGTAGTTGTTTAGAGGCCGCTTTTAATTCTTAACCCAGGCCTTGCTGAATTTTCTGGAATCCAGGAGCCAGCTGCCGAGACCTAGGTAACTGTGCATGCATCCCCTCCCTCCCAAAAGACAACTCTGTAAATAATTCACATTCCTGTACATAGTTATTAGGGTAAGCCATACTGCTACAACTGCACAGTGACATCCTGCTTATACTGTATATAGTTACCCCAGTTATAAACCCAAGCTGCATTACCCATTCAGTGTAAGTGCAAAGTAGGCTCTCCCTGCTCTGTACAAAATGTTATCTGTAAACCGTATCTGTAGATACTTGTTCAGTTTTCGGAGGTCCAGGATGGGCCTATATCTCCCCCCCCCTGTCTTCTTTGGAATGAGGAAGTAAGGAGAATAGAAGCCCAGACCTTGCTGGGAGAGTGGCACTTTCTCTGTGGAACCCTGTGAGAGAAGGGAGGTGACCTCCTGCAATAACAGAGTGTGAGAGGGAACTGAACTCTTAGGAGGAGACTGGGGGGGTGGACTTCAGAAGTGAAGTTTGCACCCTTCTCTTACTATGGAGAGAGTCCAGTGTTCTGATGCTTTCAATAGGGCGGGACCCATAAGGCTGGCTTGCAATACCCTTGGTCCAGAACCGGGCTTCCTCTCTTGTGCAGACAGCGAGACAATAGTGTTGCGTAAACGCATGCAGTGACACCCAAGTGGCTGCTTTACAAATTTCCCTGGGCAGGGCAAGACTCGCCTCCATCTAGGATGCTGCTTGCGTCCTAGTAGAGTGGGTATGCAACCCTGGAGGTACCGGCTTGCCCTTTAGCAAGTACTCTGGCAATCGTCTCTTTCAGCCACCACGCACCGGGCAGAAGGAACCTTCCTTTTTGGGAAAGATGAAGTAAATGCCCTCATTGACTTGTGGAAACCATTCGTACCACTCCCTTGTGAATCAGCTTGTCCAGTGTTACTCCGACCACGTGTTGCTTGGCCTGTGACTTGCAGGGCGAGACCAGAAAGGCGTCAGGCATGGGCCACGCCAGTTCTAGCATGTGCCCTTCCTGAATATTTCCAACACCCACTGGTTTTGAGTAATCAGGACCCAAGCAGAGTAGAAGAGCTGGAGTCACCCCCAACCCTCCACTTGGGTCCTCCTCATTTCATTGTGTTTTTCGTGGAACCAGCAGCAAGGGAGTAATAGCCCCTGCCTCCCCTCTTTCAGGAAAGGGAGAAATTCCTCTGAATGAATAGCACGCCCTCTGAAAGGGCATGAAACGAGTCACCTTGAACCCATGAAAGTTTCTGGTCTGACCTCGAATCGCAGAGGGCGACCTTCTGTCTCTGGGTTTGTCCTCCGGGAGCCATGCTCCCTTGGAGTCTCCTAGATCCTTGACCAACTTCCCTAATGCCTCTCCGAATAACAATCTGCTCTTAAAAGGCAACTTGGAAAGGCACAACTTGGAGGACATGTCCGCAGACCAGTTGCGCAGCCAGAGAAGCTGGCATGCCACTACTACAGATGCCATATTGTTGGATGAAGCTAGGGCTAAATCATAAAAGATATGCATCAAATACACCACACTAGACTCCAACATCACAGCCTTGGAGCCGGTCCCCTGTTCTGGTAGGTTTTGTGCCAAATGCAGACAAACCCTAGCCACATAGGCTCTGCAAACTGAAGTCTGCAAGGTTAGAGCATTTGCTTCAAATGCCTGTTTCAACAAGGTTTCCAATCTCCTGCCTTGCGCATTCTTAAGGGCTGCTCCTCCTTCCATCAGAATGGTGGTGGTCTTGGTCACCACGGACACCAATGCGTCCAACTTTGGCACCTTGAGCAGCTCTTTCTCATCCAGAAAGTGGGGATACAAATGAGACATTGTTTTCCCTCTGCGCAAGCTTGTTTCTGGTAGTTCCACCTCTGTGCCAGTCATCTGTTTAGTCACCTTATATACTGGGAAACAAAAACCTGAGGTGATCAAATTCCCTGGAGTAGAGTGGTTCTCCAAGGTCTCTTACTCCACCGGAGGACAGACTGACATGTTAAGGGCCCCTAGGGAGTGAGCAATGAGGGATGCCAGTTCCTCCCTGCGGAAAACCCTAACAGTGGGTTCAAAAGACACAGGGATCTCCCCCTTCTTCGACCTCTGTTCAAAGGGGCTCATCCCATGCCCCCTCCAGTGGGTCCTCTGAGGATGCCAACCCCGAGAATCCAGGCTCATCCGTTGCTCTGGCACAGCTTGGATTCTCTTCATTGGAAGAGGCCCCCCCCCCCCCCGTGCCAGGTAATGGCATCAAATATAGACCTGTGTCTGGAACTGGAGCTGCTGGAAAGAATTCCCTGGCTGCCCCCCCTGCCATGCTTCAAGCAATATGCCTGATGGAGCAGCAGAACAAATTCAGAGGAGAAAGGGAGCCCCGAGACGTGTTCCTGTTGATCTTGCTACTTACTGCATTTCTTTGCCTTAGCAGCTGTCCCTGAAGTCTCCTTGCATGTCCCCTCCAGCTGCGGGCTCAAAATGGCCAACTTTCTTGCTAAAGCAGAGCTGAACGGCTGCAAAGGAAGCCCCACTGCAGAAGCCTCCTCCGTGGCTTCCTCCTGTGAAACCGAAACTAACAGTAGCATTTTCAGGGCCTGCTCCGCCAATTTTCCTTCCTTGAAGCACAATCAGCAGAGCCCTGCAGCTGAGACTATCCCCCTGCACTCCCCACAGGCCAGTTTCTCCAAAGGAATGTCTAAAGGACCCAATACATGCTGCAGCACCAACCAGACCCCCAGAGGCAAGAACAAGCATAAAAACGCCTAGACATACAAAGGCCGCCCCTCACAAAAACCCAACGCACCAAACACACTCCCCAAAGCGCTACACATGACTGGAGCAACTTTGTTACCGGAGCAAGCAGCCCCTAGGCAGCCCTTCTCCTCTCAACTACTTGTCGCAAGCTTCATGAGAGGGATTCTATTAACTAAGCCTCTCATTAAACCCCACCCCCAGTGTCATGGGACCTTAATGTGGTTTTAAGACAGCTTATGAAGCTGCCCTTTGAACCCCTAGCCACTACTTTCCTGAAGTTTCTTACCTGGAAGGTCACCTTCCTTTTTGCCCTGACTTCTGCAAAGCGCATCAGTGAGCTTCAGGCCTTGGTGGCTGATCCTCCTTACACACGTTTCCACCATGACAAGGTAGTCCTTAGGACTCATCTTCAGTTTATGCCAAAAGTGGTCTCGCCATTTCACTTGAACCAGTCAGTTTACCTCCCTGTTTTCTTCCCTAGACCTCATTCTTCTAGGGCAGAAGTAACCCTTCATACTCTGGATTGCAAACGTGCTCTGGCCTTTTATCTCCAGAGAACTCGGGAGCACAGAAAAGCTTCCCAACGTTTCATTGCTTTTGACTCCAGTCACCTAGGACTACAGGTATCCCTCTCCAAATGGATAGCAGATTGTATTGCCTTTGCTTACGACAGTGCAGGACTCTCTCGTGAGGGTCACGTCACTGCACATAATGTTCGAGAAATGGCTACTTCCATGGCAAATCTGCGCTCTGTAGCGATTGATGAAATACGCAAAGTAGCAACCTGGTCCTCTGTCCATACTTTTACTTCTCACTATTGCCTAGACGAGGACTCCTGCCGGGATGCTTTGTTTGGCCAAGCTGTTCTCCAGCATCTCTTTCAGACTTAGATGAACTCCTACCCTCCGTCCCGGGTTCTGATACCAGACATCCTTGGAGGACATATAACCTACTACTTTGCCCTGTGTTCCACAGCTTGCTCAGAGGTCATTTCACTGGCATCTCCAAGCTAGGGATTCCCATATATGAAGACTACATTCCTACTTGTTCCTGGAGATGGCATAGTTACTTACCTGTAAGAGGTGATCTCCGGGAACTGCAGGAATTGAGTCTGCATTCATCGCTTCCCAGCAGACGTCGATGCCTGGTCCCACCGATGCTCACCCAGAGACCGCAGGAATCTCGATGTCGAGGACTCCCCGGGCCGCCAAAGTGATCCCAGAAAGCCAGATGCCTCAGGTGGATCCTCAATGAGGGTCTCGTTCTCACTACCGATCCAAGGGGGCGAGATCCTTGCAGGTGAGTGCCTCTGGCTCCAGCCATGCCCTGGCCTCGAGACACCGAAGACTGGTGCCAACGGCACCCTTGGAGCCGTCGGGTCTAGAGTCTTCCTTGGACTACTCCAACTGGGAGTCAGATATTGAGACATCTCCAGGAACAAGCAGGAATGAGTCTTCACATATGGGGGGTTCGTCGGCGACGACGGAACCCGCACGGGAATGCTCCCCAGCATCCAATCAGAAGGCTTTTGGGAGCATCCCTCGCGCCTGCGCGGTAGCTTCCCGCCCTTCCCACTGCCTCTCCCCAGTTTTTGTTTTTCCGCGGAGCCAACAGGACGTACCTCCTGTCACCGCAGAAACATTTTTCTTCTTTTCTTGTTTCCTGTGGTCGCGGTTTTTTTCCCCGCTGACACTGGCGCACCGCTGGTGCCCCCTTTTTCCTTATTTTTTGTTTTCCTTTATTTTCCTTCGAGGAGCATCCTCCTCGTGTTATTCTGAGGCCTACCGGGCTTCCAGCATGGAGCCTTCTTCCCCTAAGAAGTGCCCCCACTGTGGAGACGTTGTCTTCTTCTCCGACTCCAACGCCTGGTGTCTCTCCTGTTGGGGCCCTGACCCCTTCTCCCCCGGTTCCCTGGGCTTCAGCGTCGGGAGAAGACCCTCCCTGTTTCGAGTGTCCCTCGATGACGTCTTTCCCTCTGAGGTGCGGTCGTCGGCTTTCTCTCCTCGCCAGGATCAGGTAACCCAACAACAGTCTGTTAAGACTAACCGAGCCTTGAGGGGTGAGTGTCATGCGCCGCATGACGACGGCTCCGGCCTTCCCCTCCAGTCCCTTACACCCCGGAGGGAGTCTTCGGGCTCCAGAGCCTCCACAGGGTTTCGGGTTGTTCCTGAGGTTCGCTCCTCACATAACATTCCCGAGCCATGCCCGAGGGTGGCACCCGCTTCGAGCGGTGCAGATGCATCGGCGTCGAGTGTTCCACTCTTCGCCAGGGACTGTCGACTGGTGTCCTCGGTGCCTTCGGGGCCGATCGACTCGACCCAGTCTGGCTCTACGGCATCCCGGCCCTGCGCGGGGGCGGTACCGATTCCCCGGCGTCGGTGTCGAGTGTTCCACTCGTCACCGGGGATCGTCGGACCAACCTGACCCGGTATGGCGTGCCCACACCCCTGCCATGCGCGGAGGTGGTGACCGCTTCGAGCGGGACCAAGTCTGAGTCGGTGGCCCCACTCCCCGCCGGGGATCGGCACCGGGTGCCCTCGGCTCCGCCAGGGCCGATCGACTCGTCCCCGGCTTCCGCGGGGGCGGTACTGGCTTTGAGCGGCTCCGCCCCTCCCGCGGCGGTCTTGGGAACAAGGGCCCCGTTCTTCGCCAGGGGTCGCCTCCGGGCTCCACCTGCGGAGCCGATCGATCTATCTCGGTCGGGCGGGTCGGCACCCCCACCTTGCGCAGGGCCGGGGCCTCCCCTGGACGCCACCGACCTCCCGGCATCTACGCGGGCGTCGAGTGCTCCACTCGTCACTAGAGTCTGCCCGTGGGACCCGGGTCCTTCGGTCGAGTTGACCCAAAGAAGCGCCGCGGCCGCGGAGCCGGGGCTGGGCGTCTCGCTCCCCGCCAGGGCTCGTCGGCAGGTTACCTGGGTACCCTCGAGGCCGCGTAGTACGCCCCGTAAGGGTTTCCCGCTCAATAAAACAGGCGCGGGCAGAACCCCGGCGCCTAGAAGGGCCTCTCTCCCAGCGTCGGAGCCGACTTCGGGGGTTTCCCTCTTTGCCGAGTTTCGGCCTGGGAAGCCCTCGTTGCCCTCGGCGCCGATCGTCGCGACCCCGACTCCATTCGCGGGAGTGGCAGCACCGGCGCGGCTGCCGACACCGGGACCCCCTAAGGAGGCGTCGCTCGGTTTGATGCCCAGCCTCGAATCGATCTCCAGTCTGGAAAGCGTGGCTCCGGTGCATTTCGGATCTGACCCCGGCCTCCTCCGATGGCGCAGTGCTGCGCTCGCCTGCTCTCCAGCGGCCTCGGCACCACTCCAACTGCCCTTGCGGATTGCCCCGGGGGCAGCCCCGCCCCCGGAATCGGGGCCGAGGCCGAGTCCCGCGGGCCCGTCGGGGACGTCGCTCCCTTCGATGCCCCGCTTGGAGTCAATCCCGGGCTCTGACGATGCAGTACCGACTGCCTCAAATTGGGACTGTCAGTACCCTCCTCTGTTTAGAGCAGGGGTCTCAAACTCAAATTGCTTTGAGGGCCAAATGAGGACTTGTAGAGTAATCCGGGGGCCGCACAAGACGCGGGCCTCATTTGCATAAGGGACATCATTTGCATAAATTTGCATAATGTTACCGTACACTAACTTTTAGTAAACATGCCTCTTAATGAGTGTATGGATAAAGAAAGACTAAAAGATTTCTACATTACTATAAACCAGTGCCAACAGCCAGGCACATTAGGAACTACTAGAAACACTGCCCATTTAGAACCCATAGCAAACCCGCCGTATCGTAACAGCACTACCAGCACTCACAAAGCAGCAGACCCTACCTATCAAAAGGCAACACTGCAAATATTAAACCAATACATTTCAGAGAATAACAATACATGACCTACTGGGGAAAGAACAAGTGGCAATGTCAAATAGGAATTACATAAACAGAATACCTCAGCTCAGTTACACATGCAGAACATACACCATCACCAAACAAGGAATCACAATTTAGAAACAGGAAGACAATAATTAAACTGGGAACCCCAAAAGCCAAACTTAGAATGTACAACACTGTAGAAATAAAACTATAAATTAATTTCCTCTTGTATTAAATAAAGTGCAGACGTTAAAGATGCACATTTCCAAGAGCTGACATATTTCAGTTAATAAATTCAAAATAAAGAGAGATTTTTCTACCTTTTGTGCATTTTTTTTTTTCAGTTGCAATTGTTCCAGCCACTTTCTTCTGGTTTCTTCGTGTCTTCTGCTAACGCTCCATTGTCTGCTGTCCATTTGTCCTTTCTTCTTTCCTAGTTTTTTTCCAGTCTCTCTCTACATCTGCTTTAACATACTAATCTTTCTCCTTTTGCTCTTTCCTCATTCCTATTTCATCCACTCAAATTTTACCCCTCCATCCTCAATCCCCACTTACTCTCCCAATACCCAGCCAATTGTAGATTTTTCTTCCCTCCCACACAAAATATTTTTCCCCTCTCCATTTCACTCTCCCAGCCCCATCCCATTCTAATCGTCCCCCAACATCAACTCCCTTCTAGCTCCTGCCCCACCCAGCATCCGCTCCCTTCTAGTCCCCGCATCATCAGCCCATTTCCAGTCCTAGCTCCCTCCCCTCACAGCCCATTTCCTTTCCAAGCCCCCCTCCCCATCAGCCCATTTCCATTCCAAGCCCCTTCCACTCAGCCCATTTCCATTCCAAAACCCTGTCCCCATCAGCTATTTGCAGTTCAAGCTCTCCCTTCTACTCGGCCCATTTCCAGTCCTAGCACCCCCCCCCAGTCCATTACCAGTTCTAGCCCCCCCATAGCCCATTACCAGTCCTAAGCCCCCCAACAGCCCACTTCCAGTCCTAACCCTTCCATCACCCCATCTTCGTTCTTAGCCCCCCCATAACCCCATTTTCAGTCTTAGTCCCCCAATCAGACCACCTCCAGTCCTAACCCCCATCTGCCCATTACCAGTCCTAACCCCCTATCACCCCATTTTCAGTACTATCCCCCCATCACCGCATTTTCAGTCCTAACCCCCCCCCCCATTACTAGTCTTAACCCCCTCCCCCCCATCAGCCCAAGTAAATTTAAAAATTAAAAACAAAACAAACCCTGGGCTTCTGCTGCTGCCGCTGCCGAGGCAGCGGCAGAATCAACTGTCCCGCAGCCCCTTGCCGTCTGCCCAGCAGAGCCCTCAGCTGTCAGCTCCATCAGCGGCGGGCTTTTCAAGCTGCGTAGAGAAGAGTGATTTCCCTCTCGTGGCTCTGTTAAGCCTGCCGGGGCTGATGGGAATTCCCATCAGCCCCGGCAGGCTTAACAGAGCCGCGAGAGGGAAATACTACTCTCTTCGCGGCCCTGAAAGCTGCCGCTGATGGAGCTGACAAGATGATAAAGATGCTTTGCCGGGCAGACGGGAAGGGGCCGCGGGACAGTTGATTCTGCTGCTGCCACGGCGGCGGCAGCAGCAGAAGCCAGGAGTTTGTTTGGGGGGTTTTTTGTTTCCTCTCCATCGCGGGCCGCACAAAGTTCTCTCGCGGGCCACATGTTTGAGACCCCTGGTTTAGAGCGATTCCTCCCGTGCACCAGCACGGTGGGTCCCCTGGTGTTCAAGCGGGCCCCTCCACCTCGGCCTCCCCCGGGATAGCCCCTCTGGGAGAGCCGTCTTTTCAGGACTTCCTCCTTGACATGGCGGACTTGCTCGCCATTCCTATCCCGGGCCCTTCACTAAGTCCGGGTACTGCGGAACAGGCAGCCGTAATGCTTCCTTTACATCCCTCCCTGCGGGATCTCCTGCTCGGGATTTGGCGCTCGCCCTTACAGGTACTACATTTACTTGTAAATATCAACGACTCAATCCAATAGAGCTTATAACTCTGAAATTGTAAATAGTTATTAACCTTTGTTCTTGTTCCATAAGGTATCTATAATGTATTTGTTCTTGTTCCATAATGTATCCAACCATTATATTGCTCTGTTATGTATTTAAGCATTACACTGTTTATTGTCAAAAAATTGTTCCATGTAAAAACAAGCTTTTGCTTTGTTGACTGTTGTTCAATTGTGAACCGCACCTGAACTCCGGAAGATGCGGGATATAAATGATTGTTAAATAAAAATAAATAAATAAACAGGTACCGGCGTCGCCTGCAGCCATGCATTCCCGGTATCGGGTGCCCCCCTCTCCGGGTTTCCAGACGCACCAGCTTCCCCATCATTCCATTGTGGTGGAATCGGCCCTGAGGAAGGTCGGAAGAAAGAAGAAGCACTCTTCCTGCCCCCCGAATCGTGCGTCTAAAACTCTGGACAACTTTGGGCGGCGAACCTTCCAAACATCCATGTTGGCTTCCAGGACTCTCTCATATATTTTCTATATGAGCCTGGCGCTTTGGGAGGTCACCGAGAGGTTATCTCTTTTGTCTCCCTTTGTGTCGGCCCCTCGGGCCCCTGACTATTCCTTGCTTCTTTACCATTGCAGGAATATCTCTTGGTTTCTTTCTCGGGCTGCCGTGGACTCTTTCGAGTCAGTTAGCAGGTCCTCTGCGGTAGCCATAGGGGCGCGTCGTACAGCCTGGTTGCAGGCTTCCGACTTGTGCAGCTGGGCACAACATAACCTGGGTACTTCCCCGTGCACCGGGGAGAACCTCTTCAATGGCAAGGCTTTGCGTCAGGTTGCTCAGTGCTCCGCCGACCTGTTTGGCACTGGCCGCCCGCGGCCCTCCCCCTCTCCCTCTCCCGGGGGTAGGAAATGTCCTTCCCGACCCTCCTGTCCGAAGAGGAGGAGGTTTCATCCCTCTGCCTGCCTGCCGGGTGCGCCCATGCCAGGGACGTCTCACACCGGTCGGCAGTGCCAGGGCTCGCGCCAGGCTGCCCATGCCAGGCAGCCTTAGGCTACGGTATGCGGCAGTTTGCGCTTAAGTCCTCTTACATGAAGTTATTGTCCAGTTCTACACTGGGGTTCTTTCAGTGTGACAAGCGGTTTGGCTGCTTGATTGGAGGTATGGAGCCCCCTCCCCCCGCTAGGTTAGCCTGGCTCTTCAGAGCCATGCTAGTCTTCTTCGGACTTACCCTCGGGTACATCCCTCGGATTCCCCTCTGCTTGGTTCCCCCGGATTGAGGGGATCGCGCACCGAATCTCCTTCTCCCAGTGTAGACCTTGGCCGCTACTCTCCGAGCGTGGCTGAACCATTCCTCGACAGGGCCGGACCACCCCCCCCTGGTCTGTGTCTCCGCTCTCGCAGAGAAATCCCTGGGTCCGTCAGGTTACAATGGACAGGGGTCCCACTGACCCATGCCGATCCCCGGCTCCGCTCCCTGCACTCTTCGGAGCGGCGGAGGGCATTGGCCCTAACCCCGAGGGTTTTTTTATATAGGCCGGAGATGGCCCCACGGTCACGCTGTGGCTATAGGGTTTTCTATCCTCCTGCCTTCCCTGTTGCACGGAGGACACGTTTTGGGTGGCTGTCAGGTGGACGCCTCAGGGGCATACGTACTCCTGATGTGCTCCTTCCCAACTGATCTGGCGGTCACGCAACCATACTGCTACTCTTGCCGATCTGCCCTGCTCCACGCACATCGGCCCATCACTTTGGATGGCCCTTCCTCACGCCACCTTCCAGGTAGGCGCCCTCCTGTGGATCAAGGGCTGGTCCGAGTTGGCGGTATCGTTCTCACGTGTCCATACCGGTTTAGTAACCTGGGTGGGCGCTCCCGGGCCCACCTATAGCCCAATATACATCTATACCTGTTATTGGATATATATCGGTACAGGTCGGCGCTTTTTGGGAAATGTTATAGCGCCCTGTGTCTTACCGACTATCCCCCAATTGTCGGTACTGACGTTTTGTTATTTCTTACGGGGTCCGGCCGGCCCGCTTGCCTGCGTTCTGCGGCTCGGGTGCTCGGACCGGTTATGCTTAAACTTGCTGTGATGTCAACAGCCCCTTGGTTTACGCCTCCTTGTCTGGAGGTTTTCGAACCCATTGTCTTCCTATCCCTTGCCGGCTAGGGTAGACATGTACCCCTCGGTATCCTGGGGTACACTTCTGTTCTTCTCCGGGCTGGGTTCTCCCAGATCGGTCAGTCTTCTGATTAGTCCTCCGGATTGGGGACTCTGCTCCTACTGGAGTTCTCAGCTTCTTAGAGCTCCTCGTGAAGACCTGCCGTCTTTCTGGTGCCGGTTGACACCTGCGTCTCCAGCCCGCCCGGACTGGGAACTTCGTCCTCTCTGCGGTGAAGTTCCCTTGAAGACTTCGCTACTGCATCTACAGTACCCGTCGCAGCTCTGCCTTCTACAATCCAGTAGGTAAGCTCTAGATTGTGCTAGATCATTAACGGTTTAATGATAATTGACGTGGTTTGAAGACTCCCCTGTAGTCTTCGGTTGCTGTGCCTTGGCAACTCTTCTCAACTCCTACCCTCCATCCCTCCGGGGATGCCGGGGATCCAGGTTGGGCGATGCCGCCCTGTCCAGGGGCGCGCATTCTGGGATCTCCTCTGGCACCCTCAGCTAGGGAGTCCCCATATGTGAAGACTCATTCCTGCTTGTTCCTGGAGATAGCACAGTTACTTACCTGTAACAGGTGATCTCCGGAACAGCAGGAATTAGTCTTCACAACCCACCCACCTCCCCTAGGAGTTGTAACTCTCTCTCTCTCTCTTCCTTCCTCTCCTCTCCTTCTGTCTCAGCTATTAAATGCAACTAGGGAGAGGCAGTGGGAAGGGCGGGAAGCTACCGCGCAAGCACGAGGGATGCTCCCAAAAGCCTTCTGATTGGATGCTGGGGAGCATTCCCGTGCGGGCTCCGTCGGCGCCGACGAACCCCCCATATGTGAAGACTAATTCCTGCTGTTCCGGAGATCACCTGTTACTGGTAAGTAACTGTGCTATCTCCAGAGACACTGGCCCACCGAGACCTCCCCTCGGATCCATGTCCACCGGCTGCGAGGCACTGATCCCTTCCCGAGGACACTTCATTCCTCGAGTTCATCAGGGACATGGCTCAGGCGCTCTCCCTCATTACAGAGTCTGAGAAGGACCCCCGTGCGGAGGAGCTAGACATCCTTCAGTTCGAGGCACCACTGAAGGGAGACCCTGGCTGTCCCCATTCCCTCCATTCTCAGCTTTCTCTTTCTCAGGATTTGGGAAGCCCCACCATCAGTGCCGATCATCAGCTGGTACCTGGATATAATGTACTGGGTTCAGCGAGCGCTAAGCTTCCGAAAGGCACAACTCTACTCCTCCATGGTGGTCAAGTCAGCCATGAGCCGGCAGAAGAGCCTGAAGATGCACTAATTGGTGGCCCTGAGCAGGGAGTCCCCACGTCCTTGATGCCCTCGGGCGAAAATGATACCAAGGCTCGATGTTGGCTTGCCATATATAAACTTACCAACTTTACATTGGAATGTTCCTCTAAGACCTGGCTAAGAACTCGGAGGCTTCATGGTTGGCCTTGATGTAGATCACTTCCAGTGCTTTCAGACTCTTGTTGTCTGTTGGAGAGTGTTCCAAATATCTGTCCTGAGCCGCGTACGACTGCTTTGAATCAAGTGTGAGGATGGCTGCCACTAGCATCAGCACTCGATGCCAGGCCTGGCTGCAATCATTGGACCTCGAGCAGCGGGTGCAAGAGAATCTCCTCAATGTCCTTGCCTTGGGGAGCAGCTCTTTGGCAAGCCGATGGAGGACAAGGCGGCCAAAATAGAGACAGAGTACGTTACATGGACTCGGTTCTCGAGGAAGACCTCCACTCTCCCGAGGAAGAAGCTACAGGGAAAGAAACCTCCTTTCCTCAGGAAGGGCCAACCCTATTGAGGTTACCCTCCATACCCGGCCACCCAGACCCCTCAGTATGGTTGCCAGGGCCCATGCAAGCCCAAGGTCCCCAAGCCCCAGCCACCAGCCCAATCTGGGTCAGGGTTTTGACGCCCTCAGCATAGTCTCTCTTCCGTTGGAGGGTCAGCTCCCAACAGGGGGTCGCCTGGTTCATTTTGCCCACAGGTGGGCTTCCATCACAACCAAGCCGCCCTTCGAACCCTTGACTCCTGCCATTTGCATTACCTGTCCTGGAAGGTATTCTTCCTAGTGGCATTCACCTTTGCCCGCAGAGTCAGTGAGCTTCAGGCCTTGGTGGCCGAGCCACCCTACACCAGGTTCTACAAGAACAGGGCCGTGCTCCACACTTGCCTGAAATTCCTGCCGAAGGTGTATCTGATTTCCACCTCAACCAGGAAGTGATTCTCCCCACCTTCTTTCCTCTGCCTCACGCAGACAAGGGTTGGCTGTTCTCCACATTCTGGACTGCAAAAGGGCCTTGCCCTTCTACCTGCAGTGCACTCAGGACTACCGCAAAGCCTCTCAGCTTTTTGTTTCATACAATCCTAGTCTTCTGGGGGAGGCTGTCACCAAGTGGATTCTGTCCATTTTGGATGGTAGACTGTATCTCCTTCGCCCACAACCAGGCTGGGCTTCCATTAGAGTGCCGGGTCACAGTGCACAATGTCAGGGCTATGGCAACTTTGGTTGCGAGCTTACGCTCTGTCCCTATGGCAGATATCTGCTGGGTCGCACCTGATCCTCTGTTCACATTTTTGCAGCTCATTACTGCCTGGAGAGGGAGTCCTGACGGGACAGTGCCTTTGGCCAGGCTGTACTCCATAATCTGTTCGGGGTTTAGGCAACTCCTGCCCTCTGACCCTTCTTGTTCAGGCTACCAGAGCCATGCTTCTCCCTGTACACTAGAGTCTTCAGAATCTGTCCTCAGATTTGCTTGCAGCTGCTCACAGCTGGACTGTGTGTTTTCTCTACAGGTTTTTGGTAGCCTGTAGCTAGGGAGTCCCATATATGAGGACTGACTTGCTGCTTGTTTCTGGAGAAAGCATAGTTACTTACCTGTAACAGGTGTTCAGAAACACAACAAGCGAGTGGCGTACGGAGATACTACCACTGTCAGGTCTCAGTTTTTCTTTGTAAGAGTTAGAATTGCGCACTAGTGATTGTCCAAAGGGTTCTTCAGAGTGCACAACTGCATACCCCACTCCCCCTGAAGAAGGCAAAACGCCGAAACGCGTAGGGAATTTTTAATAAATAAAGGCACCTGTGATCTCCATACGCCACTCGCTTGTTGTGTTTCTGTTCTCACGTACTGCGAGGGCTATTGTTCTCCTTGTGGATCTCCATCCTTTAACAGGTGTTCTCCAGGTACAGCAGGAATCAATCCTCACAACCCTACCTCCTCCCCTTGGAGTTGCTGTACTATTTTTGTCATCTTCTTTTGTCTACTCTAGCTATGTCATCTGACTGAGTAAGATGGCACTCTTGGGTGGGAAGGGGACCTCATATGCGTGGTGGCATCTTCCATAGGCTTTCTTTGAAAGCTGGGGAGATGTCTCTGCGAGGGCTCCATCGGCCTTGACGTCACCTATATGTAAGGACTGATTCCTGCTGTCCCTGGAGAACATCTTTTACAGGTGAGTAACTATGCCTTCTCCAGGTGAGTAACTACGCTTTCTTTGTCGTCCCTCCAGTCCAGTCCCAGCACGTGCGGGTTGTCTGTCCCCTCCAGCAGCTTGGAGGCTGAGCATGTCACATTTTGATGACATCAACCCTGGATATGCATCTGGCACCTCTCTCCTGCCTCCAGTGTCTGTCTCCAAGCAGCTTGTGGGTGTGATTCAGAGACTCACTGAAGGGACAATTAGAAATTAGTGGTGTTAGGGGGTTCCTTCAATTGGGTTTGCAGGATAGTTCTTGCCTTTGAAAGGCTTTTGGTCGGCAAGCTGGGGGTAAAGTGTTGGGGGGGGGGAAGGGGCCGAAGTCGGGCAGTGCTGGGGGAGCCTTACCCGTGGGGAGGGGGCTTCCCGACAAAATGACAGGCTTAGTTCGGCAGCTCTGGAGTTCATTTTGGGTGAGGAGTCATCAGCGGGAACACAGCCTGTCACGCCGGTCTCTTGACCATACCGGCAGTGAAGCCACAAAGGGTCGGCTGAACGTTCGGGAGCCGCAACAGATTCCAGTGCAAAATAAGTCTCTTAAATTCATTTTGTCAGCTGGAGCCCTGCGCTGGGTTTAGTGTCTGTCAGGTCAGATGTGAGGAGGCGTTGTTCGTACTGTGTGGTTGGAGGCCATTTCCCAGCGAGCGGGAACCGCAGCCATCTTGACATAAATGGGAGTGGAGGAGTAGCCAAATGGTTAGAGCACTGGCTTGAGAACCAAGAGACCAGGGTTCAATTCCCACTAGCACTTCTTGTAGACTTGGGCAAGTCACTCAACCCTCCATTTCTCAGACAAATCCAAGTTATCAATGTCCCTGTTTAATGTACATTACCAAGTTTAAGTTATAATGTAAACCGCTTTGATTGAAATAATAAAGTGGTATAAAAAACTGTTAAATAAAGTAAGTAAATAAATGTGAATCTTTACATTTTCATTTGAAGCACTTCCTCTCAATGCGTTGGACGCTGGGGGGATGAACTTTGCGTTTTATTGTTTTGGGTGCGTGAAGGAGGCTCCCACAAAGCTCGAGCAAGCAAAAAAAAAAAATGGACTGTACTGATGGTGACTGCTGGAAAGGGTGGATAGCATGCCAGCAAAGACAGCCTGTATAGTTTGTGGGTTCCGAAAGCGGCCTATCTCAGCCGCTGGTTATTGCCGTGGTTGCAGAGCAGAGTCCACTTCTCTAGAGGCTGAGTTAGGACAGCTGGCGGAGAGCACAGCACTGCTGGAGGCAGGAAACTCCTCTACTCAGCCCCCGGAAGTTGAAAGTGGTCCGGGGCCATATAGGGCCCTCAGTAGCTGCGGGGGCTGATGGCAAGGCTCCGTCTAGAGCAAACGCTGGAAAAGCAAAGGCAAAAAAGAACCACAAGTCTCCTGGGTTAAAGTAGGGGGATGACACCTTACTTACACAGGGATTTACCCTGGAATTTAAGAGCATAAGAACATAAGATATGCCATACTGGGTCAGACCAAGGTCCATCAAGCCCAGTATCCTGTTTCCAACAGTGGCCAATCTAGGTCATACGTACCTAGCAGTTTCCCCAAAAGATACAGGTTCCACAATGCTTGTATTGGGTCAAGCATTGATATCCTGGGTCCCTTCTTTATAATGGTTTATGGACCTTTATTCCAGAAACTTGTCCAAACCTTTTTTAAAGCCAGCAACACTAACAGCCTTTACCACATCCTCCGGTAACAAATTCCAGAGTTTGATTACACGTTGAGTGAAAAAATATTTTCTTTTGTTAGTCTTAAATAGTTTACCCTGTAGCTTCATTGCATGTCCCCTAGTCTTTCTATATTCTGATAACGTAAACAATTGATCTACGTTTACCCATTCCACTCCGTTCATTAATTTATAGGCTTCTATCATATCTCCTCTCAGCCGTTTCCTTTCCAGTTTAAAGAGCCCTAGCCTTTCTTCATAAGGAGTATCCTTCTATCCCCTTTACCATTTTAGTGGCTCTTCTCTGAACCTTTTCTAATAACGCTATATCCTTTTTAAGATACGGCGACCAGAATTGCACACAATATTCAAGGTGCGGTCTCACCATGGAACGATATAGAGGCATTATAATATCTTTTGTTTTATTTTCCATTCCTTTCCTTATGATACCTAGCATTCTATTTGCTCTCTTGGCCACCGCTGCACACTGGGCCGAGGGTTTTAACATGTTATCCACAATGACGCCTAAATCTTTTTCCTGGATGGAGGTTCCTAATGCGGAACCTTGCATCGTGTAACCATAGTTTGGGTTGTTCTTCCCTAGGTGCATAACTTTGCACTTGTCCACATTAAATTTCATCTGCCATTTTGATGCCCAGTCTTCCAATTTATCAAGATCCTCTTGCAATTTTCCACAATCCTCTTGGGTTTTAACAACTTTAAATAGTTTTATGTCATCTGCAAATTTGATAACCTCACTCGTTATTCCGCTTTCCAGGTCATTTATGAATATGTCAAAAAGCAGCAGACCCAGCACAGATCCCTGGGGTACACCACTATTCACCTTTCTCCATTTGGAAAATTGGCCATTTAGCCCTACCCTCTGCTTTCTATCTTTTAACCAGTTCCTGATCCACAATAGTACACTGCCTCCTATCCCATGACTCTTTAGTTTTGCCAAAAGTCTTCTCATGCATAGGGTCTTTTGTATGAGGCATTGTTTGGAGGACAGCCCAGATCAGGTCAAGAGCAAGGCGCAGAAGAAGGTTTTTTTCTGAACTCTCTGCACAACTTCCCCTAGAAGAGCACCTGGGATCAAGTAAACGTAGAGTGCAGAAGGATCCCTGGGAGGTAGAGGGATATAGGCATTCAGAAGAGCCTGAGGCGGATCAGGATCCTGGGTCAGATCTGGAGGATGGTGAGATCCCTCAGGGGGAGGATGACCGGATTGTAAGATTCTTCTGGAGAGAAGAGTTAAAAGTGAGCGCGCATTCCACAAAGGCACTTAATGTGAGAATGGAAGCTCCTGGAAAGTTAGAGCCTTTGGGAGGATCCGCTCTTGCAGGCGGCCTGAACCTCACAAAGGGGTTTTCCGCTGCACAGAGTGGTCAGGCAGATTCAGTACGAATGGGATGTTCCAGAGGCCGCTCTAAGGGGCATGAGGACAAAGTCCCGCCTTTACCCATTGCTGGAAAAGGATAGGAAACTTTCACGCGTATCCAAGGTGGATGCTGTGGTTGCCGTAGTCGTGAAGAAGACTATGATTCCTGTGGAAAGTGGCTCTGCACTCAAGGATGTGCAGGATTGGAAGTTGGAGACTCTCCCAGGGCTGTGGAGTCGGTAGATAAATGTTCCGACTCCGACTCCTCAGTTTTTTGTACTTCCGACTCCGACTCCCCGACTCCGACTCCTCTGTATTAATATGAAGGAAACAAAGGCAACATACATGTCATTACCACAGGACTACTGGCTGGGAAGCCAACAGTCTACTGTATTGAACAGTTTAAGCAAAAGACAAACACAATGAAAACAAAGTTTTATTAATTTTTTTTATTAATTAATCAAGTGGCTGGATAGTAGCAGCAGGCATAAACATCAGGAACAGGAACTTTACCAGTCCAAAAATACAAACCACATTATTTGGTTGTTTTAGAACAAAAACAAAGCTTATCTATATGAACCAAAAACAAAATCTGTAAAACCTAGAAATGGTTTATATATTAATCTTGAAATGTAGTTATAGGCTTAGCAAATGCAAATCAATTCAATGTAGAGTTCTAAGGAAGAGAATTGCCTCTGCCAGATCCTCTTTCATAGAGGCTCTTAAGTCAGACTTTATTATTTTTAGGGCTGAAAATAATCTTTCGACACTTACTTGGGTGGGTGGCATTGCAGTAACTATTCTGGCCACATCACTAACGATCTCTGGATAAACAAGGATGGCTTCTTCAACAGTAAGTTTTGATGAGCGATCATACTTTTCAACTTCTTCTAGTGTTTTATAAAACTCCTGTTGGAATTTTTTTATTTGGACATTTACTGGTTCTGTAACGCTTATGCAACGTCGCTTTCGTTTAGCAACTTCTATTTTGTTTAAGAAGGAATCAAAGTCTAATTCTTCGTTTGAAGAAGATGATCCTGAGTTACCACTATTGCTTAAAAGAAGAACTTCATCCTGTGGAGGTATTTCAGGTCGTAATCCCTTCATGCGAACTGCTACATCATAGAGGGCCTTTTTCCCAGTAGCAGTCTGTTCACTGTTCAACAAAATTCGGCTCATTGGGTCGACATAAATAGCCGCTAACAAGATTTCATTTTCCAGCAAAAGACTCTCTCTTTTCATCATTTAAGATGCAATGCCCTCAGCTATTAACCCTCCATTTTTGTTCAGGCGATATAACAGGCTCTTCCATTCCAAGAAGAATTTACCCGGGGTTAGATCGTCACATTGTAACCTCTTGGTGACAATGAAGGGGTGAAAAAGAAGGTTCTCCAGCTCTTTTGTTTGTGTCCACTGGCTTTCAGTTAATGCAAGATTTTCATTGTCCATTTCTTCTATGAAGTCTTTAAGTTCAAGCAAACGCTTCACCATTAAATAAGTGCTTCCCCAGCGAGTTGTTTGATCTAAAATGGCTCCTTTTCCTGCACGTCTTTTCAAAATTGCATCTGTTTTCGGGGCCCTGGCTGCAACAGTTACTTGCCGTAATTTGCCAATTAGTGTAGCTGCATGGTGATCTTTTAATCCATCTCTTATGGCAAGTTGCAGTGTATGAACAGCACATCGCATATGATGAATAGTAGCAAGCTTCAATGCTTCTTCAACAAAGTTGTCTAAAAAAATGTCAGCATTCTCTTCAGTTTCTAAACTTTCTCCAATACTTGCAGAGCTGTCTTCCTCTAACTCTAATATCTGTTTGTTACCTTCTTCACCTGCGTTCATCTTCTCAATTGTGTTCAACATGTTAGAAGAGTTATCTGTCACAACACATAAAATCTGTTCCTTTTTAATTTCAAAATCTTCTAGAACACCCTCCACTAACTTCTGAAGGTAATCAGTGGTGTGATGTGCCTGAGTGTCCTTTAATCCGAGGGTCACTGTTATTGTTTTGTTATTTTCATCCACAAATCCAACATTAATAGCGAAATAATTGACTTTGTGACGTGTGCATGCATCCATTTTAAGGAAGACAAAACGTCCTTTCAGAACTTTCTGTAGTTCTTCCTTTTTACATTTGGCCTCCTCAATTATAAGTTTCCTTATACTTTCTCTTTCCAGAGAAACACCAAGTTTTTTTGCCATTTCTCCATTTAGGCCTAAAAAGGCTGTCTGTGAAAAGAAGGATAGTGGTAAACTATTCTTTACTACCATTTCAATAATGTGGTGTTTGAATTTTTCTGGTGTCATCCTTATGGTAACTTTGTCAGATATAAAGAATTTTCTTATTTGTGTTTGTTCTCCAGTAGATTTCTGAACGTTTTTTGTCACAGAAGTAGATGCAATGTTTTCATTGCTATCTTTCTCATTCACGGCTTCTAACACTTTGGGATGAAAACGCTGTAAGTGTCTTTTCAAATTTGATGCTCTTGTAGGTGCATTTTTATCAGGCCCACTGAAACTGCTAATTTTTGCATCAGATTGTTTTTCACCATCATCTTTTCTAAAACATTGGCACACGTAATGTTTTCCATCACTTGATAATGCAAAGTGCTCATAAACAGTAGACCTTGTCGTGTTTGTTGTTAGCAGTCTTTTTGCCATTGTTTAGGATGCCTCTTTCCCTAGAATATAAAATATGTTATACTAACTGGCATATAATTAGATTTTTAATATCAACATACACAGTCTTGTAAGTTGTACATACATGGATTTATACAAACAAATAAGCTATATATCCCAGCACTAAACCTAGACATGATTTTGTCCTATACAGAAAAACATGCACAGACATGTACTGTACACACACACACATATCACAGAGCCTACATTTTAGTACTCAGAGCATATAAACAATCTGCACTATACATAAACATTCATACATTCCTGCAGTACCACACTTACAAACCTAGGATAGACAGTTTCTTCCAGAAACATGTACACATGTCTTCCCTCATACTGACAAGCAGGCATGCAGGTTTTAAAATAAATATAAACACTTACAGTTGAATCCAAGAAGCTGTTCCACCAAGTTCTTCTAAGCTCTTCTAGCAGAGAGAGGTAGTTGGGCAGAAGCTGCTGCCTTCTCCTTTTTGTGTGTTTTTTTAATTCCAATCTAAATTTAATCGGAGTCGGAGCATTGTTTGCCGACTCCGACTCCAGGTACCCAAAATTTCCTCGGAGTCGGAGCATTGTTTGCCGACTCCGACTCCAGGTACCCAAAATTTCCTCCGACTCCACAACTCCGACTCCGACTCCACAGCCCTGGACTCTCCTCAAGCAGGCTTTTGATATCAATTCCCTCTCCTTGTAGGCCTCAGCATGCGGGGCATTTGTGGTGTGGGCATGCCTGCGATGGTTGCAGGGGATCATGGAGAATTTGGGGGGGCTCTGTACCCCAACCTCCAGAAGTGACCAAGCTTGAGTCAGGGGCTGCGTACTTGGCAGAGATTTTCTATAACCTTATTTGCTGTTTATCAAAGTGTACAGCCTCGGTGGTAGCCACCAGGCACTACCTCTGGCTCCGTAATTGGTCAGCGGATATTTCCTCCAAGTCCCGCCTCAGTAAGCTTCCCTTTAGGAGTAAGCTCCTCTTTGGGGAAGATTTAGAGAAGTTGGTGAAGGAGCTGGGCAAGGAAAGAAGAGGAGAAACCACCCTCCGCAGAAATCACAGAAGTCATTAGAACAGCGCAGGGAGGACACGGCCACACCTCTTTAAAACAAAGAAACCTTTTATTTCATAAAACCTTCAAAGGTACAGATCCGACTTGGCCAAGTTTCGGCAGTCAGCCAATTAAGGTGCAATTGCATATATATTCCATTGGCGGTCAGGACATTGTAACCAGAGCCAGTAGTTGAAAACTCAAAAAGCACTTCTCAGGTATGCCTTTGGCATCTACTGAGAAAGTGAAAGGCATACCCGAGAAGCGCTTTTTGAGTTTTCAGCTACTGGCTCTGGTTACAATGTCCTGACTGCCAATGGAATATATATGCAGTTGCATCTTAATTGGCTGACTGCCGAAACTTGGCCAAGTCGGGTCTGTACTTTTGAAGGTTTTATGAAATAAAAGGTTTTTGTTTTAAAGAGGTGTGGCCGTGTCCTCCCTGCGCTGTTCTAGTGACTTACTTGAAGGAGCTGGGCAAGACTGAGGGCAGTAGATTACTGGAGGATAGACAAAAGCCAGTTTGCTCCTTGCCTTAGAGACTAGAGCAGCCTAGAGACTTCAGGTGCTTTTGTCTGGTCAGGTTTACCCCTTATCAGAGAGGACGCATTCCGAGCAGAGGTCCGACCTTTCCGAGGCTTCAGGGGAGCAAGTAGGGGTTTCTTTCCCTTGGCTTCCTCAGGCAGAGGTAGTTCCCATGGAGGGTCGGCTATGGGACTTTTATGACTCCTGGTCCCGGATCACATCCGACCAGTGGGTGCTACAGGTCAGCAAGGAAAGTTATTCCCTGGAGTTCGCACGACCACTCTGGGGCGTCCTTGTCAACTCCCCATACAAGGCACCCAAGAAACACCAGGTAGTATGACAGATGTTGCTGTGGCGCATAGATCTATGTGCAGTGGAGACAGTTCCACCAGATCAATACGAATGTAGTCAATACTCTATTTATTTCATCGTACCAAAAAAGAGGGCTCCTTCTGACCCATCTTAGACCTCAATCGGGTAAATCGGTGTCACAGAGTGCCACATTTCCATATGGAGTTGCTGCGCTTAGTCATCATTGTGGTTCTGGTGGGGGAGTTCTTGGCCTCGCTCGACCTGCATATTCCAATCAGTGACATCAGCGGTTCCTGCCATTTTGTGGTGCCTATGGGGCATTTCCAGTTTCAGGTGCTGCTGTTTGGTTTAGTGATGGCTCCTTGGACTTTTACCAAGGTCATGGTGGTTGTAGCGGTGGCACTCCCGCAAAGAAGGCATTCTGCTACACCTATATTTGGATGACTGGCCCATTCGAGCAAAGTCCAGAGCAGAAAGTGAGTGCGCCACAGAGAGTAATCGCTTGTTTATAGGACCTTGGCTGGGTGGTAAATCCCTCTACTAATATACAGTATCCACTACACGCTTATGCCGATTGCTTGTCCACACACGTGTACATTATAATCTGTCCTTGTTCCCTTTTGTATGTTGGTAAAACAATACGTGCTGTTAGAACTCGTATTCAGGAACACAAGAGTTGCATCAAAAGACGGATCATCACAGCCCCACTCGTATCACATTGGGTCCAATTTCAGCACGATATTGATGATATAAGTTTTTTTTGTTATCAAGAAACTTTTCCTCTCCCTTCGTGGAGGAGATTTGAACCGTAAACTAATTCAAGAGGAACAAAGATTTATCTTTTTGTTTGATTCAGTCTCTCCGAAAGGATTGAACAAGGAAATTGAATATAATATGTTCCTTTAAGTTTCGTTTCTATTCTATAAGATTTTTTATTCCGCATTCATGCACGTTGTATGTAGTATTTTAACTATCATGTCTTGTGATGTATTTTATAATATGGCGTGTTTTTCATGAGGCTTATTTTACATGATACCTAGCTGTGGAGGTATGATGGTTTTTACAATTTCGGTTTCTCCATTCCACAATTCATTTATATTTTTATCATTTATTTTTTATTGTATGACTCATTTATTTATATTTTTATGACCTGCGGTATAAAAACTTTTTAATGCTTTTTAAAGTCTTGTTCTTATGCACCCGTGGGGGCTTTAACAATATTTTCTTGTTGAGGCGTTTTGCTTGTAAGCGTTAGTTTAATCATCATTTAGCATCCTTTTTGGTTCTCACATTTTGGTAGCCATCTCTTGACTGTTATGTCAATCTTTTGTGATCTTGTTAATGTTTAATGACACATTGTTTATTAGCAGCAACTTGTATTGCACACCGGTTGATTTGATTATGTTCTAGTTCTCTATGGTAGTCCCTAGTGTGCATAGTGTAAACCGTCAGTAGGAGGAGCCTTCCCCCTTCCTCCCCTTTAAATAGTGTTCTTATGCCCCTGCGCGATATTTTCCCGCCTCTCACTGAGTGTGCAGGTATGGCGTTTCTTTCATGGTTCATTTTATGGCTTGCCTAGGTGTATTGCTCTTAAGTCTTGTTTTCAAATCACAGGCCTTTTATTCATCTTTTTTTATTTTAGACTGTTTATTTATGGCATTTTTTATTTGGTTTTAAATGTCTTTTATGGCTTATTCCGTGTGGTCTATACCCACAGTATAATCCCCCTCGATGTATTCATGCGGGTCCTTTGGTTTTTCCTTTATGATATACAGGAACGCTGCATGCATAGCATATCTTTTTATTGTTGGTGCATTATGTGCGTATTTATCACTTCCATTTTTGTAGATATAGATTACTTTTTCATTTATGTTCTCTACGCTTTCGGCTGTGTGCAACATACGCTCTGTACAGTCTTGTTATTTCATCGGTGTGACCATTATGTGTGGGATTACCCCTTTTGAAATTAAGTTCGTTTTTTCCTTTCCATATTTTACATTGACTATGGTGCAGCACAACTGCTTTTTATCCTGTGTCATGCTCGTGATACTTTTTTTATTTCGCACTTCTTTTTTGATATGTTTTTTGCTAAATGGATCCCCTTCTCCCCCCACCCCTCCCCCCCTTCCCTTCCCTCTTGCCCGTCTCCCTCCGTTTTTGAATGTTTTTTAATGCCTTGTTCCTTATCGTCACTGCAGTCCAGTCCCTTTTACTTCTGGGTTGCGCAACCCTTCCAGCAGCTTGGAGGCTGAGCCCACCATCGTTTTGATGATGGTGTGGTATAAATACCACTGGCACCACCCACAGGCACCAGTATTCTCAGCCTCCAAGCAGCTGGAGGGTTCCAGTAAGCCAGAGTGCTTACAGGAGTTTATTTTAATTGAATTTATTTAATTTGAATTTAGTTTGAATCATTTTATTTCATTTTATTTCATTTTATTTCATTTATCTTTAATTTCTGTAGCTATAGCTGTTTAGTTTAGGGAGCTGTTCCTTTTATTTTTCTAGCTCCAATCCTCTTCCCCCCCCCCCCCCCACCTTCTCCTTCCCTTTATGCCCGCTCCTGCAGCGCTGAGAAGTTTTCTGGAGAGGTGAGGGGGACCGGAGGAATCTTCCCTCTCGAGTTCAGCCTGCCGACGCTCCAGTATTGTTCAGGGAGCCTGCACCGCCTCATGCCAAAGCCCGGAAGGTGGCTGAGTGCTTGAGGCGGCACCGCAGCTGTACTGGAGGTCTCCCCCGACTAGCGCTGAAGCCCACGGAGCGGCTGCGCGCTTTAGGCGGCGCCGAGGATTGGAAGCCTTTAGCTCGACGGAGAGCACGGCGGTCAGCTTCTTGCAAGGCTCACATGCGTCGGCCCGGACTCCACATGGCTGAGGCCTACCCACATGGAGGGCGCTTGTTTTCCTCGCGCTGGGTACACGCGCTGGAGGAAGGACTACAAAACCGCAAGTATTTGAGTTTGGAAGCTTGCAGGTTTAATATTTTATACACGATTGAATTGTTAATCAGTAAAGCAATCCTCCCCCTTTTTTTATTTCTGTTTGGTTTAGAGCAGGGGTGGGCACCTCCGGTCCTGGAGGGCCGCAGACCAGTCAGGTTTTCGGGATATCCCTAATGAACATGCATGAGATATATATGCATTAGAGATATCCTGCCAACCTGACTGGTTTGTGGCCCTCCAGGGCTGGATTTGGAGACCCCTGCCTTACACCTCTGTCATTTAAGATCATGAGTGGGCAAGGTACAGATGTCCTAGACATCGAAAGGGTATATAGAATGTGTCACATTCCTCCTCGATTCTCACCACCACCAAAAAGTTGTCTAATAGACAATATTTTGGTGGTGGTGAGAAGTGAGGAGGACTGTGACAAATTCTATCTAACCTTTTTGATGTCTTGGACATCTGCACCTTGTCCACTCACAATCTTAAATGACAGAGGTGTAAGGCAGGGGTCTCCAGATCCAGCCCTGGAGGGCCACAAACCAGTCAGGTTGGCAGGATATCTCTAATGCATATATATCTCATGCATATTCATTAGAGATATCCCGAAAACCTGACTGGTCTACGGCCCTCCAGGACCAAGTTTGCCCACCCCTGGTTTAGAGGGATTGTGATTTTAGTCTCTACAGCTAGCAGTTGGGGGAGGGGAAGGGTTCTCAGAGTCCCAAATTTAATTTAATTTATTTAATTTGAATTTAATTTAAATTTATTCTAATTTAATTTGGTTCCTTTTATTATTTCTCTGTTTTTTTTTATTATTCAGACATTGTTGTTTGATAAAAAAAAAAAAAAAAAAAGGGGCATAACTGGCAAACCACGGTGTCCGTCCTGCGGCACTCGTAGGGGTACCACCTCTGAAGCGGGCGTCTGCAGGGGTTGCGCTGCAGAGGCGGCTTCAGTGGAACAAGAAATCCATTTGAATATGGCCCAAACCTCCCAAGGTTCTGGGGACCCCCAGGAGGGAGGAGGGGAATCTTTCTCCCCCTCCCTCAGCTTTGGACATGCTGGCCTCCTCTCTGTCTCTGCCCTCCACATCCGAGGGGGTGGAGGATGGCTGGGAGCATTTTTCTCCAGAATTTGTACTCCTTTTGCATAAAGCCTATTGTTTACGCCGGCAGGGGGCAGGAGAAGCAGTGGCAGTGAAGGAAAATGCTGTGGCCGGTCCGGTGAGGGCCAGGACCCAGGACTCTGGGCCTCCACCTAAGCGTGCAAGGCTATTAAGCGAGGAGCCGTTCGCATTGCAATCTCAGGGCTCTCCCGAAGAGGAGGTCTCGGACAGAGAAGTAGGAGAGGAGGATGAAGAGCTGGAAGAGGGGGAGATTCCGGAGGAGGATCAACCCTGCATAGTTCGAGTGTTTCGCCGGGAGGAGCTCTTTGCTTTAATAAATGAGTCATTGAAGGTACTCAATATGGCCTCCGATACTCCAGCAGAGGAGGAAGCTTTGGAGGATCCCTTGATCCAGGCCGTCAGGAAGTCTCAGAAGGTGTTTCCATTACACAGGGTCGTGCGTCAGATGATCCAGGAGGAGTGGAACCAACCAGAATCGAGTTTGAGAGGGGTCCGTTCTATGGCTCGCCTATACCCATTGCCGGAACCGGACAAGGATCTACTGAAGTTACCGAGGGTAGACGCAGTGGTGTCGGCAGTAACAAAGAAGACGACTATCCCGGTAGAGGGCAGCGCGGCTCTGAGGGATACCCAGGATAGGAAATTGGATACACTCTTGAAACAAGCCTTTGATGCTAGTGCCCTCGCCTTACAGGCCTCTGTATCAGGGGCTTGGGTGGCTCGGGCCTGCCTGAGGTGGTCCCAACAACTTCAGCTGGCAATCTCCCAGAAGACGCTAAAGCGATTTCAGCTAGGCTGGAGTCCGGATCGGCCTATCTGGCGGATAGCCAGTACGACCTCATTAGGAGCCTGGCTAAGAATATGGCCTCCGTGGTAGCGGCCAGGCGTTATTTGTGGTTACGTAATTGGGCAGCAGATGCCTCTTCTAAGGCACGTCTGAGTTGCCTCCCCTTTAAGGGAAGGCTGTTGTTTGGGGAAGACTTGGAGAAGTTGGTTAAAGACCTTGGAGAGTCTAAAGGAGGCAGGCTTCCGGAAGACAGACCGAAGCAAAGCCGCTCTTCAGCTCCGCTGCTGAATCAGCCAAGGGATTACCGGAGATTCCATCAGGCCAGATCAAGCTCCTTTCTTAGGGGCCGTTTCCCCTCTAGGGGTCAGAGCTTCAGGGGGTTTCGCGGAGCAGGTAGAAGTTTTGGGGCCTCCCCCTCTTCCTCCTCGGGCCCCAGAAAACCGCAATGAGATTCCGGGGGTCCGAGCGGGATGCCTGCCGGTGGGGGGTCGCTTGAGGCAGTTTCTTCCCGCCCGGGTCACATCCGATCAATGGGTCTTGGAAGTAATCCGAGATGGTTACGCCCTCGAATTCGCAAAGTGGGTACTTCCAGCCTTTATACAATCTCCCTGCGGTCCACCGGAAAAGAAGGCGGTGATAGAGGTTACGCTGTCAAGGCTAATAGAGCTAGGGGCGGTGGTTCCCGTTCCGAAAGACCAATGCGGGTTCGGTCGATACTCAATTTATTTCGTGGTACCAAAGAAAGAGGGTTCCTTTCGTCCAATCCTGGACCTGAAGCAAATCAATCGCTGTCTCAGGGTACCTCACTTTCGAATGGAAACCCTGAAGTCGGTCATTGCGGCCGTAAGGCAAGGGGAGTTCTTGACTTCCTTGGACTTGACGGATGCATACTTACATATCCCGGTCCGAAGCTCTCACCAGCAGTTCATGAGATTCGCGGTACCAAGAGGTCATTTTCAGTTCCAAGCTCTACCCTTTGGTCTAGCAACAGCTCCCAGGATGTTCGCCAAAGTGATGGTGGTGGTAGCCGTGGCTCTCCGAAAGGAGGGAATTTTGGTGCATCCCTACCTGGACGACTGGCTGATTCGGGCGAAGTCAGAAGCGGAGAGTCGTTCGGCTACAACCAGAGTGGTAGAATTCCTGGAGGAGTTGGGGTGGGTCATCAATCGGGTAAAGAGCAGGTTGATTCCCACGCAAGAGATCGAGTACCTCAGTGCGAGGTTCGACACCAGGAGAGGAAGAGTTTTCCTGTCAAAGCAGAGGTTAAGGGATCTGAGAGTCCTCATCTCACAGTTTCTACTAAGATGAAACCCCTCAGCCTGGCATTACCTTCAGTTGCTGGGTACCATGGCGGCTGCGATAGAGGTGGTACCGTGGGCCAGGGCACATATGCGACCTCTTCAGCGCTCCTTATTACGGCGTTGGTCCCATCAGTACCATCCTTTGACCATGAGACTCTACTGTCCTCCCCGGGTCAGGAAGGCTCTTCTGTGGTGGAGGTGCCCAAAGAACTTAGAATGCGGGATGCCCCTCGATCCTCCCCAGTGGGTTCAGCTGACGACAGATGCAAGTTTAGCAGGCTGGGGGGCCCACTGCGAGGGCCAGTTCGCACAGGGCGTCTGGTCTCCGAGGGAGTCTCAGTGGTCAATCAACAGACTGGAACTACAAGCGGTAGCGTTGGCACTCAGAGCTCTGGAGTCCTTAGTTCGGCAAAGGGCTGTCCGCGTCCTCTCCGACCAGTGTCACCACGGTGGCCTACATCAACTGCCAGGGGGGAACAAGCAGTCCTCCTCTGGAGAAGGAGACGGACAGCCTGTTGCAGTGGATGGAAGCTCATTTAGTGGCTCTTTCGGCACAGCACGTGGCCGGGGCGGAAAATGTAACAGCCGATTATCTCAGCAGGTTCAAGATAGACCAAGGAGAATGGGAGCTAGCGCAAGAGGTGTTCGATCAGGTGGTAGCTCTCTGGGGGCTGCCGGTCATGGATCTTATGGCATGGTACGCAACGGCCAAAGCCAGCCGGTTTTTCAGTCGCAGGAAGGAGAAAATGTCCGAGGGCTTAGACGCCCTGGTCCAGAAGTGGCCCTCGGAGGGTCTCCTGTATGTGTTCCCGCCCTGGGCTCTCATAGGGAGGGTTCTGCGGCGAGTGGAGGCTCACCAAGGTTTGGTAATTCTTATAGCTCCGGATTGGCCTCGTCGCCCATGGTATGCAGATCTGGTGCGACTGGCGACCGATAGGCCTTGGCGCCTTCCCTGCAGAGAGGACCTGCTTCAGCAGGGTCTGCTTCGGATGCCTCACGTGCATCGATTCTCGCTTACGGCCTGGCAATTGAGAGGGCACGGCTCCTCAAGCGAGGTTACTCAGGTTCGGTGATTTCGACTCTATTGAGCGCGTGAAAGCGCTCGACCTGTCTTTCCTATGTGAGAGTGTGGTGCATATTTGAAGCTTGGTGCTCGGAACGTCAGAAGAGGCCTCTGGCAGCCTCGGTCCCGGAGGTTCTGGAATTTCTTCAAGCAGGGTTCGAGAAAGGTCTAGCTCCTAGTTTGCTGCGGGTACAGTTAGCGGCCATCTCTTGTTATAGGGGAAGAGTCCGGGGAAAATCATTAGGAGATCACACGGATGTGAGTAGGTTCCTAAGAGCGGTCAGGAGGCTACGGCCCCGTCAAAGATCGGTGATCCCCCCTTGGGACCTCAACCTAGTGTTGAATGCCTTAACCAGGGAACCTTTCGAACCAGGAAGAAGCGCCTCCCTAAAGGACTTGACCCTAAAGGCGGTATTTCTGGTAGCTATCTGCTCGGCTAGGCGGGTCTCGGAACTTCAAGCCCTGTCTTCTCGGCCTCCTTTCTTTCATTCTTTAAAGATAAGGTGGTCTTGCGGACAGTCCCTTCCTTCTTGCCCAAGGTCATCTCTCCTTTTCATGTGAACCAGACAGTCTCACTTCCGTCCTTCGCCGGAGAAGGGCAAAAAGGGAAGGCCGGGAGGCTCCATCTCCTGGACGTGCGTAGAGTACTGAAGCGTTACCTCTCGCGCATGGCGTCTTTTCGAAAGTCCGAACGTTTATTCGTTCAATTTGGAGGGCCGCACAAGGGAGAGGCAGCTGCCAAGGCTTCCATCTCTAGGTGGATCAGAGAGGCTATCGCCTCCGCTTATATCCTGAAAGGAAGGCAGGTCCCAGTAGGTCTCCGCGCGCGTTCAACGCGGGCGCAGGCGACTTCCTGGGCAGAGCACAGCTTGGTCCCGCCGCTGGACATTTGTAAAGCGGCTGCATGATCCTCACTGCATACTTTTACCAAGCACTACAGGCTGGACGTGCAGAGGATGGCGGACGCTAGGTTTGGGGATGCAGTGCTTCGGTCCGGGATGGCGAACCCCGCCCAGGGGTGAACTGCTCTGATACATCCCAGAAGTAAAAGGGACTGGACTGGAGTGACGATAAGGAAGAAGTAATTAGTCCTTACCTGCTAATTAGTGTTCCTGAAGGAACTCCAGTCCAGTCCCTGATCCCACCCGGGTTCGATGTTTGCAGTGGGCAATAGTCCTCTTTTAAAAAAAAAAAAAAAAAAAAAAAAAAAAAAAAGGGAAACGCAACGGACCGAAGTCAGAGGGCGGGGCGACCCGCTAGGAAAGCAATGGGTGAAGGCGGTGGCGGACTCGGATAGACCTCCTTCCTTCCTTCCTTCCTTCCTGCCTTTCCCCCGTATCTTTAAAAAAAAAAAAAAGTTTGATGTGTAGTTAGTTGCTAGCGTTTTTTAGTTGTTAAAGAGCTATCTGTTAGGTCTGCTTTTTCAATAGATTACTGGTGCCTGTGGGTGGTGCCAGTGGTATTTATACCACACCATCATCAAAACGATGGTGGGCTTAGCCTCCAAGCTGCTGGAAGGGTTGCGCAACCCAGAAGTAAAAGGGACTGGACTGGAGTTCCTTCAGGAACACTAATTAGCAGGTAAGGACTAATTACTTCTTCTTATGCACCCGTGGGGGCTTTAACTTTTTCGTTGAGGCTTTTTGTTTGTAAACATTAGTTTGCTCACCATCTATTACTCCTATTTTGGTTGCCAATCTTTTGTGATCTTGTTAGTCTTTAATGACACATTGTTTATCAGTAGCAACTTAAACTGTACACCGATTGATTTGATTTTGTTTCAGTCCTCTACGGTCAGTCCCCAGTGTGCATGGTGCAAACCGCTAGTAGGAGGAGCTTTTTCTCCTTCCCCTTTAAATAGTGTTCCTATGCCCCTGCGCTGCATTTTCCCGCCTCCCACTACATGTGCAGGTATGGCGTTTCTCTCATGGTTTGTTTCACGGCTTGCCTATATATATTGTTTTTAAGCCTTTCTCTTAAATAACAGCCTTTTTAATTATTTACTTTTATTGTAGACCGTCTATTTACAGCATGTTCTATTCCGCTCTAGATGTTTTCTATGGCCTAATCTGTGTGATCTATACCAATAGTGTATCCCCCCCGATGTACTGATGCGGGTCCTTTGTTCACTTCCTTTATGATATGTAGGAACGCAGCATGCATAGTATATTTTTTATGTCGGTGCATTATATGCATATATTATTTCCCTTTTTGTGGATATAGATCACTTTTTCGTTTGTTTTCTATGCCCTCGGTTTTGTACAACATACGCTCTGCACAGTCTTGTTGTCTCATCGGTGCGATTATTGTGTGTGGGATTACCCCCTTTTAGAATTATCCTCGTTTATCCTGTTACACGCTCGTGATACTATTTTATTCTGCTAAATAGATCCTCTTGGCCCTTCCCCCTCTTTCCCCTCTCCCCTTCCCCCTCTCCTCTCCCCCTCCCCCCCTTCCCCTCCCCCCCCTTTCCCCCCTTCCCCCCCTTCCCCCTTCTACCCAGTTACAACGGATGACCATCCACCTCATACACAGATGCATGTTTTCACCGATGGCACTTTTGCATCTCTTTGTTATCTTTTAAACACACAAAGCTTTTATTTGGCTATGTTTGTGCTCTCTCTTCTTCATCATACAAGTTATCTTTTGTGCCTTGTAGTTTTGATTTACGAATTATTATAATACATATGTTCTCTCTTTTAAGTGTGACAGTTTTTTGTAGACTCGTTTATATTACAGACGGTTCATAAATTGTTTCATATACATTTAAAAAGTTTTTTCACACATATTCAGCGTTTTATAGATGAGATTTCTGTTTTTATCCATATTTATTTTATATGTCAATGCAATCTATTTATCATGTTATGCCATATGTATGTTTCATTTGCATTTTAGTGTTTTTTGCATTCCTTTTAATTCTGATATCATTCATGTCTGTAAATTTACTGTGTTTCAGATTGGGAAGAGTAGTCGCTCCACCACATAGATGTGTTTCTCACACCTTCTATGTGGTTTTCTGGTAACTTTTTATTAACACAGTTTTTGTAATTTTTTTGTTTTAGTATTATGCTCATTTTATGTGTGTTTGTTTTTTAGACCCCTGACGAAGGCTTCGGCCGAAATTTGTTAAGTTGGGTCCCTAATAAAGAATTTTAACCATTACCGTGGTAGGCCGTGGTCATTGCATTCCGCTGTACTTTTCGTGCGTGGGTGGTAAATGTGGCAAAAAGCTGCCTTCAGCTGTCACAAGACTTGGAGTATCTGGGTGCCGGTTTCCAGACCGGGTGTGATCTAGTATTGTTGCTACCGGACAAGGTCCACAAGTTACCAAGGGCAAGTCTGGCTGTTCTCAGCATGGCATTACCTGCAACTCTTGGGATCCATGGAAGCCGCTATCAAGATGGTGCTGTGGGCTCGAGTACACATATACTTGTTGCAGAGATCATTGGTACAGAGGTGGTCGGCACAGAATCATCCTCTCTCGTGCTGGCTGGTATGTCCAGAAGAGGTCCTTAACACTAGAAGCCCCAAAAGGAATTTTACTTAGAAACCCCGAAGTGCGTCAATTGACGCATTATTACGATGACTACGTTTAGCATGAAATGCAGATGTGAATTAATGTGAAGTTACTTATTTGTTAAATATGTGCAGTATGTGACGTCATTACATGACATCATCGTGTGTTTGTTTGTAATGTCGGAGTAAAACTGTAAACAGTGATTGAGATGCGCCACCTAGTGGGAACATGAATTTATACCTAGAAGCCCCAAAGCACGTCAATTGACGCATCCAAGACAATTGAGTGCATCAATTGACGTACTTTGGGGCTTCTAGGTATATATTAATTTTCCCGCTAGGTGGTGCATCTGTCATTAATTTTTGATGCACATATTTGAACATCTTGACCTTACTAACAAAGTCATGGAAGATGACTGACATGGTTCTAGCAGTGGCGCTGGTATACAACTTCGAAGATGCATTTGCATCAATTGACGCACTTTGGGGCTTCTAGTGTTAAGGCTCTCAGGTGGTGGCTGCAGGCAGCAAAGTTGTTGGCGGGCATGCCATTGGAGACACCACAGTGGATTCCTTTCGCCATGGATGCCAGTCTCTCAGGATGGGGTGCACATTGCAGGTCCAACATAGCGCAAGGACTGTGGTTCTTGGAGGAGAGAGAGTGGGCCATCAACCGACTAGAATGCCTTTTGAAGAACCGGTTCCATGTGCAGGATGCCTACATACCGAAGCTCTCAGGAAGCAAGTGGAGGAGGTCAGAGAAGAGGTAGCAAGGCTGAGGAGCATTCAAGACAGTGAAGTACATTGAGATGCTTCTTAAACATCCAACCTCTCCAGCAGAGGTGAGGATGGTTGCCTACAGAAAGTCCAAGGTTGGACACGAGTTACCAGGGCCTGCAGAATCACCAATCCAACTCCTCTAGCCCTTGAATTGAAGAACCATTATGCAGCCCTGTAAGTGGAGGAGGTGGAGGCATCCAGGAAAGCGAAGAACCAGAGCTCGAGCACCCCAAAGTGACCACTAGGAAGCAAAGGGTAGTGGTGGTTGGTGACTCTCTTCTGAGGGATACTTAGGCATCCTTCTGCCAATCAGACTTGAATCCAGAGAGGTGTGCTTTCTGCCAGGTGCCAAAATCCAAGATGTTACGGAGAGTTTGCTGAGACTCATCAAACCTACTGACTGTTATCGGATGTTGCTCATCATGGCATAAATGATACTACCAGGTATCCCTCTGAGCGTATCAAGAGTGACTTCATGGCTCTGGGACAGAGGGTGAAGTAGATAGGGACGCAGGTGGTAGTCTCTTCAATCCTCCCTGTTGAGAGTAAAGCCCAAGGCAGAGAAGCTTGCATCTTGGAGATAAATACATGGCTGCGTGGATGGTGTCTTCAAGAGCATTTTGATTTCCTGGATCATGGGAGGATGTTCCAAGGGCTGCAGAGTAGAGATGGCGTCCATCTGTCCAAGAAGGGTCAACATGTCTTAAATAGCAAACTGGCTAACCTATTGAAGAGGGCTTTAAACTAAATTTGTTGGGGATGGGTGAAGAAAGCCCCCAGGTAAGTAAAGCATTAAATACCTTTAAAGAAATAGGTAAAAGAGGCAACATCTGGAAAGCAGTGTCTATAAATGACCGTAGCATGGGAAATAAGATCCCAGATGTTGAGGCTTTAATGGAAGAGGCTGACTTGGATTTAGTGGCAGTTACAGAGATATGGTTCACAGACAACCATGACTGGATATAACTATACCAGGCTATATGTTACTCAGAAAGGACAGGGTAGGAAGAAGGGAAGAAGGAGTGGCACTATATGTAACTTATAATATTAAAGCTATAGAAATGCATGACTTAAAAAGGGAAAGAGGAGGCAGTGTGGGTTAAACTAGAAAGAGGGAAAAAGAAATCCATTTGCGTGATATACAGACATCCATCACATGGAGAAGACGTGGACGGAGATTTAATAGAAGACATATGCAGCATTGCCAGGAAAGGGGAAGTGCTACTGATAGGTGATTTCAATATGCCAGATGTTGATTGGTGATCCCTGTAGCAGTGTCATCTAGAAGAAAGGAGATCCTGGATTCTTTACAGGAAGAAGTATTCAGGCAACGTAACAGAACTCATACATGAAGGGGCCATACTGGACTTGCTTACCAATGGGGAAAGTGTTTCTGTTATAGTGGGAGATTCCCCCCCCCCAATCCAGTGATCACCCGATGGTGTGGTTCAGTATTAGGACCAGGGCTAATAAAATCCATTCAAAAGTGAGACTCTTAGATTTTAGGAAAACTAACTTTGCCAAGATGAGTCAATACCTCAAGTAGTCATTAGCGGGATGGGAACAGCTGGGGGATGTAGAAAAACAGTGGGCAAAACTCAAAGGGTATATTTTAAGAGCAACCAACCTTTTTGTTAGAATGGTAAATACAAGGAAAAGGAGGCACCATGATTATCAAAAGAGGTAGCTGAAAAGGTGAATCAAAAAAGGGAGGCCTTCATGAAATACAAGAGATCACAGAGGGAGGAAGACAGGCATCTATATTTGGAAAAACTTAGAGAGGTTGGCAAAGTAGTCAAGAAAGCAAAGATACAAAAAGAAGAAATAGCAATGCAATAAAATGGGGGGGGGGGGGGGATAAGGCTTTTTTTTTCAGGTATGTTAGTGAGAGAAGGAAGGGCAAAGGTGGTATGGTCAGATTCAGGGGTGAAAGAGAAATATGTAGAAGATGAGGATAAAGCATAATTGCTTAACGAATATTTCTGTTTTGTGTTCACAGATGAAGGGCCGGGAGCAGGACCTCAGACAACACCCATAAACAGGAACAAAAGCGAGGGGCATCTCAAACAATTTTCAGAGGAATGTTAGTGAGGAACTAGCTAAACTAAAAGTGAACAGAGCAATGGGATCGGATGGGATACATCCGAGAATATTGAAGGAACTTGGGGACATTCTAGCAGCTCCACTGACTGAGCTTTTCAGTGCCTCTTTGGAGTTGGGGTGGTGTCAGAGGACTAGAGAAAGACACAAGTGGTCCCTTTACACAAAAGCGGCAGTAAGGATGTGGTTGAAAACTACAGGCTGGTTAGTTTAACCTCGGTAGTGAGTAAATTATTGGAAACACTGCTGAAAGAAAATAATGAGGTTTCTGGAGTCCAACGGATTACCTGATCCGAGGCAGTATGGATTCACCAGGGGCAGGTCTTGTCAGACAAATCTGATTGATTTCTTTGACTGGGTGACCAAGGAAGTTGGACCAAGTGAGAGCCTTAGATGTGGTGTATTTAGATTTCAGTAAAGCATTTCACATTGTTCCGCACAGGCGTCTTATAAACAAACTAAGCACCCTAGGGATGCACCCTAGGGATGGACCCTAACGTTACTGCTTGGGTTAGAAATTGGTTGAGTGGGAGGTGATAAAGGATGCAGGTAAATGGCGTTCACTCTGAGGAGAAGGAAGTTACCCGTGGAATGCCCTGGAATCTATCCTTGGTCCGATTCTTTTTAACATCTTTGTTAGTGATATTGCAGAAGGGCTGTCAGGTAAGGTTTGCCTCTTTGCGGATGATACCAAAATCTGCAACAGAGTAGACACCCAGTAAGGTGTAGATAACATGAGGAGGGATCTAACTAAGCTTGAAGAATGTTCTAGAATTTGGCAGCTGAAATTTAATGCTAAAAAATGTAGGGTCATGCATTTGGACTGCAACAATCCAAGGGAGCGGTACAGTATAGGGGGTGACATACTTCTGTCCATGAAAGAAGAATGGAATCTAGGCATGATTGTATCCTACGATCTCAAAGTAGCTAAACAGGTAAAGGTGATGGTGAAAACTAGAAGGATGCTTGGGTGCATAGGGAGAGGAATGGGCAGCAGAAGAAAGGAGGTGATAGTGCCTCTGTATAAGTCTTTGATGCAACCTCATTTGGAATATTGTATGCAATTCTGGAGACCACACCTTTAAAAGGATATAAACAGGTTGGAGTTGGTGCAGAAGATGGCTACTAATATGGTTAATGGTCTTCGTTCTAAAGCATATGAGGACAGACTTAAGGACCTGAATATGTATACTAGGGTGGTCCATAAAAATGAATTCCTGAATTCCTTTGCTCCCTGGCCTGATTCTGGTTCCATTTAGGTAGAAAACACTGTGTACAAAGTTTGAAGCCAATCAAATAATATTTAGGGGTGGCTCAACAAGTCTTGAGATTTCCCCTTGGGAGCAGATGATGAAATGTTGCATCATCTTGTATCATCCACTCAGTTCCACGCTGATTACATTTGATTGCGTCATATTTGAACTAATCTCGTCTCTGAGATGTGGCAAAGACATTGTACTATTATCTTTGTATCTTTATTCTTTTCAGATGGCGAAAAAACGTGGTTTTTATCTCATTGAAGAAATGTCCACCACAATTCTGGGGGCCAAGCTCCCCAGCAAGGAGCAAGTGTTAAGTGTATTTTTACATCACCATATGATATTAAACAAAGGTGTTAGTGAAAGTGCATCTATTGTAACAAGTGAAGTAGAAGCTTACTGGGAAAAGGCCAGGCTTCCTGTTCAAAGAAATGACAAATTCAAGAAAAAGTAAAGAAATTGTTCAATCAGTGGAAACTTTTGAAGAAAAACAAAGGGAGAGGAGGGAAACAAGAGGCAAATGAAAAAGAATTCCAGGTTGCAATGAAAAACCTATTTGATGTGGCGCATGCCAATGCAATGTCTTTAATTCATATTCAAGAAGAAAAATAATTCTTAATAGCGCAACGAGAACCAGGGTGCCGCGGCTCAATGTGCGCGATGGACAAGAAACTGGCCAACACGGAAGCAAGATCGCAACAGCGAGAAGAAGAACTGAAAAGGCGCAGACAAAAACATGTTGCTGAAGCCGAGGCAAACTACAAGCCAAGTTCAGCTGGAAGGATCTTCTTCCTCAGCAGAGTCAGGTGAAGACTCGTCGACATCTGCGACGGGCGAGAATCAAGCTGCAGCAGTTTATGAACTGTTACAGGAATGGTGTTTGGATGAAAAGGTTGCAGGCTTCTGCTTTGATACAACTGCATCGAACACGGGACGTCGATCAGGAGCATGCATTCTTCTAGAACAGAGACTCCGTCGCACAGTCCTTCATTTGGCATGCTGCCATCACATTTACGAAATAATTCTTGGTTCAGTATTCTCTACATGCTCTGGAGCTTCATCGGGTCCCGATGTCCAACTCTTTCACCGGTTCCAAAAGAATTGGGGCTCCCTTGACAAGTCCAACTATCAAACTGGAAAAGACTTGGAGGTGCTGAAACCTGACAGGGATCGCATCATAAAGTTTGCGGAATCCAAGTTGGCACAGGGCAATCACCGAGATGATTACCTGGAATTCTTGGAGTTAACAATTGTCTGCCTTGGAGGGAATCTTCCTAGTTTCAATTTCAAGAAACCCAGAGCTTTCCATCATGCCAGATGGATGGTAAAAGTCTTGTACTGTCTCAAGATTTGGATGTTCCGAGGACAACTCAAAGATCTTACCCAACGGGAGGAGTCCTGTGTTTGTGATGTGAGCATTTTCTCCATCCTGATTCATGTGGAAGCCTGGTTTTCTGCCCCTGATGCCTCAGTTGCTCCTCGAACAGATTTGGAGATGCTGAAGAAACTACACTCTTACCACAATGACCGTGTTGGAAGAGCGGCCAGAGACAAACTGCAACAGCATCTGTGGTATGTGTCAGAGGAGCTTGTGGCACTGTCACTGTTCGATGAAGCTGTTTCAGCACCGACAAAGCGGGCCATAGTGTCGGCCATGATCCCGGCAGAATCAGATGAAAGCGATGAGGATGATGACGAAGACGACGATCCCCCAAAGCGGGTCGAATCGAAAAGTTCCATGATTCCACCACTTGAATCTTTTGCAACTCGCAAGTCAATCCGTTTCCTGAAACACCTCGACATCAACAGTGATTTTCTTAATGCAGACCCAGAAGACTGGGAAGAGAATGCATCATTCAAAGACGGTCTGAAGAAAGTAAAAAATCTTCCAGTGATCAACGATGTGGCTGAGCGAGGGGTCAAACTCATTGAGGAGTTCAACGGCCGACACACCACAAAAGAAGAGCAACTCCAGTTCCTTCTGGGTGTTGTCTCGCAACACCGTAAGATGTTCCCCACATCGTCAAAGTCCTTACTAGCATCTGGACCACATTGAGTGCTTGGCAAGCATGATACCCCCGTCTATGAGCGGATAATACCCAGTGGTCTGACGAACCCTGGGGG
This sequence comes from Ichthyophis bannanicus, assembly GCA_033557465.1. NCBI lineage: Eukaryota > Metazoa > Chordata > Amphibia > Gymnophiona > Ichthyophiidae > Ichthyophis > Ichthyophis bannanicus. Next base: position 600,231,250 of record CM066031.1, on the reverse strand, counting down.
GGATCCAGGGGCCTGATAGATAGGGACCTTGAGCCACCCCTAAATATTATTTGATTGGCTTCAAACTTTGCACACATTGTTTTCTACATAAATGGAACCAGAATCAGGCCAGGGAGCAAAGAAATTCCTACTTTTATTTTTTCCCCTATGGCAGTGGACCACCCTAATGTATACTTTAGAGGAAAGGCGGGACAGAGGTAATATGACTGAGGTGTTTAAATACCTCTGTGGCATAAATGCACAGGAGGGGGAGAGCCTTTTTCGATTGAAAGCAAGCTGTGCTACGAGGGGACATAGGATGATGGTGAAAGGGGCTAAACTCAGGAGTAATATGCGGAAATTTCTTTACAGATGTATACGATTGTACTCCATTAGCAGCCATTCTAAATTTGTTGTTTTTCACCACTTCAGATGATTTACAACCTGCTACTTGTTGGTTACATTCTATTCTGTACCTTGGACACCCTTCTCCTTTCCAACAGTTTGTCCTCTTATGCTGTTCCAATTTGTTTATTATTCTTGCTTTACTTTGATATTTATGATTGCTATATTATTCAGTATACATTTTTATTTTGTTCTTAGTTCTCTGCAATCTGGTTAGTTACCCTTTGTTGGTACATAATTGATTCTCTGCTTTTGCTGAGTTATTTTATATTTATATGTGTTTATATTTTACATAGCCCCAATAAATAAGATAACCTATCGGCAGTAATTTTTTATTTTACTATATATATATATATCTTAGTTTTTATCCCCTAATGTTTTATTGTTTTAATTTGCATACAATTATTTCAATTATTATCTTTTATTTATCCTTATCCTTTTATCTTTTTACTTTTGTAATTTTATATTTTTATTATCAGCTTCCCTTTGTCCAACTTTACGAGAATTGTTTTGTTATGATTATTTATTTTTGTACTTTTATATTTTTAGTGGTCACAGTCCCCTCAGGAAGGCTGGATTGACTGAAACATGTATAGGGTGGATCTTAATAAAGCTGTTTTTTTTTCCAAGGGACCTTGTTTGCCTGCTTTTGTTTGTGTGGTGGTAGAGATGAGGGCCGTATCTAAATTCAAAAAAGCATGGGACAAACACACAGGCTCTCTAAAGGGAAAAAAATGGACTCTTGTAGTGGGTGATATGGAAGGGCATACTAGACAGGTCATGTGGTAATTTTCTGCTGTCATGTTTCTGTGTTTCTAGAACTGAGGGCGGTGTTTTGTGCAATCAAGGAGTTTCATTTCCTCCTGGAAGGAAAGGCGGTGAGAGTGTTCTCAGACAATGCCACTGCAGTGGCTTACATCAGTTGCCAGGGCGGCACAAGCAGCACTCAGCTAGAAACCGAAGTGGAACCTGTGTTAGATGGGTGGAAAATCATTTGGTGGCACTCTGCAGTACATGTGGTTCACAAGGAGGATGTAGAGGCTGACTATCTCAGCAGAGTACGGATCGATTCTGGAGAATGGATGCTCAATGAGGGGATGTTTGCCTAGCCTAGTCCGCCATTGGGGACTGCCAATCATGGATCTCATGGCAATGTTCGAATCAGCAAAGACATCTCAATTCTACAGCAGGAAATGGGAGCGCATGTCAGAGGGACTCTGTGCTGGTGCATTGGTGGCCCACAAGCGGACTGCTCTGTGTTTCCACCCTGGGCCCTTATAGGCAGGGTGATAGAGGATCGAGGTGCATCAGGAAAGAGTGGTACTGATAACTCCTGGATTGGCTAAGAAGACCTTGCTATACCAAACTGATTGTCAGTTGCCCCTCCCTTGTGGTTACCAGCGAGGAAGGATCTGCTGTTGCAGGGTCCGATCAGTATGCCTCAGATGCATTAATTCTTGCTTATGGCATGGCTCTTGAAATGGCTTGCTTGAGACGGAGAGGCTGCTCAGGACCGGCCATTGCAATATTGTTAAAAGTCTTGTAGGAGGTCTACCTTGTTGGCATATATCCGCATATGGAGGGTTTTTGAGAATTGGTGTGAAAGAGCAGACTGTCGCCCTCTGCAGGCAGCAGTACTGGAGATCCTTTGGTTTTTGCAGGAAGGTCTCGACAAAGGGTTAGCCTGTAGTTTGCTGTGGGTGCAGGTGGCAGCTATCTCTTGTTACCAAGGTAGGTTATGGGGTGTCTCCTTGGGAGCTCACCCAGATGTCCAGTGGTTTCTGTGGGCAGTGAAGCAAGTTCAGCCTCCGATATGCTTGATCGTCCCTTCATGGGATCTGAATCTCGCGCTGTCTGTCTTAACGGAGGCCCTACTTGAGCCTCTGTCAACTTGTTCCTTGAAGAATCTCACATTGAAGACAATTTTTCTTGTGGTCATATACTCGGCACAGAGGATCTGGGAGCTTCAAGCCCTGGCTTGCTTGGCTCCATTTCTGATTATGTCTAAAGAGAACGTGATTGTAAGGCCGGTACCCTCCTTTCTGCCCAAGGTGGTGTTGGCGTTTCATTTGAATCTGTTGATGTCGATACACATTTTTTTTTTCAGACTGTGGACGACCCACTCCTGTGATGCCTCTATGTTCATTACACACTGCGGCGGTATCTGCAGAGGACGCTGGCCGTACATAAAACGGATCGGCTGTTTGTTTTATTTGGAAGCCTCGACCTCGTCCTCTGTGTTTGAGCTCATTCGACCAGAGCTCAGGCTTCGTCATCGGCCGAGGCCAGTTTGATGCCGCCAGTGGATATCTGTAAGGCAGCGACGCGGTCTTCGTTGCATTTCTTTTGTGAGTCATTACTGACTGGATGTGCAAGCGGCAGGGGATGCCCGTTTTGGTTCGGCAGTACTTCAGGCCGGGCTTGCGGGTTTCTCCCAAAACTAGGACTGCTATGGTACATCCTGCAGGTGCCGGGACTGGACTGGAGGGATGATGAGGAATAGGAAATTAGGTCCTACCTACTAATTGATGTTCCTTGGGGAACTCCAGTCCAGTCCCAGAATCCCTCCTAGATGGTGGCATACTACCACGGGGGCATTCCCGGACCTGAAGATGAAGAAATAGTTCGTAGGTGGCATGGTTTGGGATAACAAAGTAGAGGAGGACGGAGTGCAAGGACTCCTTCAGACATAAAAAAAACAAAGAAAAATGGAAAAAATCTCAAAGATAAGCCCATTGGTAGCTCGAGGGCTTGGCTATCAGAGTGACAAGTTGCATTCTTCATTTAACAGGTGAGCAATTAGTTGGGGTAACGTCGTTTCATATGGCTTTAATGTAGTTCGTAAACACAGAGGATCCGTAAAGGGAAAAAAAGGGGACTGTTGTAGTTGATATGGAAGGACAGACTAGATAGGCCATGTGGTCTTTTTCTGTCGTCATTTTTCTATGTTTCTATGTAATGTTTCAAGTGGCCGAGTGGACAACTCAGGCTGTTATGGTTATTTTTTTTTTAACTTTAAATTTTTATTAAATTATACATATTATACATGCAACAACAAAATGCATATAGAAGAAAAAGGGATGCCCAAAACAATCATACCAATCTTAAACAAAAAAAGAAATTCATACAGATCAAGAAATAAACAATTAAATTAAATCATCCCACCACTGAGCCCACAAAGCTACCAGGAGGCTACAGGAAATATCATTGTCAAGTCCTATCCTAACTATCTAATAAGATAGAACATATGGCAATATAATTACAAGAAATCCTATATTAAACCTAGCGGGTTAAGACTTAAGCGTCGGCCAATGTAGGTACAACCCCAACTCCATCCTCTTCCCTCCCAATAAGAAAAGCCAAGAGCTGTTTAGGATCAAAGAAAAGGTAATTCTTATTCTGATAGGTAATAACACATCTAGATGGATATTTCAGTATAAAAGATGCCCCCAGCAAGAGAGCCCTAGACCGCAAGGTCAGAAACTCTCTTCTCCTCAACTGGGTGGACCGAGACAGGTCAGGAAATAGTCTCACTTTTGAACCAAAAAACAGCTCATTCATATTTTTAAAGAAGAATCTAAGAATTAAGGATATCTCTAGGAACAAGCAGGAATTTAGTCCTCAGATATGGGTATCGTCGGTACCGACGGAGCCTGTGCGGGAACGCTCCCCAGCGTCCAATTAGAACGCTTTTGGGAGCATCCCACAGCGCCTGCGTGCTGCCTTCCCGCCTTTCCCATCTGCCTCTCTCCAGTTCTTCTTTTTCCGCGGAGCCAACAGGTCGTGTTCCTGTCACCGCAGAAGAATTTCTTTCTTTTCTTTTCTTTTTTTTTTTTTTTTGTGGTCGCGTCTGCCTTCTTCGACACTCTACCGGTACCACTGGTCTCTTTTCTTATTTCTAAAAAAAAATAAAAAAATTATATATATATTTATTTTATTTTATTTATTTGAAAACTTTTATATACCGCCCCTTCCCAAGATCAGTGGCGGTTTACATAGAACATTGGTGAACAAATACATGGAACATTATGCAACATTGCAACTATGTACAAGGAACATTATGAACAAAAGCAAACATATATAGCTCATAACAAGAACCTTTGATTATTTATATATATATTTCTTTTCTCCCGCCTTTTTGGGCCTTGGGCCCAAAAACTTCCTTAACATGGAAAAACCTGCCTCAGGTTTTAAAAAGTGCACCAAGTGTGGCGGTACCATTTCTGTCACCGACACCCATGAATGGTGTTTAAAATGTTTAGGTCCTGACCACTCCATCACGGATTGTGTGTCCTGTGCCATGATGTCTAAAAGAGGTCTGCAAGCTCAGTACCCTGTTTCCCTCTGATGCAGCTTCCGTGGCATCGACGTCTTCCAGGGCTGCTTCTTCCTCCCGTGGTTCTCGGGTAACTAAACATAAACCCAGCCGGTCCTCGAAGGGTAGATCTCCTTCTAAGCATCGAGATGCCTCTGGCGTTGCCCTCGAGGATTCTGCACTGGCAAAATTACCACGGCGGGAGGCTTCGGCTTCTAAATCATTATCGGGGTTCCAGGATGTTCTCGATGGCTCGGCCTCAACAGATCTCCTGGTGCCATGCTCTGGGGTACCGGTGGCTTCCACCGGTACTGACTTCCAGGTATTGGCAGCGTCCATGGACCAGAGAATTCTGAGCATGGAACGCAGTCTGGCAGCTTTCCTTGCGGCATCGATGCCCTTGGTACCGCGACAGACAACTCCACCGGTACCGGCACTAGCACCGGTATCGGCATCGGTGTCTGCTATGCCGGTACTCTGTCCTACGATGCCCTCCAGTACCGATTCCCTGGTACTGGTTATTCCCGGTACCGACCTTGGTCGGTACGGGTATCGGGCTCTGCAGGAGCATCCGGACAGACGATACTTCGAGTCCTCAGAAGAATCTGAGGATTCTGAAAGTTCTGTTGATGCAGAGATACTTCTTCCACAGGAGTCCTCCTTCCCTAAACGCAGGATGTCTCTTCCAGAGGACATGTCTTTCCAAGACTTTATCAGAGAGGTGGCAGGGGCCTGTCCATCACTGTGGCCCCTGAAACAGAGCCACGGGCCAAGGAGTTGGAAATTTTACAATATCCCAAAACTCCTAAGGAGGCAGCTACCTTACCCATTCATGAAATTCTATATGATCTCATGTTGAGGATGTGGGAAACACCTCTTACCACCTCTCCTCATTCTCGTAGGTTAGATACTATGTATCGTGTCCCTCCTTGCCCTGGGTTCTATAAGACTTAGCTTCCTCACCACTCTATTGTGGTTGAGTCAGCTATGAGAAGGATTAGAAGTGCAAAAAGACATGCCTCTAATCCTCCAGGACGTGAATGCAGAACCCTGGATGCTTTTGGACGTAGAGTCTTCCAAGCTTCCATGCTTGCTGCAAGAATCAGTTCCTATAGAGTTACATGGGAATGTTCCTAAAGGAGGTCACAGATAATTTACAGACTTTAAGTCCTTTCATTTCTGAAGATAAGACATGACTTTCTCACTTGGGTCAAACATGCCCAAGATGTCTCTAAATTCTCCAACTGTGCAGCCTTTGACTGTTTTGAGTGTATAAGCAGAACCTCGGCTATTGCCATAGGTGCACGTAGAATTGCTTGGCTCCAGGCATCTGATTTAGAGCTCTGGGTACAAGATAAATTGGGAAACATCCCTTGTACTGGTGAGAACCTGTTTGGGAAAGATTGGCAGGAGAAAGCCAATGAAATGAATGCTGAAAATTCCACCTTGGATAGACTATCCAAGTCCACTGCTGATCCTGTTAGAAAGAAGTTCAAGAAAACACCTTTTTCTAAAAAAAAAAGATTTTATCCTGCTTATACTCAGCAGGCATCTTCTGCAGGTCAGTTTTCAACCAAACGTCAGCAACCACCCAAACAGAAGAAAGCAAAGGCTGCTAGGCCTCCACCGGCTCAGCAGCCTCAGCCTCCTCAGGGCCTTTGACTTTCAGCTAGAGAACTTAGACTTTCTGGTTCTGGAAGGACCAGAACCGTCCACCATTTGTAAACAGTTTACAAGCTTAGGTAGCAAGTTTTTGTAAATAGTTTACCCCTGTTATCTAAGTTACTTGCCCTGTTATCTGTAAACTCATACATGTTAAACTGTACTGAGCGTTTCTGTTCCATGTAAACCGCGCTGATGCTGAATAGTGCGGTATATAAGAGAATGTAAATAAATAAATAAATAATAAATTCCAGGAAGGTTATGTCATTTTGCCCCCAGATTGGGGGCAAATAACAGCAGAGCATTGGACACAATAGTGAAGCAGTTCAATTCTCTGACACCTCTCATCAACCTCTTAGGTCAGGAGGTTGCCATTTTTCTTGCCCAAGGGGCGATAGAAGAAGTGCCTCTTCATCAACAGGGCACAGGGTTCTATTCCCCTTATTTTCTTATCCCAAAGAAAACAGGGGGATACAGACCTATATTAGATCTCAGAGAATTGAACAAATTCCTTGTCAAGGAGAAATTCAAAATGATTTCTCTTGGTGCACTGCTTCCATACTTTGAGTCAGGATTGGCTTTGTTCTCTAGATCTCAAGGATGCGTACACCCATGTACTCATCCATCCAACCCACAGGAAGTTCCTTCGTTTCCTTTTTCAAGGAAAGCACTACCAATACAGGGTGCTTCCTTTCGGTCTGGCCTCTGCTCCAAGGGTGTTCATGAAATGCATGGCTGTGGTAGTAGTATTTCTCTGTACTCTGGGAATATTCGTCTTCCCTTACTTGGACGACTGGCTCATTCGAGCTCCAACACAGTCAGAGGCCAAGACTTCTCTATCCTGCACAATGCGTATCCTCCAGTATTTAGGGCTGGTAATAAACATCCCAAAATCCAGTCTGACTCCCACTCAATCTTTAGAGTTCATAGGAGCTCTTCTGGATACCACAAGAGCAAGGGCCTATCTCCCCCAGGCCCGTTGCCTTCGCTTAGTGCAGTTAGCCTCTCAAGCAGTGCTAAAGCCTCATCTAACTGCTCGAGAAACATTGCAATTGCTGGGCCACATGGCATCCACTGTGCATGTGGTTCCATATGCTCGCCTCCACATGAGGGCAGCTCAGTGGACTTTATCCACCCAATGGACCCAGGCATCAGGGTGCCTGTCAGACAAAATAGCAATCTCAAGTCGCCTCATTTTGTCCCTCCAATGGTGGAGGTCCACTCAAAATCTGTTGCTGGTGTGCCCCTTCCAACAACCCTTACCCCAAGCAACTCTCACAACAGATGCTTCTCCAAAGGGTTGGGGAGCTCATCTGCAAGACATCTCCACCCAGGGCACCTGGTCTCCACAAGAGTTGTCTACATCTCTTGGAACTCAGGGCAATTTTCCTGGCTCTACGAGTGTTCCACTCTCTGCTCAACTACAAGACAGTCCTCATTCACACAGACAATCAGGTAGCCATGTTTTATGTGAACAAGCAGGGGGGAACGGGCTTTCTGTCGCTTTGCAACGAAGCTTTGCGACTATGGGCCCTCACCAGAGAGCATCAGATTCATCTGCTGGCAGTATATCTTCCAGGCATTCAAAACTCTTGGGCAGACGGACTCCGTCGAGTTCTCCTTCCACATGAGTGGTCTCTGCAGACCAGGTGACCAGGATATTTCAACTTTGGGGAACCCCGGACATAGACCTCTTTGCAAGTCCGTGGAATGCCAAACTTCCCCGGTTCTGTTCCAGAATTCCGGCTCAGGGAGCTCAGGCCAGGGATGCTTTCCTCCTTTACTGGGGTCAAGACTTCCTGTATGCCTTTCCACCTATTCTTCCAATTTCCAAAACCCTCTTCAAGCTTCAGAGAGACAGAGGCCACATGATCCTCATAGCACCACACTGGCCACGGCAAGTGTGGTACCCTTTGCTTCTACATCTCTCTCAAGCTCCCTCCCTGTAGTTAGGGTCTGCTCCAGATCTCCTATCTCAGGAAAACGTGATGTTATGGCATCCCAATCCCCAGTCCCTGCATCTCAGGGCTTGGTTGCTGAAGGCCTAAATCTCCAAGATCTTCATCTTTCTCAGCAAGCGAAAGATGTTCTTTATGCTTCCAGAAAACTTTCCACTAAACGTTCTTATGCTTTCAAGTGGAAAAGGTTCACTATTTGGTGTTCAGGAAAGGGTCTTAACCCCCTTGCTATACCTCTGGAATCTTTACTGGAGTATCTCCTCCATTTGTCTAATGCAGGCCTTAAGACAAATTCAGTAAGAGTCCATTTGAGTGCTATTGCAGCTTCTCTTAAACCTCTAAATGGACAACCTATTTCCTCTCATCCTCTTATAGCAAGATTCATGAGAGGCCTCCTTCTAACTAAGCCTCCCATTAGACCACCTCCGGTGGCATGGGACTTGAACCTGGTTCTTGGGCAGCTCATGAAGCCACCTTTCGAACCCTTAGCTACCACCTCCTTGAAATTCCTTTCTTGGAAAGTTATCTTTCTTATTGCAGTCACATCAGCACGCCGCATTAGTGAATTGCAAGCACTAATAGCTAATCCACCTTATACAAGGTTCCATCATGACAAGGTAGTCCTTACATAAGAACATAAGATATGCCATACTGGGTCAGACCAAGGTCCATCAAGCCCAGTATTCTGTTTCCAACAGTGGCCAATCTAGGTCATATGTACCTAGCAGTTTCCCCAAGAGACACAAGTTCCACAATGCTTGAACTGGGTCAAGCATTGATATCTTCGGTCACTTCTTAATAATGGTTTATGGACCTTTCCTCCAGGAACTTGTCCAAACCTTTTTTACACCCAGCTACACTAACAGCCTTTACTACATCCTCCGGTAACAAATTCCAGAGTTTGATTACACGTTGAGTGAAAAAATATTTTCTTTTATTAGTCTTAAATAGTCTACCCTGTAGCTTCATTGCATGTCCCCTAGTCTTTCTATATTCTGATAACGTAAACAATCGATCTACGTTTACCCGTTCCACTCCGTTCATTAATTTATAGACTTCTATCATATCTCCCCTCAGCCGTCTCTTTTCCAGGTTAAAGAGCCCTAACCTTTTTAGCCTTTCTTCATAGGAGTATCCTTCCATCCCCTTTACCATTTTGGTGGCTCTTCTCTGAACCTTTTCTAAAATCGCTATATCCTTTTTAAGATACGGCGACCAGAATTGCACACAATATTCAAGGTGTGGTCTCACCATGGAACGATATAGAGGCATTATAATATCTTTTGTTTTATTTTCCATTCCTTTCCTTATCATACCTAGCATTCTATTTGCTCTCTTGGCCGCCGCTGCACACTGGGCCGAGGGTTTTAACATGGTATCCACAATGACGCCTAAATCTTTTTCCTGGGTGGTGGTTCCTAATGTGGAACCTTGCATCGTGTAACCATAGTTTGGGTTGTTCTTCCCTAGGTGCATAACCTTGCACTTGTCCACATTAAATTTCATCTGCCATTTTGATGCCCAGTCTTCCAATTTATCAAGATCCTCTTGCAATTTTTCACAATCCTCTTGGGTTTTAACAACTTTAAATAGTTTTGTGTCATCTGCAAATTTGATAACCTCACTCGTTATTCCACTTTCCAGGTCATTTATGAATATGTCAAAAAGCAGCGGACCCAGCACAGATCCCTGGGGTACACCACTATTCACCTTTCTCCATTGGGAAAATTGGCCATTTAGCCCTACCCTCTGCTTTCTATCTTTTAACCAATTCCTGATCCACAATAGTACACTGCCTCCTATCCCATGACTCTTTAGTTTTGCCAAAAGTCTCTGATGAGGGACCTTGTCAAAGGCTTTCTGAAAGTCCAGATACACAATATCAACCGACTCACCTTTGTCCACCTGTTTATTCACTCCTTCAAAAAAACATAACAGATTAGTAAGACAAGATCTTCCTTGTCTAAAGCCATGTTGGCTGTCTCCCATTAGGTTGTGACTATCTACATGCTGAGTAATTTTATTCTTTATGATGGTTTCTACCATTTATTCTGGTACTGACGTCGGGCTCACCGGTCTGTAGTTTCCCGCATCACCCCTGGAACCCTTTTTAAAAATTGGTGTTACATCCAATCTTCAGGTATTAGATCCTCCAATCTTCAGGTATTAGAGATGATTTTAATGATAGTTCACAGATTTCTGATAGCAGGTTTGCAATCTCATATTTCAGTTCTTTCAACACCCTTGGATGTATACCATCTGGCCCAGGTGATTTGCTACTCTTCAGTTTATCTAATAGTTGTAAGACATCTTCCCGATGTATCGATATTTCCTTCAATTCTTCCGCACCTTTAAATACCACTTCAATCATGGGTAACATCCCTACATCTTCCTTAGTAAAGACCGAAGCAAAGAATTCATTCAGTCTCTCCGCTTTCGCCTTGTCGCCTCTTAGTGCTCCTTTAACCCCTTTATCATCTAATGGACCAACTGACTCTCTCACAGGTTTTTTGCTACAAATGTACTTGAAAAGGTCTTTATTTCGCGTTTTTGCTTCCGCAGCAAGCTTCTTCTCAAATTCTCTCTTTGCCTGCCTTATCAATGCCTTGCATTTGACTTGCCAGTGCTTGTGCTGTTTCCAGGTTTCGTCGTTTGGCTCTTTTTTTTCCATTTCCTGAAAGATGCTTTTTTGGCAACAGCTTCTCTGACCTCACCTTTAAACCATGCTGGCAGTTTTTTGGACTTCCTTCCACTTTTCTTAAAGCGTGGAATACAGCTGGTCTGGGCTTCCAAAATAGTATTTTTCAACAACACCCAAGCTTGATGTACGTCTTTAACCTTTGCAACTGCTCCTTTTAGTTTTTTCTTAAGTGTTTTCCTCATTTTATCATAGTCTCCCTTTCGAAAGTTAAAAGGTAGTACTGTGGATTTCCTTACTATCCCCCCTCCTCTATGATCACTATTGCCAAGTGGCCCCAACAACCTTATCTCTTGCACTAGATCTGGTGTTCCACTAAGGGCTAGGTCTAATATGGCTTCCCCTCTGGTCGGTTCATGAACCAGCTGCTCCAAGAAGCAGTCATTTATTTCATCTAGGAACTTTATCTCCCTAGCATGTGCTGATGTGACACTGACCCAGTCGATACCGGGGTAATTGAAATCACCCATTATTATTACTGCGCTGTAACTTTTGTTAGCTTCCTTGATTTCTTTGAGCATTTCATCATCCATTTGGTCATTCTGGCCAGGTGCTCGATAGTACACCCACACTGCCATTGTCTTCCCCCTTTTATATGGAATTTCAATCCATATAGATTCTACAGCAGATTTTGTTTCCTGCAAAACTTTAATCCTTTCTGAGTCAATGCCCTCTCTAACATAGAGCGCAACCCCTCCACCAATTTGATTAGCTCTATCATTACGATATAGTTTGTACCCAGGTATCAGTGTCCCACTGGTTGTCCTCCTTCCACCATGTCTCTGATAGTCCAATCATATCTAACCTTTCATTTAGTGCTATATATTCTAACTCTCCCATCTTATTCTTTAGACTTCTAGCATTTGCATACAAGCATTTTAGAGAATGTATTTTATTCATGTTAATTTGGCTATTGTTAGACATGGGTAAATTGGGATCTTTAAGCTCTGTGTGCTCCATACTTGAGGGCATTTGGGCTACTTTACTCTTTTGTGGAACCTCTCTGCTTTTGGTAGTATCCTTCAAGGATACATTCTTCCGAACCATCCGCTCTTGGGCGACTGTCTGCTTTCCCCTAATATCTAGTTTAAAAGCTGCTCTATCTCCTTTTTAAAGGTTAATGCCAGCAGCCTGGTTCCATCCCGGTTAATGTGAAGCCCATCCCTTTGGAAGAGCCCCTCCTTTCCCCAGAATGTTCCCCAGTTCCTAACAAATCCAAAACCCTCATCTCTGCACCATTGTCTCATCCACGCATCGAGACTCCGGAGCTCTGCCTGCCTTTTGGGTCCTGCGCGTGGAACAGGAAGCATTTCGGAGAACGCTACCATGGAAGTTCTGGATTTCAACTTCCTACCTAAAAGCCTAAATTCTGCCTCCAGAACCTCCCTACCACATTTTCCTATGTCATTGGTAGAATGTACCAAGACAGCAGACTCCTCCCCAGCACTATCTAAGACCTTATCTAGGTGGCATGTGAGGTCCGCTACCTTTGCACCAGGCAGGCATGTTACCAGGCGATCCTCACGTCCACCAGCCACCCAGCTATCTACATGCCTAATGATCGAATCACCAACTATAACGGCTGTCCTAACCCTTCCCCTCATGGTTACATGGCTCTGGAGAAACCACCTTGGTGCGAGAGGGTTTTACATCACCTGGAGGACAGGTCCTAGTTACAGGATCACTTCCTGCCACACCAGGGTGATGCTCTCCTGTCACGTGACCTCTCTCCTCCATGGCAACAGGGGTGCTGCCAGACTGGAGGTGGGACTTCAGGACTATATCCCTGTAGGTCTCGTCTATGTACCTCTCTGTCTGTCTTATGTTTTCCAAGTCTGCTACTTTAGCTTCTAGAGAACGGACTTGTTCCCTGAGAGCAGAGAGCTCCTTGCACCTAGTGCACACGTAAGACCTCTCATCAACTGGGAGAAAATCATACATGTGACACGCAATGCAAAAGACTGGAAAGCCCCCATCCGGCTGCTGGACTGCTGTCTGCATCTTAGTTTTAAGTTTGTGTCTAGATCTTTAAGTTCTTACTTACTAGGGGTTGCTATGGGTATTTATACCAATAAAACTGTACCTAATACGTTTAATATACCTTGTTCACCTGAAGCTTAATTAATCTCAGGTCCTTAGTGTATGACTGATTTGGGTAATGAGCTTCACCTGAAAGCACCTCCTGTCTTTTAAGATGTGTAAGTACCTATAAAGCTATGATTATGCCAGGGGTGGGTGTGGGGAGGGAGGGAGGGAAATAACACTTATTAAAAGAGGGCTGCTACACAGTACCCTGTCTTGGGCTGCTGAGGTAAGCTAAATTCTGATTTGATTTAAATTATAGCTCTTAGCTGCTGCTAGGCTCTAACTTCTTATGAAATTTAAACTACAAGCTCTCTGCTGGGTTCTAAATTTAACCAGAAAGCTCTCTTCTGTGTTTTAAAACTAAAAGTACTTTTCTGATGCTAGGCCCTGAGTGACTATTAAATGTACACTACAAGCTCTCTGCTGGGTTCCATATGTAACCAGAAAGCTCTCTTCTGTGTTTTAAAACTAAAAGTACTTTTCTGATGCTAGGCCCTGAGTGACTATTAAATTTAAACTACAAGCTCTCTGCTGGGTATGAAATGTAACCAGAAAGTTCTCCTCTGTGTTTTAAATTCAAACTTTAATTGCTGCTACTAGGCCCTAACTGATCCAACAAAAAACAGTGGGTTCACAGATTAAGTAGCTTTAATACAAAGAATTCTTTTTGGAAAATTACCAGAAGTATATACTCACAGTTGCAGATTTCTCTCCAGAAGTAACAGTCCCCCTTTCTAGTCCTTCAAGACTCCTGGTGTTTTGAAACTTCCACTTTCAACATAGTCACTTCAGTACTTACTGTACTCACAAGCAAAGAGAGAGAAGTAGTCAGTGCTGTAAGAGCGTCCTTAGGACTCATCCACACTTTATGCCTTAGGTGGTCTCGCCTTTTCATCTCAACCAAGAGGTCTACCTACCTGTCTTTTTTCCAGGACCTCATGCATCAAATGCAGAGAGGAATCTTCATACCTTGGACTGTAAAAGAGCTCTAGCTTTTTACTTACAAAGGACACAGCAACATAGAAAGTCCTCTCAACTTTGTTGCTTTTGATCCTTCTCATTTGGGACTTCCAGTCTCCAAGAGAACACTATCTAACTGGATGGCTCAGTGTATTCCTTTCGCCTATCAGAGTAAGAACCTTTCTCTGGAGGGCCATGTCCCAGCTCACAGTGTGAGAGCCATGGCAGCCTCAATGGCTCATCTGAACTCTGTGTCTATTGACGACATCTGTCGAGCAGCCACTTGGGCCTCGGTTCATACCTTTACAGCCCATTACTGCTTGGACAAGGACTCCCGCCGGGATGCCTTGTTTGGTCAGGCTGTTCTCAAACACCTGTTCCATACCTAATCAACTCCTACCCACCATCCCTGGTAGGATGCCAGAGATCCATGGGGGAAGTGGAGCCCTTCTCAGGGACACACAACTTCTGGGGTCTCCCCTTGGAACCTAAAGCTAGGGAGTCCCCATATGTGATGACTACATTCTTGCTTGTTCCTGGAGATAGCATAGTTACTCACTTGTAACAGGTGATCTCCGGGAACAGCAGGAATTTAGTCCTCACAACCCACCCACCTCCCCTAGGAGTTGTATCTCTCTATCTCTCTCTTTTTCTTTCCCTCACTCTCTCTCTTTGTCTCAGCTCTAAAACTCAGCTGGAGAGAGGCAGTTGGGAAAGGCGGGAAGGCGCTGTGGGATGCTCCCAAAAGCATTCTAATTGGACGCTGGGGAGCGTTCCCGTGCAGGCTCCATCGGTACCGACTATACCCATATGTGAGGACTAAATTCCTGCTGTTCCCGGAGATCACCTGTTACAGGTGAGTAACTATGCTTTATCCGTTTCCAACGCCAGGGTAACCAACAGGGTTCTTCTCTCTGTGATAACTTCCAACGAGCTTTCCAAAAAACCCGTTAAGTCTCCAGGCCCAGACCCATGGGCTACAGAGGCCCCCAAACTCTTCCTTCTCGACTCCATAGTACCAGCCAAGTAATACACCCTCGTAAGAGGAGGTAGCTGTTCTATAGGAATCTTAAGGACCTCCATCAGGTATTTACGAAACATCTCTAAAGGAGACTGGAGGGGAGATTTTGGAAAGTTCAATATGCGCAAGTTGTTCCGTCGAGTTTGATTTTCAATATACTCCACTTTCCGGGTTAACACATTCCGCTCCTTGATAAGGACCGAATGCTCCTCTTTAACCAGAGAAAGTTCCTCCTTAAGCTGCGACAAAGAGTTCACCTGTTGCTCCTGGTGTTTTGAAACTTCCACTTTCAACACAGTCACTTCAGTACTTACTGTACTCACAAGCAAAGAGAGAGAAGTAGTCAGTGCTGTAAGAGCGTCCCACAGCGCATCTAGAGTTATAATAGCGGGCTTTTCCAACAGAGGTTTTCCTGGTCTTTGCTCTCCTCCAGGCTCCAACCGAGAGACGGGATCATAACCCTCAATCGGTTTCCCCTCTCCAGAGTCCTCGAACAGCCTCTGCAATTGCCCCTCTCCTTCCGGCCGCCCCACTCTCCCTCTGCCGCCCGGGAGGTCCGGGGAGCAAACACCAATCGGTGAAACACCAATTCCAGGCTGCGTTGGCGGCATCTGCAAATCAGGGGACAAGCAAACCCCTGAAGCGCCCAGCACACTCTCCAGTTCACCTGAGCGTGCCGTCGAAGACGCTGCTTGTGACCCCAGAGGTGCGAATCCACAATGTTAGAGAGTCCGTTGGACCGTGGACAAAGCAGGCTGCAGAACAGCAGGGGAGCTCGCCTGCTTTCTCTTCCTACGCCCCATTTCACCGGAGCCGAAGGTAATACCGGCCAAATTCCTCGTCGAGCAAACACAGAACGCAGCCTTTCCGGGTCAGTTACCCGCCGCCATCTTGCCTCCCTTGCTGGTATGGTTCTTACTTGTTGCTCCTGTGAGTCTGCTTTGTCAGTAGGATACTGGAGGCAGGAGGGAGGTGTCAGCTCCTTTTCCGTAGTTGATGTCATCAAAATGATTCATTGCAAGAATCATGAACCTTTCATTTACAACTGACTCCTTCCCATCTGCTCTAAAGCTCACATCCATTAGACCTCTGCTAAAAAAAACCCCAAACTAGACCCAAAAAGGGCTGACTCATACAGGCCTATTGCTAGCATTCCCCTCCTAGCAAAAATTTTTGAAAAAGAGGTGCAACGTCAAATTCAAGACCACATAGATTCCGCAGCCCCTCTTGACTATTTTCAACATGGCTTCAGAGAATATCATGGCGTTGAAACACTCATCACCACCCTCTTCAATAATATACTCACCAGCATAGACAACATCCGACAAGGCGTTGTGCTAATCTTCTTAGATATAGCAGCAGCGTTTGATTCGGTAAATCATGAGATACTCATTGCACGATTGAAGGAAAAAGGCATCGGTAGTTCAGCACTGGAATGGTGTAAATCTTACCTGGACACCAGAATGCAATATGTAAAATCAGCAACAGGAGAATCAAATCTCTTCCATCAAAAACAAGGCGTTCCACAAGGGTCGTCTCTTTCATCTCTCATGTTTAACATATACATACAGCCTATCTGCAATATCATCAGATCATTCAATGTGAAATGTATGATATACGCAGATGATATCCTACTTTAAATGCCATTTTCCACAATGCAAATGGATTTACTGCCCATAATAAATTGCTTCGATGCAGTCTTAGAGTGGCTTCTCTCACAGAACCTCCGCATCCAGCACAAGAAAACTGAGGTTCTCTTTGTTACAAGAGACCCCAACTTCATTCCACCATCACACATAAGTGTTAAAGGAGCTGATCTATCCACCAAAGAAACAATAAGATACCTCGGAGTCACGCTGGACCACCGTCTCGATATGTTCTCCAGGACCAAGCAGGAAGTCAGTCCTCACTTATGGGTGACGTCGCCGACGGAGCCCTCGCGGAGCAATTTCCCCAGCTTTCGCAGAAAGCCTTTGGGAATTGCCGCGCGCATGCACGGTCCACTTCCCGCCCAGGGATGCCATCTTGCTCAGTCTTCTTTTTTCCGCGGAGCCCTACAGACGTGTCTGTTAACGCCGCTGAAAAGTTGATATCTTTTATTTGTTTCGTTAAAAAAAATTTTCTCGGTTCGTGTGTTCCTCTTCCCGCCGGGCCTCGATATCCCTATTGGGCCCGTTTACGGTTTTTTTTTTTCCCAACTGGCGTTCCCGCCACTTTTCCCTTCATCCCTGGCAGCGCGGTCTTTCGACCTTGCAGGGGCCCTTTTCCCCCCGATGGCTGCCAGCGGTTTTAAAAAGTGTGATCGCTGTGTCAGGCTCATGTCTCTTACTGACACGCATGACTGCTGCCTCCGCTGCCTTGGGGCCGAGCATGACCCTATGAGCTGCGGCCCGTGCAGCAAGATGTCCTCAAAGGCGCTGCGGAGTCGGCAGTCGCAGAGGGAACGGATCTTCTCTGACTCCGCGCAGACCTCATCAGAGGCCTCTACACCTCGTGGCTCCGGTTCGGAGCATCGTAGGAGTTCTTCTGAACGGGGCTCCCCCAGCCGGGAGCACCGGCGGGTGAAGCGGCCCGCGAGGGCAGAACCGGGCGGCGAGCCTGGTCCTTCTAGGGCCAGGTCGCTTAGCCCGGTCCGACAACCCGGGCCCTCGGAGGAGGAGAGGCCTTCGAAGATTCCTCGTCTCGGAGTGGAGTCGCCTGGACACGTGAGTGATATAGTCCTCCTGGACTCCCCCACGGATGAGCCGACGTCGGGCCCGATGCCGTCGGGGCCCGAGTCGACAGCTGCTGGGTCCTCTGAGCTTGATCTCAGACTGACGACCTTGGAGCGCAGTATATCTGCCTTCATGGACCAGCAGCGGGCATGGATCACCGGCCTCGCCAGTGCATCTGCCCCGACCACCGGGACGTCGACGCTCAAGTCGACCCCGGAGGCCGAGCCGATCCTCGAGTCCATACGAGCTCGAGTCGATCCTCGACCTAGGTCTCCCTTGGCTTCCCGTTCGGGACCGAGGTCCTCGACGCCGGCCTCGGCGTCGGGGCGGAGGTCCCCGGGCCCCGCCCGCATGGAGCCGCTCGATTCCTCCTCAGAGGAGTCGGGCTGGGACACGGAGGAGGACGAGTCACCCGGTTCTTTTCAGACTCGGTGTGTCCCCTCCGACTTGCCCGAGTCGGAGCCTCGGAGGCGGTCCCCCCCGGAGGATACCCGGTTCTCCGATTTCGTGAGGGATATGGCCAAGGCTTTGGCCTTCCCTGCGGATCCGGAGGAGGAGCCCCGAGCCGAAGAGCTCGAGGCCCTCCAATACGACTTCCCCCGAGGGAGGCCTTCACTGTACCGGTTCCCCCGATGCTGGAGTGGCTTCTCTTCCGCATGTGGGAGAGCCCAGCCTCGACGCCAGTGTTGAGCAAGCAGATCGATTCCATGTATCGAGTCCGCAAGAGCCCCGGGTTCCAGAAGGCGCAACTTCCACACCACTCCATGGTGGTGGAGTCGGCCATGCATCGACTTAAGAGTCAAAAGATGCACTCCTCGATGCCCCCGGGGAAGGAGGCCCGGAGCCTGGATGCCCTCGGTAGGAAGTGCTTCCAGGGCTCTATGCTTGCTTGTCGGGTCCAGACATATCAGCTGTACATGGGTATGTACCTCCGAGACCTGGCGAAAGAACTTCAGGGTTTCTCTGCCGGTCTCTCTGAGGAACCCCTGCAGCGGTTCCAAGCCTTGTCCTCCAGGATTCGAGAGTGTTCGAAGTTCATTTCTCGAGCGGCCTATGATGGCTTCGAGGCCTCGGCTCGAGTAGCCGGAGCCGGCATCGGGGCTCGCCGCCAGGCTTGGCTTCAGTCCTCCGACCTCGAGCCCTGGGTGCAGGACAAGTTGGTCGATGTCCCTTGCAGAGGTGAAAACCTCTTCGGCAAACCATGGCCGAAAAGGCGGCGGAGCTCGAGTCGGAGACTCTCACCAGGACTCGCCTTTCTAGAAAGTCCTCTACCCCTTCACAGAAGAAGAAGGGCTCGGGGAAAAAGCCTTTTTACCCGAGGAAGGTGTTTGCTTATACGCATCACCAACCACAATACCCGGCCACAACCCCCCTTCAGGGGCAGCGGCCTAGGGGACAGGGTAACGGATCCCGGAAGCAGAAAGCCCCCAAACCCGCCACGCAGGCCCCGGCCCAGCAGGGCGGGGTTTTTTGACTATGCCAGCATAGCCCCTCCCCCTCAGGGGCCTTCGTCCGGTACGGGGGTCGGCTGACCCACTTTGCTCACAGGTGGTCAGCCATAACATCCGAGGCCTGGGTATTGCAGGTAGTTCGAGAGGGCTACCTCCTGCATTTTCACCAGGTGCCTCCCCCCTACTTCCCAGGGGAGCCTCCGAGACCCCCTCTGCACAGGGACTTACTCCTTCAGGAGCTGCAAAGTCTGCTTCAGGAATGGGCGGTGGAGCCCGTGCCCCAACACTTGTGGGGCCACGGGTTTTACTCGAGGTACTTCCTGGTTCCAAAGAGAACAGGAGGCCTCAGGCCCATTCTAGACCTACGCAACCTCAACAAGTTCCTGCAGCGGGAAAAGTTCAAGATGCTTACCCTTGGAACCCTGCTGCCCTACCTTCAGCGGGGAGATTGGCTATGCTCCTTGGATCTAAAGGATGCTTATACCCACATCCTTATTCATCCGGACCACCGACAATACCTAAGGTTTGTGGTGGCGGGGAATCATTATCAGTACCGGGTACTGCCCTTTGGCCTGTCCTCCGCGCCCAGGGTGTTCACGAAGTGCCTGGCGGTGGTAGCCGCCTTCCTAAGGCTTCAGGGCCTCTTCGTCTTCCCATACCTGGACGATTGGCTCATCCGGGCATCGTCTGCTCCAGGGGTCGCCCAAGCCACCCAGCGTACGGTGGCCCTGCTTCAGCACTTGGGCTTCGTCATAAACTTCGAGAAGTCCGCTTTGCTCCCCTCCCAGGACCTCGAGTTCATAGGGGCACGGCTGGACACTCGGCAGGCTCGTGCCTTCTTGCCTCTGGAAAGGGCCAACAGGCTCACGGCTCTAGCCGGCAGGTTCAGCGGCAGGTCGCTGGCCTCGGCCAGACAGTCCCTGCAGCTACTCGGACACATGGCCTCCACGGTCCATGTCACTCCGAACGCCCGTCTACATATGCGGCCTGCTCAGTGGAGCCTTCGCACTCAGTGGCATCAGGCCACAGGGAGGCTGTCGGACCTGATACAGATTTCCGACCATCTGGTCTCCTCCCTGCACTGGTGGCTTCACCTGCCCAACCTAGTGCTCGGCATGCCTTTTCAGTCTCCCCCACCGTCCCGGGTGCTCACGACAGATGCCTCCCTCCTGGGATGGGGGGCGCACTGTCGAGGGACATGCACTCAGGGCCTTTGGACGCCTTGGGAGGCCGCCCAGCAGATAAACTTCCTGGAGCTCCGGGCGATCCGCCTAGCTCTGCGGGCCTTCTCTCACCTGACGTTCGGCCAGTCCGTACTGGTACAGACGGACAATCAGGTTGCAATGTTCTACGTGAACAAACAGGGGGGCACGGGCTCCCTCCTTCTATGTCGGGAAGCCCGGAGGCTGTGCTCTTGGGCTGTCGATCACGACATCCTCCTCAAAGCGGTTTACCTGCCAGGGCAGGACAACTGCCTGGCGGACAAGCTGAGTCGGATGCTGCTACCGCACTAGTGTAAATTGAACCCCGAGGTGGTCCAGCGGATCTTCCGCCGGTGGGGCTCTCCCACTGTGGATCTTTTTGCCAGTCCCCTGAACAGGCAACTCCCCAGATTCTGCTCCCGGCACCCCCATCCTTCGCGGGAGGCGCTGGATGCTTTCCTCATCCCGTGGTCCACGGGTCTGTTGTATGCATTCCCTCCTACGCCACTGGTGGCCCGGACATTGTTCAAAGTTGTCCAGGACAGGGCCTCCGTGATCCTGGTGGCGCCTCGGTGGCCGAGACAGCCGTGGTTCCCTCTACTACTACAGCTAGCGGTGGACACCCCTCTTCCTCTGGGGTTCCAGCCCGACCTCCTGACCCAGGATCGGGGCACTCTTCTGTACCCCAACCTCCGGGCCCTACACCTGACGGCTTGGCTGCTGAAAGGGTAGTCCTAGCTCCACTACGGCTAGCCCCGGAGGTGGAAGCCGTCGTCCTAGCTTCGCTTCTCGGTCTGGTGTTCTCAGCGATCTGAGGACTCCTTCGCCTGTTTAGTATCGGTGGTGCTGCAATATTTGCTTCACCTCTCTGATCTCGGTCTCAAATCAAACTCTGTCAGAGTCCACCTCAGTGCTCTCTCTGCACATCATTCTCCGGTCGAAGGCCGGCCTCTCTCCTCGCATCTCTTGGTGGCGCGTTTCCTCAGAGGCCTCCTTCTGCTTAAACCTCCGTTGCGCCCCCCAGCCCCTGACTGGGACCTCACCGTGGTTCTGCAAAGGCTTACCTGTCCGCCTTTTGAGCCCATGGCTACCTGCCCTCTCCGTTTTCTCTCCTGGAAAACTCTTCTTGGTGGCCCTCGCTTCCGCGAGGCGCGTGAGTGAGCTACAAGCCCTAGTGTCGGAGCCTCCGTACACTAGGTTCTACAAGAATTGGGTGGTACTGTGGACCCACCCCAAGTTTCTTCCAAAGGTGGTCTCCCCCTTTCACATCAACCAGGAAGTGGTTCTTCCGACCTTCTTTCCCAGGCCGCACGCCAGCCGAGCAGAATTTGTGCTGCACACCCTGGACTGTAGAAGAGCCTTATCCTTCTACCTTGACCGTACGCGAGGGCATAGAAAGGCCGTCCAGCTTTTCGTATCTTTTGACCCCAATCGGTTGGGGGTACCTGTCTCTAAGCGTACTCTGTCCTCCTGGCTAGCCGACTGTATCGCCTGGACTTACGGGGCAGCCGGCCTCTCCTTGGAAAGTCGTGTCACGGCTCATCGGGTCAGGGTGAAGGCCGTGTCTGTGGCTCATCTCCGCTCTGTTCCATTGGCAGACATTTGCCGGGCCGCTACGTGGTCTTCAGGCCAGACCTTTGCGGCTCATTACTGCCTTGAAAGGGAGTCCCGCAGGGACAGCGCTTTCGGTCAGGCAGTTCTCCACAACCTCTTTGAGGTTTAGGCAATTCCTCCCTCCGGCCCTAGTGTTGGGCTACCGGCCGGATTCGTATTCAGAGAAGATTCCTTTCCTCTGTACTGTTGAGCTTGAGGGAGCTCTTTAGGCTTGAGGTCTCCGGTAGCCTTAAGCTTGGGAGTCCCATAAGTGAGGACTGACTTCCTGCTTGGTCCTGGAGAAAGAGTAGTTACTCACCTGTAACAGGTGTTCTCCAGGAGCAGCAGGAATCAGTCCTCACTACCCTCCCTCCTCCCCTTGGAGTTGCAGTCATTCTTATTGCATATTTTTGCTAACTTTTGCTGTCTTTCCGCTATGTCATCAGACTGAGCAAGATGGCATCCCTGGGCGGGAAGGGGACTGCGCATGCGCGCGGCAATTCCCAAAGGCTTTCTGCGAAAGCTGGGGAAATTGCTCCGCCAGGGCTCCGTCGGCGACGTCGCCCATAAGTGAGGACTGATTCCTGCTGCTCCTGGAGAACACCTGTTACAGGTGAGTAACTACTCTAAATCACACGTAAACAATATTGTAAAAGCTGTATACTTCAAGATACGCACTCTCAGTCATTTACGCTCCTTACTGGACCCAGATGATTTCAGAACCATCTTCCAAGCACTCATCTTGCCGCATTTCGATTTCGCCAATTCAATTCTACAAGGTCTCCCACAATCCGCCCTAAGTTCTCTACAACTTGCCATGAATACTGCTGCAAGGGTTCTACAAGGAGCGTCCAGGAGTGATCATGTGACACCAATCCTCAAGCAGCTTCACTGGCTCCCGATACAAGGCAGGCTCATATTCAAAACCTTGATTCTCACATACAAGGCCATCCATGGTTTGTCAGCCAACTCACTGACTGATCTCACACAAACTGTACCACCAACCAGATCCAGAAGACAAATAGCGCTAAACACTCTAATAATGCCAAAGGCCATAGCAACATGTAGCCGATCAACAGCGAACAGAGCCTTCATGTTTTGCGCCCCAAAATACTGGAACTCCCTACCACCTGACATACGTGCCATAACCGACCTAGCCCAGTTCAGAAAGGCCCTCAAATATAACCTATTTATCAAATACTACCCTACATAAAGTGCAATATATTAGCCTCCCCACAAACGTAACCACAATCTCCTCCTGACCCTAGCACTACTGCTAATTTATGTAGATAACATGAAAGAACTATCGAATTAACAGATTATATATTCTATGTATATAGTTCTCCCATGTTATCCAAGTTTATACTCCTGTTATATGTAATACCGAACAGCCTGTTCTGGTCTTTGTGTTCTCTGTAAACCGCGCTGATTATAAATAGTGCGGTATATAAAAAATTGAAATAAATAAATAAATAAAATGTTCAGTCTCCAAGCTGCTGGAGAAGAGAGACAACCCGCAGGTGCCAGAACTGGACTGGCGTTCGTCAAGGAATATCAATTTGCAGGAAAGACCTAATTTCCTTTGTCTGCCTCCTGCAGGTGACACGGGGTGTGGACTGGTGCAGCACTGAGAGAAACCAGTATTTGTCTGCTTCACCTGACCCAGACCCATGGTCCTGTGGCTTGTTTAAGCCCAACGTTGCTCTGATCTAGGGTACACCCCTCTCTCCTTAAGCCGGCAGCAGTTCTGTATCCAGCATGGTACTACTACTACTGCTATTAATCATTTATATAGTGCTACAAGGTGTATGCAGCTCTGTACAGATACATATAAAAGATGGTCCCCTGCTTGTCAGAGCTTACAATCTAATCAAGACAGATAATACAATAAATGAGAAGAAGAGTACAAATAGGGAAAGGTAAGTAGACACAAGGAAAACAATGGATCAGGATCCAAAATCAGCCTCAAAGAGATGAGTCTTTAGTATGGATTTGAAAAAGAGGAGAGATGAAGCCTGACGTATATGGTATCCCACATGTTCCAGCACTGGTGGGTCGGAGACCGGAGAGGAGGACCCTATGGGGCTGTGATGGGGGAGAGTTGGTAAGTTTGACCCAAGCCCTTCTTCCCTCTTGCTTTCTTCGCTCTGCTTGCAGAGATTTTTCTGAATTCTTTTCCTTGACCATTCATTTCTATTGGGCTGTATTTGGTTTCTGTGCTGCTTTAATAAAGCAGTTCTAAATTTTAAAAAAGTTGGGCCTTGTGTTTTTTTTCCCCCCTGACCAACCTGTAAGGTTCTGGGATTCCCTTCTTTTTTTTTTGTTCGAATTTTGCTCCTGTGACAACTTTTTGGACAGTTCTTTTTTTTTTGTGGGTTTTCTCCTTTGCTTCATGATGGAGTCTTGCAAACACGCTGTGCTCAAGGAATCTCATGATAGGAAGATAGAGATCCTCCTGAAGAATTCCTTTTGGCATTGGCCTTGGGCTCCTAGGCAACATTATGTGCAAGTCTGGTGGCCAGAACGCTCTTACATTAGGTTCGACAACTGCCAGATTGAAGTCACGTACATGGCAAATGCCCTCTATGACTTGATCAGCATCTCTTCCAAGTCTATAGCATCAGTGGTTGTGACTAGGCAGTGGCTCTGGCTTTGCAATTGGGCAGTTGATGCGGCTTCCAAGTTATGACTGAACAAGCTCCTCTTCAAGAACAGGTTTCTCTTTGGAGAGGATCTCTAAGTTGATGAACGACCTTGCACAGATATGCCCTCAAAGGCTCCCAGAAGCCAGGCTCAGGGGCACTAGGTCTGCCTGTCAAAGGCCCTTGTGTGGAGCTTGGAGATGGCCTCAAACTATTAGGAGTCCAGGCAGGGCCTGTTCCTCCTTGGATCTAGGCCCAAGAAGGGGCAGTCCTTTTGGAGTTCTCAGCAGTCTTGGGACTCTTCAGCAACTCCTGCTGGAGCCAAAAGCCCCCAAAATGAGATCTGGAGGATTTTTTTCTGAGGTATAGCTGGTTGGGGGTGGCTCTGGCTATTTCTTTGATTGAATCCATATTGTGTCAGACCAACAAATCCTAGAGGTTATGAATTGGATATCTACTGGACTTTGCCAAGCCTTTTGGGCTAAGGCTTGACAAATCCTGGGTGCCAAGTTACTATGGTGAATGTAAATTACACCCTGTCGCCCTGGATTTGAAACTCCTGAGAATTAGTTCCTCTCTGCTATGATTGGTTCTGTACAAAGTGCTTGAGCTGCACGGTGGAGGAAATTCCTGCTGATCTTGTTTCAACAGGATCTTCCACTTCCAGAGTGCTCTGTCTAGCTCTAGTGAGGTTTCAGTCCTTGTTAGCTGTCAAGACAGTACACATATTCTCGGATAATGCCATAAATGTTAACAAGCAAGGTGATACCTGAACCCTGGGGTGGTTCTCGACATAGCAGAACTTTATATCAAAATATTAATAAACATAAACATGCTGCTGAGCAGAAAAAAACATCTGATGGCTTTGTCTGCAGCCTATGTAGGGAGTGTCAACAACATGTAGTCACCACCTTGAATCCAGGATACTGGATCCTGGAGTTGAGCCATTATGTATTCATTCTTATAGTGCGATGATGGGGCCTTCCAGTATTCGATATGATGGCAACTTGTGAGAATGCCAAAGTGAAGAAGTTTTTCAGCAGCAGGAGGGACCTGTAGGTAGTGGAGTTGGATATCTCCCTTCATGTGTGGCCCCAAGAGGGGCTTCTGTATGTCTTCCATCCTTGGCCCTTGGTGTGAACCACCTCCTATGTATTTATGTATTTATTTATTTATTTATATATGTATTTCTCCAGGAAGTCAGTCCTCACATATGGGTGACATCGACGTCGATGAAGCCCTTGCGGAGCATTTCCCCAGCTTTCCAAGAAAGCCTTTGGAAATGCAGGCACGCATGCGCGGTTCCATTCCAGCCTAAAGGTGCCATCTTGCTCAGTCTCCCTTTTTCCGTGAAGCCCACCAGACGTGTGTCCTAGTCCTCTCGGAAAATAGTTCGATTTTTTTCGCGATTCCTTCGCTATTTTTTCTCTGGTTTGACGCCGGTTCCCCTCGCGCCGGGTTCGGTACACTGGTATCGAGCCCGATCTTCTTTATTCAGGTTTTTGCCTTTTGTGGCTGGCGTTCACGCCCTTTTTTTCCTTTTCCCTGGAAGGCCGGTCCTTTGACCTCGCGGGGACACTTTTTTTCCCCGATGGCTTCCAGTGGGTTCAAAAAGTGTGATCGGTGCAAGAAGCTAATGTCTCTCACCGACACACACGACTGCTGCCTTCGGTGCCTCGGTCCTGACCACGATGATAAGACGGGCGGACCACGTGGAAAAATGTCTTCCAAGGCGCTTTGAAGTCGTCAGCAACAAAAGGAAAGGCTTTTCTCAGACTCGGCCTCCGGCCGGGCCCGGACCTCGTCTGAGGCCTCGACATCTCGGGAATCGGATCCCGAGCACCGTCGGGGCTCCTCGGACAGGGGGGGGGGTCCCCCGACCGGGAGCGAAAGAGGAAGAAGCGGCTCGCGAGGGCGTCGTTGGAAGAGGTCCCTGGCTCCTCGAGAGCTAGGTCTCAGACCCCCGACCGTCGCCCCGGGCCCATGGAACAGGAGAAGCCTCCCAAAGTACCTCGAGTGGAGCCGGAGTCTGCTGGACACGTAAGTCCTGTAGTCCTCGTGGACTCTCCTCCCAGAGAGCCGACGTCGGGCTCGGCACTGCCGGGGCCCGAGTCGGGAGCTGCTGAGTCTCCTGAGCTGGGTCTCAGGCTGACAGCCTTGGAGAGCAGACTGTCTGCCTTCATGGAACAGCAGCGGGAACTGATGACCAGCCTGTCTGGCGCATCTGCCCCGACCACCGGGACATCGACATCGAAGTCGACCCCGGAGACCGAGCAGATACTTGAGACCATAAAGGCTCGAGGTCGACCTCGGTCGCGGTCTCCCTCGACCTCCCGTTCGGGATCGAGGGTGTCGACACCGGTGCCTTCGGCGTCGGGGCGGGTGCTCACAGGCCCCGCGCGGTCGGACCCCGATTCCTCATCGGACGAGTCCGCCTGGGAGATGGAGGACGAGGAGTCCCCTGACACCTTCCGGACTCGGTGCGTCCTGTCGGACGCACCACAGTCCGAGCCCCGGAGTAGATCTCCCTCCCCCGGAGGATACCCGGTTCTCGGAGTTTGTCCGGGATATGGCCACCGCGTTGGCTATCCCTGCGGACCCTGAGTAGGAGCCTCGAGCCGAGGAGCTCGAGGCCCTACAGTACAACTCTCCTCCGAAGGAGGCCTTTACTGTTCCGGTTCCTCCGATGCTGGAACGGCTCCTCTTCCGGATGTGGGAGGCACCGGCCTCGGCGCCGGTTCTAAGCAAGCGGGTCGATTCTATCTATCGACTCCGGAAGAGCCCTGGCTTTCAGAAGGCGCAGTTACCACACCATTCCATGGTGGTGGAATCGACCATGCATCGCCTGAAAAGTCAGAAGATGCACTCCGCGGTGCCCCCTGGCAGGGAGACCCGGAACCTCGATGGTTTTGGAAGAAAGTGCTTCCAGGGCTCGATGCTTGCTTGCCGTGTCCAGTCTTACCAGCTGTACATGGGGCATGTACTTGCGAGACCTGGCCAAGGAGCTGGCCGGGTTCTCTGCTGGTCTCTCTGGGGAACCCTTGCAGAGGTTCAAGTCCTTGTCCTCGGGGATCCGGGAATGCTCCAAGTTTGTCCCACGCTGCCTACGATGGCTTCAAGGCTTCGGCCCGTGTTGCGGCAGCCGGCATGGCTGCAGTCATCGGACCTCGAGCCATGGGTTCAGGACAAGTTGGTCGATGTCCCTTGCTGAGGTGAAAACCTTTTTGGCAAGCCCATGACTGAGAAGGCCGCACAGCTCGAAACAGAGCACCTCACGAGGTCAAGGCTGTCTAGGAAGACTTCTGCCCCTTCTCATAAAAAGAAGAGCTCGGGTAAAAAGCCCTTTTACCCGGGGAAGGGAACTGCCTACAAACAGTACCCACAGTACCAGGCCGCCCAAGCTGCCCCTCAGGGTCAGCAAGCCAAGGAGCAGGGTAATGGGCCCCTTAGGCAGAGGACTCCCAAGCCTCCGGCCCCTGCTCCCACTCAGCAGGGTGGGGTTTTTTGACTCCTTAGCCATAGCTTCTCCGTCCCTGCTCTCCCAACCCTGCACAGGAGGTCGCCTCTCCCTGTTTGCCCACAAGTGGCCACTCATCACTGGAGACAGTTGGGTGTTAAGCATTGTCCACAAGGGCTATCTGCTACACTTCCAACAGCTGCCTCCTCCATACTTTCCAGGGGAACCTCCAAGGCCTCCCCTGCACACAGATCTTCTCCTTCAGGAGCTCCAAGGTCTGTTAGTGGACAGGGCAGTGGAGCCTGTGCCTCCCCACTTGCAAGGTCAAGGGTTCTACTCCAGGTATTTCCTGGTACCCAAAAGAACCGGTGGCCTTCGGCCTATTCTAGACCTCAGAAATCTCAACAAATTCCTAGAGAAGGAAAAGTTCAAGATGCTTACTCTTGGAACACTTCTGCCCTACCTCCAGCAGGGAGATTGGCTATGCTTCTTGGATCTAAAGGATGCGTACACTCACATCCTCATTCATCCAGACCACAGGAAGTACCTCGTGTTCATTGTGGGAGGAAACCATTATCAGTACAGAGTACTGCCTTTTGGCTTCACCTCCGCTCCCAGGGTCTTTACCAAATGCCTGGCAGTGGTGGCGGCCTACCTGAGAAATCAGGGTATCTTTGTCTTTCCCTATCTGGACGACTGGCTCATCAGGGGTCAGACGTGCCAAGAGGCCAGACAAGCCACCCTCAGAACTATAGCTCTTCTTCAAAGCCTGGGGTTTGTAATAAACTTCGCAAAGTCCACTTTGCTCTCCTCCCAGAACTTTGAGTTCATAGGGGCACGGTTGGACTCTCTGCTGGCAAAGGCGATCTCCAGGAACAAGCAGGAATGAGTCTTCCCATATGGGTACGTCGGTACTGACGGAGCCTGCGCGGGAACGCTGCCCAGCTTCCCAAAAAGGAAAGCTTTTGGGAGCATCCCACAGCACCTGCGCGCTGCCTTCCCGCCTTTCCTAACCGCCTCTCCTCAGTTCTTCTTTGCCACGGAACCAGCAAATCGAGTCCTGTCACCGCTGAAGAAGTTCTTTATTTTATTTTCTTTCTTTGGTCGCGTGTCTGCCTTCCCTGACTCCGGACCGGTACCGCCAGTCTTTTCTTTCTTTTCTTTAAAAAACAAAACAAAAAAAACCTATATATTTTTCCCTCACTTAGTGTATTTTTCTCTTTGGGCCTTAGGCCTCACAAGAAATTTTCCTCATGGAAAAACCAGCCTCCGGGTTTAAGAAATGCACTAAGTGCAGCGGTACTATTTCTGTTAGACACCCATGAATGGTGTCTTAAATGTTTGGGTCCTGAACACTCCATTTCGGATTGTCCGTCCTGCTCTCTGATGTTAAAACGGGGTTTACAGAACCGAGCAGCTAAGCTCCATGTGCTGTTTCCCGCTGATGCAGCTTCGGTGGCATCGATGTCTTCCAGGGCTGCTTCTTCCCCCAATGGACCTCAGGTAACCAAACATAAATCCAGCCGGTCCTCGAAGGGTAGATCTTCCTCTAAGCATCGAGATGCCTCCGGGCTTGCCCTTGAGGATCCTGCACCGGCAAAACAACCCTGGCGGGAAGCTCCGGCTTCCAAAGCTCCACCTATGGGGTTACAGGTTGACATAGATGGCACGGCCTCGACCGATCACCTGTTAGAATGCTCTGGGGTACCGGCACAACCTTCCGGTACCGAGTTCCAGGCATTCATGGCGTCGATGGATCAGAATGTTCTGTCCATGCAGCAGGCTATCAGTGCCTTCATCCAAGCTGCGACGCCGTTGATACCACAACAAACTCCGTTGTCGGTATCAACTCGGGTACCGGCGCCGATACCGGTACCAACTGCATCGGCATCGACCAGGATACCGACTGCAGCAGTTCCTTGTCCAGGGCTGCTCATCGGTACCGATCCCGTTCCGATGACGCCCGATGTCGATACTGCTCGATATGCGTACCGAGCGTTAGAAGAGCACCCTGACAGACGGTACTTTGATTCCTCTGGTGATTCCGATACATCAGAGGAGTCTGCTGAAGTATCCATAACCCTTCCTGAAGAGCCGCCTTCTCCAAAAAGAAGAATGTCTCCTCCAGAGGACTTGTCCTTTCAAAACTTCATAAGAGAAGTGGCTAAAGGTCTTTCTATTTCAGAATCCTCTGAATCAGAGCCTAGAGCAAAAGAATTAGATATTTTGGGTTATTCTAAGGCTCCTAAAGAGGCAGTCACCTTACCAATTCATGAGATTCTTTATGAACACATGATTGATTTATGGGAGACTCCTCTCACTATCTCTCTCCTCATTCTCGCAGATTGGACACTATGTATCGTGTCCCTCCCTGTCCTGGTTTTCATAAAACACTGCTTCCTCACCATTCCATTGTGGTGCAGTCAGCTATGAAGAGGATAAAGAGTACAAAGAGACACACTTCTACTCCTCCAGGAAGAGAATGCGGGACCTTGGATGCTTTTGGTAGGAAAATCTTCCAAGCCAGTATGCTTGTTGCCAGAATCAACTCCTATAGTCTTTATATGGGTATGTTTCTAAAGGAGGTTGAAGATAAACTGCACACTTTCCTCCCTTTTCTACCAGAAGATAAAAGGGATGAATTCCTCATTTGGCTTAAGCATACTCAAGACATTTCAAAGTTTTCCAACAGGGCAGCCTTTGATTCCTTTGAAGGTTCCAGCAGAGCTTCTGGCATTGTCATAGCTGCTCGCAGAATTGCTTGGCTCCAAGCTTCTGATTTAGAACCCTGGGTCCAAGATGGATTAGGAAATCTTCCCTGTACAGGTGAAAACCTGTTTGGCAAAGAATGGCAAATAAAAGCCACTCAAATGGATGCAGAAAATTCTGCTCTGGATAGACTTTCAAAGTCAACCGCCATTCCTGCCAAGAAAAAACCCTTCAAGAAGTCTTTTTTCAAAAAGGGCAGATTCCCTTCTACTTCTGGCCAACAATCCTTTTCAGGTCGCTTTGCTACTAAGCGTCAGCAACCTAAACAGGCCAGGCCTAAGACTACAGGAGCTGCTGCAACTCAGCAGACCCAACCTCCTCAGGGTTTTTGACTTGATGCTACAAACTTCATTTCTCAGACTTTCCTCCTCACACCATGGTGAGACATTTCAATTCTCCCACATCTCTTCTCGACCTAGGAAAAGAGGTAGCTACCCTTCTTGCCCAAGGGGCAATAGAAGAAGTTCCCCTTCTTCAACAAGGGTCAGGGTTTTACTCCCCCTATTTTCTCATTCCAAAGAAGACAGGGGGATACAGACCCATATTAGATCTCAGGGAATTGAACAAATTTCTATGCAAGGAGAAGTTCAAGATGCTTTCTCTGGGCACTCTCCTTCCATACCTTCAAAGTCAGGATTGGCTTTGTTCTCTAGATCTCAAGGATGCGTACACACATGTCCTCATCCATCCATCTCACAGAAGATTCCTCCGTTTTCTTTTCCAAGGAAAACATTATCAATACAGGGTGCTTCCGTTTGGTCTGGCCTCTGCCCCAAGAGTGTTCACCAAATGCATGGCAACAGTAGCTGCATTTCTATGCACTTTGGGAATATTTGTATTCCCAGTCGTCCGAGCTCCATCTCAGTCAGAGGCCCAGACTTCCCTGGACTGCACAATGCGCATTCTACAGTATCTGGGACTTGTGGTAAACTTCCCAAAGTCCCAGCTCACCCCTACTCAGTCCCTAGAGTTCATAGGGGCCTGGCTAGATACTACCACTGCAAGGGCCTATCTTCCTTAGGCCCGTTGCCTACACCTAGTGCAGTTAGCCTCTCAGGTTCAGTCAAAGAGCCACTTAACTGCCCGGGAGATGCTACAACTGCTAGGCCACTTGGCTTCCACAGTGCATGTGGTATCCTATGCTCGCCTACATATGAGAGCAGCCCAATGGACTTTGTCCACCCAGTGGACTCAAGCATCAGGAGCTCTCTGACCAAATAGCAACCTCCAAACGTCTCTTTTGGTCTCTCCAGTGGTGGATGTCCACTCAAAATCTGTTGCTGGGGTCCCCCTTCCAACAGTTGTTGCCCCAAGCAACTCTCACAACAGATGCCTCCCAAACAGGTTGGGGAGCTCATCTACAAGACCTCCCCACTCAAGGCACTTGGTCCCCACAGGAGACCTTTCTTCATATCAATCTCTTGGAGCTTCGAGCAGTCTTTCTAGTTCTCAAGGTCTTTCATACCCTGCTCAGCTACAAGACAGTCCTCATTCATACGGACAATCAAGTAGCCATGTTTTACATAAACAAGCAAGGAGGAACTGGGTCTCTGTCGCTTTGCGATGAAGCTTTAAGATTGTGGGCCTTCGCCAGAGAGCATCAAATCCATCTCCTGGCAGTATGCCTCCCAGGAATCCAAAACTCTTGGGCAGACAGACTCAGTCGAGTTCTGCTCCCACACGAATGGTCCCTGCACATGGATCAGGTACTCAGAATCTTCCAAGAATGGGGAACCCCGGACATAGACCTCTTTGCAAGTCAGTGGAATGCCAAACTTCCCCGGTTCTGTTCCAGAATTCCGTGTCAGGGAGTTCAGGCCAAGGATGCCTTCCTCCTTCACTGGGGTCAGGGTTTCATGTATGCCTTTCCACCCATTCCCTTGATTCCCAAGACTCTGTTCAAACTCCAGAGGGATCAAGGATCTATGATCCTCATAGCTCCACGCTGGCCACGCCAAGTGTGGTACCCTCTACTTCTGCATCTCTCCGAAGCCCCCTCTATGGACTTGGGAGCTGCTCCAGACCTTCTGTCCCAGGAGGAGGGGACTTTGTGGCACCCAAACCCCATGTCCCTTCACCTCAGAGCTTGGTTACTGAAGGCCTAGACCTTCAAAGCTCGAATCTTTCTCAACAAGTGAAGGATATCCTCCATGCTTCCAGAAAACCTTCCACTAGGCGTTCCTATGCTTTTAAATGGAAAGGATTTCCATTTGGTGTGCTGAAAGGAGTCTCGACCCTCTAGCACTATCTTTGAATTCTCTATTGGAATACCTTCTGCATCTTTCTGATGCAGGCCTTAAGACAAATTCAGTAAGGGTCCATTTGAGTGCTATTTCAGCATCCCTTAAGCCTATCAATGGACAACCTGTTTCCTCTCATCCTCTTATTGCAAGATTCATGAGAGGCCTAACTTTAACTAGACCTCCCATTAGGCCTCCTCCGGTGGCATGGGATTTAAATCTGGTTCTTGGTCAGCTTATGAAGCCTCCTTTTGAACCCTTAGCCACCACCTCCTTGAAATTTCTTTCCTGGAAGGTTATTTTCCTCATTGCAGTCACCTCAGCTCGCCGCATCAGTGAGCTGCAGGCCTTAGTGGCTAATCCACCTTATACAAGGTTCCATCATGATAAGGTAGTTCTTAGGACCAATCCACACTTTATGCCTAAAGTGGTCTCACCTTTTCATCTTAATCAAGAGGTATATTTACCTGTCTTTTTTCCAGCTCCTCATGCATCAAGTGCAGAGAAGAATCTTCATACTCTGGATTGTAAAAGAGCTCTTGCCTTTTACTTACAAAGAACACAGCAACATATAAAGTCTTCCCAGCTCTTTGTTGCTTTTGATCCCTCTCATTTGGGACTTCCAGTCTCTAAGAGGACACTGTCCAATTGGATTGCTCAGTGTATTTCTTTCGCCTACCAGAGTAAGAACCTTTCTCTGGAGAGCCATGTCACAGCTCATAATGTGAGGGCCATGGCCGCCTCTATGGCTCATCTAAATTCTGTGTCCATCGACCAGATCTGTCGAGCAGCCACCTGGGCCTCAGTTCATACCTTCACAGCCCATTACTGCTTGGACAAGGACTCCCGCCGGGATGCCTTGTTTGGTCAGGCTGTTCTCAAACACCTGTTCCATTCTTAATCAACTCCTACCCTCCATTCCTGGATAGATGCCTGAGATCCATAGGAGGAGGTAGAACCCTTCCCAGGGTCTCAAATCCTTGGGGTTCTCCCAGGCATCTTAGCTAGGGAGTCCCCATATGTGAAGACTCATTCCTGCTTGTTCCTGGAGATAGCACAGTTACTTACCTGTAACAGGTGATCTCTGGGAACAGCAGGAATAAGTCTTCACATCCCTCCCACCTCCCCTAGGAGTTGTGTCTCTCTATCTCTTTTGTCTCAGCTTTAAAACTCGAACTGAGGAGAGGCGGGAAGGCAGCGCGCAGGCGCTGTGGGATGCTCCCAAAAGCTTTCCTTTTTGGGAAGCTGGGGAGCGTTCCCGCGCAGGCTCCGTCGGTACCGACGTACCCATATGTGAAGACTTATTCCTGCTGTTCCCAGAGATCACCTGTTACAGGTAAGTAACTGTGCTTTCTTGCCAGAAGACAGAGCCCGAAGACTGATAAGCTTAGCAAACCAGTTTCTCACCAGGTCACTGGTCTCCGCCAGACTCTGCCTGAGGCTTCTTGGCCACATGGCGTCGACAGTACATGTGACCCCCAATGCCAGCCTCCATATGAGGCCTGCACAGTGGTGCCTTCGGACTCAGTGGTCATAGGCCACAGGCAGCCTCAGACAGGATAAGGGTGTCCAGACAATTTCTGAACTCCCTCAGCTGGTGGCTGCACCCACCCAATCTGCTGCAAGGGGTACCTTTTCAGATACCTGGGTTCACAGTGGTGTTAACCACGGACGACTCCCTGCAGGGCTGGGGAGCTCATTGTCTAGGCAAGTGCACCCAGGGGCTGTGGTCTCCCTGGGAAGCCACACAGCAAATCAATCTACTGGAACTCGGGGCTATTCGGTTAGCCCTCAGAACTTTCTCTCCAACCCTGGCTCATCAGTCTGTCCTAGTTCAAACAGACAACCAGGTAGCCATGTTTTATGTGAACAAGCAGGGCGGAACTGGGTCCAGGCTCCTTTGTCAGGAAGCACAGGACCTTTGCTTGTTTGCTCTCAGGCAGAACATGCTCCTCAAGACAGTGTATCTCCCTGGCCAGGAAAACTGCCTGGCCGACAGGTTGAGCAGGATTCTGCAGCCCCACGAGTGTCAGCTCCATCCTTTGGTGGTTCAGAAGATTTTCCTGAAATGGGGACTTCCATCCATAGATCTGTTTGCCAGTCCACTGAACAAACAGCTGCCAAAGTTCTGCTCCAGGCAACCGCATCCTCTGCGGATAGCAGCAGATGATTTTCTGATTCCATGGTCTCAGGGCCTCCTGTATGCGTTTCCTCCCATGCCTTTTGTGGCCCGAACCCTGTTCAAGATTCTTCAGGACAAGGCCTCGGTACTGCTGGTGGCTCCCAGGTGGCCGAGAAAGCCTTGGTTTCCACTTCTGCTTCAACTGGCAGTGTATTCCCCACTGCCTCTGGGGTTGCAACCCGACCTTCTCTCCCAGGATCATGGTTCCCTTCTGCACCCCAATCTGAAAGCTCTCAATTTGATGGCCTGGAGGCTGCAAGGGTTGTTTTGGCTTCCTGGGACCTACCTCAGGAAGTTGAGGAAGTTGTCCTAGCTTCTAGGAAACAGTCCACTAGGAGAACCTATGCTCTCAAATTGAAAAGGTTTTCTGTGTGGTGTCAGCTACGTACAGAGGATCCTTTCTCCTGTACTGTACCAGTAGTGCTTCAGTACTTCACTTATCCAATCAGGGACTTAAGTCCAATTCTGTTCGGGTCCACCTCTCAGCTCTAGCAGCTCAACACTCACTGGTGGAAGGACATTCTCTCTCGGTTCACCCCTTGATGTCCCGGTTTCTCAGAGGCTTGCTTTTGCTCAAGCCTCCAATCCGTCGTCCTGCTCCTGAGTGGGAGTTGAATGTGGTCTTGCAGCAACTGACTCGCCCACCTTTTGAGCCGATGGCTACTTGCCCTCTACGCTTCCTGTCCTGGAAGACACTCTTCTTGGTAGCCCTTACCTCGGCCAGGCGAGTGAGTGAGCTTCAGGCCCTGGTCTGTGACAGGCCTTACACTCGCTTCTATAGGAATAGGGTGGTCCTTAGGACTCATCCAAAGTTCCTCCCAAAAGTTGTCTCCTCCTTCCACCTTAACCAAGAGGTGGTTCTTCCAACATTCTTCCCTAGGCCTCATGCAAGCCAGGCTGAAGCAGTTCTGCATACCCTGGACTGTAGGAGGGCCTTATCCTTCTACCTTGACCGTACGCAGGGGTATAGAAGGGCTACTCAGCTCTTCATATCTTTTGACCCTAATAATTTGGGGTTAGCTGTGTCCAAGCGTACTTTGTCCACCTGGGTAGCTGACTGTATCACCTGGGCTTACAGGGCGGCTGACCTTCCTTTGCAGGGTCGGGTCACGGCCCATCGTGTCAGGGCAATGGCTGCCTCAGTGGCTCACCTCCGCTCTGTACCGTTGGTGGACATCTGCAGGGCTGCAACTTGGTCCTCAAGCCAGACTCTTGCGGCCCATTACTGTCTGGAGAGGGAGTCCCGTAGGGACAGTGCTTTTGGCCAGGCAGTACTCCGGAATCTCTTTGAGGTTTAGGCAACTCCTGCCCTCCAGCCCTCCGTTGGGCTACCAGTGGAGGTTCTGTCAGTGAAAAGCCTTTCTTTGCTGCTGGGACTAGAGGGAGTTCTCTTGTTTAGCCTGGGTTCCTTGGTAGCCCAGAGCTAGGGAGTCACCCATATGTGAGGACTGACTTCATGCTTGGTCCTGGAGAAAGAGTAGTTACTCACCTGTAACAGGTTTTCTCCAGGAGCAGCAGGAATCAGTCCTCACAACCCTCCCTGGGAGTTGCAGTTGTACATAGCTAAAAACAGCACACAAAAATGTAAAAATAAACTGTCATTTGACTGAGCAAGATGGCACCTTTAGGCAGGAAGGGAACTGCGCATGCGTGCCTGCATTCCCAAAGGCTTTCTTGGAAAGCTGGGGAAATGCTCCGCAAGGGCTTCATCGACGTCGATGTCACCCATATGTGAGGACTGATTCCTGCTGCTCCTGGAGAACACCTGTTACAGGTGAACAACTACTCTTTATGTATTTATTTATGTATTAATGAATGAATGAACGAACGAACGAGGCCCAGGACTGGCTGTGCAGATCATGGTATGTGCGTCTTTTGAGTCTATTCACAGGGTCTCTGCTCTTGTTAACCTAAGAAAAAGGTCTTCTTCAGTATGGGCTTCTGGTGATGGAGGATCCTATTCCCTTTTGCTTATGGTCTGACCTTTTGAGAGGTATAAGCTGTTTAAGAGACTATTCTGGAGCAATAGTGGATTTTCTTCTCAAGGCCCACAGGACCTAGGTTTCCTTTAGCAAGTTTTATGAGAAGTTTGAGAAGTAGAGTCCCTCTCATGCTCTGGAGGCTAGAAAGGAGGACATTATCACTATTTTTTCATCCTTACAATTTGGCATAGACCAAGGTTTGGCTCTGAACTCAAGTTACAGGTGGTGGCCCTGGCCTGCTTAGTGGCATGTTAAAGGCATTGCCTTGGCAGCTCATCCTGATGTCTCTCATTTCCTCAAAGGAGTAAGGCAGATTTGCCTACCAGTGTGTCCAGTGGTTCCTCAGTGGAGTCTCTCTGATGTTGAAGGGCCCTTCTCAAAGATTTGACGCTTAAGATGTTTTTTCTGGTGGCTATTGTGTCTGCCAGAGGGGTGTCTGAGCTGTAGGCCTTGTCCTGTCAGGAGCCCTTTTTGGTTATCTTGACAGCTTCTGTCTCCTTACAGACTGCCTCCTTTTTTTCCCCAAGGTGCTGTCCCCTTTTCCTCTCAGTCATCCTGCCCTCCTTCTCAGAGGAAGGACCTTTGAATGGATCTCTATGCATCTGGTGTACGTGAGGAGGGCGCTACTCAGGTATCTGGATATTACTAACACCTTTTATTGGTTGGACTATTGATATTTGTATTCTCTTTGGTGGTTGCTGGATTAAGGAGGCCATTAGTTCAGCATACCTTCTGGCTGGAAAACTGGTACTGAAGGGAGTCAGAGGTCACTCCACTAGACCACAGGTCTCTTCCTGAGCAGAGTCCATCTTGGTGTCTCCAGAAGACTTCTGTAAGGCAACTACCTGGTCTTCTCTGAGCACCTTTGTGAAGCACTACAGGTTGCATGTGGGAGCCGGAGCAAATGTTGCCTTTGGCAGGGCAGTTCTATTCAGAGCATTGTCTTCCTCTCTCACTGGGTCCTGACTGCTTGAGTATGTCCTATTTGTCTGGACTGGTCCAGCAGAATGTAAATATAAATAAAAAAAGATGCAAACCTGACAGCACACAAATAGTCAAACGTAAAACAGAGCAGAAGGGATAAAAAAAAATCACAAATTATATTTATTAATAACAAAATGGTTACCTAAATAACTGTTGTGCCACAGATGTAAGTCATATAAAACCATGAACTAAAACGTTTTTAATTATATTAGGTCCGGTTAACTGGTTCATAAGCCCAGCATATTTTGGCAAACACATTATCTGTTTCAGGGGACTTGATTTCAGCATAGTTATGTAAAATATACAGGGTGGCCCAAAAAAAGTGAGAACATCTCGTAAATTAAAAGCTTAAATAGTTTACTTATTTACCTTTTTTAGCTATATAACGTCTTTATTTTGACAATTTCCAGTCACCATCTTTGTTTTTTTAAATTGTCAATCGTTTACATCTGTCTTTTTGAATTTTTAAATAACTTATATGCTACAAGATGTTCTCACTTTTTTTGGGCCACCCTGTATGTGTAGGGCAACCACCAACGGGTAAGGGAACTAAAAGAAATGAAATAAAATAAAAAATAAAATAAAATAAAAACTAAAATTAAAAAACAGAAAAGGAAAATAAAAATAGAGGCTTCATATCAAAATAAGGTGCTTACCCCCTTTTAAGAGAACCATGTAAGGGTATATAACTCAAAAATACAGTAATCATGAAGAAGATGGTATACAAAACCATGTGGTGAGGTAAGCGGACTACACGGCTGCCGGCCGCGTGGTTCAGGAGGCCCCAGGCAGCTCAGAGAAGTGGAGGAGCTTAGGCCCACTCATTTCACACACTTTCAGAGCCCTTTACTGGCATTTTTTTGTCCACCCATTCTTCTCATAATGAGCTCCATTTACTTGTAGCCTTTTTTGTCTCCCACTCAACTAATTTCTAACCCAGTCTGTCACATTAGGGTCCATCCCTGGGGTACTCAATTTACTTAAGTCGCTTGTGTGGAACAGTGTCAAAGGCTTAAGTGAAATGTAAGTATACCGCATTGGTTCTTCCTCCGTCCACTCAAAGAAATTAATTAGATTTCCATATCGTCCTGCTAGACCAGCCCAGACAAGTGGGTTGTGTCTTCTACCAGCAGATTGGTGGAGACAAAGAACCAATGGAAAGCTCAGGTTACAGGGACATTTCTGTGCCTCTATTTGCCTCAGCCATCAGAGGTCTCTTGAGTATTTCTTAGTCTCCAGAAGATGGTGGATGGATTTTCCCTCTGAAGAAAAAATGATTTGAGAGGAAAAAGATTTGATTAAACATGCATAAATGACCATCTTGAGGTTCATGCTTTTACTTAAGTGCAGCGTGAGAGGTTCCACTAGACTATATGGTCTTCATTAGCCACAGGAGGAGGGAAAATTTGGTTCAGCTCCACTTGCTTATGATAAGAGCCAGTTGAGCAGCTAGAAATTGGAAGGATTTAAAAGGATCTGGAAGAGTGCAGCAGCGTCACACAACCTCAGCACCCCTCCCTCCTCCTCTCCCCTCTGCGCTCTCCCGAGATTGCAGAAGGCTTTCAGAGGGGACTTGCCTGCCAGCCACCTTTAAACATGGTGCTGCAAAACCAGTAAAACAGTTTCAGGGGAGTAGTGCTAAGCCTGGCACGGATTCTCTGCCTGGGGCTCTCGGGGGGTTGTGAGTACCAAGGCTTAACCTTGCCATTGTCCTTTTGGGGGCTCCCGATTCCATCTTCTGGGATGCAGTTTAGGGTGGACCTCTGGTGACCATTGGCATGATGTGGGGGTTTCCGGCGTTTTCTGCATGCATTAGTAATGTTTTGAATCCTAGTGGCCCAGGTGGTTTCAACGCACATTCCTTCCCTAGTGCCTGTAATGCATGTTGCAACAAAAGTGCCATTAACTCGTGCCCTTTGGGACACCATGGCTTCAGGGTGCCCCCGGGCACAGTATCATGCGGGGCATGCTGAGAGTGGAAGCTCTGTTCAATTGCCTTTGGCTAAGCATTCCTGGTGAATGGCACCCCATGGAGATGGAGAACATTTGGGAGCTGTCTGAGATTTTGACTCTGACTTGGATTCAGAGGGCTCGGTACTGAGCTCATGGATGAAGAAGTACTCTCGCCTTCAGAAGATTGTGGAGAGGCAGGAGTGATCTGCCTATTCTGGAATGAGGAGTGGTGGTGTTGATTGCCAGGGTCTCATCCGTCTTGAACTTGACTGATGCTTCTGGCACGGAGCAGGAACTGAAGGTGTACCCGCTTCTTCAAATGATGCAGAAATCCACTATTGTCTTCATGTTCTCAGATGTGATCATAATACGGTTGGAATGGGACTCTCCCGACTCACTGCATAAGGGGTTAAGGAGGAGGAGTGTGTTGAATGATTTGGTATTCTCAAGGTGGATGCCTAGGTCATGACGGTTACCACGGACCACCATAATTGTGGAAGGCAGATCGGCCTTAAAGGATTTTGTGGACCATAGGATGGATTTGTTGTTGAAGAGGCAGTTTGCTGTGGTAGCTGCTAATCTCCAGGAACAAGCAGGAATGAGTCTTAACATATGGGTATCGTCGGTACCGACGGAGCCTGCGCGGGAACGCTCCCCAGCGTCCAGAAAGAAAGCTTTTGGGAGCATCCCACAGCGCCTGCGCGCTGCCTTCCCCACTTTCCCAACCGCCTCTCTCCAGTTCTTCGTTTCCGCGGAGCCAGCAGGTCATGTTCCTGTCACCGCTGAAGAAGTAATTTATTTTTCTTTATTTCTTTGGTCGCACGTCTGCCGCCTTCGACATCGGACCGGTACCGCCGGTCTTTTCTTCTTTCTTCTTTAAAAAAACAACAACAAAAAAAAAACACTGTTTCCCACTTCTGTGCATTTTTTCCTTTTGGGCCTTGTTGTTGTTAAGTGCCGTCGAGTCGGAGTCGACTCATGGCGACCCTCTGGATAGCTATCCTAAATTGTGTTCGGTCTTCAGTCAGGCGGCTCATTGTTGACAGACTGGTACCCGTAGCTGCTGTTATTGTAGCGATCCATCTCATTGCTGGCCTTCCTCTTTTGCGTTGACCTTCTATCTTGCCAAGCATGATGTCTTTCTCTAATGATCTCTCTCTTCGCATGATGTGTCCGAAGTATGAAAGTCGAAGTCTTGTCATCTGAGCTTCTAAAGAAAGCTTAGGTTTGATCTCCTCTAGTACCGACTGGTTTGTTCTTCGGGCAGTCCATGGTATACACAGTATTCGCCGCCAGCACCATAATTCAAAGGCATCAATTTTCTTCCTGTCTATCTTTTTCACTGTCCAGCTTTCACATCCATATGATGTTATTGAAAATACCATGGCTTGAACAAGTCGAATCTTTGTATGGAGAGAGACATCTCTGCTCTTGAGAATCTTATCTAGGTCTTTCATAGCCATTCTGCCAAGAGCAATGCGTCGTCTGATTTCTTGACTGCTTGTTGCTTCTTTATTGATAGTTGATCCAAGTAGGTTAAAGTTGTTCACGATTTCAATTTCTTCTCCTTCAACGATGAACCTGTTGATTATGCCAGTTGTCATGATCTTTGTCTTCTTTACATTAAGGTGCAGGCACATTAAGGTGCAGGCCCATTTTGAGACTATGTTCTTTGATTGTGAGAAGCAAATGTTTCAGATCATCTTCACTTTCAGCCAGTAATGTGGTATCATCAGCATAGCGAAGGTTGTTGATGAGTCTTCCACCAATCTTCACACCTCTGTGGTCTTCATACAGTCCTGCTTCTCTGATGATTTGTTCTGCATATAAATTAAACAGGTAGGGGGAAAGTATGCAGCCTTGTCTTACACCTTTACTTATTTTAAACCATTCTGTTTCTCCTTGTTCCGTTCGAACTGTTGCTTCTTGATCAATGTACAGATTGCGCAAGAGAACGATCAGGTGTTCTGGTATACCCATGCTTCTTAACGTGGCCCAGAGTTTCTCATGGTTTACACAGTCAAAAGCCTTGCTATAGTCGATAAAGCACAAATAGATATCCTTTTGGTATTCTTTAGTCTTTTCAAGGATCCATCTCACATCCGCAATGATGTCTCTCGTTCCTCGTCCTTTCCTGAACCCTGCTTGCACTTCAGGTAGTTCTTGTTCTAGGTATGGCTGTAGTCTCTTTTGAATAATCTTCAGTAGAATCTTGCTGGCATGTGGGATCAGAGCGATTGTGCGATAATTTCCACAGTCAGTTGGATCACCTTTCTTTAGTATTGGTATAAACACAGATCTTTTCCAGTCAGTTGGCCATGATGTTGTCTTCCATATTTCTTGGCAGAGCCTTGTAAGTACGGTAACAGCTGCATCAGATTGCTGCAATACTTCTATGGGAATGCCATCAATGCCTGGTGCTTTGTTCTTTGATAAGGCTTTCAATGCTGCTTCAACTTCTTCTTTCATCACCAATGGTTCCTGATCATAAGGTATAGGTTGAAACGGCTGTTGGTCCACTTGATCTTTATCATATAAAAACTCTGTATATTCCTTCCACCTTTTCTTGATCTTCTCAGCATCATTCAACATAGAACCTTGAGCATCTTGTAACATTCCAATTCGAGGCTGGAACTTTTTCTTTAGCTCTCGCAGCTTTAGGAAAGCCGATCTTGTTCTTCCTCTAATAGTTTCTGCTTCTATTTCCTTGCAAGTGTCATTGTAGTACTTTTCCTTGTCCTGTCTTGCTGCACGTTGGAAATCTCTGTTGAGTTCTGAGATTGTCTTTCTTTCTCCTTTGGCTTTAGCTTCTCTGCGTTTCTGGGCAATTTTCAGAGTTTCTTCCGTCATCCATTTTGGCCGTTTTTGCTTTTTCACCTTTTGTAGAGACTTCTCGCTTTCTTCCAGCACAACCTTCTTGACGTCATTCCATAACTCTTCCGGAGCTCTGTCATTTGTATCTAAAGCAGCAAATCGATT
This sequence comes from Ichthyophis bannanicus, assembly GCA_033557465.1. Classification (NCBI taxonomy): domain Eukaryota; kingdom Metazoa; phylum Chordata; class Amphibia; order Gymnophiona; family Ichthyophiidae; genus Ichthyophis; species Ichthyophis bannanicus. The sequence continues at coordinate 600,188,019 of CM066031.1, read as the reverse complement.
TTGCAGGCAGTCTTTAAATTCCAGTGGTATATTCTCAAGGTCATATTTTGCTGCATTCATGAGTGGTTTGCTCTTTTTCAACTTTAGCTTGAGTTTGCATACTAGTAGTTGATGATCTGTACCACAGTCAGCTCCAGGTTTTGTCTTTGTTGATGTTACAGAGCTTTTCCATCGTTGACTTCCACAGATGTAGTCAATTTGATTTTTATACAATCCATTGGGTGAAGTCCATGTGTACAGTCGCCGCTTGTGTTGCTGGAAGAAGGTGTTTGAGATGAATAGATCATTGGTCTTGCAGAATTCTATCAATCTTTCTCCAGCTTCATTTCTGTTGCCAAGTCCATATTTTCCAACTACTTTGCCTTCTTCTTTGTTGCCAACTTTTGCGTTCCAGTCACCCATGACTATCAGGATATCCTGTTTGCATGTTCTGTCAATTTCAGCTTGTACTTGTTCATAGAACTCTTCAATTTCATTCACTTCTGCAGCTGTTGTTGGGGCATATACTTGAATTATAGTTGTGTTGATAGGCATTCCTCGTAGACGAATAGAGATTAAGCGTTCGCTGACTGCATTGTATTTCATTACAGTTCTTGCAAGTTTCTTCTTTATTATAAATGCAACACCATTTCTTCTTTGTCTTTCATTTCCAGCATAGTAGACCATGTGATCATCTGATGCAAAGTGCCCGATGCCAGTCCATTTCAGTTCGCTGACACCCAACAGATCAAGTTGTACACGTTCCATTTCATTCTTGACCACCTCCAACTTCCCTTGGTTCATGCTTCGTACGTTCCATGTTCCAATGTGTAAGACATCTTTACAGCTTCTGACTCTCATTTCATGCGCAGCTACATCAGCAGTCAGACTTCCCGAGGGCTTTGATCCAACCACATCATAAATGCTGGCTTTACTCTGAAAAGTCTTCAGCTCTTCCCCAGTAGCTAGTTGAGTGCCTTCTGACCTGGGAGTCTCATCTTCCAGCACCATAGCACAATTTGTTTTGTTGTAACTATCCATTGGGTTTTCATGGCAAGATACAGAAGTAGATTGCCGGGCCTTCCTTCCGCGCAGTTTAAGTTTGGTGTTGTTGCCGTTGTCACAGAAATGTGATCCTCCGCCGTCAACACTATCCCATTCTGCTGCTGCCCAGATGGGTGGTTTGTCTTCGTCTGGCACCTCAGCTGAGACCTGTCCATCTTGGGAGACCCTGCCAGTAGTTAAACTACCGATAGTTTAGCTCTCAGCATCACTGATGCACGGAAGCCCTCACAGCACGACAAGAAAAATTTTCCTCATGGAAAAGCCTGCTTCCGGGTTTAAAAAGTGCACGAAGTGCAGCGGTACTCTTTCTATCACCGACACCCATGACTGGTGTCTAAAATGTTTGGGCCCTGACCACTCCATCACCGATTGTAAGTCCTGTTCCATGATGTCTAAAAGAGGTCGACAGAATCGAGCGGCCAAGCTCAGTACCCTGTTTCCCTCTGATGCAGCTTCGGTGGCATCGACATCTTCCAGGGCTGCTGCTTCCTCCCATGGATCTCAGGTAACCAAACATAAGTCCAGCCGGTCCTCGAAGAGTAGATTTCCCTCTAAGTATCGAGATGCCTCCGGGCTTGCTCTCGAGGATCCCGCACCGGCAAAATTACCCCGGTGGGAAGCTACGGCTTCCAAAGCTTTATCTATGGGGTCACAGGTTGACATTGATGGCGTGCCTCGACCGTTCACCTGTTGCCATGTTCTGGGGTACCGGTGGTTTCCACTGGTACTGACATCCAGACATTGGTTGCGTCGATGGATCAGAATATTCTGACTATGCAGCGTGCCATCATGGCATTCATACAAGCTGCGACGCCTCCGGTACCGCAACAAACTCAGTTGTCGGTACCGGTTCCGGCACCGATATCGGTTCCGGTGCCAGTACCGATTGCATCGACATCGGCTTCGGTGTCGACTGCAGCGGTACCCTGTTCTGTGATGCCCATCGGTACCGAATCGGTACCGATCACTCCCGATGTCGATACTACTCGGTACGCGTATCGGGCTCTGAGAGAGCATCCAGACAGGCGATACTTCGATTCCTCCGAAGACTCTGATGAATCAGAGGCTTCTGTGGAAGCATCAGTACTCCTTCCTCAGGAGCCCTCTTCTCCAAAAAGAAGAATGTCTCCTCCAGAAGACTTGTCTTTTCAAGACTTCATTAGGGAAGTGGCCAGGGGCCTCTCCATTTCAGTGGCCCTGAACCAGAGCCTAGAGCCAAGAAATTGGATATTTTACAATATCCTAAGGCTCCTAAAGAGGCAGCTACTTTACCAATTCATGAGATCCTTTATGATCACATGTTGGGCATATGGGAGACACCTCTCACTACCTCCCCTCATTCTCGCAGGTTGGACACCATGTACCGTGTTCCTCCTTGCCCTGGCTTTCATAAGACTCAGCTTCCTCACCACTCTATTGTGGTGGAGTCTGCTATGAAGAAGATAGAGTGCAAAAAGACACTCATCTAATCCTCCAGGAAGAGAATGCAGAACCTTGGATGCTTTTGGCCGGAGAATTTTCCAGGCCAATATGCTTACTGCCAGAATCAACTCCTATAGTCTCTATATGGGGATGTTTCTAAAGGAAGTTACAGATCATCTGCAAACTTTATCTCCTTTTATCTCAGAAGATAAAAGGGAGGAGTTTCTCACCTGGCTTAAACATGCCCAGGATGTTTCCAAATTTTCCAACCGTGCAGCCTTTGACTCTTTTGAGTGTGCCAGCAGAGCCTCGGCTATTGCCATAGGTGCACGCAGAGTTGCTTGGTTGCAAGCTTCTGATTTGGAACCCTGGGTCCAGGATGGATTAGGAAATCTTCCTTGTACAGGTGAAAACCTTTTTGGCAAGGATTGGCAAGCAAAGGCCACTCAGATGGATGCTGAGAATTCTGCCTTAGATAGACTTTCAAAGTCTACTTCTGCTCCTGTTAGAAAAAGGTTATTCAAAAAGGCTTTCTTTCCCAAAAAGGGGAAGTATTATCCTGTTTATGGTCAGCAGGCATCTTCTGCAGGTCGTTTTGCTGCAAAGCGTCAGCAACAACCTAAACAAGCCAAGCCTAAGGCTGCAAGGACTGCTATGGCCCAACAGCCTCAGCCTCCTCAGGGCCTTTGACTCACATCTAGAGAACTTAGCCTTTCTCGCTCTGGCTCTAGAAGAACCAGAGCCTCTCACCATTCCAGGAAGGTTAGCCCACTTTGCTCCCAGATGGGAACAAGTCACAGCAGAGTAATGGACCCTCTCCATCATAAGGGAGGGGTACAAGCTTCATTTCTTAAACCTTCCTCCTCACACCATGGTGAGACAGTTCAATTCTTCAACATCTCTCCTCGACCTTCTGGGTCAGGAGATTGCTACCCTTCTTGCCCAAAGGGCAATAGAAGAAGTACCCCTTCTTCAACAGGGCTCAGGGTTCTACTCCCCCTATTTTCTTATTCCAAAGAAAACAGGGGGCTACAGGCCCATATTAGATCTCAGAGAATTGAACAAGTTTGTATGCAAGGAGAAATTCAAGATGATTTCTCTCGGTGCTCTCCTTCCATACCTTCAGAGTCAGGACTGGCTTTGTTCTCTAGATCTCAAGGATGCGTATACCCATATCCTCATCCATCCAACACACAGAACGTTCCTTCGGTTCCTTTATCAAGGAAAGCACTACCAATACAGAGTGCTTCCTTTCGGTCTGGCCTCTGCTCCAATAGTGTTCACAAAATGCATGGCAGTAGTAGCTGCATTTCTACGCACTCTAGGAATATTTGTATTCCCATATCAGGACGACTGGCTCATCCGAGCTCCGTCCCAGTCAGGGGCCCAGACTTCCCTAGCCTGCACAAGGCGTGTTCTTCAGTATCTGGGACTTGTAATAAACAACCCAAAATCCCATCTCACCCCTACTCAGTCATTAGAGTTCATAGGGGTCTTCCTGGATACCACAACTGCAAGGGCCTATCTTCCCTAGGCCCGTTGCCTACGCTTGGTGCAGTTAGCCTCACAAATTCAGTTAAAATCCCATTTAACTGTTCAAGAAATGTTACAACTGTTAGGCCACATGGCATCCACTGTGCATGTGGTTCCTTACGCTCGCCTTCACATGAGGGCAGCTCAGTGGACTCTGTCCACCCAATGGACCCAGGCATCAGGGTGCCTGTCAGACAAGATAGCAACCTCCAGTCGCCTCTTCTGGTCTCTCCAGTGGTGGAAGTCCACTCAAAATCTGTTGCTGGGGTCCCCCTTTCAACAGTCACTACCCCAAGCAACCCTTACAACAGATGCCTCTCCAAGGGGTTGGGGAGCTCATCTACAAGATCTCTCCACCCAGGGCATCTGGTCTCCACAGGAGACATCTTTACATATCAACCTCTTGGAGCTCAGAGCAATTCTTCTAGCTCTCAAAGTCTTCCACACCTTGCTCAGCTACAAGACAGTCCTCATTCACACGGACAACCAAGTAGCCATGTTCTGCGTGAACAAGCAGGGCAGGACTGGCTCTCTGTCGCTTTGCAACGAAGCTTTGAGATTGTGGGCCTTCGCCAGAGAGCATCAAATTCATCTCGTGGCAGTGTATCTTCCAGGGGTTCAAATCTCTTGGGCAGACAGACTCGGTCGAGTTCTGCTTCCACACGAATGGTCCCTCCATGGGGACCAGATAGCCAGGATCTTCCGAATTTGGGGAACCCCGGACATAGACCTGTTTGCAAGTCCGTGGAATGCTAAACTTCCCCGGTTCGGTTCCAGGATTCCGTGTCAGGGAGTTCAGGCCAGGGATGCCTTCCTCCTTCATTGGGGGCAAGACTTCCTCTATGCCTTTCCACCCATTCCCCTAATTCCCAAGACACTGTTCAAATTTCAGAGAGACAAGGGGTCTATGATCCTCATAGCACCACATTGGCCATGCCAAGTGTGGTACCCTCTACTTCTGAATCTCTCTCAAGCTCCCTTCCTGAACTTGGGATGTGCTCCAGACCTCCTGTCCCAGGAGGAGGGAACGTTGTGGCACCCAAATCCCCAGTCTCCATCTCAGAGCCTGGTTGCTGAAGGCCTAGACCTTCAAGATTTGCATCTTTCTCAGCAGGTGAAGGATATCCTTCATGCTTCCAGAAAGCCTTCCACTAGACGTTCCTATGCTTTTAAATGGAAAAGGTTTACCATTTGGTGTGCACAGAAGGGTTTTAACCCCCTTGCAATACCTCTGAATTCTTTACTAGACTATTTACTGCATTTATCCCATGCAGGCCTTAAAACGAACTCAGTAAGAGTCCATTTGAGTGCTATTGCAGCATCCCTTAAGCCTCTCAATGGACAGCCTATTTCCTCTCATCCTCTTATTGCAAGATTCATGAGAGGCCTTCTTTTAACTAAACCTCCCATTAGACCACCTCCAGTGGCATGGGACTTGAATTTGGTTCTTGGCCAGCTTATGAAGCCACCCTTTGAACCCTTAGCCACTACCTCCTTGAAATTTCTTTCCTGGAAGGTTACTTTTCTCATTGCAGTCACCTCAGCTCGCCGCATCAGTGAGCTGCAAGCCTTGGTGGCTAATCCTCCTTATACAAGGTTCCATCATGACAAGGTAGTCCTCAGGACTAATCTACACTTTATACCTAAAGTGGTCTCACCTTTTCATCTGAACCAGGAGGTTTATTTACCTGTCTTTTTTCCAGGACCTCATGCATCAAGTGTAGAAAGGAATCTCCATACCCTGGATTGTAAGAGAGCGCTCGCTTTTTACTTACAAAGGACACAGCAACATAGAAAGTCCTCTCAACCCTTTGTTGTTTTTGATCCCTCTCATTTGGGACTTCCAGTCTCTAAGAGAACTCTGTCCAGTTGGATTGCTCAGTGTATTTCTTTCGCCTACCAGAGTAAGAACCTTTCTCTGGAGGGCCATGTCACAGCTCACAATGTGAGGGCCATGGCAGCCTCTATGGCTCATCTGAACTCTGTGTCCATCGACCAAATCTGTCGAGCGGCCACCTGGGCCTCGGTTCATACCTTTACAGCCCATTACTGTTTGGACAAGGACTCTCACCGGGATGCCTTGTTTGGTCAGGCTGTTCTCAAACACCTGTTCCATACCTAATCAACTCCTACCCCCCATCCCTGGTTGGATGCCCGAGATCCATGGGGCAGGTAGAGCCCTTCTCAGGGACTCACAACCTTGGAGATCTCCCTGGCATCTCTACCTGGGGAGTCCCCATATGTGAAGACTCATTCCTGCTTGTTCCTGGAGATAGCACAGTTACTTACCTGTAACAGGTGATCTCTGGGAACAGCAGGAATAAGTCTTCACAACCCACCCACCTCCCCTAGGAGTTGTATCTCTCTATCTATCTTTCCTTTCCTCTCTCTCTCTCTCTTTGTCTCAGCTTAAAACTCAAACTGGAGAGAGGCGGTTGGGAAAGGCGGGAAGGCAGCGCGCAGGCACTGTGGGATGCTCCCAAAAGCTTTCTTTCTGTACGCTGGGGAGCGTTCCTGCGCAGGCTCCATCGGTACCGACGATACCCATATGTGAAGACTTATTCCTGCTGTTCCCAGAGATCACCTGTTACAGGTAAGTAACTGTGCTTTCTGCAGCCGGTGGTATGTTCCAGCCAGACATCTCAGCCGGTGGTATGTTCCAGCCAGACATCTTCAGTAGATTCAGGCCCTTCTGCTGAATGATACTCCCTCTGTTTTGGAGTCTGCTACAACCTTCCTTTCTGATGCCATGTATGACCTAGTAAGTTTGGCAGCCAAGGATGCTGTCAAGGCATCGAATTTGGCTCCTTCATTGGGCAGCAGACTCCTCTTCCAAAGCCTGGTTGTCCCAACTGGCTTTTAAGGAGAAGCATCTTTTTGGAGCAGATTAGAGAAGCTGGTGAAGGACCTGGGCGAGATGAAATATTGCCGCCTTCCGGAGGACAGGTCCAGGGGACCTGTGAAGTGGGCTGATGTCCCTTTCTCGTCAGCCTCTGCCTGTCCACAGAGGGAATGCTGGCCAGAATCCCCAGGGGTCTCTGCCCTTTCATTGTTACAGACCTGGAAAGCCTTTCTTCCCCTCTGCTTCCAGGCTTCGAGCTTGTTCTCAGTCCTTTTGTGGAGCACGGAGGCCCAGGGACTCGGTCCCCTCCAGATGAGGGACCCTCCTTGGCTGCACAATGAAGATTTGGGAGCCCATTCCCTGGTTCCTCCAGTTTGAGGCAGGCTTCACCCTTTCTTTCAGGAATGGGCCCGGATTACCAATAATTGCTGGTTGCTAGACACCATTCAGTTTGGCTACATCTTGGAATGTAAAGAGCCGATTCTGGATGACTTCGCCATCTCCCTTTGTGGGTCAGTGAGCAAAATTTCTGCTGGACTAGTTGCTGCACCTAAAAAACGGTGGTTCTTGTCCCCCTGGATGAGTGGGGCAAGGGCAGATACTGCATCTGTTTGGTTGGGCCAAAAAAGGAAGGTTCCTTCTGGCCATTCTGGACCTCTAGGGGGTCAATGAGCATTTGTGTGTCATGCGCTTCCAGATGGAAACTTTGCGCTCCGTGATTCAAGCAGTGTGCTGAGGGGAGTTCTTGGTTTCTCCGGATCTGGCCGAGGCGTATTTTTATATCCTGATCTAGGCAGATCGGCAAAAATATCTGTGCTTTGCCATGCTTGGCTCTCACTGTTAGTTAACCACCCTCTCTTTCAGACTATCCACTGTCCTGAGGACATTCTCCAAGGTCATGGTGGTAGTGGCTGCAGCACCGGGGGATCTGTGTCTATCCATATCTGGACAACGGGTTCGTCTAGGCTCATTCCCTTTCAGGGGCAACTCTGGTGGCATCCCGATTGGTGTCCTTTTTGGAAAGCCTCAACTGGGTGACCAGCTGGGGAAAGAGTCAGGTGTTGCCTTCCCAGTCCCTAGAGTTCCTGGGAGCACATTTCAACACTTAAGGGGGCAGAGTTTTCTTGCCATAGGAGAAGGTCAAGACTGTTGGATTGCCTGATGCTTCTCTGTGAGTAGCAGGCTCTGAATCTGGGATTATCTTCAGCTCCTCGGATTGATGGCAGCGACCATGAAGATGTTCACATGCGGCCTCTCCAGTGGTCCTTGGCAACTCTGTGGTCCACGAGTTCTCAGGAGTTTGAGTGCAGGCTGCTGTTGCCAATGATGGTGAAGACCAGTCTGCTGTGGTGGCAGCAGCCCTATCACCTGAAGAAGGACATGCTGCTGAATGATTTCTCCTCAATTCTTCTGATGACAGATGCCAGTCTCTTGGGCTAGAGAGCCCATTGCCAAGACCATATGGCCCAGGGCTGTTGGAACTACAGGGGTGGTGTAATCCATCAACCGCCTCGAGGCAAGGGTCATCAGGTTGGCTCTTTCGTGATTCTGGCCCCTGATCGAGGGCCAGATGGTTTGAGTGTTTTCAGACAACGTCAATGCAGTGGCATATGTCAGTCGACAAGGTGACACGACGAGTGCTGGGTTAGCTCTGGAGATGGTTCTCCTCTGCCCTGGCAAACAGGAGAGCTACCTAGCCTCGCCGGGGTAGACAGTTTGGAAGTGGACTTCCTCAGCCGTCACTCTCTGGATCCTGGTGGGTGGGAGTTGAGTCAGGAGGCATTTCAGTTGATTCTATGCTGTTGGGGTTGCCCTATAAATGGATCTGATGGCAACCTGCTCCAATGCCAAAGTTTGCTGCTGCTGCTTCAGTCGCCACATGGAGATGGGGTCTAAATGTGTCGATGCCCTGACCCAGCCTTGTCCAAGTCAGCACCTGTTAATGTGTTTCCTCCATGGGCCCTGGTGGAGTATGTGATTTGGTGTATTAAATGCCACCTGGACAGGAGTGTTCTGATGGCATCGAATTGGTCAAGGAGAGCATGGTTTGAAGACCTGATGCAGCTCCTGCAGGCACCACCTCTTTGGTTGCCTCCATCTCGGAGCCTATTGTGGTAGAGACTGATCGTCCTGGAGGATGCGGTTCCCTTCTCACTTATAGTTTAGTTGTTGAAAGGAAACCCCTAGTGCATAAGGGCTTACTCTCCAGCAGTGGTCTCTACTCTGCTCTGAGCCTGAAGGAAGTCTACCAAGCTAGCATACATGCGGATCTGATGCCTGTTTTGAGCAATGGTGCAGCGCTTGGAGTTGGCTCCTGAGGCACCATCTCTGTCGGTCTTTCTACAGGATGATCTGGAGAAGGGCCTTTCCTTTAGCTCCCTGAAAGTTCAGGTGGCACCTGGACATCTCGTGCTTTCTCCAGGGGGTTCAGCATCTGCATCCTTCCCTCCGGTCTGTGATCCTTTCCTGGGGTCTGTGTCTGGTGCTCAGGGCCCTGATGGTGGTGCACTTTGAGCCATTAAAGCATGCTACTTTGAAGAACTTGACTCTCAAGATGTTCTCTGTCACGATTTGTTCCGCAGGGTGGATTTCCCAGTAGTCCTGGAAAAGATGATACTGTTCCTCTCTTAATCTCCTACTCCTCTCTTAATCTCTTGTTTCTTTGCTTTCCTATCATTTAATGGCTTTCTTTTCCTTGTCTTTTTTATGTTATTTGTTTGTATAATTTATTTTATTGTAAACCGCTCTGTCTGCCTGTCTGAATAAACCATAAACCATTTCCGAGCTGCAAGCTCATTCTTGCTGAGATTCTTATCTGTCTTTTTCAAAGGAGGCATTTCCACTTGGCCTGTTTCTTCTTTCTTGCCTAAGATGCTTTCCTCCCTTTCATGTGAACCAGGAGGTCTGTCTGCCCTTCTTCTCTATGGAGTAGTGTCCGGGAAAACATAAGGATCTTCGTGGGCATCACTTTCCACTTTTGTGAAGCATTACTGCTTGGATGTCCATGCGTGGGTGGACATGGCCTTTGGCTCAAGGGTTTTGCGAGCTGCTGTCTTCTTCCCACCCAGTGGAGTCGTGGCTTTGGTATCTCCTACTTGTCTAGAATGGTCTAGAAGGACGATGTGGAAGGTGACATTTTACTTGCCAGTTCATGTCATTTCCTTGAGTCTTGCCAGACCAGTCCAGGGCCCTCCCCTGAAACTATATTTGCTCTGTTTTTCTGCTGCAGTACCCTTGGATCCACTATGATTTTTGTATTATGCTCTGCAGGTTCATCTTCTACTGATAACCTTCTGTTTTATGCTTTCCTGTACATAGTTCTCTACTGTTGATTACTCATTGTCACCCATGACTGAGGTTCTGTGAGGCTTGCCTTGTTTCTCCCATATGCTCTGGGACGAATACTGAAGAGACCTCTTGTGGCTGAGGCAAATAGAGACATAGGAGTGATGTCATTGAAACCTGGACTTTTCATTGGTTCTTTGTCTCCTCCATCAATCTGCTGGTAGGGGAACACAACCCACTTGTCTGGACTGTTCTAGCAGGACTCAAGGAAAGGACATAAACTGGTAAGTAAATTGTCACTTTGACAAGATGTGACTCTAAGTTAAAACCATACTACCTCAGATCCTGCAGGCTATTGGATTCCAGAAACCTCACTATCCTGTTTTAGCAGTGTTCCATTAATTTACTCACCACTGTGGTCAGACTATAACCAGTTTGTAGTTTCCATCCTCATCCTTGCTTCCACTTTTGTGTAGAGGGACCACAAGCGCCCTTCTGCACTCCTCTGGGATGATTCCTGACTCTAAAGATGCATTGTAAAAGTCAGACAGTGGAGCCTCTAGAACTCCCTTAAGTGCCTTCAATACTTTTAAATGTATCTCATCTGGCCCCATTGCTTTGTTTGTTTTCAAAAGGAACTAGCTCATCTAAAAGTAATTTTTTGAAAATTATTCAAGATCTGTCTCACTTCAGTTCCTTTTTTTGGGTGTTTTCTGAGGTCCTGCACCTGACCCTTCATTTGTGAACTCAGAACAAAAATGTTTAAGCAATCCTTCTTTATCCTTATTAGCTTCTACGTGTAACTCCCCTTCACTCTTGAGTCTGACACTACTTTTGTACATCCTCCTCTTACTAACATGTTTTGTTCCACCTATTTTATTGCATTACATATTTTTTCTTCCATTTGTATACTTGCTTTCCTGACTACTTTTCCTAACTTTTTCAAATATTGATGCTAGTCTTTATCTGTTTCAATCACCCTGAACAACAACACCTTTCAATCTAAAAATGAGATCAAATATCTAGGAGTACTAATTGATGCTAACCTAAAAATGGACAAACATCTCCGGTTAACCAACAGAGCAATATTTCACAAGCTGAGAGTCCTGCAACCCCTACACAGCATTATTGACCACACGGATTTCAGAACAGTAACTCAAGCGCTCATCATTCCCCACTTTGACTACTGTAATGCCATCTTGCAAGGTCTTCCGTAAAAAACCTTAAACATCCTACAAATGGCACAAAATGTATCAGCCAGGATCATCATGAATAAGAAGCTGATAGATCACATTACACCAGTCCTGATTGAGCTTCACTGGCTCCCCATCTCTGCACGAATAGCTTACAAAATACTGGTAACAACATTCAAAATCATTCACAAAATATCCCCCTCTTTCATCGATAACCTCATCACCACACAGCCCCCCAACAGATGCCGACGGACTGCTAACCTGAACACACTCTGCGTTCCCAGCAGTATAAGGGCTGTCAAAGAGCGAACAAGCAACCGGGCATACACGTACGCTGTTACCCATGCTTTGGAACCAACTGCCTCATGAGATGCGCCTGATCAAAAACCTACAGGACTTCAGAAAAAAGCTTAAAACCCACCTGTTCCAATCACACTACGGCATCACCTAGGCGGCTTCAACCATTATCGATGCCCAAGTTGCCCACCTCCCTCCGAACCCCATGGGTCATAAAAAATCTATTTCTCTGATATCTCACAACAATGGCGATTTAAAATGTATATATGTATATATTCCACTGTTAGTAAGATTGAATAATTGCCGATGTAATGTTATAACTGAAACCTATGTTGTTGATCAAACTGTAATTTATCTGCTTGCTCAAACTTGTTGATCAAACTGTAACTTCTCTGATTGATCAAATGTATAATTTTAATTCTTGTGTTGGTTGTGCACCCCTCCCTCAAATCGGACTGTAATCTTAAATTGTTATGTACATACTCCCTTGTTTTTTACACTGCTGCTGATCGCTGGAAGTGGCGGCATACAAATGTATACCAAATAAATAAATAAAATAAATAAATTATCTGTGATCTTATATTTTATGAAGGCATCCTCTTTTTGTTTACCTTTTTCAGTTACCTTTAAAAATAATAGTGGCCTCCTTTTTTCGTTTACTTTCCTAACAAAAAGGTTTGTGGCTGTTTAAAATATCCTCTTAAAAATTTGCTCACTGATTTTCTACATTCCTCAGCGGTTCTCATCCTGCTAATGACTTGGAGGTATTGGCCCATCTTGATAGTTTTCCTAAAGTCTCTGACCCTCACTTTTGAATGAACTGTCTCAGCCCTTGTCCTAATACTGAAGCACACTTCCAGTGATCACTTTGATCACTCATTATAATATCACACTTCCCATTCATAAGCACCAGGTTCAGTAGAGCCCCCTCACCTCTGGATTCTGTTACCAGCTCTCTAGGTAGAGAATTCAGGATCTCCTTATTTATAGAGGACACCGGAACAAGGATGTCCCTATCAGCATCCGGCATATTGAAATCACCTATCAGTAGCATTTCTACTTTCATAGCAATACTGCAATTGTCTTCAATTAAATATCTGTTCAGTTTTCCCACCTGTGAAAGAGATCCGTATATTGCATCAATGCAAATGGATGCTCCATTCTCTTTCCAGTTTAATCCACTGTAGCTCCTCTTTCCTGTGTAAACTCTGCAATTTTGTGGCTTTAATATTTGTTTTACATATACTACCACTCCTCCATTTCTTCCTACTCTGACCTTCCTGAATGTATTATAGCCCATTATAATTACATCCCAGTCATGGTTCTCCATGAACCATGTCTTTGTGACCACCATTAAATCCAAGTCTGCTTATTCCAATAAATCCTCAACATCCAGAATCTTATTTTCCATACTATGGGCGCTAATATGTATTGCTTTCGAAATGTTTCCCCTTCTAACCATTTCTATAGAGGTACTGAGCAACAGTTTAGTGGGAGTGCACATTATTACGCAGTAGCAATATTCACGAAAATGTGCACTATTAAGTAATGACGATGCGAGATGAAAATAAAAGAAAAAACAAAATGAAACAAGTTTTTGGACTGTATATCCCTACCAAGGGAGTGGAGGAGTAGCCTAGTGGTTAGAGCAACTGCTTAATACCAAGAAGATCAAGGGTTTGATTCCCACTGGCACTCCTTGTGACCTGGGCAAGTCACTTTACCCTCTATTGCCTTGGAAGAAAAGGCGTGGCAATCTGCTTCCGATGATACATTGCCAAGAAAATCCAGAGGCAGCTGGGTTGCCAGGAGTCAGCACTGACTTGAGGGCACTAAAAAACAAAACAAACAAACAAACAAACCCTATCAAGAACATGTTGGATTGCGTGGGCTATAAGTGTGTTAAATAAATAAATAAATAAATAAATAAATTAATCCTAGATCTAAGGGCTCTGAACAAACATCTAAAAAGAGAAATATTCAGACTGGTTTCCCTGGTTTGTTCTCTGGACTTGAAGGATGCATGAATCCAAATACAGATGTAGCACAGTCACAAGACATATCCGAGATTTGTAATAAGGAAGCATCACTGCTAGTACTATGTATTGTCCTTTGGCTTCCCATCAGTGCTTTGAGTTTTCATGAAGTACGTTGCTCTCGTTGCAGAATTCTACATGGGCTAGGAGTTCGTTTCCCTTTCTGGATGATTGGCTGGTCAAAGAGGACATCTCAGGAAGGAGATCAAAGATTTGTGCATACAGCTATCCGGATGTTGGAGTTATTAGGATTGTCATAAATTATCCCAATTCCAATCTAAGCCCAGCAGTTCAATTGGAATTCTTAAGAGTTCTGCTAGACATGACTCTGGCAAAAGCCTTCATTCCATCAGAAAGGATAAGGGAAATTGGTATCCATATTAGAAGAGATTCAGGGGAGTCATAGGACAGCAGCATGGAATACATGTTGGTCTACATGGCCTCAAAAGTGCACGTAACATCCTTGGCATGTCTCAGAATGAGACCAGCTCAATAGATCTTGAGCATGCAGTGGCTTTAGGCACTGGCTCAGACGTCAAATCTCCCACCACATCTCTCTGGGATTCTTTAACCTGGTGGACAGTCCATTCCATTATGGCAAAAGCCATTCCCTTCTGAATTCTGCCTCACCCAAAAGTATTCATGACATGCATCCAGGCTGTGGGATATAGAGCTTATGAAGAAAAACTTCATTAGATAAGTTTTCTGGAATTGAAAGTAATATAGAATGCCCTAAAGGCTTTGAAAAATTTGTACCAGGATAAATTTGTACCAGTATATTTTTGTTGGCTTACCAACAGGCAATCAGATAGCATAATATTATATCAACAAACAAGGAAGACAGGCTCCTCCTTCCTCTCTTTGGAAACTCAGGATGTGGAACTGGGCCATCTCTCATGGGATGACTCTGCCACATACCTGGGCATTGAAAGACAGTGGCCTAACAAACTGAGCTATGTGCTTCAACCACATGAGCGTGGTAGATATTGAATTGGCTCAGAGGATCTCTGAGTGGGGCATCTCCTCAAAAAACCTGTTCACCATATCCCAGAATAGGAAAGCATCTTGGTTCTGTTCCAAGATAGGATCTTGTGGCAAATTAGCATCAGATGCCTTCCTTCTAAATTGTGAAAACTTTCCTGAAACTCAGAAGGGACCAGTGAACTATGATCCTCATAGCACTATATTGGCTGAGATAAGTATGGTCCCCTCCTCTTCTGGTACTTTCCATAAGAAGTCCCATAAGATTAGGAGATTCTTCAGTTCTGATTACACAGGCTCAGATACCTCTTTTGCATCCCAACATAATCCCTTGCTCTCAGTTTGCATGTTGAAAGGGTAACTCGGGCTTCCCTGAACCTGTCTGACAAGTCTCACTCATCATTCTGGTTTCCAGGAGAGAATCTTTTAGGAGGTCATATAGTCTTAAATGGAAGAGGTTTTCCATCTCGTATGACAGGCCCTAGATCCTTTTTCCCATTCCACACCAAAACTACTTGAATACCTTCTACATTTATCTGAGTTGAATTTGAAAGCCAACTATGTTAGGGTACATCTTAGTGTAATTAGAGCATATCACCATTATACAGAAAGTAAACCCATCTTTGTACAGCCTTTAGTTCAGTTGATGCAGGACTTACTGGGTTGTCTTCCTCCTTCAGCAGCTGAGGACCGAGCATGCCAAATCTTGTGATTTATTTATTTAACAGTTCTTCTATACTGCCTTATCATTTACATTGATGTAAAATACATTACATTGATGTCACAGTAGAAGAGCTCCCGCCTTGGTATCCAGGAAGCAGTAGTTCAGTCCTCAGCAGCTGAAGGGAGGTTCCCCCCTGCATTGCTGGGTTCCACTGAAGGACTTTGGCCTATACTTCTGGCGGATGTCTGGAGAAAAAAGTGTTTGGAGACCGGTGACAACACTAAGCACTGCTTAAGGGAACAGAAAAACATAAATAAATACTTATAATAAGGATGGGTAATTCTTTCCACATGACACACTGTTGGAGTGGGGCCAGCAGTAGCAGGGCCTGCTAGATGTGCTACCAGTATTCTACCTGGGTCTGGCAGGGCCCGGGAGTTGGGGGAGGTGGCAAAATTACTTGGGATACCAGGTCCCTTTTCCTCCCCCAACCGGGCAACCCACCACTCTGGTGAAGAGCCAGGGGTTTCGGCCCTTTTTCAGGCACTCTTGGGTAAGAGGCACTTGTGTTTTTAAATCTGTGGTATCTTTCTGAGAGCCAGCTTTGTCATTCAGATGTCTACTTCAGCAACGTAGAGTGGTCTTTTTTTGTGTTGGTCGAGCAGTGTCCGGTGGTGTTCAGAAATGGTGAGTGAAGTCTGGACCGGCTCGCCTCTCATTCCCTCCCCATGTGTCAAGGGCAATCGAGCCGTGCTGCATGTAGTCAGAATCCCGCAGCTTGCAGGGGGCAATGTGGAATCCTTGCAGCGGGCATATGCTGGGGTTGTGCAAGGTCGGGGAGGTTAGCAGAACTTATTTTTGATATCAGGATAGGTATGATGCAGTCCGGGGCTTCTGATGATGAAAAGGTTATTCCCTCCTAATCTGCAGTTTTGGCAGAAAGTTCAGCCATGTTGAAAACGGCGACCATTTTCTCTGTGCTTAAGGGCAAGGATAAGCAAACAAAGGCCAAAAAGACACATTCTGATGCAGCAACCAGGGCAGCAGGGCCTGCTGCAGAGCTGCCGGAATCAGTTTTTTCGTCTGAATTTGTCCTTTTGTTACACTAAGTGTTCTGTCTTAAGCACAAGCGGGGCGGGGGGTGGGGGGGGGCCAGATGCAGTGACCTTGTTTTGGGAAATAGTGCCTTGGGTAGTCCTGGTTGTGCCTCTCCTGGGGAAGCCCTCAAGGGAGGGGGAACCTTCCACTAAAAGGGTTGGGGGGAGGAGGAGGCCTGCATGAACCAGGGATCTCTGCGGTACCCAATCTCGGTACCCAAACCCACCTGGGCATAAGCAAAGAAGATGCAGTCTGCTAGACAACTGGATAAAGCGCGTTTGTTAATGGCAGCCCCTGGTTTATCGAGGTCAAAAGAAACATAGAAACCGAAAAATGATGACAGAGGGAGACCACAAGGCCTATCTAGTCTGTCCTTCCATATCAACCACTACAGCAGTCCCCTTTTTTCCTTTAGAGATCCTCTGTGTTTGTCCCATGCTTTTTTGAATTCAGATACTGTCCTCATCTCTACCACCTCCACTGGGAGACTATTCCACAGATGCACCACTCTTTCCGTAAAAAAATATTTCTGCATATCACTCCTGAATCTTTCCCCTTTCACCCTCATCCCATGTCCCCTAGTAGCAGTACTTGCTTTCAATCGAAAAGGCTCTTCCCCTGTGCATTTATGCCATGGAGGTATTTAAACGTCTTAATCATATCACCTCTATCCCGCCTTTCCTCTAATGCAGGGGTGGGAAATTCCGGCCCTCGTGCACCACAATCCAGCCTGGTTTTCATGATGTCCCTAATGAATATTCATGAAATCTATGTATGGAAATAGGTTCATGAATATTCATTAGGGACATCATGAAAACCAGGCTGGATTGTGGTGCACTAGGGCCGGAATTGCCCACCCCTGCTCTAATGTGTACATATTAAGATCCTTAAGTCTTTCCACATATGCTTTATAATGAAGACCACTAACCATTTTAGTAGCCACCCTCTGTACTGACTCCATCCTGTTTATATCCTTTTGAAGGTGCGGTCTCCAAAATTGCACACAATAGTCCAAATGAGGCCGCACCAAAGACTTATACAGAGGCACAATCACCTCCTTTTTTTCTGCTAGCCGTTCCTCTCCGTATGCACCCAAGCATCCTTCTAGCTTTTACTGTCACCTTTTCTACCTGTTTAGACACTTTAAGATCATCAGACGCAACCACGCCTAGGTCCCACTCTTCTTTAATGGACAAAAGTACTTCACTCCCTATACTATATATGCATGACCTTGCATTTTTTAACATTAAATCTCAGCTGCCAAATTCTAGACCATTCTTCAAGCTTAGCTAGATCTCCTCATGTTATCTACACCTTCCTGGGTGTCTACTCTATTGCAGATTTTGGTATCATACGCAAATAGGCAAACTTTACCCAACAGCCCTTCTGCTATATCACTAACTAAGATGTTAAAAAGAATCGGACCAAAAATGGTAGGTGAACCTTCTAAGGGCTTTAGTCCTATCCATGCAAAATATTTTAATAATTGAGGCTTTGAGGAAGTGGTATTTTATGTATATAATGGACTAGGATGGGACTTGATGTACTGTTTATATTTGATTTTTACTATGTTTACTATTGTATATAATGTTTGTACATGCTATTGTGAGCTGTCTTGAGCTAATAGTATGGGCAGGATAAAAGAAATTTGATTAAATTTTGCTTTATTTTACCATGTTGTCAAGCACCCCTTTAGCACTTCTTGTCTTACCCTCACACCTCTTCCTACTTTCTCTCCTAGCCTGTTAACTGCCACATCACTCTCTCTGTTTGTTCTCATCCCTTTCACTTTTTCTCAGGGTTGGCCTCTTGTTTGGCTTTCACACCTTTCACCACCTCTCCTCCTCTCTTGCTCTTCATAGCATCTAAGCCCTTCTACTTTAGATTCTCAATATTTCTCCTTCTTTGTCTCACTTCTTTAGTACATTCCCAGCCTCAACATTCCCAGCCTCAACCTCCCCCTCCTCCACTTGCCCCCCCCAGTGCTGGCAGCAAAAGATGACTGACAATATCCATTTGTCTCAAAAATAAGATTGAAATATTGCAGGGATTTTGAAGAAGGGTGTGCGTGCTTGTGCTCAAGATTCTATAGTAGTCCTTCTGCCCCTTTGTAGCACCATCAGGACAGTCTGTAGGGATGGTGAGAGCACCCACATTTCCATTTATATTTATTTGAGCTGCTTCAGTGTCACCATGGTGATACTGTCCACATCATTTATTTGTTCTAGCCTAGTTTTTGGCTTCTACTGGTAACTAGTTTAAGTCCTGATTGGACTGAAATAACATTGCTTGGTTGTCTGGGTATGGCTGTGAACTGTAATTTGGAGACTTTTGTTTTTTGTTTTTTAATTCTTTATAAGTTTAAAAAATAAATCAAGTAATAAAACACTTGTACAGTAACAATAGAGAGTTCACAAATTTAAAAGGAAAAAGAGATCCTGGGGTCTTTTAAGGAATTTCTCTGCTAAACAGGTTGAGTTGAGAGTGGGGGGTTTTTTGTTAAAAAAAAATATATATATATTGCTGGGGACACCGCCTGATTGTCGGCTGTTTGTCTTACCAGGCATTGTGGGCGACTCAGCACATGTCAGCGCGCCTGCAGTGCATGGTCTGTGGCACCCACAGAGGTACGGTTGAGGATACCGGCTGTGCTGATGTGTCAGTTCGTGTGGAACAGCAAATGGAGAGTGAAGCAGTCCCTGAGCCCCAAGGGACATCCTCGGGGATAGAGGGGGAAGCGGGTTTGAGTACCATGACTATCCCTGGCCCGGAATCATCAGCAGGCTCCCTTGGGGCATCCCCCGGGCTAGGTCCTGGGCCGCAGTTGTTGGATTTTTGTCCTGACTCCGTCTTGTTAATGCATCAGGTGTTCTGCTTGAGGCGTCAGGGTAGAGTTCCTGAGCCCTTACCTCTTTCCTCAGCTATGCAGCAACTGGGGATGGGGGATGGGAGGAGCTTGTTCCCGAGTCCCCCAAAGAAGCCCCACCCTCCTAACCAGTCTCCAGCTGATTTGGGATGGATTGAGGTGGAGGAGGCAGAGTTGGAAATTGATGCAGACATAGAAGAATTGGAAGAAGGGGAAATACAGGAACCTGAGGATCAAGCAAAAATCATTTGAGTATTTCAGAAGGATGAGCTGATGGCACTTATTACGGAATCCCTTCAGACGCTGAAGCTCACTACGGCGCAGCCAGCCGAGGAGGACGATGTGGAAGATCCTATCATTCAGGCAGTGCGTCAAGACCAAGTAGTGTTCCCCGTCCACTGTGTGGTAGATCAGACGATCCCGGGACAAGTGGGACCAGCCAGAGGCCGGTCTCAGAGGGGTTCGGACCTTGAACAGCCTCTATCCCTTGGTGGATAAGGACAAAGAGAAGTTCCGCTCACCGCGAATTGATGCAGCAGTATCTGCAGTTACAAGAAAGACCACTATACCAGTGGAAAGTAGCGCGGCCTTAAAGGATGCGCAGGATAGGAAGGTGGATGGGTTGTTGAAACAATCCTTCGAAGCGGATGTGCTGTCCTTGCAGGCGTACATCTGTGGAGCTTGGGTGGCGAGGGCCTGCCTTAGGTGGTCTCAACACTTGCAGCAGTCCGTCCAGTTGGAGCAGGAAAGTGTAAGGGAACTAGAGCGTTTGGAATCAGGGTTGGCTTATTTGGCGGATGTGCACTACGACCTGATCAGAGCGTTAGCAAACAGCATGGCTTCGCTGGTGGCCGCCCGGAGATCCTTGTGGCTCAGGAATTGGTCGGCCGACGGATCATCCAAGTTGCGACTTAGTAAGCTCCCGTTTAAAGGAAAGCTGTTGTTTGGAGAGGATCTTGACAAGCTGGTTAAAGAGTTAGGGAGTCCAAGGATGATAGGCTCCCGGAGGACAAGCCTAAGCAAGGAAAATTCCCTCCGGCCTTTTGGAGTCGGTTTAGAGATTTCAGGAGATTTCGTACTTCTCGTTTGGGTGGTTTCCAAAGGGGAAGATTTGCTTCTTGAGCCCAGGGGATTTGTGGGTTTCGTGGAGCCAGTAGAGGATTTGCAACAGCATCTGCTGGTGCCGCTCGGAAGCCGCAATGAAAGGAGGTGGGTCCCGGCAGAAAGTCAACCGATAGTTGGAAGGCTTTGGGGTTTTCTCTCTGCCTGGACCCAAATAACATCCGACAGTGGGTACTGGAGATTATTTGAGAAGGTTATGCTGGATTTGGCGAAGCCTGTGCTGGACTCCTTCGTGATGTCACCCTGCAGGGGTCAATCAAAGACCCTAGCAGTTCAACAGACCCTAGACTGGCTATTGCAGTTGGGAGCCGTTGTGCCGGTGCCGATTGTGGAATATGGTTTGGGACGATACTCCATTTATTTCGTGGTGCCAGAGAAAGACGGATCCCTTCGACCAATCCTGGATCTCAAAGGCGTAAATCGCTGTCTTCGCCTGCCGCATTTCAGAATGGAAACGCTGTGGTCCGTCATTGTAGCGGTACGTCAGGGAGAGTATCTGGTGTCCCTTGATCTTACGGAGGCGTATCTACATGTCCCCATCAGAACGGCTCATCAAACGTTCTTATGGTTCGCGATCCCATAGGGACATTATCAATTTCAAGCATTGCCCTTCGGTCTCGCGGCAGCTTATGTGCGCATCTGGCGCGTGTTTGAAGATTGGTGCTCGAGGCACCAGGTCCGCGCCGCTACAGTGTCCGTGCCTTTGGTGTTAAGTTTCCTGCAGGACGGATTTGAGAAGGATCTGGCAGCCAGTTCTTTGAAGGTTCAATTGACGGCCCTATCATGTTATAGAGGTAAAGTCCAAGGAGTGTCCCTAGGGGCTCATGTTGATGTGGTGCGTTTCCTTAGAGCGGTTACCAGGATTCGACCTTCTCGTAGGATTACGGTTCCGCCATGGGACCTAAACTTGGTTTTGGGGGCACTAGTGAAGGAGCCTTTTGAGCCGTTAATCCAGGCGTCCGTCAAGGATTTGACTTTGAAGATGCTGTTTTTGGTGGCCATCTGTTCGGCATGTCGCATTTCGGAGTTGCAGGCCCTGTCATGTCGAGAGCCTTTTTTGTGTTTTTCAAGTGAGAAGGTGGTTCTTCGGCCGGTCCCATCCTTTTTACCGAAGGTGTCATCGCCGTTCCATTTGAATCAAACGGTGTCATTACCGGTCTTACAGTCAGGAGCGGCTCACGGGCCGAGCGAGGTTTACGGCGCTTGGACATAAAGAGGGTACTGCGAAGATACTTGGTGGTCTCTGAATCTTACCACAAATCGGACTATCTTTTTGTGGTGTTTGGAGGTCCAAGGAAAGGGGAGACGACTACGAAAGCTTCCATTTCCTGATGGATTAAGGAGGCAATTGTGTCAGCCTATATTTTGCAGGGTCGTCCAGCGTCGGTGGGCTTGCGAGCTCACTCCACTAGAGCGCAAGCAGCTTCCTGGGTGGAACACAGTCTGGTTCCGCCAGTGGAGATTTGTAGAGCGGCCACTTGGTCCTCTCTTCATACTTTCAGCAAGCACTACCGCTTGGATGTGCTAGCGGCGAATGATGCCTGTTTCAGGTCGGCGGTGTTGCATGCCGGCTGGAAGGGTCCCTCCCATTAGTACTGCTCTGTTACATCCCAGAGGTGGAGGACTAAACTGGAGGGACGATAAGGAAATCAAAATTACACTTACCTGGTAATTGTAGTTCCTTGAGTCACAACAGTTTAGTCCTCATTCCCGCCCAGGGAGTAATTTGCTTATCAGGGCAAGTTTTTTTTTATTTAACATTTCTTATATACCGTCTTTCATGATATCAAGGCGGTTTACATTGAACAAACTGAAATTACATTGAACAGGGCATTATAACTTGGAGATAACTATTTTACAGAGAACATGGGCTATGGAGGGTTAAGTGGCTTGCCCAAGACCACAAGGAGCACCTGTGGGACTAGAAACCCCAGTCCTTCTGGCCCAAGGTTGCTGTCCTCTAGTGGGATTTGAACCCTCGACCTTCCGGCCTGAAGTACCTTGCCCCATCCACTAGGCCACTCCTCCACTCTTCAAGGGAGTTCAAGGGAGTGAGATGCAAGGTCTACAGGTGAGTGTGGCCTTCAGGAGACTTTCAGTTCTCATTCTCTCCTCTTCGACCTGTCTGTGCTTCCTCTTCAGGGTCTCAGGTTAGGCAGGGGGGGGGGGGGGGAGAAGAGAAAAAAAAAAGACTCCAAAACATAAAATAATCCTTACTATTTCCTTTGGAAGAGGTGGTTGGTGGTTTGAAAAGTTACCGGTTGTACCTTTAATGGGATTTTAAGATTGTTATTATTATGCTAGCTACTTATTGCTCTTTTGAGTCTGCTTTGTCAATAGTTCACTGGGGCTGATGGGAGATTCCAGCAGGCTACATCCAGTGATGTCACGAGTTTGACATGTCCAGTCTCCAAGCTGCAGGAGGAGGTGCACTACCCACAGGTGGAGGACTAAACTGTATTGACTCAAGGAACTACAATTACCAGGTAAGTGTAATTTCGATATTGTAGACGTGCCTCGGACGGGGAGGGTAGATGAAGGCGGTTGATGTGAACCGAGTGGAGACTACGAGAGGGAGTGTAAAAAACCAACAAATCAGCTAAATACTGGGGACTACTTGTATAAATGGTACTGTGCACCAACGTGAGAACTTTAAATCTGATCCGAAAATCCAGCGGGAGGCAGTTCAGCTGGTAAAGGAGGAGGGTGATATGATCCCGAGGAGAAGCGTGAAAGATCAGATGGGCCGAAGTATTTTGGGTTAATTGCAATCGGTGGCGCTGGTACTTGTGGACACCAGTGAGGACGAGGTTGCAGAAATCCAATCTGGAGATAACCAGTGAAAGCAGAAGTGTAATGAGAACCTGTGGCGAGAGAAACCGTCTGATAGCACGAACCTGCCAAAGATAGAGCGCCGTGATACAAGGGAGATGTGATTGTGAAAAGACAGGTTGGAGTCCACTAGGACACCCAGATGACGAAGCTTGGGAACAAGAGCAATAGGGACTCCTGCGAAAGAAGGAACTAAAGAAGGACAAGAGGAACTGTGTGGGAACCAGATGGCCGCTGTCTTAGCGACATTGGGAACAAGACAATTGGTAGAGAGCCAAGTAGCAATCATGGTTAAACAGGAATCAAGGAGGGGAGATATCTGGATAAACAGAAGTGTGGTGTAAAAGAAAGATGTCGTCTGCATAGTAATAGGCCGATAGGCTTGACTGCTGAACCATGAGGGCTAGTGGGCCAGGAAAACATTAAAGAGTAGGGGTGATAGAACAAGGGAGAGGGTAAGGTGCTGAAGTAGAATTAGAGGATCTGGAGGTAACTGCAAATGTCCTGGAATGCAGGAAAGAATGAAACCAGTGGCAGACAGTGCCCTGAAGACCCACATTCTGTAGCCTAGAAAGTAAAAGTGAGTGGTCTACCAGATCAAATGCTGCAGATAAGTCAAGAGATACCGCCACCGAGATATCACCCCGGTCGTGAGAAGAGTGTATTTCTTTTTTTTTATTTTTTTTTAAATCTTTTATTTAAAGCTTTTCTATTTGAATACAACAATAAAGTAGGAAACAACACAATAAATGCAAATTACAATTCAAAGAAGAACAAAGAAAATTTCATACACATTACGGAGAAATAACCAGTTGTATAAGAAACTTCAAAATATACAGCAATAAGGAGTTAAATACACTCCACATTAGGAAGCACATAGTCAATAATTATACCACCCCCTTGTTCTCAACCTGTTCCCTATCACACAGGAATTTTTGTAGCTGCTCAATATCGATAAAGGCAAAATTTCGTCCCTGGTAAACAACCAGGCAACGACAGGGAAATTTCAAAAAAAAAGTTGCACCCAAAGCAACAACTCGGGTTCTAAATCCCAAAAACTGCTTGCGTCTCAGCTGTGTCACTCTACCAACGTCAGGGAAAACTTGCAGCTTAGCCCCACAAAATAAAGCTTCTCTGTGCTTAAAATAAGTTCTAAGCACAGATAATTTAACAGATTCGGACTCAAACGTCGCAACTAAAGTGCAACGTCTAGGGATCGAATCTGTAGAGTCCTCTAGGAATGCTGTCAAGTCCTGACCTACGGATTGAACAGAAGGAGCCGAAGCACCTCCTGTACCTAATACCGTTAGGCCATCAGAAGAACAAGAATACACTTGAACCACTTCTACAGGACTTTTCAATTGTAAAATTTCAGAGAAATACTTTTGCAGCAACATCTTAGGAGCCAATAAATGCGTGGAGGGAAAATTAAGGAAGCGAAGGTTCCTAGCCCGCTGCTGATTCTCCAACATTTCTACACGATAAGAAACAGCTGAAATATCTCTAAGCAAAGGAAGAGGAGAATCAGCGCGGGCAGGAGACAGACTTAAAGCATTCAATTGCTGATCAACAATTTTAAACTTATCCACAACTTTACCCGTAAAACAGCATAAAGATGCAACAGTAGCTGATAAACGTGTATCTATCTGCTGAATAGCAGCCCAAATGTCATTTAATGTAACCTCCCAGATATGAGAGGAGGATTTTGGTCAGACGCAGCGGGGCGCACCGGACTTAAGGGAGAACACAGAGGCGCAATAGGAGCTTCTAATAAAGTGGAGGAAGAAAGAGGCAGGGGGAGAGGGGGCGGCAGCCGGAACTCCGGGCTTAAAGAAGCTCGGTCCGACGAAATATTTGCAGGCTGCAACGACGAAACATGTTTGTCCATGGGGCCAGTCACTTTGCCTCCACCGGCCTGCTCTCCAGCACTAGCTTTAACCAACGATTTACCTTTGCGTTTCCCCATGGGCACAGCAGGCAACGTCACGTTCTCTCTCTCAGGAGCGCCGAAGGAGCGCAAAAGGAGCGTGTCCTACCCCTTATGACACGCCCCTTAAGACACCGCCCCGCAAGCCGCAACTCGCAAGCCGCGAGTAACGCTCACCGAGCTTTATGTGGATCGCAGGAGGGGTCCTCCACGGCAGGAACGCCTGCCCAGGTGCCTGCGGCTGAGCCTCCGGGTCTCCTCTCCTTCCTGCAGCCCTGCTCCGCCGAGATGGAACCGCGGGTGCTCCCAGGTTAGCTGACTTCTCCCAACTAAGTTCTGCAGGCACAGAGCTTTATGGGGATCGCAGGAGGGGTCCTCCACGGCAGGAACGCCTGCCCAGGTGCCTGCGGCTGAGCCTCCGGGTCTCCTCTCCTTCCTGCAGCCCTGCTCCGCTGAGATGGAACCGCAGGTGCTCCCAGGCTAGCTGACTTCTCCCCAGAAGAGTGTATTTCATTCAGAACAGCGGATATGATGGACTCCATGCTGTTCCCTGGCCGAAATCCAGACTGACGGGGGTGAAGAAAATGAGTTAAATCAAGGTGATGGGAAAGTTGAGAGAAGACAGCTTTTTCCAGGAATTTTGATGAAAAAGGCAGATTAGAGACCGGTCGATAATGTGCTGGTAACAGAGGGTCCAGAGAAGGATTCTTCAGTAGAACATGGACCAGAGCATGTTTCCACGGGTGGGGGAAGATACCGGTAATGAGGCTGGTATTAATTATGGTTAGCAGTGGAGGAAGCAACCCAAGAGATGGCTCAGACAGCCAAGCTGATGGTATAGGGTCAAATGAGGAGTAGGTCTTATGAGTAGTGGACACTAATTTGAGAAGTTCGGCAGAGGTGAGAGCATAAAAGTTTAGTCCAAGAATGGGACAATGGGGAAACTGAGGGAGGTGAGATTGATGGAGGGGGGAAGTCAGTGGCTGAGGATAAAGAGGGAGAGAGGCGCGGAGGTGCTGTGTCTTGGAGAAGAAAAAGGAGGCAAACTTCGATGGATCTTGAGTCAACGAGGAGGCAGAGGTTACAGGAAAAGAGTGCGATTTGTATGCTAGAAAGAGCCTGAAGGGTGGAGAACAGCTGGCGAGCCCTGTTTGGGGCAGATGTTATGGCGTCCGAATAAAAAGTGCGCTTCGCCTGATGAATACTAGTGCGATATTGCTGATGACAGACTTTGAAACATTGATACGCGGCCAGTGACCGACCCTTCCTCCAAAGGTGTTCAGCCCTGTGGAGGTGGGAACGCTGTAGTCGGAGGCCAGTGTGAAACCAAGGCCGCCGGTTGTTATAATGGCACCGGCGAGGTTGCAGTGGAGCAACTCGATCCAACGCATTAGAAAGTTCAGAGTTCCAAAAGGAAACCTGTGATGTGGGAGAGCGGGATGAGAAGTCGGAGGGGAAAAGTGAATGTGCAGGGGGGAACCTGGCCAGGGTCGTGGGGGAAATACGGCGGACCAACTGTACAGGTAATGAGGAGATTGTGGCATGGGATAAAGAGGGGCCCGACCTAGGCCGAACGTAATGCAGGGAAAAAGACAGGAGTGGTCAGACCAGGGGATGGACTTGTGGGAGAGAGAAAAGGGCTGAACCGGGGAGACAAAAGGAGTGATGATCAGATCTAAGGTGTGGCCTGCTACATGGGTGGGGAAGGTGATATGCTGAGTCAGAGAGATCGTGTAGGAGTGAAGTGAACAGTAAGGCCTTAGAGGTAGGTGAATCCAGATGAATATTGAAATCGCCCATGAGGGGCTGACACGCGTTAATCGATGTCGGTCGTGTTTGCTTTTCTTTATTATTTGATTACCTTTGTCTAGATGCCTAGGAAACGGAAGGCAAAGCATTGGGAACTTCCCAAGCCTACGACGACGACTACGGGGCCAATCGATTCTTTCGTGCAGCCCGTTGGTGCTGGTTTGCGTCAGGAGCAGAGCTTGCTGAGGGCGATGGAGGCGGAAGGAGGCCTCTCATGCCCTTCTGAGCTGCAGGTTACCTTAAGCCCTGACACCCGAAGCCCGCCAGAGCAGCCTACAGCGCCAGACGTGGGAGAAGCAGAGGCCGAGTCTCCGAGGGGTGAGAGACTTGTTGCCATACCGTCGATGTTGTTGGGGACCTCAGCGGAGGTGTTGGTTCCCTCTGCTGAGTTGGCTGGCGTGGAGAAGTTGACAGCTGCTATCGGAGAGGTCCTGACAGCCCTGGACACAGTGGTTGGATTGGGTACTCGTTTCAAAACGCCGGTTCAATCTGTTCTCCTTCAACCTGATGTAGTCGCATTGGATTCCTTGTGGGATGGTCTCAGGGCGTTAGAAACCTCCTTTACATCTCAGTTTGCTGCTGTGTATGAGGTTTTTCCCTCTTTGGCTCAACTGGTCATGCAGCAGAAGCAAGAGTTGGCAGATATTTCCTCCAAGGTTGCCCAGCTGGAGGTAAAAATTGAGGACACTGCTACAATTCCAGGTACTGTTAAGGATTTGTCTACAATCCATGGGAAAATAGAGATGCTAGAAAATTCGGTCCGCAAGAGGAACCTGCGCTTGTTGAATTTTCCCCGTGTTCCGGTTACCTCGCCGAAGGAGTTATTTCATACTTATGCTACTTCTATTTTGAAAATTCCTCTGGAATCAGTTCCCCCTTTGGCTAGGGTCTTACTTGCCAATGGCCAAGCACAAGACCCATGGTGTTTCCTCTCCTGTGCATTCACCCCCAATGGACTCATTAGATCTGACTGGGTTTTTGGAAACTACTGATCCTCCATATGTTCCTAGAGCAACTTTGTTGCTGACGGTTGCTTTTGATTCAGACCATGATTTTCTTTTGAAATTATATTTTAAAGTTAGAAATGAGCCATTTATGGGGGTGTAGTTAGGATGTTTCCTGACGTCTCAAAAGCCACACAGAAACGTCGACGGCAGTTTTTGTTGCTTCGACCCCAGGTTTTACAGCTGGGGGGCCCTTTCTTTCTTAGATATCCTTGTCGATGTTTAGTTAAATATCAGGGTGTGTGTTATACTTTGAGCCTTCCCATCTAACCCAGTTCATAGTTGGTCGGAGTGCCCTCCTGTCAGCATAACTCGGGAGTTATTAAATACAGCACCTTCACGTGTCATATTTCCTAAACCTTTTCCTTGGATTTGTGTCTTGTTCCCCTCAAATTGTTTGTGGGCTAGTGAATTGTTACTTTATTATCTTTGTGGGCTAAGGTTCTTCCTTATGCTGTAATGATAGAAGTTTTTCATTTGAATATTCTTTACTGTAACAAGTGTGTATCTTGCAAGTTATTGTGAAATTGCATAAATAAAAAAAAAAAAAAAAAAAGAAATCGCCCATGAGCACAAGGTCAGGATATTGTACGGACAGATCTGAAATAGAGGATAGTATGATCAGAGTCTCCCAAATTTACTGCTAATGCTTGGCGTAGTACTTACATTGTGCCAAAGAGAACTTCCTTCTGTAGTTCGTAAGATGTAACATGTACAGTATGGATAGTTTGTCAAGATGTGCTTGGAAATTCTTCTTTATCAAGCCTGTGGCTCCCAATATGAAGGGGAATATTTCTGTATCCTTCTGCCACATTTTCGTGGTCTCTGACTGCATTTTTTGGTACTTGAAGATCTTCTGCCTATCCATGCAATTCACAGAATAATCACTTGGAACCGACACCTCAGTGCCGTTCTGGTGTTTTTCTCCTTTACCACTATGTCAGGTTTCCTTGTATCCAATTTCTTATCCTTTGGAATGGTAATGTCCCAGGTGATCATAACCTCTTCATTCTCTAATTTTCGTAGAGTCATGATCCCAGTGCTTTTCAGACACAGTGATGTTGTGGTGTTTACAGAGTTTCCAATGTATGAGGCGTGCTACTTTGTTGTGCCTTTCTGTATAGACATTTTCCGCCATCAGAACTTCACAGCCAGCTATGAGGTGAGTCCTTGTTTCCAGGTCTTTCTTATAAAATTGACATATGTTTGTTTTTTGCCTTTTTTTTTCAGTGCTCGCCATAAACCATCTCATTTGTAATCTCCTGTCCTGGTCTGCAACTATCAATCTCTCATCCTTCGGTTTCAGCTCACCTCTCTAACTATTCATGTGTCTGTTCTTGATCAACAAAGGGTTCCTGAAATAACACTTTTTGTATTTCCCACTGTATTTGTGCATTTGCCACTTGTTTTTCCTTGTTTGCTGGTCTAATTCTTTGAAGAGTATTTTTCTCTTGTTTTGCAAATTCTATTGCTTCCTTTCCTGTGTGTGCTTGTGGATTTTTGCTCATCCCTTCTAATCACTGGAACACTTGTCCAAGTTTGACGATGGAGACAGATTCTGGACTTTTATATTTCTGCATTTCCTGCATATTTGGATCCGATGATAGTAGCTGTGTGTATGTATAATCCATAGTAGTAGATGATTTCCTGCATATCCGGAGGCCTATGATAGTAGCTCTGTATGTATAATCCATCTCTGAGGGCTAGCGCTCCTTCAGCTCTAGGAATATATAGTCTTGGCATACACTGATTCTTGCAAATTACCTCATAGGAATGAAGGAGTTTTCTTGTTTACACACCCAGTTTTTCAATATCTTTAAGAGACCAGTCTATAATCCAAAAGCTGTACAGGAATTGCCAGCTGATTGTATCTTGTTCCGTGATGCTAAGGCACTTTTCAATAATGATTTTAATCTTCTATAGTATTCTTTACTTACCTTTTCTCTCAGTAATTTCTGCTTGAGTGTCGTTCTTTTCTCTACTACAAGATATTTATATTTACCTTCCTGATGTCACAGCTCTCACTCAGGGAGAAGTTTTCCATTTTGCTCAATTTTCCTTTAAAACCACAAGTTGCATTAGCATGTTTGTCTTGGCCAAAAGTTATCCTGATGTCATTAGAAAAGCCTTTCACTACACAGAGTTGCTCTTCTAATTGTTGGTCACTGGAATTGAAGCGCTTCAGTTCGTCTACAAATAGTAAGTGGGATATTTCCTCTGTGTTTCCTCCTTTAGGATTCGGGCTAAGTCCATATTCTAAAGAGTTGATGAGAGTATTTATTGGATTAAGAGCCATACAAAACAGAAGTGGTGACGGGGAATCTCCCTGAAATATTCCTCGCTGGATCTTGATGTTAGGAATGATGTACTGACCATCTTCATGTTTCAACAATAATGTGGTTTGCCACATTGTTGTGGTGGACCTAATGTACTCTTATCAAACTAGGATTTGTTATACATTTCAAGACAGTTTATTATCCAAGAGTGGAACACTGTCAAAGGCTTTCTTATAATCTATCCATGCTATACTGAGATTTCTGCTTTTGCTAGTAATGGCCATGATGACCTTATTTAACTTTAGCTGGTCTTTGGTTCCATATGCTCCCCTCTTATTGCCTTTTTCCTCTATTGCCGATAGACCAAGAAGAAAGAGTACCCGAAACGTCCTCAGTCTCCCACTACAGACTCGAAAATACAAGCAAACAACAAGAATAAGAGCATTCTCATTATATGCCCCCACCCTCTGGAATTCACTTCCCCCCTCAATTTGAAGTATCAAATCAACTGCAGTCTTTCGTAAACAACTCAAGACTCACCTCTTCCTAGAACATTTCCCAACAGACACCCAACAACTACAGAACAGGACTACCTCATACAATCACATTACCCACCCCTATGAAGCCCCTACATCCCCTCATCCCCCCCTACCCTTCTCCCCACTGTACATAAATCTATATTGATACAAAGGTGTTGATACATACAAAAGGTTCTTTGTTTTCTGTTCACATTTAAAATACTTTTTGTGTTTATTGTAAATGGTTATTGATTTTCATTATATCTCTTATATTGTACCAATTCAGTTCCATGTAAACCATTTTGACTTGTAGAAAAAGGGTATATAAAACATTTGTTAAATATTGGATTCGATATGATCATATAGTCTGTCTGCATCTATTGTAGTGAACAGCTTATAGATTTTAGGTAGACAAGTTATTGGTCTGTAATTTTTGGAAATGTTGCTTGGGTCCTCCTTTGTGAGGAGAAATGTTCTTCCTGTTTTAAGCCAATAGATACCTAAATTACTCTAATAGCATAGACTATAATTCCAAATATGTTTAGACATTATCTACTATGCTTGAATACGTGCAAACGATCACTTGCATTACTTTATGTGCTTTTTTATGTCTAGCGGGTCTCAGACATTAAGGGGGCTCTCGCATCGACTTTTGCCATTAACTGCTCCTATTTAGCATCAACGACCCATTTTTTAAAATATTATAAGACCCTGGTGCTGTAGGTTCAAGTGATTTAAAACCGACGTTCCAAACTGTGACAAGAAAATTGTGTAAAGTCAGGCTTATCTCAATATGTTTATCCCAAATGTTTATCCCAACGCCAGACTCCGCGCTGCCGCATTTCACGAACCCGTTTCGTTTCTTCAGGGGCTTGTTGGCAGACTCCTTATACTGTTTGTGGTCTGGAAAAATAAAGTCAACTTGCTTAAAACATGATGTTTAAAAATTAATGAACAGAAGATTAACATATCATCCTGCTGCATAAACTTAAATAGAACAACCCTCACCGCATGTGTTAACCCCAGACAACTTCTCTGCCTGATGGCAAAAAACGCCGCGCATGCGGCTTGCCATGTGGGAGGGTACTATTAAATCGTAAAGACTTTAAAGTGTTCAATTAATAACATCAATGTATCAATCAAGCGCAAAGGGTCCAATCTATTTGAGTATTGAGCCCCCCGGGGATGACAGTTTGCAAATCAAAAATCCACTGTTGTTCCCTGTAAGTGAGGGTCTGGTCCAAAGATCTTCCCCCTGTCCCTCTGCTGACCCGTTCTATGCAGAAACACCGTAGATCTCCGAAATTATGCTTATGGGTGAGACAGTGGAACGGGGGTACTCTATAAGGACTGTAAATAGAGCTTACAATAGGGCTCTTTTTAACCACCGGGAACATTTATTGGAGCCAAAACCCCCCAGTGAGGAAGACACTTCAATTAATCTAGTGACTCAGTATTCTCCTTATAGTAAGGATATTCAGAAAATTCTCAAAAAACATATGAATGTGATTCACAGCATTCCGGAACTCAGAGAGAAACATATAAGATGTGTTTGGACACGCAATAGAAATTTAAAAGAACTAGTGTGTCCTATCGTTTCAGATTCTTTAATAACATCAGCTTCAGAAAAACCAGCAGGTCATTCTTGCTGTGGTGACTGCGCATTTTGTGAGTTAAACCAAACAATTTCTTTTTTTGAATATCGAGGTAAAAGATACAATTTAAGACATTCAACCAATTGTCAAACCACACAGGTGGTTTACGCTATCCAATGTCCCTGCCAGTTGATGTATATCGGGAAGACTTTGCGTTCTTTCAAGACCCAGTTGGTGGAGCATCGGAGCAGATTGAAATGTAAAAACACAACAGCTCCCATGGTTGCTCACTGTCTCACCCATAAGCATAATTTCGGAGATCTACGGTGTTTCTGCATAGAACGGGTCAGCAGAGGGACAGGGGGAAGATCTTTGGACCAGACCCTCACTTACAGGGAACAACGGTGGATTTTTGATTTGCAAACTGTCATCTCCGGGGGGCTCAATACTCAAATAGATTGGACCCTTTGCGCTTGATTGATACATTGATGTTATTAATTGAACATTTTAAAGTCTTTACAATTTAATAGTACCCTCCCACATGGCAAGCCGCATGCGCGGCGTTTTTTGCCATCGGGCAGAGAAGTTGTCTGGGGTTAACACATGCGGTGAGGGTTGCTCTATTTAAGTTTATGCAGCAGGATGATATGTTAATCTTCTGTTCATTAATTTTTAAACGTCATGTTTTATTTTATTTTATTTTTTTCAAGTTTAAAATTTTCATTTATTGAGAAATTTCAAGGAAAATACAGACGCTCCAGTAATAACCAATACACTTCACAGCCAAAAGAAAAACAACCAAACAGTAAAGCATCCATATGAAAGTCCACATCAAGAGGAGTATACAAGAGAGAGGAAGCCAACTCAAATTATTATCTAAACTCTTTTTTATATCCAATCTACTACTGAACAATCAAGCATTTAAGGAAATCGGTGGACCCTTAGATTGGAGGAAGGACTCCAACGCCGAGGTCTCCAGGAAAACATACTTGGTGTTCTGATAGGTAACTAAACACTTACATGGAAATTTAAGAAAAAAAGTGGCACCAAGTGCCAAAACGCATGGCTTCAACATCAAAAAAGCCCTGCGCTTTAGTTGAGTTTTCCTGGAGACATCGGGAAAGATGTTCACCCTCCCCCCACAAAAGATAGATGTCTTATGAAGAAAATATAAACGCATCACAGCATTTTTATCAAGTTCGGAAGCGAAAGACACCAAAAGGGTTGCCCTAGTAGGAATGTTATCTTGAGAAGACTCAAGAAACTCCGAAAGGTTAAGGGACTCCTGAGACCGAGGTAAAACAGGCTCATCAGAACCTCCCAGGTCAGAAGATCCTTTAGAGGGAATATAAAACACTTTAATCTCAGACGGTTTATTATCCTCCCGATATCCCAAAATATCAATCAAATACTTATCCAACAATATCTGGGGGGATAAAAACCGTGTGCGAGGAAAATTTATACAACGTAAATTCAAAGCACGCATACTATTCTCCAGCAACTCATATTGAGCATGAAGAATAAGACTATCTTTCATAAAAGACAATGAAGAACTTTGTAACACTTTACACTGGGTTTCCAATTTTTGGCAACGCTCCCCTAACTCTTCAATCTGAGAATTATGTTGAATAAAATTAGCTACAGAGTCTTTAGTGAAGTCCGACATTTGAACAACAACGGAACTCAGAGAGGACTCTATCCGAGAAAGCACAGTCCAAATATCTGAAAAGAGAAACATCCTTTGGGTCCCCAGACAAGGAAACACCGTCCCGTCGCTCCAATGCAGGACTCTCAGGAACTGATAAGATCCGGGGCAAAGCAACCCTCCCGGTATCCAACACAGGTCCGTAGGCAGATAAAGCAGATGGTAAGTCCAATTGCAGAGGTGCAACCCTCCTCGCTGGAGAGGACGTAACGGGACCAGCACTTACAACAGCAGCAGAGGGGGAAGAGATACTAACCCCCGAAACACATGAGGAGTCATAGCTGAGGAGCTGAGTGGGGACTACAGGAACGGCCTCCCCCTCCTTACCATTCACAGAAACCAGATGACGATCCATAGGGCCAGATATTTTAACAGCTTTGGTAGGATTCTCAGTACTTACATTTAGAGGTCGCTTCCTCCGTCTGCCCATGCTTCGCACTTACTGGCCAGCTCTCGTGCTCCTCGGGCGCCAAAGGAACGCTTAAGGAGCAAGCCCCTTAATAACGCGCCCCTTTAGAACGCGACCGCTTCCGCATACCGCTTAAGGTAGCGGCTTTAAGACCCCGGGTGATGACGTCAGGGGTAGGCGCCGCCAGATGGATCAGGCACTTCAATACCGGGACGAAGAACACAGCGGGGCACAGCAACGAGCAAGCCTCCTCTCCTCACATGCTCCCCTAAACATCATGTTTTAAGCAAGTTGACTTTATTTTTCCACACCACAAACAGTATAAGGAGTCTGCCAACAAGCCCCTGAAGAAACGAAACGGGTTCGTGAAACGCGGCAGCGCGGAGTCTGGCTTTGGGATAAACATATGGGATAAACATATTGAGATAAGCCTGACTTTACACAATTTTCTTGTCACGGTTTGGAATGTCGGTTTTAAATCACTTGAACCTACAGCACCAGGGTCTTATAATATTTAAAAAATGGGTCGTTGATGCTAAATAGGAGCAGTTAATGGCAAAAGTCAATGCGAGAGCTCCCTTAATGTCTGAGACCCGCTAGACATAAAAAAGCACATAAAGTAATGCAAGTGATCGTTTGCACGTATTCAAGCATAGTAGATAATGTCTAAACATATTTGGAATTATAGTCTATGCTATTAGAGTAATTTAGGTATCTATTGGCTCAACTGCAATATTACTCATAAGTTTAAAGACCAATTAAGATTCTTCCTGTTTTAAGTCATTGTGGTGTTAAGTTCGGCTGCTTGATCAATTGTTTTTTGCAGTTTGCCAGGTCTTGGTGGGGCGATGTTAACTGTTTAAGCCAAAAGTTGGTCACTCCATCTGGATCAGGGCTCTTCCAGTTTTGGAGCTCGTTTTAACATGCTTTCCAGCTCTTTTGTTACTACAGGCCATTCCATAGGTTTGAAGTTTGATTTTTCTAAATATTGCTATATGCATGATAACAATTCTCCTTCTTGTTTGTGCTCTATGGAGTACTCATATAGGCTTCTCCAGAAGGTTTCTGTTTCAGCTTTGGTTGGTAGTGTTTTTACCATATTATTGCTCTTTCCCAATTCCTGCTAGAACTGTTTTGGGTTCTCTCTAGATAATTTATTTTGATATCTTTTTTTTCTGTTTTCTTCATATCTTCGCAGTTTTTACGCTTCTGCTGTTACTTTCAATTTATTGTTGGAACATATAAATTTCAGATAGTCTTCTGTTAATGCAACATGCTTCAGCGTTGATGTCTTGGATCTTCTTCAAGGTCTTTGATCTTAATCCTTTTAGATGCTCGCCTATCAGGGATATCTCCACATGCAATGTTTTAATTTTTCCTTCAATACGCTTTTTCCAAGGAGGAACATTAATTGTTCCCTCTTTCTTCTGGCCCTGCACTTCAATTGGTAGTATTCTTGTACTAATAATTTTAGCTGCATGATATTGTATTCAATTTATTTTGGTTATGCCAGTAAATGATCCCTTTATACAGGATATGGCCTTGTTCATCTCAGTTATCATACTATTAACCTTAGGTGTTAAATTTAACTAAGTAATCTTTCCCTTGCCTGGAACCCAGCATATTCATTTTTTTTCTTGTGGACTAGGCATTCGATCTTGAATTCCTCCACCTCTGGATCTTTCTCTTTTTTCTTCCACCTCTTCAGTTGATTTACTGCCTGTCCTTTATTCATCTTGCTCTTCTGGAGTTCCAGATCACTAAGCTCCATGTACTCCTCAAATGCTCTTTCTTTTTCTGTGTATTCCTTTCTTCTGATACTCTCACCTAGGTCTCCTCCTCCCTGTATTTCTTTTTCCACTGAAGCCCTTAGTTAATTCAAGATGTTATCATTCACATACTTCTTTACTTTGATCTGTGAAATTAAAGGTCTTAAATTTGCATCCGTTGCTTTAGGCAGTTTTTTGTGTAGCAATTTTCCTCTTCCTTCCTGTTTTTGGCAGATTCTCTTCGGACCCTCTTGATTTTAAATATAGAGTTTGTAGCATAGAAGTAGTAGTACATTATTTCCTCTTTATCTGCAGAAGTCTACTTAACCTTTTAGGCGCCAACGTTCCACATGTGGAACATTTTTGCAATGATATAGCTTTATCAATTTTCAAGCAAATTAGTTTAAACTTTGTCAATGAGTTTATAGACATTGACCCTCTTGAGCAATAAAACATTTTTTTTCCAATTGGCGATATACCCCCTTCTACAGTATGCCAAAGTTGGCACTTTATGGTTTATGTAATATATCCCTCTACAATTTTGTTCTCACATGTCCGTCTGTCTTATTAGGGTGAGATTCATACTCTGGAATGTTTTATGAGTGTGTTGGTCAGGTTTTATGCATGTTGGTAACCTATTCATGTTTTTGTGATTACTTCTTTCCGTGTGTTCCACTTGTGGAACGTTAGGACTTCCGGGTGTCATTTTTTTCATTTTACAATTTCTGCCATATTTTTTGCAGGATTGTTGTTCAACTAATTCTATATAGTTATAATGCCTAAATACTGTTGCCTGACGCTTCAAGAAGCAGTAACACGCATTGCGGAAGATTCAGATGTAGAAGAAGCCGACATTTTGATTTTGCCACCCAATGATGAAATGGCTGCTTCAGACATTGAAGAAATTGATGAAGAAAATTTGGAGTCTATTGAGCCTGGCGAAGTGTGTGGTGAATTAGATCTGGATATTCAAAAAGTTGCTAATGTGGAATCCGAGGGAAGTGATCAGCTGGTAGAAAGTGACAGTGACAGTGAGCTCTTATCTAATTATCAGTCAGCTCAACCAGCAAAAAAGCATAAGTGGATAAAATCAACCCCAAAATGGATGAAGAGGGACGACTTTTTGACTCCAATGCCAGAAGCATCTCCCGAAAAATTAGCTGATCTTCGCACCAATTTGATTGATAAATCTCCCTTTGACTTCTTTATGCAAATTTTTGGTGATGATTACGTTGATCATCTTGCCAGTATGACCAATATTTATGCTCAGCAGAAATTGGCAAATATTGATACAAATGGGGACGAGTTGATTCGTTTTTTTGGCATTTTGCTCCTCATTGGATACCACCAGTTGCCCAAAGAAAGTCACTATTGGTCGACCGCCGAGGATTTGAGCAATAATATTGTCCCAAAGATAATGAGTCGCAAACGTTTCCGGGATTTGAAAACTTACTTCCACATTGTTGATAATCTCAATTTGCAACCTGGAAAAGTAGCAAAAATTGAGCCATTTTACGATCACCTCACAGCACAGTTTGTGAAAGTCGGAGTGTTCAGTGAAAACTTGAGTATTGATGAATCAATGGTGCCATATTACGGGCACCACAGTTGCAAAATGTTTATTCGAGGTAAGCCAATTCGATTCAGTTACAAAGTGTGGATGTTGTGCTGCCCTGCTGGGTATCCATTTTCAATGCAAATTTACACTGGTGCCAAGGAAAAAGATGGTCCTCAGTACAATGTTCCACTTGGCACTAGAGTTGTTCTTGATTTGATATCAGTTGTTGAAAATCCAAATCATCACAGCTTGTTTTTTGACAACTATTTCACTTCATATGATCTCATGATTGATCTGAAAGCAAAAGGCTTTCGTGCTGTTGGAACTGTCCGTGAAAACCGTACCAGCAAGGCCCCTTGGTTTCTTCAAAGGAGCTTGCCAAAAAGCCTCGTGGCGAATATGATTACCGTGGTGATGGTAATGTGGTGTGTGTCCATTGGAATGACAACAGTGTGGTTAGTCATGTCAAATTGGATGCAGCCAAAACCTCTTCAAAATGCCAATCGATATTCTGTCAAACAAAAGCAAAAAATCATTATCAAGCAGCCAAAATTGATTGGAGCTTATAACCAAAGTATGGGTGGTGTCGACTTGTTAGATCGTTTGCTAGGTAGCTACCGTCCTAAATTACGAAGCAAAAAATAGTGGAATTTGTTTGCCAATGGTCTAAATATGGCCGTTGTTGCTGCCTGGTGTTTGCAATGTCATCTTTTGGGCAAACAAGCCCTAAGTCACTTGGATTTCTGCCGCGAGGTTGCTTTGGTGGCTATGAAAGTTGGACTCGAGGGCTATCATTCTCGAAAAGGTGGCCCAACAGCTTTGATTCCCTCTGCTATTACAGCTTCAGCTAACACCAGTCACTATTTGTCTTCTACAAGCCAAGGTCGTTGCATTGTCTGCTCGAAGAATACAAAAAAAATGGTGCCAATTTTGTGGCAAGCGCCTGCACGAGAAGTGTTTTCCGGATTTTCACTCTCGCTGAAATTTTCCCTTCAAGCTTTATTCTGTACAGTCATCTCCGTTTGTGTTTTATTACTTTTAAAAATTGCTTAATTGAAGTATTTGTTTCCAGTTAACGATATTCAATAAAAAAAAGCAATTAAAATTTTTGAAAAAATGACGCTTGGAGGGGCCAACGTTCAACAAATGGAACATGCTTTTTCCTAGGAAGTACATATCCAAATTAGCTGAAAATTTATATTTGACATATTTACATGTAGTGTACTAAAATACATAGCCATTAAGTATTAGAAGCAATTGCTTCTATGAGCAGCCTCTCAAAGGTTAACCGTAGTTAATCCTGTTAACTTTTTTATTAATTTCTGTTTATCTCCTGCTACAGAGGGTCCATGAACATGTTCATCATAGCCTTTATCTGTGGCAGGGATGTTACCTACATCTGCAATGTCTGCACTATTGCTACCACCATCATTAGCCCTAGTGCAGAAGCTATGGGTGGGCACCATTTTTTTATCTGGGTGATGTGTTTTTCTTTATCTCCAGGAAAAAGCAAGAATGTAGTCTTCACATACGGGTATCGTTGGTACCGACGGAGCCTGTGCGGGAACGCTCCTCAGCGTCCAATTAGAAAGCTTTTGGGAGCATCCCACAGCGCCTGCGTGCTGCCGTCCCGCCTTTCCCAACTGCCTCTCTCCAGTTCTTCATTTTCTGCGGAGCCAGCAGGTCGTTGTTCCT
The DNA here is from genome assembly GCA_033557465.1 of Ichthyophis bannanicus. Lineage (NCBI taxonomy): Eukaryota > Metazoa > Chordata > Amphibia > Gymnophiona > Ichthyophiidae > Ichthyophis > Ichthyophis bannanicus. The sequence continues at coordinate 600,148,539 of CM066031.1, read as the reverse complement.
GTCACCACAGAAAATGTTTTCCTTATTCCTTCTTTTTGTGGTCGCGTCTGCCTTCCTCGACACTATACCAGTACCGTTAGTTCTTCTTTCTTTCTTTTCAAAAAAAAACAAAACTATTTTTTCCAAACTTTTCTTTTCCAGGTGCACGCGCCATTTTGGGCCTTAGGCCCAAAATTTCCTCCACTATGGAAAAACCCGCTTTGGGTTTCAAAACGTGCACCAAGTGTGGTGGTACCATCTCCGTCACTGACACCCATGAGTGGTGTCTTAAATGTTTAGGTCCTGACCACTCCATCTCCGAGTGTATGGCTTGTGCCATGATGTCCAAGAGGGGTCGGCAAAACCAAGCTGCTAAGCTCAAAGCCCTTTTTTCCCTCCGATGTAGCTTCTGTGGCATCGACGTCTTCCAGGGCTTCGTCCTCCTCCCATGGATCTCAGGTAACTAAACATAAGTCTGGCTGGTCCTCAAAGGGTAGATCTCCTTCCAAGCATCGAGATGCCTCTGGCGTTGCCCTTGAGGGTTATGTACCGGCAAAATTGCCCCGGCGGGAGGCTTCGGCTTCCAAAGCATTATCGGGGCTCCAGGATGTTCTCGAGGCCTCGACCTCAGCAGAACTACTGGTGCCATGCTCTGGGGTACCGGCTGCTTCCTCCAGTACCGACATCCAGGCATCGGCAGCATCAATAGACCAGAGGTTCCTGGCTATTGAACGCAGTCTGGCGGCTCTCCTTGCGGCATCAACACCCTTGGAACCGTGTCAGACAGTTCAACCGGTACCAGCACCGACGCTGGCATCGGTACTGGTACCGACAGCATTGGCGTCGACATCGGTGTCTGCTTTGCTGGCACCCAGTCATGCGATGCCTTCCGGTACCAATACATCGGTACCGATTTCCCCCCCCCCCCCCCGGTACCGACTTCGGATGTCTCCTCCAGAAGATATCTGCTTTCAGGATTTCATCAGGGAGGTCTCTCCATTACTGTGACTCCTGAAACGGGGCCCAGGGCTAGGGAGTTGGAGATTTTACAATTTCCCAAAGCTCCTAAGGAGGCAGCTACCTTGCCTATCCGTGAGATCTTACATGATCTCATGTTGAGAATGTGGGAGACACCTCTTACCACCTCTCCTCACTCTCGCAGACTGGATACCATTTATCGAGTCCCTCCTTGTCCTGGTTTCCAGAAGCCTCAGCTTCCTCACCACTCTATTGTAGTGGAATCAGCTATGAGAAGGATCAGGAGTGCAAAGAGGCATGCCTCTAATCCTCCAGGACGTGAGTGTAGAACTTTGGATGCCTTTGGACGTCGTACTTTCCAGGCTTCCATGCTTTCTGCCAGGATCAGTTCCTATATTTTATATATGGGAATGTTCCTTAAAGAAGTCACAGGAGACTTGGAGATTTTAAGCCCTCTCCTTCCTGATGACAAGAGGCAGGATTTTCTCACACTGGGTAAACATGCCCAGGATGTTTCTAAGTTTGTTAATCGTGCAGCTTTTGACTGTTTTGAGTGCATACGCAGAACCTCTGCCATTGCCATAGGTGCACGAAGAATTGCCTGGCTCCAGGCATCCGATTTGGAGCTCTGGGTGCAGGACAAACTGGGCAATATCCCTTGTACAGGTGAGAATCTATTCGGTAAAAATTAGCAAGAGAAAGCCAATGAGTTGGATGCTGACAACTCCACTTTGGATAGGTTATCCAAAGCCACAGCTGATCCTGCAAGAATGGTTTCTTGAAAGATTTCTTTCTTCTCAAAAAAGAAGAGGTTTTATCCCTCCTATTCCCAGCAGGGACGTTCTGCAGGTCAGCCTGCCCGAAAAAGTCAGCAACCACCTAAACAAAGGAAAGCAAAGACTGCTAAGCCTCAACCATCTCAGCAGTCTCAGCCTCCACGAGGCCTTTGACTTTCATTTAGAGAACTTAGCCTTCCTGGCCCTCAATGGACCAAAGCCTTCCACCATTCCAGGAAGGTTGTGTCACTTTGCCCCCAGATGGGGGCAGATAACAGGAGAACATTGGACACTCTCCATTATAAAAGAGGGGTACAAGCTTCACTTTCTGTGCATGCCCCCTCCCACAATGGTAAGACAGTTAAATTCTCAGACCTCTCTCATCAACTTGTTAGATCAAGAGGTCACCATGCTGCTTGCCCAGGGGGCAATAGAAGAAGTACCCATTGATCAACAGGGTACAGGGTTTTACTCCCCCTACTTCCTTATCCCAAAGAAAACAGGGGGACACAGACCTATTTTGGACCTCAGAGAATTGAACAAATTCCTGTTCAAAGAGAAATTCAAGATGATTTCTCTGGGATCTCTGCTGCCATACCTTCAGAGTCAGGATTGGCTTTGTTCTCTAGATCTCAAGGATGCGTACACTCATGTTCTCATCCATCCATCTCACAGAAAGTTCCTTCGATTCCTTTTTCAAGGAAAGCACTATCAGTACAGGGTGCTTCCTTTTGACCTGGCCTCAGCACCAAGGGTGTTTACAAAATACATGGCTGTAGTAGCAGCATTTCTTCGCACTCTAGGAATATTCGTCTTCCCCTACTTAGACGACTGGCTCATTCAAGCCCCATCAGAGTCAGAGGCCAGGATTTCTCTATCTTGCACAATGCATATTCTTCAGTATTTGGGTCTCGTCATAAACATCCCAAAATCCAGTCTAACTCCCACTCAGTCTCATAGGAGCTTTGCTGGATACCAGAAAAGCAAGGGCCTATTTTCCTCAGACCTGTTGCCTTCACATGGTGCAGTTAGCTTCTCGAGCAGTGCTAAAGCCTCATCTCACTGCCCGAGAAATGTTACAACTACTAGGCCACATGGCATCTACAGTGCATGTGGTTCCTTATGCTCGCCTCCATATGAGAGCAGCCCAGTGGACTTTATCCACTCAATGGACCCAGGCTTCAGGGTGCCTGTCAGACAAAATATCAAACACAAATCGCCTTATTTTGTCTCTCCAGTGGTGGCAGTCCACTCAGAACCTGTTGCTGGGGTCCCCATTTCAACAACCTTTGCCCCAGGCAACTCTCACAACAGATGCTTCACCAATGGGTTGGGGAGCTCATCTGCAAGAGCTCTCCACCCAAGGCACTTGGACTCCACAGGAAACTCATCTACATATCAATCTCTTAGAGCTCAGAGCAATCTTCCTTGCTCTTCGAGTGTACCACACCCTGCTCAGCTACAAGACAGTCCTCATTCATACGGACAATCAAGTAGCCATGTTCTACGTGAACAAGCAGGGGGGAACAGGCGCTCTGTCGCTTTGCAACGAAGCTTTGCGACTATGGGCCCTCGCCAGAGAGCATCAGATTCATCTCCTGGCAGTGTATCTTCCAGGCATACAAAACTCTTGGGCAGACAGACTCAGTCGAGTTCTGCTTCCACACGAATGGTCTACATGCAGACCAGGTGGCCAAGATTTTTCAAATTTGGGGAACCCCGGACATAGACCTCTTTGCAAGTCCGTTGAATGCCAAACTTCCCCGGTTCTGTTCTACAATTCCGGCTCAGGGTTCTCAGGCCAGGGATGCTTTCCTCCTTCACTGGGGTCAAGACTTCCATTATACCTTTCCACCCATTCCCCTAATTCCCAAGACCCTGTTCAAGCTTCAGAGAGACAGAGGCCGTATGATTCTCATAGCTCCACATTGGCCACGGCAAGTGTGGTACCCTCTGCTTCTACATTTCTCTCAAGCTCCCTCCCTGGAGTTAGGATCTGCTCCAGATCTCCTGTCTCAGGAGGACAGAATGTTATGGCATCACAATCCCCTGTCTCTGTATCTCAGGGCATGGTTGCTGAAGGCCTAGATCTTCATGATCTTAACCTCCCTCAGCAAATTAAGGATATCCTTTATGCTTCCAGGAAGCCTTCCACAAGACGCTTTTATGCTTTCAAGTGGAAAAGGTTTACCATATGGTGTTCGCAGAAGGGTCTTAACCCCCTTGTGATACCTCTGGAATCATTACTGGAGTATCTCCTTCATTTATCTCATGCAGAACTTAAAACTAACTCAGTAAGAGTCCATTTGAGTGCTATTGCAGCTTCTTTCAAGCCTCTAAATGGACAACCTATTTCCTCCCATCCTCTTATAGCAAGATTTATGAGAGACCTTCTTCTAATTAAACCTCCCATTAGTCCACCACCGGTGGCATGGGACTTAAACCTGGTTTTTGGTCAGCTCATGAAGCCACCTTTCGAACCCTTAGCTACTACCTCATTGAAATTCCTTTCTTGGAAGGTTATCTTTCTTATTGCAATCACATCAGCATGCCGCATCAGTGAGTTGCAGGCACTAGTAGCTAATCCACCTTATACAAGGTTCCATCATGACAAGGTAGTACTTAGGACTCATCCACACTTTATGCCAAAGGTGGTCTCGTCTTTTCATCTTAACCAAGCGGTCTACCTTCCTGTGTTTTTTCCAAGGCCTCATGCATCATATGCAGAAAGGAATCTTCATACTTTTGACTGTAAAAGAGCTTTAGCCTTTTACTTGCAAAGAACACAGTAACATAGAAAGTTTTCTCAACTCTTTGTTGCTTTTCATCCTTCTCATTTGGGACTTCCAGTCTCCAAGAGAGCACTGTCCAACTGGATTGCAGTGTATTTCCTTTGCCTATCAGAGTAAGAATCTTCCTCTGGAGGGCCATGTCACAGCTCACAATGTGAGAGTCATGGCAGCTTCAATGGCTCATCTACACGCTGTGTCTATCGACGACATCTGTCGAGCAGCCACTTGGGCCTCTGTTCATACCTTCACAGCCCATTACTGCTTGGATTAGGACTCCCACCGGGATGCTTTGTTTGGTCAGGCTGTTCTCCAACACCTGTTCCATACGTAATCAACTCCTACCCACCAACCCTGGTAGGATGCCAGAGATCCATTGGGGGAAGTAGAGCCCTTTCACAGGGACTCACAACCTCTGGGGTCTCTCCCTGGCATCTAAAGCTAGGGAGTCCCCATATGTGAAGACTACATTCCTGCTTGTTCCTGGAGATAGCATAGTTACTCACCTGTAACAGGTGATCTCCGGGAACAGCAGGAATTTAGTCTTCACAACCCACCCACCTCCCCTAGGAGTTGTATCTCTCTATCTCTTTCTCTTTCCCTCTCTCTCTCTTTGTCTCAGCTTTAAACTCAACTGGAGAGAGGCAGTTGGGAAAGGCAGGAAGGCAGCACGCAGGCGCTGTGGGATGCTCCCAAAAGCTTTCTAATTGGACGCTGGGGAGCGTTCCCGCGCAGGCTGCGTCGGTACCAACGATACCCATATGTGAAGACTAAATTCCTGCTGTTCCCGGAGATCACCTGTTACAGGTGAGTAACTATGCTTTATTACCTATCATACAGTACTTCAATTGTGTTGCCTGACTGGGATGTAGTATAGATTTAGTACAACGGGGTCACTCTGTGAAGGTACCTAGCAAGACTTGGGGAGGGAACTATATTCTGTCTCCCTAAGAGATGAACAGCAATTCACCAGCAGTTAGTCAATTTTATGCTGCACTTCTCTTTGACCCATTCTGTGGATATCTTCATCTCCATAAACAAGCAGGAAGTCAGTCTTCACATATGGGTGACATCGGCATCAACGGAACTCCATGCGGGAACACTCCCCAGCATTCAATAAAAATGCTTTTGGTAGTATCCTTCCAGGCATGCGTGCCTACCTTCTGCCTTCCCAACAGTTCTCAATCATTATTTTCCCCCATGGAGCCATCAGGACCTTGTCCTAACCTCACTGTGAAAGAATACTTAAAAGGGGTTTTTTTTTTGTTTTGTTTTTTTGGTGCCTTTTGGTACCCTGTGCTTGCCTTCCTGTCGATCGGAATGGTACTGCATCGTCCGGTACTTTTCTTTATTTTTGAATTTTCTTTTATTTTCTTCAGGCGTTTGGGCTGTCATTGCCCAATTTAATTTTGCCTCCATCACTTTTGCAACAATGGAAAAGCCACACAGTGGTTTTAAAAAGTGTACTAAATGCCAGAGTACTATCTCGGCGACTGATCAATACGACTGGTGCTTAAAATGTTTGGGCCCTGACCATGATTTATTTATTTATTTAACCAGTTTTCTATACCGTCTTATCCTTCAATCAAAGCGGTTTGCTGATGTTTTCTTCTTGTACCCACTGTCAGCAAATGACATCATGGGGACTTAAGAACCGGGAACAGCAAAGGGTAAAGCTGTTTAAGTCACACTTGGCTGCTTCGGCACACTCTAAGGTGGCCTCCACACCATCTGCATCGTCCCATGGTTCCCATACATCATCCAACTCCAAACATAGCAGCAAGCATTGATTGGCTTCACCGGGAAAAGTATCGAAGACTTCGGCATCAGCAGGCAAGGGACCTGATCCTTGGCGTCTGCATCGGACTCCGATGCTTGACATTGACATTGGCACTCAGCTTCAGATGACTCAGAGTTGGGCTATCCAGCCAAACAGCCCCAGCAGGAGGATGCTTTCTCCAAAGCCTTGGAGGTGTTTGGGATGTTCCCCAGGCATCGTCCTTGGTGGAGCCCCTGGTACCTTGTTCTGGGATGGTGGCACCGGCTTGATGCTCGATTCCTCCCAGTTAACACCAGTCTCCCTTGCTGAGCGTGCCAAAGCTATCGAGAGGAGTCTGGCTATGATCCTGGCAGCAGTAGTGCCGGGGCCTTCGAGGCCCCTGGGTTCCACTGCTCCAATACCATCTTTCGATGTTGATTACACTGAGAGCTTCGGGAGCATTGCTCAGAGAGTCTGCACCATTGTGCACAGATTCTCAACTTTCCCAGAGGCACTCTGCAGCATTAAGTACTAGACACCCCAATTTCGATACCTTGCACCATGAACACTGAACTTCGAGGTCTGCATCAGAGCATTGTCGATACCACGGTACCGACAGTCGCTACTTTGACTTTCTCCTGGATTCCGGTACCGCTTCTACAAACTCCGATGCTGAGGCTCTCTATTCCAAGCTTCTCTGGGATATTCCCTTAGATTCGTCTCCATCACATGAGAGATGTCGACCCCGATGACATGTCCTTCCAAGATTTTATCAAGGAAATGGCGGTGGCTCTTGTGGTGTCTGTGTCAGCTGAATCATAACTGAGGGCAGAGGAAATTGATATCCTTCAGTATACCTCTTCTCCAAAGCAAGCTGCTACACTTCCCATCTATAACATTCTCCAGAACTTAATGCTGTGGATGTGAGAAGCACCATTAATGGTTCCTTCCATTAGAAAATGACTGGGCACTCTGTATAGAGTTCCTCCATGTCCAGGCTTCCAGAAACCACAACTTCCACACCATTCTATGGTGGTGGAATCAGCTATGAGAAGGATTAGAAGTCCTAAGAACCACTTATCAGTTCCCCTGGGCAGGGAGTTCAGAACACTTGATGTTTTTGGCCAGAAAGCATTTCAAGCTGTTATGCTTGGTCCCAGAATTAACTCCTACATGCTCTATATAGGCATGTTCTTGAGGAATGTATCAAAGGGCCTTTCTGAATTCACGTCTTTACTGCCAACAAAAAGGCCCCACATGAGACTAGTGTCTCATGCTCAGAGCACTTCCAAGTTTCTGACCAGGGCAGCTTTTGATGCTTTTGAGACCACTAGTAGAACAGCAGCAGCCTGTATTGGAGCAAGATGGACAGCCTGGTTGCAGGCCTCTGATCTTGAAAAATGGGTTCAAGATAAACTGGCCAATATCCCCTGTAATAGAGAAAACCTTTTTTGGCAAAGGATGGTGTGAGAATGCTGGTGTGAGAGAGACCGATGATCTCATTATGAAATGTTTATCCAGAAAAACAGTAGACCCTGCTAAAAAGAAGGCTTCTACCAAGAAGACCTTTTATCCCAAAAAGAAGATGGACTATCCTTCCTCCCTTCTTACTCATCCCACCAGGCTCAACAACCCCATCAGAAACAGCAAGGGAATCGTCAGCTCAGAGAGCCTAAGACTGTGAAACCCCAGCCAGCTTTACAGCCACCACCTTGGGCTAGTTTTTGACTGCTTCCTCGAGGGCATAGCCAGTCTACCCTTAAAAGATCCCCACCCCTCCCACAAAGCAGGCAGGTTAACTTGCTACGTCCACAGATGGGCCCTCATAACTTCAGAACCCTGGACCTTGACAGTGGTGAGTGCGGGCTATCAGCTCAACTTCAAAGATCTGCCCCCACTTACTTTGTGGGTGAGTTTCCATTGAATCTCCTTCACTCCACTCTGCTGCATCAGGAGATTGTGCTCTAACAACTCAAGGGGCCATTGAAGTCCCACTTCCTCATTCCAAAGAAGACATAGGACTTCAGGCCAATCCTGGATCTACGGAATCTCAACAAATTCCTAGTATGGGAGAAGTTCAAAATTCTTTTCCCATACTTTCAGGAAAGAGATTGCCTCTGCTCTATGGATCTCAATGATGCCTACACACACATCCTGGTCCACTCCTTCCACAAAAAATTCCTCTGGTTTTTCTTTTGGGGACATCACTATCAATACCATGTTCTCCCCATCAGATTGGCATTGGCTCCAAGGGTGTTCACAAAGTGCCTAGCAATCATAGCGGCCTACCTCTATTCCCTGTGCATCTTTGTCTTCCTTTACTTAGACGACTGGCTAATCAGGGGAGATACCCCTCAGATGGTCTACACATCACTTCATCGCATCATTGTAGTTCTACAGCATTTGGGCTTCATCGTCAACTATCCAAAATCACACCTGGTTCCTACTCAAACATTGGAGTTCATAGGAGCTCTTCTGAATACTACAAAGACTTGAGCCTTCCTACCAGAGGACCGCCTTCATTGTCTCATTTTCTTGGTAAGCCATTGCCAACACCAAACCAGTATCTTGGCAAGAGACATGCTACGTCTCCTAGGTCGCATGGCCTCCACAATCCATGTTCCATATGCCTGTCTTCACATGTGACTGGGGCAACGGGCTCTCTCAGATCAGTGGATACAGTCCACGGGTCACCTCTTGGACAAGATCACCATCTTGCCCCAGTTTGTGACCTCCCTCAACTGGTGATGCACCGCCCAAATTCTTCTCATTGGGTTACCTTTTCAAAGGTGTAAACTGCATGTACAATTTCTCACCACACAAGGCCAGTGGACCCCATGAGAGGCCTCTTATCACATAAATCTGTTGGAGCTCCAAGCGATTGTCTACGTCTTCTGCATCTTCTGTCCTCACTTCTTGGGACGGACAGTACTCATTCAGACAGACAACCAGGTTGCCATGTTCTGCATCAACAAACAGGGTGGTACCGGCTCTCGCCTCCTTTGCAAAGAAGGAATCCGACTTTGGACTTTTGCAATAGCTCATCAGATTCTTCTTCAGGCTGTTTATCTCCCGGTGGGGTGTAGAATCAGTTAGCCGACAAGCTCAACTGTATCCTTCGCCCTCACAAGGAAACTGTGTAATGCTTGTTCTGATTATGGGGAATACCTGAAGCCGGGGCCTGTTTTACGCATTCCTGCCACTTCCACTGGTTCCGAAGATTCTCTTCAAATTGCAGTTGGACAGAGGGAAGATGATTCTCATTTCTCCATTCTGGCCCTGTCAGCCTTGGTTTCCCATACTTCTTCAGCTGACACAGACACAACCTCTTGGACATGCACCCAATCTTCTCTCACAGAACCAGGGCACACTTCTTCATCCCAACTTAAGAGCATTGCGGTTGATGGCATGGTTGCTGAGTGCTTCAGCTTGTCTCACCTACGTCTCCCAGAAGACATGACAGTGGTCTTACTGGCTTCTAGGAAAGATTATACTAAGCAAATGTATGCCTTTAAATGGTGTAGATTTTTCCTCTGGTGTTCCCAGAGAACTCTCAACCCATTCACTTGTCTGGTTGAGTACCTGCTTAAATATCTTTTTCATCTCTCCATTTCTGGACTAAAGACTAACTCTGTGAGAGTCCACCTTAGTTCAATCTCAGCCTTTCACTGCCAAATTGCAGGTCATCCAATTTCTTCACATCCACTTGACGCACTTCATGCGTGGCCTTCTTTTAACAGGACCGTTGATCTGCCATCCTACTTTAGCATGGGACCTCAATGTTGTCCTGTCTCAAATGCTCAAAACCTCTACGACTTCACTGAAGTTCCTTACTTGGAAAGTAATTTTTCTGATTGCTGTCACCTCTGCTTGTCGGGTTAGTGAGTTGCAAGCTTTGGTGGACTATGCGCTGTACACTCGCTTCCATCATGATAGGCTCATCCCATGTTTCTCTTTCCAACCTTAATCCATTTCTCTCCTGACCTTTTTTCCATGGCCTCATTCTTCTCGTTTGCATATGCTTGCTTGCAAAAGAGCTCTTGCTTTCTATCTCGATAGAATTAAGGGTCATCGTCAGTCCCACAGCTCTTTGTCTCCTTTGACGCTAGCCATCTGTTTCCCAGTCTTCAAGTGGGCCCATTCCAACTAGAGTGCCGATTGCATATCTTTTGCGTACGCACAGGCCAGCTCTCCCTGCAAGGGCATGTCATGGCTCACAATGTCTGAGCTATGGTCGCCACAGTGGCCAACCTACGTTCTATCCCCATCTCAGAGATTTGCCAAGCAGCCACTTGGTCTTCAATGCATACCTTTGTTGTCCATTACTGTCTTGATAAGGACTCTAGTCAAGATGCACAATTTGGCTAAGCCGTCTTACAGCATCTTTTCGGTGTTTAACTACACCTCCTCCCACCGTCCTTGGCCGATTACCTTAGGAAGAGTGTGCCCGAGGGGCTGGGTCTAACAGATCGCTGCTTTACCCTCCTTGTAGTTAAGGTTTAGAAACATAATGCCAGAAAAAGACCACATGGCCTGTCTAGTCTGCCCTTCCATATCAACCATTATAGCAGAACCCTTTTTTCCTTTAGAGATGTGTTTGTCCCATGCTGCTTTGAATTCAGATACTGTCCTCATCTCTACCACCTCCACTGGGAGACTATTCCACAGATCCACCACTCTTCCCGTAAAGAAATATTTCCGCATATCACTCCTGAATCTATCCCCTTTCACCCTCATCCCATGTCCCCTCATAGCAGAGCTTGGCATGCTCTTATTCTACCCTTCATGGTAGACGGGAACTGGGGAGTCCCATATGTGAAGCTTGACTTCCTGCTTGTTCCTGGAGATAGCATAGTTACTCACCTGTAGTAGGTGATCTCCGGGAATAGCAGGAATCAGTCTAGACAACCCGCTCGCTTCCCCTCGGAGTTGTAGATGGGACTAAGTTCTTGTTCTTACTTTTGGTTTTCCTCTGAAGTTTTTTTCTTTATGCTATATACCTGACTGAGGAGATCTGTTGGGAAGGCAGGCACGAATGCATGGAGGGATACTCCCAAAAGTATTCCTATTGGATGCTGGGGAATGTTTGTTTGGGGCTCCGTCAATGCTGATGTCACCCATATGTGAAGACTGATTCCTGCTGTTCCCTGAGATCACCTGTTAAATGTGAATAACTGTGCGACACTTTCCTTCTAATTGTTCAACACTATCACTCAGAAAGATGTTCAACAGAATCGTTCCAAGCCAGGTCCTTACGGCACACCATTCATCTTTTCTTTACCGAGCATGAATTTACCACTACATTCTTACCCAATCAGTTTTTAATCCAGACTGTCACTTACTAATGAATGTTAGAAAAATAGAGCACATGTGATCACTCCAGCCTGTCTCTTTTAATGATCACTTTTATTCTATATTATAACTGTACAAATCTTTGTGCAGAACATTACCACCATAATTTTTTTCTGTTTTTTTTTTTTTAACTTTTCAACTGTGAAATCTCTCTGGTTTAACAGGGTGTTGTTTCCTTATGTTCTTCTAAATAATTGTCATTTCTTTGCTTAACTGTTTTAATCTTCATTCTACAAAATACATGCCCACCTTTAAAAAGCCCATCATTAAAACCTTGCTTGCTCAACAGGCTGTTTTTCACTGCATCCCCTTCCTCCATAATAATGTCATATAAAAGCCAGTGCTTATTTTCAATTTCAATTTTTGTTGAGCAAATAATACAGGTCAATCAAATAAATTGTAAGTGATTTTTTTTTTTGTGAATTGGACTTAGCAATATATTTGTGATTAGATTTTGGGAGCTTTGCTCCTTCACTTGATCAGTGCAAAATTAATAGAGCATAAAGTTGCAGGAAGATCTAAGCAAATTATAGGTTGGAATACAATGATAACATCATAATGGTTTTTAAAGCTTTGAAGGAGAGGTGTGGAGGGTGCATATGATGTTTGTAGAGGGATGAGAAACCCATATGTTGACCTGTGGGTTTTTAGGTATCTATGTAGACTAGTCTAGCACATGCTGCTTTTATTCTGTAAAATTCCACTAGATGGAGAAATTGCTGTAGAATTTTTACTGAGAGCATAGAATTCTAGAAGTGCAAATTTATAACAGACTGATTCCTTCTTGTTTCCTTTTTGGCAGAGAATGATGAGAAGAAATTTTGTAACTGAGTACCATACTTCCTCTGTTTCTAAATTTGTCAGACTACCGTAAATGAAGGCAGTCTATAAATATGAAATGAAATAGATCTTTTGTGTTAGAAGTTATGATTTTGAAAATACTATCTCTTTAAAAACAAAAAACAAAACCAACCCCAAAACAAACCTTTTAAAAAGTATCTATAACATGGCTCTGTAATGGATTAAATAAATATTATGATAGTGTGAACTTAGATTATGAAGTGTCTGTGGAAATTCAGCTTTATGTATGGTACTGCAATATTTACAAATAAAAACATCACTGCCATACTCTATCAGATCTCTGGACCCATATCCTCTTTTTGGCAGTAGCAAATAACACATGATTATGGGTAGTAGATAAGATTGTCTTTACAATAATTGAATGCATAAAATAACATTTGAGTGCATGTTGCAGTATCACAAGTACTAGGTTAAATATGATAAAAATAACTAACTTATATGGTCAAATTTCCAAAATCTGTGATATGATTACCATGTTAGGACTACTGCAGTCTAACGCACTACCTGATAGTGGTTTCAAAAATAATTCTTTTGTTTTGTTCCTGCATGCGATCTTCGTGAATCTTCAGCTATCCTGACTGAACATACTCTTGGGTGATCTCTGAAGCTAAAGCAGGGTTGGGCCTGGCTTAATAATTAAATGGGAGACCACCTTGGAATACCAGGGGCTGTAAACTCACTGCATGGAAATAAGGCTTGGCAATCTGCTTCCAGTTGCACCTTGACTTTGCCCGCCCTTCTCTCACTAACATATCTGAAAAATGTCTTATCCCCGCATTTTATTGGATTGGCTATTTCTTCTTTTTGAACCTTTGCTTTCCTGACTACTTTGCTAGCTTCTCTAAGTTTTTTCAAATATAGATGCCCGTCTTCCTCTCTCTATGATCTCTTGTATTTCATGAAGGCCTCCCTCTTTTCTTCACCTTTTCGTCTACTTCTTTCAAGAACCTTAGTGGACTCCTTTTCTTTTTACATTTATTTACCTTTCTAACAAAAAGGTTTGCTGCCCTTAAAATATCCCCTTTCAGTTTTGCCCACTGTTTTTCTTCATCCCCCCAGCTGTTCCCATCCCACTAACGACTTTTTGAGGTATTGTCACATCTTAGCAAAGTTGGTATTCCTAAAATCTAAGACCGTTGCCTTTGAATAAAGTTTATCATCCCCAGTCCTAATACTGAACCATACCATCTGCTGATCACTGGATGCGAGATCTCCTACCGTAACATCAGAAACACTTTCCTCATTGTTAAGCACTAAGTCTAGTATGGCCCATCACGTGTGGGTTCTGTTATCAGTTGCCTTAATAGATCTCCCTGTAGAAAATCCAAGATCTCCTTATTTTTAGATGATACTGCAGTAGGGATGTGCCAATCCACATCTGGTATATTGAAATCACCTATCAGTAGCACTTCTCCTTTTATGGCAATACTGTATATGTCTTCTATTAAATCTTTGTCCTTGTGAGGGGATCTGTATATAATTCCAATGCAAATTGATTTCCCTTTCCCTATTTCTAGTTTGACGTACACTGCCTCCTCTTTTCCTTTTTAAGCCCTGCAATTCTATAGCTTTAATATTATTTTATACATATAGCGCCACTCCATCTCCCCTTCTTCCTATCCTGTCCTTCCTGAATAAAGTATAGTAGCCCTGTATAATTACATCCTAATCATGGTTTTCCGTGAACCATGTCTCCATAACAGTCACTAAATCCAAGTCAGCCTCTTCCATTAAAGCCTTAACATCTGGGATCTTATTTCCCATGCTACAGGCATTTATACACACCGCTTTCCAGATGATGCCCATATTACCCATTTCTACAGAGGTATTTAATGTTTCACTTAGCTGGGGGCTGAAGACACTTCGATCCTTCATGGACAGATGGACACCATCTCTGCTGTGCAGTCCTTGGAACATCATCCTATAGTCCAGGAAACCCAAACGCTCTTGATGACGCCATCCACGCAGTCATGCATTCATCTCCCGGATGCAAACTTCTTTTCCTCAGCCTTAACTCTCAGCAGGGAGGATTGAAAAGAACACCACCTGCACACTTATCTAGGATATCTAGCAGTATCATTTGTGCCAAAATGGATGAACAACATCGGATAATAGGCTTGATGAGTCTCGGCAAACTCTCCATAACATCTCTGATTTTGGCACCTGGCAGACAGAACATCTCTCTGGACATCAAATCTGGTCAGCAAATGGACACCTTGGTACCCCTCAGAAGAGAGTCACCGACCACGACTACCCTTCGTCTCCTTGTGGAGACTGATTCTGCAACTTTGAGGTGTTTGAGCTATGTTTTCTTCCTTATCTCCAGGAACAAGCAGGAATGTAGTCTTCACATATGGGTATCGTCGGTACCAATGGAGCCTGTGTGGCAACGCTCCCCAGCGTCCAATAGGAAAGCTTTTGGGAGCATCCCACAGCACATGCGTGCTGCCTTCCCGCCTCTGTACCTTTCTCACTTCAGTTCTTCGTTTTCCACGGAGCCGACAGGACGTGGTACCCTGTCACCGCAGAAAATTTACCTTTACTTCACTGGCAAAGCAGCCCCGGCAGGAGTCTTCGGGCTCCAAAGCACTAACGGGGCTCCAGGATGTTCCAGAGGCCTCCACCTCTGCGGAACTACTGGTGCCATGTTCTGGGGTCATAGCCGCTTCCACCGGTACCGGCACCTAGGCATCAGCAGGAGCAATGGATCACAGAATCCTCGCTATCGAATGCAGTCTAGCGGCCCTCTTAGCGGTTTTGGTACCGCTAAGACCGCAACAGACGGTTCAACATGTATTGGTACCGACACTGACATCGGTACCGGTACCGACAGTACCTGCTTTGACAGGACTTCTTTCCCCCATGCCGATCTCTGGTATCAGGGATCAGGAACGGAGACATTTTGGTACCGACTTTGAGCGGTACCAATACCATGCGATTCTACCAGTACCAGAGTGAATCTATTAGAAGATTTGCTTCCTTCTCCTCAATGCAGAATGTCTCCTCCAGAGGATATGTCCTTCCAGGTTTTCATACGTGATTTAGCAAAGGGTCTTGCAATCACTGTGATTCCAGAAAAGGAACCTACGGCAGAAGAATTAAGAATTCTACAATACTCTATGGCTCCCAAGGAAGCAGCTATGCTTCCCATTCACAAGATTTTACATGATCTAATGTTGAGAATGTGGGAAACTCCTTTAACAATATCTTCAGATTCCCGATGCCTTGACACTATGTACTGAGTGCCAGGTTGTCCTGGTTTTCAAAAAACTCAGTTACCACACCATTCAATGGTAGTGGAATCGGCCATGCGAAGGATCAAGAGTGCTAAAACACATTCTTCTAATCCTCCAGGCCATGAATCCAGGACTCTTGATGCGTTTGGCCGTCGATGCTTTTAGTCCTCCATGCTAGGAGCCAGGATCAGTTCCTACATTCTTTATATGGGAATGTTCCTGGAAAAAGTCACAAAAGACTTAGAGCTCCTTAGTCCTTGTGTTTAGGAGGAAAAAAGAGCAGACTATCTTATTCTGGTCAAGCATGCCCAGAATGTCTCAAAATTCATGAACCGTGTTACCTTTGATTGCTTTGAATGTATTAGCAGAACCTCTGCTATATCCATAGGAGCACGTCGTATTGCTTGGCTTCAAGCATCAGAACAGTGGGTGCAAGAAAATCTGGGGAACATTCCTTGCACAGGAGAAAATCTCTTTGGCAAGGACTGGCAGGACAAGGCTAATCAGCTTGAATCTGACAATACTACTTTAAATAGATTGTCAGTCTACAGCCAACCCAGCAAAGAAGAAAAAATTAAAAAAAAAACTTTTTCAGTAAGAAAAAGAAGCCTTACCAATCTTACACCCATCAAACTCACTGTCCGCTCCATGTTCCCCAGAAGGGGCAGCAACAGAACAGACAGCAAAGAAAGCCGCAAGCTCAAAAAGCGCAACTGCTCAACAGACCCAGCCCCCTCAAGTTCTTTGACTTCCATCTAGAGAACTTAGTCATTCTGCTCCTAAAAGGTCCAGAACCCTTGACCATTCCAGGAAGACTATGCTTTTTTGCCAAAAGATGGCAACAAATAACATCAGAAAATTGGACTCTGTCCATTGTACAAATGGGGTACAAGATTCATTTTCTCAACTTGCCCCCACCTACAATAATAAAACAGTTCAATTCTCAGGGCTTTGCCACCGACCTCTTGTGACAGGAGGTCACATCACTTCTAGCTCAAGGAGCAATCAAAGAAGTACCCTTTCCCCAACAGGGGACAGGGTTTTACTCTCCTGTACTTTCTTATTCCAAAGAAGACAGGGGGACACAGACCTATATTAGACTTCAGAGAATTAAACAAATATTGGTTCCAAGAAAAGTTCAAAATGATCTCCCTCGGAACACTTTTACCATACCTCCAAAGTCAGAACTGGCTATGTTCTCTAGATCTAAGAGATGTGTACATGCATATTCTCATCCACTCAGATCACAGGAAGTTCCTTCGATTCCTGGTCCAAGGAAGACACTTCCAGTACAGAGTTCTTCCCTTCGTACTAGCCTCTGCTCCAAGAGTCTTCACAAAATGCATGGCAGTGGTAGCAGCATTTATGAGGACTCTGGGAATATTCGTCTTCCCTTACTTAGACGATTGGCTCATTCGAGCATCGACAGCTCCAGAGGCCAGCTTCGCGCTCTCTCGGGCAATGAGAATTCTTCAATACTTGGGGCTGGTCATAAACCTCCCAAAATCTCATCTCACCCCCTCTCAATCTCTAGAATTCATAGGGGCTCGTCTAGACACACGGCAGTCAAGGGCTTTCCTGCCCCAGCTACGCTGTCTACATATAATAAATTGGCATCTCAAGCATCTATGAAGGTATTCCTTACTGCTTGGGAGATGCTTCAACTGCTGGGACACATGGCTTTGCTCGCCTCCACATTGCGAGCAGCCCAGTGGACCCTTTCCTCTCAGTGGTCACAAGCCTCGGGTCGACTAACAGGCAAAATCAGAACTACCACATGTCTGATTTTGTCCCTGCAATGGTGGCAATCCCTGGAAAACCACCTTGTAGGCTCTCCTTTCCAGCAGCATCTCTGCCAAACCATTCTGACGACAGATGCGTCCAAGATGGGTTGGGGGGCCCACTTGCACGATCTCTCCACTCAGGGTCTTTGGACCTCACAGGAGGTTTCCCTTCACATAAACTTCCTAGAGCTGAGAGCCATTTTCAGTGCTATGAAAGCCTTTCAAGGTCATCTCAGCAACAAAACAGTTCTGGTCCAAACCGACAATCAGGTAGCTATGTTCTATGTGAACAAGCAAGGCGGAATAGGCTCTCTGTCGCTATGCAACAAAGCTTTGCGAATATGGGCCCTCGCCAGAGAGTTACAAATTTACCTGTTTGCGGTATACCTTCCGGGCATTCAAAACTTGTGGGCAGACAAACTCAGTCGAATACTGATGTCACATGAGTGGTCCCTCCACTCATACCAGCTTGCTCGAGTGTTTTGAATCTGGGGAACACCAGATATAGACCTCTTTGCAAGTCCACAGAATGCCAAACTTCCACGATTCTGTTCCAGAATTCCGGCTCAAAACTGTCAGGCAAGAGATGTTTTCCTACTCCACTGGGGACAGGACTTCCTCCATGCCTTCCCACCCATTCCCCTCATTCCCAAGACTTTATTCAAACTTCAGAGAGACAGAGGTTGTATGATACTCATAGCTCCGTGTTGGCCACGGCAAACGTGGTATCCTCTTCTTCTGCGTCTCTCTCAAACCACTCCTCTGGAGTTGGGGAATGCTCCAGATCTCCTGTCGCAGGAGGACGGATCTGTACTGCATCCCAATCCCCAGTCCCTACATCTCGGGGCCTGGTTACTGAAAACCTAGAATTCCAGCATGTTAACCTTTCTCAACAAGTAAAGGATAGCCTCCTGGCTTCCATTAAACCCTCCAGAAGACGTTCCTACACTTTCAAGTGGAAAAGGTTCTTTATCTGGTGTTCACAAAAGGGACTTAACCCCCTTTTTAGTACCTGTAGAGTTGCTATTAGAGTATCTTCTACAATTATCAACTTCTGGTCTGAAGACAAATTCAGTTAGGGTCCATCTTAGTGCTATTGCTGCTTTTCATAAACCTTTCGATGGACAACCTATTTCCTCTCATCCACTTATATCAAGATTTATGAGAGGCCTACTTTTAACAAAACCTCACATTAAACCACCACTGGTGGCATGGGATCTAAATCTTGTTCTTGGTCAGCTTATGAAACCACCCTTTGAACCTTTAGCCACTTCAGACCTAAAGTTTCTTTCATGGAAAGTTATTTTCCTAATTGCCATCACTTCTGCAAGATGCATTAGTGAACTACAAGTGTTAGTAGCTGACCCTCCTTATACAAGGTTTCACCATGATAAAGTAGTCCTCAGGACTCATCCTCACTTTCTGCCGAAGGTGGTTTCGCCTTTTCATGTAAACCAGTCAGTTTATCTTCCTATATTCTTCCCTAGGCCTCATGCCTCCAGTGCGGAAAGGAATCTTCACACATTGGATTATAAAAGAGCCTTGGCTTTTTATCTCCAAAGAACTAAGCCACATAGAAAATATTCTCAGCTTTTTGTGGCTTTTGACTCTAGTCATTTGGGACTTCCAGTTTCTAAAAGAACTCTGTCAAATTAGATTGCAGATTGCATATCCTATACATATCAGAGTAAGGGACTTTCTCTCGAATACCATGTCAAGGCTGACAATGTGAGAGCAATGGCAGCCTCAACGACTAACCTTCGTTCTGTCTCTATTGATGACATCTGCAAAGCAGCCACTTGGACTTTGATACATACCTTCACAGCCCACTATTGCTTAGACATGGACTCCCGTCAGGATGCCTCGTTTGGCCAGGCTGTTCTACAACATCTCTTCCAGACTTATTACAACTCCTACCCACCATCCACAGTTTGGATGCCTAAGGTCCATGGGAGGAAGCGTGACCCATATCACCTGGGTTCGCAGCTAGCTTGGGTCACCCCTTGGAATCTTTCAGCTGGGGAGTCCACATATGTGAAGACTACATTCCTGCTTGTTCCTGGAGATAGCATAGTTACTCACCTGTAACAGGTGATCTCCGGGAACAGCAGGAATTTAGTCTTCACAACCCACCCATCTCCCCTAGGAGTTTTCTCTATCTCTCTCTTTCTATACTTCTCTCCTTTGGTCTCAGCTATAAACTCAACTGAAGTGAGAGAGGTACAGAGGCGGGAAAGCAGCACGCATGCGCTGTGGGATGCTACCAAAAACTTTCCTATTGGATGCTGGGGAGCATTCCCGCGCAGGCTCCGTCGGTACCGACGATACCCATATGTGAAGACTAAATTCCTGCTGTTCCTGGAGATCACCTGTTACAGGTGAGTAACTATGCTTTCCTTGGATGCTTCCATCTCCTCCACATCCAGGGCTGCATACTGGTTCTTCCGTTAAAGGGCCGGAGGAGTTGGAGCATTGATACTGCAGGCTCTAGTGACTCCATTTCAACCATCTTCCTTCTGTAGCCTCCAATCTTCACCTCTGTCTCGAATGCTTCTCAGCCTTGCCACCTCTTCTCTGACCTCCTCCACTTGTTTCTTGAGAGCCTCAGCATGCAGGCATCCTGCATATGAAATGGTCCTTCAAATAGCATTGGGATCTCTGTCTGAACAGAGGCAAAAGCTGTAACGGAGACAACAACTTTAGCAATACAATTTCTGAAAACCTCATGAAACCGTTCGGCTCTGTAAGTGTGATGCTTATAGTCTGACATTATCCTGTCACCCAATTCATATGTGCCTCTAAAGAGCAAATGGAAATGCTAAAAAAACAATCAAACCTGTTTTCTTATTCTGCTAGTACAGTCGCAATGAGTGGGCTATGCTTCCTAGACAGCAGGTGGAGGCAGACTACAGCAATGTTTAATAATATCATCACTATTATAGCCACTGATGCAGCACTGAGAGAAGCCAATATTGTCTGCCAGCAGCAGGTAGCAAGGTGTGTGGATTGGTGCAGCAGTGCAGATAGGCTGCCTTCCCTGGCCCAGACCACAGTCTTGTGTCCTGAATGACTTTTAGGCCCAACATTTGCTCGGAGCTTGGGTATGCCCTTTCTTCTTTAGCCGACGGCTGCCATGTATCCAGCACTGTTACTCACAGGTTCTAACACTATTGGGCAGAGATTAGACAGGAAGACTCTATGGGGCCCCTGAGGGGGTGGTAAGTTTGGGCTTAGTCCCCCCCCCTTCCTTCTTGCTGTCCTTTATCTGCTTGTTAATGTGTGTTTCTCTATCGTTTTCCCGATTGCAATTTTTTAGTTGGCTCTCTTTGCTGCTTGTAACAAAGCAACTTCAAAGTTTAAAAAAAAAAAAAAAAAAAAAAAAAAAAAGCAGCCTCATGTAGTGTACGGCTTGGAGCATGGGGTTGGCATTGGGCAGGTAAGAGTTCAGGTGTGGTCTGTTCCTCTTATGGGTCTGAAACCAAGAAGGGCCAGCCCTTTTGGAGTTCCTGTCTTCCTTGAGATTCTGCAGCAGCTCCATTCAGGGCCAATAAACCCCACCAATGTGATCTGGCAGACTCTTTTCAAGGTACAGCTGGTTGGGGAAACGGCTCTAGCTGTTTTACTTGGAATGGGCCCATATCATTTTATTTTTATTTTATTTAACTATTTTTTATACCACCTTTCAGTGTTATCAAGGCAGTTTACAATTAACTCAGCGATTTTACATGGAACAGAGTTAATACACTACATTGACCTGGGTATGATATATTGTATAAACTATGATACATTATTAGGATATGAGTAACTATGTTACATTGCACTGATTCATCAAACTATGATACTTTGGAATGCTATGAGCAAACTATGGTACAATTTAAATTACAATTTCAAGGTTGATGTAAATGTTATAGGATTAGATCCAACAATAGCTAGGGGAACTGCAACTTGATTGTATTCAGTGGCATGTTGTGTAGGGGTATCTATTGTGTATGAGTGTCTACTAAGTTATTGGAAGTTCTACTAGGTAGTTGGTCCAAAATGTTCTGTGAATAGTAGTATCTTCAAATGTTTTCTAAAATCTAAGGTATCTTTAGTTTGAACAGAGCTCAGAAGGTAGTGAGTTCCATAAAGTTGGACTGTACATTAAGAATGCTCACTAGCAGGTTGCTTGTAGACTTCTAGTCTTTTGGGAGGGGATTGAAAGGGGATTTTGATGTGAATGTTGTCTTGTTCTGGATTCCGGAGCGTTCTGTATCAGTGGGCAGAGACATTCAGCTGATTGGAGGTGTATGGTTTTAAATGTGATTATTAGTACCTTATATTTAATTCGGGATTGTATAAGTAGCCATTGTAAGCTTTTGAGCAGTGGTGTGATATGTTCCTTTTGTGTGGCTCCTGTAATTAATTGGGCTGCGGTATTCTGAGCTAGCGGCAGGGCGTGGATAGTATGCTTGGGGATGGCTTTGAAGGATCAAATTACAATAGTCTAGATGTGGAATAATTATGGTCTGGCATACGGTGTGGAAATGGTTGTGTTCCAGTAGAGGGAGGTTCTGAAGGACCTTCATTTTGTAATAGGCAGTAGATATCAAATTCTTGATATGTGCCTGCATATTTAGTTGCTGTGGTCTAGGGTCACTCTGAGATATTTCACTTCATTTTTGATCAGAATAGTCATGTCATCACATTTCAGATACATCTTGGGGGGGTGGGGTGGGGAGTAGGTGTCATGAGTAATGGTAAGGACTTCAGATTTATTACAGTTGATCATCAGGTGCTCTTTTAACCAGTTTACAATTGTCTTCAGACAAGTTTTTAGTGCAGAGTAATCCGGCTTTTAGAGTTAAAAGGACGTAGATCATCAAGTCGTCTGCATATAGATGGTAGTTGAGGTTGCAGCTTTGCAATAGCTTGCAGACTGATTGCATGTATAGGTTGAATAGCAGGGTGGACAAGGAGGATCCCTGAGGTATACCTTGTTGCTTAATTAGTTTTGAAATTTTGTCCTTTACCTTGACCTGTATGTCATGATCTGTGATGTAGGATTTGAACAAAGAAAGGGGAGTATCACAAATTCCCAACTCCATCAGTTTGGATATGAGCTTGTTATGGTTTAGTGACTTGAAGGCAGCTGCTATATCTAGAAAGATGAGTATGAAATCATGCTTAGGATTTTCATTTCCTGCGAGTAGTGTTTTAATTAGTGATGTTAGCAAGGGTTCTACTCTGTGGTTTGGCTTAAAATCACGTGGCTGCAGGTCTAAGGGAGCGGAAGTATCTATGAAATTTTATAGCTGAAGCTGGACTGCTTTTTCTTCCACCTTAGCAAGAAGTGGGATGTATGATATAGGTCAGTAGGAGGAGGGTGATTTGGGGTCAGACGCAGGGTTTTTAGGCAGTGGTCTAATGGAGGCTATTTTTAAGCTCACTGACATGTAGCCCTGTGTGAGTGATAGGTTTATCATTCTGAGTAGGAAAGATGAGTAGGAAGGTTGTAGTGTTTAGGTGTATCAGTATGTGTTCCAATAGATCATCTGGAATTGGATGAAAGAAGGTCCAGCACTGCTTGTATGAGTAGTTCTTGGATAAAGGGTCTGAGGGTATGTTTCAATCTTGGAAGTTAGTTTGTTCTCCAGATATGCAGTGAATTTGTCTGGTTGTACCGTTGGTGTATCATGGCTTAGGGGGAGTTGTGTAAATTATTTTACAATGTCAAACAGTTCTCTTGGGCGGTTTAGAGACTTAAGGATGAGATTTATGTGGAATTCCTTTTTATGACTGTGAATTAAATCATTTTATTGCCTCTGCTTCATAGTGTATTCCTGCAGGTGGGGTGGGTCCCTGCTATGTCTCCATTGCCTCCTTAGGTTTCTTAGCTTGGGCTTGGCTTCTCTGATCTTTTTGGAGTACCATGGTGCTTTGTGGACTCTTGGTGAGGGCTTTTTCTTGGGGGCGGAGGCTACCGGTGCAATAGTGTTCTGAGGGATGTAAGGTCAGTTGAGGTAAAACTATAAAAATGAATTCTCTGCAGTACAACTAGAAAGTAATTATAAGCCTTTTCATTGACATGAAATTTAATATTATAATGCCAGTAGCTGTGAGGTCTCAGAAACTTGGGCTGCCATCGACTTTCTTTAAACTTCGTCTAGATGGACTAAAGCCCTCAAAACATCAACGACCTTTAGTAACCAGCTGTTGTTTTAATCTTTTTATCGTCTTAATTGAAAAAATTCAGTGCTTAGCTTTTGGAGGAGATTTCAACTTTCTTATCCCAGAAGTGCAGTGCTCAGCTTTCAAGAAGGATTTCCAACTCTTAATGCATATCCCGACGCTGTCAGGCACGCTATTTTCTGCGTTTCAGCCTTATGGCTTCTTCAGGGGAACTCTTCAAGCACTATAAATTTAAACAAGTTCATTAGGTATTACTTTCACATAACTTATTTCATTCCGAGGAAATTCAATATTGTTACCTGTATGCATATGGGTGCTCTTCTCAAACACTAACTCGCTCAATGCTCTCCAACTGCTATGGAACGCCGTGCATGCGGGCTAGTTTTATAGGGAGTAATCACTAATCATATTGGTAGAGCCTGATCCTCTCAAAAACAGGTTTCCCATTCGATCCGGGCATTTAGGCCACACGGAACTACTGTGTGTAATTTAAATATCCAATGTTGTTCTGTATAGAGTAAAGCTTGTTCCCTTGTCCTGCCATGTTGTGCTTTGGTAATTTGTGCGATACAAAAACACTTTAACTCTTCAAAGGTGTGATGGAATTGCAAACAATGATCCACTATAGGCGCTTCCATTCGTTGGCATTTTAACTTTCTTTTGTGCTCATTCATCCGAAGTTTAAATGCTCTATTCATTTTGCCTATATATAGTAAATTGCACGGACAGCGAATAAAATACACTACATGTGTAGATATGCAGGACGTTTGACTCTTAAGTTGATAAACCCTATCTTGGTGACTAAATTCACTTCGTTCTTCAGTAATCGCACAAACGCTACATGCCCCGCATCTCTTATGTCTGGTCTCATTCCTTTCTTCACTAGATAACACTGGTGTCAATACTGCCAGGCTTAAGATCTCCTTAAAGTTTTGTTGTCTTTGCCAAACACACCGTACCTTGTAATGTTCAAGACCCGGGATACTTGCCAGAACATTTTTATGGCGTTTAATACTTCGAATTAGATGTACACTGTAGGGAGAGAAAGACGTGACTAGATTCACCTGACTGTCTTCTTCATCAGAACGCACTCTCTCCAGAGGATGTAACAACAAATCTTGATTAATAAACAAAGCTCTTTTGTATGCTTTGTTTATTACTGCAGTTGGGTATCCTCGCTGTTTAAAATGTTCTTTCAAAATTCGAGACTGAATCTTAAAATCATGTATATCAGTGCAATTTCGTCTATACTGAATGAATTGAGACGTTTGTTTTAAAGATCCATTTTTATAATAGCCTCTTACATGGATGGCATGTATGCTGAAAGTGTGTTTTCACTTTTTTATTCCCCCTTCTCTATAGTGTTAAAGTGGTTTAAACGAATCCTCATTGAGATGCCCTTTGCGGTATTATGCAGTTATATAAACTTCCTATAATGAGAACGTATGGGTTGGCGTCTACGGGTTCTTTTTATAGTAGCTTCATTTTTAAGTTTTTATTTTTTACTTTTTATTGTGTTTTAAGACATTTCAAATGTAATTTTATTAGGATATCTTTTGTGGCTTCTTGACATTGAATCTTTGATTCCGATACATCAGTACCATGCAGCTATAAAACTCCCCTTAATGAGAGCGCATGCGTCGGCATTTTTCTAAAGGTTCATCCTTATAGTAGCCTCGTTCTTTGAAAGCTGTAAGTCCTTTTACCTTTGTAGTTTTCAAGCAATTCTTTTTATGTGCAATCTTATAAGAAATTTTATTGTGATGGGAGTTTTCTTTAGTAAGAGCACACACGTTGACATGTTTTAAAGATTATTTTTCTAATAGCCCTTTTCTATAGATGGTGTGCACGCGGTAAGTGCTTCCTTATTCCCTGTTTGCTTTGCGGTTTGAAAGTGGCTTTGCTATATATCTTATTTCATTGGGTTGTCCCCTAGGATTTCATTATTTGGATCTTTTTTATCTATACGTCAGTACCATGCAGCTATATAAAAAATAAAAAAATACTTTTCCTAGTGAGAGCGCATGTGTTAGCGTTTTTTTAAAGATCAATTCTCGTAGTAACCTCACTCTGGGATGGTGTGGAAGCTGTAAATGTATCCTCCCCCCCCCTCCCTTTTCTTGTGGTTATAAGCACCTTCTGCTGTATATGCTTTAAATGTAACCCCTTTTTGGGGTACCTTTGGTTTTATGACACATTTTTTATCTTCGTTTCTATCTTCATTTTTATCTTCGTTTTTATACATCAGCACTAGGCAGCTATACGAATTCCCCTTAGTAAGAGTGCATGCGTTAGCGGTTTTCTAAATGTTGATTTCTTTAGTAGTCTCATCGTTTGAAAGCTGGAAGCTTTCTTAAATTTTGTTTTTTAAAAATTTGATTTCGGGGTTTTCAAACTTTCTTTGCTATGTACAATTTTAAAGGAAATTTTACTGTGATGTTTTTTGTGGCTATTTAAAAAGTTTTTTTTATATGATATATAAGTTGTTTTATACAATATATAAGTAATTTACAGCTTGGCCGATGAAACACCCTTCACTTTTTCAAAATGTGGTCTTTTATAATTTAATTTAGGAGTTTTAAACGATTTAGTTGAAGAAATTGGGAAGTTATTTAATGACGTTCTACTTAATACGTCATATATTAGCGTTTTTTGAAGGTTAAATTTTGTTTCGATGGTTTATCTTGTGGTTCTCTTTATGTTTTATTGCAGACTACCTTTGTCTTTTTTAAAAAATTTCTTTGAGAGGTGTACATGTGGTTTTAAAAGAGCTGCTGGTCTGACGTTTGACTTCTTTGGAATGTGTAGTGGTATTAGTTTATAGTTGGTAGCGAGTTTTATTGATTTTTATCTATTTACTTATTTATTTATCTATTTATTCATTTTTTATAATGAGATTTTGGATTGACTATATCCATAATATTACTATAAGGTATTTACTAATTTTGAGGATAGGATATTGAAGATGATTATCTAGAGGGTTAGTGGAAGGTGGTGTGCCTGTTTGTTAATATCAATTGGTAATCATTTTTATAATTTTTTAGTGCAGACGCCTTTTTTTGGTGAAATTCCAATTTGCTGTACAGTGTAAAGGAGTTTTCTCCTTTTTCACACGCGTTGGGAAATCAGCCTTAAAGGTAAAGATGTAGACTCTATTGATACACTTCTTTATATGTTTGGTCCTGTATGTGCGCTTGTTTCTTGTTTTGATTATACATATCTAATTTATACATGTTCTCTTCCTCTCCCAAAAAGGTGTAATATTAGATAGATATATTTTCAAGGATAAAAATAGGTATGTGTCACTTTTAACTTTGATATTTTTTATTATTTATAATTTTTTATTAATTCTTGTTTTATCTGGATATAATTATTTAATATGATTTTTATTATTTTTATCATTTTATATAAGTATATACAACTTATAATTTTTGAGCTTGTTTGTTTATGTTTAATCTTTTGATTTATTTATTAATATGCATGTTATTTATATGCTACTCTAAGACTTATGGTGTCTTATTGTTTTATTGGTATTATTAACATGTCTATTTATGTATTTGTAGCTTTTAAGTCCACTTCAGTGCCCCTGAGGAAGGCAGCGAAACACGGCCTGTGTTGGGCTAGTGGCAATTGTTTCTCAATAAAGATTGTTTTTATCCTTTGGAGTTATCCATGTCACAGAGGTATTCCATCCCTCCTCAGTTCTATTGATAAGAACATCCAGAAATGTAATACAATCAGTATGGTAAGTAAGGGTAAATTTGATATTATGATCTCTAGTGTTCAACCACTGGAAAAAAACTTGCAGCTCTCCCTCTGTGCCTTGCCAAAGGACAAAAACATCGATGTATCTCTTCCATACCTTCAAGAACTGATTATACGGGGAGCCTTCTAACCATGCTCGTTCAAAATATTACATGTAGAGATTAGCAATGGAGGTCAGTTGAGGTGACATCAAGGTTTGGTATTATAAGGTCAAGCATGGCTTTCCTGTCAAATTGTTAAATCTTCTTGTGTTAGATATTTGTTGCGGACTTTCACTTAGAGGTTGTGCGGGTTGACTCAAAAGTGACCATGTAGTGGTAAGACCAAGGTATGGGTGTAACCCAGAGGGGGGATGCCATTGGTGGTACTGGATTGTAGAATATGTGGGATAAATATGACCGCTTTGACCCGGTGAAAAGCGGGATATAAATACAGCTAAATAAATAAATAAAATAAATAAATCTAGCTTCTTTCCACCTATGTGCGTGGGAGCAGATATAATTTGGGTGAGATCCATCGCATTCAAGGTATCTAGGAAAGAGGTTGCATGTGCTGTGGGTATTGAGATGAGGTTAAAATCTCAGAGCAGAATACACGGTTTGGTCGTGCTGGACTAGGAGCAGACTATGTAGCCATATGCCTGAGTAGGCACGCAGATACTCCGACCAGGGTTCCGCAGAGTGAGCGTGCAAGAAAAAGAAGAAATCCTCGAGGACCTCTTCCTGGGAAATAGGATTTGCCAGGCGTGCCCATGTGAGATCACACAGCCCCTGGAAGGTATCTTGGGAGTGGGAGCGGGAGCAGCTAACGAAGGTACCCAGGACAGACGCCTACACCTCTGGTGACGGATCCTGTCCTCCCCGAGGCCCGTCCTGTCCCGTCAAGGACTCCCTCTCCTCCCTGACGCCTGACCTGGTAACCCCAGTGTGGGTGTCAAAGGCTGATCTCCAGGAACAAGCAGGAATAAGTCCTCACATATGGGTACGTCGGTACCGACGGAGCCTGCGTGGGAAAGCTCCCCAGCTTCCCAGAAGGAAGCTTTTGGGGCCTCCCACTGCACATGTGCGCTGCCTTCCCGCCTTCCTGACCAGCTCTCCTCAGTTTCTCTTTTTCCGCGGAGCCAGCAGGTCGTGTTCCTGTCACCACTGAAGAAATTATTGTTTTAGTTTGTTTCTTTAGACCGCGTACCTGCCTTCCCCATACCGAAACCGGTACCACCGGTCTCTCTTTTCTTTTCTTTTAAAAAAAAATAAAAAATCTTTTTTCTGCACAACTTGGTGACTTCGGTTAGGCCTCAGGCCTACACAAATTCTCCTCATGGAGAAACCAGCCCCTGGTTTTAAGAAGTGTACCAAGTGTAGTGCTGTTATTTCTGTCACAGACACCCATGAATGGTGTCTTAAGTGTTTGGGACCTGACCACTCCATTCCGGACTGCCCATCCTGCTCCCAGATGTCTAAACGTGGGTTGCAGAACCGGGCCAACAAATTCCATGCGCTGTTTGCTTCAGATAATCCAGCATCACAGTCATCCAGTTCTTCCTCTCCGGATGGATCTCAGGTAACCAAACCCTCAGTGGGCAGGTCCTCAAAGAGCAAATCTCCTTCAAAGCATCGAGAGGCTCTCTCTTTTGAGTCTGAGGATCCTGCCCCAGCCAAACAACCCTGGCGGGAAGCTCTGGCTTCCAAAGCACCATCTATGGGGTTACAGGTTGACATCGATGGCACGGCCTCGACTGATCACCTGTTGGACTGCTCTGGGGTACCGGCCCATACCAGTACCGATATCCAGGCAGCAGTGGCGTCTATGAGCAATACTGTTCAGACCATGCAGCAGGCCATGCTGGCTTTTATTAATGCTGCGACGCCCTCGGTACCACGTTCAGCGGTACCGGGTCCGGTTTCGGTATCGTCTCTCATACTGGAACCGAGACCATCGACTTCCAAACGCTGATCGGTTCCGCATGCCGGATCCGGGTTTTCACCCGATACCGATCCCATACCCGGTACGCCCGATGTCGATACCGATCGGTATGCGTATCGTGCGTTGGAAGCAAATAGAGAATACTCTGATTCTTCAGAGGATTTTAACTCCTCTGAGGACTCTGATGAGCTGTCTCTAGTTCTTCATGAAGACCCCTCTTCCCCAAAGAGGAGAATGTCTCCACCAGAGGATTTGTCCTTTCAAGACTTCATTATGGAACTAGCTAAAGGACTTTCTATTACCACATCCTCTGAAAAAGAACCTAGGTCAAAGAAATTGGATATTTTAGGATACCCTAAGGTTCGTAAAGAGGCAGTCACCCTGCCTATCCATGAAATCCTTCAAGAACACTTGATGGACTTATGGGAGGCTCCTCTAATGTTGTCTCCTTATTCTCGTAGGTTGGACACCATGTACGGGTCCCCCCTCCTCCTGGTTTTCAAAAGACTCAGTTGCCTCACCATTCCATTGTGGTGAAGTCTGCACTGAAAAAGATTAAGAGTACCAAAAGGCACTCTTTTACCCCTCCAGGACGAGAATGTAAGACCCTAGACTCTTTTGGCAAGAAAATTTTCCAGGTTACTATGCTTATAGCCAGGATTAATTCTTACAGTCTGTATATGGGCATGTTTCTCAGGGAACTTGCCCTAAAGATACGACATTTTGCCTCCTTTATCCCTGAGGATAGAAAAGAGGAGTTCATTTCTCTGGTGAAACAGCTTCTAGATGTTTCTAAGTTCTCCAACAGAGCAGCTTTTGATTCCTTTGAGGGTGCCGGTAGAGCTTCGGGCATTGCTATTGCAGCCCGACGACTTGCTTGGCTCCAGGCCTCTGACCTAGAACCCTGGGTCCTGGATGGCTTACGGAATCTGCCCTGTACAGGTGAGAACTTATTTGGTAAGGACTGGCAAATTAAAGCCACTCAAATGGACGCAGAAAATGCTACCTTGGATAGACTTTCTAAGTCTACCTCTACTCCTGCCAAGAAAAGTCTTTCAAGAGGCCTTACTACAAGAAGGCCAGATTTTCCACAAATACTGGCCAACAATCTTCTCAGCCTCGCTTTGCTGCTAAACGTCAGCAATCTAAACAGGCAAAGTCAAAGCCTGCAGCGTCTACCACTCCTCAGCAGGCTCAACCCCCTCAGGGGTTTTGACTTGCCCCTAGAGAACTTAACATTTCTGGCTCTAGAACAACCAGAGCCCCTCACCATTCCCGGAAGGTTAGCTCACTTTGCTCCCAGATGGGAGCAAATCACATCAGAGCAATGGACCCTCTCTATCATCAGAGAGGGCTACAAACTTCATTTTTCCAACCTTCCTCCATATACCATGGTGAGGCACTTCAATTCTCCCCCATTTCTCCTGGACCTGTTGGATCAGGAAGTCTCTTCTCTCCTTGCCCAAGGGGCAATAGAAGAGGTTCCTCTTCTTCAACAAGGGACAGGATTCTACTCCCCTTATTTTCTCATAACAAAGAAGACGGGGATTCAGACCTATCCTAGATCTGAGAGAATTGAACAAATTTCTGTACAAGGAGAAATTCAAAATGCTTTCTCTAGGCATTCTCCTTCCATACCTTCAGAGTCAGGATTGGCTTTGTTCTCTAGATCTCAAGGATGCGTACACACATATACTCATCCACCCATCCCACAGAAAATATCTAAGATTTCTGTTTCAGGGAAAACATTTCCAGTACAGAGTACTTCCCTTCGGTCTAGCCTCTGCTCCAAGAGTGTTCACCAAATGCATGGCAGTTGTTGCCGCATTTCTAAGAGGTCTGGGAATTTTTGTATTCCCATATCTGGACGACTGGCTCATCCGAGCTCCATCTCAGTCAGAGGCCCAGATTTCCCTGGACCACACGAGGCACCTTCTGCAGTATCTGGGACTGGTGGTAAACCTTCCCAAGTCTCAACTTACCCCTACTCAGTCTCTAGAATTCATAGGGGCCCAGTTGGACACCACCACTGCAAGGGCCTACCTACCTCAAGTCCGGGGCCAACGTCTGCTGTGCTTGGCCTCCCAAGCTCAGTCCAGCAGTCACTTGACAGCCAGAGAAATGCTACGACTTCTGGGCCACATGGCCTCCACGGTACACGTGGTGCCCTACGCTCGTAACTTCACTGCAACGGCAGTACTAAAAGTGAAGGACGCAGACCTCCAGACCAAATCCGCGATCAGATACCTCGGCGTCACACTAGACCAGAACCTAAATATGCAGGCTCATATAAGTAACACTGTAAGGGCAGTATATCATAAAATTAGATCCCTTAGGTACCTGCGATCTCTGCTGGAGCCAGATGATTTCAGGACTATCTATCAGGCATTAATTATCCCACATTTCGATTATGCAAATGCAATACTGCAAGGACTCCCCCAAACCACCCTAAACCCACTGCAAATGGCAATGAACACCGCAGCAAGAGTACTACACGGAGCATCCAGGAAAGACCATGTCACACCCATAATGAAACAACTCCACTGGCTCCCGATTCAAGGTAGAATTACATTCAAGACCTTGCTGCTCACCTTCAAAGCCACTAAAGGTCTCTCGTCAACATCACTAACAGAGCTAATCCAGATGACACCCCACAATAGAGACAGAAGGTAAGTAGCTCAAAACACCTTGATAGTCCCAAGATCAATAACTCAATGCACCAAGTCAACATCCAGCAGGACCTTCAAACTTTATGCACCAATGATCTGGAATAACCTCCCTCACAACATCCGATCAATCCCGGACCTATGCCAATTCAGGAAGGCCGTGAAACACTACCTCTTCCTTCTGCACTACCCGGAAACCAATAGAAACTCAACACCATTTGCCGAAACCACCCAAATCTCCAATGTCTAAAACCATACGAACACATGACCAGTCTATAAATTGTATATATTGTATATATTGTTGTTGTACCTAGTTACCCTGTTAGCCAAGTTGAATATCCTGTTCATATGTAAACACAAAGTACTATTGGAAATGTGTATGTTCATTGTTTATTGTAAACCGCGCTGATGCTGAATAGCGCGGTATAAAAGAGACTTTAAATAAATAAATAAATAAAATATGAGAGCAGCTCAATGGACCTTAGCCACCCAGTGGACTCAAGCATCAGGAGCGCTCTCCGACCAAATACTCACCTCAAAGCGTCTGTTTTGGTCCCTCCAATGGTGGATGTCCACCAAGAATCTGTTGTTGGGGCCCCCTTGCAACCTTTGTTGCCCCAAGCAACCCTCACAACAGATGCCTCCCAAACAGGGTGGGGAGCCCATCTACAATCCCTCTCCACTCAGGGTACTTGGTCTCCGCAGGAGACCACCCTTCACATCAACCTCCTGGAACTGCGAGCAATCTTCTTTGCCCTCAAAGTCTTCCATACCCTCCTTGTCAACCTGACCGTCCTAGTTCAGACAGACAATCAGGTGGCCATGTTCTACGTAAACAAACAAGGAGGGACAGGCTCTCTGTCGCTTTGCAACGAAGCTCTCAGTTTATGGGCCTTCGCCAGAGAGCATCAAATTCATCTTCTGGCAGTATATCTTCCAGGGGTTCAAAACTCTCGGGCAGACAGACTCAGTCGAGTTCTGCTTCCACACGAATGGTCCCTACATATGGACCAGATAGGCAGAATCTTTCAGGAATGGGGAACCCCGGACATAGACCTCTTTGCAAGTCCGTGGAATGCCAAACTTCCCCGGTTCTGTTCCAGGACTCCGTGTCAGGGAGCTCAGGCCAACGACGCCTTTCTCATGCATTGGGGTCAGGAATTCCTATATGCCTTTCCACCCATTCCTTTGATTCCCAAGACTCTGTTCAAACTCCAGAGGGATCACGGATCGATGATCCTCATAGCTCCACGCTGGCCACGCCAAGTGTGGTTCCCTCTACTTCTGCATCTCTCCCAGGGACCCTCCCTGGACCTGGGAGCTGCGCCAGACCTTCTCTCTCAGGAGAAAGGGACTTTGTGGCACCCAAACCCCAAGTCCCTACACCTCAGAGCTTGGTTACTGAAGGCCTAAGCCTTCATGACTTCAATCTTTCTCAACCAGTGAAAGATATCCTTCATGCCTCTAGGAAACCCTCCACGAGGCGTTCCTATGCTTTCAAATGGAAACGCTTTTCCATTTGGTGTGCTCAACAGGGTCTTGACCCTCTAGCACTTCCTTTGAATTCTCTACTAGACTATCTCCTGCATCTTTCTAATGCAGGCCTTAAGACAAATTCAGTACGAGTCCA
Organism: Ichthyophis bannanicus; assembly: GCA_033557465.1. Lineage (NCBI taxonomy): Eukaryota > Metazoa > Chordata > Amphibia > Gymnophiona > Ichthyophiidae > Ichthyophis > Ichthyophis bannanicus. Next base: position 600,114,870 of record CM066031.1, on the reverse strand, counting down.
TTTGAGTGCTATTGCAGCATCCTTAAAACCTATAAATGGACAACCTGTCTCCTCTCATCCGCTTGTTGCAAGATTCATGAGAGGCCTGACTCTAACTAAGCCTCCCATCCGACCTCCTCCGGTAGCATGGGATTTGAACCTAGTTCTAGGTCAGCTTATGAAGCCACCTTTTGAACCGTTGGTTTCTACCTCCTTGAAATTTCTTTCCTGGAAGGTCCTTTTCCTTATTGCAGTCACTTCGGCTCGCCGCATCAGTGAACTACAGGCCTTAGTGGCTCATCCACCTTATACCAGGTTTCATCATGATAAGGTGGTCCTAAGGACGAATCCCCACTTTATGCCCAAAGTGGTCTCGCCTTTTCATCTTAATCAAGAGGTATATCTACCTGTCTTTTTTCCAGCTCCTCATGCATCCAGTGCAGAGAGGAACCTTCATACTTTAGATTGTAAAAGAGCTCTTGCCTTTTACCTCAACAGGACTCAGCCACATCGAAAGTCTTCCCAGCTTTTCGTGGCTTTTGATCCTTCTCATTTGGGACGTCCAGTCTCCAAACGTACACTTTCCAATTGGATTGCTCAGTGTATTTCCTTTGCTTACCAGAGCAAAAATATTTCTCTGGAAGGCCATGTCACAGCTCACAATGTGAGAGCCATGGCCACTTCTATGGCTCATCTTCACTCTGTCTCCATAGATCAGATCTGTCGAGCCGCCACATGGGCCTCGGTTCATACCTTCACAGCCCATTACTGCTTGGACAAGGACTCCCGCCGGGATGCCTTGTTTGGTCAGGCTGTCCTCAAACACCTGTTCCATACTTGAACAACTCCTGCCCACCTTCCCAGGATGGATGCCTGAGATCCATACGAAGATGGCGAACCCTTGGAACAGGATCTCCCAGGCATCTTAGCTAGGGAGTCCCCATATGTGAGGACTTATTCCTGCTTGTTCCTGGAGATAGCACAGTTACTTACCTGTAACAGGTGATCTCTGGGAACAGCAGGAATTAGTCCTCACAACCCACCCACCTCCCCTAGGAGTTGTATCTTCTATCTATCTTCCTTTCCTCTCTCTATTGTCTCAGCTATAAACTCGAACTGAGGAGAGCTGGTCAGGAAGGCGGGAAGGCAGCGCGCATGTGCAGTGGGAGGCCCCAAAAGCTTCCTTCTGGGAAGCTGGGGAGCTTTCCCGCGCAGGCTCCGTCGGTACCGACGTACCCATATGTGAGGACTAATTCCTGCTGTTCCCAGAGATCACCTGTTACAGGTAAGTAACTGTGCTCAACCCCCGAGTGGGAAGCCAGGATGTTGGTATTGGAACGCAGCGTTTCTGCATTCATCGCCTCACAGCAGGTGTGGATGCCTGGCCCTGCCAGTCATGCACTGAGACCGCAGGGACCTCGATGTTGAGGACTCCCTAGGCCACTGAAGAGATCCTTGAAAGCTCTGTTCCTCAAGCCGATCCTCGGTGAGGGTCTCGATCCCATTCCCTGTGCTCAGGAGCGAGATCCTCCCTGGCTAGCACCTCTGGCTCTGTCCAGGCCTTGGCCGCAGTTCATCGAAGGCCGGATCCAACCATGCCTTTGGAGCCATCGGTCCTGGAGTCTTCAGACTACGCAGACGGAGTCAGACATCGAGACTTTCCTGGAGACACGAGCACACTATGACCTCCCCTCAGATCTTTCCTCACCAGTGTCGAGGTGCCGGTCCCCGTCTGAGTACACCTCATTTCTCGAATTTGTCAGAGACGTGGCAAAAGCGCTGTCCATCACCACAACGTCGGAGGAGGACCCTCACATGGAGGAACTCAAAATCCTCCAATCCTTATGGTCCCTGTCCCCTCCATCTTTGGGCACCGCCTTCTCCGAATGTGGGAAACACCGGCATCAGTGCCAGTTGTTAGCCAGTGCTAGGACGCTATGTACTGAGTCCAGTGAGGACCTGGCTTCAGGAAGAGACAACTCCCTCACACCTCCATGGTGGTCGAATCAGCCATGCGTCGACAAAAAAAAAGCCCGAAGTTGCACTCTTCAATGCCCCCAGGCAGGGAGTCCCAAGTCCTAGACACCCTAGGGCAGAAATGTTACCAGGGCTCGATGCTGGCCTGCCGCATATAAGCTTATCAGCTGTATATTGGCATGTTCCTTCAAGACCTAACCAAGGAGCTCGGTAGGTCTCAGCAGGGACCACCTCCAATGCTTCCAAACCCTCACAAAGTCTGTTGGAGAGTGCTCAAAGTATTTGTCTCGAGCAGCCTACGACTGCTTCAAGTCTAACACAAGGGTGGCCACTGCAAACAATGGTGATTGATGCCAGGCCTGGCTCCAGGCATCGGTTCTCAAGCAGTGAGTCCAGGAAAAACTCCTCTATGTCCCTTGACTTAGTGAAAACCTCTTCGGCAAGCTGATGCAGGACAAGGCGACAGAAATAGAGATTGAGCATGTCACCAGGATTTGAGACTCGAGGAAGACCTCCACTCTTCCCAAGAAGAAACCATTGAGGAAAAGGCCTCCCTTCCACCGGAAAGACCAGCCATATCAAGGCTATCCCCTCTATTAGGTCTCCAAGACCCCTCAGCAGGGTCATCAGGGCAAGGGAGTAGGCCAGGGCCCACGTAAGCATAAGGGCCCCAAGCTCCACATACCAGCTCCAGCTTTTCTACCCACAGGGGATCAGCTACCAATGGGGGGAGGGGGTGCCTGACTCATTTTGCCCACCGGTGGGCTGCCATCACAGCCAACTCCTGGGCACTTCAAATGGTCGGGGAAGGTTACCTCCTCCACCTAGACCAGATGCCTCCCCTTTTCTTTCCAATAGAGCTCCCTCGGACTCCCCTGCACCAGGCGCAGGAACTTGCAGGCCTTCTCAGGGACAGGGCTGTGCAGCCTGTATCACACTATCTAAAAAGGAAAGGTGTTCTACTCCAGGTACTTTTGGTCCCAAAAAAACCCAGGAGGCCTAAGGTCCATCCTGGACTTGAGAAACCTGAACAAATTCCTGGTGCAGGAGAAGTTCAAAATACTCTCCCTTGGAATATTGCTGCCCTACCTCCAGCAGGGAGATTGGCTATGCTCCTTGGACCTAAAGGATGCTTTTACCCACATCCTGATCCACCCCAACCACAGGCAGTACCTACGGTTCATGGTTGTGGGCGGCCATTACCAGTATAGGCTACTACCCTTAGGCCTGGCCTCCACCTGAAGAGTCTTCACCAAATGCCTGGCAGTGGTGGCTGCCTACCTCTATCTCTAAGGGGGCCTTCATCTTCTCATACCTGGACAATTCGTCTTCCCATACCTGGAGACACTTTTACTAGCACCATCAGGTTCCTACAATATCTGGGATTCATGATAAACCACCCCAAATCCCACCTCACTCCAGCACAGGACCTGGAGTTCATAGGAGTTTGCCTGGGTACCCTCCAAGCCAGGGCCTTCCTCCCCCTGGACAGGGTGGATCACTTCAGGGCCCTGGCAGCCGAGGTGCAGCACCATCACATAGTGTCAGTGTGGTCCATTCTTTGCCTGCTAGGCCACATGGCTTCCACAGTTCATGTGGTCCCCAATGCTCACCTCCACATGTGGGCAGCTCAGTGGTGCCTCTTCTCACAGAAGTCTCAGGCCACAGGCAGGCTCTGGGACACTCAATTGGTGGCAGGACGCACAGTGCCTACGGATGGACATGCCTTTCAACATCCAAACCCCCAGAGGGTCCTCACTATGGATACCTCCCTACTGGACTGTATAGCAGTGGACACCTTCCTCAATCTGTGGTCGGAGGGTCTTCTATATGCCTTCCCTCCCATGCCACTAATCACATGGACCCTCTTCGAGGTCCAGCAGGACAAGGCTTCCATGATCCTGGTGGCCCCGCGGTGGCCCAGACAGCCATTGTTTTCCCTGTTGCTCCGCCTATCGATGAAGCGCCCGGTCCCTGACCCAGGAGGAGGGCTCCACCCCGACCTGGGGCTCCTGTTGCTAACAGCATGCTGCTGAATGGGTCACCCTAGCGCCCTTCAACCTTTCCAGGAATTGGAAGAAGTCCTCTTGGCTTCTCATAAGAACTCCATGAGATGAGCTTACGCCTTCAAGTGGCGCAGATTCTCAGTATGGTGTGCAGAGCAATGGGCTGACCTGTTCTCCTGGTGCACACGGTGCTGCAATACTTGCTCCACCTCTCACAGACCAGACAAGTCCAACTCAGTCAGTGCACCATCACTCCATAGAGGGCAAGCCTCTTTCTGTGCAGCCTGTCATTACCTGATTCATGCAGGGCTTGCTGCTCTCTAAACCACCCATCTGGCTGCCACTGGCGGAATGGGATCTTAACGTGCCATCTGCGTTATCTATCTTGGAAGATTGTCTGTCTTCCTGCTGGCGCTCACCTTTACCCGTAGAGTCAGCGGCTTCAGGCCTTGGTGACTGAGCCACCCTACACTAGGTTCTACAAGAACAAGGTCGTGCTTCGCACCCACCCAAAGTTCCTTCCGAAGGTGATATCCGCCTTCCACCTCAACCAAGAAGTGGTGCTTGCTACCTTCTTTCCACGGCCCCAAGCCAACAAGGCAGCAGCCATTCTCTATACTCTGGACTGTAAAAGGGTCCTGCCCTTCAAGTACAAAGGGCCACCACAAAGCCTCGCAGCTTTTTGTTTCATATTACCATAGTTGACTGGAGGAGACGGTCACCAAGCGGACCCTGTCCACCTGGGTGACTGACTACATTTATTTATTTATTTATTTGCAGTCTCTTTTATACCGCGCTATTCGACATCAGTGCGGTTTACAATGAACACAAGAGTTGCACATCTCAATTTCGTGATTTGTGCTTACAGTGAAACAGGTATAATAACTTGGGTATACATTAAACAGGAAAATTAAACTTGGGTATGCATTAAGCAGGTATAACAGGTAAAATAGGGTATAAATAACCAGTCCCTTAACAAGGAGACACGATGAATAAATATAGTCACCTTTATGCAACAATATAATGAGTTATGCGGCACTGCATAAGTTTCTCATGGTGGTTGGAGGGGAAGGTGTGATTGCGAGTGATCAGTCTGGGAATGTGACGTGCATGAGTTGCCTTTGCCCACGATCAAACTGGGCTATCATTGGAGTGCTGGGTCACGGCACACAAAATCAAGGCTATGGCAGCTTCTGTTGCGAACCTATTCTCTGTCCCTATGGCAGACATCTGGTCATCAGTCCATACCTTTGCAGCTCCTGGAGAAGGGAGTCCCAACAGGACAGTGCCTTCGACTAGGCCTTACTCCATAATTTTGTTAGGGGTTTAGGCATCTCCTGCCCTCCAATCCTTCTTGTTCAGGCTACTGGCGTCATGGCTCTCCCTGGACACTGGGGTCCTCAGAGTCCTCTGATGTGCCTGTGGCTGCTGATGGCTGGGCCATGTTTTCTACAGATTCTCGGTAGCCTACAGATAAGGATCCCATATGTGAGGACTGACTTCCTGCTTGCTCTTGGAGAAAGCATAGTTACTCACCTGTAACAGGTGCTCTCCAGGGACGCCAGGAATCAGTCCTCACAACCTTCCCCCCTCCCCTGGAGTTGCTGTACAGTTTTGGCCATCTTCTTTTGTCAGCTCCAGTTATGTCATCTGACTGAGCAAGATGGCACCCTTGGGTGGGAAGGGAACCATGCATGCATGGTGGCATCTCCCAAAGGCTTTCTTTGTAAGCTGGAGAGATGCTTCCATGAGGGTTCTGCCGGCATTGACGTCAGCCATATGTGAGGATTGATTCCTGCTGTCCCTAGAGAACACCTGTTACAGGTGAGTAACTATGCTGCATTTACGTTTGTAGATTGGCATACACATGTAATTGCGATTTCAGGCGGCCACTATTTTTGTGTGGAGATGCTTCAGGATATAGAGATTCTAGGGGGGAATGTTATAGGCATGGTTTGAGCAGTTTGATATGTGTATTTCCTATTTTACAATAGGAATACACACATGTTCAAACAAATTTCCTTGTATCTGTGCTGAAGTGAGCATAACTTGAAGTCATGTTTGTCAAGGCTTAATTCGAAGCGTTGAAGAGGTTAATGCCCTTAATCCCCTATATTATTTTTGTCTTTAAATTGAAACTTTTTTTTACAGCTTTCCTTGTTGATTGGCGCTATTTATACATAAAGTTTTTAAAGTGGAGTGGCCTAGTGGTTGGGGCAAGGTACTTCAGGCCGGAAGGTCGGGGGTTCAAATCCCACTAGAGGACAGCAACCTTGGACCGGAAGGACTGGGGTTTCTAGTCCCACAGGTGCTCCTTGTGGTCTTGGGCAAGCCACTTAACCCTCCATAGCCCATGTTCCCTGTAAAATAGTTATCTCCAAGTTATAATGTAATTTGTTTGTTCAATGTAAACCGCACTGATGCAGAATAGCGCGGTATATAAGAGAATGTAAATAAATAAATAAATAAATAAAATAAAGTCTGGCAACTATATGAATAAATGCCGATACGTATACATGGAGGTTGCAAAATCTCCACTTTCACATAAGTGCCAGTTCTTAATGCATGGAAACTGCCAAGTGATGCTACTCTTTCTTATTTTTTTTATTTTTCTCTACATTCAACTCCATAAAATTGCTGCTCCTGCTGTACATGCGAGCAAATGCTTGTGAATCTGATGGTGGCCTTTCTGTAAAGTACTTGAACTGTAAACATCCTAATCTGGATGTTCTATTTCCTACATTCAGCCCCTATGCAAAATGGGACTTTACTGCAAAATAAGCAACCCATAGCTTGGGAGTCACCTACAGATGTTCCTGACTCAGTCCTACTTGTTAACAGAAAAAGCATGGTTTCTTATAGGTGTTATGTAGACAGCAAGATTGATTAGGCACACAATCCCTACAGGCTCTCTGATAGTTGCCTTTGTTTTAGAGCTGTGGAACTGAGGAGACTGCAGTGTCTGGAAAAGGCTGAGCATGCTCTGCAATACAGCTACACAAATAAATCAGTAGGCAATGCAGCAGAAAAATTTATGTATTAAAAATAAAATTAGTCCCTTTTAAGAACTCTTGGGCAGAGAATGTGTATTCAAGTGCCACAGAGTTTCCTGGAGACTCTCTAGGAATGACCATAAAATATCTGGAAATGATTTGCAGTATTTCTCTGAGGATATGCAGGATAGCATATCCTCACAGACAGGTGATTTCCTCCAAAGGAGCCTGCACAGAGGAGCATCTTCAGCTCAATTCTGTAAGTTTTTGAGAATCTGGACTACACATACATATGCTTTTCCGATTGTAGATATCACTTGGGATCCTCTTCAGTCTGTTTTTCTATGGAGCAGAATGGCGGTCTCCTACTGCACTATATAGAGTTCAGAGATTTTAATATTTTATTCTTCTTGTTGTGTGGACTTTTTCTCCAAGATTTTTGTCATTGTTAGTCCTTTTAGCCTTTTGGTCGTGTTAGACTTCTTTACTTTTTGCACATATGCTCAGTTGGACTTGTTCAGGGGTTGAAGATATTTTTGAATAATTTGATTTCACTCTAGCTGTATTTTTCAGTGACATATCCTAGAAAAAAAGTACTCAAGTGGCCTTAAGAAATCCAAGCAGTGTGGCAAAACCATATCAAGAGTAGGTAACCGCAGTTGGTGCTTGCAGTGCCATGGGCTTGATCACAAACCTTCTCAATGTCATGTGTGCTCTCAGATGACAGAGAGGTGGTGGTTGCAGTGAAGAATAGTATGAAAGGAATGTTGGTACTTCATAGCCCAGTCTATCGACATCTATAATTGAAGGCATCGGTCTTGAGGGGTCCCGGAGCTAAACCAGATGCTGGGAATGCATTGACATTAGAAATTCATCAATCATTCTCAATTTTAAGCATTGATAGTCCTCTAGAATCAGAAATCAACCAAATTCCATCTGAGGAAGATGCAAGATTCATTGTCTATACCAACACCAAGGACTCATGATCTCAGGCAGCAGCCAAGAGACATTAACATTGTATCCTGTTGGGGCACAGCATTGAGGATCAAGGTGCTGCATTCTCTAGTATTATGAAATTGACTGCACACAGAAGGTTGCAGCAGTTTCCGAGAAAATGGTGTACTGAGGTGGGGGGGGGGGGGCAGCATGGCCCCTAGGTGCTGGCTTAAGTGGGGCACTGGAGACCAAGGAGTAAGCTATACCATTTGTCCCTCTTTCCCTTCAGCCCTGGCCCCTTCAAACTAGTCAGGCTGGCGGCAGTGAAAGTGACAGAAGCACAGAAAGCAGCAAAAATATAGAGAAAAGTGAGCACAGCAGCTTTTATACCTATGCTCTTGCAGGCCAGACTGCGTCCAACCTCCCTCTAGCACAATACATTTGATTGTTATGGGGGGAGGATGCTGCTTGATACACTGAATTTTCTAAGGTAGTTTCACATTTCTGCCTTTATCAGTTAATCTGCCAGTGTTTTTCCCTTGGCCTCATGCCTAGAAAGATGCAAGTGCCTTGCGCATTTGTGGGCCAAAGCAGAAATACTAGCGTGCCCTTTGCATGCAGATAACGCAACTTAGAGACACACGTTCCGCCATGCCAAATGCAGAAAAGAGCTTGACATGCATGTAAAGGAGTAAAATTATGCGCATACTGCAATGTATTTAAATTAAATGCAAATAAGCTGCACATATTAAAAGGACATGCTAATAAGGTCTGCGCCCAATGCAAAAAAACATGTAGAGGATTACATAACCAGCAAGACTGCTGGTATCTCTACGTCTGGTCTGAGATGACTTGGTCTTTCTCTATTTGCGCAAGATGTTTCAGGGTATGTACCGGTGAACAGTTACCTTCAGCGTGAAAATTTTCTGCGTGTATCTTTCAGCATATAAGTGAAAGTTCGGCATGTTTTTTGGATTCACTTTTATCATTCTTCATTTACTGTTGTGATTTCTTAAAGCACATTTTTTTGGGTGAACTAGTGTTGATCTCCAGGAACAAGCAGGAATGTAGTCTTCACATATGGGTATCGTCGGTACCAACGGAGCCTGCGTGGGAACGCTCCCCAGCGTCCAATAAGAAAGCTTTTGGGAGCATCCCACAGCGCATGCGTGCTGCCTTCCCGTCTTTCCCAACTGTCCCTCTCCAGTTCTTCGTTTTCCACGGAGCCGACAGGTCGCACATCCTGTCACCGCAGAAAATTCCCCCCCTTATCCTTTTTTGTGGTCGCATCTGCCTTCCCTTGATGTTATACCAGTACCAGTGATTTTTTTTTGTTTTTGTAGAAAAAAGAAAAGCTTTGTTTCTGGAGTCTTTCTCCAGTAATTTTCTTTTCGGGTGCCACGCACCATTTTGGGCACTAGGCCCAATTTTTTTCCCTCAAAATAGAACACTTTTTAAAACCCAAAGCAGGTTTTTCCAAGTGTGGCAGTACCATCTCCGTCACTAACACCCATGAGTGGTGCCTCAAATGTTTAGGTCCTGACCACTCTATTTCAGTGTGTGTTGCCTGTGGGATGATGTCAAAAAGGGGCCAGCAAAACCGAGCTGCTAAACTTAGCACCCTTTTTCCCTCCTCCGCAGCCTCCGTGGCATCGACGTCTTCCAGGGCTTCATCTTCCTCCCATGGATCTCAGGTAACTAAACATAAATCTAGCCGGTCCTCCTTCTAAGTATCTCCTTCTAAGCATCGAGATGCCTCTGGCATTGCCCTTGAGGGACTTTCACCGGCAAAATTGCCCTGGTGGGAGGCTTCAGCTTCCAAAGCACTAACGGTGCTCCAGAATGTTCTCGAGGCCTCAACCTCGACATAACTACTGGTGCTATGCTCTGGGGTTCCGGCTGCTTCATCCGGCACCGATACCCAAGCATTGGCAGCGTCGATAGACCAGAGATTCTTGGCTATTGAACGCAGTCTGATGGCTCTTCTCATGGCCTCTGTGCTTAGTTGGAAGATGCTGCCTCCAAGCTGCATATGAGAGAATTCCCTTTTAAGGGCTGGTTACCCTTCGAGAGAGGCTGGTGACATGGTGAAAATCTGTGGGAGACTTATTCACAGAGACTTATGGAAGATAGGCCCTGATGTGGCAGGGTTACTATTGTGGGGCCATATGTACAGCCTAGTGTTGCTCTTTGAATGCCTGTAAGTCTAGATGGGGCCTGGTAATCCTTTCTCCCCCATGGCTTCTTTGGGGCCAGTAGTACCCCTTGGTGAGTTCTGGCAATCTCTTCCGAGGTGCAGCCAATTGGAGTCTGGCTCAGATTGATTGTTTCTATTTGAGGTTTATGAGTTCTCAGGTTCTTCAGTCTAGGTTAGAGATATATTAGCAGCTCCAGTGATGTTCAGAGTAACTCTTCGGTACCTCCTGCTTTTGCAAGCTATTTTGCCCATGCCTTCCATGGAACAGGGCCAGAAGCGTTATTCCATTTTCATAGCGGTGCCAGGAAGGGAGGTTCCTACTGGCATATCTTGGACCTGGAGGTGTTGGTTGTTGGTATTCAAGTCCCTCATTGCTGTATGGTTTATTTCTTTAAATATTGTCTTTGCATATGTTATTGGTTGGGTCAGGCAGGGGGAGTTCCTCACCTCCCTAGACCTTGCCAGGGCATATTTTCATATCTATATATGGGAGCAGCTTCAGTGATTTCTCCACTGCTGTGTTTTGAGCTGCCAGTTCCAGGTCCTGCCCTTTGACTAGCCATGCTTCTCCATACTTTTCCCATGACAGTGGTTGCAGCATTTCTGTGCAAGCAGGGGAATATGGGTTCTCCCATTCCTGGACATCTGGCTGATTTGATCAGAGACTCCGGGGAAAGTTCAGAGTTGGCTTGGATTTGGTGGTATACTGGCTGGAAAGGCTGGGGTTGATGTTAAACTACCCCAAGAGTCCCCAGGTTTTGGAGTACCGGGGGCTTTTTTCCACATTTTTGTCAAGTTTCCTCACAGCAGACTGGTTCCTCATGCTTCAGAACCCACACAGGGCATTTTGTACTCTGTTTCATGAGCCAGGGATTACCTCCAATCCTTGGGTCCATGGCTAGAACCATGGAGCTGATTCAATGAGCTAGGGCACTCCTGCAACACTGCAAAGGCATTTGCTTAACCCTCTTGTCTCCCTGTCCCTTGTTTGTCCAGACTCTTCCTCTCCCCTGGGACATCAATGAGAAGTTGAGGTGGTGGTTGTAGTCCTGCCATCTGATGGCCCGGATGCAGTTAAAAAGCACTGGATTGGGTAATTGTGATCTTGAATGCCAGCCTGAAGGCCTGGGGTGTGCACTGACTGGGCCATTTGCTCCAGGGACTCTGGTCCCATTAGGAGGCCTCCTGGGTGTTCTCCACCTGGAGGCTAGAAAAATTTGCTGAACTGAGAGGACTCTGGAAAAAATACTGCTCTCTCATTGGTTATGTCTAATTCTTGACGTCAGATGCCTTTTTCCAACACATAAAAGATTCTACCACAGATTTATTAGATCATGGTTGCCATTCCCTTGATCTCCAGGAACAAGCAGGAATGTAGTCCTCACATATGGGTATCATTGGTACTGACGGAGCCTGCGCGGGAACGCTCCCCGGCGTCCAATAGGAACGCTTTTGGGAGCATCCCTCAGCACATGCACACTGCCTTCCCGCTTTTCCAACTGTCCCTCTTCAGTTCTTCATTTTCCGCGGAGCCGACAGGATCTATCCCCTGTCACCGCAGAAAATTCCGTCTTTAAATTTCTTTTCTTGTGGTCGCGTTTGCCTACTGCACGATGCCTACTGGTACCGCCGGTTCTTTTCTTTTCATACAACCCCCCCCCACAAAACTTAGACTGTTTCTTTTCAGAAACTTTTCTCTTTGTTGCTAGGCGCCATTTTGGGCATTAGGCCCCATATTCCTAAATCATGGAAAAGCCAACTAGTGGTTTTAAAAAAATGTACTAAGTGTGGCGGTACCATTGCCGTCACTGACACCCATGAATGGTGTCTGAAATGTTTAGGACCTGAACATTCTCCAACTGAATGTCTCTCCTGCATGGGGATGATTAAAAGAGGAAGACAGAACCGGGCTGCAAAGCTCGGTACCCTCTTTTCTTCAGATGCCAGATCCATTGCATTGACATCGTCAAGGGCCTCTTCTTCCTCCCATGGATCTCAGGTAACTAAACATAAAAGCTGGTCCTCAAAGGGTAGCTCTCCTGCTAAGCATCGAGAGGCCATTGGCATTGCCCTTGAGGGAACCACACCGGCAAAACAGCCCCGGCAGGAGGCTTTGGCTTCCAAAGCATCGATGGGGCTTCAGGATGTTCTTGAGGCCTCAACCTCGCAAGAACTACCTGTGCCATGCTCAGGGGTTCCGGCCATCCTTACCGGTACTGACACCCAGGCATCGGCAGCGTCGATATACCAGAGGTTCCTCGCTATCGAGCGCAGCATCGCAGCACTTTCAGCTGCGGTACCGGTGGTCCCAAGGGCACCGGTACAGACACTGGTACCGACATCGACGGTACCGGCCTCTGTGGAAACTCTTCCTATGCCATCTCTGGCTGGAGTTGACAAAGCAGTACAGGGTCACCTTGGTACCGACTTCGATCGGTACCAGGATTGTGCTTTGCAAGAGCATCGGGGTCAGGAATACTTCGATTCCTCCGATTCCAAAGACACTGACAATTCTGCTGGCACTAGAGGGTTTCTCTTTGAAGATCCCTGTTCTCCCCAATGCAGAATGTCACTTCCAGAGGACATGTCATTTCAGGATTTCATCCGTGATATGGCCAAGGGTCTTTCAATCACAGTAGCTCCTGAAGACGAACCCAGAGCAAAGGAATGGGAAATGCTTCAGTATCCTAAAGCTCCTAAGGAGGCAGCCACTCTGCCTATCCATGAAATTCTGCATAGCTTGATGCTCAGAATGTGGGAGACACCTCTGACTACTTCTCCTCACTCTAGGAGACTTGATACTATGTATCGAGTTCCGCCATGTCCTGGATTTCAGAAAACTCAGCTGCCACACCATTCAATGGTAGTGGAATCAGCCATGAGTAGGATGAAAAGTGCAAAGAGGCATGCATCCAATCCTCCAGGTCGTGAATTCAGGACTCTGGATGCTTTTGGACGCAGGACTTTTCAAGCTTCTTTCAGCTAGGATCAGTTCATATATCCTATTTATGGGAATGTTCCTCAAGGAAGTTACTGGAGACTTGGAACTTATGAGCCCATTTCTCCCAGATAAGAGACAAGATTTTCTTGCTCTAGTTAAGCATGCTCAGGATGTCTCCAAGTTTGTCAATCGTGCAGCCTTTGACTGCTTCAAATGCATCAGCAGAACTTCTGCTATTGCCATTGGCGCACAACGGATTGCCTGGCTACAGGCATCAGACTTGGAGACTTGGGTACAGGACAAGTTAGGCAACATTCCTTGCACGGGGGAGAATCTCTTCGGCAAGAACTGGCAGGAGAAGGCTAACTAGTTGGATGCTGACAATTCTACCTTAGATTGTCAGTCTACAGCCACTCCAGCCAAAAGGAAGCCTTATAAAAAAAACCCTCTTTTAGCAAAAAGAGGAAGTTTTATCCTTCCTATACCCAGCAGAGTCAAACTCCAGGTCAGGTTGCCCAAAAGGGACAAACTAGACAGCAAAAGAAGCCAAAAGGCCCGAGAGCCCAACCAGCTCTCCAGGTTCAGCCCCCTCAAGGGCTTTGACTCCTTCCTAGAGAGCTCTGCCTTCCTGCCTCTGAGGGGTCCCCAACCCCCCAATATTCCAGGCAGGTTATGCCACTTTATCAACAGATGGCATCAGATAACAGCAGAAGATTGGACTTTGTCCATTGTAGGAGAGGGGTACAAGCTTCATTTTCACAGCATGCCCCCTCCTACATTTCTAAAGCAATTCAATTCACAAACCTCTGCAGACAATTTGCTAGATCACGAGGTCTCCACACTTCTTGCCCAAGGGACAATAGAGGAAGTACCCATTCTTCAACAGGGTGCAGGGTTCTACTCCCCCTATTTTCTTATTCCAAAGAAAACAGGAGGACACAGACCCATTCTAGACCTCAGAGAATTGAACAAATATCTGTTTCGAGAGAAATTCAAAATGATTTCTCTAGGAACTCTTCTGCCATACCTTCAAAGCCAGGACTGGCTTTGCTCTCTAGACTTAAAGGATGCATGCACTCACATTCTCATCCATTCAGATCACAGGAAATGTTTACGTTTCCTTTTCAGGGGAAGACATTTCCAGTACAGGGTTCTTCCTTTTGGTCTGGCTTCAGCACCAAGGGTATTCACGAAATGCATGGCAATAGTAGCTGCATTTCTACGAACCCTGGGGATTTTCGTCTTCCCTTACTTAGACGACTGGCTCATTCGAGTCCCTACAGTTGCAGAGGCCAGCACTGCACTGTCCCATACAATGCGAATCCTCCAATACTTGGGATTGGTAATAAACTTCCCGAAATCTCAACTAGTTCCTTCCCAATGCCTAGAATTCATAGGAGCCTGTCTGGATACCAGACAGGCAAGGGCTTTCCTTCCACAGGCCCGGTGTCTTCACATAATGCAACTAGCTTCCCAAGCAGCAGGCAAATCCTCCCTCACTGCTCGGGAGCTACTGCAGTTACTGGGACACATGGCATCCACAGTTCATGTAGTCCCATATGCTCGCCTCCACATGCGAGCAGCTCAATGGACCCTCTCCACACAGTGGACACAGGCCACAGGTCATTTGTTGGACAAAATATCAGTCTCTCAATGACTAATTTTGTCCCTCCAATGGTGGTAATCACTAAAAAATCTGACAGTGGGGTCTCCTTTCCATCAACCACTCTTTCAGGCCACCCTAACAGATGCATCACAGGTGGGTTGGGGAGCACACCTGAATCCTCTACCCAGGGCACCTGGACTCCACAGGAAGTTGGTTTACACATAAACCTTCTGGAATTAAGAGCAATTTATGTAGCTCTTTGGGTGTTCCACGCTCAGCTCAGCTACAAGACAGTCGTAGTCCAGACGGACAATCAGGTAGCCATGTTCTATGTGAACAAGCAGGGCGGAACGGGCTCTCTGTCGTTGTGCAACGAAGCTTTACGACTGGGCCCTCGCCAGAGAGCATCAAATTCACCTTCTAGTGGTATATCTTCCAGGCATTCAAAACATTTGGGCAGACAATCTCAGTCGAGTACTGCTGCCTCACGAGTGGTCCCTCCACCTAGACCAGGTGGCAAAGATATTTCACCTCTGGGGCACTCCAGACATAGACCTCTTTGCAAGTCCACTGAATGCCAAGCTTCCCTGGTTCTGTTCCAGGATTCCGGCTCACAACTGTCAGGCACGGGATGCCTTCCTCCTTCACTGGAGTCAGGACTTCCTTTATGCCTTCCCACCCATTCCCCTCATCCCCAAAACACTCTTCAAGCTTCAGAGAGACAGGGGTCGCATGATTTTCGTAGCACCACGATGGCCACGCCAAACGTGGTATTCCCTGCTTCTGCATCTCTTTCAAGCGGCACCTCTGGAGTTAGGGCATTGCTCCAGATCTACTTTCCCAGGAGAACGGGACGCTATGGCACCTGAATCCCCAGTCCCTGCACCTCACGGCCTGGTTGCTGAAGGCTTAGACCTCCAGGATTTCAACCTGTCCCAGTAGGTAAAGGATATCCTTCAGGCTTCTAGGAAACTTTCCACAAGAAGATCTTATGCCTTCAAGTGGAAATGTTTTACTATATGGTGCTCCAGGAGGGGATTAAACCCTCTGATCATACCCTTAGAATCGCTACTAGAGTATCTCCTTCACTTATCGAATTCTGTTTTAATGACCAATTCGGTAAGAGTCCATCTTAGTGCAATTGCAGCTTCTTATAAGCCTCTAAAGGGACAACAAATTTCCTCTCATCCTCTCCTATCGAGATTTTTGAGAGGCCTTTTATTAACTAAACCTCCCATCAAGCCACCACCTGTGGCATGGGATCTAAATCTAGTTCTCGGGCAGCTCATGAAGCCGCCTTTTGAGCCTTTAGCCACTACAGCCCTTAAGTTTTTGACCTGGATGGTCATCTTCCTAATTGCAATCACCTCTGCCTGTCGCATTAGTGAATTGCAAGCTTTAGTGGATTGCAAGCTTTAGTGGCTGATCCTCCTTATACTAGGTTTCATCATAAGGTTGTTCTCCGAACTCACCCACATTTTATGCCAAAGGTGGTTTCACCTTTTCATTTAAATCAATCAATTTACCTTCCTGTATTTTTTCCGAGGCCTCATGCCTCTAATGCAGAAAGAAACCTTCATACTTTGGATTGTAAAAGGGCCTTGGCCTTTTACATACAAAGAACACAGCAACATAGAAAGTCCTCACAACTTTTTATACCTTTTGACCCTAGTCATTTGGGACTTCCAGTCTCCAAAAGAACTTTATCTAAATGGATTGCCCAATGCATATTCTTTACTTTTATGAGAGTAAGGGTCGTCTTCTTTGGGACCATGTCACAGCTCATAATGTGAGAGCCATGGCAGCTTCTATGACTAATCTCCACTCTGTGTCAATCGATGATATTTGTCAAGCAGCCACCTGGGCTTCGGTACACACCTTCACAGCCCACTACTGCCTAGATAATGCCTCTCGTCGGGATGCCTTCTTTGGCCAAGCTGTTCTTCAAAATCTCTTTCAAACCTAAACCAACTCCTACCCACCAACCCTGGTGGGATGCCAGAGATCCATGGGAGGAAGGATTTTCACCTTCGACGGTGGCACCTTCTTGAGGCTATCTCCCTGGCATCTTCAGCTAGGGAGTCCCCCATATGTGAGGACTACATTCCTGCTTGTTCCTGGAGATAGTGTAGTTACTCACCTGTAACAGGTGATCTCCGGGAACAGCAGGAATTTAGTCCTCACAGCCCACCCACCTCCCCTAGGAGTTGTCTGTCTGTCTCTCTCTCTCTTTGTCTCTTTCCCCTCTCCCTCTATCCTTTCACTCAGCTACAAACTTAACTGAAGAGGGACAGTTGGAAAGACGGGAAGGCAGCGCGCATCTGCTGAGGGATGCTCCCAAAAGCGTTCCTATTGGATTCTGGGGAGCGTTCCCGCGCAGGCTCCGTCGGTACCGACGATACTCATATGTGAGGACTAAATTCCTGCTGTTCCCGGAGATCACCTGTTAGTTGAGTAACTACGCTTTCAGTGACTGCTCCCGATTTGCCTGAAGCAGGGTTTTTATGTACCCGAAACGTGCCACGTCACACTTGGGACAGTCTAGTTCTTTCTTCAAAGGATTATTGTTTGCAGCCTCAGATAAGTGAAATTTTTTTCATTCATTAAGTTATTAAAAGGGTTTACTGTAGCGGGGAGAATGAAATCCATCACCCCTCCTGTGCCAGCACACCCGACAAAAAATGTTTGTTTTGCACATGATTTGACTTCCTCTATCTTATTTGATTGGTTGCTATTTTGATAATAGAGGGTACGGGGTGTTTTTGTAAATGTCTATAGAGCAGAGGAGTTATGTGGTCATATTTGGTAGCATTTGTCAGTAACTGCATGGTTGTATTATTAATAAGCTGTAACTTTTTGGGATTTGCAGAATGAAGGCCACAGTAAACCGAATTACAATAGTCAAAGCGGGAAATTACTAGAGCATGGAAAATAGTGTGCAGGGACTTGAGAGAGAGATGGTTTTATTGACCTGTTAAGTGCCGTTGAGTTGGTGTCGACTAATGGGGACCCTCTGGATAGTTGTCCTAAACTGTGTTCGGTCTTCAGTCAGGCGGCTCATTGTTGACAGACTGGCACCCGTAACTGCTGTTATTGTATCGATCCATCTCATTGCTGGCCTTCCTCTTTTGTGCTGGCCTTCCTTCTACCTTGCCAAGCATGATGTCTTTCTGTAATGATTTCTCTCCTCTCATGACATATCCAAAATATGAAAGTCGAAGTCTTGTCATATGAGCTTCTAAAGAAAGCTTAGTTTTGATATTCTGTAGTACTGACTGGTTTGTTCTTCGGGCAGTCCATGATATACATAGTATTCATCGCCAGCACCATAATTCAAAGGCATTAATTTTCTTCCTGTCTATATTTTTCACTGTCCAACTTTTGGATTTATATGGAGAGAGACATCCCTGCTCTTGAGAATCTTATCTAGATCCTTCATAGCCATTCTGCCAAGAGCAATGCGTCGTCTGATTTCTTGACTGCTTGTTGCTTCTTTGATAGTTAATCCAAGAGGGTTAAAGTTGTCCACTATTTCAATTTCTTCTCCATCAATGAACTTACTGATTTTGCCAGTTGTCAGGATCTTTGTCTTTTTTACATTAAGTTGCAGGCCCATTTTAACACTATGCTCCTTGATCCTGAGAAGCAAATGTTTCAGATAGTCTTCACTTTCAGCCAGTAATGTGGTATCATCAGCATAGCAAAGAATGAGTCTCCCATCAATCTTCACACCTCTGTTGTCTTCATACAGTCCTGCTTCTCTGATGATTTGTTCTGCATATAGATTAAACAGGTAAGGGAAAGTATGCAGCCTTGTCGTACACCTTTGCTGATTTTAAACCATTCTGTTTCTCCTTGTTCCATTCGAACTGTTGCTTCTTGATCAATGTAAACATAGTGCAAGAGAACGTTCTGGTGTTCTGATATACCCATGTTTCTTAATGTGTCCCAAAGTTTCTCATGGTTTACACAATCAAAAGCCTTGCTGTAGTCAATAAAACACATATAGATATTCTTTTGGTATCCTTTAGTCTTTTCAAGGATCCATCTCACATCTGCGATGATGTCTCTCGTTCCTCACCCTTTCCTGAACCCTGCTTGAACTTCAGGTAGTTCTCGTTTCAGTTATGGTTGTAGTCTCTGCTAAATAATCTTGAGTAGAATCTTGCAGGCCTGTGGGATCAGAGCAATTGTGTGATAATTTCCACAGTCAGTTGTATCACCTTTCTTTAGGGTTGGTATAAACACAGATCTTTTCCAGTCAGTTGGCCATGATGATGTCTTCCAAATTTTCTGTCAGAGCCTTGTAATTATGGTAACAGTTGCATCAGATTGCTGTAATATTCCTTTGGGAATGCCATCAATGCCTGGTGCTTTGTTCTTTGATAAGGCTTTCAATGCTGCTTCGACTTTTTTTCATCACCAATGGTTCCATATCATAAGGAACAGGTTGAAACTGCTGTTGATCCACTTGATCTTTATCATATAGTAACTCTGTATATTCTTTCCACCTTTTCTTGATCTTCTCAGCATCATTCATCGTGGATCCTTGAGCATCTTATAACATTCCAATTCGAGGCTAGAATTATTTCTTTAACTCTCATGGCTTTAGGAAAGCTGAACTTGTTCTTCCTCTAATAGTTTCTGCTTCTATTTCCTTGTATGTGTCATTGTAGTACTTCTCCTTGTCTTGTTGTGCTGCACATTGGAAATCTGAGTTCTGCAGTTGCGCCTCTTTCTCCTTTGGCTTTAACCTCTCTGCGTTTCTGGACAATTTTCAGAGTTTCTTTCGTCATCCATTTTGGCCGTTTTTGATTTTTCACCTTCTGTAGAGACTTCTCACTTTCTTCCAATACAACCTTCTTGATGTCATCCCATAACTCTTCTAGAGCTCTGCCATTTGTTTCTAAAGCAGCAAATTGATTTTGCAGGCAGTCTTTAAATTCCGGTGGTATATTCTCAAGGCTAGATTTTGCTACATTCATGAGTGGCTTGCTCTTTTTCAACTTTAGCTTGAGTTTGCATACTAGTATTTGGTGATCTGTATCACAGTCCACTCCAGGTTTTGTCTTTGTTGATGTTATAGAGCTTTTCCCTTGTTGACTTCCACAGATGTAGTCAATTTGATTTTTGTACAATCTGTTGGGTGACGTCTATGTGTACAGTCGCCGCTTGTGTTGCTGGAAGAAGGTGTTTGAGATGATTAGATAGACTGATTGTTTGTCTTGCAGAATTCTTTCTCCAGCTTCATTTCTGTTGCTAATTTGATGTAAAGGGAAGAATGTCAAGCAAACAAAGGATAGTTGAGGATCCATGATGTTCCCAAGATGAACGAAGGGCTGTGCAGTTTCTCCTTTCATTACTTATTTCATCTGTGATGAAGACTGAATTCTCCTCCTGTTAACACATGGTGCTGGGACAGCAAAATCTTAAATTAGTTATTTAATATGCATATTTAATATTGTTTTGAGCCAGCCTCAGCATTAGGTGAACCTAGGCAGTTGCCAAGGTGACCAGAATTGGGGGAGGAAGAGGAGATAAAATGGCAAAACAGTTATTCAGGTGGAGCAGCATGGCTAATGAGGATGCCTACCCCCTGTCAGCTGACGTGAATCAAGTCTACCATGTGGAGCAGCAGGAGCCTGTGCTTTGGGTCCCACTGTAATTTCTCCATTTCCTTGTGGCCTTGACCATGGATCTGTTCAAAATTCATGGTCATGGAACCAGCATTTCCTGATGCTGATCTTGTGCATTGTGCTGCTTGCCTTATGAAAGAGAAGGAAAACAGCAAGTTATTCTGGGGTCAAAGTCAGTGGGGCAATGTAAGCAAACGATTGATGTGCCTAGATTGCTCATTTCCCATGCCCTGGCCCTGATTGCTAAAGGCAGAGTTTTTTCTATATTTGTTACTTTGCAACGTAGTACTGGGAAATTTATACCCTGTGGTTGTCTGTCCTTTATAAAGTGAAAAGTAAGCTTTAGTTTTGTGTAAGCATACTTGCATTGTTCAGACTATGCAGGGTTATGTCCATATTCTGGATTTAAGCGCCTAAGTGCCACTGCTAATATATGAATGCTTGTTTATTTATGTGCTTTGTTCTTTTGTTGCATTTTACGTAGTTTTTTGATTCTTTTTTTAGGTAGGTCCTAATTTTCTCTACAAAAAATGTCTAGCAGCAGTAATAAGAATATCATGATATATAAATGCTGTAAATCTAAAATTTGATATAATCTAGTATAATATTAGACGTAATTGAGATTTGTAGAAAATGTCTGAATCTGTAATCCTTGGCAATCTCTTTGATTTTGTGGGATCTAGTTAATTCTATGTATGCAAACTGGTATTTAGTGAAATGTCTGCTTTATGTGGCTGGAAATGTCCAAAGATCTTCTGAGTCACTATAAAAGAATTTAAATACTTATATTCAGCATTTGTCTCCACCCTACTGAAACCCAAAATATGAATCATATTTTTCCAATGTTTCTCAAATAGTGGCAACTTTACTCTGAAATAGTTCTTTGTTGCTCTTTTCCATTTGAAAATGTAAGCAGTATGTTCCCTTTTTCCGTATTCCGTGCATTTATGGGACTTTTGAAGAGTTTCAAAACATTTTCTGGTTATAAGGGCAAACATTTTGTTTCCTTAGTAACATTATGTAATACTGTCCTGGTAAGCAGGAGCAAAAGAGCCCCATGAGGTGTTCATGGGACTCCATCTCATTCCAGTCTTAGAGGATTATGCTAGAGCAGGGAGAGCTGTCTAGGCACATGCAGTGCTTTCCTCTCTCCCTGCTTATTTTTAGACCACTTGGCAGCTGAATTTTGCTTCTGCAAATGTGTTTTTTTTTTTAGCAAATGCTAGTCATTTTTGCAACATCCTTCTTTCCAATACCATCTTATTGGTTTTTCAGTATTTTTTAATTTCATGTTTTTGTTGTTGCTGATTTACAGACCCTGAAGAGAAGCAATTTAAATTCTGTGAATCTGTGTTTAGTATCAGCTTTCTAGCTACAAAATATTTCTTCCCTTGTGTCTTTATTCTGCAGATTTTTTTTTTTTGGGGGGGGGGGTGGATTTTGCATCTAAAATGTGTAGTGGTTTTTTTTTTTGCTAGTTTGTATTCTGAAGCAAGCTAGCAGCTTCAAAAAGTGTCTGCAGTACTCGCAAAAGAGTGCTGCAGTTGTCTGGGCGAAGATATCAATGTTTCTTCATTTGGCTTCTCTACCAGGATATCAGTGAAAGTGGTTTGGGTCCATCGGGGACGATTCCATGCCAACTTTTGTGATGCAAGTAAGCACAGCACGAAGTAGACCTCAGAGCACAGAAAAAACCTAGGGAGCCATGATCACACAGGTGGCAAAGCCTTGTTGAAGCGGCTCTTGATCAATTTGATATCTGAAACTTAAGATATGCCTGGAACTCGGGACAAGACTCCCTTCTCTATCTTGAGTCAGCAGAAGGACAAAAAACCTTACTTGTGAGTCAAGTGGGTGAGCATCAGACCTTGAGTGAAGGCTTGGGTATATTGTCTCTCCCTAACTAACATAAGCTGCCATAATGCTCTCTCTCCTAAGGCTTCCTGTTTGTGTACTGGGGTTCATATGTGTTATATTGTACTTTTCTATAAGTTCTATGTGTACTAAGAGAGCCTTCAGAAAAGCTTGTGACAAAGTAGGCCCATTTTATTTATTTATTTATTTAGCTGGGATTATATACCACTTTTCTCTGGAATGGAGGATATAGTTGATCTCCAGAAACAAGCAGGAATGTAGTCTTCACATATGAGACATATGGATGATCTCAGGTACTGACAGAGCTTGCGCGGGAAGCTCCCCAGCTTCCAATAGGAAAGCCTTTGGGAGCACGCCACTGTGCCTGTGCCACTGCCTTTCTGCTCTCTCAACTCCTCAATTCTTCTTTTTCCACAGAGCCAACAGGTCATATCCCTGTCACCGGAGAAAAGAACTTCAATATTTTTTCCAAAAGCGCTTCTGCCTCACCGTGCCAGTATTGCTCGATTCTGGTATCATTTTGTCTTTTGTTTTTTCCCTAAAATCCAATTATCTCTCTCTATTCTCCTTTTCAAAAAAAACATTTTCCTCAGGGCCTCGCCCACCATCGTCACTATGGAAAAACCCTTGACTGAGTTAAAAAAAAAAAAAAAATGTATCAAGTGCTCCAGCACCATTTCTGTCACAGATAAACATGATTAGTTTCTAAAATGCTTTGGTCCCAAACATGTTCCCCAAGCCTGCTCCTTCTGTGAACAGATGATGAAGAGAAGCCTAGGGAACTGAGCCAAAAAGTTTGGGGAACTCTTTTCGTCAGACTCTGTCATTAGCCTTGACTTCTTCTAGAACATCTTCATGCTCTCAGGGCTCTAAGCATTCTAAGGACTCCAAACATTCTGAGAAAAAGAGCAAAAGACCCATGTCTCCCAAGGAAAAGCAAAAGCCTCTTGAATTCTCAGAGAAGTTGAAGAAATCAAAGGCGAAGTCCAAGGATTCCTCAAGCAAGTCTCGGGAATCAAGGGAAAGATCCTGTTTTAAGCACCGGGAGTCTTCCAAGTCAAGGCATCCTCGGCGGGAGGAACTGTCCTCCAAATCCTCGGTGGGAAATCGGGTGGCACCCGAGGCCTTGGCCTCTGGAGAACCCCCGATGCCATGCTCTGGTACGGTGGCGGCAAGCCCCGTTCTTGCATTGGACCAGACGCAGGCAACCTCCTTGGATGAGCAGATGCTATCCTTGGAGACAATTTTAGCAGCCCTCCTTGCAACATCAGTTCCTCTTACACCAATGGCTGGCGGGCCGCACACCAGGGCATCGACATCAGTGACCCCATTGACACCAATCCAGGCATTGACGTCGGTACCTCTATCAGCACTGATCCACTCTGCCTCGAGGCCTGATCCCCCGATGCCGACACAGACATCCCATGGGCGAGAACTATAGTTCTAGAAACCAAAGGTATCGAGGAGCATCGACATCAATCATACAGGCATTGACATTGTCGATACTCACCTGAATAAGATTCGGATATGTCCGATTCTGACCATCGCTCCTTTGATTCCACAGTCCTCCATGACATTGTCTCCGAGCCCTCGCCTCCAACCACGAGCACTCACAGAAAATCACCACTGGAAGACATATCCTGCCAAGAAATTATCCGAGACATGGTGGCGGGATTATCGATTCCTGCTTCATCAGAACTGGAACCAAGGGCAGAGGAGCTGGAGAAATACTAGTACCCTACAGCCCTGAAATAAGCTGCAATCCTCCACAACTTGAGGCTCCGAGACCCCTCTCATGGTGTCGCCCATTAGCCAACGGTTCGATACTATGTACAGTGTACTTAAGTGTCCTGGTTTTCAAAAACCACAACTTCCACACCACTCTGTAATTGAATTGGCAAAGCGTCGCATCAAGAGTGGCAAGAACACTCTCTTCCGTATCTCCAGGAAGGGAATCCAGGAATCTTGATTCCTTTGCTCTCCGATCCTTTCAGGCTTCCATGCCAGCCAGCAGGATTAATTCTTACATCCTCTATATGGAATGTTCCTCAAAGACATTAATAAGGACTGGGAAGGATTTCTTCCATTCCTTCCTGAGGAAAAAGACCTGCTTTTCAAGCTGTACTGGCATACAGCCAAAATGTATCAAAGTTTGTAAACAGGGCAGCATTTTATGCCTTAAAATCCACTAGTAGAGCCTCATCTATTGCCACAGGTGCACGCCTGTTAGCATGGCTCCAAGCATCAGACTTGGAACAATGGGTCCAGGATAAGCTTCATGGTAATCCCTATAAAGGAAAGGACCTCTTCGGTAAGAACTGAAGATAGAAGGTCGGAGAGCTGTGAACAGATGACACAACACTTAAGAATCTCCAGGAAGACTGACCAAACAAAAAAAAAAAGGCAGCAGCTAAAAGACCCTTGAACCCAAAGAGGAGATTCTACCCCTCCTATTCTCAGCCTGCTTATCAATCCCAACAAAAACAAAAGGGTCCTAAGCAGGCAAAGCAGCCCAGGATAGTCAAACTACAGCCAGCCACTCAGACACTGGCAGTACTTGGTTTTTGACTTCCATCTAGGGAGTACAGCCAGCCTGTCCCTGCACATTCAGGAACCTCTAAGCATACTGAGGAGACTTTGCTATTTTTCACATCGATAGCACTCCATCACCTCAGAACAGTGGACCCTGTCCATAGTTCAGAAAGGTTACCAGTTACATTTTCAAGAACTTCCCTCTCACCACTTCAGGTGGGATTTTCCCACCCATCCTCCCTTCGATGCCCTGCTCAAACAGGAGGTCGACAGCCTCCTTTCCCAAGGAGCCATAAAAGCAGTTCCTCATAACAAGCTGCTAAAAGGCTTCTACTCCCCCCCTACTTCCTCACTCCAAAAAACTCAGGGGGCTTCAGACCCATTCTCGACCTCAGAGTACTCAACAAATTCCTAGTAAAGGAGAAATTCAAAATGATCTCTCTGGGAACCCTCCGCCCCTACTTGCAGGAACAGGACTGGCTCTGTTTCCTAGATCTCAGAGGCCTACATTCACATTCTGATTCACCCAGATTACAGGCAATATCTTTGCTTCACCTGTTAGGGTACCAATTATCAGTACAGGATCCTCCCCTTTGGCCTTGCATCTGCACCAAGAGTCTTCACAAAGTGCATGGCTGTTGTGGCAGCATATCTTCGAAACAAGAAGTCTTCGTCTTCCCTTACTTAGATGACTGGCTAATAAAGGCAGACTCTCCTGGAGAACTGTGCTCATCTTTCAGCAAACTCTTGCACTATTGCAGCATCTGGGATTTGTCATAAACTTCCCAAAGTCCCAGCTCACTCAATCCCAAAGATTGGACTTCATAGGTGCAGTATTGGATACTTGTCAATCCAGGGCCTTTCTTCCTCTGGACTGCATGAACAGATTGGTGGACCTAGCAACTCACATGCGCCAGCAGAAGACTGCAATAGCTCGAGCCTTCCTGTGCCTGTTATGCTACAAGGCAACCACAGTGCACGTAATACCTTATGCAAGACTGTATATGCGACTAACACAATGGACCCTCTCATCCCAGTGGACCCAAGCCATAGAGAATCTACGGGATATCATTCAGGTAACATGCCCAATGGCTGAATCACTCCTTTGGTGGTACACCCCAACAAATCTTCTCATAGGGTTCTCTTTTTGGATGCCGCAACCTCAGCATACCTTGACTACAGATGCATCCAAGCTCGGTTGGGGAGCCCATCTAAGAACATAAGATATGCCATACTGGGTCAGACCAAGGTCCATCAAGCCCAGCATCCTGTTTCCAACAGTAGCCAATCTAGGTCACAAGTACTGTGATAAGGAAGCTTATCATAGTTCAGGGAGAAATAATACAAGAGGTGAATTGGCTCTGAATAAGCAACCTGTGCTGGCTGGTAAAAGCACTAAAACAGAGTGTTTATCTAAAAGACTACCAGACCCAGAATGCACTGGTTTACAGAAAGCCTCTAGGAGAGCTGAAGTAGGGAAACGTGTGCCTAATCAGAGTAGCAATGATGTAATCCCTAATCACCCATCTCCTAGGGCAGGGCTTGATTCAGAACACCTGGACTGTGCTAGGGTGGAGTGTCCATCTAGGCACTTTAAAGGAAGAAGAAATTCTTCAGACAGACAGACAGAGCAAGGAGAAGAGCAACAGCAATGGTGGCAAAGACGGCAAGAGAAGGAGAGACGGAGCCTGAACAGAAGGAAGAACAGCAAGATGTCCAGGAGGTCTAAGAAAGGAGCCCAAGGCAGTACGTATGCTGGGAGAGATTCCTGGGGCAAGCATTCTTCATTGGACTGGAAGAAACCAGAGGCTTGGAGATATACAGCCAGGAACCCTCGGACAGCACCTGTAAAGGAGACAGCTGCATCTACAGAAAGAAGGAGCTCTACTATCTATTTAAGGAGGTATGGGAAAAGACCTAAAGTCCAGAGATTCTGACTGGAAAGCTGGGCACAGAAGCTTTGCTACCTACTGGCCAAAATACCCAGAGAGGAAACCTAATGACAACGTGATCTCAGGTATGAACTCTGATCTGTTCCCTAGCTTTGCACAAGGAAGACAGCAGGGAAACAGTTTCTATCCTGGTAGAGATATGTTAGAGAATTCCTCTGAGCCAGTGTATGAAAGTGATCCTATGATATTTCAAGAGCAAGGGGAAATATCAAATGAGAAAGTGGAATGCATGGATTGCTCTCTGTGTAAGCTGCTGTTCTAAAGTAATCCTCAGTTAAGCATCAAACACCAAAAGGAACTGTACTGTGTTTTTTAGCTTCCCAGAAAAGTTTCTTTGAGAGAGAGCTTTGGGGAAAGTTGGAGCCACGTGGAGCGTGGACCAGCAATGGTTTGCAGCTGGTTAAGCACCTGTGATTAGAGCAAGGCACAAGTGCACGTGGGACTTTGGAAAGAAAACTAATTCACTGTGTGAAAGGAAGAAAGTTGTTTTTTTGATAAAGAGAATTTTCCTTTTGGGTTTATTTTTCATTCCAGCACTGCTAAGAAAGTTTATTAGCAGGGGCTAGAAGAAAGACTTTTTCTGTTCCATCAAGGTCTTTACTAAGTTGTTGCATAAGTAATTCAGTTGCCTTATTTGTTTTGTTTCCTGAATACAATTCCTGAAGAAATTATCCTGTTGATGTTACCAAGCATATCTGTGCGAGGGAATAACACCCCATAAATAAAATCTGTTTTTTTGCTTTACACTCGAGCAACTACAATTCTTTATTCTTGTTAAACGGCTGATTTTGTGTGAATGAACTACAACACCCACAATCCTTTGCAAGTCAAGTAAATTCCTGTCTTTGCCAAGATTGCGGAACTTTCACAACAAGCACCCCCGTTTACAGTACCTAGCAGTTTCCCCAAAAGACACATGTTCAACAGTGCTTGTATTGGGGCAAGCAGTGGATTTCCCAGGTCCCCTTTAATAATGGTTTATAGCCTTTCTTCCAGGAACTTGTCCAAACTTTTTTTTAACCCGGCTTACTAACAGCTATTACTACATCCTCCGGTAGCAAATTCCAGTGTTTGATTACACGTTGAGTGAAAAAATATTTTCTCTTATTAGTCTTAAATAGGTTACACTGCAGCTTCATTTCATGTCCACTAGTCTTTCTGTATTTTGATGGCGTAAACAATCAATCTAAGTTTACCCATTCCACTCCATTTATTAATTTATAGACCTCTATCATATCTCCCCTCAGCCGTCTGTTTTCCAGGTTGAAGAGTCCTAACCTTTTTTAGCCTCTCTTCATAGGAGTATCCTTCCATCTCCTTTACCATTTTGGTGGCTCTTCTCTGTACCTTTTCTAATAACGTTATATTCTTTTTACGATACGGCGACCAGAATTGCACACAATATTCAAGGTACGAGCACACCATGGAACGATACAGAGACATTATGATATCCTTTGTTTTATTCTCCATTCCTTTCGTTTATGATTCCTAGCTTTCTATTTGCTTCTTGGCTGCCGCTGCACACTGGGTGGAGGGTTTCAACATGTTATCCTCGATGACGCCTAAATCTTTTTCCTGGGTGGGGGTTCCTAATGTGGAACCTTGCATTGTGCAACCATAGTTTGGGGGAGTTCTTTCCTAGGTGCATAACTTTGCACTTGTCCACATTAAATTTCATCAGCCATTTCAAAGTCCAGTCTTCCAATTTATCAAGGTCCTCTTGCAGTTTTTCACAATCCTCATGGGTTTTAACAACTTTGAATAATTTTATGTCATTTGAAAATTTGATTACCTCACTACGTGTTCCCATTTCCAGGTCATTTACGAATGGTAAAAAGCAGCAGACCAAGCACAGATCCCTGGGGTTCTCCACTATTCATCTTTCTCCATTGGGAAAATTGGCCATTTAGCCCTACCCTCTGCTTTCTGTCTTTTAACCAGTTCCTGATCCACAATAGTACACTGCCCCCTATCCCATGACTTTTTAATTTCGCCAAGAGTTTCTCATGAGGGACCTTGTCAAAGGCTTTCTGAAAATCCAGATATACTATATATGAAGTATCTAGATTCCATCTCCACCCAAGGATTGTGGACAGCCCAGGAGTCAACTCAAATCAACATCCTTGGGCTCTGAGCAATCACGAATGCCTTCCAGGTTTTCCAGCACCACCTCTCCACAGTCAGATCCTAGTCAGGACAGACAATCAAGTGACAATGTTTTACGTAAACAAACAAGGTTGACTGGCTCTCTTCCTCTCTGCCAGGAAGCCTGCCGCCTATGGAAACTTCTCCATTCTCCATCACATGCACCTCCGTGCAGTTTATATTCCAGGAGAAATCAATCACTTGGCGGACAAACTGAGTCTGATCTTAGATCTACTTGAGTGGACCCTAGATCCGGACACATTGGTACAGATCTTCCAAACCTGGGGGACCCCAGCCAGAAATCTCTTTGCCACTCCACTGAACTCTCAACTTCCACAGTTCTGTTGCAGGGTTCCATCCAAACTCAGTCTGGCATCTGATGCCTTCCTGATTCACCGGGGGCAGGAACTGTTTTATGTCCCCCCCCATACCCCTGATCCCGAAGACCCTCCTCAAACTCCAAGCAGACAAGGGAACTATGATCCTCATAGCCCCTCGCTTGCCTCGTCAGCCCTGGTTTCTCCTCCTATTTCGACTGACAGAGACTCCTCTGATTCCATTGGGATCTAACCCGGGTCTTTTGTCCCAGGACAACAGAACAGTCCTATATCCCAATCTGCGGTCTTTCCGCCTGACAGCGTGGATGCTGTAAGCATGATTCAACATTTACAACTTTCATCAGCCATGAAAGACATCCTCCTTTCTTCCAGAAAGCCCTCCACTAGGAGAACGTACTCGTTCAAATGGTGCAGATATGCCTCATGGTGCTCTCAAAATAACCATAATCCCTTTGAAGCATCAGTATACATGTGTCTTCAATACCTCTTGCATTTGTCCTCTTCAGGACTCAAAACAAATTCAGTTCGTGTGCACCTCAGTGCTATTTCAGCTTTTCATAAACCTGTTGATAGTCGACCCATCTCCACAATTCCTCTAGTGGCATGTTTCATGAGGGGCCTACTCCTCACGAAGCCACCTCTTCGACCACCCCCAGTAGCGTGGGATCTTAATGTGGTATTGGCTCGGCTCCTCAAACCTCCACTTGAGCCCTTAGAAACTACCCACCTGCAATACTTGTCTTAGAAAGTTTCATTCCTCATCGCCCTGTCTTCAGCCAGGTGCATCAGTGAACTGCAAGTCCGCCATATACCGGATTCCATCATGACAAGGTCGTCCTTCGAACATATCCCCACTTTTTACCAAAGGTGGTGTCGGCTTTCCACATTAATTAGTCAGTAATCCTTCCGGTCTTCTTCCCAAGACCTCATGCATCTCGGGCAGAGGCAACCCTGCACACCCTTGGTTGCAAAAGGGCTCTAGCTTTCTATCTCCAAAGGATAAAGGACATTCAGAAATTCTCTCAATTATTTGTGTTCTTTGACCCCAACCGCCTGGGTCGCCCTGTAATGAAACACATGCTCTCCAGATGGATAGCAGACTGTATATCACTGGCATACGACCATGCAAGCCTTACCCTCACAGGGCATGCCACTGCTCATAATATCTGAGCCATGGCAACGTCTGTGGCAAACCTATGGTCAGTAGCCATTGACAAAATCTGCCGGGCTGTAACATGGTCCTCCATCCACATCTTTGCCGCCTACTACTGCTTGTACAAGGACTCCCGTTGGAATGTGGCCTTTGACCAGGCGGTCCTTCACCATCTCTTTGGAACATAAGGACAACTCCTAGCCCCCGCCCCACTGTTCTTGCCAGATCTCCTAGGTTAAGCTGACCTTGTCCGACTTTCTGACCCGGTCTAATTCTCATGAGATCTGGGAGCTAGGGAGTCCCATATGGGAAGACTAAATTCCTGCTTGTTCCTGGAGATAGCATAGTTACTCACCTATGACAGGTGATCTCTGGGAATACAGGAATTTAATCTTCATAAACCACTTGCCTCCCCTTGGAGTTGTGGAGTTCTATTTTTGTTTTTTTATTCCATCCTTTCAGCTACAAACCTAACTGTGGAGACTGAGTTTTGAGAGTGGGTAGTCAGTGGCACAGGTGTAGTGTAGTGCCCCCAAAGGCTTTCCTATTGGTAGCTGGGGAGCTTCTTGTGTGGGCTCTGTCAGTACCCGAGGACACCCATATGTCTCATATGTGAAGACTACATTCTTGCTGTTCCTGGAGGTCATCTGTTACAGGTGAGTAACTGGCTTTATGATAGATTGCCTTGGTGGTTTTGTCAATTTGTCGTTTGAGTGAGAGAGTCTGTCTAAGGTGATACCAAGGTATTTTATTTGGGGTTGGAGTTTTATTTGTGTGTTATTTAGGATAAGGTGGGTTGGGGCATGAATGTGCTATCTTTCGTTATGAATAGGGCTTCATTTTCTTTGTATTTGATTGCAAGGTTGTTGTCAGAGAGCCACTGAGCAACTTCATCGAAGCCGGGCAGGAGGTGTTGATTTGTGGGTTGCTTTGAGTTGAAAGGTCCATAGAGCATTGTCGTCAGCATAGATGTGGTAGTTGATGATATTGTGGGCTTTGAATCAGAGTGCTTGAAGGTATAGGTTGAGGGGGAGAGCAGATAGGATGGATCCTTGTGGTACATCTTGGGTTTGGCGGGAAGGGGTGGATATGGTGGCTCTGTCAGTCAGATAGGATTCAAACCATTGTAGTATGGTGCCTTACATTCCAGTGGATCATAGTCGTTGGAGAAGTATGTTGTGGCAGAATGTGTCAAAGGCAGCAGAGATGTCCAGGAAGATCAGGATGAATCCTTGTTTGGTGTTTCGGATCCCCTTTATTAAGGTGTTCAGAAGGGATATCATGAGTGTTTCTACCCAGTGAAGTGGGCGGAAATTGTGCTGTTGGGGTTCGAGGAGGTGTTTTTGTTGATACAGTACTGGAGCTGTTGCTGGACGGCTTTCTCAATGGTCTTCACTATGAAGGGGAGGCTTGCGATGGGTCTGTAGGATGCAAGGTCCAGCAGGTCAAGATGGGGCATCTTCAGAGTGGGGCATATGGAGAACAGCTTTAGGTAGTCTGATATCTGACCATGTTGCAGGCCTGAGTGGGTGAGTTTGTTGGGCTGAGTTCTTGCTTAGCTTCCTTGACCCAGCTTACTGGGCATGGGTCGAAGGGGAAGGTGGTTGTGTTGAGCGATGAGATGATGGATTCTATGTCCTCTCTGCTAATTATACAAAACTGAAGTAGGTCTTCACGGAGCAAATTCAAATTATACTATCTAGAAATAGCTCCAAACAAACAGTATTCAAGTGGACATAATCTTTCATATAAAGAACAGTAGAGAATGGTCAATTGATTACTTTGAACCATTAACATCAAGGTGTCCAGAAAGTCTCAGACCTCATAGCACTTCAAAGCAGAATAATTACTGCCTGTTCTTTGTCGTGCGCTTGTTAGCATCAATGACTTTTCTGGAATTTTAAATATAATTATCACCAATTCTCCACCACCTCCGTGTCGAAATCTACTGAATTAAAACAATTTCTTATCTTGGTTGTTTTGAATTAACCCCTCTATCATCTAATGGACCAACTGACTCTCTCACAGGTTTTTTTGCTACGAATGTACTTGAAAAGTCTTTATTTCGCGTTATTGCTTCCACAGCAAGCTTCTTCTCAAATTCTCCCTTTGCCTGCCTTATCAATGCCTTGCATTTGACTTGCCAGTGCTTCTGCTGTTTCCAGGTTTCGTCGTTTGGCTCTTTTTTCCATTTCCTGAAAGATGCTTTTTTGGCAACAGCCTCTCTGACCTCTCTTTTAAACCATGTTGGCAGTTTTTTGGACTTCCTTTCACTTTTCTTAAAGCGTGGAATAAAGCTGGTCTGGGCTTCCAAGATACTATTTTTCAACAACACCCAAGTTTGATGTAAGTCTTTAACCTTTGCAACTGCTCCTTTTAGTTTTTTCTTTACTGTGTTCCTCATTTTATCATAGTCTCCCTTTCGAAAGTTAAAAGGTAGTACTGTGGATTTCCTTACTATCCCTCCTCCACTTATTAAATCAAATGCGATCATGCTATGATAACTATTGCCAAGTGGTCCCAACACCCTTATCTCTTGCACTAGATCTGGTGTTCCACTAAGGACTAGGTCTAATATGGATTCCCCTCTGGTCGGTTCATAAACCAGCTGCTGCAAGAAGCAGTCATTTATTTCATCTAGGAACTTTATCTCCCTAGCATGTCCTGCTGTGACACTGACCCAGTCGATACCGGGGTAATTGTAATCACCCATTATTATTACTGCACTGTAACTTTTGTTAGCTTCCTTGATTTCTTTGAGCATTTCATCATCCATTTATTCATTCTAGTAGGGCGGTCGATAGTACACCCCCACTGCCTTCGCCTTCCCCTTTTTACGTGGAATTTCAATCCATAGAGATTCTACAGCAAATTTTGTTCTCCAGGACCAAACAGGAAGTCAGTCCTCACTTATGGGTGACATCGACGTCGATGGAGCCCCCGTGTGGAGCATTTCCCCAGCTTTCTAAGAAAGACTTTGGGAATACTGCACGCATGCGCGGTCCCCTTCCAGCCTAAAGGTGCCATCTTGCTCTGTCTTTCTTTTTCCGTACAGCCCACCGGACGTCTGTCCATGTCACCCAGAAAAGTTGGCTTTTTTCTTGCGATTTCATTGTGCTTTTTTTCTCCGGTCCGACGCTGGTTCCCCTTCCCCCGCCGGGTTCAGTACACCGGTATCGAGCCAGTCTTCTTTTTTTCGGTTTTTGCCCTTCGTGGCTGGCGTTCGCCCCCTTTTTGTCTTTTTCCCTGGAAAGCCGGTCCTTTGACCTCGTGGGGATCCTTTTTTCCCTGATGGCTTCCAGTGGTTTCAAAAAGTGTGATCGGTGCAAGAAACTGATGTCTGTCCATCGACACACATGACTGCTGCCTTCGATGCCTCGGACCGTATCATGATCCTAAGGTCTGTGTCCCGTGTGGCAAAATGTCCACCAAGGCACTACGAAGCCGCCATCATCAGAAAGAACAGATTTTTTCTGACTCTGCCTCCGGCTGGGCCCGGACCTCGTCCGAGGCCTCGATGTCTCGGGAGTCTGACCCCGAGCATCGCCGGGGTTCCTCGGACAGGGGGTCCCCCGATCGGGAACGTAAGAGGAAGAAACGGCTCGTGAGGGCGGCGTCGGAGGTCCCTGGTTCCTCGAGGGTCAGACCTCGGACCCCCGACCGCTGCCCCGGGCCCTTGGAGCAGGAGAAGCCGTCCAAGATACCTCGTGTGGAGACGGAGCCCGCCGGACACGTAAGTCCTGTTGTCCTTGTGGACTCTCCTCCTAGGGAGCCGACGTCGGGCCCGGCGCCGCCGGGGCCCAAGTCGGTGGCTGCTGAGTCTCCTGAGCTTGGACTCAGGCTGACAGTCTTGAAGTGCAGATTGTCTGCCTTCATGGATCAGCAGCGGGTACTGATGGCCAGCCTCGCTGGTGCATCTGCCCCGACCACTGGGACATCGACGTCTAAGTCGACCCCGGAGACCGAGCCAATACTCGAGACCATGAAGGTTTGAGGTCGTCCTCTGTCACGGTCACCCTCGACCTCCCGCTCGGAACCGAGGGTGTCGGGGCAGGTGCCACCGAGGCCCGCACGGTCACAGCCCCCCGACTCCTCTTCGGATTAGTCCGCGTGGGAGACGGAGGACGAGGAGTCCCCCAATACTTTTCGGACTCGATGCGTCCCTTCGGACTCGCTGCAGTCCGAGCCCCGGAGTAGGTCCCCTCTGGAGGACACCAGGTTCTTGGACTTCGTCAGGGACATGGCCAAGGCTTTGGCAATTCCCGCGGACCCCGAGGAGGAGCCTCGAGCCGAAGAGCTCGAGGCCCTCCAGTATGACTCTCCTCCAAAGGAGTCCTTTACTGTGCCTGTTCCTCCGATGCTGGAACGGCTCCTCTTCCGGATGTGGGAGGCACCGGCC
Source organism: Ichthyophis bannanicus (assembly GCA_033557465.1). Classification (NCBI taxonomy): domain Eukaryota; kingdom Metazoa; phylum Chordata; class Amphibia; order Gymnophiona; family Ichthyophiidae; genus Ichthyophis; species Ichthyophis bannanicus. Next base: position 600,080,205 of record CM066031.1, on the reverse strand, counting down.
TCGGCGCTGGTTTTGAGCAAGAGGGTCGATTCCATTTATCGACTCCGTAAGAGCCCTGGTTTCCAGAAGGCGCAGCTGCCTCACCATTCCATGGTGGTGGAATCGGCCATGCATCGTCTGAAAAGCCAGAAGATGCACTCTGCGGTGCCTCCCGGCAGGGAGGCCCGGAACCTGGATGCTTTCGGCAGAAAGTGCTTCCAGGGCTCGATGCTTGCTTGCCGTGTCCAGTCTTACCAGCTGTATATGGGCATGTACCTACAGGACCTGGCGAAGGAACTTGCTGGGTTCTCTGCTGGCCTCTCCGGGGAACCTTTGCAGAGGTTCAAGACCTTGTCCTCGGGAATCCAGGAATGCTCAAAGTTCATGTCCCGAGCAGCCTACGATGGCTTCGAGGCTTCAGCCCATGTAGCGGCAGCCGGCATCGGGGCCCGACGCCAGGCATGGTTGCAGTCATCGGACCTCGAGCCCTGGGTGCAGGACAAGTTGGTCGATGTCCCTTGCTGAGGTGAAAACCTTTTTGGCAAGCCCATGGCCGAGAAGGCGGCTGAGCTCGAAACCGAGCACCTGACTAGGACAAGGCTGTCCAGAAAAACTTCTGCACCTTCTCAGAGGAAGAAGGGCTCGGGTAAGAAGTCCTTTTACCCGAGGAAGGCGGCTGCCTACAAACCTTTCCCTCAGTACCAGGCCTCCCCAGCTCCCCAGCAGGGTTAGCAGGCCAAGGGGCAGGGACATGGGCCCCGTAGGCAGAAGACCCCCAAGCCTCCGGCTCCTGCTCCCACTCAGCAGGGAGGGGGTTTTTGACTCCCACAGCATAGCCTTTCCACCTCTGCTGTCCCCTTTCTGCACAGGAGGTCGTCTAGTCCTGTTTGCCTACCGGTGGCCACCCATTACAGGAGATGCTTTTAGTATTGAGCATAGTCCACAAGGGCTATATGCTCCATTTCCAGAAGTTGCCTCCAACCTACTTCCCAGGAGAATCTCCAAGACCTCCTCTGCACACAGACCTCCTCCTTCAAGAACTTCAAGGTCTGCTTCTAGACCAGGCGGTGGAGCCGGTACCTCCCCACCTGCAAGGTCACGGGTTCTTCTCCAGGTACTTCCTCGTACCAAAGAGAACCGGGGGCCTCAGGCCTATTCTCGACCTCAGGAATTTCAACAAGTTCTTGGAGAAAGAAAGGTTCAAGATGCTTACTCTTGGAACACTTCTGCCCTACCTCCAGCAGGGAGATTGGCTATGCTCCTTAGATCTAAAGGATGCGTACACTCACATCCTCATTCATCCAGACCACAGACAGTACCTCAGGTTCATTGTGGGAGGAAACCATTACCAGTACAGAGTACTACCCTTTGGCCTGACCTCTGCCCCAAGGGTCTTTACAAAGTGCCTGGCGGTGGTGGCGGCCTACTTAAGGAATCAGGGTGTTTTTGTCTTCCCCTACCTGGACGACTGGCTCATCAGGAGTCAGACTTCCCAGGAGGCCCGGCAAGCCACCCTCAGAACTGTCTCCCTCCAACACCTAGGGTTTGTCATAAACTTCGCAAAGTCCACTTTGCTCCCCTCCCAGAACCTGGAGTTCATAGGAGCAAGGTTGGACTCCTTGCAAGCAAAGGCTTACTTGCCAAGAGACAGGGCTCAAAGACTCATAGACTTAGCAAACCAGTTTCTGAGCAGGCCACAGGTCTAAGCCAGACTCTGTCTAAAGCTCCTGGGCCACATGGCATCGACAGTGCATGTGACCCCCAATGCCCGCCTCCACATGAGACCTGCGCAATGGTGTCTCCGAACTCAGTGGACACAAGCCACAGGAAGCCTCACAGACAAAGTGCGGGTGTCCAAATCATTCCTGGACTCCCTGCAGTGGTGGCTACACCCCCTCAACTTATTACAGGGGGTGCCTTTTCAGGTGCCTGTTTCCACAGTGGTGTTGACCACCGATGCCTCCTTGCAGGGCTGGGGTGCACATTGCTTGGACAGGTGCACCCAGGGCCTGTGGCCTCCATGGGAGGCCACACAGCAAATCAACCTCCTGGAACTCCAGGCTATTCGCTTAGCCCTCAAAACCTTCTCTCACACCTTGGCTCACCAGTCTGTTCTGATACAGATGGACAATCAAGTGGCCATGTTCTATGTGAACAAGCAGGGAGGCAGGGTGTCCAGGCTCCTGTGTCGAGAGGCACAGGCCCTGTGCTCTTTTGCTCTCAAACATAACATGTTTCTCAAGGCTGTTTATCTCCCTGGCCAGGAAAACGTCCTGGCAGACAGGTTGAACAGGATTCTGCAACCCCACGAGTGGCAGCTTATACCCCTTGGTGGTTCAGAAAATATTCCTGAGATGGGGACTTCCATCCATAGATCTCTTTGCCAGTCCCCTGAACAGGCAGCTGCCCAGGTTCTGTTCCAGGCAACCGCATCCCCTGAGGTTAGCAGCGGATGCCTTCCTGATTTCTTGGTCCCAGGGCCTCCTGTTTGCATTTCCTCCCACACCTCTGGTGGCCCGAACCTTGTTCAAGATTCTAAGGGACAAGGCCTCGATACTTCTGATAGCTCCCAGGTGGCCGAGGCAGCCCTGGTTTCCACATCTGCTCCAGCTAGCCGTGGAAACACCACTACCTCTGGGGTTGCAGCCTGATCTTCTCTCTCAGGATCAGGGTTCCCTTCTGCACCTCAATCTCAAATCTCTCAATTTGATGGCCTGGAGGTTGCAAGAGTAGTGTTGGCTCCCTGGGGCCTACCCCGGGAAGTGGAAGAGGTGGTCTTGGCCTCTAGAAAGCAATCCACCAGGAAAACCTATGCCCTGAAGTGGAGAAGGTTCTCCATGTGGTGTCAGCAGCACAAGGAGGATCCTTTTGCCTGCACTGTACCAGTAGTGCTTCAGTATCTACTGCACTTGTCCAATCAGGGCCTTAAGTCCAATTCGGTTCAGGTCCACCTCTCTGCTCTGGCAGCTCACCACTCACTGGTGGAAGGACACTCTGTCGGTTCACCCCTTGGTATCCAGGTTTCTTAGAGGCTTACTCTTGCTCAAGCCTCCTCTCCGTCCACCGGCCCCTGAGTGGGAGTTGAATGTGGTCTTGCAGCAACTGACTCGCCCACCTTTTGAGCCGATGGCTACATGTCCTCTCCGCTTCCTTTCTTGGAAGGCTCTATTCCTTGTGGCCCTGACCTCAGCCAGGCGAGTGAGTGAGCTTCAAGTCCTGGTCTGTGACAGGCCTTATACTCGTTTCTATAGGAACAGGGTAGTCCTAAGGACTCATCCTAAGTTCCTCCCAAAGGTTGTCTCCTCTTTCCACCTCAACCAGGAGGTGGTTCTTCCTACATTCTTCCCTAGGCCCCATGCCAGCCGGGCTGAGACAGTCCTGCATACCCTGGACTGTAGGAGGGCCTTATCCTTCTACATTGAGCGTACGCAGGGGCATAGGAGGGCTACTCAGCTCTTCGTATCTTTTGACCCTAATAATTTGGGGTTACCTGTCTCCAAGCCTACCTTGTCCATCTGGGTGGCTGACTGTATCACCTGGGCTTACAGGGCAGCTGACCTTCCCTTGCAGGGTCAGGTCACGGCCCACCGTGTCAGGGCAATGGCTGCCTCAGTAGCTCATCTCCGCTCTGTACCGTTGGCAGACATCTGCAGGGCTGCAACTTGGTCCTCAAGCCAGACTTTTGTGGCCCATTACTGCCTGGAGAGGGAGTCCCGTAGGGACAGTGCTTTCGGTCAGGCAGTGCTCCGGAATCTCTTTAAGGTTTAAGCAACTCTTATCCTCCAGCCCTCTGATTGGGCTACCGGTGGGGGTATGTTTCAGTGAAATCCTTTCTCTGATGCTGCGGCTAGAGGGAGCTCATTTTTCAGCTCTGGGTCCCCGGTAGCCTGAAGCTGGGGAGTCCCATAATTGAGGACTGACTTTCTGCTTGGTCCTGGAGAAAGAGTAGTTACTCACCTGTAACAGGTGTTCTCCAGGAGCAGCAGGAATCAGTCCTCACAACCCTCCCTCCTCCCCTGGGAGTTGCAGTTGTACATAGTTCATTTTTGCATTTTTGTGTGCTATCTTTTAGCTATGTCATTAGACTGAGCAAGATGGCACCTTTAGGCGGGAAGGGGACCGCGCATGCATGCAGTATTCCCAAAGGCTTTCTTAGAAAGCTGGGGAAATGCTCCGCACGGGGGCTCCATCGACGTCGATGTCACCCATAAGTGAGGACTGATTCCTGCTGCTCCTGGAGAACACCTGTTACAGGTGAGTAACTACTCTTTTCCTGCAAAACTTTAATCCTTTCTGACTCAATGCCCTCTCTAACATAGAGCGCAACCCCTCCACCAATTTGATCAGCTCTATCTTTATGATATAGTTTGTACCCAGTTATCAGTGTCTCACTGGTTGTCCTCCTTCCACCATGTCTCTGATATTCCAATCATATCTAACCTCTCATTTAGTGCTATATATTCTAACTCTCCCATCTTATTTTTTAGACTTCTAGCATTTGCATACAAGGATTTTAGAGACTGTATTTTATTCATATTAATCTGGCTATTGGTAGGCATGGGTAATTTGGGATCTTTAAGCTCTGTCTGCTCCTTACTCGAGGGCATTTGAGCTACTTTACTCTTTTTTGGAACCTCTCTGCTTTTGGTAGTATCCTTCAAGGATACATTCTTCTGAACCATGTGCTCTTGGGTGACTGTCGGCTTTCCCTTATTATCTAGTTTAAAAGCTGCTCTCTCTCCTTTTTAAAAGTTAATGCCAGCAGCCTGGTTCCATCCTGGTTAAGGTGAAGCTTATCCCTTCAGAAGAGCCCCTCCTTTCCCTAGAATGTTCCCCAGTTCTTAACAAATCCAAAACCCTGATCTCTGCACCATTGTCGCATCCACGCATTGAGACTCCGTAGTTCTGCCTGCCTTTTGGGTCCTGCGCGTGGAACGGGAAGCATTTCAGAGAACGCTACCCTGGAAGTTCTGGATTTCAACTTCCTATCTAAAAGCCTAAATTTAGCCTCCAGAATCTCCCTACCACATTTTCCTATGTCATTGGTACCGACATGTACCAAGACAGCAGACTCCTCCCCAGCACTATCTAAGACCTTATCTAGGTCGCGTGTGAGATCCGCTACCTTCGCACCAGGCAGGCATGTTACCAGGCGATCCTCACGTCCACCAGCCACCCAGCTGTCTACATGCCTAATGATCGAATCACCAACTATAACAGCTGTCCTAACCCTTCCCTCATGGACACATGGCCCTGGAGAAACTTCCTCAGTGCGAGAGGGTTTTCCATCACCTGGAAGACAGCCCCTAGTTACAAGATCACTTCCTGCCACCCCAGAATGATGCTGTCCTGTCACGTGACCTCTCTCCTCCATGGCAACAGGGATGCTGCCAGACTGGAGGTGGGACTTCAGGACTATATCCCTGTAGATCTCGTCTATGTACCTCTGTCTGTCTTATTTCTTCCCAGTCTGCTACTCTAGCCTCTAGAGAACGGACTTGTTCCCTGAGAGCAAAGAGCTCCTTGCACTTAGGGATGTTTGTAATGATTGGTTAGTTGTTAAGAGCTGACAAGTGTGTCAGTAGTGGTGCTGGTGGGGAGTTTTGTGAGTTGTCTGACAAGGTTAAAGAGCTCCCTAGGGCAGTTGAGTGATCCATTGAAGAGTTTGGTGTGGTAACTGCATTTGGCATTATCTGTTGCAGATCAGTAGGTATCCAGCATTTCCATGTAGCGAGTTCGGTCTTTGTCGAGGGTGGATTTTCACCACTTCTTTCTAGTCTTCGTAGTTGGGTATTGAGTTTTCTGAGGTTGGGGTGTACCATGCGGTTTTTGGATGTCTGTTGGTCACCCGTGCTGGTGTGGCTGTTTGAGGATGCCGCTTCTCCAATGATGCGTTTCCAGTTGGTTGCAATTATGCTGGGGTAATTTGAGAGGCTTTGCAACTGGGGGAGGATGACGCCGAGGAAGTTGTCTTTATAAAATTGCTGGAATCGGCATTTGGATTGAGGGTGGGTGGTGTGGTCTCGTGGGGCATTGAAAGGTAGGTGGAAGGTTATGTGCCGGTGGTCAGACCAGGGTACAAGGAGAGTATGTGGGGTAAGTGTGGTGCCTTGGGGAGTTGTAGGGTTTTTTTTAATTTATTGATGATATTGGGCCCCTCAAGATCTGATGCTATTTTGCAAATGCAATGTGTGCCTTTTGAGTTAATATTGACTCCTGGCAACCAGTAGTTCCTGGGTTTTCTTGGCAGTGTGACGAGAAGTAGATTTCCAGGCCTTTCTTCTAAGGCAGTGGAGACTTGCTCAAAGCCAAAAGGAGTGCCAGTGGGGATTGAACCCCGGTCTCTTGGTTACCAAGTCAGTGCTCTAACCACTAGGCTACTCCATCTGCCTACATTAAGGAATAATAAAACAGCAGCATAGGAGTAGAGAAGAACCCCCTCCCCTTAAAGGGGGTTTGAGCTCGGTGGGGTGGTGGTGCAGGTAGTTCCTTGAATTATGTATTTGGGATAATTATTGGGTATGACTGTTGCTACAGTCTGTTTCATCTTTGGACAGGAGTGGGGCAACATTCAGACGCTCCTGGTGGCCTATTTCCCAAGTGGCCATGATTATGGCTGTATGTGATTGGTGACAGTTCACTGCATGCAAGGTTTTGATTAGGGGGGGTCTCAATCAGAAGCAGGGTAATGTGCATTATTTCTGAACAAGGTACATCTGAAAGGCCATCTTCTATTCTTTCCGATTCAACAGATGTTTGAAAGGAATTGTGCATAAGGGGTCAACAATGTCTGTCTATCTGGGGGGCAAAGTAAATTTGAAATTTTTAACAGAATGGACCGAATTTGGCATGGGGGAAGCCTGATGAAAAGACACATTGTTTAAAAACGTGCCAGAGTGGACCAGAGATTCTAGAGAAATATTTTTATTTATTTAACAACTTTTTTTTATACCGCTGTATCTACTAGTCACAGTGGTTTACAGGGAACAGATTAGAATGAAAACTCAAACATTACATGGGACACTTTGAACAAGATAAAACTAAATAAAACTGTACAAAATAAACTGGGCAATATACAAACAATGAGGAACAGAGCTGAAAGTTCAACTATGCATTGTATGGGTGACATTCATAGGGCAAGGTGTAGCACTTAGGTGTGCTGAGGGCTAGGCTGTTTTAGAGGGTGTGCTACAGGTAAAGTAATAGTGATGAAAATGCTCCCCAAAAGGTGGCCGAGTGCATTACTTTTGCAGAAGCAGTTACAGCTTCTGCAGCATAGAATCTTTGATACACTGAAATGTAGAAGTTAAGGTATTGTTCCTTTTCAAACTGCCTCCCTCCCCCTTTTCTCTACACTCTGCATCACAGGCAAATGAAAGCGCACACGTGTGCACAGTGCAAGGCTTAACAAAATTCCATGTGATAGGTAACCATAGTAGCTAGAGGTTCCCCTGGTGCCTGGGTTTTTTGTAGCCTGTATCTTTTGCTGTCATCACTATTTAGGGCTGGCACGAGAGTTGGCACCCCTGGCTGTCAGAATGTATTTAATTTGGAATTCCCTGTTCTCTGCTGCCCCCTCACCCAGAAGCTGCAACCTGGCTTGCCTAATGGGCTGCCACTGCTAGAACAGGAGCTTTTTCCTGTTTGTACTATATGGCTTTCTGAGTGAGATGCATGATGTAGAAAATCCAGTGCTGGTCCTAGGATTTCATGAGATAAATGAGGAACTACACCACCATGCATGTGGCTCAAACTCACAGAGCTGTGTGGTGCAGAGATGAAGAAGCTCCTGCTGTGGGTTCAGCAGATGGCAAGCTAAATAGACCTGGCCTTATGGGGAATTGAGGGCATGGATGGATAGTTATGAAGATTGCTGGGTTACTTGATAGTGAAGGTTAGTATTTCATGTTTGTCATTTTTTTTCCATGGACGGAAGGCCTTCTGTATGCCTTCCCGCTGACACCTCTGGTTGACAAGGCCCTCTTCAAGGTGCAGCGTGACAGAGCATCACTAATATTGATAGCTCCTCTGTGGCCCAGGCACCACTGGTTCCTGCTGCTCCTCTCCCTGTCAATAGCATCACCGATTTCTCTTGGCTGAGCAACAAGACATCTCTCCCAGGAGCAGGGCTTTCTCCTATACCCCAACCTGAGGTCCCTGTCACTCATGGCTTGGCTACAGAAAGGGTAGTGTTAACTCCCTTTGACCTCCCACGGGATGTGGAAGAGGTTCTTCTGGCCTCTCATAAAGCCTCCATAAGAAAGGCGTATGCCTTCAAGTGATGCCGATTCTCTGTGTGGTGCACCAAAAGTTGTGGGAACCCGTTCTCCTGCTTGGTACAAGTGGTACTCCATCCGTCACAGATGGTCCATCCATCACAGGTGGGACTGAAGTCCAACTCGGTCAAAGTGCACTATTGCAGCACATCGCCATTCCATTGAGGGCAAGCCCCTCTCAGCTCTGCCCCTTCTCTCTCGGTTCTTGCGGGGCCTCATGCTATCCAAATCCCCCATCTGCCCTCCAGTGGCAGAGTGGAATCTCAATGTGGTGTTTTCACAGCTCACTAAACCGTCTTTTGAGCCTCTAGCTACCTGCCACTTGAGATACTTCTCCCAGAAGGTCGTCTTCCTTGTGGCACTCGCATCAGCTCGCAGACTCAGCGAGCTCCAGGCTCTGATGGCAGAGCCCCCCTACAGAAGGCTCAGCACACATCCCAAGTTTCTGCCAAAGGTGGTGTCCCCATTCCACCTCAATCAGGAGATGGTGCTCCCCACCTTCTTTCCAAAGCCTCACGCTGGTAGGGTGGAGACCATTCTTCATACTTTGGATTGTAAAAGGGCCCTATCCTTCTATCTGCAAAGGACTCAAGGCCACCGAAAGCACCTCAGCTTTTTTATCCTATGACCCCAGTCATCTGGGGCTTCCAGTGACTAAGCAAATTCTGTCCGCGTGGGTGGTGGACTGCATTACCCCCACCTATGAGCAATTGGGATTTCACTGGACCAGACAGTCATGGCACACTGCATCAGGGCCATGGCTACTTCCATGGCAAATTTGCATTACATCTCCGTGACTGAAATCTGCCGGGCTGCCACCTGATCTTCAGTCCATACCTTCGCGGCTCACTATTGCCTGGAGAGGGAGTCCGGATGGGACAGTGCCTTTGACCAGGCTGTATTCCTTAATCTCTTTGGGGTGTAGGCAACTCCTGCCATCCAACCCTTCTGTGTTTAGGCTACCGGAGTGATCATTCCCCACCAGACATTTGGGTCTTGCAAGAGTCTCTCTCAGAAGGGACTCAACTGCTACTGCTTACTGCTCCCTGTTTTCAGGTTGCCATAGCTTTTTTTTTTTTTACACAGGTTCTCGATAACCTGTAGCTGGGGAGTCCCATAGGTGAGGACTTTATTTACTTATTTGCAGAGCTTGATACCGCCCAAACCGGAGTATCAGAGCGGTGTACAGTAAAAGCAGGCTGCTAGAAAATTAGAGGAAAGGAACGCCATTCAATTGACAGGAAAGTACTAGAGAGACGCAGATAGGAGATGCAGGTAGAAAGATAGAGAAGGACAGAATAAACGGCTAGGTAGTCTGAACACTGAGGGGAAGGGAGGGGGGGAGGTGACATAGGATAGAGGGACCGTCATGACCATCATGGGGGTGTGGGGAGGTCAAAAGCCTGGGAGAAAAGATGGGTTTTAAGGAGAGCTTTGAAATGCGGGAACGAGGACTCAGTGCGGAGCGAGTGAGGGAGGGAGTTCCATAGAGCAGGACTCAGAAAAAAGAATGTGGAATGACGGGTGAGTTCGAGATGAGCCTGGGACGGGGAGGGAAGAAAAAGTCGATTGCTATGAGAAGAGCGGGGGGGACGGGTTGATGATAAATAAGATCAGATAGATATTGAGGAGTACCTGTGTGAAGAACTTTGTGGGTAGTGATGAGGTATTTATAAACAAACCTGAATTTAATAGGAAGCCAGTGAAGAGAGAGAAGGCAAGGAGTGATGTGGTCGAAAGGGGAGGAAAAAGTGATCAAACGGGTGGCAGTGTTTTGGATGAGTTGAAGACGGAGCTGATAAGAGGTAAGGCCAGCAAAGATTGAGTTGCAATAGTCCAAGCGAGAAATCACCAGGGAGAGAACTAGAGTGGTGAGGGAATTAGCAGAAAGGTAGGGCTGGAGAGATCTGATACGACGAAGATGAAAGAAACCGCTATGAACAAGGGAAGAGATATGAAGGTGGAAGGACAGGGAGGAATCAAGGGTAACACCAAGGTAGCAGAGAGAGGTGACAACAGGGATGGGGAGGGAGGACATTGTGGGGGCTAGAGTGGGAGGAGGAGTAGTGAAGGAGAACCAAATAGCCAAGGACTTAGAAGTATTGACGCAGAGAAAATTATCAGAGAACCAGGAGGCAATAAGGTCAAGACAGGCATTGAGAGCAGAGAGATCCGGGGATACAGAATTAGTGTGATGAATGAGAAGAATATCGTCGGCATAGAAATAGGAGGAAATACCGGACTGTTGAATGAGGAGGGCAAGTGGAGCGAGGAAGATATTGAAAAGTAAAGGGGCAAGGATAGAACCTTGTGGAACACCGCAGTGCAGAGGAAAAGGGGCAGAAGCGGCAGGACCTGAGTGAACGGCAAAGGTGCGGAGTGAGAGAAAAGACTGAAACCAGCACAACACAGTGCCTCGGATACCAAAATCAGACAGGCGGGTAAGAAGAGTATGGTGATCAATGACATCAAAGGTGGCGGAAAGATCCAGAGAGACAGCAATGGATAGGTCACCCCGGTCGTGAGAGCGGTGAAGTTCACTGAGAAGGGCAAGAAGTACAGTTTCAGTGCTGTGCCCAGTCCTAAAGCCAGATTGACGGGGGTGAAGAGGGAGGGTGGTGTCGATGTGCTGAGAGCTGGGTGAAAACCAATTTTTCAAGAACTTTGGAAAGAAAGAAAGGGGAGATTTGAGATGGGCCGCAGTTGGCGGGAAGGCTAGGATCAAGGGTAGGTTTCTTCAAAAGAGGGTGAACGACGGCGAACTGATTTCCTTCTTGTTCCCAGATAAAGCGTAGTTACTCACCTGTAACAGGTGCTCTCCAGGGACAGCAGGAATCATTCCTTACAACCCTCCCTCCTCCCCTTGGAGGAGTTCCTTAACTGTATTTTAATTTTTGCTGCCTTATGTCATCTGACTGAGGCAAGATGGCACCCTTGGGCAGGAAGGGGACCACACATGCGTGGTGCATTTCCCATAGGCTTGCTTCGAAAGCTGGGGAAATGCTTCCGCATAGGCTCCGTCGGTGCCGACATCACCCATACATGAGGACTGGTTCCTGCTGTCCCCCAGAGAATACCCGTTACAGGTGAGTGAGTACACTATCTGTTGGACACAGAGAAGGTGCCGTTTCCTGGCGGTGGAGGGGACGGGGGGAACGGGGAGAGCCTTATTTATATACCATTTTCTACAACTAAAGACAATGCCATACATAAAAACACATACAATAATATAAAACTCAACAATCACCAAAACAAAAGAAATATAACAAACCAACAAGTGATGATATAAAATTAACATAAAAGTAAAAATAAAATACAGTGTGCAGTATAAGAGCCTTTATCATTCAGGGAAGGAGTCCTCATCTCCACCCTAAAAGACCATCCTTTAGCAAGAGGGGCAGAAGTATGTTTTCAGCGTTTTCTTAAATTTTAATAAGCCCCACTCTGACTGTATTCCCAGATGACTGTTTCACAGTCTTGGAGCCCCACTAGACATAAAAATGGTTAAAATTGACCATTTAGAAGTTGTCATGCAACTCCTGTATTTTAATGCTGAGGGTAAGATCTGCTTTCAAGTCTAGGCAGCACTTCTTACTCTAAGCTGCTGGTCAGAGGATGGGTGTAAAGTGGAAGGGAGGAGAAAGGGTAGATTAAAGGGCTCTTTTACTAAAGTGTATTAAAGGTTTGTGCTTATTGCATGGTAAGTGCAAAACCTGTGTGATGCTTGTTGAGGATATTCCCAGCATGTTCCCATAGTTACCGCACAGAAAAAAAGTTTAACCATAAAGTAAATATAGTTTGAGGACAAGAAGACTAGCAAGTCCTCACAGCATTGAAAGTGTCTCTGATGGAGCCTGGTATGAGAATACTAACCCAGTTCAGATTACTTTGGAATTTTTGCACAACCTTACTGCACATATGTGTCATTTCCCACCTGTTGCTGTTGTGCAGGACCACATCTGTTTCTTTCTGTGGAGCCAATTGGGTGCATCACCATCGATCTCTGTCAAGACTTTAGTTCTATTTTATTTCCTGATTTTGTTTGTTTTGTTGGGGGGGGGGGGGAGGGTTCTGTGTTCCGTGAGTTCTTTTCTTGTCATGCATTTCCCAATTCCTGGTAGGCTTTCAGCTGGTTTTTAAGTTTACTTTCCTTTCTTTTTTTGTTCGGGTACTTTTACAAAATTGAGTTGTTTGTTTTATTTTGGCTATATGTTTTGGTGATATGTACCAGAAATAACTCCTTAGCATGTTTAAAAGGTGCACCCAGTGCAGCAAGACAATATCTATGACAACTACAATTGGTGCTTGCAGTGTCTGGAGCATAACAATGAACTTTTTCAATGTCATTTGTGTTCACAGAAGTCAAAGCAAGGCCTTCAGGGTTGTAAGAAGCAGTGCAAATTAATTTTTTGCACCAGTTAAGTCCACTCAGTCACCATTGGAAGCATTGGTCTCAATATTGCAACACAATATTGGTCTCAATAGTGCAACACAAACCGATCACATCTATCCAACAATGTTCTATTGCCCCCAAACAACCACACGTTTTGTTAACACCTGTTCCTTATCGTCACTCCAGTCCAGTCCCTTACTTCTGGGTTGCATAACCCTTCCAGCAGCTTGGAGGCTGAGCTCATCCTTTTTGAGGATGGGACGGTATAAATACCGCTGGCACCACCCCCAGTACCCAGTATTCTCAGCCTCCAAGCAGCTGGAGGGTTCCGTAAGTCAAGGGCTTACTGGAGTCTTCCTTTATAGTTTACCTTTATCTTTTCTATTTCTTTTAGTTCTCTTATTTCAGTTTCTTACATTTATTTCATTTATTTCTTTTGGGGAATCCCTTTTAGGTTCTGTTCCTTTAAGTCCTCCCCCCCTCCCCTCCCTCCGTCCGTTCTCTCTGGTACCTGGCTGAGGTGGAGGTTGCTCCGGGGCAGCAACAAGCATCCGGAGACCAGAAAATCCTGCCGTCAACGCAGGAAGGGGACCACGTTCTTCCCCTCTTGCTGAGTCTCTCGGATCCACGGACCTGCGCACAGGCCTGCCTGACCTCGCGCCGAAGCCCTCCGTCGGCTGAGCGCTTGAGGCGGCAGCACTCCACTCCCCTGCTCCTCCGGCTTGGCGCAGCAGCTTCGGAGCGTTCGGGGCTGTTGGACACCAGCCGCTGCAGCTTCGTTCAGGCCTGCGGGCCGAGGGGAAATACTTCCGGCGTTATCGCCGACCGGTAGTGCTCCACGTGGCTGAGGCCCTCCACGTGGGAGCCTCCGGAGTGCGTCGATCGGCCGCGGAGCAGCGCATCTTCAGGGATCTCTAAAACGCAAGTACTGGGGTATCTGTTTTAGCCAGTGTTAAGTGTAGTTTTTAAGTTTGAATTTATTTGTTTGATTTTTATTTGTTTTCATTAATTTGAGGCCTGCAATCTTTAGCCAGTCTAGGAGAGGGGAGGAAGCATTTCCTTGCCTTTTATTTCCCTTCCTGCCTGGAACTTCGGCAAGTTATTGTTTATTTCACTTTTTGCAGGCTACAATTAGCTACTGTCTTGCAGATCCCCTTAAGCTTGCCCAAAGGCCATGACTGGCAAGATGCGGTGTCCGTCTTGTGGCACACGTAGGGGAACGGCCTCAGAGTCAGGAATCTGCAAGGGTTGTGCTGCAGAAGCTGCCTCTGTGGAGCAGGGCATCCTATTGTCCATGTCCCAAGCCGTGCAAGGGTCAGGGGACCCTCTGGAAGGAGCTAGGGAACCCCTCTCTCCTCCACCTTCGACCTCGGACTTACCTGCCTTTCCCCCCCCCTTCCCCCTACCCTGGGGGAGGGGAGTGCCAGCGACCTTTTCTCCCCCGATTTCGTCGTCCTACTGCACAAGGCCTACTGTATGCGCAAGAGGGGCCTTGGGCCAGTTGAGCCGAGCGCAGCCAAGGAAGGCCTGGGGCCCAGACCATTGAGGGCCAGTTCCCAGGTTTCCGAGATACCACTCAAGCGCACGAGGCTGGTGAGTGACGAGCCTCTCTCGGCCTTCTCACATGATACCCAGGAAGAGGAGGCCTCAGACAAGGATCTAGCGGAAGATGAGGAGGAGCTCGAAGAAGGGGAGATCCCTGAGGAGGACCAATCTCGCATAGTGCGGGTCTTTAGGCGGGAGGAGCTTCCGGTGCTGATTAACGAGTCTCTCAAGGTACTCAATGTGACCTCACACGCACCAATTGAGGAGGAAGCGTTAGAGGATCCTTTAATCCAAGCAGTAAGAAGGTCTCAAAAGGTCTTTCCCGTGCACAGGGTGGAGCGTCAGATGATCCAAGAGGAGTGGGACCAACCAGAATCTAGTTTGAGGGGGGTCCGCTCTATGACCAGACTACCCATTGCCGGAACCGGACAAGGAGCTGCTGAAGTCGCCCAAGGTAGATGCGGCGGTCTCTGCAGTGACAAAGAAGACTACAATCCCGGTCGAGGGGAGCGTGGCCTTGCGAGACTCCCAAGACAGAAAATTAGACACACTACTGAAGCAAGCCTTTGATGTCAGTGCTCTTGCCCTCCAGGCCTCGGTTTCGGGAGCCTGGGTGGCTCGGGCCTGCTTGAGGTGGTCACAACAACTTCAATTGGCAGAGACTCCCTCGGGAGATGCCCAGTCCATTACTGCTAGATTGGAGTCAGGTTCGGCCTTCTTAGCAGATAGCCAATATGACCTCATCAGAAGCCTGGCTAAGAATATGGCCTCGGTGGTAGCAGCCCGGCGATACCTATGGCTGCGGAATTGGGCAGCTGACACCTCTTCAAAAACGCGCCTAAGTCTCCCCTTCAAGGGTAAATTGTTGTTTGGGGAAGACTTGGATAAGTTGGTTAAAGATCTTGGTGAGTCGAAAGGCAGCAGGCTCCCGGAGGACAGACCAAAACAGGGTCGCCCCCTAGTTCCGGCTCGGAGCCAGCCTAGAGACCCCCGGAGGTTTCGTCCAGTCAGATCGAACTCCTTTTCTAGGGGCCGTTTTCTCTCGAGGACCCAAAGCTTCAGAGGCTTCCAGGGTGCAGGGAGAGGTTTTGGGACGACCTCCTCCGCCTCCGCAGGACCTAGAAAACCACAATGAGAAAGCGGGGGTCCAGGTGGGGGGGCCTGCTAATTGGGGGGCGTCTGAAGCAGTTCCTCTCTGCCTGGTCCCGAGTCACGTCCGATCAATGGGTCCTAGAGGTCATCCGAGAGGGTTATGCCCTCGAATTTGCGAAACAGATATGCCCAGCCTTCGTTCAGTCTCCCTGCGGCTCTCCGGCAAAGAGAGCGGCGGTAGATGCCACTCTCTCAAGACTCATAGACCTCGGAGCGGTGACCCCTGTCCCGCCAGACCAACGTGGCTCCGGTCGATACTAGATTTATTTCGTAGTCCCAAAGAAGAAAGGTTCTTTCCGCCCGATCCTGGATTTAAAGCAGGTGAATCGCTGCCTCAAAGTGCCTCACTTCCGGATGGAAACTCTAAGGTCGGTCATAGTGTCAGTAAGGAAAGGAGAGTTCCTGACGGTATTAGATCTGACGGAAGCATATCTACATATCCCGGTTCGAAGGTCCCACCAACAGTTCCTGAGATTCGCGGTTCCGAGAGGTCACTTTCAGTTCCAAGCGCTGCCCTTCAGGTTAGCTACAGCTCCGCGGACTTTCACCAAGATAATGGTAGTGGTCGCGGCTGCCCTGAGGAAGGAGGGAATCATGGTTCACCCCTACCTAGACGATTGGCTGATCCGGGTGAAGTCGGAGGAGGAGAGTCGCGCAGCCACAAACAGGGTGGTAGAAATACTAGAGGAGCTGGGCTGGGTCATCAATCGGACAAAGAGCAAGTTGACCCCCTCTCGAGCTCGAGTATCTCGGAGCAAGGTTCGACACCAGAAGAGGAAGAGTTTTTCTGTCCAAGAAGAGAGCAAGGTGCTTAAGGACCCTGGTTTCGCAGTTCTTGAACAGACGAATTCCTACGGCGTGGCATTACCTTCAATTGCTAGGGACCATGGCAGCAACAATAGAGGTAGTCCCGTGGGCCAGAGCGCACATGCGACCCCTGCAGAGGGCCCTATTGCGTCGGTGGTCCCCTCAGCATCATCCTTTGACCATGCGGTTGCCCTGCGCTCCCCGAACCAGGAATGCCCTGCAGTGGTGGCAGTGCCCAGGGACCCTGGAATGCGGAATATCTCTCGAGCCCCCTCAGTGGTCTCTCCTGACGACGGACGCCAGCCTGACAGGCTGGGGAGCACATTGCGAGGACCAGTTCGTCCAGGGTCGGTGGTCCTTAACGGAATCTCAGTGGTCCATCAACAGGCTGGAACTCCGAGCGGTAGCCTTGGCGCTCAGGACTCTCGAGCCACTAGTTCGGCAAAAGGCGATTCGCGTCTTCTCAGACAATGTCACAGCTGTGGCTTACATCAACTGCCAGGGGGGTACATCCAGCCCCTCCTTGGAGAAGGAAGCGGACAGCCTGTTCCAGTGGGCCGAAGTCCACTTAGAGGTCCTATCAGCACAGCACGTAGCAGGATCGGACAACTGCATGGCCGATTACCTCAGCAGGGTCAAGATCGACCACGGGGAGTGGGAGCTGGATCAGGAGATCTTCTATCAGATTGTAGCTCGTTGGGGGCCCCCGGTCATGGATCTCATGGCACGATATGCCTCAGCCAAAGCAAGCAGATTCTTCAGCCGAAGGAATGAAGGAATGGATGTCAGAGGGCCTGGACGCATTAGCCCAGAGATGGCCCTCGGAGGGTCTCCTATATGTATTTCCTCTGTGGGCCCTCATCGGAAAGGTTCTACAACGGATAGAAGCCCACCGAGGTTTGATTATCCTCGTAGCTCCGGACTGGCTGCGCTGACCCACCTTGGCGGCTCCCCTGCCGGAAAGGTCTGTTGAGGCAGGGGCCGGTTCTGATGCCTCATGTGGATCGATTCTCGCTTACGGCCTGGCTATTGAAAGGGCACGGCTCCTGAAGCGAGGGTATTCAGGTTCAGTAATCTCTACCTTATTGAACGCTCGAAAGCGCTCGACCTGTCTTTCCTATGTTAGGGTCTGGCGCATCTTCGAGGCATGGTGTGCGGATCGCCAAAAGAAACCCCTGTCGGCTTCTGTTCCGGAGGTCCTGGAATTCTTGCAAGCGGGTTTCGAGAAGGGCCTTTCTCCCAGCTCGAGTGCAGTTAGCCGCTATCTCTTGTTATCAAGGTAGGATTCGTGGTAAGCCCTTAGGGGAGCACGCGGATGTGGCCAGATTCCTAAGAGCGGTTAGACGCCTGAGGCCGCAGCTAAGATCGGTTTTACCCCCTTGGGATCTCAATCTGGTACTAAATGCCCTAACCAGGGAGCCTTTCGAACCGGCAAAGAGAGCCTCCCTAAAGGATCTCACTCTGAAGACAGTCTTCCTGGTGGCCATTTGCTCGGCCAGACGCGTTTCCGAACTTCAAGCCCTGTCCTCTCAGACCCCCTTTATTTCCTTTTTCAGGGAGAAGGTGGTCCTGCGGACAGTCCCCTCTTTCTTACCCAAGGTCATCTCCCCCTTTCATGTGAATCAGACTGTTTCGCTCCCGTCCTTCCCGGAGGAAGAGCAAGGAGAACATGGGGGAAATTACGTCTCCTGGACGTCCGCAGAGCACTGAAGATTTATCTCTCCCGCACGGCGTCCTTTCGGAAGTCCGAACGTCTATTCGTTCAGTTTGGAGGACCTCACAAAGGTGAGGCGGCAGCCAAGGCCTCTATCTCTCGGTGGATCAGGGAAGCTATTGCTTCAGCCTATATCCTGAAGGGAAAGCAGGTTCCAGGGGGTCTGCGCGCACATTCAACGCGGGCGCAGGCTACTTCTTGGGCGGAGTATAGCCTTGTTCCGCTGCTGGACATTTGCAGAGCGGCCACCTGGTCCACTCTGCATACCTTTACCAAACATTACAGACTGGATATTCAGGGGTCTGCTGATTCTCGGTTTGGAGAGGCGGTTCTTCGGTCCGGAATAGCGGATCCCTCCCAGGCCTGAACTGCTCTGTTACATCCCAGAAGTAAGGGACTGGACTGGAGTGACGATAAGGAAAAAGTAATTAGATCTTACCTGCTAATTATTGTTCCTGAAGGAACGACAGTCCAGTCCCTGTTCCCTTCCAGATCCGTTTTATGTTCCAATAGGTAGGTAAAGCACAGCGGACCGAAGGCAGGGCCGAACCAGCACAGAAGGACCATTGGACCAGGGTCGGAGGCCCAGGGGAAGGAGTATTCTGGCAAACTCAGACAGACTCCCCCCCCCTCCTTCCCACCCGTTTTCTTACCTTCTACCTTTTACAAGTTAAAAAAAAAAAAAAAAAAGACTAATTTTTAATATGTTGGTTTTCAGTTTGAGTCTACTTTTGCATTAGAATACTGGGTACTGGGGGTGGTGCCAGCGGTATTTATACCATCCCATCCTCAAAAAGGATGAGCTCAGCCTCCAAGCTGCTGGAAGGGTTACGCAACCCAGAAGTAAGGGACTGGACTGTCGTTCCTTCAGGAACAATAATTAGCAGGTAAGATCTAATTACTTCATATCTAGCCAACAGTGCAGCTATAAAAACGCGTGGAATTTTTGAATTCCATATGCTTTCTGGATCGACCATGAAGATGACTCGGACCCTGACGTTGGAGGAGTATGTTCGTATGTCCTTTAGGAGCGAGGAAGGATTTTCAAGCCGTCAGATAGCCAGGAAAGTTGGCTGCAGTCAGAGCACTGTTAAGATTGTACAGAAGAAGAAAGAAACGGGTTCAGTGGTGGACAAGCCTCGTTCAGGTCGTCCACGTGCATCAACATCATGCCAGGACCGTGCACTACAACACATTTCACTGACTAATCGCAAGTTGACCTCTCCTCAGCTACTTTGAGAGTGGTTAGACAAGAGTGAGGTCAGTGTCAGCTCATCAACAGTTCGTCGCCGGTGCCTGAAGTTTGGTCTCCGGGGCTGCAAAGCACAGAATAAGCCACTGATGACTGACATACAAAGGTGCAACTGGATCGTGTGGGCGAGAAAGCACTCAACCTGGTCGACTGAAATGTGGGAAAAGGTGCTATTCAGCAATGAAAGCACCTTCTGCCTGTTTGGTAACCAGGCCCACACCTATGTGAGGAGATTTCCTGGAGAGGAATTCAAGCCTGAGTATCTCAACCTCACTGTGAAGCATCCTTTGAAGGTCATAGTCTGGGGCTGCATGGCTGCCAGTGGCGTTGGACATCGTCACATCGTTGATGGAATGGTCAACGGGGCCAAGTACATCACCATCCTGCAAAAGTGCATGGTGCCATCAGCACACCAACTGTTTCTTGGCCAGTTCCTGTTCCAAGATGACAATGCACCCTGCCATCGCTCCAGACAGGTGATCAGCTGGAAGCAGCCGAACAACATCAAGTCAATGGACTGGCCTGCCGAGTCTCCAGATCTGAATCCAGTCGAGAACCTGTGGCACAAGGTGGCCTTGGAAATATCCAAGAGGCATCCGACATCAAAGCGTGAGCTGATTGAGTCACTCATTGCAGCTTGGAACCGCGTTGTCACCAACGATCACCTTGTGAGATTGGTTCATTCAATGCCGACAAGGTGTAGTCAGGTGATCAAGAACAAAGGTGGCCCATCAAATACTGAGTCATCACTGACACATAAAAACGTCCTTTTTCAAGGCCAGATACATTAATTTGAAGGAAACGTGGCGTGCGTCCTTAATATTTTGAAGCATACTTTACAATAATATATTGTTGGCCAGTGATGTACATTATGTGATTTTCACAGAAAATCTATCAACAGGACAACTATGGGGAACAAATTCAGAAAATAAGGGCCAAACCAATACTAAAAGTTGGCCCTAATAGCCAAATCTATCACTTATCATGAGATATACAGAAAAAGCCACTGGGAGGAAAAAGCAATTAAGATATAAGGTCACAAAGTTGAAAAAACGTCAAATTTACAAGTGATTCCAGACTTTTGCACACTACTGTAGGTTCTATGTAGCATTCATTGTTATCTGTTCCGTGTACACTACTGTGACTAGTAGATACAGCGGTATAGAAAAGTTGCTAAATAAATCAATCAGTCCTGTTGGGACTTCCCCTCCACCACATGAACGGTGTCAAGCCCTGCCAGAGGATGTGTCTTATCAAGACTTCATTCGGGATATAGTTGTAGCCCTCCAGATTGCTGTTACCTCTGAAACAGAACCAAGGGCAGAGGAATTGGAGATCCTCCAGTACCCCTTGGCACCCAAGGAAGCGGCTATGTTACCAGTGCATCGAATCCTGCAGGATTTAATGCTATGTATGTGGGAGATCCTGCTAACGATTCCGCCTATCAGCAAGCCGTTCGGTATCATGTACAGAGTTCCACCATACCCTGGATTTCAAAAGCCTCAACTACTACACCATTCTATGGTAGTGGAATCGGCGATGTACCACATCAAAATTTCTCAAATTCATTCTTACATGCCTCCAAGCAAGGACTCCAGGACTCGCAGTGCTTTTGGACGTCGCTGTTTTCAAGCATGTATGCTCACTTCCAGGGTTACTTCCTGCATACTCTACATGGGCATGTATCTCAAGGATATCTCTAGGGATCTGGAAACTTTTGCTGCTGTTATCCCTGATGACAGATGTGATGCATTCCCTGCCTTAATTTGACAAGATCAGAATACATCAAAGTTCCTCACCAGGGCATCTTTTGATGCCTTTGAGTCTTCAAGTAGAGCTTCAGCAGTCTGCATCGGTGCTCACAGAATGGCCCGGCTCCAAGCTTCTGATCTTGAGCAGTGGGTTCAGGATAAGTTAGCCAATATTCCCTGCTCTGGGGAGAACCTCTTTGGAAAAGGTTGGAGAGAGAAGGCTGGGGAGCTGGAGGTGTATGATCTCACCCTCAACCGTCTTTCCAGAGACCTCAGAACCTTCTAGAAAATAGACCAATCCAAAGGAGGCTTTTTATCCTAAAAAGAGGAGAATACTGTCCTCCTTATCCACCTGCAATAACTTATCAACCTAAGCAACAACCGCAGAGACAACAGGATCCTCGAAAGGCTAAGAAGCCTAAGACCCCTAAGCCAAAACCACAATTGACACCTGGGTTTTGATGCCTTCCTAGATAGTTGTAGATATTCTGCCTCTGCAGGGTCCACAGCCACTCCACATTGCAGGCAGACTTTGTTCCTATGCCCACAGGTGGTATCTCACACTTCTGAGCAATGGACTCTCAACATCATCCACAGGGGCTATCTGCTTAATTTCCAAAGCTTACCCCCCACTTTCACAAGAGACTGGCCTGCAAGGGATTTTCAGGATAATCTGTCATCTGAGGTGACAACCCTGTTATCTCAGGAGTCCATAAAAAGAGTTCCTCCCACCCAAGAGGGTAGGGGCTTCTACTCTCCTTACTTTCTTATCCCCAAGAAAACAGGAGGGTTCAGGCCTATTCTAGATCTAAGGGATCTCAACAAATTCCTCATCTGAGGAAAATTCAAAATGATTTCCCTCTGTACACTTCTGCCATACCTTCAGAGGAGCGACTGGCTATGTTCTCTAGACCTCAAGGAGGCATACACACACTTGCTGATCCACTCTCAACACAAAGTATCTATGTTTTTGGTGCTAGCAAATCCCTTACCAATACCGGTGCTCCCCTTCAGGTTAGCTTCCGCACCCCACGTGTTCACAAAATGCATGGCGCGGTCATGGCTGCCTACCTTCGTATTTTAAGGATCTTTGACTTCCCCTTCTTAAACAATTGGCTGATTAGGGGAGAATCCCCAGAATAGGCAAAGCCATCTCCTCATTCGACCATTGTTGTGCTCCAGAACCTGAGATTCATCTTAAACTTTCCCAAGTCGCACCTGGTACCCTCCCAGCATCTCAAATTCATTGGAGTTCTTCTAGACACTTGCAGATCTGAGCTTTCTTTCCACAGGATCCTTGCTACCCGTCTCATCAAGCTCGTTCAAACTATAAATTCAAGAGGTTGTGACAGCTCGAGAAATGCTACACCTTCTGGGACACATGATCTCCACAGTCCGTCATCCCTTCTCCCTGCCTCCACATGTGACAAGCACAGTAGACGTTGCCATCCCAATGGACACAGGCAACCAGGAATCTTTCAGACAAGATCTGCGTTACCACTTCTCTGTCCAACTTCCTTCATTGTGGTGTTCCTCTCAAAACCTACTCTGAGGGTCACTTTTTCAGATGCCTTCACCTCAATGCACCCTGACTATGGATGTGTCCAAGCTCAAGTGGGGAGCGCATCTGAACAGTCTCACTATACAAGGGCAATGGACACTGCAGGAGTCTCGGTTGCAGATCAACCTCCTGGAGCTGCAGGCTCTCACGAATGCCCTTTGGGTTTTTCAACCTCAATGTTTGGGCAAACAGGTCTTAGTCCAAACGGATGACTGGGTGACCATGTTTTATCTGAACAAAGGGGGGGGGGGCGGGTTCCTATCCCCATCCCCTCTGCCAAGAAGCCCTTCGCCTCTGATTCTTCTCCATTGCACACCACATCCATCTCAGGGCAGTGTGTCTTCAGGCAAACTCAATCTCCTGGTGGACAGACTCAGCCAAATCCTGCATCCACACGAGTGTACTTTAATCAGGACAGGCATCTTGTATCTTCCACTTGTGGGGGATCCCCTCAATAGATCTCTTTGCCACCCAAGAGAATGCATGACTGCCACTGTTTTGCTCAAGACTTTCCTCCCAGAAGAGTCAGGAGTCCATTGGGAGAAAGGTCTGCTTTATGAATTCCTACCTACCTCCTTAATTTCCAAAATTCTGTTCAAACTATAGGTCGACAGGGGCTCCATGATTCTAATAGCCCCTTACTGGCCCTGTCATCCATAGTTTCCTCTGCTGCTTCGACTAGCACAGACTCCACCTCTTAGCCTGGGACATGCACCCAACCTTCTATCCCAGGATCAAGGGATGCTTCTCCATCCCAATCCACAAGCCCTCTGTCTCACTGCATGGTTCTTGTGAGCATAATTTTTCTTGACCTCGCCCTTCCTCAACAGCTCAAGGACATTTTACTTGCATCACGTAAGCCTCTACTAGGCGTTCTTATGCTTTCAAATGGCGAAGGTTCATCATCTGGTGTATCCTGAAACACATCGACCTCTGTACCTGCCCGGTGGAATTCCTTTTACAATATCTCCTCCACTTGTCATCGACAGGTCTCAAGACTAACTTCAGAGATCATCTTAGTGCCATCTCTGCCTATCACAGGGGGGTCGATAACCATCATATTTCATCTCACCCTTTGGCACAGCAATTTATGCAGGGTCTCCTGCTATCTGAGCCGCCAGTCAAGCTGCCTGCAGTGGGTTTGGACCTCAGTATGGTCCTAGCGCAGCTCCTAAAGCTCCCTTTGAGCCTTTAGCTACCATTTCTTTGAAGCTCCTATTGTGGAAGGTGATCTTCCTCATTGCTCTTCCGCTTGCAGTATCAGTGAGCTGCAGGCCCTGGTGTCGGATCCTCCATACATCCGGTTCCACCACGACAAAGTGGTTGTTCATACACATCCACACTTCTTCCGAAGGTTCTCTCTACTTTCCATCTCAATCAATTGGTTATGCTACCGATCTTCCTCAGACCGCATGCTTCCAGGGCTGAAGCAGTGCTCCACACTTTAGATTGCAAGTGTGCACTGGCTTTCTACTTGGACAGAACCAAGTCTTTCAGGAAATCCTCACAATTGTTCATTTCCTTTGATCCAAGTCATCTTGGACTTCCAGTGTCAAAACACACCCTATCCAATTGGATTGCAGATTGCATTTCTTTTGCCTATTCTCAAGCGGTCCTCTCCCTAGAGGGTCATATCACCGCTCACAATGTAAGGGGCCATGGCAACCTGAGTTGCCAACCTTTGTTCTTTCTCCATTGACGAGATCTATCAAGCAGCTACCTGGTCTTCCATTCACACTTTTGCTGCTCATTACTGCCTTGACCGGAACTCCCATTGGGATGCTGTCTTTGGCCAGGCTGTCCTCTGGCACCTTTTTGGGACTTAACTGCAATTCCTACCAACCGTCCTGGACTTTTCTGGCACCAGTCTTCTCTGTCGATATTCTTCTCTGTCATAGAGTCCTATGGGGCCACATGGTCTCCACACCCTCTGGCTCCATTCTTTAGATGTGGCATAACCGCTGCTGCTAATCCAGTCTGGTTCCTGGGAGCTAGTGAGTCCCATATGTGCAATTGCATTTCTGCTTGTTCCTGGAGATAGCGTTGTTACTCACCCTGTAACAGAGAAAGGTACTGCAGTTACACCTATCTCCAGTGCTCCAGGGGAGGAAACTTCACTGAGGCATCAGAGATCCTTTGGTCTCTCAACTCTCTCACGCGAGGCTAACTCATACCAATCTGCAGAGATTGAGGCAGGCAGAGATACTTATTTCTACAATGGAGTATTTTACAGGATCAGAATCTGAGCACTCTTGGGATTCAGATTATGAGCCCGAGATAGTCTCTCTGAAGAAGGTTCCACTGGCTTACCATCTGATCCATCTTCACTTCATGAAAGGAGGAACTCTTTCACAGATTTTATAAAGAAAATGGTAGAGACCATTACATTTGTTAGAATGAAGAGGAACCCGGGTGGAAACCCTTCCAATTCCTAAATTTTTTTTCTTTCTCCCTCCCTGCCTCCCAAGGAAGTGCAAATAAGAATTTGGTAGATACCCCTCTCTATATAATCTATTGATGATAAGGCTAACTTGATGCACAGAGTCCAGAAGGTTCCTGGATTTGAGAAGCAATAGCTTTCTCACTTTCTGCGATGGTTGAGTCCGCTCTCAAAAGGCCCAAGAGTTCAAATTGCATTCCTCTGTGTCCCTGAGGAGAGAGACTTGGATATTGGAGTCTTTTGGGAAGAAAGATTTTCAGAATGCTCTGCTGACCATCTGCATAGCTTCTCATCAGCTATTCATGGGCATGTACTTTAAAAACTTGGAATCAGTGGGCCTTTTTCACCTCCTGAGACCGGCGTACTCAGCCTGATCTCGAGGAGGCATCCTACTGCTGACAAAAGCACTTCTGGGTTGTAACAGGGTGGGGGTATCTCTGGTACTCGGGGGAAAGTCACACCCCCAAAAGGCTCAGCTCTGCCAGATCAGCCCCTGGCAGAGCCACTGAAGAAGATGTTCCATGGCGTGAACCCACATGTGTGTGTCCAGTGTTCTCTGGGCAGAGCAGGTCTCCCCTGGTGCTGCCCGAGGTAGGCACGCCTGTTTGCACTTCCTCTAGCCCATCTCCGCCAAGTCAGCACCGCTCACACTGACAGGAACGAAGTCTCCTAGAGGTGAGCACTGTGGGCAGACACAGCTGCCATCTTGCCTCTCTCTGACCTCCTTAAGCAGCTCTTTAATATGTGGCATAGTGCCACATCTGTTTTTCATTTCTTAATATATAATATTGAGACAAATCTGCCCCTGACGCAGGCAACTGTTTGCTGAAACATGGCCATGTTGTGCATCATTGAAGATTTATTCTCTCCTTTATTGCCCTTGCTCTTTTCTTTTCTGAATTATCTTGTGGGGATGTCCCTTTGTTTTTTTGTGTTTTTTTTCCCCCAGAATGGCCAGCAAGCTGTACAAAAGACAGTGCCCTATCTGTCAGAGACAAGTTATTCCAATTTCATCAGCAGACACGGTGCTCTGAATTTTTCCTAAATTAAATTTTAGCTGAGATCTATTTGGCAGCAATTCCTGGTGTCAGTACTTGGAGCTATTGTCTGAGGGATTTCCTGTAGACTCTAGACCTGTAGAATGTGTACCTGCGTGTTCCCATGGCACTGTATTATGAACAGTATCTGAGGATTATTGGTAATTGTTTGTATTGGAAATGCACTTCATTATCATTTGGCTTTGCATGAGCATTGGAAATTCTTAGAAAAATCTTATCACTTCTGTGATGTAGAAACATAGATCAGGATGGCAGATGAAGCCTATACTGTTCATCTGCTTTCTAGTTTACTCAGCTTTTCAATTCCCCCCCCCCCCCCCAATCAATTGTGCTTATTCTTGCTCTCCTAAATTCTGCTACTGCTCTTGTCTCATCTATTTCCACTGGGTGGCTGATCCATGCAGCTTTCTATTTTGTAAAGAAATATTTCCTTAGATATGCAATTTTCAATCTTTTTCATCTCGTGGCACACTGACAAGGTGCTAAAATTGTCAAGGCACACCATCAGTTTTTTAAGGATATATTTTATTTTAAAAAATGAGTATTAAGATTAACATTTTAGTTTTTGAACTTTAAATACAATCATCGTGTTATCTTTTAAAAAATAAATTGGTTGGAAATCTGTGCTTGGTGATGTTGCATGATGTACCCTTTTGAAGCTGCGACTCATAACACAGAAACCAGCCTCACAAAGATAAGATGTTAAGAAATGCTTTAAACACCATCTTTGTGGTGATAGGGTATTCTTCTCAGAGATGCAACCAGAATGAGGCCATATCTGTTGAGTGTTTCAATTTCAGTCCTCTATTATTTCTGATTTCCGTCATTTCATCTTCTGCAGCAGTTAATTTTGCTGACTAGCATGCACTTCACACAAACTCATCTCTTGCCCAGTCCAAGGAAGATACATCAAGTGACGGGAAATACATGGAATAACATACCTGATCCGAACAACAGCTGACTGAAAAATGACACGGACTCCACCCTACCTCAAATTCATCCAGTGGCCCTACTAATAAATGACCCTTCCCCCCCCCCCCCCAAACTCCCACGGAATACCTGTGGAACATTTGCAGCACACCAGTTGAAAATTGCTGCCTTAGATCACTCCTCAGTTCATCATCTTTCACCCTAATCCCATGACCCCTCATTCCAGAGCCTCTTTCTGTTCAGAGACCTGCTTACTGTGCATGTATTCCTTGGATGTATTTAAGTGTTGTATGAATCTCTTCTTTCTTTCAGAGAATGCATGTCACATCTTTGTCTCCATATGCTTTTTGATGAAGACAACTAACCATTTTTGAAGCTGCCCTCTGGACTGACTTCATCTGGTTTGTGCCCTTTTAAAGGTGTGGTTTCCCAGATATGTTCTGTGCATAGAATGTGACTTGCATTCCTTTGGGTTTTGCAACCAGATGATATAATCTTGCATTTTTTTGTATTAAATAGTAGCTGCCGTACTCTAGAAAAGGGATCCCCATTCCTTTCAAGAGAAGGGGCACAGAGGACAAATGCTGTTAAAAATTGATCTCCAGGAACAAGCAGGAATGTAGTCTTCATGTATGGGTATTGTCGGTACCGACGGAGCCTGCGCGGGAACCCTCCCCAGCGTCCAATAGGAACGCTTTTGGGAGCATCCCACAGTGCCTGCATGCTGCCTTCTCACTGTCCCTCTACAGTTTTTCATTTTCCGCAGAGTCGACAGGTCTCATACCCTGTCACCGCAGAAAATTCCTTCTTATTTCTTTATTTTTTGTAGTCCCGTCTGCCTTCGTTCAACGCCTATCGGTACCGCCAGTTCTTCTTTTATTAAAAAATATATATATATATCTAGTTTCTGAGGTACTTTTCTTCAGAAACTTTTTTTCCTTGGTGCTAGGTGCCATTTTGGGCACTAGGCCCATTTTCCTTAAAAATGGAAAAAACAGCTACTGGTTTAAAAAAAAAAAAAATGTTTTAAGTATGGCGGTACCATATCCATCACTGACACCCATGACTGGTGTCTTAAATGTTTAGGCCCTGACCATTCGCCATCGGAGTGCCTCTCCTGTAGGAAGATGACTAAAAGGGGCCTGCAGAATAGAGCTGCAAAACCCGGTACCCTTTTTGCTTCAGATGCAATGTCTGTTGCATCGACATCTTCCAGAGCCTCATCTTCCTCCCATGGATCTCGGGTAACTAAACATAAGTCTAGCCGGTCCTCAAAGGGTAGATCTCCTTCTAGGCATCGAGAGGCCATTGGCATTGCCCTTGAGGAAACTTCACCGGCGAAACAGCCCTGGCGGGAGGCTGAGGCCTCCACCTCAGCAGAACTACTGGTGCCATGCTCTGGGGTTCCGGTCGCTTCTTCCGGTACCGACACCCAAGCATCGGCAGCGTCGATAGATGAGGTTTCTCGCTATCGAACGCAGTCTGGCAGCTCTTCTCACAGCTTCGGTACCATTGAGACCGCTACAGATGGTTCAACAGGCACCGGTACTGACGGCACCGGCCTCGGTGGGTATACCCCCCCATGCCGAGTCTTGAGTCTATCTCCGGCATCGACAGATCGGTACTGGGACACCTGTGATAAGGAAGCTTATCATAGCTCAGGAAGGGGCTATAGAAAAGGTGAAGTGTCTCTGAACAAGCAACCTGTCAGTGCTGGTAGAAATGAGAAAACAGAATTTTCCCATAAAAGACTACCAGTCCCAGAATGCACCAGGTTTCCAACAGCCATGAGAGGAGCTAAAGTGAGAAAACGTGTGTTCAATCAAAAGGGCTATGAGGTAATCCCCAAGCACTCATTGCAAAGGGCAGGGCTTGATTCAGCACAGCTGCGCTGTGCTAGGATAGAACACTCATCTCAAAGGGCAAGACCTGATTCAGCACAGCTGCGCTGTGTTAGGGAGGAGCACTCATCTAAGCAGAATAAGAGTAGAGTTTATTCTACAGATGACCATCTTCATGATCTTCATGATCACCTTGGATATCCAGAGAATTATCCTCAGTTTCATCTGAAGGATTATCAGAAGCAGAAGCCAAACCGGACGGACAGAGAGGGAAAGAGACCCTCTGGAAGAAAGAGGAGAAAAGCCTTTGAGAGGTCTAGAAGAGTCCAAAGCAGTACGTATACTGGGAGGTATTCCAAGGGCCAGCATACACCATTGGACTGGGGAAAGCCAGAGGAATGGTGCTGCAGAGCTAGGAATCTCCAGACGCTACCTGTGAGGGAGACGGCTGCACGTGGAAGGGACCCTAAGACCCGTGCCAGAAGGTATGTGAAGAGAGATCCAGTGTCCAGGGATCTGGATTGGAAGGCTGGACATAAGAACTGGACTACATACTGGCCAGGCTATATAGAGAGAAACTCTAACAGCAATGGAAGCTCAGGTATGAACACTGATCTATGCCCTAGCTATAACCTTGAAAGACAGCAGGGAAACAAGTATTCTCCTGAAAGTGCTCCATTGAGAGATTCATCTGTGCCAATCCATGATATTGAACCCATGCTTGTTGAACAAGGGGGAATAATAGCAGATGAAGATCCTATTTATATGGACTGTTCTCTGTCTAAACTCCGTTGGTAACTTTCTGTTATAAAGTACAGCAACCATCACAAAGAAATACAAATTTGTTCTTTAATCTACTCAGAAAAGCTCCTGAAGCAGGATTTGACCCACACAGTGGAAGGCAAGCCAGCTAAGGGGTTTCAGCTGGTGACTGCTAGCAATTAAGCCTTACCTAATTGCTTGTGAGCTAGGAGAGAATCACTTCTGAATCTATGTGGGAAGTAATCAGAAGTTAACCTGAAAAGAACAGTTTGTTTCTTGCTTTGTGGCTTTTCATTTGTTGTTTTCCTGATTTTGACTTTGTTTTTCCAAGTTGATACTGAAAGCAAGTAACCTGATTTATGTGCTACCAAGCATATCTGTGTTGGGAGAAATAACCCCATTAATAAATATCTTATTGGCTTTACCCAAGAGCACAACTAAATTATTGTCAGCAGCTGTGTCTGGTGTGAATGAACTACATTGCCCACAATACCTTGCAAATCATATAGATATATGTACTTGCCAAGACTGTGAAGATTCTCACCCAGGCAGCCGTCTGACACACCTCGATACCGACTTCGATCGATACCGGTACGGTGCTCTGCACGAACATCGGGATCAGAGATATTTCGAATCTTCAGATTCCGATGATTCTAATGACTCTGCCGATACCAGAGTACTTCTTCCGGAGGAACCATCATCTTCTCCTCAATGCAGGATGTCTCCTCCAGAGGACATGTCTTTTCAGGATTTTATTCATGATGTGGCTCGAGGCCTTGCAATCATGGTAACTCCTGAAAAGCAACCTACGGCACAAGAATTAGATATTCTTCAATACCCTAAGGCTCCCAAGGAAGCAGCTACTCTGCCTATTCATCAGATCCTACATGATCTTATGCTGAGGATGTGGGAAAAACTTTTAACCACCTCTCCTCACTCTCGAAGGCTCGATACAATGTATCGAGTTCCACCTTGTCCTGGCTTCCAAAAAAACTGTTACCACACCATTCAATGGTAGTGGAATCGGCTATGCGTAGGATGAAGAGTGCAAAGAGGCGTGCTTCCAATCCTCCAGGCTGTGAGTGCAGGACTCTCGATGCCTTTGGGCATCGATGCTTTCAAGCTTCCATGCTCTCAGCCAGAATCAGCTCCTATATCTGGGAATGTTCCTCAAAGAGGTCACAGGAGACTTGGAACTTATGAGCCCCTCTTCCTGATGATAAACGACAAGACTTTCTTAATCTTGTCAGACATGCTCAGGATGTTTCCAAGTTTGTAAACCGTGCAGCCTTTGACTGCTTTGAATGTATCAGCAGAACCTCTGCTATTGCCATTGGTGCACGTCGGATTGCTTGGCTTCAGGCATCCGACTTGGAACTTTGGGTACAAGATAAATTGGGAAATATCCCTTGTATAGGAGAAAATCTCTTTGGCAGGAATTGGCAGGAAAAGGCTAATGAAATAGATACTGACAATATCACCCTGGATAGATTGTCAAAATCTATAGCCAACCCAGCCAAAAAGAAGTCCTATAAAAAAACCCTTTTTCAACAAAAAAAGGACGTTTTATCCTCCTTATGCCCAGCAGGGGCACGGTCCAGTTCAGGCTGCCCAAAAGGGACAACAGCAACAAACTAGACAACAAAAGAAGCCAAAAGGGCTGAGAGCTCAGCCAGCTTCACAGGCTCAGCCTCCTCAGGGGCTTTGACTCCTACCTAGAGAACTTAGTCTTCTTGCCCCTGAACAGTCCAGAACCCTTAACCATCCCTGGCAGGTTGTGTCATTTTGCCAACAGATGGCACCAAATAACAGAAAATTGGACTCTGTCCATTGTACGAGAGGGGTACAAGCTTCATTTTCACAGCATGCCCCCTCCTACAATTGTAAGACAGTTCAATTCTCAGACCACTGTCAACGATCTCTTAGGCCAGGCAGTCGCAACACTCCTTGCTCAAGGAGCAATTGAAGAAGTACCCATTCTACAGCAGGGTACAAGGTTCTACTCCCCCTATTTTCATATCCCAAAAAAAACCAGGAGGACACAGACTCATTTTAGACTTAAGAGAATTGAACAAATATCTGTTCTGAGAGAAATTCAAAATGATCTTTCTAGGAACTCTTCTGCCATACCTTCAAAGTCAGGATTGGCTTTGTTCTCTAGATCTAAGGGATGCATATACTCATATTCTCATCCATCCAGATCACAGGAAATTTCTGCGGTTCCTTTTCCAGGGAAAACGCTTCCAATACAAAGTTCTTCCTTTTGGTCTGGCTTCGGCACCAAGAGTATTCAGAAAATGATTGCAGTAGTAGCTGCATTCCTGCGAACTCTAGGGATATTCGTCTTCCCTTACTTAGACGACTGGCTCATTCGAGCCCCCATGGCTCCAGAAGCCAGCTCTGCTTTGTCTTGCACAATGCAAATCCTTCAATATTTGGGATTGGTCATAAAACTCCCAAAATCCAATCTTGCTCCTACTCAGTCCCTAGAATTCATAGGAGCTTGCCTAGATACCAGACAGTCAAGGGCTTTCCTTCCACAGCCCCGCTGTCTGTGCATAGTGCAACTAGCTTCCCAAGCAGCAGTGAAGACTTACCTGACTGCTCGAGAAATGCTCCAGCTATTAGGACATATGGCATCCACTGTACATGTGGTTCCCTATGCTCGCCTCCACATGCGAGCAGCCCAGTGGACCCTATCCACTCAGTCGCCTGTCGGACAAAATAACAAACTCACGTCTTGTTTCGTCCCTCCAATGGTGGCAATCACTGGAGAACCTTCTGGTGGGGTCTCCTTTCCAGCAACCCCTATTCCAGACCACTCTAACAACGGATGCATCACAGGTGGGATGGGGGGGGCCCACCTGCACAATCTCTCTACCCATGGTACCTGGACTGCACAGGAGACTTGTCTTCACATAAAGCTCCTGGAACGCAGAGCAAGCTTCCTTGCTCTTTGAGTATTCCAGGCCCAGCTCAGCTACAAGACAGTCCTAGTCCAGATGGACAATCAAGTAGCCATGTTCTACATGAACAAGCAGGGTGGAACTGGCTCTGTCGTTATGCAACGAAGGTTTACGACTATGGGCCCTCGCCAGAGAGCATCAAATTCACCTCCTCATGGTATATCTTCTAGGCATTCAAAACCTTTGGACAGACAAACTCAGCTGCCACACAAATGGTCTCTCCACTCAGACCAGGTTGCCCAAATATTTCAAATCTGGGGAACCCCAGACATAGACCTCTTTTCAAGTCCACTGAATGCCATACTTCCCCAGTTCGGTTCCAGAATTCCGGCTCCAGATTGTCAGGCAAGGGGCGCCTTCCTCCTTCACTGGGGTCAAGACTTCCTCTATGCCTTCCCACCCATTCCCCTCATCCCCAAAACACTATTCAAGCTTCAGAGAGACAGTGGTCGTATGATTCTCATAGCTCCACGTTGGCCACGGCCAACGTGGTATCCTCTGCTTCTGCATCTCTCTCAAGCTGCACCTCGGGAGTTGGGGTGTGCTTCAGATCTTCTCTCCCAAGAGAACGGGACGCTATGGCACCCGAATTCTCAGTACCTGCATCTCAGGGCCTGGTTGCTGAAAGTCTAGACCTTCAGGATCTCAACCTTTCTCAACAGGTAAAAGATATCCTACAGGCTTCTAGAAAACCTTCCACAAGACGATCATACGCCTTTAAGTGGAAACGGTTTACCTTATGGTGTTCTCAAAAGGGACTTAACCCCCTTGTGATACCTCTGGAATCGGTACTAGAGTGCCTCCGTTTATCAAATACTGGTCTTAAGACCAATTCAGTAAGAGTCCATCTTAGTGCTATTGCAGCTTCCTACAAAACCTCTAAATGGACAACCTATTTCCTCTCATCCACTTATAATAAGATTTATGAGAGGTCTTCTATTGACAAAACCTCTTATGCCTACTCTTATTCCTTGACTTATCCGCTGCCTTTGACTCCCTTCCTCACCATCAACTCCTAAGCAGACTCCACGAAATAGGACTGAGAGGTACAACCCTAAACTGGTTCCGATCCTACCTTGATGACAGAACCCAACAGGTCTGTATTGGAAACGACACCTCCCTCCATTTACCCTTAAACAAGGTGTCCCCCAAGGATCTAGCCTATCTGCTCTCCTATTCAACATCTTCATTCAACCTGTCTGCAAGATCTTCCAAAGCTATGGCATCCAGTACCAAATATATGCGGACGACATGTGCTTCACCCCATTTAACCTCTCTAACCCTGACTTCACCAAACTAAGTGAATGCCTAACCAGCCTAAAATCTTGGCTATCGCAGCACAACCTCCTGATTAATCAATCCAAGACTGAGGGTCTCCAGGTGTTTTCCAATACTTCATACACGCCACCTCCAACTATTACTATTGGCGATTTCTCACTTGCTATAAAAAACCAAGTGAAATATCTTGGCATTATCCTTGATCAAAACCTCTCCTTCACTGAACAAATAAAGAAAACTACCAATACAATATATACAAAGCTACGTACTCTACGGAACCTAAAACCCCTCCTAAGCCACGACTCTTTTCGTTCTGTCTGTCAGACCCTTACAATCCCTTCTCTTGATTACTGTAATCTCATCTATCATGGCCTTCCCAAGAACACCATACAACCACTCCAATTAGCACAGAACACGATTGCACGGCTTATAACCAACAACCCCAGACGAGCTCACATTACACCAGTCCTATATGATCTCCACTGGCTCCCCATTCAATACAGAATCAAATTCAAAGTGCTTACCCTTACACACAAAATTATCTCTAATGAGTCTGCCCCATGCCTCTCCCCACTTCTTCCCTTCCCCATTAACACTAGAACACGCCACTCTACTACCAAAAACCTCCTGACTATCCCAACAACCAAAGACAGCAAACAATCCACCTGTAACAGGGCCTTCTCCCTCTATACCCCATCCTTATGGAATACCCTTCCTCACGAGCTGCGGAACTGTCCTACCCACTCTGAGTTCAGAAAGAAGTTAAAAACTCTTCTTTTCCTTGAACATTTTTCCCTACCTCCTTAGTAAATAACCCCTTACCTCCACTTCCTCGCTACTGTCTACCACTCTCTAACCTTAACATGCGATCATATGATATCCCAGGATATACCATTGTAAATAGTTGTTCACTGAGCATGTAATTGTTCACTTTGTTTTCCTTATATTATTTTTTTCCTATATTTCTTTGTTACTTGGTTCCATGTAAACAGTTGAAACATACTGCCACATTGTTTTATGTAAACCGTCTTGATTTGTAGAAAGTAGGTATATAAAATCTGTTAAATAAATAAATAAATAAACCTCCCATTAGACCGCCACCAGTGGCATGGGATTTGAATCTTGTTCTCGGGCAGCTCATGAAACCGCCCTTTGAGCCTTTAGCCACTACATCTCTGAAATTCCTTTCCTGGAAAGTCATCTTCCTAATTGCATTCACCTCCGCACGCCGCATTTGTGAGTTGCAAGCTCTAGTGGCTGATCCTCCTTATACAAGATTTCACCATGATAAGGTCGTTCTTAGGACTCATCCACACTTTATGCCAAATGTGGTTTCCCCTTTCCATTTTAACCAAGCGGTTTACCTTCCTGTATTCTTTCCGAGGCCTCATGCCTCCAATGCAGAAAGGAACCTTCATGCCTCGGACTGTAAAACAGCTTGAGCTTTTTACCTACAAAGAACACAACATAGAAAGTCTTCCCAACTCTTTGTTGCTTTTGATTCTAGTCATTTGGGACTTCCAGTTTTCAAAAGAACTCTGTCTAACTGGATTGCACAATGCATATCCTTTGCCTATGAGAGTAAAGGTCTTCCTCTTGAAGGCCATGTCACAGCTCACAATGTGAGAGCCATGGCAGCCTCTGTGGCTAACCTTCACTCTGTATCTATCGACGACATCTGTCGAGCAGCCACTTGGACTTCGGTACATACCTTTACAGCCCACTACTGCTTAGACAAGGATTCCCGCCGGGATGCCTTGTTTGGCCAGGTTGTTCTTCAACATCTCTTTCAGACTTAATTCAGCTACTACCCACCATCCCTGGTGGGATGCCAGAGATCCATGGGAGGAAGCATGGCACATCTAATAATGGGGTGCAGCTTCCTGGGGCCATCTCCCTGGCATCTTCAGCCAGGGAGTCCCCATACGTGAAGACTACATTCCTGCTTGTTCCTGGAGATAGCGTAGATACTCAACTGTAACAGGTGATCTCCGGGAACAGCAGGAATTTAGTCTTCACAACCCACCCACCTCCCCTGGGAGTTGTCTCTCTATCTCTGTCTCCCTATCTCTCCCTCTCTCCTTTGTCTCAGCTATAAACTCAACTGAAGAGGGACAGTGGGAAAGGCGGGAAGGCAGCACGCAGGCGCTGTGGGATGCTCCCAAAAGCGTTCCTGTTGGCCTCTGGGAAACGTTCCCACGCAGGTTCCGTCGGTACCAATGATACCCATACGTGAAGACTAAATTCCTGCTGTTCCCGGAGATCACCTGTTACAGGTGAGTAACTACGCTTATTTTGATTATCTGCTGTTTATTAAAACTCGCTTCAGCCTGGTGAAGGGTGTACTAAAATGAAAGTGTGACATTCTGCCACCAGCATGCAGGCGGTTCATTTCCCAAGGGGAAATCTTAGCCATGGGACCATCTGACCTCCTTCCAGTAGAAGCCAGTATGTTTGTATTTTATTTACCACCTTTTAGACAACTATCAAAGCAGTTTACAGTATAAAATACAATTAAAAGTTAAAAGTAAATACAAATATCTGTATATATCACAGTCCAAAGACAGATAAAACATAAAAGGAGGCAAAACAATTTTGAGAATCAGTGGTACCAAAGAAGAAGAAAAGATCTCACTGCAGTCACAACCCAAATAGCCAGGTTTTTAAACCCGATTTAAGAGTATGTACAATTTAGTCTCTGAGATACTGATAAGCTACTCAGTGAGGACCCAAGTAATTAAAAGCAGTAGAACGAGTGCTGTCCAACCAAATCACAATTGGAGAAGGGATTACCAACAAACCTTGCTGAGACAACCTCGGATAAGAAGGCACATAAAAATGAAGAGCATTAGCCATAGAAATGGTCATCTGGTGACCAGTGCTGTTGTATCATGAATGGCGTAACATGGTCATGCCTATGGGATTTAAATATTTAAAAATTTAAAAATTTTAATATAATGTACGTTGGTGAACAAGCAGAAGAGGAAAAGTTAATTCTTTAAGTACATTCCCTTAATGTGTTACATCGAATGTGTTTTTGTAGTTAATACCGAGAGGTAGGACGTTCGTAAGAAGACCAAAATTTTTTATGGGATTTAAAAAGCAAGTTCAGAACAGAGTTCTGCACAATTTGAAGTCTCTATAGCTGAGGTTATACAGCCATGCAAAAGACCATTTCTGTAATCAAGCTTTTGTATATTCAAAGTACAAATATGCTATTTTTCCAAAACAAGTTAAAGCAGGCTGACGTGTATTAGAAAAATTAGAATGCTTAACACACAAAATGTGAGGCTGGAAAGCTAACTCTGGGGGTGATGCAGCAATTTGCAGTACTCCTTGGCACAGCTGTGTGTGTTGGATTTTCCTGCACTAATCTTACTACTTGATGCTGAAGAAGGATTAGCATGGGAAAATTGGCATCCTTAATGCTGAATCTTTATGCTATCTCTGCCAGCCTAAAGATTCAGGGGCCAGGGTCAGTCTGACAAATAAGGCAAAAATTGCCTTATTTGGCAGACTGATTCTGTCTGCATCCCAGGCATTGCCATTTGCAAAGATGGCAGCACAAAGGCAGGAGCATGTGGGCATTGCTCCTGCCGCCCAACATTGGAGATGTGTCGGGGTTAAGGATACAGGGAAGGCCCACAAAGGACTATTTTGAGGATTCGGCAGGTGCGGAGGTGTCTACTACTACTACTACTA
This sequence comes from Ichthyophis bannanicus, assembly GCA_033557465.1. Lineage (NCBI taxonomy): Eukaryota > Metazoa > Chordata > Amphibia > Gymnophiona > Ichthyophiidae > Ichthyophis > Ichthyophis bannanicus. The sequence goes on along the minus strand of CM066031.1, from coordinate 600,042,798 downwards.
CTTATTTGTATAATACTACAAAGTGTATGCAACACTGTACATATATAAGAGACCGTTCCTGCTCATCAGAGCTTACAATCTAATCAAGATTGACATCATAAAGCTGGGGACTAAAGGATGGTAAGATACACATGTGAAAAAGATAGTGAGGGGCATTGGTATCCAAAAGCAGTCTCTAAGAAGTGAGTTTTAAGCCTGGATTTGAATAGGGCCAGAGAAGGAGCCCATTATGACCACCAAAGATTTTATTTATCTCCAGGAACAAGCAGGAGTGTAGTCTTCACATATGGGTATTGTCGGTACCTACGGAGCCTGCACGGGAACGCTCCCCAGCGTCCATTAGAAAGCTTTTGGGAGCATCCCACAGTACCTGTGTGCTGCCTTCCCGCCTTTCCCAACTGCCTCTCTCCAGTTCTTCATTTTCCGTGGAGCCAGCAGGTCGTCGTCCCTGTCACCGCAGAAAATCTTTTCCTTATTCCTTCTTTTTTGTGGTCGCGTCTGCCTTCCTTGACGCTATACCAGTACCGCCGGTTCTCTTTTCTCTTCTTCTTTCGTTTAAAAAAAATAAAATAATATAAAATAAATTATTTTCTATTTTCTATTTTTTTCCAAACTTTTCTTCCCAGTTGCATGCCCCATTTTGGGCCTTAGACCCAAAATTTCCTCCACTATGGAAAAACCTGCTTCGGGTTTCAAAAAGTGCACCAAGTGTGGCAGTACCATCTCCGTCACCAACACCCATGACTGGTGTCTTAAATGTTTAGGTCCTGACCACTCCATCTCCGAGTGTATGGCTTGTGCCATGATGTCCAAGAGGGGTCGACAAAACCGAGCTGCTAAGCTCAGCGCCCTTTTTCCCTCCGATGCAGCTTCTGTGGCATCGACGTTTTCCAGGGCTTCGTCTTCCTCCCATGGATCTCAGGTAACTAAACATAAGTCTAGCCGGTCCTCAAAGGGTAGATCTTCTTCCAAGCATCGAGATGCCTCTGGCATTGCCCTTGAGGGTTCTGTACTGGCAAAATTGCCCCGGCGGGAGGCTTCGGCTTCCAAAGCATTATCGAGGCTCCAGGATGTTCTCGAGGCCTGGACTTCGGCAGAACTACTGGTGCCATGCTCTGGGGTACCGGCTGCTTCCGGTACCGATAACCAGGCATCTGCAGCGTCGATAGACCAGAGGTTCCTGGCTATTGAACTCAGTCTGGCGGCTCTCCTTGCGGCATCGACACCCTCGGAACTGTGTCAGACATGCGATGCCCTCTGGTGCCGATACACTGGTACCGATTCCCCCCGGTACCGACTTCGGTCGGTACAGGTATCGGGCTCTTCAAGATCATCCGGACAGAAGGTATTTCGAATCCACTGAGGACCCCGAGGATTCTGCCAGTTCTGCCAGTACCGGAATACTTCTCCCGGAGGAGCTTTTCTCTCCTAAACGTAGGATGTCTCCTCCAGAAGATATCTCCTTTCAGGATTTTATCAGGGAGGTGGTTCGAGGTCTGTCCATTACTGTGGCTCCTGAAACAGAGCCCAGAGCTAAGGAGTTGGAGATTTTACAATATCCCAAAGCTCCTAAGGAGGCAGCTACTCTGCCTATCCATGAGATCTTACATGATCTCATGTTGGGAATGTGGGAGACACCTCTTACCACCTCTCCTCACTCGCAGACTGGATACCATGTATCGAGTCCCTCCTTGTCCTGGTTTCCAGAAACCTCAGCTTCCTCACCACTCTAATGTAGTGGAATCAACTATGAGAAGGATCAGGAGTGCAAAGAGGCATGCCTCTAATCCTCCAGGATGTGAGTGTAGAACTTTGGATGCCTTTGGATGTCGTACTTTCTAGGCTTCCATGCTTTCTGCCAGAATCAGTTCCTATATTTTATATATGGGAATGTTCCTTAAAGAAGTCACAGGAGACTTGGAGATTTTAAGCCCTCTCCTTCCTGATGACAAGAGGCAGGATTTTCTCACTCTGCTTAAACATGCCCAGGATATTTCTAAGATTTGTCAATCGTGCAGCTTTTGACTTTTTGAGTGCATAAGCAGAACCTCTGCCATTGCCATAGGTGCACATAGAATTGCCTGGCTCCAGGCATCCGATTTGGAGCTCTGGGTGCAGGACAAACTGGGCAATATCCCTTGTACAGGTGAGAATCTATTTGGCAAAAATTGGCAAGAGAAAACCAATGAGTTGGATGCTGACTACTCCACCTTGGATAGGTTATCCAAAGCCACAGCTGATCCTGCAAGAAGGAAATCTTTCAAGAAACCATTCTTCTCAAAAAAGAAGAGGTTTTATTCCTCTTATTCCCAGCAGGGACGTTCTGCAGGTCAGCCTGCCTGAAAGAGTCAGCAACTACCTAAACAAAGGAAAGCAAAGACTGCTAAGCCTCAACCGTCTCAGCAGTCTCAGCCTCCACAAGGCCTTTGACTTTCATCTAGAGAACTTAGCCTTCCTGGCCCTCAATGGACCAGAGCCTTCCACCATTCCAGGAAGGTTGTGTCACTTTGCCCCCAGATAGGGGCAGATAACAGCAGAACATTGGACACTCTCCATTACAAAAGAGGGGTACAAGCTTCACTTTTAGTGCATGCCCCCTCCCACAATGGTAAGACAGTTCAGTTCTCAGACCTCTTTCATCAACCTGTTAGATCAAGAGGTCACTATGCTGCTTGCCCAAGGGGCAATAGAGGAAGTACCCATTCATCAACAGGGTACAGGGTTTTACTCCCCCTATTTCCTTATCCCAAAGAAAACAGGGGGACTCAGACCTATTTTAGACCTCAGAGAATTGAACAAATTCCTGTTCAAAGAGAAATTCAAAATGGTTTCTCTGGTAACTCTGCTGCCATACCTTCAGAGTCAGGATTGGCTTTGCTCTCTAGATCTCAAGGATGCGTACACTCATGTTCTCATCCATCCAACTCACAGAAAGTTCCTTTGATTCCTTTTTCAAGGAAAGCACTACCAATACAGGGTGCTTCCTTTCGGCCTGGCCTCAGCACCAAGAGTGTTTACGAAGTGCATGACTGTGGTAGCAGCATGTCTCTGCACTCTAGGAATATTCGTCTTCCCCTACTTAGACGACTGGCTTATTCGAGCGCCATCAGAGTCAGAGGCCAGGATTTCTCTATCTTGCACAATGCGTATCCTCCAGTATTTGGGTCTGGTCATAAACATCCCAAAATCCAGTCTAACTCCCACTCTGTCTTTGGAGTTTATAGGAGCTTTGTTGGATACCAGAAAAGCAAGGGCCTATCTTCCTCAGGCTCGTTGCCTTCGCATGCTGCAGTTAGCTTCTCAAGCAGTGCTAAAGCCTCATCTCACTGCCTGAGAAATGTTACAACTACTAGGCCACATGGCATCTACAGTGCATGTGGTTCCTTATGCTCGCCACCATATGGGAGCAGCCCAGTGGACTTTATCCACTCAATGGACTCAGGCATCAGGGTGCCTGGCAGACAAAATAGCAAACGCAAATCGCCTTATTTTGTCTCTCCAATGGTGGCTGTCCCCTCAGAACCTGTTGCTGGGGTCCCCATTTCAGCAACCTTTACCCCAGGCATCTTTCACAACAGATGCTTCACCAATGGGTTGGGGAGCTCATCTGCAAGACCTATCCACCCAAGGCACTTGGACTCCACAGGAGATGCATCTACATATCAATCTCTTAGAACTCAGAGCAATCTTCCTTGCTCTTCGAGTGTTCAAAACCATGCTCAGCTACAAGACAGTCCTCATTCATACGGACAATCAAGTAGCCATGTTCTAAGCAGGGGGGAACAGGCTCTCTGTCGCTTTGCAATGAAGCTTTGTGACTATGGGCTCTCGCCAGAGAGCATCAGATTCTTCTCCTGGCAGTGTATCTTCCAGGCATACAAAACTCTTTGGCAGACAGACTCAGTGGAGTTTTGCTTCCACACGAATGGTCTGTACATGCAGACCAGGTGGCCAAGAGTTTTCAAATTTGGGGAACCCTGAACATAGACCTCTTTGCAAGTATGTTGAATGCCAAACTTCCCCGGTTCTGTTCCAGATTTCCGGCTCAGGGCTCTCAGGCCAGGGATGCTTTCCTCCTTCACTGGGGTCAAGACTTCCTTTATGCCTTTCCACCCATTCCCCTAATTCCCAAAACCATGTCCAAGCTTCAGAGAGACAGAGGCCGTATGATTCTCAAAGCTCCACATTGGCCACGGCAAGTGTGGTACCCTCTACTTCTACATCTCTCTCAAGCTCTCTCTCTGGAATTAGGATCTGCTCCAGATCTCCTATCTCAGAAGGGCGGAATGTTATGGCATCCCAGTCCCCAGTCTCTGCATCTCAGAGCTTGGTTGCTGAAGGCCTAGATCTCCATGATCTTAACCTCCCTCAGCAAGTAAAGGATATCCTTTATGCTTCCAGGAAGCCTTCCACAAGACGCTCTTATGCTTTCAAGTGGAAAAGGTTTACCATCGCAGAAGGGTCTTAACCCCCTTGCGATACCTCTGGATCATTACTGGAGTATCTCCTTCATTTATCTAATGCAGGACTTAAAACTAACTCAGTAAGAGTCCATTTGAGTGCTATTGCAGCTTCTTTCAAGCCTCTAAATGGACAGCCTATTTCCTCCCATCCTCTTATAGCACGATTTATTAGAGGCCTTTTTCTAACTAAGCCTCCCTGTAGGCCACCACCAGTGGCATGGGACTTGAACCTGGTTCGTGGTCAGCTTATGAAGCCACCTTTCAAACCCTTAGCTACTACCTCATTGAAATCCCTTTCTTGGAAGGTTATCTTTCTCGTTGCAGTCACATCAGCATGCCGCATCAGTGAGTTGCAAGCATTAGTAGCTGATCCACCTTATACAAGGTTCCATCATGACAAGGTAGTCCTTAGGACTCATCCACACTTTTTGCCAAAGGTGGTCTCACCTTTTCATCTAAACCAAGCGGTCTACCTGCCTGTGTTTTTCCCAAGGCCTCATGCATCTAATGCAGAAAGGAATCTTCATACTTTGAACTGTAAAAGAGCTTTAGCCTTTTACTTGCAAAGAACACAACAACATAGAAAGTCCTCTCAACTCTTTGTTGCTTTTTATCCTTCTCGTTTGGGACTTCCAGTCTCCAAGAGAACACTGTCCAGGTGGATTGCTCAGTGTATTTCCTTTGCCTATCAGAGTAAGAATCTTCCTCTGGAGGGCCATGTCACAGCTCACAATGTGAGAGCCATGGCAGCTTCAATGGCTCATCTGCACTCTGTGTCTATCGACGACATCTGTCGAGCAGCCACTTGGGCCTCGGTTCATACCTTCACAGCCCATTACTGCTTCAACAAGGACTCCCGCTGGGATGCCTTGTTTGGTCAGGCTGTTCTTCAACACCTGTTCCATACCTAATCAACTCCTACCCACCATCCCTGGTTGGATGCCAGAGATCCATGGGGGGAAGTGGAGCCCTTTCACAGGGACACAACTTCTGGGGTCTCTCCCTGGCATCTAAAGCTAGGGAGTCCCCATATGTGAAGACTACATTCCTGCTTGTTCCTGGAGATAGCATAGTTACCTGTAACAGGTGATCTCCGAGAACAGCAGGAATTTAGTCTTCACAATCCACCCACCTCCCCTAGGAGTTGTATCTCTCTATCTCTTTCTCTTTCCCTCTCTCTCTCTCTTTGTCTCAGCTTTAAACTCAACTGGAGAGAGGCAGTTGGGAAAGGCGGGAAGGCAGCACACAGGCGCTGTGGGATGCTCCCAAAAGCTTTCTAATTGGACGCTGGGGAGCGTTTGTTTGTTTATTTGTTAATTTGTTTATTTAACAGATTTTATATACCGTCTTTCTACAAATCAAGACGGTTTACATAAAACAATAAAGGCAGTATGTTTCAACTGTTACATGGAACAAAGTAATGGATAAATAAGGGTAACAAGGAGAATGTTTTACAAGAACAATGAACAACTATTTACAGCGGTACATACTGGGATACAGATGGCTGCATGAATAGATTTAGAGAAGGCAGGAGCAGGGAAGTGACAGTAGAAAGTTAGGTACTAAGGTGGCAGGGAGAAATGTTGAAGGAAAAGAGTTTTTAACTTCTTTCGGAACTCAGATTGGGTTGGGCAGTTCCGCAGCTCATGAGGAAGAGAGTTCCATAGGGATGGGGCATAGAGGGAGAAGGCCCTGTTACTGATAGATTGTTTGCAATATCTTTTGGTTGTTGGGATAGTCAGGAGGATTTTGGTAATAGAACGGCGGGTTCTAGTGTTAGTGGAGAAGGGAAGGAGGGGGAGAGGCATGGAGCTGACTCATTGGAGATGATTTTATGTATAAGGGTAAGCACTTTGAATTGAATCCTGTATTGGATGGGGAGCCAGTGGAGATCATATAGGACTAGGGTGATGTGTGATCGTCTGGGGTTGTTGGTTATAAGTCGCACAATCGTCTTCTGGGCTAGTTGGAGCGGTTGTATGGTATTCTTGGAAAGGCCATGATAGATAAGATTGCAGTAATGAATAGGTGGGATAGTGAGGGCCTGACAGACAAATCGAAAAGAGTTAGAGCTTAAGAGGGGTTTGAGGTTTTGGAGGGTACATAGCTTTGCATATATTGCATTGGTGGTTCTCTTTATTTGATTAATGAAGGAGAGGTTCTGATCAAGGATAATACCAAGATTTTTCACTTGGTTTTTTATAGCAAGAGTGAAATCTCCAATAGTAATGGTTGGAGGTGGGGAGTATGAGGTATTGAAAAACACCTGTAGAACTTCAGTCTTGGCTTGATTAATTAGGAGGTTGTGTTGGGAGAGCCAAGAATTTAGGGTGGTTAAGCAATCGCTTAGTTTAGTAAAGTCTGGGTTAGCGAGATTAAATGGGGTAAAGCACATCATGTCGTCCGCATTTAATTGGTACTGAATGTCATAGCTTTGGAAGATGTTGCAAACAGGTTGAAGGAAAATATTAAATAGGAGAGCCGACAGACTACATCCTTGGGGGACACCTTGTTTTAGGGTAAATGGGAGGGAGGTATCAGTACCAATACGGAACTGTTGGGTTCTGTCATCTAAGTAGGATCGGAACCAGTTTAGGGTTGTTCCTCTGAATCCTATTTCATGGAGTCTGCTTAAGAGTTGATGGTGAGGAAGGGAGTCAAAAGCAGCAGATAAGTCAAGGAATATGAGTAGGCATCCTTGGGTAGGATTCAGGGTGTGCAAGTACAAGGAGTCTAGTAGGGAGGTAAGGAGGGTTTCAACTCCATGGTTCTTTTTGAAACCATGTTGGAATAAGTCAAGGGGAGAGTGATCATCAATATAGTTTTGAAGTTGGGTTTGAACTAGTTTTCTCGGCTATTTTAGCAAGGAAAGGGATGCTAGAGATGGGTCTGTAGGAGGTAGGGGAAGTAGGGTCAAGTTTTATTCCTTTTAGGATTGGCCGGATAGTGGCACACTTAAGTAGAGGTGGTACAGATCCAGTCTGGAGGGAGGTTTGTATAATAGACATGATGTAGGGGATGAGGGAACCTCTAGTAGATTTGATCCAAGGGACAGGGCAAGGGTCAAGGGCAGAAGTGGAGGCATTTAGGTCCTTTATAACATTAGAAACGTTTTCTAGTGTGAGGGGATCAAATTCATTCCAAGATGTTAAGAGGGTTGGTTCATGTGGTTGGGTGCTGTAGTCAGGAGTATATTGGGGGTTATTGGTTAAGGAGGGCGGGAGGAATTTAGAGATCAAGTGGTTGGCTATAGCAGTTATATTCAGTGGCTGGTCCTGCAGGGAGGGTTCATTTATTAAGGATTTGGCAATGGAGAAGAGTTCTCTGGGTTTGTTAAGGGACCGTTGAATAATGTTTTCATTATATTCCTTTTTATGGTTGAGGGTTTCGGAGCAGTAGGTGTGAAGTTTAGTTGTGTAAGCAGCATGTGCATTAGGGTCATGCGAGCGTCTCCAGATACGTTCAAGACGTCTAAGTTCTCTTTTGAGGTTTCTTAGTTTAGTAGAGAACCAGGGAGCTTGTTCCTGCTTGTTCCTGGAGATAGCATAGTTACTCACCTGTAACAGGTGATCTCCAGGAACAGCAGGAATTTAGTCTTCACAACCCACCCACCTCCCCTAGGAGTTGTATCTCTCTATCTCTTTCTCTTTCCCTCTCTCTCTCTCTCTCTTTGTCTCAGCTTTAAACTCAACTGGAGAGAGGCAGTTGGGAAAGGCGGGAAGGCAGCACACAGGTGCTGTGGGATGCTCCCAAAAGCTTTCTAATTGGACGCTGGGGAGCGTTCCCGCGCAGGCTCTGTCGGTACCGACGATACCCATATGTGAAGACTAAATTCCTGCTGTTCCCGGAGATCACCTGTTACAGGTGAGTAACTATGCTTTCTGGGGGGAGGAGATCATGTGAGAAATGGAAACTAGTCTGTTTTATTTATCTTTCTTCCTGTCAGTGCATGAGACAATCCTAGTGGTCATGTGTCTGGCTTGCTCTCCTTGTTTAACACAGTTTTTTTTGTACAGCTCATTTGTTGATAGGATTGGTGAGTAAAATATCTGCATCAAACTTGTCTTAAGAAACCCTATGCTAGAACTTTAGCACTGGGCTCTAGTGCAGGGTTTCTGTATTGAGGCTTTAGAGTTAAAAATGACCCCTAGCAAGTCACTGTCTCTTTTACAGGAATCAGATTACCCTGAACGATAGGAGCTAAATTGGGAGTAGGCTTATTTTTACTTAACCAAAGAGCTTCACATATCTGTGGGTTCAACTTCAACTTGTCTGAAAACTAATTGCTTACATCATCGAGACAGCTATTCAGGCTCGAAAAATAAGGGGTTGAATCAGCTAAAAATTGAATATCCTCTACATAAAAATAGCCCCAAGTCTTATAATCTTGAATCAGAGTTGCCAGAGGGGGCTATAAAGAGATTGTGTGGTGCTGGGGCCATTGCAGAGGTGTAATTTTCAAACTGACCCCTAAAACGTATTCTCTGCACTTCCTCACCACCTGCCAACTGTTCCAACCTAAAACCTCCCCCCAAACTTTTCTATCCCCACCACAGCTGCCCCATCCACAAAAATACCTCAATGCAACAGCCCTACCATCTTTCAAACAGCCTCCACTACTAAAGACTACCCACCACAACTGTCGCACCCCTAAAAACTATCCCCCACATCTGCCCCACCACCCTACAGACCGCCAGCCCTCAGTAGTGCTATACAAATTAGTAGTAGTAGTAGTAATTGTCCCACCAACTTTGCAAAATGCCCCACCCTCAAAACACATTCCATTATACCCACCTACCCTCAAACTCCCTTACACAATTGTCTCCATTGCCAAAAAAAATCCCCCACAAATACCACCCTATGAACTCCCCCCCCCCCAGTAGACGCAACACATGCACATCACAGCACACACAGAACACATAACAGAGGTACATACCCACAAGTATCAGAGAGAAAAAGATTACAAATAATGCCCTGACTGTTGCTAACATACTTATTTTTTCAAGATTTGGTATACTGCGATTTTGACCAACTGCTATGTAATCAATGCAGTTCACAGTATCCAGTGTATAGAGAGTCATACGACAAAAAACATGAGCATAACATGTGCAGGAACTGCTAATACAGTATAGCATCAAGCAACATCAGGAGAGCAAGGGAGTAGCACACAGCATTTACCAGATAATGCAATATTGCTACACAGGAGGAGAGAAAGCATAATCCTAGCCGCTGCTAACCAAACGGGTCAGGGAAGGCTTGACGGAATAGCCCTGTCATGACAGTGATTTTAAATTTATGCAAGGAGCTTTCTGCATCTATATTGGGGGCAAGGAGCTCTAGAAGAAGGGAACCTTGTAAAACAAGGCTTCTCTGTTGATTCCAATCTAGTTTTGGATGGTGGCGGAATAGTAAGCAGATTAGCCTGAGAATATTTCAGAGTGCAACTAGGCTGATAATATAACAAGCAATATGAGGGCTCAGATACAATGGTAAGCCTGTATACCCCCCCCCCCAAAACTTTGTGAAACCGTGAAAGCACTGACTAAATTGTATGATTAGATGTGTTTTGCTTAGCGTAGCACTTGTTATAGGTTCAGTAGGCTGTACGGATCTTATGCAAACAAACATGCATATGCTAGTCACTCCTCCCCCTCCAAACAAAAGCAGCAGGATGACCAGTGGGAGTGCTCATTCTGCTGGTATGGGGTTGTGATCGGGACTCTCTGGGTAGCACCTGTGAAAAGAGTCAGGCCTGTGTTCTGCAAAGGCAGGAGACTCCCCCCTCCCCCCCCAAAAAACCTCAATACATTTCTATAGGAAAAGCAGTTCCAGCAACTGCAGCATGCAAACATTGATTCACAGCGACATAGTGATTATGGAATTGCACCTGTTGAACAACCCTCCCCCTTTCATCTCTTCTTCTGTTTGGACCCACAGAAAATCATCACAGATATAAATACACATGCACACAAGCATTCATATACAAGCACACATGCAATGATGCACAAACACATGCACATACATACAAACTTGTACAGGCATCTAGTCCACTTAGAGACACCCAGCCCAGACCCCCCCACCCCCCCCGGTAAACATACAAACTAGAGATGTCCATACACATGCTGGAAAGAATTCCATTTGCTATGCTCTGCGTGCTTTCCCCACTTGTTTAAGACTAAAATATTAATAAAATGCACTTATATGAATTGCTTTAATTACCATAAGAATTTATCAGTTTCTGATGTGATATTGTGTGTTTGAAACCGTTTCAATTAATAGCAGCAGAACAGTAAATATAAGTCTATTTTATATATATTTAAAAATCTTCAAAAAATGATTGATAAAATTCAGGATAAAATAACAGCAGTATAGAGAGATGTGTTTATAATCATAGGTCCTTATAGTCCTTAAAGGAACAGGAGATGTATTAAGTTTGATATGGGCATTGATACATTTTATCAAGTATTTGGAAGTTATAGCCATATATGGGGACCTTAGTAGAGTGGGAAGCCCCTCAAATAGTCATGTTAGCTAGCCAAGAACACACTAAGAATACCTCTCTATAACTCAAGATACCTGTCTCCAACTTGCCTTTGGAAAGGGTGCACCGGCCATAACTAGATTTTGTCCCCCTTCTGTGTGTATCCGTCTATTCCTTTAACAGCCAACATTTTTCAAAAATTCCAGGGAAGGTGGATTACAATGGTTCTTTCTCATTGGTCTCGTCATAACTGGATTCCCCACTCAAAATGGGAGAACTCAGTGTTCCCAGCCTTAATAATGTATAATTGTTTGCATCCCAGTCTCTAATTTCTGGCTCGTGGCCTAGAAATTAAGCAGTCTTGTGGCATCTTTGGGGCTAGCTCTTGCAATTCAAGAAACTTCTGATGGCAGCAAGGAAACCTTCAATGAGAAAATCCTACACCTTTAAGTGAAAGTACGGTAGGCTACGATGGCTTTACATGTCCAAATGCTATAGTACAGTGTGTATCTATACCTGTGCTTTTTCCAGGAACAAGCAGGAAGTCTGTCCTCACTTATGGGTGACGTCAGCACCGACTGAGCCCGCGCGGAGCAATTCCCCAGCTTTCAAAGAAAGCCTTTGGGATTGCTGCCATGCATGCGTGGTCCTCTTCCTGCCCAAGGGTGCCATCTTGCTCAGTCTCCCTTTTTCCACAGAGCCCTTCAGACACACGTCCTTGTTCCTTGAAAAAGTGTTTGTTTTTTGGCCTCTGACCTGTGTTTTTTTTCTGGTAGCACCGGTCCTCTCCCATCCTTCCCCTGTTCTCCTTTACTTTTGAGCGAGGGGACGTCCTTTTGTTAAAATGTCTTTTCTTTTGCGGGCTTCCCACCCTTTTCCTCAACTACTGGCCTTCGACCTAGTAGGTGGCTTTTTTGCCCCAATGGCCACAGGTTTTAAAAAATGCCACAGATGCTCCAAAAATATGACGCTCATGGACACCCATGACTGCTGTCTTCGGTGTCTGGGGGCCGACCATAACCCAGAGCTCTGCTCTCTTTGCAAGAAAATGTCCTCCAACGCCCTGCTAAGTCGTAAGCAGAGGTCCGATGACATTTTCCGTAAGGTGGCTCCAGAATCCCTGGTGGCGCCCTCGGTCATCCCTCCGCAGGTGGGATCCCCCACTTCGACCCCACGTTCAAGGCGGCACTCCGATCAGGGGTCGCCTAAGGTGGAGAGGCACAAGAAGAAGAAGACCTCAAAGTCTCTGTCAGGGGCTCCAGACAACCACGAACGCTTCTGCACTCGGTCGCTCAGCCCTCCCCGGTGTTCCTGAGAGTTGGACAAGGAGCGGCCTCGAAAGGTAACTCGTACATACACGGAGGCATCTGGTGATGGCACCCAGTCTCTTGAGGGTTGTCCCGGTGAGGACCCCCTCTCCTCGTCTATGCCGGACCTGGTAACCCCGGGGTCGACGGTGGAGGGACCCACGCTCACGTGGGAGTCCTGCATGCTGGCACTAGAGCACAGCGTTTCTGCCTTCTTAGCTGCCCAGCAAGCTCTCGTGCCCAGCATGGCTGGCCTGAGCCTCGAGACCTCGGTCCCCTCGAGAGGGGTACCTAAATCTATCCTGGAAACCTCCGAGAGCCGTGGGCCTTGTGAGGGTCCTCAGCGTCAGTCTTGCTCACTTTCCTGTTCCTTGGGAGTGAGATCCTCCAAGTCCTCTGCTTCCAAGCGGGCCTCGGCCTCCGGACAAGGCGACCAGCCCAAATCAGACTCCTTCTCGGACTGGGAGTCGGATGGGGACACCTCCCCGGAGATCTGTCTCTTCCTGCCTCTCAGAGGCATTTGCCGTCCGAGGACACTCCTTTCTGGTGTTCGTAGGGGACATGGCATGAGTCCTCAACCTTGCAATGCAGGCTGACGAGTCGTCGCAGGCTGAAGAGCTCGACATCTTACAGTACCAGTCCTTGCCTCAGGAGTCTTTTACTATTCCAGTTCCTCCCATCCTGTCCAGGCTGCTCTTCCGCATGTGGGAGGCACCTGCTTCGGTTCCCAACGTGAGCAAACTCCTTGATACCATGTATAAGGTCCAGTGTGGCCCGGGGTTCCTAAAGACCCATCTTCCGCAAACCTCCATGGTTATGGAATTGGCGATGCGGAAGCAAAAGAGCCCAAAGTCACTCTTCGGTCCCGCCGGGCAGGGAATCTAGAACTCTCGACACCCTTGGGCGCAAAGCCTATCAAAAGTCCATGTTCACATGCCATATCTAAGCTTACCAATTGTATATGGGCATGTTCCTGCGTGACCTCGCCAAGGAACTCGTCAGTTTCTCCACAGATCTCGGCAGTGAGCCCCTCCTCAGATTCCAAACCCTCCTGAGGTCCGTTATGGAGTGCTTGAAATCTCTCCCGCACTGCGTATGATGGATTTGAATCCTCTGCCCGAGTGGCGGCAGCTGGCTTCGGGGCCTGGCGCCAGGTGTGGCTCCAGTCCTCGGACCTGGAGCAGTGGGTCCAGGAGAAGCTCCTGGTCATCCCCTGCCTAGGTGAACAACTTTTCGGCAAGCCCATGGAGGATAAGGCTGCTGAAATAGAGACGGAGTTTGTGACTCGGACCCGCCTCTTTGCAAAAGACCTCTTCTCTCCCTCGGAAGAAACAGCAAACTAAGAAACCGTTCTTCCAGGGGAAGGGGCTCACCTACCGGGGATACCTGCCCACCCCTGCGCCGGCCTCCACTACGGGGCATACCCGTTTTCCCTTACCTAGATGACTGGCTCATCATGGGGACCTCGGCCAAAGAAGCCCGCCTGGCGGCGTCGAGCACGATCCTCCTCCTCCTCGAACAACTTGGCATCCTGGTACCCCTATGCCTTCAAATTCAGCAGCTCCAGCAGGCACACACAACTTTCCCCGATCTCCCGATCTGCATCAGGACAGAAAGCGGGAAGCGCTAACTCCTCCCGCTCTCCATCTTAAGGCCAATCAGGGCCTACCTCTGCAATTTCAAATTCAGCAGCGCCGGCAGGCACACAGAACTTTCCCCGATTCCTCGATCGGCATCAGGACAGAGTGTGTGAGATGCTAGCTCCTCCCACTCTCCATCAATCAAATTTCACAGCTATACCATGGTCTGACCACTTTCTTATTACCTTCATCGCATCCTACCAACCCACTCCCACCAAGGAGGAACCATGCCCAACAAGAAGGTTCAAAACATTTAACAAAGAGAACTTCCTCAGCCAAATTTTACCAGAAATACAGCCTGGTCAGGCAGATGTTGAATCCTCAACAACTGGAACACCATATTAGCTGCAGCAGCACGAACAACAACAAATGGAAGAAACAATGCGAGGCAAGCAAAATCACGTTGGTACACACCAGAACTATGGAACCGAAAATCAACTGAGACGAGTTGAGAGGAAATGGAGAAAAACAAAAAATGAAGCTGATAGAGTGAGTTACATGGATGCTCTCAATAACTACCACACCAAAATAGATGACGCACGTAAAGCCTACCACTCGAAGATTATAAATGCATCACTTAACAGACCACAGGAGCTTTTCAACATTGTCAAGCAGCTTACCAAGACAGCTAACCTCACGGATCAACTACCAAACATACCACCACAGCAACTCGCAGCACAATACAAGCAGCTCCAACAGATGACCAGCATACAGTCCATAACAACTACAAACAATCACACCGCTAACCTGAGATCCACGTAAGACACCTTTGAATCAGTACCCAAAGAAAGGATTGAAATCACAATAACAGGACTCAATACTACCACCTCCCCTCTTGACCCCTGTCCGGTTGACTGGATTAAGAAGACAAGGCAGGAGTGAAACCCAATACTCACCAGCATTGTAAATAAATCTCTCAAACAGGGTCAGATGCCTACTTCCCTCAAAACATCTATCATACGCCCAACCCTCAAGAAACCAGACCTTGATCCATTAGATCCTACTTCATTTAGATCAGTAGCAAGCCTCCCGTTCACAGCAAAAATCATCGAGAAGATAGTACAACAGCAACTACAAGACCACCTGGACAAAAACACGCTTGACCCGCAGCAACATGGATTCCGACCCTCGCATGGTGTCAAAACCCTCATGGTTTCATAAACACCCTAACCAAGGGAACCCAAACCAAGCACACTGGATATGCATTGATATTCCTGGATATATATGTGGCTTTTGACACCATTTCACACAACAACCTCCTCCACAGACTGAAGAAAATCTGTATCAAAGACCTAGTACTGTAATAGTTCCAGTCATATCTATCGGACAGATATCAACAAATCTGAACCAGCACCACCAACTCCGCACCATATCAACAAACCCAAGGGGTTCCACAAGGGTCCACTCTATCAGCCATGCTATTCAACATTTACCTACAGCCACTCTGCTCCATGATACAATCACACAATGTCGACTTCCACATATATGCAGACGACATTATGATTTATGGACCCATAACCACTTCAAATTCAACCAACCCACAGTTAATAACTTGCTTCAATGATGTATCAAGATGACTTCAAGAGAATAACCTCACAATAAACCTCAAAAAGACAGAAGCCTTATTTGTGACAAAAGATCGTGAATTCACCCCACCTACGCACCTCGCGCTAGGAATCATACAAATTAGAGTCCAACCACAAACAAAATATCTGGGAATCATTCTGGACCAAGCACTATCATTCAAACAGCAGATTGTGAAAACTGCAAAGGCGGTATTTTTCAATGGCTAAGACCACTCCTAGACACTAAGGACTTCAGATCTGTCATGCAGGTTATGACTCTCCCTCATCTGGACTAGTGTAATTCCATATACCACGGCCTTCCATCTACCGCCCTCAACCCACTCCAAACTGCCCTCAACACAACATCCAGAATCATCCAAAGAGTGAGAAAATTTGACCACATCTTCCCAGTAGAGGCTCAGATCAAATACAAAACACTAGTACTAATCCACAGAGCATTTCTTCAACAGCAACCATCACAGCTACATACACTTCTGACAAAACCGTATTCAGGAAGAATTACCCGGCAGCTCGCAAACACACTGATTGTGCCACATGAAAGAACCAAATTCAACCAGCAAATCTGCAACCGAGCATTCAACCTATATGCGCCTTCCTTATGGAACTCTCTGCTGACTAAAATCCGATGTATCCACGGAGCTCTCAACATTTAAAAGGCAGCTAAAAACCCACTACTTCAGGGAACATCTGGGACCCGAGCAGAACATCACCCATTGAAAGTGAAGACTGGGTATAAAAACTGAGAAAAACTGGACAAACAGGATTGTAAGTATGTTAGATAAGTAAACCCAATGTGATTCTAGTGTTTTAACCCCCCCCCCCCCGAAAAAAAAAAGCCTGATGTCACACCTTATTTGTTGTAAATAACTTTGTTGGATTGTTTCCACAGTGGTAGCAGTCACTGAAAAACCTTCTCGTAGGGTCTCCTTTTCAGCAGCCACTACACCAAGCCACCTTGACGACAGATGTGTCCAAGTTAGGTTGGGGGACTCACTTGGACAATCTCTCCACTCAGGGTCTCTGGACCGAGCAAGAGGCTTGTCTTCACATAACCCTCCTGGAACTCAGAGCCATCTTCTATGCTCTTCAAGTATTTCAGGACCGCCTGAGCTACAAGACGGTTCTTTTACAGACCAACAATCAAGTAGCCATGTTCTATGTGAACAATCCGGGTGGGGCGGGTTCTCAGGCGCTGTGCAACGAAGCTCTACGCCTCTGGGCCTTCGCCAGAGATCTTCAGAGCCGCCTACTAGCGGTGTATCTTCCAGGCACACACAATCTCTTGGCAGACAAACTCAGTCGAGTACTGCTGCCACATGAGTGGTCTCTTCATCCAGAGCAAATTGCTCGAATCTTTCAGATCTGGGGAACTCCAGATATAGACCTCTTTGCAAGTCATCAGAATGCCAAACTTCTCAGGTTCTGTTCCAGAATTCCGGCTCAGAACTGTCAGGCAAGGGATACCCTCCATCTCCATTGGTGTCAGGACTTCCTCTATGCCTACCCACCCATTCCCCTCATTTCCAAAACTTTATTCAAGCTTCAGAGAGACAGGGGCCAGATGATCCTCATAGCCCCATGCTGACCACGACAGACGTGGTATCCACTGATTCTATGTCTCTCTCAAGGCAAGCCTCTGGAGTTGGGATGTGCTTCAGATCTTCTTTCTCAGGAGAACGGGACGCTATTGCACCCGAATCCTCAGTCTTTACACCTGAGGGTGTGGCTGCTGAGAGCTTAGAATTCCAGAATATCAACCTTTCTCAACAGGTTAAGGATATCTTTTTGGCTTCAAGAAAACCTTCCACAAGGAGGGCCTACGCCTTTAAGTGGAGAAGGTTCTCTATCTGATGTTCAAAAAAGGAACTTAATCCCTTTTCAGTTCCAGTGGAGGCATTACTGGAGTATCTCCTCTATTTATCATCCTCTGGTCTTAAGACTAATGCAGTAAGGGTCCACCTTAGTGCCATTGCGGCTTTCCACAAGCCCTATGATGGACAACCTGTCTCCTCTCAACCGCTTGTAGCACGGTTTATGAGAGGTCTGCTCTTAACTAAACCTCCCATTAAGCCACCACCCATGGCATGGGATTTGAACCTTGTCCTCGGGCAGCTTATGAAACCGCCCTTCGAACCCTTAGCCACTACATCTCTGAAGTTTCTTTCTTGGAAGGTAATCTTCCTAATTGCCCTCACTTCTGCAAGACGCATCAGTGAGCTACAAGCTTTAGTGGCTGATCCTCCTTATACAAGGTTCCACCATGATAAAGTAGTTCTTAGGATTCACCCTCACTTTATGCCAAAGGTGTTTTTGCCTTTTCATTTGAACCAGTCGGTTTACCTTCCTGTCTTCTTCCCTAGGCCTCACGCCTGTAATGCAGAAAGGATTCTTCATACTCTGGACTGAAAAGAGCTTTAGCTTTTTACCTTCAGAGAACTAAGCATCGTAGAAAGGCTTCTCAGCTTTTTGTTGCCTTTGACTCCAGTCATCTTGGATTACCAGTTTCCAAGCAAACTCTTTTTAACTGGATTTCAGATTGCATATCCTTTGTCTATGAGAGCAAGGGACTTTCTCTCAAAGGTCATGTCACAGCTCACAATGTGAGAGCAATGCCAGCCTCTATGGCCAACCTTCACTCAGTGTCCATTGGCGACATTTGCAGAGCAGCCACTTCGGCTTCGGTACACACCTTTGCAGCCCACTATTGCTTAGACAAGGACTCCCGTCGGGATGCCTCGTTTGGCCAGGCTGTTCTCCAGCATCTCTTTCAGACTTAGAACAACTCCTACCTCCATCCTGGGTTTCGATGCCAGAGATCCATGGGAGGAAGCACGACCCATCTCAACCTGGGTTTCGCAGCTTTCTGGGGTCATCTCCCTGGCATCTCTCAGCTTGGGAGTCCCCATATGTGAAGACTTCATTCCTGTTTGTTCCTGGAGATAGCGTAGTTACATACCTGTAACAGGTGATATACGGGAACAGCAGGGATTGAGTCTTCACAACCCACCTACCTCCCCTAGGAGTTGTATCTCTCTCTCTCTCTCTCTCTCTCTTTCTCTCCTTTGTCTCAGCTATAAACTCAACTGAAGAGGGAGAGTTGGAAAGGCAGGAAGGCAGTGGCGCAGGTGCAGTGGGATGCTCCCAAAAGCTTTCCTATTGGACGCTGGGGAGCATTCCCACGCGGGCTCTGTCGGTGCTGACGATACCCATATGTGAAGACTCAATTCCTGCTGTTCCGGGGATCATCTGTTACAGGTGAGTAACTGCGCTATCTGTTCAGGGTATAAGCAACTCCTGCCCTCTGACCCTTCTTCGATGGCTACCGAGAGCTTCGCCCTGGGGACCCGAAGACTTAGGCTCCTTCGGGCATCGACATCTGCTCATGGCCTCGCGGAGGTGTTTTTGGGTAAGGGCTCGGTATCCTGTAGCTGGGGAGTCCCATAAGAGATGACTGACTTTCTGCTTGTTCCTGGAGAAAGTGTAGTTTCTCACCTGTGACAGATGTTCTCCAGGGACAGCAGGAATCAGTCCTCACTACCCTCCCTCCATCCTCCCCTGAAGAGTTGCTATTTTTGTCCTTCCCTTGCCATCTGCTTAGTAGGGCTCTAGCTATGGGACCTGACTGAGCAAGATGGCACCCTTGGGCGGGACGAGGACCATGCATCCGTGGCAGCAATTCCAAAGGCTTTCTTTGAAAGCTGGGGAATTGCTCCGCGCGGGCTCAGTCAGTCTTTCTATATTCTGATGACGTAAACAGTCGATCTATGTTTACCCATTCTACTCCATTAATTTGTAGACCTCTATCATATCTCCCCTCAGCCGTCTCTTTTTCAGGTTGAAGAGCCCTAACCTTTTTTATCCTCTCTTCATAGGGGTATCCTTCCATCCCCTTTACTATTTTGGTGGCTCTTCTCTGTACCTTTTCTAATAATGCTATATCCTTTTTAAACTAATCAAGGAGATTAAAGGAACTGATGTCTGTGGAAAGGGTTATATGTTCTCTGAACTTTACACTAGTTCTGAGTTGTGGCTGAGCTTTTCTGTTCTGATACTGTCAGATGATGTCTCGTACTTATTTGCCTGACTAATTCTGCTGCCTGTGGAGAACACCTGTTAAAAATAAGCAGCTTTGCTTGTTTTATCCCTTTGTTGTGACATTTATATTTTTCTAATCACTGTGGTCTTGGTCTTTTTAACTTCTTTTCCAGGGTCTACTGTTCATTTTTAGTGTTTTTAGGAATGCTTAACATAAGCGATAGCACTTGTTGTGGAGGGTTCATACTTTTTTTTTTGTTTTCTGGCTTATCTGTCAATATGCATCTGTTTATGCATGTGCAAACAAACAGATGCCTTAACCCCTTTGAGCAGCACTACTCGAGAGCCACCCCTTGCAGGGACTTTATCTCTTGCTAGAGGAAGAAGTCCATCGGCTGCAATCACGCCAAGGAAGAGAGCTGCCACCAGTGGGACCACATGCTGCAAATATTGGTAAGTACAGGGAAATGTGCCTTTTTGTCACACTTGTGTGCAAGTGTGCAATTTTTAACTTGTTGTTTTCAACTCAAAATGTTGGAAAGACATTATTCAGAGGGGCCGAATGTGCCTGTCATTTGAGGCACATTTACCAGAACAGGTTCAAATTTGGTGTGGGGGAAAAGAAGTGAAAGACAGAGTTTGAAAATGGGCCAGATCAGACGTGGGATTCCAGAGAAATAAGCTCCTCAGAATATAGTCCAGTGCATTTCTATGAGAGAAACAGGGCCAGCTTCTGCCTAATAGAAACACTGATACATATTAGTTAGGCAATTGCTCTATTGAAACCACTTTTCCCCTGATCTCTCTTTTTCTGGTCACAGATCCACACTAACCTATAGAGACAAACATTTACACATAGAGGTCTGCAAGAATTCCATGAGCCATGCTCTGCATTTTTCCCCATTTGTATTCTTTCCTAATCAGTGGAGCGTTTGTGTACCACTCTGTTCATATTGCTCCTTCCCTCTAGGTGAGGCAGACATACATAGAACCCAGATAGAAACCTGCACACTCAAGGGGTGGAGGGGAGGGGTTGGAGAGGATGCAGCTTGGTATTGAACTTCATCATTGCTTCTCTGGCCTTCATTCAGGTGCCAAATTTATTCCCCTCTTCTGGCTCCTGGTAAGCCACTACTTGACCAGCGTGAAGCTCCTAGTGGACCCAGGGCCTGTGCAAGGATATGAGATGCCCTAGGTGAACCTCATTCCCAGTGTTCCCCTGCTCCAACCCCATTTCCACTGCTGCCACCCCTCTCCAGGATGTGCAGCGGTGGCAGTGCTTTCTGTCCTTTGAGAAGGGCAGTGCTCTCCTGAGCTCTCCTAAAGGTGATTTTTGCTGAATTTGCTGCTTTGCTTTGAGTTCTATCTTTCTGTCTCCACATATTTATTTATTTGTCATTATTCGTGTATTCCCTTTAATTTTGCACTTAGGTTCAGCTTTTCTCAGCTGAATAACTTGTACCCCACCCCCCTCCCCTCTATCCACCCACCCCATGACTGGCTGTCTTTCATAGCTGTCATTTGCTCATTATCTAATTTATGCACAGGTGCACCTAATCCCTTGATTCTCCTACCTTCTATATTCCCTGGCCTTTGTTCTCCTCTCTATTCCTCTTCTATGGCTCCTCATCACATTGTCTTCCTCTTCTTCATACGCCCTAACTGTTTCCCCTCTTACCAGCACCTTCACTCCTCCCCTCCTTATCTCCCCTTTACTGTTCTCACTTCCCCCTCCATTCTGTCTTCTACCCTATCATCAGCTGTTGAGCTTCATCGCTTTCTCCCTCTCATTCAACCATCTCCTCTCTTTCTCTCTCTAAGGCAACCTCACCCTCGTTTCCGCCGTACTGTCTCCTCTCTACACCGTACTTTGCTACTCCTTCTCCTTCTCTCATCCGGAGATATCAACCCCAATCCTGGCTCCCTTAGATTTTTGTCTCACTCTGAGAAGAGATCTTCATGCAACATACCTAATCTTATCCATATCCCTCTCCTTTCCCCTTCCACTCTCAATTTCTCATGTGCCTTGTGGAACGCACACTCTGTCTCTAAACTTGCTTTTACTCATGATCTCTTTATCTCTAATGCTCTACATCTTCTTGCTCTGAGACCTGGATCCTCTACTGCTGCTCTCTGTCATGGGGGCTATCAGTTCTCCCACACGCCTCGTCCCACTGGCCGTGGTGGTGTTGGGCTTCTATTTTCTCCCTCTTGCCAATTCCAACCCCTCCTGCTGCCTCATTCTCACTCCTTTCTCTCTTTTGAAGTCCACGCCATCCGCCTTTTCACTCCACTTCCTCTCCGGGTAGCTGTTATTTCTCCAGGACCAAGCAGGAAGTCAGTCCTCACATATGGGTGACGTTGGCGCCGACAGAGCCCCCGTGCGGAGCATTTCCCCAGCTTTCAAAGAAAGCCTATGGGAATTGCAGCGCGCATGCACGGTCCCCGCCCCGCCCAAGGGTGCCATCTTGCTCAGTCTTCTTTTTTCCACGGAGCCCGACGGACGTAGTTCGTTTTTCGCCGAGAAAAAAGTTGATTACCCTGTTTTTTGTCTTCCTCCTTCGGTTCGACGCCGGATCCTTTTCCCTCCTGGGCCCGATACGCCGGTATCGAGCCCACTCTCTCTTTTTTCTGTTTTTGTCCTTCGTGACTAGCGTTCGCGCCATTTTTCTTTTTCACTGGCAGCCCTGTCTTTCGACCTCGCAGGGGCCCTTTTTCCCCCGATGGCTGCCAGCGGGTTTAAAAAGTGTGATCGGTGTAAGAAACTTATGTCTCTTACTGACACACATGACTGCTGCCTCCATTGCCTCGGACCCGATCATGACCCGATGATCTGTGGTCCGTGTGGCAAAATGTCCTCGAAGGCGTTGAGGAGTCGGCAGCACCAAAAGGACAGAATCTTCTCTGACTCCGCGTCCGGACGGGCCCGGACCTCGTCAGAGGCCTCGACGTCTCGGGACTCCGGCCCCGAGCAGCGTCGGGGTTCCTCTGAGTGGGGGTCTGCTTCGCGGGAGCAGCGCAGGAAGAAAAAACCCGCGAGGGTGGCGTCGGCGGACGCACCTGGTTCCTCGAGGGCCAGGTCGCATAGCCCCGACCGCCGTCCTGGGTCTTCAGAGTCAGAGAGGGCCTGCCAAACAACCTCGTCTCGAGATGGAGTCTCCTGGGCACGTGAGTACTGTAGTCCTCGTGGACTCTCCTCCAGGGGAGCCGACGTCAGGCCCGACGCCGTCGGGGCCCAAGTCGGGGGCTGCTGAGTCTCCTGAGCTCGGACTCAGGTTGACGGCCTTGGAGAGCAGCTCGGCTGCCTTCATGGAGCAGCAGCGGGCACTGATCGCCGGTCTCACCGGTGCATCTGCCCCGACCACTGGGACATCGACGTCCAAGTCGACACCGGAGGCCGAGCAGATCCTCGAGTCCATCCTCGGCCACGGTCTCCCTCGGCCTCCCGTTTGGGACTGAGGTCGTCGACGCCGGTACCCTCGGCGTCGGGGCAGAGGGCATCGGTGCCCGCCCGACTGGAACCGCTCGATTCCTCCTCCGAGGTGTCGGGCTGGGAGACGGAGGATGAAGAGTCACCTGACACCTTTCGGACTTGGTGTGTCCCATCGGACTCACCGGAGTCCGAATCTCGGAGACGATCCCCACCGGAGGATACCCGGTTCTCGGACTTCGTGCGGGATATGGCCAAGGCCTTGGCATTCCCCGCGGATCCCGAGGAGGCGCCTCGAGCCGAGGAGCTCGAGGCCCTCCAGTATGACTCTCCCCCGAAGGAGGCCTTTACTGTTCCGGTTCCTCCGATGCTGGAGCGGCTGCTCTTCCGCATGTGGGAGACCCCGGCCTCGACGCCGGTGTTAAGCAAGTGGGTCGATTCCATCTATCGAGTCCGCAAGAGCCCCGGGTTCCAAAAGGCACAATTACCGCACTACTCCATGGTTGTGGAATCGGCCATGCATCGACTGAAAAGTCAGAAGATGCACTCCTTGGTGCCTCCCGGCCGGGAGGCCCGGAACCTGGATGCCCTCAGTAAGAAGTGCTTCCAGGGCTCTATGCTTGCTTGCCGTGTCCAGACATACCAGCTCTACATGGGCATGTACCTTCGAGACCTGGCAAAGGAGATTGCCGGGTTCTCTGCTGGTCTCTCCGAGGAACCTTTGCAGAGGTTCCAGGCCTTGTCCACTGGTATTCGAGAGTGCTAGAAGTTTATCTCTCGAGCAGCCTACGATGGCTTCGAGGCTTCAGCCCGAGTAGCCGGGGCCGGAATCGGTGCCCGCCGACAGGCTTGGCTACAGTCATCCGACCTCGAGCCATGGGTACAGGACAAGTTGGTCGATGTCCCCTGCCGAGGTGAAAACCTTTTTGGCAAACCCATGGCTGAAAAGGCTGCTGAACTCGAGACCGAGACTCTGACCAGGACTAGGCTGTCCAGAAAAACCTCTGCCCCTTCTCAGAAGAAGAAGGGCTCGGGAAAAAAGACCTTTTACCCGAGGAAGACATCTGCCTTTAAACAATACCCTCATTATCAGGCCTCTGCAGCTCCCCAACAGGGTCAGCAGGCCAAGGGGCGGCAGGGTCATGGGCCCCGTAGGCAGAAGGCCCCCAAGCCACCAACACTGGCTCCTGCACAGCAGGGCGGGGGTTTTTGACTCAGAAAGCATAGCCTCTCCTCCTCAGCTGGCTCACATCAGCACAGGAGGCCGGCTGGCCCTCTTTGCCCACAGGTGGTCCGCCGTCACATCAGATACCTGGGTGCTCCATATAGTCCAAAAGGGCTGTCTTCATTTTCACCAGGTACCTCCCTCCTTTTTTCCAGGGGAGCCTCCAAGACCCCCTCTGCACAGGGACCTACTCCTACAGGAGTTAGCAAGTCTGCTAAAGGAACAGGCTGTGGAACCGGTGCCCCACCACCTGAGAGGTCACGGCTTTTATTCCAGGTACTTTGATACCAAAAAGAACAGGAGGCCTCAGACCCATCCTGGACTTGCGAAACCTCAACAAGTTCCTGGAGAGGGAAACGTTCAAGATGCTTACCCTTGGAATCCTGCTGCCCTACCTCCAGCAGGGAGATTGGCTATGCTTCTTAGATCTAAAGGATGCTTATACTCACATCCTTATTCATCCCGACCACAGACAATATCTCAGATTTGTTGTGGGAGGAAACCACTGTCAGTACAGAGTACTACCCTTTGGCCTAAACTCCGCCCCCAGGGTGTTCACCAAGTGCCTGGCGGTGGTGGCGGCCTACCTAAGGCTTCAAGGTCTTTTTGTGTTCCCATACCTGGACGACTGGCTCATAAGGGGCCATTCTTCACAGGAGGCCAATCAAGCCACCCTTCGCACTGTGGCTCTGCTTCAGCACTTGGTTTGTCATAAACTTCGCAAAGTCCACTTTGCTCCCGTCCCAAAACATGGAGTTCATAGGAGCAAGGCTGGACACCCTTCAGGCGAAGGCTTTTCTGCCTGTGGACAGAGCCCACAGATTAATGGATCTAGCCAGGCAGTTTTGCAGCAATTCCCTGGTCTCCGCCAGGCAATTCCTGAGACTTCGGCCATATGGCTTCCACGGTTCATGTAACCCCCAATGCCCGCCTCCATATGCAGCCTGCTCAGTGGAGTCTTTGAACTCAGTGGCATCAGGCCACAGGGAGCCTTGCAGACTCAGTAAGAATATCCACACTGCTTGCCTCCTCTCTGCAATGGTGGCTTCATCTTCCGAATCTGGTGCTCGGAGTGTTTTTTCAAACCCCTCCGCACTCTCAAGTGCTGACAACCGATGCTTCTCTTCAAGGTTGGGGAGCGCATTGCCAAGGGGCATGTACTCAGGGTCTCTGGACCCCTTGGGAGGCTGTACAGCAGATAAATTTCCTTGAGCTGCGGGCGATACGCGTAGCTCTGAGGGCCTTCTCCCATCTCACGTCTCACCAGTCTGTACTGGTCCAGACGGACAATCAAGTTGCCATGTTTTACGTGAACAAGCAATGAGGCACAGGCTCCTTCCTTCTATGTCAGGAAGCACAACGGCTATGCTCCTGGGCTGTCAATCACGGAATCCTTCTCAAGGCAGTCTACCTCCCAGGTCAAGAGAATTACCTGGCGGACAGACTGAGCAGGATCCTGCAACCACACGAATGGAGATTGAATCCATTGGTGGTTCAGCAGATCTTTCTGAGGTGGGGCCTCCCCACCATGGATCTTTTCGCCAGTCCTCTGAACCGGCAACTTCCGAGATTCTGTTCCAGACAACCGCATCATCTCAGAGTAGCAGCGGATGCGTTTCTGCTCCCGTGGTCCAACGGCCTACTGTATGCGTTTCCTCCCATGCCACTAGTGTCCAGAACACTGTTCAAAGTACTCAAGGACAGAGCCTCCATGATTCTGATAGCCCCCAGGTGGCCGAGGCAACCGTGGTTCCCACTTCTGCTGTAACTGGCGGTGGACACTCCTATTCCTCTGGGGATTCAACACGATCTCCTGTCTCAAGAACAGGGCTCTCTTACACCCCAACCTCCAGTCCCTTCATCTGATGGCCTGGCTGCTGAAAGGGTAGTTCTGGCTCCCCTACTACTGCCTAGAGAGGTGGAAGACGTAGTCTTAGCCTCTAGACGGCAAGCCACCCGGAAATCCTACGTCTTAAGTGGCGTAGATTCTCCGCATGGTGTGCTCAGCACAGCGAGAATCCCTTCTCGTGCTTGGTAGCGGTAGTCTTGCAATATTTGCTTTACCTCTCCAATCTAGGCCTTAAGTCCAATTCTGTCAGAGTTCACCTCAGTGCTCTCTCAGCGCACCACTCGCCGGTGGACGGGAGGCCTCTTTCCAACCACCCTTTGGTGGCTCGTTTCCTCAGAGGTCTCCTCCTGCTTAAGCCTCCTCTACGTCCACCGGCCCCTGAGTGGGATTTAAATGTGGTCTTACAGCGGATTACTTGTCCGCCATTTGAACCTATGGCTACCTGTCCTCTCCGTTTTCTCTCCTGGAAAACTTTGTTTCTGGTAGCTCTTACCTCTGCTAGGCGAGTAAGTGAACTTCAGGCGCTAGTGTCTGATCCCCCTTACACTAGGTTCTACAGGAATAGGGTAGTCTTACGGACTCACCCTAAGTTTCTCCCTAAGGTTGTCTCCTCTTTCCACCACAATCAGGAGGTGGTTCTTCCGACTTTCTTTCCCAGGCCGCATGCCAGCCGGGCTGAGATGGTCCTGCATACCCTGGACTGTAGGAGGGCGTTATCCTTCTACCTTGACCGTACGCGGGAGCACCGGAGGGCTGTTCAGCTCTTCGTTTCTTTTGACCCCAATAAGTTGGGGTTACCTGTCTCCAAGCGTACTTTGTCCATATGGGTCGCTGACTGTATTGCCTGGGCTTATGGGGCAACCAGCCTCTCATTGGAGGGTCGAGTCACGGCTCATCGTGTCAGGGCGAAGGCTGCGTCAGTGGCTCCTCTCCGCTCTGTTCCGTTGGCAGACATCTGCCGGGCCACTACTTGGTCTTCAAGCCAGACTTTTGCGGCCCATTACTGCCTTGAGAGGGAGTCCCGCAGGGACAATGCTTTCGGACAGGCAGTACTCCATAATCTCTTTGGGGTTTAGGCAACTCCTTCCCTCCGGCCCTGATGTTGGGCTACCGGTCGGGGGCGTTCTCAGAGAAGATTCCTTCCTTACGTTCTGACGCTCTAGAGGGAGCTCATTTTTTCAGCTTGGGGTCTCCGGTAGCCTTAAGCTGGGGAGTCCCATATGTGAGGACTGACTTCCTGCTTGGTCCTGGAGAAAGAGTAGTTACTCACCTGTAACAGGTGTTCTCCAGGAGCAGCAGGAATCAGTCCAAACAACCCTCCCTCCTCCCCTTGGAGTTGCAGTCATATCATTTATTTTTTGTTATTTTTGCTGTCTTTTAGCTATGTCATCAGACTGAGGAAGATGGCACCCTTGGGCGGAAAGGGGACCGCGCATGCGCGCTGCAGTTCCCAAAGGCTTTCTTTGAAAGCTGGGGAAATGCTCTGCACGGGGGCTCTGTCGGCACCGACGTCACCCATATGTGAGGACTGATTCCTGCTGCTCCTGGAGAACACCTGTTACAGGTGAGTAACTACTCTTTATTGACCCCCTGACAAGTCTGCTTCTACCTTTCTCACTGACTTTGACTTGTGGCTTTCCTTCTTTCTGGATTCCTCTTCCCCCACTCTTATTCTTGGGGATTTTAACATTCATGTCGATAACCCCTCTGATCCTTCCTTATGCTTTAAAGCTCCTCTCTCTTACCTCCTCATTTGACCTCCAACTTTATTCCAGTGCCCCTACTTACCGGCATGGCCACTGCCTTGACCTGGTACTTTTCTCTAGTTGCTTACCCTCGAACCTCTGTAGCTCAGTTCTTCCCTTATCTGGCCATCACCTTTTAAGCTTTAATCTTCATCACCCGCTGCCTCAGCCTTGTCCTGTCTCCTCCAACCTATTTAGAAATCTTCATGCTATTGATCCCTTGGCTCTCTCTTCCACTATTTCTTCATCTCTTTCTTCCACTATGTCATCTAAGTCTGTTGACGAGGCAGTAACTTCATCTCCAGGAACAAGCAGGAATGTAGTCCTCACATATGGGTATCGTCGGTACCGACGGAGCCTGCGCGGGAACGCTCCCCAGCGTCCAATCAGAAAGATTTTGGGAACATCCCACAGCGCCTGCGTGCTGCCTTCCCACCTTTCCCAACTGCCTCTCTCCAGTTCTTCTTTTTCCGCGGAACCAGCAGGTCGTGTTCCTGTCACCGCAGAAGAATTTCTTTTTTCTTTCTTTCTTTTTGTGGTCGCGTCTGCCTTCTTCGACGCTCTACCGGTACCGCCGGTCTTTTCTTTCTTATTTCGGTAAAAAAAAAAAAATTCCTCCTTTCTTTTCTTCAGGTGCATGCGTTTTTTTTGGGGGGCCTTAGGCCCAAAGGCTTTTCCTTAACATGGAAAAACCTGCCTCAGGTTTTAAAAAGTGCACCAAGTGTGGCGGTCCGATTCCCGTCACCGACACCCATGAATGGTGTCTAAAATGTTTAGGTCCTGACCACTCCATCACGGATTGTGTGTCCTGTGCCATGATGTCTAAAAGAGGTCGGCAGAACCGAGCTGCCAAACTCTACTCTGTTTCCCTCTGATGCGGCTTCGGTGGCATCGATGTCTTCCAGGGCTTCCTCTTCCTCCCGTGGATCTCAGGTAACTAAACATAAATCCAGCCAGTTCTCGAAGGGTAGATCTCCTTCTAAGCATCGAGATGCCTCTGGCGTTGCCCTCGAGGATTCTGCACCGGCAAAATTACCCCGGCAGGAGGCTTTGGCTTCCAAAGCATTATCGGGGTTCCAGGATGTTCTCGATGGCTCGGCCTCGACAGATCTCCTGGTGCCATGCTCTGGGGTACCGGTGGTCTCCACCGGTACCGACATCCAGGCATTGGCGGCGTCCATGGACCAGAGAATTCTGACTACGGAACACAGTCTGGCGGTTCTCCTTGTGGCATCGACGCCCTTGGTACCGCAACAGATAACTCCACCGGTACCGGCACTGGCATCGGTATTGGTACCGGTACCGATAGCATCGGTGTCTGCTCTGTCGGTACCCTGTCCTCCGATGCCCTCTGGTACCGGTTATTCCCGGTACCGACCTTGGTACGGGTATCGGGCTCTACAGGAGCATCCGGACAGACGATACTTCGAGTCCTCAGAAGAATCTGAGGATTATGAAAGTTCTGTCGGTGCAGCGATGCTTCTTCCAGAGGAGTCCTCCTCCAGAGGACATGTCCTTCCAAGATTTTATCAGGGAGGTGGCTCGGGGCCTGTCCATTACTGTGGCCCCTGAAACAGAGCCAAGGGCCAAGGAGTTGGAAATTTTACAATATCCCAAAATTCCTAAGGAGGCAGCTACCTTACCCATTCATGAGATTCTATATGATCTCATGTTGAGGATGTGGGAAACACCTCTTACCACCTCTCTTCATTCTCGTAGGTTGGATACTGTGTATCAAGTCCCTCCTTGTCCTGGGTTCCATAAGACTCAACTTCCTCACCACTCTATTGTGGTGGAGTCAGCTATGAGAAGGATTAGAAGTGCAAAAAGACATGCCTCTAATCCTCTAGGACGTGAGTGCAGAATCCTGGATGCTTTTGGATGTAGAGTCTTCCAAGCTTCCATGCTTGCTGCAAGAATCAGTTCCTATAGTCTCTACATGGGAATGTTCCTAAAGGAGGTCACAGATAATTTACAGACTTTAAGTCCTTTCATGTCTGAGGATAAAAGACAGGATTTTCTCACTTAGGTTAAACATGCCCAAGATGTTTCTAAATTCTCCAACCGTGCAGCCTTTGACTGCTTTGAGTGTATAAGCAGAACCTCGGCTATCGCCATAGGGGCACGTAGAATTGCTTGGCTCCAGGCATCTGATTTGGAGCTCTGGGTACAAGATAAATTGGGAAATATCCCTTGTACTGGTGAGAACCTGTTTGGTAAAGATTGGCAGGAAAAAGCCAATGAAATGGATGCTGAAAATTCCACCTTGGATAGACTATCCAAGTCCACTGCTGATCCTGTTAGAAAAAAGTTGTTCAAGAAAACATCTTTTTCTAAAAAGAAAATTTTATCCTGCTTATGGTCAGCAGGCATCTTCTGCAGGTCAGTTTTCATGCAAACGTCATCAACCACCCAAACAGAAGAAAGCAAAGGCTGCTAGGCCTCCACCGGCCCAGCAGCCTCAGCCTCCTCAGGGCCTTTGACTTTCAGCTAGAGAACTTAGCCTTTCTGGTTCTGGAAGGACCAGAACCATCCACCATTCCAGGAAGGTTATGTCATTTTGCCCCCAGATGGGGCAAATAACAGCAGAGCATTGGACACTCTCCATCATAAAGGAGGGGTACAAACTTCATTTCTCAAGCATGCCCCCTCACACAATAGTGAAGCAGTTCAATTCTCTGACCTCTCTCATCGACCTGTTAGATCTGGAGGTTGCCATCCTTCTTGCCCAAGGGGCAATAGAAGAAGTTACCTCTTCATCAACAAGGCATAGGGTTCTATTTCCCTTATTTTCTTATTCCAAAGAAGACAGGGGGTTACAGACCTATCTTAAATCTCAGAGAATTGAACAAATTCCTTGTCAGGGAGAAATTCAAGATGATTTCTCTCGTAGCTCTGCTACCATACCTTCAGAGTCAGGATTGGCTTTGTTCTCTAGATCTCAAGGATGCGTACACCCATGTCCTCATCCATCCATCCCACAGAAGGTTCCTTCGGTTCCTTTTTCAAGGAAAGCACTACCAATACAGGGTACTTCCTTTTGGTCTGGCCTCAGCACCAAGGGTGTTCACGAAATGCATGGCTATGGTAGCAGCATTTCTCCGCACTCTAGGAATATTCGTCTTCCCTTGGACGACTGGCTCATTCGAGCTCCAACACAGTCAGAAGCCAAGACTTCTCTATCCTGCACAATGCGTATCCTTCAGTATTTAGGGCTGGTAATAAACATTCCAAAATCCAATCTAACTCCCACTCAATCTTTAGAGTTCATAGGAGCTTTCCTGGATACCACAAGGGCAAGGGCCTATCTTCCCCAGGCCCATTGCCTTCGCTTGGTGCAGTTAGCTTCTCAAGCAGTGCTAAAGCCCCATCTAACTGCTCGAGAAATGTTGCAATTACTAGGCGACATGGCATCCACCGTGTATGTGGTTCCATATGCTCGCCTCCACATGAGGGCAGCTCAGTGGACTTTATCCACCCAATGGACCCAGGCATCAGGGTGCCTGTCAGACAAAATAGCAAACACAAGTCACCTCATTTTGTCCCTCCAATGGTGGAGGTCCCCTCATAACCTTTTGCTGGGGTGCCCCTTTCAACAATCCTTCTCCCAAGCAACTCGCACAACAGATGCTTCTCCAAAGGGCAGGGGGGAGCTCATCTGCAAGACTTATCCACCCAGGGCACCTGGTCTCCGCAAAAGAGTTGTCTACATATCAATCTCTTGGAACTCAGAGCGATTTTCCTGGCTCTACGAGTGTTCCATTCCCTGCTCAGCTACAAGACAGTCCTCATTCATACGGATAATCAAGTAGCCATGTTCTATGTGAACAAGCAGGGGGGAACGGGCTCTCTGTCGCTTTGCAACGAAGCTTTGCGACTATGGGCCCTCGCCAGAGAGCATCAGATTCCTCTGCTGGCAGTATATCTTCCAGGCATTCAAAACTCTTGGGCGGACAGACTCAGTCGAGTTCTGCTTCCACACGAGTGGTCTCTGCATGCAGACCAGGTGACCAGAATATTTCAACTTTGGGGAACACCGGACATAGACCTCTTTGCAAGTCCGTGGAATGCCAAACTTCCCCGGTTCTGTTCCAGAACTCCGGCTCAGGGGGCTCAGGCCAGGGATGCTTTCCTCCTTTACTGGGGTCAAGACTTCCTGTATGCCTTTCCACCCATTCCCCTAATTCCCAAAACCCTGTTCAAGCTTCAGAGAGACACAGGCCGTATGATTCTCATAGCAACATATTGGCCACGGCAAGTGTGTTACCCTCTGCTTCTACATCTCTCTCAAGCTCCCTCCCTGGAGTTAGGGTCTG
Source organism: Ichthyophis bannanicus (assembly GCA_033557465.1). Taxonomy (NCBI): domain Eukaryota; kingdom Metazoa; phylum Chordata; class Amphibia; order Gymnophiona; family Ichthyophiidae; genus Ichthyophis; species Ichthyophis bannanicus. The sequence goes on along the minus strand of CM066031.1, from coordinate 600,010,721 downwards.
CTCCAGATCTCCTATCTCAGGAGGACGGAATGTTATGGCATCCCAATCCCCAGTCTCTGCATCTCAGGGCTTGGTTGCTGAAGGCCTAGATCCCCATGATCTTAATGTTTCTCAGCAAGTGAAAGATGTTCTTTATGCTTCCAGAAAACCTTCCACTAGACGCTCTTATGCTTTCAAGTGGAAAAGGTTTACTGTTTGGTGTTCGGAAAAGGGTCTTAACCCTCTTGCGATACCTCTGGAATCTTTGCTGGAGTATCTCCTTCATTTATCTAATGCAGGCCTTGACAAATTCAGTAAGAGTCCATTTGAGTGCTATTGCAGCTTCCCTTAAGCCTCTAAATGGACAACCTATTTCCTTTCATCCTCTTATATCAAGATTTATGAGAGGCCTCCTTCTAACTAAGCCTCCCATTAGGCCACCACCAGTGGCATGGGACTTAAACCTGATTCTTGGGCAGCTCATGAAGCCACCTTTTGAACCTTTAGCTACCACCTCCTTGAAATTCCTTTCTTGGAAGGTTATTTTTCTCATTGCAATCACATCAGCACGCCGCGTTAGTGAGTTGCAAGCGCTTGTAGCTAATCCACCTTATACAAGGTTCCATCATGACAAGGTAGTCCTTAGGACTCACCCACACTTTATGCCTAAGGTGGTCTCGCCTTTTCATCTGAACCAAGCGGTCTACCTACCTGTGTTTTTTCCAGGGCCTCATGCATCGAATGCAGAGAGGAATCTTCATACCTTGGACTGTAAAAGAGCTCTAGCTTTTTACTTACAAAGAACACAGCAACATAGAATGTCCTCTCAACTTTGTTGCTTTTGATCCTTCTCATTTGGGACTTCCAGTCTCCAAGAGAACACTATCTAACAGGATTGCTCAGTGTATTTCCTTCGCCTATAAGAGTAAGAAACTTTCTCTGGAGGGTCATGTCACAGCGCACAATGTGAGAGCCATGGCAGCCTCAATGGCTCATCTGCACTCTGTGTCTATCGACGATATCTGTCGAGCAGCCACTTGGGCCTCGGTTCATACCTTTACAGCCCATTACTGCTTGGACAAGGACTCCCGCCGGGATGCCTTGTTTGGTCAGGCTGTTCTAAAACACCTGTTCCATACCTAATCAACTCCTACCCACCATCCCTGGTAGGATGCCAGAGATCCATGGGGGGAAGTGGAGCCCTCTCAGGGACACACAACCTTTGGGGTCTCTTCCTGGCACCTAAAGCTAGGGAGTCCCCATATGTGATGACTACATTCCTGCTTGTTCCTGGAGATAGCATAGTTACTCACCTGTAACAGGTGATCTCCGGGAACAGCAGGAATTTAGTCCTCACAACCCACCCACCTCCCCTAGGAGTTGTATCTCTCTATCTCTTTCCTTTCCCTCTCTCTCTCTTTGTCTCAGCTTTAAAACTCAACTGGAGAGAGGCAGTTGGGAAAGGCGGGAAGGCAGCATGCAGGCGCTGTGGGATGCTCCCAAAAGCTTTCTGATTGGACGCTGGGGAGCGTTTCTGCACAGGCTTCGTCGGTACCGACGATACCCATATGTGAGGACTAAATTCCTGCTGTTCCCGGAGATCACTGTTACAGTTGAGTAACTATGCTTTATAATGCTGCACTCTCCTCGGCTCTGGATGTTCTCGCTCCGCCCATGCCATGCCATGTCCTTTGAGACGTTCTGCACCCCAGCCCTGGCTTTCATCCACTACCCGCTATCTACGTTCCTGTGCCCGTTCTGCTGAGTGTGCTTGGTTCAAATCCCACTACCCTGCAGACTTTCTACACTTCATATTCATGCTTGTCTCTTTCCAGTCAGCCATAGCTCTTGCCAAACAAGACTACTATGTCCATCTGACTAACTCTCTTGCCTCTGATCCTCGCCGTCTCTTTACTACTCTCAGCTCTCTTTTTTTTTTTTCAATATTTTATTTTGAACCATCAAACAAAACAGCAAATACAGAACATAAGACAATCGCTCCCTGGGGTAGACTCTTATCCCCGAGGTGCGCGATACATAGATGGTTACATAATTTTTTTAAGTATAGTACCCCCAGATCCCCCCCCACCCCACCTCCCCCCCAAGAAACCCTACCCCCCCCCCCTTCCCACCTAAAGGCTATACCCACCTGGACCAGGATATATAACATTCCCGAGCCTCCATAGGTCTCCACATACAAAGAGGGCTATCAACAGCCCAATTGCAGGGTTACATTACGTGCCCGAGGGCTCAACTTTTGAATATAGGGCTCCCATAGTAACCAGAAAGCAGACCATCGCTTCACATGACCTCGCGCGGCCCGACACTCCAGGAGCATAAATTGATGGAAGGAGTTCCGCCACTCCCAAAAAGAGGGAGGGTGGCTGTCCCTCCACCCCCGGAGGATCGGGCCCTTACCCACCAGACATGCCTTCCGCACCAACCAGCGACTCCATTTCCCCTTTGGAGAGGTGGGACCCAGGAGATCCAAACCGATCAAGGCCGCATCCCAGTAAACAGGTTGTCCAAGAATGTCGGCCATAAATAGGGCAATTCTATGCCAGTAGGGGCGGATGCGTCGGCAGCCCCACCACATATGATACAAAGTCGCCAGGGGCTCCGCACAGCGTGGACAGCTGCCATCCGCTGTCAAATGACAACGAAGGGCTCGCCGCGGGGAGAAGTGAACCCTAGTTAAACACTTAATTTGAATTTCTCGCCAGCGAACACCATCTGCCAAGCTTGCCACTCTCCGGAGGGCCGCCAAGACAGTGCCCCGAGGAATCTCCCGACCCAGTTCCACCCCCCAGGCTCGTTCCACACCACTATAGTCTGGTTGTGGTCGAAATTGTTCCAACCGAGAATGAAAGGTCCGAATAGACGGCCGTTCAAGTTCGCCAAACCCGAAGAACGCTATTATCTGGGCCGAGCGGTCGCCACAGAGTTCCGACCTAGGAAGGGAAGCCACATAATGGGCCACTTGCATATAGGCAAAGAAATGTAGGGGCCCCAATTCATATTCGCGGGCCAGCATTTGAAAGGGCTTAGGTTTGCCCTCCAGGTCCACCACATGGCCCAGAGTCAACACTCCTCTCTCCCCCCACAGCCGAAGCGCCGCGGTTTCAGTGCCCGGGGTAAAACTGGCATTGCCCGAATAGGCAACCAGCTAGACACCTGCCACCGGCGGCCCCAGTAGGCATTCAATTTCCGCCAGGTTTTATAAACCGGGGCCAGCAACACGCTGTCCACTAGATGCGTAGGCCACCTGCTTGCCTCCAGGTGTAGGAGGGCTCGTAAAGAGTGGGGCGCCACGTAGGCCTCCTCAAGTGCTCGGGGGGTATAAAGATCGGTATCTCCAAGCCAGTCCCCCAGATGGCGGGCCTGACAGGCCAAAGCATAAGCACCAAGATCTGGGAGCCCCCATCCCCCCCCACGAATCCTCCCCATTAGTCTACGATAGGAGATACGAGCTCTCGACCCCCGCCAGAGAAAGCCCCGAAATTCCGCCTCAAAGCGCCCGACATCCCGACGAAGAAGCCAAACCGGGAGGGTCTGTAACCAATATAGGATCCGCGGCAGGAGGACCAGTTTGATCGCCGCAATTCTCCCCATAAGGGACAGAGGGAGGGGTAGCCACGCCTGCAGCTGATTTCTCACCTTGGTCAACATCCGTTGCAAATTGGCCCTATATAACTGACGGAATGACAGGCCAGTACAATCCCCAGGTAGAGGAATTGGTGCTCCGCCCATCGAAGAGGAAAGTCACCCAACCAACTGCCCCTAAGTCGTCCAGAAACATCAAGGGCTTCAGACTTATCCCTATTAATACTGAACCCCGCAAACTGCCCAAAGGCGCGGAACTCTCTCAATAGAAGGGGCAGGGAATCCTCGGGAGAAAGCAAGTGCACTAACAAGTCATCTGCAAAGGCCGAGACCTTAAATACCTGGGACCCAACACTTACCCCCCTGATTGCCCGCAAGTCCGCCACACGGCGTAGAAGAGGGTCCAGAGAAAGGACAAAGAGGAGAGGGGAGAGGGGGCAACCCTGGCGGGTCCCCCTCTGCAATGAAAAAGGCTCCGAGAGGACCCCATTACAGAGTATCGCTGCGGTGGGGTTGGCATACAGGCTGTCAACCATACTACAGAACGACGGCCCCAAACCATACTGAGGGAGGATGAATCTCAGGTATTGCCAGTCCACTCTATCAAAGGCCTTTTCCGCATCAAAGCTAATCAAGAGGGAGGGCAGATGTCTATGCTGAACCCACTCTAAGGACGCAATAATCTTGCGTAAGTTACGGACCGCGTAACGCCCCTTAACAAAACCGACCTGAGACTCATGGACCAGCTGTCCCAAAAATTCCGCCAAACGGTCCGCCAAGATCTTGGCCATTAATTTAAGGTCGAAATTAAGCAAGGAAATCGGACGATACGAGGCCGCTGCAAGCGGGTCCTTTGCTGGTTTGGGGATAAGAACAATATGAGCATGGTTAGCCCCCCACCGAAATGAGCCCTGCTGCGCTCTCCGATTATGTACAGCAGCCAGTGTCGGGGAAATCTGTTCATTCAGTATCTTATAAAATTCGGCACCTAAACCATCGGAGCCTGGGGATTTGTAGCAACTGGCCTTAGAAATAGCCCCTTGCAACTCGGCCACCGTAATTGGCCGATCTAACTGGGCCCTTTGCTCTATGGAGAGACGGGGCAAGTCCAGTCCCTTCACATAGTCCGCCATCCGCGTGGGGGAAGTCGCCTCCGCGGCGTAGAGGGTCTGAAAGAAGGTGCGAAAAACACGCGCTATCGCCGGGCTGTCCCTGTGCAGGGTCCCAAGATCATCTCGCAAGGCAGGCACCAACTTAGAGCCCCGGGGTCCACGAAGGCACCGGGCCAATAACTTCCCCGGCTTGTCCCCATATCTGTACAGTTGATAGCGATAATACAAGACCGACTTCTTTGCTCTCTGATGCAAGAGTTCGTTTAATTCCACTTGAGAATCCCACAGCTGCTTTTTCAAGCCTGCGGTGGGAGTGTGAGCCCAACGGCGTCGCAACTTCGTCACCAACCTCTCCAAAACCATAATACGTTCGGCCCGTACGCGTCGTTTTCTGGCAAGGAAGCCAATTATATCCCCCCTCAGTACAACCTTCGCGGTTTCCCAAAGCAATTCTGGGTCATCCTGGTGACCCCTATGATCAGCTTCAAATTCCTGCCACCGCCGCTGAAGGAACGAGCGAAATTGAGCGTCTCTGTATAATTCCAAGGGGAAACGCCACTGAAAGGTCCGTGAAGTACTCCCAGTCCAGAAGACCTCCATCCACACAAATGCATGGTCAGATATCTCCAGAGGGCCTATCTGGGCGTCCCCCACCTTGGCAAACAGCCCAGCGGATAACAACAAGTAGTCTATACGTGCACTTGTGCCATGGGCCCGAGATTGGTGTGTATAGTCCCGCTCAACCGGATGCAATAGTCGCCAGGGATCCACTAGCCCCAGCCTAGAACAGAAACGTCGCATTGCCCGAACCGTCGCCAGTCTGTCTCTGTGTTCCCCCGCGTTAGAGGTATCGAGGTCAACATCCATGACCCCGTTAAAGTCCCCCCCCAGAATAACGGGATGTTCCGGCCACGTCTCCAGTGTGGAGGCAATGCGCGCATACAGGGACAGGTCCAGTGCGTTGGGACAGTACACGCTGCCAAGAACTACCGGCCTCCCTTCAAGGACTCCCCGCACCAGTACATATCTGCCCGTCGGATCAACGAGGTCTTTCACCACCTCCATCCTTACACGTTTGTGTATCAAAAGCACCACCCCCGCCCTTCTTACCAAGAGCTGGGGCCCCCCAGACCTGCCCCACCCACTCCCGGCAGAGTTTACGGTGTTCGTCCGCAGTCTGGTGGGTTTCCTGAAGCATAGCGATGTCTGCTCCCTGCCTAGCCAGGGCCTGCAAAATTTTTGCCCGCTTAATTGGACTACCGAGACCACAAACATTCCAGGAAATTATCTTAAGTGGCATGCAACAGTGAATTAGGCACAGAGATGTCTGTTATATACCATACAAAATATAGGGAAGACAACTCCCCAGCATGGGGCCATCCCCCACCACCCTTCAAAGACGGTCCTGGATCCGTCCCTTCTTCAACTGGTCCCTGAGAAGACAGCATTTTATCTCCCCCCCCAACCCCTATCCCCCCTCTTCCCCTCTCCCCCCCCTGAAATACTCCCTCTCCCTCTCTTCCCCTCCCCCTCCCTCCCCCCGTCCCCCTCCGATCCTTAATTTCTACTACCATCCTCCTCTCCTCTTCCGTGAATTCCTAGATGCGTGTGGCACCCCCCCACTCCCCCAGCTCCCCGTCTCCACGATAGGGCGGCTCACCCCCCGGCCCCCCCAAAACACAGTCACCTCCCGGGCCTCCCCCCACCCATCCCCCACACCCAGAGAAGCCCACAACATCTCTGCTCAAAGACAATCAAAACAAGCCCGGCAGCCCTCCACCCCCCCCCCAATCACCATCACCCTCATGTTACAGTCCAACACAAAATGCTCCAAACTTGTTCACCAAGGCTGCGGTCCTCTCCTCCGAGCCTCAGGTCTCGGCTGCCACTGCGGCCCTCCGGCGTATCTCCTCCACGTATGGCGTTGCTGCTGCCGCGGAGTCAAAAGTCCGACGAATCCCGTCATGGGTGAAGACCAGACGGGCGGGATAGTGCACCATAAATTTAATGTGATTGTCTATCAAGGTCTGGCACAATGGTCCATAATCTCGCCGCCGCTGCCCTAGGGCTGCTGAGTAGTCCTGAACGATACGTATCCGAGCGTTGTCCTTCTGGATGGTCCCTTGTTTTCGCGCTGCACGCAAAACCGCTTCTTTCTGTGGGAATCTCAGGAATCGTGCAATTGTCACCCTGGGTCGGGTATCATTGGTCCTCCTAGGTCCAACCCGGTGTGCCCTCTCCAGCTGCACCGAGGCCCCCTCCGGGTCGTTTGCCAGGAGTAGTTTCACCAGATCCTCCAAGTAGGATTGTAAGGCCCGATCCTCAACGGTGTCTGGAATCCCAAGGAACCTCAAGTTATTGCGGCGGGATCTGTTTTCGAGGTCCTCTAGTTTGGCTTCCTGCCCCTGGAGTAGTTTTTTTACCCGGACCATCTCCCGCTGTAGCTCCAGCACGTGCTCCTCTGACTTCTCGATCCGGTGTTCCACCTCCTGTAGGCGGCCGCCCAAGGTCTCCACGGAGGTCTGGACCAGGTCCATACGGCCCCGCAGGTCCTCAACTGAGCCGACAGCGCCCCCGCTACGGCTTTGGAGATTTCATCCACCATCCCTGCTGAGGTCTTGGCCTCCCCCTTCAGCGGTGAGGATGGTTCCCCACCCTTAGGCGGGAGGGGGGTCTTCTCCTTCTCCACCCGGCGGCCTCCCTTCGCCGCCATCGCCAGGGCCGCTGCTGTAGTCCCCTCGAAGAGAGGGGAGGTCGCTCTCCCGTCCCTGCTCCACACGCCGGGCGACGAGGGTCTCAGGCGTCGACTTCCCTGGATCACAGCACAGTCCCCAGATCCGAGCCTCAGGCGTCGCCTGGGCAGCGCAGGCCTCTGTACACAGGAAAGAAAATGCGGACTCGGGCCCCAGAGGAGCTAGATGAAAGGCAAGGGTCCCGGTCAGCCGAGCGCTAGAGGGAGGGCCGGAGTCACAAGCTCTGGTGCACTGGGGTCACGCACGGACTTGGGGTCCCGAGATGCCAAGGGTGGGGCGGCTCAGTGAAGAAAGAACATCAGTCCCAGGTCACAGGCTCGGTTTCACTGCGGGCAGGGCACCGGTCAGAGGTTCCAAGATGCAGAAGACAGGGAGATCAAGGGCTAATCCTGCATGCCCCGACGCCGGAAGGCCCCCGTCGGGCAGAAGAAGGCATTAGTCTCTGTTTCCCATGAAAGTAGAAGGAGGGCTGGAGACAGAACCATTCAGCCCTGCGTGGGTACCCTGGGGGGTGGGTGGAAGCAGGCAGAGCCGAGGACAGCCCACAGCCGGGCCCAGATTGGGAGCACAGCCTCCCCCGGTCCCTCACCAGTCAAACACCCAAGCTTGGGAAGAGCGAACTCAGCCAGACAAGTTGGAGGCAGGAGCAGAGAGGGGGAACGAAGCCCGACTATGGAGCCGCAGCCGCCGCACGGGGCCCCCTGCCGTCCCGATTCAGGCTCACCGACCGGCCCAGTCTCCGCTCCACGTGGCACTCACCCCAGCGCGGTGCCTGCAGCGCGAGCCGCGTGGTTCCAGGCCGCCGCCGCCGATCCTCAGGCGCAGGGGAGAGGGGATCGCCGGATTCTCCTTCCGGGCTCCAACCTGGGTAAGGCAGCTCGGGGGGTGCAGGGGAACCCCGATTCTAGCCCCGATCGGGCATTATTCGGCGCCGGGGGAGCAAGGGGGCCCAGAGCTCGAGCGGTGTGCGTCCGCCCGGGCTCACCGCATCACCGGAAGTCCTACTCTCAGCTCTCTTCTCAAAGTGCCTCCGCCTCTGATCCCTCACTCCCTTTCTGCCCAAACCCTGGCTGAGTATTTCCATGACAAAATCCACAAGATCACCCTCCAATTCCCCACAAAGTCAGCTACTTCCCCTCCTCCCCCTCTTCACTCCCAACTCTTCCCCCCCCCCCAACCTCTGCTACCCTCTCTTCCTTTCCTGTGATCTCTGAAGCGGAAACTGCACACCTTCTTTCTTCCTCCAAACTCACCACCTGCTCCTCTAATCCTATCCCCACCCGTCTCCTAAGCCCCATCTCCTCCACCGTTGTCCCTTCCATCTCTCATATTCTCAACCTATCGCTTTCCACTGCAACAGTCCCTGCAGACTTCAAGCATGCTGTGGTCACACCTCTCAAGAAACCCTCACTTGATTCCACCTGTCCTTCTAATTATCGATCCATCTCTCTCCTTCCCTTCATTTCTAAACTACTTGAAGGTGCGGTTCACTGACGCTGCCTCGACTTCCTCTCCTCTCATGCCCTCCTGGATCCCTTACAGTCTGACTTTCATCCTTTACACTCTACTGATACGGCTCTTGCCAAAGTCTCCAGTGACTTGTTCTTGGCAAAATCCAAGGGACTTTACTCTGTCCTCATCCTTCTTGACCTCTCTGCTGCTTTTGACACTGTTGACCACAACCTTCTCCTTGATACCCTGTCCTCGCTTGGTTTTAGGGGCTCTGTACTATCCTGGTTCTCCTCCTATCTCTCCCATCGCTCTTTCAGTTTGTGTTTTGGTGGCTCCTCCTCCTCCTCTGCTACCCCGCTCCCATTTGGTGTACCCCAAGGATCTGTCTTGGGTCCGCTCCTTTTCTCTCTCTACACCCAGTCCCTTGGTGTGCTTATCTCTTCCCATGGCTTTCAGTACCATCTGTATGCTGATGACTCCCAGATCTACCTCTCTACGCCTGAATTCTCTCCGGCAACCCAGACCCGGATCTCTGCCTGCCTTTCTGACATTGCTGCCTGGATGTCCCACCGCCGCTTGAAATTGAACATAGCCAAGACTGAACTTCTTATCTTTCCCCCTAAAACCTCCTCTCCTCTTTCTCCCTTTTCAGTCTCTGTGGACAGCTCTGTACTACTTCCTGTTTTCTCAGCCCGCAATCTGGGGGTTGTCTTTGATGCCTGTCTCTCTTTCTCCACACATATCCATCTGATAGCTAAGACATGATGTTTCTTTCTCTATGACATCAGCAAAATCCGCCCTTTCCTTTCTGAACACACTACTAAAACGCTTATCCACTCCTTAATCATCTCCTGTCTTGACTACTGTAACATGCTCCTTGCTGGTCTCCCTTTGAATCATCTCTCTCCCCTTCAATCTGTTCAGCCTTCTGCTGCGAGGCTAATCTTCTGCCAGCCTCATGCCCATATTACTCCTCTTCTCAAGTCACTTCATTGGCTCCCTATTCGTTTCCGCATCCAGTTCAAACTTCTCCTGCTGACCTATAAATGCATTCACTCTGCGGCTCCTCACTACCTTTCTTCTCTTATCTCTCCTTACAATCCCCCTCGGAAACTCCGTTCTTCTAGCAAACTGCTTCTATCTGTGCCCTTCTCTTCTACTGCTAACTCCAGACTTTGCTCCTTTCAACTTGCTGTACCTTACACCTGGAACAAACTACCTGTGTCTGTACGCCAGGCACCTTCTCTAACCCTCTTCAGATCCAGGCTGAAAACTCACCTCTTCGCTGCTGCTTTTGGATCTTGACTCACCTGATCTCCTTTTTCTTTCCTCTTGCTTTATCCCTGCCTACACCTTCTGTGTTTGTCTTGACTAGATTGTAAGCTCTGATGAGCAGGGACTGTCTCTTACATGTCTGTGCAGCGCTGCGTACTACTTTTAGGGCTATATAAATGCGCAGTAGTAGTAGTACTTTTAAAACAGCACTTCAGTGCTTAACATCACTTCCAGTGCCATGGTACTGTTTTTTCTTCAGTGCTTCCACCCCTCTTATTCCACTTCATTTTGCTTCTGCCCTCATGTAAAAGGAAATAGAATCAGAGGCGACAAAAGCAGGAACTGCATCATAGTTCCAGAGGTGATGGTAGGTGCTGTGGTACCTTTTTAAAAGAATTAGAAACATAGAAATATGACGACAGGCCATGTGGTCTTTTTCTATCTAGTCTGTCCTTCCATAACTACAACAGTCCCCTTTTTACCTTTAGAGATCCTCTGTGTTTGTCCCATGCTTTTTTGAATTCAGTTACTGTCCTCATCTCTACCACCTCCACTGGGAGACTATTCCACGGATCCACTACTCTTTCCGTAAAGAAATATTTCCGCATATCACTCCTGAATCTATCTCCCTTCACCCTCATCCCATGTCCCCTCGTAGCAGAACTTGCTTTCAATTGAAAGAGGCTCTCTCCCTGAACATTTATGCCACGGAGGTATTTAAACATCTCAATCATATCACCTCTATCCCGTCTTTCCTCTAAGGTGTACATATTAAGATCCTTCAGCCTGTCCTCATATGCTTTATAATGAAGACCACTAATCATTTTAGTAGCCACCCTCTGCACCGACTCCATCCTGTTCACATCCTTTTGAAGGTGCGGTCTCCAGAATTGCACACTATACTCCAATGGAGGTCGCACCAAAGACTTATACGGAGGCATTATCACCTCCTTTTTTCTGCTAGCCATTCCTCTCCGTATGCACCCAAGCATCCTTCTAGCTTTTACCGTCGCCTTTTCTACCTGTTTAGCTACTTTAAGATCATCAGACACAACCACGCCTAGGTCCCGCTCTTCTTTAGTGGACAAAAGTACTTCACCCCCTATACTATATTGCTCCCTTGGATTGCTGCAGCCCAAATGCATGACCTTACATTTTTTAACATTAATTCCCAGCTGCCAAATTGCTGTCACTGCACGTCTCGGAGAGAAGCAGCAATGAGTCATCCCATCATTGGTGCTCTAGGCAACTGCCTAGTCACATAATGGTAGTACTGGCCCTGAGCAGGGCTTTCCTGAATGCCTGATAAGGCTATTGGCCCCTGTAATGCACCCACAGACCTTTAAAGGCACTGCTGGCATAATCCTTTCAAAACTGTACATTTCCTATATTTGTGTACATTTTATTTATTTGAATTATTTGATATACTGCATTTTGCATACTAGCAAGATGGTGTACAAAACTATGATAAAAATACGGAATATGATTTATATAAGTACCACTTTTTTTTTTTGTTAAGTGCCATTAAGTCAGTGCTGACACCTGGCAACCCAGCAGCCCCTGGGTTTTCTTGGCAAGGTATAACCAGAAGTAGATTGCCAGGCCTTTTCTTCCAAGGCCATGGAGGCTACAGTGACTTGCCCAAGGTCACAGGGAGTGGGAATTGAACCCTGATCTCTTGGGTACTAGGCTGTTGCCCTAATTACTAGGCTACTCCTTCATTCCTAAGCACAGCAATTTAAAATCAAGGGAGATAAACAGAACAATAAAAATTAAAAAAAAAAGAAAAAGAAAGATTAAATGAATAAATCTGTATCATGCCAAGAGGCTCAGACCCTCGACTTCTCCTGAATAAATTCTGAAAAGCCTTTGTTAACCAAGTTTTTACTCCTTTTTTGAATTTCTTGTAGGGAGATTCATTTCTAAGGAAGGGCATGCCATAGGGAAGGTGCAGCACAGCAAAAAGTTGTATTGCAAGAGTGTTGAAGGTGATGTTTTCTTTATGATGAAATTACTAAGTAATTTCCTTGGGAAGAACATAAAGGACAGATTGGATGATGGCGAACCAAACAAGAGGGATAAGTAAGTGGCAGGCAGCGCCACACCTAGCCCTGTGCGAGCGGTGCAGCCTCACAGGGCGCAAACGATTAGAGGCACATTTGGGGTTGCCAGCCTCTGTCCCCTCATGCTGTCTGCCCTTGCCTGGCTGCCACTTTGTGTTCTCTCGGTGGTGGTGGCAGTGGCAGCAGCGGAGCTGACCCAATCTCAAATTGGAAAAAAACCCACGTGGGTCTTTCCAACTTCATGCTTGCATGCAGATCTGATCCCTCCCTCCTTTGACGTAGACTTGTGTCAGAGGAGGGAGGGACCATACCAGCCATTCTAAACCAAGTTTTTGCAACTCCTTGAATGGCTGATCTGGCCCCTCCCTCCTCTGACGCGAGCCTATGTCAGAAGAGGAAGGGATCAGTCCTGCGTACAAGTGCGGAGTCTGAAAGACCCGCGTGGTTTTTTTTTTTTTTTTCAATTTGAGATCAGGTCCGCTCCGCTACTGCAGCTGAGGGATCACAAAAAGCGGCAGCAGAGCAAGGGCAGGCAGTGTTGGGGGGGGGGGGGGACGGACAGCTAGCTGGACATGGAGGTATGTGGTAAGATGGGGAGATGCTGGGTATTGGGCAAATGTGATGATGGGGGGGGGGGGGCGCCAGATGTGCAAGTCTCACAGGATGCATTTATGGCTTGATATGGTCCTGGTGGCATGCCTTTTTAAAAAGCTTTATACACTATCATTAAGATCTTGAACTGGAGACGACAATTTACTTGTAACCAGTGCTGTTCAAAAAGGAGAGGAGGTACATGGTCCAATCTGCAAGTGTGATAGATTAATTTAACCACAATACTCATAAGGGACATTTCTAGTACATAAGGTTTTCTTTATTTGCTAAGATAGTGTGTAGTAGCCGAGACAGATATATAGTAAGATAAATGGTTTTATTTTATAACTGGGCTACATGGAAAATTATTGTTCTCTTCCCTTTACTTTTAACTGATAGAAAATGTTTGTTCAGGCATGTAAAGAGTTAAGTGTTTAGGATGTGTGTTGCTTTTACATGTGAAAACAGTTCTGCTAGAATTTTTGCTCTCCTTATAGCAGCAGTTAAACTAGATTTCTTTATGGTTTACAGTTGTTACAGTGGAAAATGTTAGCACAGTCCCTCTTGAATTACTGAATTTTTAAAAAAATATTTCAGTTGATTAGTCAGGACACTAGCATGCATATTTAAATTGTGAAATCTGTCCAAAAGGAGGTGGTCTGTTCTGACCAACCCCCCTCCCTCTTCCCTCCTTTGGAGGAAGTTACCAAAGCAGTAGCTGGCTGCCTGGCTCCCTGATAGCATGTGAGCATTACTAGGCAATTTATCCTGCGGTTCTGCAGTCTCTGCTTTTTAGAAAGCAGCTCAGTTCGAAATGCTGCTGTAGGCTTGATTTATGTTTTCTTAGATTCTTCTATTACTGCTTGTTTACCTAGTAGCTTTCTGGCTTTTTCAAAACCATCTACTGAACGAAGAGTTCGTCTGAACTACCGAGCAGAGTAGTAAATAATTGTATTTGGTGTTTTAGAAAGGAAGACTGGCTCAAAGATAGACCTTAGTGTAAAGAAGTTCGCTTACAGCAGATCCACCATAGCTGATTTTGTCCTTCCTGTCCAAGGACTATAACGGAAGAAAGATTCGCAAAGTGATTAGAGGGAGTTCTTTGGTGATAAACCACCGTTTCAAGATATGCCAAAAGCAGCAGTTTCAAATTGTATTCATTTGGGAGCTCAGTTGTTCCATTGGAACATTATTGGACAACAAAATGTACTTCCTTGTACATTCCTTGCAAAAACAACTACAGTAGCTGCCTGATGGAGGAAAAATGAAAGCTTAGCATTGCTTTTGTCGCTGACAGAGTGCAGCTATTACATTTCCGTCATTTGGGATCTCGGGATTAAACTATCTATATTGTACCGACAATAATCTTATCCCTTGTGATTCGACTCATCACATACTGCAGCATTGCTATTTGAAATGGTTTGTTTTATATAGGAGAAAAGCTATCGGCTGTGAATCCAAGCTGAGAATAAAGATTCTTATGAAAGGAGGCTTATACATACAGTTCTTACAAGCGACATCACAAGGGAAAAAGTGTGGGATAATTACAATTTTAAAACTTATTTTTTTCAATTTTTTGAAGGCAAACAGATGTCTTGCAGGATGGTATATTATCCATTGTCTTAGCAATTGTTTTGCACTGTTGAACATAATGGTGTCATGCCATTTTATATTCTCTTTTATATATTGATGACTTTGTTGTGATATTAGTAATTTGTAAATCATAAAAAGACAGTCCTGTTTTTAATACTAAGATCTGCATAATCTCTGTAGGTCTAAAAAAATATCTTTAGTAGTTTTTTTAATGAAAACATGTTTTTGAGGAATCAAAATATTCATACTAGATAAAAGAAAAAGGCGATCTAATGGATGTAACTGGTTATGTACTTTTTTTTTTATTTTGCACTCTTTTTTAAACATTCAATTTTTTCCTGCATGCTGCAATAATAGTGAATGTGAATTTTAATTTAGCACACCAGCATTGGTGAAGTCAATTACATAATGGTTACAAGCAAGGCTAGAAGAGCAAGAGCAGAAAACTACTCAGTATACTATTTTCTCTATTGTGACTGTTTATGATACCGCCTGATGCACAGTCTTGGTTTAAAACTGGATGGAATGAGTCGAGTGTGTATAGTTGTTTTGGAGGAGGCGGAAGATGATGCGCCCTCATTTATTTCTAAATCTCCTCAGGAAAATGTGTGTTGTCGCCCCTCGCTTTCTGACAATGTTATGGTAAGATGACTATACTTCAAAATTCCATGTGTATTTGTTTCTTTACTTCACGTAAATCTAGCAAGAAGTGCATCAGCACAGTAAAATCTCTTTATGCACAAGAGGAGCACATTCAGATGCAGAGCACATTCTGTGATGCTCTCAAGTTCAAAAAACAAAAGGAGTAAATTCAATTAAAAAGTTTATTTTGCACCGTATAAGATGGAACTAAATATTTAGAACGTCTCAAATGCACATTAAAAAAAATATAGAACATTCAGTGAGTTAAATCTACAAGTCGGAAAATGTACAGAAGTTGCTCAACTTTTCCTTTTTTATTTTGTTTTGAGATCATTATCACACTGCAAACTAGTGTAACTGATATAGCAGTTTTTATATGCATCTTAAAAAGGTACTGTTTATATGAACATCCGTATTCTGGTAGTCCTTTCTGTAAGCATATATGCTTAGTGCAAATATAACTATTTGTTTTTTCTAGCTACTAGGGCTGCGTAAACTGAAGAGCAAATTTCTTTATTAAAAGCAGGCATGGCTTTTTTTTTTTTTTTCTTATCTGCTTCGCCTTTTATTAAGTGAGAACTTGTCAAATGTTGGCATAATGCATGGGCGTAGTTTGGCATTTCTTATGTTCTTATGAAAAGTCATACTAGGTTGGACCAAAGTCCATCAAGCCCAGTATCCTGTTTCCAACAGTGGCCAATCCAGGTCACAAGTACCTGGCATGTTCTTAAAAAGACGCACAGGTTCCACAGTGTTTGTCCTGGGATAAGCGGTGGATTTCCCGGGTCCTCTTTAATAATGGTTTATGGACCTTTCCTCCAGGAACTTGTCCAAACCTTTTTTAAACCTAGCTACACTAACAACTTTTACTACATCCTGCGATAACGAATTCCAGAGTTTGATTATTCGTTGAGTAAAAAAAAAAAAATTTTCTCTTATTAGCCTTAAATGGGTTACATTGTAGCTTCATTGCATGTCCTCTAGTCTTTAACTCTCTGCTGATAGTAGGTCCTGAATGAGTTAACAAATACATTGGATTCTAAAATACACACATTTATCAGCTTTAACCCAAAGAATTCTCTTTTCCCCAAGATTTAGAGAATTTCCCAGAAGTAAATACTTACAAGTTCAGATTTATTTCCAGCAGTAGCAGTCCCTTTTGGTAGACCTTCAAGACTCTGGTAGCCCTTTCATTTGGGTTGGGCCAAGGATGGGGTAGTCAGATGGGGGATGGAGATACCTGTATGCAAATGAATATGCAAATATATCATACATATTCATTATAATATTCTGAAAAACAAAAGCCTGGATAGAAAGCTAGTATATCAAATGGCAAAGATTTTTAATGTAAATTGCTAGCACCTCGAAGTTTCTCTCATTGGCCCTCCCCACTCAGACTCTCATCAGTTATCTAGGGGAGAGTACTTTCTCTTCCCCCCCTTACCCCCCATCTTTCTCTCCCTTTCTTCCTCTCCAAAGCCCAACTCTGTCCTTTCCTCTTCCATCTCATTACCATAACATTCAGCGGAGTGGAGCTGGAACAGAAAGCAAAAGAGGAGACAGCAGCATGGTGGTGATCACAGTGTGAAGAAGCAGGACACCAAGGCTGAAATGATCTGATATTCCAGATTAACTATCTGCCGCAGATATAGCTGCCTCTCTGGTAGCATCACCCCCTTTCTTCTCCCAGTCATGAGATGTGGGGATAGCTCAAGGTAATCTGTTGCCTAAGGCAAGAGAGATGAGCTGGTGCAACCCCCTCCCAAAATAGAGAGGTCTCCTCAGAGCTCTAGTCCAGGAGCAGGGGTTGCTCAGAACACTGGTCAGGTGGTTGCCCCCCCCCAAAAAATAACAATAGTTGGAAAAGGTCAGATCAAAAGCTAAAGAACAACATTTGGGTTTTTTTGTCAGAACGTTTGTTATGTAAGGTCAAAAAACCTTCCAAAAAACAAACATGTCTGTTTGGTCATTGGGCACCATTATATTTAGAATAATGTTCTAAGAAATGTGCAAAACGTAGAATAAAATCATATTTATATGGCCTATAATCAAGGCCAAAGCGAGCACTTAAGCTGGTGGTTGAAGCCGGGACCGAAGCCAGGATTGAAGCCAGTCAAACAAGTGACTTTCCATGTCTCCTCTAGTCTGTTGATGTGGCAGAGCCAGCAAAGCCCTTTTTAATATAGATGAAGCTATCAAGCGTGTCTGATGTCAGAATCAGAATCAGCTAATAGAATACTAATTCAGCTATCACAACAAACTACACCAATCTGTCTCTAAATTGACTCTCAGGAGAAACTGTGCTAAAAATCGATTGCTGTTCCAAAAATTGTAATCTATATTCATGATCTCCACCACCAGATCAACAGGGACATGATCAGTGACCCTCCACCTTAAGATCTGAGAATGAATGTTGGAATTGAATGCAATGAGAGACAATTGGTGCTGACAGTTTGTGTTTATATGTGACTTATGTTCACTCAAACGTTATTTGACCAGTCGAGTGGTTCTGCCTATGTATTTTAAATTACAAAGACATAGTATCAAATATACCACAAAGGATGATGAACAAGTGGTACGCCAATGGCTGGACAATAGTCAATTAGTTTTTCAACCTATGCTGCCAAAAGCTTGAAGCAGAGCCATCTCTGTGATGCTCGAAACACAGTGCTGTCACTTCACCCCTGACTGCTTAGATCCCGGCTTTGGTCCCGGCTTCAACCACCAGCTAAGTACTCGCTTTGGCCTTGATTATGGGCCATATAAATTTGATTTTATTCCAAGTTTTGCACATTTCTTAGCACATTGGTCATTGGGCACTATTATATTTAGAATAAACGGACATGTTGTTTTCCGGAAGGTTTTTTGACCTTACATAACGAATGTTCCGATAAAAGAACAAATTTTGCTCTTTAACTTTTGATCTGACCTTTTCTAGTGATTGTATGCTTGTGGTTTAGATCTTGGCTACACATTTATTTTGCCAAGAAAAAACAAAGCAACATATTCACAGATTTATATAATTTAAAAAAAAATCTTCCATATCATCCTGCTAGACCAGTCCAGACAAGTGGGTTGTGTTCCCCTACTAGCAAATTGGTGGATGACATCACTCCCACTCCTCTATTCGCCTTAGCCACCAGAAGTCCTTTCAGTATTTCTTTGTCTTCAGCAGATGGTGGATGGATGTTCTCCTCTCTGAAGAAAATCTGAGAATTGAGAGGAAAAGATTGATTAAACACTCAACGACCACCTTGCGAAACAAAGGTGACTCGCTTGAGTGCAACTTGAGAGGCTCCACTACACTGCGGTATTTTTTGAAGCCACAGGAGGAGGGAAATTTGGTTCAGCTTTATGCTCTTACCTTTAATAAAAGTCTTAAGTGGCCAGAAAAGTGGAAGAATCTGGAAGGATGGCAGAATTCAGCATTCTCTTACAGCCTCAATGCCCCCTCCCTCCTCTGTCCTCCCTGCTCTCTCCTGAAGATTGTAGAAGGCTCTCAGAGGATCTGCCTGTTAGCCACCTTAAACGCAGTGCTGCACAGTCAGCCAGTAATACCATTTGAGGGATGTAGAGCTGAGCCCGGCACAGATCCTCTGCCCAGGGTTCTCAGGGGTTGAGTTCCAAGGCTTGATCTTATCTTCCTTGTTGGGGACTCTTGATTCTGTCTTCCTGTGGTGCAAGTCGGGGTGGACCACTTGTCACCGTTGACATGGTGTGGGGCTTTCCCGCCATTTTCTGCACATGTTAGTGTTTTTACCTGTTGTGTGCCTGGTGGTCACGTTGTCCTAAAGTGTGTGGTCACGTTGTCCTAAAGTGTGTTCTGCCCAAGTGATTCCAATGCACGCTTCTTCCCTAGCATCTGTAACATGTGTTGCATAAAAGTGCAGTTAACGTGCCTCCAGGCTGCCACAGCCTTAGCGCACGCTGTTGTGATACTTGCTGACTTTCTATATCTTCTTCCAGGAAATGTTGGACCTGTGGCAACAAGGTGCCTCATCCCTGGATTCTGGACTCTGCTCTTCTGGCATGGCAGCTTCTGAGTCATCCTTGGAGGGCCTACTTTCCCCCTCCCAGCCAAGGGATACAGTTAGTCTGACCTTGCCTGCCTCAGGGCAGGTGGTGATGGATGGCACTATGGGTAAGGATATTCAGCCGACTGGAGGATCCCACGACCATGCTGTGATCTGCTTATCCTTCTCTAGGAGGTCTCTGGCTGTGCCCCTGGTATTGGGGAGTCATGTCTGAGAGGAAAGCTTCTGGACTCCGGATTGTCCTCCCCAGAATTCTTTCCCTTTTTCAGCAGGCCTAGTCCTTATGACGTGGAAATTCAGACCCTGTGCCTTCTGGTTGCCCCCAGGTGCAGTCTCATGCAGGGCAGGCTGAGAGTGGAAGCCACACTGTTCATAGAAACATGATGGCAGAAAAAGACCACATGACTGATCCAGTCTGCTCTTCCATATCAACTACAATAGTCCTCTTTTTACCTTTAGAGATCCTCTGTGTTTGTCCCATGCTTTTTTGAATTCAGATACTGTCCTCGTGTCTACCACCTCCACTGGGAGACTATTCCATGCATCTATCACTCTTTTCGTAAAGAAATATTTCCACATATTGCTCCTGAGTCTATTCCCTTTCACTCTCATCTTATGTCTCCTTGTAGCAGAGCTTGCCTTTAATTGAAAGAGACCCTCCTGTGCATTTATGCCACAGAAGTATTTAAATGTCTTTATCATATCATCCCCTTATCCTGCCTTTCCTCTAAAGTATACATATTAAGATTTTTAAGTCTGTCCTTGTATTCTTCATAATGAAGATCACTAACCATTTTAGTAGCCACCCTCTGCATTGACTCCAACCTGCTTATATCCGTTTGAAGATGCGGTCTCTAGAATTGCACACAATACTCCAAATGAGGTTGCACCGGAGACTTATACAGAGGCGTTATCACTTCCTTTTTTCTACTGGCCATTCCTCTCCCTATACACCCAAGCATCCTTCTGTTTTTTGCAGTTGCGCCTTGTCTACCTGTTTAGCTACTTTACTTCCAGAGACAATTGCGCCCAGGTCCCACTCTTCTTTTGTGGACAGAAGTACCTCACCCCTACACTGTACCACTCCTTTGGATTTTTGCAGCCCAAATGCATGACTCTGCATTTTTTTTAGCATTAAATTTTAGCTGCCAAATTCTAGACCATTCTTCAAATTTAGCTAGATCCCTCCTCATGTTATCTACTCCTTCCTGGGTGTATATTCTATTGCAGATTTTGGTATCATCTGCAAACAAACAAACTTTATCCGACAGCCCTAATGCAATATCACTAACAAATATATTAAAAAGAATCGGACCAAGGATAGATCCCTGTGGCACACTACTGGTATCATCCTCCTCCTCAGAGTGATCTACATTTACCTGTACCCTTTGTCGCCTCCCACTTAACCAATTTCTAACCCAATCAGTAACTTGAGGGTCCATCCCTAGGGTGCTCAATTTGTTTATAAGTCACCTGTGTGGAATGGTGTCAAAGGCTTTACTAAAATCTAAATACACCACATCTAGGACTCTCCTTCGGTCCAGCTCTCTGGTCACCCATTCAGAGACATCAATCAGATTTGTCTGACAGTACCTGCCTCTGGTGAATTCATGCTGCCTCAGATCCTGCAATGCATTGGATTCCAAAAACCTCAATATCCTCTTTTAGTAGCTTTTCCAATAATTTACTAACCACAGAGGTTAGACTAACCGGCCTGTAGTTCTCAATGTCATCCTTTCTTCCGCTTTTGTGTAAAGGGACCACATGTGCCTTTCTCCAGTCCTCTGGCACCACTCCTGACTCCAAAGAGGCATTGGAAAGGTCAGACAGTGGAGCCACTAGAACCATCCCCAAGTTCCCTCAGTATTCTTGGATGCATCCCATCCAGACTATGGCTTTGTCATCTTTTATTTGAGCTAGTTCCTCATGAACACAGTCTTCTGAAAATTGTTTGAGATCCCCGTTGCTTCTGTTCCTATTAGTGAATGTTTTCTGAGGTCCTGCTTCAGGCCCTTCATCTGTGAACACAGAACAGAAATATTTGTTAAGCAATTCTGCTTTATCCTCATCAGTTTCTGCATTTTCTTCTCTTGCACTGCAAGATGGATTCTATGTTGCGAGCCATTTCACCATGGTGGTTACTGTCCTGCAGCTGGCAGTAAGTATCAGCCTAACGTCTTGAGCCCTGCTTTGGTGGATTCAGTCTCTTCCGCCAGTGATACTACTCCTCTTTTGGAGTTGGCTACGACCTTCCTTTCAGATACCATGTATGAATGTACGAGGAGTGCTGGAGTAGTTCTGGAGATGGCTCCCCTGTTTATCTTGGTGGAGAAGAACTTCCTAGCCTTGTCAGTTCAGCACATTGCCAGAGTGGTCATTGTGGAAGCAAACTTCCTCAGCTGGCACTCTGGATCCTGAAGAGTGGGAGTTGAGTCAGGAGGCAATTCAGTTGACTTTGCACCACTGGGGTTGCCCTGAAATGGATCTGATGGCAACTTGCACAAGTGCCAAAGTTTGCCACTTCTTCAGTTGCTGCATGGAGGTGGGGCCCAAGGGTGTTGATGCCCTGACCCATCCTTGGCCAAGTCAGCACCTGCTGTACATGTTTTCTCCATGACCCTTGGTGGAGCATGTGCTTTGGTGAATAGAATGCTACCCAGGCAGGATTGTTCTGGTGGCATCAGATTGGCCAACTACAGCATGGTTTGGAGACCTGATGGAGGACACTTTTCCCTTCTCACTTACTGGCTTGGCTCTTGAAAGGAGACGGCTAGCTCGTAAGGGCTACTCTCCAGCGGTGGTCTCTACTTGGAGCCTGGAGGAGGTCTACCAAGCTGGCATATGTGTGGGGCTGGTGCTTCTTTTAGCGATGGTGTAGCACTCAGCTGTTGGCTCCTGGAACAGCCAAGGTGCCTTCTCTGTTCGCATTTCTACAGGGTGACTTTGAGAAGGGCCTTTCCCTTAGCGACCTGAAATTTCACGTGGCAGTTTTGGCCTGTTTCTGAGGTCTGATGGCATAAGTCTCTCTAGCTTTACACCCAGATGTCTCTCTCTTTCTCTAGGAATTTCAGTGTCTGTGTCCTCCCCTCCGATCTGTAATTTGTTTCTGGGATCTGTGTCTTTTGCTCAGGGCCCTGATTGCGGCACCCTTGATTCTTTGAAGTGTGCTACCTTAAAGTATCTGTTGCGGAACCGGCCAGTTCCAGAGGATGCGCTCACCCATTCTTCCCAAGCACAAGTGTCCTTGTGGGCAGAGCAAGCTTGGTAGCCTCTGCAGACATTTGCTGGGCTGCACCATAGGCATCACTTTTCACTTTCATTAAGCATTATTATTTGTATGTCCACACAAGGGTGGACATGACATTGGCTCAAGGCTTTTGTAAGCTGCTGTGTCTTCTTCCTGCCTAGTGGAATTGTGGCTTTGGTACATCTGACTTGTCTGGACTAGTCTAGCAGGATGATATGGAAGGTGATATTTTACTTATGAGCTAATGTCCTTTCCTTGAGTCCTGGTAGACTAGTCCAGGGTCCACCCTTGAAACTGTATTTTCTCAGTCTTTCTGCTGCAGTACCCTGGGGTCCACTGTGATTTTTATACTTTGCTCTGCAGGTTCATTGTCTACTGACAGCCTTCTGTTTCTACTTTACTGTACATAATTCTCTACTCTTGATCACTTGTTGCCCATAGTTGAGGTTGTCTGAGGTTTGCCATGTTTCTCACATAAGCTTTGGGATGAATACTGAAGGGATTTCTGGTAGCTGAAGCCAATAGAGACATGGGAGTGATGTCATTGAAATCTAAGCTTTTAATTGGTTCTTTGCCTCCACCATTCTGCTGGTAAGGGAACACAACTCGTTTGTCTGGACTGATTTAGCAGGACTCAAGGAAAGGACATTAACAGGTAAGTAAAATGTTGTCTTTGCAATGTTAATGAAACTGCTACAAATTTTGCTGCATATAAACATGTACCTGGGAATCTAACATAAACCATACAGACTTCAGACACTGTACACTGGACTAGCACAGTATTAAATGCAAATATGCACACCAAAGAACAAAAAGAAAAAGCGAGAACCGCATTGCAGTTTGATATCAAAATAAAATTATAGTTACTGATTTTATTTTATAAACTGCTTTGGTTCTCTTTTTCTTTTTGAACATAAATCCAAAGAAACCCCTCTTCCAACAATGGGTGCAAAGCAGAACTAGGACATTTCCTCATAGAATTCAACATACCAAAACTAATTTCTTATTCTGATATCATCTCCATATCGGCAATATAAACCCTAACCAGTACTAGGCATTTTTGTGAAGTAATACACTGCAGAAATCAGTCAGGACCTCTGAAGAAAAGCTACCAAACCATAACAGCATTAACTTCCAAACACATACGAGTTGCCTACCAAGAAAAGGGTAGTGAACTAGAGCATCCATACACCCATTCAGAAAACTGAACAAGCCAGAATACTACAGATAACTATACAGAAAGACACCTGGCCTCCGTCGTACAGAACATAGGCATAGATAAAAATGATATTGAAACCTTAGGAAACCAGACCCTGCAATACAACATCAGAGAAATAGAGAGACATAGATGCCCTTGTACGGTACAAAATAAAAAGATAGAACAGGTAAATTGTAAGGATTGACATATTCCAATCACTAAATTGAAAATAGTTATTTTTTTCTACCTTTATTCTCTAATCGTGTGGATCTCAGTCTCTGCTTTCCTCTGTCTTCTCTTAACTCACATTCTAGGATCCATCTGCCACTTCTTTTCCATTATTGCTGCACCTTGTCTGGTAACCCCCCCCCCCCCCCCCCCACTTCCAGCATCACTACCATCACTGTTGCCAACTCCCCGATGGTTGCATAAGATTTCCTGTAAATGTGGTCTTTCAGATGTCCATGTGCTTCAAAGGCTCTGTTGTCCTGCCCCTCTGACACAAAAAATGTGCATCAGAAGGGGTTGGGACTTGGAGGGTCTTTGAAGCCGCAGAGGTTTGAAACACCCTGTGTTTACTAAGAATCTTATTGCCACCACAGCCACTGACTTTGGGGTATGTGTCAAATGTGAGAAGGGTAGGAAGCTAAGTAAGGGCCATGTGTTTGGAGAAGAAAATGCCCCTCTTTGCCCCCACCCCCAAACTACGCCCATAGCATAAGAATTAGAAAATCATGCTCTTTGTTTAGAATGTCTTTACTTTTGGTTTTCTCCATAGATATTTAAATTGAAGTTACTATTGAAAATGTGTAACACAAAAAAGCAAATAACGAAACCCAAAAGAAGCTACTTTCATATTCAAGCATATATATGATATTTAATTCTTTAGCTTCTCTTTATGCCCCTACCCTTGCATAGATTTTTTTGATTTTTTTTTTTTAAAACAAGTGATATTGCACAAGCAGCTTAGTTTTTTAGTTCAGTTCTAACATTAAATTTCACAAAATTTAAAATAAAGAATGCATTGTTTATTGTGAATTGAAGAATCTGGTTTATGATTTTGAACTAGTAAGTAACTTGTCATTAGAAAAACCCATGTACTGGACTAGTACTCAGGCATGAGATGCTATTTTTTACACATATATTCTTATGTGTGTTTGTGTTACAGCCACCTCTGGTTCAGGCCATATTTAATGGGGACCCTGATGAAGTCCGAGCACTGATATTTAAGAAGGAGGATGTTAACTATCAGGTAAAAATGAAAATGCATGTCACCATTGTTCTGGTTTGATCTTAATGTTTTTGCTGTTGTAGGTTTTGTTTAATTTGCCCTTCCTTATCAGGCTAGACCAGTCCAAATCTGTGGATTATGCTCCCTTGCTAGCAGGTGGAGGCAGAATTAAGTAACTTTCAGAGATGTTATCACCTACTTTATCCACTGGTGCAGCACTGAGAGAAGCCAGTATTTGTCTCCCTTCAGAAGGTCAAAAAAAACCCCCTAGCACAGGGCAAAACATCAAAACCCAAAGTTGAAAAAACCCCAGCTCACAGAGCCTACCATGTAATATTAGCACAAGACCAAAAAGGGCCAATTATTACACTATCTTTTTTTGTCGGAATGACCATTCAAGAGAAAGCAGGAAGGTAACCCACCCCTTTGGGATCCCTTTGGGATTCAACAAATTTCACCTGATGCAGGGCCACAGATGGGATAGATGGCTCGAAATGTGGCACGTTGTGTCTATGGAATTCTGTGCTGGCTGAATTAAAGAAAAAAGAAAAAAAGAAAAGATAAGTTTTCAAGCATTTTAAATTAATAAAATGGATTGACCACAGCGAGGGGTGGGTTACCTTCCTGCTTTCTCTTGAATGGTCATTCCGACAAAAAAAGATAGTGTAATAATTGGGATTTTTTGGTCTTGTGCTAATATTACACGGTAGGCTCTGTGAGCTGGGGTTTTTTCCCTTCAGAAGGTGGCAAAGAGGACTGGTGCAATAGTACAGATGGGTCTTTCTCCCCTGGCCTACACCATAGTGCTGTGACCATTGTGACTGAGACCTGTAAGCCCAGCATACTTGATACTCTGGTATGACCCTGTCTGCTAGAGCCTATGGCTTTCCCTCTGTCCAGCACTGCTGCCCACAGGTTCCTAGTGCATGGTGGGCTGGAGAGGAGCAGAACTACCCCACAGGGCCGCTTAATGGTCTGGGTAAGTGGGGCCCAGCCCTCCCCTTCCTTTTTGCTGTTCTCTGTCTGCATGCCTTTTGGGTTTCCCCTTTTTCTGTTACGGTTTTTATTCTCCCATTGATTTCAGTAGGAGGTATTTGGGTCTCTTGCTGCTTTTAATAAAGCGGTTCTAAACAAACAAACAAAAATGTGGCCTTTTGCTTTTAGGCAGCTGGGTCTCCCAGACCTGGGTGGATGTCTGGGCCTTCCCTGCTCAGGTTTCATCGGTCAGCCTGACCAGTGCTGGGACACACTTTTCACTGTGGCCCTGATTATTTTTTTCAGCGTGGCTTTTTTGCAGCCTGTTTTTAAACTTTGCCACTGCAGGGTTCAGCCATGCTGCTTGAAGCAGCCTGTGAAACCTAGCATATTTTTCATAGCTGCTGCTTTTTGTCCTGATTGTGTCTGGGATGCTGGGGCACTTTTTTTTTTTTTTTTTAGCATTTTCGGACCATCGTGGAGGTTTGGGGGACCAATAATGCTTCTGTGACCCCTGCCACTCCTTTGTTTTTTTTGTTTTTTTTGTTTTTTTTCCCCTCCTGCTTGGTCATGGTGGAGTTGGAGCCTGGTGGCATGGCCCTAACTGCAAGCATGTTGGCCCTTGAGAGCTCTCTAGGCCCTGGGGCACTCCTTTTCAACTGGCTTATGCTGCAGCTCCTGAAACAGCTTATGGGCTATTTTCAGTCTTTGCTAGCTGCTTGGCAGCTCCCTTTGTGGGGGTCTGAGGTCCAGGCCTCCCCTATGGGGTAACTGAGGCCTATGACTGCCTCTTGTCTTGGGTAGTTAGAGAGGTCATGGCTCCTGCTTTGCCATAGCACTCAGCCATTCCTCCAGGAATCCAACCTTATCTTCTGCCAGGGTTGATTGAAGGATTCAAGTGAAAATCCTTTCCATAGCGTCCCTCAGTCCAGACTCCTAGGTTTTGTCCCCCCTCTAGCAGATGGAGACTGAGAATCATAAACCTCTGTGATGTTACACCGTAAGAGAGGCGGACCCAGTACAGAAGATAGTATTTCTCAGTCTCCAGCAGATGGGACAAGACCTGTGCAGTTTGAGCTGCACTGGACTTTGAATTACCCAGTGGTTAGACTTTGAGGAGCCTTGGTTCAGCTTGTTGGTTGGATCTCTCTGGCAGCTGTTAGTTTAGTTAGTGGACGAGGTTGCTCTTTGTGTGTGATTTCTGCTTTTTTCCTTTCCCCTACTTTCCCCCCTCCATTTTTCCATCTCCCCTGGAGAACTGGCCTAGACTGTCCTCCGGGAACCTCAGCCGTTTAGTTGGCAGAGCCCCCATGGAGGAGGTTACGTGCAGCTGAGCACCGTTAGTTGGGCTCCGTCCAACTCCCTCAGACCACATGCATTGTGGCAGGCACGCTACATATCAGGCCAGATTGCTGACCACATTCTGCCACAGCACTCACAGAGGGAGAGAGCGAATACAAAGCAGTGGCAGGAGCTGGGAGGGGAGGTGTAGATTGTGTGATTTGGGTCTGGTTTCTCTAGTTTTCTTTAATTTGGCTTGCCGTCGTGGGGGCAGTGTAGCTGTTGCCTTTTAGGAACACTCATTTGGGCTGAAACTTGCCGAAAACTGCATGTGCAGCCTGTGGCCTTAAAAAGACACGATTGTCGGCCCTGGAACTCTGCCAGGGCTGTGAGGCCCAGGATTGGGCCACAGATGTTTTTCGGGGGAATTCTGGTCAGGCACGCGAAGTAGCAGGCAGCCCTGATGATGCTTCCTAACAGGCCGCAGTTCCTGCAGTTTTGGCAAGAACTGCAGCCATTTTGGATCAAGCTCTATCGCCATTAAAAAGCAGTGCGGAGGGACAGGGTTCAATCCCTACCATCTCCCACAGGTCTGGGGAGTGTTTAAGGGGAAGCAGAAGGCTCAGAAGGACGCGGAGTTTGTCCTGCTCCTCCACTAGGCCTACTGCATGAATCAGGGCCTGGGAGGAGATATAAGGTGGCTGTGGCATTTGAGGGTGAGATGCAGCTTGGTTCAGGGCTGGTTAGGACTCTCCCAGAGGGCCAGGAGAGTGACTTGGTGGGCTTGGAGCTGGAAGAGGCCTCTAGAGCAGGGGTGGCCAACTCCAGTCCTGGTGCACCACAGTCCAGCCTGGTTTTCAGGATTTCCATAATGAATATTCATGAGGTATATATGCATCCACTGCCTCCCATTGTATGCAAATGTATATCATGAATATTCATTAGGGACATCCTGAAAACCAGGCTTTATTATGGTGCACCAGGACTGGAGTTGGCCACCCCTGCCCTAGAGGGTACCTCGGGAGGTGCTTTGCATTCTGCAGGGGCAGACCTTGAGGAGGGCAAGGTTCCCTGCAGGGGAGGACCCAAATATTGTCTAGGTCTTTAGAGGGGAAGAACTCTCAGCACTGATTTTGCAATCGCTGGTAACTCTCAACATCCCGCAACCCCAACTGAAGCAGGAGGTCCCCTTGGAGGATCCACTCTTACAGAGCTCTGGACACAGGAAATGGCCTTTCCGATCCATCAGGCGCTCAAGCAGCTGATCAAGTCCAGAGCTGGAGGCTGGCTTGAAAGGCAGGCGGGCTATGGCGCATCTATGTCCAGTCCTGACAGCAAAGAGTTCTTTAAGGTCCCTAAGGTGAACGCCTTGGTTTTGGCAGTAACCAAGAAGGCAACTATGCCAGTGGAGGGTGGTGCGGCCCTCAAGTACTTGTAGGGCAAGCGGTGTGTGTGGCCTCTGTAGCGTGTGCTTGTCTACGGTGGATGCAAGCATTGCCCGAAGCTGGTGATGTCGGCCCAATGACATCATCGGATGTCTCCAAGTTGGAGTCTGGGTGTGCCTACCTATGCCTTCTATGACCTCTCCTGCATACTTCAGCTAAGAGTATGGCGTCTATGCTGGTGGCCCGCCGGTGCTGTGGCTATGTAATTGGGTGGCGGACATGCTGTCTAAAGCTCAACTTAGCCAACTCACGTTTAAGGGAAAGCTCTTGTTTGGGGAGGCCCTGGAGAAACTGGTTAAGGATCTCTGAGTACAAGCCAGCCAGGCTTCTGGAAGATCGGCCCATGGTTGTGAAACCTGGGCAAATCCCTGGATTTCCAGCATTATTGAGCTGTTCGCTTCGCTCCCTATCTTTTTGCAGCGGTCACGGAGCTGTTTGTGGTTATTCAGCCAGGAGCAAAAGGGGCATCAAAAAGCCACAATAAGATAAGGGGGGAACTGAGACAAGGTTCTTTTGGTGGGGGGCACACTCCGCCAATTTTATTCCACTTGGATCGACCTTGCCTCTGACCAGTGGATGCTGGAGGTTATTCGGGAGGGGTACACGCTGAAGTTTGCACACCCCCTTGCAGACGCTTTTCTGTTGTCACCCTGCAAGGCTCCAGCCAAGCGACAAGCGGTCCAGGACACCTTGCAGCACCTCCGTCTGTAGGCAGTGGTGCCGGTTCCCACAGGCGAGTGCAGACAAGGTCGATACTCCATCTACTTTGTGGTGCCCAAAAAGGAGTGTTCCTTTCGGCCCATTCTCGACCTCAAGCATGTTAACCGGTCCTGCGGGTACTGCACTTTCATAATGGTGCACTTTCAATTCCAGGCTCTGCCGTTCGGGCTGGCGATGACTCCTTGAACATTCACCAAAATCATGGTGGTGGCAGTGGCGGCCGCACTCTGGTGCAGTGGAGTGTTTGTTTATCCTTAAGTGGATGACTGGCTCATCTGAGTAAAATCGTGGGAGGGAGAGCATTGCCAGTCTGGAGAAGATTCTCGGTCTCCTCCTGGAGCTCAGTTGAGTGATCAGTCTAGCCAAGAGCTTGCTAACTTCTTCGCAAGACCTCGTTTACCTTAGAGCATGTTTCGATACCCAGCACAGGAGAGTCTTCCTGACACAAGAGTGGATGTCCAAGCTGCAGAGCCAGATTCACCTTTTCCTGCGGTGGTCCGCACCGTCAGCATGGTGATATCTCCAGGTGCTGGGCTCCATAGTGGCTGCGCTGGACTTGATGCTATGGGCTTGAACCCTCACGAGGCCCTTGCAGTATTCCCTCCTCTTGCGGTGGTCACCACAGCGCGACTCCGTAGCTCAGAGGTTGCTCTGTCCACTGGAGTTTTGGGCGAGTCTTGGTTGGTGGCTGGAGTCAGAGACTTTGATGAAGGGAGTTCTGTTGGAAACTCCAGTGTGGACAGTGGTAATGACAGCTACAAGCCTGTCGGGCTGGGGAGTGCATTCTCAGTTGTAGGTGGTGCAAGGGTGCTGGTCGATGGAGGAACGGCAGTGGTTGATCAGTCGCCTAGAGATGTGGATGGTATTCCTGGCCCCACAGGCTTTTTGGTGAGGGAGATTGTGCCACTACTTCAGGGGCCAGAATCTGCTGGCTCTATCCGCGGCCTGCAAGAAGAACATGCAGGACAATTTCCTTAGCTGTCAACGGTTGGATCCAGGGGAATGGGCATTGGAGGAGTCTGTGTTTCACGGCATAACCTGGAGATGAGGACAGCCGATCATGTATCTCATGACCTCCACTGAAAACGCGAAGGCCAGTTGCTGCTTCAGTCACCAGTGGGAGAGAATGTTTGAGGGCCTCGATGCATTGGCTCAGGCATGGCCTGTGGAAGGTCTCTTGTGTCTTCATGCCATTGCTGTTCATTAGCAGGGTGATCTAGCAGATAGAGGCTCACAGTGGGGCTAGTGCTGCTGGTGGCTTCGGACTGGCTTCTGTGTCCATGGTATACCGACCTTGTGAAGTTGTCGGTGGAGGATCTGTGGCGCCTACCAGCAAGGAGCACACTCCTGCTGCAGGGCTGATTCTCATGTCACAGGTAGATCAGTTCCTGCTTATGGCATAGCTCTTGAGAGGGCTTGGCTAAGGCAGCATGGCTAATCTCCAGGAACAAGCAGGAATGAGTCTTCACATATGGGTACGTCGGTACCGACGGAGCCTGCGCGGGAACGCTCCCCAGCGTCCAAAAAGAAAGCTTTTGGGAGCATCCCACGCGCATGCGCGCTGCCTTCCCGCCCATTTACTTCCCTCTCATCAGTTTTCCATTTTCCGCGGAGCCAGCAGGACGTCTTCCAGTCACCGCAGAAAATTCTTCTTTTTATTCTTAGTTTTTTGTGGTCGTGTCTGCCTTCCCTCGACGCCATCGGTACCGCCGGTGCTTTTCTTTCTTTTTACTAAAGAATTTCTTCTTTTCTTAAAATTTTTTTCCTGTTTAGTGCCTGACAGTTTCTAGGCCACTAGGCCTCTATCCTTCCATTATGGAAAAGCCAGCCACTATCCTTAAGAAATGCTCCAAGTGTGGCGGTACAAATATATTTTCAGATACTCATACTTGGTGTCTAAAATGTTTAGGTCCTGACCATTGCCCTCTGGAGTGTCTCTCCTGCTGGAGCTCAAACAGAAGAAGTCTTCAGAATCGAGCACAACTCGATACCTGGTTCACATCGCACTCGATGTCACCAGCTAGAATATCTTCTTCTTCACAGGATCAGGTAACCAAACAAAAGTCTGTAAAGACTAGCCAGTCCTCGAGTGGTAGATCTCCCTCTCAGCATCGAGATGGCTCCGGCCTTGCCCTCGAGGACATTTTGGCAATAAAGCCCTGGCGGGAGTCTTCGGGCTCCAAAGCACTAACGGGGCTCCAGGTTGTTCCTGGGGTTCTTACCTCGTTGAACACACCTGGGTCATGCTTGGTGGTTGTGGCCGCTTTGAGCGGTACCGACACCCCGGCATCGGC
Source organism: Ichthyophis bannanicus (assembly GCA_033557465.1). NCBI lineage: Eukaryota > Metazoa > Chordata > Amphibia > Gymnophiona > Ichthyophiidae > Ichthyophis > Ichthyophis bannanicus. The sequence continues at coordinate 599,979,233 of CM066031.1, read as the reverse complement.
TATGGTGATGGATGAAACACTCCTCACTGATGAATGTAGTCTAGCACTCTCGGCTACTTCGGCACCGCTAGAGTTGCTGCAGACCGTTCCTCGAGTATAGTATCAGCTTCGGTACCGGCATCGGTGTCGGTACCGTCCATGCTTGCTTCGACAGACTCGCTTCCTTCGATGCCGAGCCTGGAATCGATCTCTAGCATGGAGGATTCGGTACCGACTCGTCTCGGTACCGGCCTCGGTCGGTACTGAAGACATTGCTTTAAAGAAAATCCGATGCTTCATCCTTTCCAGTCTTCCGATCCCGATGACTGGGATGAATCCATCGGTACCAAGGCTGATTTTTCGACAAGTCTAGCCTTTACCCCTCATTTTAGAGGGTCCTCCTCAGGGGAGATTTCTTTTCAAGCTTTTCTGCTTGATATGGCAAAGTTACTTGCCATTTCTATACCTGGTAAAGAATCCTTACCGGGGGATTCAGAGACACTGCAATTCCCTGGGATTCCAAAGGAGGTGATCATGTTTCCTTTGCATCAGATCTTACAAGATCTACTGTTAATGTTGGAAACTCCTTTAACGGTATCCCCACGTTCTAAGACACTTGACACCATGTACAAGGTGCCACCTTCTCCAGGTTTTCAAAAGACTCAACTTCCTCATCATTCTATTGTTGTAGAATCAGCAATGAGGCGTATTAAGAGTGCAAAGAAACACTCTTCTTATCCGCCAGGTTGTGAGTCTAGGACTTTAGATGCCTTTGGACGTCGATGCTTCCAGGCATCCATGCTTTCAGCAAGAATCATCTCATACATTTTCTATATGGGATTATCTCTTGAAGAGGTCACAAAGAACTTAGTCTTTGAACCCTTTTCTTCCAGAGCATAAAAGATCAGACTATTTATTAGTCAATCATGCTCAAAATATCTCTAGGTTCCTTAATCATGCTTCCCTGGACTGTTTTGAGTCTATTAGCAGAACCTCTGCTATAGCCATAGGAGCACGTTGCATAGCCTGGCTCCAAGCTTCAGACTTGGATAGATGGGTACAAGAAAGGCTGGGAAATTCTCCTTGTACTGGTGAAAATCCTCTTCAACAAGGAGGTTTTATTTCAAGCTAATCAGTTAAGCACTGATGCTGTTGCTGTCAGAGGATTGTCAAAACTTTCCTCTATCCCAGCTAATAAAAAATCTCCTAAAAAGGTTCATCCCCTTAGGGGAAAAAAGATTTATCCATCTTCTACCCATTATACAGATGTTTCCAAAGATGGGCAACATCACACCAGGCTAAGAAAATCAAAACCTCAACAGGCTCAGCAAACCCAGCAATCGCAGGGTTTCTGATATTTTATTCATTTTTTCTGTGTGAGGTTTAGAACCTTTGAGCCTACTTCTTTTCAACAGAAGCATCTAAATTTATCTCATCCATGCTGAGATATCAGTCATACATTGACTCAATCCTCGACTCTGGGCATGAATCTCTTGCTTCAAGAGAAATCTATCCTTCTAGCTCTAAGAGCTATTAAGGACTATCATACCCAGAGATAACAGGTTTCTCCTTTTAAAACAAAAGGAGGACTAACAACTAACAACGAGGTGAGCTATACCCTTCACCTTGACAGTTTCCTGTACGAGGATATATCATACTTTTAACTGCAAGGGGGCCCTATCTCTTCAAAGACTTGCCAAATTGTAAGTCTTCTCAACTCTGTATTATTTTCTATCCCTCTTAGCCCAGACATTCAGTCTCTAAGAGTACTACTAATCAACTGGAGGGCTTATTCCCTAAGTCATAGGATTTTCTTCAATACCTACTCCAGTAAGTAGTTCCCATACAGAGTTTTTTCTCCCCTTTTGCGATTCATCTTCTTTTCAAATACCTTTTTAAGGCAGCTTTTCGGACAGAAATTGGGTATCACTACTCCAAATTATGTCTGTTGGTCCTCTCCAATCTATAGGACCTAACTTTTATGCTGCCTTAACAGCCAAATAAGCTCCTGAAATCTTACCACTTGATCTAGACCAGGCCTCACAAACCCTACCTTTAAAACTCAAGCATTTAAGAACCTATTGTAAATAATTGAAAATATCTGTTAATTGTTAATCCCTGTTATCCATGTTTTTATTCCCTGTTCTCTGTAAACTTAACATTTGTTTTTATGTTTAAGTACAAAACTTGTTAAAATGTAAACCGCGCTGATGTCAAAAGTGCGGTATATAAAAGCTGTTAAATAAATAAATAAAATAAATAAATAAATAAATAAATAAATAATTCCAAAAGAGGTCCAGAACTCATTTTGGACTATTTATTGTTGCAGGCATCAGGCCTGTCTACTATTCTTAGCCACCTTCAATTCTCTTTGGCTCCAACAGAATAGATTAGGTGGCACACTGGCAATTCAACAGCCAGATCTACGCAACCTACAGCATGCTCTCTGCAATTCTACAATGAAGCTCTGCAACTGTGGGCCTTTGCCAGAGAGCCTCAGAGCTACTCCTAATAGGTAGCTGCCAGGTAGTTAAGAAGGGCTTCAACTGGTAGACTCTGCCAGTCATGCTCCTACATGACTGTTTTTTTTCCTACTCTTACCATATTATTTAAAATTTCCTTTTAAGGAAAGGTAACCAGGGTTTAGACCACGTGAAAGCGTAGAAAATTGCACAATTCCCTGGTTTGTTCCACATCTCACTGGAACTTCCATAACAGGGATGCATTTTTTTCACTACAGTTGGTCCTTATTCACTACTTTCCTTCTAATTTCCTATACTTCATGGTAGCTTATGTTGAGCAAGAGAACACATGATACTCATATTGCCCTCATAAGGAGGCAAACATGGTATCCCCTTATATTGCGTCTTTTTCTCCAGCTACTATTTGAAATTATAGAAGGACCCAGACTTCCTGTCTTAAGACTAAGGATCTCCTCTGCACTCATTCACGTACGTCTCGAGACCTGGTTATTCAGGGGCTAGATCTTTTCAAGACGTCTACTCCTATCCCTGTAAGTGAAGAACATAATACCAGTTTTCCACGAAACTTTCTCTATAGTTCTTCCATATTTAACCACACAGATTCTCCATCAATACTCTCAAGTAGGTCTTAATCCTTCTTGTTATTGTGGCAGTCTCAATGCAACATCTGACTTTGAAAGATTGGTTTACTGTCCATATTAATGCTGCCCCAGCATACCATAAAACTCAATGGACAAGCAATTTCTATGGTAAATTGGGATATACCTTCTTTTACCGTTACCTTTTCAGGTTACATCACATCTGAAGCTCTACATGTAAAGTCATCATAAGTGACATCACTTACGAAAGACTTTTACTGATCTTCAAGAAATTGCAGGCTCAATGCCTAGTACAAATGTCTTTGTCTTTCATTGGAATAAAGGGGGTCTTAAAGGCCTATTCCCTTTTCTGCAAAGGGTATTTCTGCCTTTTCATCCAAACCAGTCAGATTATCTCCTTTTTCCTAGGACCTTATTCTGCTCCAAGGACAAGAAGTTCAATTTTTTGGACTTTACAGAAGCTTTAGCTATTTCTCAAAAGTCCAACCTCATTGAACTCCCCCAGTACTTCTTCTGGGATTAGTTCTGGCCATGAGGGTTTCTCATCTCTTCCTGTATTGCAAAATTTATTTTTTTTCCCTCTTCTTCACATTGAGGGAATTTCTTTGAGGATAATGTACTGGCTGTCAACCACAGACCCATATTACCCTCAAGTATTTCTGCAATATTTTTGAGTGAGATCTACATTAGAAAATTGGGACTCAATATTTTTCTAATATTTATGATTTACACAAGGACTCCCCTCTGGATACCTTGTTTAGTCAAGCTGTTCCACAGCACCTCTTCTTTCTTTTCTAGTTCAACTCCTACCCTCCATCCCTTGGATGCCTGAGGTTTTGAGGGATAAGCATGGCCCATCTTTAGATTTGCAACATGCTGGGGCCTCCTCCAGGCATCTTAGCTTGGGAGTCCCCATATGTGAAGACTCATTCCTGCTTGTTCCTGGAGATAGCACAGTTACTTACCTGTAACAGGTGATCTCTGGGAACAGCAGGAATAAGTCTTCACAACCCACCCACCTCCCCTAGGAGTTGTTCTCGCTCTCTCTCTTTTTCTCTCTAATTTGTCTACTTCGGTCTCAGCTACAAACCCAACTGATGAGAGGGAAGTAAATGGGTGGGAAGGCAGCACGCATGCGTGTGGGATGCTCCCAAAAGCTTTCTTTTTGGATGCTGGGGAGTGTTCCCGCGCAGGCTCCGTCGGTACCGACGTACCCATATGTGAAGACTTATTCCTGCTGTTCCCAGAGATCACCTGTTACAGGTAATAACTGTGCTTTCACCGCAGGTGATTTCCATGTTGCAGGCGCATGAGCGTGCGACATCCTTGTCCTACATTCGTATGTGGTGTGTATTCGAGGATTGGTGTGCTGATAGGGGGAAGCAAACGTTGCAAGCTTCAGTTCCGGATATTCTGGCTTTTTTTGCAAGCTGGAGTTGATAAAAGCATGGTGGTGAATTCACTGTGGGTCCAGGTGGTGGCGCTAGTGTGTTACTGAAGTCAGGTCCAAGAAATGGCTTTGGTGGTGCACCCTGTCTCCCGGTTTCTCCAGACAGTGAAGCAGTTTTGGCCTCCTTTGCACTTGGTGGTGCCGGTGTGGGACCTCAATTTGGTCTTGTCTGTGCTGATCGAGGCTCCATTTGAGCCCCTGGCTTCAGTGTCTCTGAAGGATCTTACCCTTAAGACGGTGTTTCTGGTTGACATCACATCTGCGCAGTGCATTTCAGAGTTGCAGGCCTTCTCGTAGAGGGAGCCATTTCTTCTCTTTTCTAAGGAGAAAGTAGTGTTGCTGCTGGTTCTGTCTTGAAAGACTAGAAAAGGGGCCTGTTACTTCTGGAGAGAGATCTGCAACTGTGAATATATACTTCTGGGACTTTTCTGAAAGGAATTATTTTTATTAAAGCTATTTAATCTGTGAACCCACTATTTTTTGTTAAATCAGTCAGGGCCTAGTAGCAGCAGTTTAAGTTTACATTTAAAACACAGAAGAGAGCTTTCTGGTTAAATTTCATACCCAGCAGAGAGCTTGTAGTTTAAATTTAATAGTCACTCAGGGCCTAGCATCAGCAAAGTACTTTTAGTTTAAATTTAAAACACAGAAGAGAGCTTACTGGTTAAATTTAGAACCCAGCAGAGAGCTTGTAGTTTAAATTTCATAATAAGTTAAAGCCTAGCAGCAGCAAAGAGCTATAATTTAAATCAAATAAGAATATAGCTTACCTCAACAGCACAGGACAGGGTACTGTGTAGCAGCCCTCTTTTAATAAGTGTTATTTCCCTCCCTCCCTCCCCACACCCACCCACCCCTGGGATAATTGTAGCTTTACAGGTACTTACACATTTTAACAGACAGGAGGTGCTCTCAGGTGAAGCTCGTTACCCAAATCAGTCATACACTAAGGACCTGAGATTAATTAAGCTTCAGGTGAACAAGGTATATTAAACGTATTAGGTACAGTTTTATTGGCAACCCTTAGTAAGTAAAGAACTTAAAGATCTAAACAAAAACTTAAAACTAAGATGCAGACAGCAGTCCAGCAGCGAGATAGGGGCTTTCCAGTCTTTTGCATTGAGTGTCACATGTATGATTTTCTCCCAGTTGGTGAGAGGTCTAACGTGTTCACCAGGTGCAAGGAGCTCTTTGCTCTCAGGGAACAAGTCCGTTCTCTAGAGTAGCAGACTTGGAAAACATAGGACAGACAGAGAGGTACATAGACGAGATCTACAGGGATATAGTTCTGAAGTCCCACCTCCAGTCTGGCAGCATCAATGTTGCCATGGAGAAGCGAGGTCACGTGACAGGAGAGCATCACCCTGGTGTGGCAGGAAATGATCCTGTAACTAGGACCTGTCCTCCAGGTGATGTAAAACCCTCTCGCACTGAGGAAGTTTCTCCAGGGCCATGTGCCCATGAGAGAAGGGTTAGGACAGCTGTTATAGTTGGTGATTCGATCATTAGGTATGTAGATAGCTGGGTGGCTGGTGGACATGAGAATCGCCTGGTAACATGCCTGCCTGGTGCAAAGGTAGCGGACCTCACGCGCCACCTAGATAAGGTCTTAGATAGTGCTGGGGAGGAGTCTGCTGTCTTGGTACACGTCGGTACCAATGACATAGGAAAATGTGGTAGGGAGGTCCTGGAGGCTAAATTTAGGCTTTTAGATAGGAAGTTGAAATCCAGAACTTCCAGGGTAGCATTCTCCGAAATGCAGGACCCAAAAGGCAGGCAGAGCTCCGGAGTCTCAATGCGTGGATGAGACAATGGTGCAGAGATGAGGGTTTTGGATTTGTTAGGAACTGGGGAACATTCTGGGGAAAGGAGGGGCTCTTCCGAAGGGATGGGCTTCACCTTAACCGGGATGGAACCAGGCTGCTGGCATTAACCTTTAAAAAGGGGAGAGAGCAGCTTTTAAACTAGATAATAGGGGAAAGCTGACAGTTGCCCAAGAGCAGATGGTTCGGAAGAATGTATCCTTGAAGGATACTACCAAAAGCAGAGAGGTTCCAAAAAAGAGCAAAGTAGCCCAAATGCCCTCAAGTATGGAGCAGACAGAGCTTAAAGATCCCAAATTACCCATGTCTACCACTAGCCAAATTAATATGAATAAAATACAGTCTCTAAAATGCTTGTATGCAAATGCTAGAAGTCTAAAAAATAAGATGGGAGAGTTAGAATATATAGCACTAAATGAGAGGTTAGATATGATTGGAATATCAGAGACATGGTGGAAGGAGGACAACCAGTGGGACTCTGTGATACCTGGGTACAAACTATATCGCAATGATAGAGCTGATCAAATTGGTGGAGGGGTTGCGCTCTATGTTAGAGAGGGCATTGAGTCAGAAAGGATTAAAGTTTTGCAGGAAACAAAATTTGCTTTAGAATCTCTATGGATTGAAATTCCATGTAAATAGGGGAAGGCGATGGCAGTGGGGGTGTACTATCGACCACCAAGCCAGAATGAACAAATGGATGATGAAATGCTCAAAGAAATCAAGGAAGCTAACAAAAGTTACAGCGCAGTAATAATAATGGGTGATTTCAATTACCCCGGTATCGACTGGGTCAGTGTCACTGCAGGACATGCTAGGGAGATAAAGTTCCTAGATGACATAAATGACTGCTTCTTGGAGCAGCTGGTTCATGAACCAACCAGAGGGGAAGCCATATTAGACCTAGTCCTTAGTGGAACACCAGATCTAGTGCAAGAGATAAGGGTGTTGGGGCCACTTGGCAATAGTGATCATAACATGATCGCCTTTGATTTAATTAGTGGAGGAGGGATAGTACGGAAATCCACAGTACTACCTTTTAACTTTCGAAAGGGAGACTGTGATAAAATGAGGAAAATAGTTAAGAAAAAACTAAAAGGAGCAGTTGCAAAGGTTAAAGACTTACATCAAGCTTGGGTGTTGTTGAAAAATACTATCTTGGCAGCCCAGACCAGCTGTATTCCACGCTTTAAGAAAAGTGGAAGGAAGTCCAAAAAACTGCCAGCATGGTTTAAAGGTGAGGTCAGAGAGGCTGTTGCCAAAAAAGCATCTTTCAGGAAATGGAAAAAAGAGCCAAACGACGAAACCTGGAAACAGCACAAGCACTGGCAAATCAAATCATTAATAAAGCAGGCAAAGAGAGAATTTGAGAAAAAGCTTGCTGTGGAAGCAAAAACGCGAAATAATGATTTTTTCAAGTACATTCGCAGCAAAAAAACCTGTGAGAGAGTCAGTTGGTCCATTAGATGATAGAGGAGTTAAAGGGGCACTAAGAGGCGACAAGGCGATAGCGGAGAGACTGAATGAATTCTGTCTTCGGTCTTTACTGAGGAAGATATAGGGATGTTACCCACTGAAAAGTGGTATTTAAAGGTGCGGAAGAATTGAAGGAAATATCGATACATCGGGAAGATGTATTACAACTATTAGATAAACTGAAGGGTAGCAAATCACCTGGGCCGGATGGTATACATTCAAGGGTGTTGAAAGAACTGAAATATAAGATTGAAGACCTGCTATTAGTAATCTGTGAACTATCATTAAAATCATCTCTAATACCGGAAGATTGGAGGATCGCCAATGTAACACCAATTTTTAAAAAGGGTTCCAGGGGTGATCCGGGAAACTACAGACCGGTGAGCCTGACCTCAGTACCGGGAAAAATGGTAGAAACCATCATAAAGAATAAAATTACTCAGCATGTAGATAATCATGGCCTAATGGGAGACAGCCAACATGGCTTTAGACAAGGAAGATCTTGTCTTACTAATCTGTTATGTTTTTTTGAAAGTGTGAATAAACAGGTGGATAAAGGTGAGTCGGTTGATATAGTGTATCTAGACTTTCAGAAAGCCTTTGACAAGGTCCCTCATCAGAGACTTTTGGCAAAACTAAAGAGTCATGGGATAGGAGGCAGTGTACTACTGTGGATCAAGAACTGGTTAAGAGATAGAAAGCAGAGGGTAGGGCTAAATGGCCAATTTTTCCAATGGAGAAAGGTGAATAGTGGTGTACCCCAGGGATCTGTGCTGGGTCTGCTGCTTTTTGACATATTCATAAATGACCTGGACAGTGGAATAACGAGTGAGGTTATCAAATTTGCAGATGACACAAAACTATTTAAAGTTGTTAAAACCCAAGAGGATCTTGATAAATTGGAAGACAGGGCATCAAAATGGCAGATGAAATTTAATGTGGACAAGTGCAAAGTTATGCACCTAGGGAAGAACAACCCAAACTATGATTATACATTGCAAGGTTTCCACATTAGGAACCATCACCGAGGAAAAAGATTTAGGCGTCATTGTGGATAACATGTTAAAACCCTCGGCCCAGTGTGCAGCGTCAGCCAAGAGAGCAAATAGAATGCTAGGTATCATAAGGAAAGGAATGGAAAATAAAACAAAAGATATTATAATGCCTCTATATCGTTCCATGGTGAGACCGCACCTTGAATATTGTGTGCAATTCTGGTCACCGTATCTTAAAAAGGATATAGAGTTATTAGAAAAGGTTCAGAGAAGAGCCACCAAAATGGTAAAGGGGATGGAAGGATACTCCTATGAAGAAAAGCTAAAAAGGTTAAGGCTCTTTAACCTGGAAAAGAGACGGCTGAGGGGAGATTTGATAGAAGTCTATAAATTAATGAACGGAGTGGAACGGGTAAACATAGGTCGATTGTTTACGTTATCAGAATATTGAAAGACTAGGGGACATGCAATGAAGCTACAGGGTAAACTATTTAAGACTAATAAAAGAAAATATTTTTTCACTCAACGTGTAATCAAACTCTGGAATTTGTTACCGGAGGATGTAGTAAAGGCTGTTAGTATAGCTGGGTTTAAAAAAGGTTTGGACAAGTTCCTGGAGGAAAGGTCCATAGACAATTATTAAGAAGGGACCCAGGATATCATTGCTTGACCCAGTACAAGCATTGCGGAACCTGTGTCTTTTGGGGAAACTGCTAGGTACGTATGACCTAGATTGGCCACTGTTGGAAACAGGATACTGGGCTTGATGGACCTTGGTCTGACCCAGTATGGCATATCTTATGTTCTGTCCGTCTTGCTAAGGTGGTGTCTGTTTCATGTGAATCAGACGGTGGTTTGGCTGACCATCTTGGACTCCACGGATACTTGTCTGTGTTGGCTGGACGTCCAGCGGGTGCTCAAGGCTTATCTCAAACACACTGCAGAATTTCGGAGGTCAGATCATTTGCTCATCCTTTTTGAGGGACCTCTGTGAGAGGAAGCTCCTCAAAGGCTTTGGTTGAAAGAGATGATAGCTTCAGCATATCTGTTGTGCCACAGGGCCCTGCCTAAGGGGCTTTGGGCCCATTCCACCAGGGTGCAAGAGGCATCATGGGCAGAGTTCAGTTTCGTGCCTCCGGTGGAGATCTGTAGACCGGTGACGTGGTCTTCGCTTCACACTTTTGTGCAGAGAGTGGGTACTGCAGGCTAGCCTCACTGTTCCTTCTCGTTCTTAGTTACTGCTCTGATACATCCCAGGAGTCTGGACTGGACTGGAGGGATGCTATAGAAGGTAAAATTGGGCCTTACCTGCTAATTTTCTTTGAGTCCCTCTAGTCCAGTCCAGAACCCACGCATTGCTGCAGCATAGCGAGGCCTGGGGTGCAGTGTTGGGGGGGCTCTGTGTTGGCGTGGTTCTTTGGGAAGTCTCAGAATTAAATTTTCCTAGCTTCTTGGAGGGGCTCTGTTTCCCGAAACAATTCCCTGTGGGATTTGGTTAGTTGTACATAGGGTGTTATATTTAGTTGGGATATAGGTTAGTTTCTGCTTTGGCGATGGCATACTGTCTTCTGTACTGGGCCTGCATCTTTTATGGGATGACATCACAGAAGTTTGTGGTTCTCAGTTTCTATCTTCTGGAATGGGGGTAAAATTCAGGAGTCTCAACTGGACTGGAGGGAATCAAGGAAAGAAAATTAGCAGGTAAGGCCCAATTTTACTTTTTGATAGGAAGTAAGTCTGAGTAAGATGAGGTGATTTTCGTGGTGAAAGGCTAGAATCTCCATGATCTGTCTATTTCACTGAGGGGTTCTCTCATGTCCTTTCAGGACGCAGTGCTGGCTTTGCATGTGGTAGAGTTTGCTCATGGGTGAGGTTTGCAGGCATTTCCTCTCTTTGAGGGTTTTCAGTTCTTGTGTTCATTACTCTACCTGGTCCTATGCAGTAGCACATAGGGTGTTGAGGAAAAAACCCCTGAGATGGACCCTAAGGGTCTTAAGGTCCTGTCTTGGCTGTACCCTCTGCTCTAGGTTGAATAGGATCAGCTTTTCAAGCTACCTGGAGTGGATGCCATTGTTACAGCTGTTGCAAAGTGCACTTTTATCCCTTTAGGGCAGGACGCTGCACTTGAGGAGTCTGCCTTATAATGCCTTTGCAACCGCCACCACCTTAGTTTCTCAGGAAGCTCTGTGTATGGGCCTAGTGTCTTGCCCTAGGGTGATGGATCGAGCTGTTGCCTAGCAGTGCGGGGGGCTACAAGATTGGAAGAAGACCACCTAAGTGCCAGGCCCCTCTAAGACTTGATCAGAATCTCTTCCAAATCCATGGTGGCAGTGGTAGTAGCTCTGACTCTCTGCTTGGTTAGCAGACGCTGCCTTCAAGCTGTGGCTGAGAACTCCCCAAATATCTCTTGCTTTTCGAGATGGGCCTGGTGAAATGGTGATGTCCTTGGCGAGGCTTGCCTATTGAAAGTCCAGAAAGATAGGTCTAGAGCTGCTAGGTGTACCTCTTGTAGACCCTGGAGATGTCCTTTAGGTCTCAGTCCAAGGAAAGGCAGCCTTTGGGAGCTTCAGCAGATTCAAATCTCGCCCCATGTCTCCATTGGGAACCAGTGATTCTCCTCAGAGTTCCAGTAGTCTTTCCCAAGGTGTACAGCAGCTTGGAGTGTGGCTCCAACTCTCTCAAGAGGGGATGCCTACCATATCAGACCAGTGGGTCCTTGTGGTCCTTAGTTAAGATTGGAGGTGTATTATCTCATCTTGCAAGATGGCTGCCCTCTAACCTTAAGGTCCTGATTCAGGCCAGCTTTGGAAATAAAGTGCAGAATATTTTGATTATGGCAGCGCCTCTATGGTACACCCTTGTGGAGTCTCCCCATGGGTCCCTGCTAAAGTGGGCAGTATTTGAGAGTACATCTCAGCATCTCCTGCAATTGCATCATTTTTTTTCCTGCGCCCTATGCAGAGCATGGCCAGGGATGTTCTCTCTACATAGTGATGCCAGGAAGGAAGCTTTTATTCCAGCATATCCTGGATCTGCGGGTTGTAGCCAAACTGTCCTCCTTTTTCTTATGAGGGTCAAGTGGGTCTGTCATTGCTTAGGTCAGGCAGGGGTGATTCCTCTTCCTCCCTGGACTTCACCAAGGCATGTGGGAGCAACTTCAGTGGTTTCTCAGTTTGTGTTCTGTGCTGCTATTTCCAGTTCCGAGCTCTATCCTTTGCCCTTGCACAGGGCTCGACAAAGCTCAGGTGCCAGGTCGTCATGGTGAACAGAAATTTATACCTGGTGCCCCCCCACCGATCACAGGTAGAAAACCCCTTCTGTCTACCTGTGGGAAATCTGATCTCCCATGGACAGAATAGGAGCGATCTTTGTCGCTATCGGGGCCTAGATGCAGCAGACAGCCTTCTCCCGATCGCGACAAAGATCCTCTTCTGTTCTGCCTTTGGGAGATTGGATCCTCGCGGGCATACAGGAGGGGGAAACCCAGAGCATCAGAGAGCCGCGAGGATCAGAGCTTTCAGAAAAAAAAATGGGGAGAGGCAGAAAATTTAAAGGGGAAGTATCTTAACCCCCCCCCCCCACAAAAAAACAAAAGTAAAAAATTACAGAGGATGAGGAAGTGGAGGGCAGAGGGTGTGTATGGGGGTGGGGGAGAAGGGATATAGAGAGTCCAGAATGGGAAGAGAGAGGGGGGAGGGGTTGAAGTGATGAGGGTAGGGTGCAAGGTGGAGGTTAAAGGGATGAATGCATGGAGACAAAAATGACAATCTGTATATGCCCCCGCCGCCCCCCCCCCCCCCCCCCCAGAACATACACACACACACAAAATCCACTTTTGCATAACTTACACACACAGAGGCAACACAGGTAACCCACCTCTTCATCACTCACACAGGCTCCTCAGCTCTGCAGCATACACACATGCACTGCAGTCCTGCACATACCACCACATCCCACACACAGACAGGCACACCACTGTTGCAGCACACACCCACAGACACTCTTGCTATCTGAGGCTACAACTATTGTTATTTAAAGATGACGCATGGTGCAGTAACTCTGGCTCTGGTCTCACGAGAACATGAGACTAGCATGAGAGAACTGGAGGGGGGAGGGTGATGAGGTTACAAGCATTAGTTCCTGAGATTTTGGCCTGGCTCTTAAATCTGTACAAAATTTGTCAAGGCCTGCCCTAGCCAAGGCTCCCCATACCCTTTCCAAGGTAATGGTGGTAGCAACATTTCTGTGCAAGCAGGGAATCTGTTCACACATGCTTGGACATTTGGCTGATCTTGTCTGATTCGCTGGGTAAAAGGTTGGGGCTGATGATCATGAGCAGCCTGCTTCTGTTTTAGGACTTGGAGTACCTGGGGGCTCAATTTCACTCTTTCTCCAGGATCGAGCTTTCCTTATGATAGAGTTCTTTCAAGTTTTAAAGCCACCTTGGGAAATTTGCTCCACGGGCTTGGGACTCTCTCGCTTCTGGTCTCTCTGTTCTCAGTTACTCGACCAAACCCTTCGAGGTGGTGGTTGCAGTCCTACCACCTGATGGCCAGGATGCTGTTTTGAAGCACTGGATTGGGTGCATTATTTCCTTCCCTGTAGGGCTGGGGTGCCTATTGCTTGGGCTAGTGGGCCGAGGATTTTCTTTTTTTAATCAAAGTTTTTAAAATTACAACATACATGTTTGAGTTACAACATCGTTATCTGAGAAACAGCATCTGACTACTTGTAATCCTGTTTCAAGCCCAGTAGCTCAGTACAGAAGTGAACTATTCAGTATTACTACCGCACTCCATCGTCCTCTCCAATCTGCAGGTGCTAATCCTATTTACATTTCACTCATATCCTACCTTGTTGCACATCAAAACATGACCACATAAGCCAATATTATCTAACAAACATATCAACCAAATGTTGTCAAGCATGCGTACTCCCAGAGATCCCTCCACAGCCCAGGAATTTTGATCCACTCAAGAGGCCTGGGCGATCATCTGTCTATAGGCAAGAACAATCCTTATGTTCTTGGAGAGGTCCAGGCCTCTTCTAGTAAATGAAAGCATCTGGATCCTCTGACAGTGCAATGGTAGATGTGTGCATCAGCAATTGAGGCAGGTCTCATAATGGCTCTCTGTTGCAGAACTGTAGTGTTGGGCAAAGCAGCATATGAGTACCCTATCCACAGCACACATTGCAGGCATAGACAAAGTGCAAGCTGGCTTTGAGTCAGATCTCCTGGGATCTGGGCAAGTGGGACCTCAGCCCTCACGAGTGTGACCTCATAGTGAAGAAGCGGGGCCTTCCATTGTTCATTTTGATGGCTGCTCAAGTGAATGCCTAAGTGGAAACTTTGTTAGCTGTAGGAAGTATCCGCGAATGGTGGGCTAGTTGCTACTCCTGAAGTAGGGCCTCAGGAGAGAGATGCTCTTGTCTCCCTCCCTCCCTGGTTCCTGATGAGCTCTCAGCTGCACAGGATTCAGGCTCATTTGGGCCTTTTGATCCTAGAGGCCCCAGACAGTTCTCTTGAGCCTGTTGGCAGGGCTCTCCTCTCTTGCTACCTATGGCAGGAGTTCCATCTCTCTTACAGCCTGGCCCTTGGAAGGCAGAGGCTCTCCAGGAAGGGCTATTCTAGAGCAATAGTAGATACTGTGCCAGAGGCCTGGGTGGGCCTCTATGTCCTTAGCTGTTGTGCGAGTTCAGAGAGTTATCAAGGTATAGCATTCCTTTTGATCCATGGAGGCCAGCAAGGTGAACATTGTCACTGTTTGTCCTTCTTGCAGGAATTTGTCCTGGCCCCAAACTCTCAAGGTTCAAGTGGCAGTACCAGAATGCTACAGGGTTTGTATCCAAGGGATTTCATTGGCGGCATTCCCTAATGTCTCCCATTTCCTTGAGTAAAGCAGTTCTGCCCATCTACTAATAATACTACCTCTAATTTATATAGTGCTACAAGGCATACGTAGCATTGTACATATAGATGTAAGACACAGTCCCTGCTCATCAGATCTTACAATCTAACCAAGACAAACATCACAAAACTAGGGACTGAGTATGGTAAGATATACCTAAGTAGTGATCTAGAGTGAGGCGCACCAGGATCTAAAATAAGCCTTGAAGAGATGAGTTTTAAGCCTGGATTTGAATAGAGCTAGATAAGGAGCCTGACATACTGACTCAGGTAGTTTGTTCCAGGCATATGGAGCAGCAAGGTGGAAGGAACGAAGTCGGAATTTGTAGAGGCAGAGAAAGGCACAAATAATAGGGATCTGCCAGAGGAGCAGATTTGCCAAGGAGAAGTGTAGAGTAACATAAGAGAGGAAAGGTTCCTCCAACATCCATTGTCCTTGGTGATTACACTGTCTCTGTAAAGAATGAAGTAAAATACCTTGGCTTAACAATTGACCAGAACCTTACCTTTCAGGAACAGATAAGAAAAACAACAAATGCAATTTACACCAAAATAAGAATCCTGAGAAACCTCCGCCCCTTACTAAACCCTGACTCTTTCCGAACTGTTTGCCAAGCCCTAACCACTCCGACCCTCGACTATTGCAACCTCGTATATCATGGTCTCCCAAAACATAGTATCCACCCCCTCCAAATGGCCTAGAATACAATAGCATGCCTAATAATCAGCCCATCCAGACGAGCCCACATCGCCCCTGTCCTCCAGGATCTCCACTGGCTCACCATGCTGGCCAGAATAAAATTTAAAACCATCACACTAATACACAAAGTAATACACAATGAATCCACCCTCTGTCTACTCTCCCTTCTCTCTAAACCAAACAGCACCAGATCACGTAGACCAAACACTGCAAACATCCTAAACATACTATTACAAAAGAAAAGGAGCAAACAATCCACATGCGACTGAGCCATCTCCCTCTATGCCCCTTCTGTATGGAACGCCCTCCCACCTGACTTGCGAGGATGCTCCAACCACTCTGAATTCCACAAAAGACTCAAAACCTTCTTCTTTCAAGAATACTTTGCCTTGCCTCAATAAACCACACCTATCCTAATCTAACTTAAACCAATTATCCTGCATTCACCCCACCTTGACTCTCCCCCTCTCCATATGCTGTGCCTCCCCCCTCTTCCTTCCCAACCTCTTCCTTGTCACCTTTGTCCACCCACCTTCTCTTTGTAAATATGTAAAAAGTTAACTGTTGAATTTGCCATTATTATCAAGAAGGTATTGTTCTCTATAAAACTGTGTCAACATTGTTACCTAATGTTCTATATAAATCGTATTGAATCGTAGAAAGACGGTATATAAAAAGTGTTAAATAAAATAAATAAATAAATACAATAAAATAAGGTAGTGAGGAGAATGATGGCCTATGCACCTCGTTTTGCATCAGTGGAGTCTCTCTCTCTCTGGTGTTGATGGCACTGAAGGGACCTCCCTTTGAACCCCATTTGTAAGACCTCCCTCAAGGATTTGATTCTTAAAGTGGTTTTACGGGTGGCTATAGCATCTGCCAGGCAGATGTCCAAGCTGCAGGCCTTATCTTGTAGGGAGGCTTTCTTAGTCATCTTGACTACTTCTGTGTCCTTGATCTGTGCTGTCCTTTCTCCCAGAAGTGTTGACCTCCTTTCCTCTTAACTTGACTGTCGGATCTACAGAAGGTCCCCTCACTGCTTCTGGTGGATATGCGGAGGGTGTTGATCAGATACCTAGAGATTACTAATTCCTCCTTTCATTTGGCTCATCTTTTTGTCCTCCTTGGCAGCTCGAGGAAGGGATTGGCAGCAGCCAAGTTCACTTTTTCCCACTGGGTTAAGGGAGGCCATCTGGTTAGCATATATTCTGCTAGTAAATATTAATGTAAATAGTTATAATTCGTTCTTTGTAAATGAATACATACCTTCCATTGTACTATTCTACATTTGTTTTGTTGTAATCCACATTTGATCGCCTGGAAAATGCGGTATAAAAATTTATAATTAATAAATAACTATGTGCCGGAGGGAGTCAGAGTTCAGTGCACTAGAGTGTATGCCCCCTCCTAATGGACTCCCTCTTGGTATCTTCAAAGGACATTCCTTATCATCCCTCCAGTCCAGTCCCGAACCTCTGGGGTTTAGCACCTGCTCCAGCAGCTTTGGAGACTGAGAAACGTCATTCTTTTGATGACACTGGTACAAATACCCCAGGGACCGCCTCCTGACTCCAGTTATCTCAGTCTCCAAGCAGCTGGAGGGTTGGTGAGCCTGGAGGTTAAGAACATAAGAACATAAGATATGCCATACTGGGTCAGACCAAGGTCCATCAAGCCCAGTATTCTGTTTCCAACAGTGGCCAATCTAGGTCATATGTACCTAGCAGTTTCCCCAAGGGACACAGGTTCCACAATGCTTGTATTGGTTCAAGCATTGATATCCTGGGTCCCTTCTTAATAATGGCTTATGGACCTTTCCTCCAGGAACTTGTCCAAACCTTTTTTAAACCCAGCTACACTAACAGCCTTTACTACATCCTCCGGTAACAAATTCCAGAGTTTGATTACACGTTGAGTGAAAAAATATTTTCTTTTATTAGTCTTAAATAGTTTACCCTGTAGCTTCATTGCATGTCCCCATGTCTTTCTATATTCTGATAAGGTAAACAATCGATCTACGTTTACCCGTTCCACTCCGCTCATTAATTTATAGACTTCTATCATATCTCCCCTCAGCCGTCTCTTTTCCAGGTTCAAGGCTCACTGGCGGGAACGGTTGAGAGGCAGATTGCTTTAAGTTTAGAGGATATAAATTGAAGTTTAGCAAAGTAGTATAGAGTTATTAGGCATAGTTTCTGTCAGTGGAAAATTCAGAACTGCTGTGCTGTGGTGCGCCCCCCCCCCCCCTTCGTGGCTGTCAGTATCGGAGCAGAGGGGAAGGCTGGATAAAGAGAAGGGCTCCAGTTCCCGAACCCACGTTTATGGGTGAAGAACCGGCAGCGGGTGAATCTGAACGCATAAGAGAAGCTCTCCTCCCGGGCACCAGTCAGGATCGGCGATCGCTGTAACAGCTGCTGCTCTGATCCTGTAATTCATTTCTCTTCCTCGACACTGAAGCCGCTGTTTTTCGGCTGAGCGTGGGGAGGGAAGGAAGTGGCAACGCTGCACAGGCATTTTCAAGGTAAGGGGGCCCCGAAGAGTGTGCTTGATTGACGGGGCTGTGAGACGTGAGTGCTGGCATTAGCTGCGAGCAGGCCGCGCCGCGTGGCGGTTGCACGGGAAAGATGTCTAGTGTATGTGCGTGTGGCAGGAGGTTTGTTTTTCAGTGAAGGGAGCTTCATTTAGAGGTTTCTCCAGATGATTGGAGTTGGAGTGCCTTAGAGGACGCTTGTTATAACTTTAGGTTTAAAAAAAAAAAAGTTTGAAGATTTTCCTCAGCACAGACTAACAGGGCATCCGTTAAAGCGACAATTGTTAACAGAGACTCAGCATAGCTGAAGTAGCTGAGGGGACAGGAGCAGGTAACCGCTTGAACGGGATGCCTTCTAGCCCACAGTGCTTGGTCTGTGGTGCTAGAAGAGGAGCGGTGTCGGAGAGAGGTGTGTGTAGGGGGTGCTTTCAAAAAGCAGCCTCTATGTTGCAGACCTTAAAAGTTGGGGCAGAACAGAAAGGACCACTCTTAGTTCCACCGGAACCTGTCTCTCCATCTTTGCTACCTCTAGAGCCAGTGGCGGGGCCCTCATCTGCTCCGGATATTCCTCCTTTTCAGGCGATGTTGCCGGGGGGGGGGGGGGGGGGTTGGCGGCAATTTTTTCTCAGGAATTTGTAAATCTGCTTCAACAAGCCTTTGGGGGCCCTAAGAGAGTTCTAGGAGCCGGGTCCGCGGATGGGAAACTGGGTGAGAAGCGTTCGGGGTCCCCCCTGGGTCTGGGGGCTAGCGGTATCCTTCCAAAAACCCCTAGGACCACGAAGGACCGGCCTGAGCCATCTAGTTTCAGAGGGGCCCAACTCTGAAGATGGGGGTCAAGATTTTGAATTAGAGGACGAGTTGGAGGAGGAAGAGCTTCCGGAGCAGGAAGACCAGGCCAGAGTAGTTCGCGTTTTCCGTCGTGACGAGTTACCGGCGCTCATTATGGAAACGCTGAAGACGCTTAATATGCCATCTTCAGGGCCGGTAGAGGATTCCACCTTAGATGATCCATTATTGCAGGCTGTTTGGAAGACTCAAAGGGCTTTCCCGGTTCACAGAGTAGTGAGGGAAATGATTCAGGAAGAATGGGACGTACCCAAGGCAGGTCTTAAAGGCTCTAGGATTATGGAGCCTTTACCCATTGGTGTATCAGGGATCGGGAGTTGTTTAAGTTGCTGAAGGTGGATGCAGCTGTCTCGGCTGTTACCAAGAAGACCACCATTCCGGTGGAAGGTAGTGCCGCTCTTAAGGATGCCCAGGATAGGAAGCTGGACACCTTGTTGAAGCAAGTTTTTGATGTCAATGCGCTATCCATGCAAGCATCTATTTGTGGAGCATGGGTGGCGAGAGCCTGTCTTCGTTGGTCCCAACGGATGCAGGGGGAGCAGATGGAAGAGACGGATGGAGAGCCGGCCAGGTTGGAATCCGGGGTGGCTTATCTGGCTGATATTCATTATGACCTTATTCGAGGTTTGTCGAAGAGCATGGCTTCGGTAATAGCGGCAAGATGGTATCTGTGGCTTCGTAATTGGGCGGCAGACGGTTCCTCCAAGGCAAGGCTTTTGAAGCTGCCTTTCAGGGGTGAGCTACTTTTTGGAGAAGATTTAGATAAGCTGGTAAAGGATCTAGGAGAGTCAAAAGGCGGAAGGCTGCCCGAGGACAAGCAGAAGCAAGGTCGTACAGCTCCGACAACCAAGGGGCAACAGAGGGAATTTTGCCATTTCCATTCACCGCGGTTCACTGAATTTCAAAGAGGATGTTTCCCCTATATGAACCAGGGGTTTTGAGGGGCGGGCAGAGGATTTGCTGCCTCCTCGTCCTCGAATCAAGTCACAATGAAGCCAGGGGGGACCCAGGTGGGGCAGGTGCCTGTGGGAGGACTTCTACGGGAGTTTTACCCTGCCTAGGTCCAAATCACATCGGATCAGTGGGTGTTGGAAGTCATTCGAGAGGGATATGCTTTAGAGTTTGAACGCTCGGTGGTCGATTCTTACATCCAATCTCCATGCAAGGCACGGTTCAAGTGCAAGGCGGTGCGAGAAACCTTAGACTACTCAACCTCAGCGCAGTGCTCTGGTCGATACTCCATCTACTTTGTATTGCCAAAGAAAGAAGGGGCCTATCGTCCAATCTTGGATCTCAAGAAAGTAAATCGCTGTCTGAGTGTCTCACTTCCGTATGGAAACTCTAAGGTCGGTCATCGTAGCGGTACTAGAAGGAGAGTTTCTGACTTCCCTAGATTTGTCAGAAGCTTACCTGCACATTATGATTCGACTAGAACATCAGAGGTTTCTCAGGTTTGCAGTTCCTATGGGACATTTTCAATTCCGGGAATTACTGTTTGGCTTGGTGACGGCTCCATGGACTTTTCACCAAGGTGATGGTGGTAGTAGCGGCATCATTACGAAAGGAGGGAGTACTAGTTCACCCTTATCTGGACGATTGGTTGATTCAGGCAAAGTCCAGGAGCGAGAGCAAAGCGGCGACGACCAGAGTGGGTGCATTTGCTATGGAGTCTCGGTTGGGTGGTCAATATGGCAAAGAGCAGGTTGAATCCATCACAGAGCTTGGAATACCTGGGTGCTCGTTTTGATACAAGTGTAGGAGAGGTGTTTCTGCCACACTTGCGAGCACAAGGGTTAAGGAGACTGGTCCGCAGTTTTCTGGGAAGAGCAAATCCCACGGCATGGCATTATCTGCAGTTGCTTGGGACCATAGCAGCGACGTTCGAGCTGGTTCCGTGGGCAAAAGCCCACATTCGACCCTTATAGAGAGCACTACTCAGAAGGTGGTTGCACCAAGATGACCTGCTGTCTCGAAAACTGCCCTGTCCGCCGGAGACACGTCAGGCTCTTCAGTGGTGGTTACATCCAGGGGGGCTAGAAGAGGGCATGCCCTTGGAATCACCCTCCTGGATACCTCTAACGATGGACGCCAGCCTCTTAGGCTGGGGAGTGCATTTTCAAGGACATTTCGCCCAAGGGCAGTGGACCGAGATAGAAAGGGTTTGGTCAATCAAGAGGTTAGAATTGAGAGCAGTAACGCTGACTCTTCGAGCTTTTTAGCATTACCTGCAGGGGAAGGCCATTTGGGTGTTTTCAGACAACGTGACAACAGTGGCCTACATCAACCGACAAGGGGGCACAAGCAGCGTGTCACTGGAAGCCAAGGCTGAGCAGCTGTTTGAGTAGGCTGAGATAAATCTGGTGACTTTGTCGGCGGCACATGTGACAGGAGTGGACAATGTAGAGGCCGATTTTTTGCATCACGTCAAGGTAGACTCAGGAGAGTGGGTTCTGCATCCAGAAGTCTTTGAGATGGTAGTACGCCACTGGGGGTCACCTGTAATGGATCTGATGGCGACATTCGAGTCGGCGAAGGCCAACCATTTCTTCAGTAGAAGGTGGGAGAGTATGTCTGAAGGCCTAGATGCTCTCATACAGAGATGGCCAGAAGAACAACTCCTGTACGTGTTTCCACCTTGGGTGTTAGTAGGGCATGTGCTTCAGCGAATAAAAGTTCACAGAGGGCAGGTAATATTGATTGCGCCGGATTGGCCAAGGCGGCCGTGGTATGCTGCTACTACTACTATTTAGCACTTCTAGAGCGCCACGCACGCAGCGCTGTACAGCTAACCTACAAGAGGTAGTCAGCATACATGAGACAGTCCCTGCCCGTCAGTCATGCTCATCGGAGCTTACAATATAGTTAGAATAGTACATTAGTTAAAACAGTGCAGAACATCAATCGGTTCTATGCAAGCATTAATCGGTTCTACGCAAGGTACGGTGAGGTACAGTTTTGTCTGTAGTTGGTCATAAACATTAACGGGGGTTGGGGTGAGATGAGGAAATAGTCAGGATCTGAATGCAATGGTGAAGAGGTGGGTCTTCAGCCTTGACCTGAAGAGGGCCAGGGAGGGTGCCTGGTGCACAGATGCAGGTAAGCTGTTCCAGGCGTGAGGTGCAGCAAGGTGAAAGGAGCGTAGTCGGGATTTGGCGGTGCGAGTGAAAGGCATTGATAGAAGTAATTTGTTAGTGGAAGGCAAATTTCGAGAGGGGACATTGGGAGAGATAAGAGATGAGAGGTAATGAGGGGCCATAGAGTGAATGTATTTATAGGTCAGCAGGAGAAGCTTGAATTGGATGCGGAGCTGGACAGGGAGCCAGTGAAGTGATTTGAAAAGAGGAGTAATAGTGGCATGGCGAGGCTGGCAGAAGATTAGTCGAGCAGCGTGATTTTGTATAGATTGAAGGGGGAGGCGGTGGCTCACGGGAAGACCAGCAAGGAGTAGGTTGCAGTAATTGAGGCGGGAGGAGATTAAGGAGTGGATAAGCGTTTTGGTAGTGTGTTCAGAGAGGAAGGGGCGGATTTTGCCGATGTTGTAGAGAAAGAAGTGTCAGGTCTTAGCTACAAGCTGGATATGCACGTAGGAGAAAGAGGTGTCGAAGATAACCCCTAGGTTGTGGGCCGAGAACAGGAAGGATAGTAGATCCATCCACATAGATTGAGAGAGGGGGAAGTTGGGGGGAGGAGTTAGGTGGAAAGACAAGGAGTTCAGTCTTGGCCATGTTCAATTTCAGTCGTCAATGAGACATCCAGGCAGCGATGTCCGAAAGACAGGCAGAGATCTTGGACTGGGTTGCCGGAGAAATATTCGGTGTAGAGAGGTAGATTTGTGAGTCATCGGCATAGAGATGGTACTGAAAGCCATGGGAAGAGATAAGCGCACCAAGGCCTTGGGTATAGAGAGAGAAGAGGAGGGGGCCTAAGACAGATCCCTGGGGTACACCTACATGGAACGGGGTAGGGGAGGAGGAGGAGCCACCAGAGCATACGCTGAATGAGCGATGGGAGAGCTAGGAGGAGAACCAGGATAGTACGGAGTCTTTGAAGCCAAGCAAGAAGAGGGTGATGAGGAGAAGGTCATGGTCAACGGTGTGAAAGGCAGCAGAAAGGTCGAGAAGGATGAGGATAGAATAGAGGCCCTTGGATTTAGCCAGGAATAGGTCGTTTGTGACTCTTGTGAGTGCCATTTCAGTGGAGTGCAGGGGGACGGAAGCCAGATTGAAGTGGGTCGAGGAGGGCCTGGGAGGTGAGGAAGTCGAGGCAGCGACGGTGGACTGCTCGTTCTAATAGTTTGGATATGAAGGGAAGGAGGGAGATGGGTTGATAGTTAGAAGGGCATGTGGGATCAAGTGAGGGTTTCTTGAGGAGGGGTGTGACAACAGCATGTTTGAAGTCAATGGGGACAGTTGCAGTGGAGAGTGAGAGGTTGAGGATATGAGTGATGGAGGGGGCAATGGTAAGGGGGATGGAATGCAGGAGATGGGTGGGGATAGGGTCTGATGAACAGCTGGTGGGTTTGGAGGAGGACAGAAGGAGTGCAATTTCTTCCTCAGAGATCGGAGGGAAGGAGGAGAGGGTGGCAGAGGGAGTATGGGTGGGGGAGGAGGGGAGGTAGATGAGGGGGTAGGGAATTGTAGGGTAATCTTGTGGATTTTGTCATGGAAGTACTCGGCTAGGGTTTGGGCAGAAAGGGAGGGTGGGATCGGGGGCAGGGGGACCTTGAGGAGAGAGTTGAGGGTATTAAAGAGACGGCGAGGCTCAGAGGCAAGGGAGTTGGTCAGATGGATGTAATAATCTTGTTTGGCAAGTGCTAAGGCTGACTGGAAGGAGCCAAGCATGAATTTGAAGTGTAGAATGTCATTCAGGGAGCGGGATTTGGACCTAGCTCATTCGGCAGAACAGGCGCAGATGCGTAGGTAACGGATTGTGGGTGAAAGCCAGGGTTGGGGAGTAGATCGTTTGACAGGACGTGGGGTGGGAGGGGCAGGGGTGTCAAGGGCTGAGGATAATGTAGCATTGTATGAAGATAATGCCGCGTCGACAGACTTGGAGGATAGAATGGTGGAAAGAGATGGAGAAATGGTGGAGGAGAGAGTCAGGGGATCAATAGTATGAAGGTTTCTAAATAGGACGGAGGAGACGGGACGCGGTTGGGATGGCAGAAGTTGAAGAGTAAATGTTGAGGTGATGGTCAGATGAGGGAAGGATTAATTTGCGGAAGTTTGAAGGAGAGGAGTTGGAGAACAATATTAGGTCAAGGCAGTGGCCGTGTAGATGTGTGGGGGCAGTGGAGCAGGGCTGGAGGTCAAACGAGGAGGTAAGAGTGAGGAACTTTGAGGCATGAGGGTCAGAGGGGTTGTCAATGTGAATGTTGAAATCGCGAAGAATAAGAGTGGGGGAGGAGGGATCCATAAAGGCAGGAAGCCAGGAGTCGAAGTCGGTGAGGAAGGTTGATTTGGATTTGTCTGGTGGGTGATAAATAACAGCTATTCGGAGGGGAAGTGGTGAGAGGAGGCGAATGACGTGGACTTAGAAGGAGTCTCCATGGGGTGGCAGAAGGGGTTGGAATTTCCAGGAGGGAGAGAGTAGGAGGCCAACACCACCACTGCAACCAGTAAGTCAGGGTGTATGGGAGAACTGGTAGCCTCCATAGCAGAGAGAGGCAATGGATGTGGTGTCGTCTGGGGGGAGCCAGGTCTCGGTCAAGGCAAGAAGGTGTAGGGCATTGGAGATGAAAAGGTCATGAATAAAGGTGTTTTTTTTGTTGACTGAGCATGCGTTCCATAGGGCACATGAAAACGGGAGAGCAGAAGGGGGGAGGAGAGGGATATGGATAAGGTTGGATAAGTTACGTGTAGATTTCTTATCAGAGTGGCATGGGGGTCTATTTCTAGGGTAATGCTGAGATTTAGAGGGAGCAGGGTGTGGGTGGGTGTGTCTAGGTGAGTGCGCTCTCTAAGAGGGACATGAGGGAGGGGAAATGAGGGGTAAATTGATGGTATCGGGTAGGTTATGTGAGGGATTATTTTTGGGGGTAGGGTTGGGGTTGATTTCTATGGATAACTGAGTGTGGGATGAATGGGGGAGGGAGGAGCGGGATGTGGATGAGATTGGATGGGGTACGTGAGGAACGTTTTATAATGTGAGAACGAAATTGGGGGGGGGGGGGCAGGGTTGGGATTGATGTTACCATATGAGAGAAGGCGTACTAGAGAGTGAGGTATAGTGGAGATGGTACGGCGGAAGCGAGGGTGGGGTTGCCTTAAAGAGAGGGGAGCTGGTTCAATGCGGGGGATGGTGTGAAAAAGCTCAAGAGCTGGTGGAAGGCTAGGGGGCAGGATGGAGGGAGAAGTGAGGAAGGTAGAGAGGGGGGCTGGTTGAATGCGGGAGATGGTGTGAGGAAACACAAGGGCAGGTGCTAGGCTAGGGGGCAGAGTGGAGGGGGAAGTGAGGAAGGTAGGGGAAAGGTAGGGGGAAGAGGAGGGAGGGTGTTGGTAGGAGGGGAGGCAGTTAGTGAGGATAATGAAGAGGAGGACAATGAGATGTGGGGCCATGGAAGTGGGCAGCGAGGTCTGAGCAAGCCATGGGTAGCAAGTTCTAGGCAAACAACGGGTAGCACTTGATAGGCAGACAAGCAGGCAGTGGGTAACGGTTCAATGCAAGCAGTGGGTATCAAGCAGAGGATAAGCAGTGGATAACTGTTCTAGACAACAATAGGTGATGGTACTATGCAACAATGGGTAGCAGTACAATGCAACAATGGATAAGCAATGGATGACAGTTCAGTGCAACAGTGGGTGGCAACAGTATGCAAAACAAAATAATGGGAGGCAAACAATCGGTGGCAACAGTGTGGGTGACAATAGTATGCAAAACAAAACAATGGGTGGCAACAATATGCAAACAATGGGTGGCAGCAGTTCAGTGCAACTGTATGCAAAACAATGGGTGGCAACAGTATGCAAACAATGGGTGGCAACAGTTCAGTGCAACTGTATGCAAAACAATGGGTGGCAGCAATATGCAAAACAATGGGTGACAGTACTATGCAAGCAAGGAATAAACAATGGATAATGGTTCTATGCAGCTATGGGTATGCAGTTCTATGCCCAGCAGTGGGTAGCAGTACAATGTAGGCAATGGGCGTAATGCTAGGCAAGCAGAGGGGTAGAGGTGCTGTGCAGGCAGTGGATAGTAGTTCAGTGTCAACAATGGGTAGCAGTACGGCGCAGGCGGTGGGTAGCAAGTTCTAGGCGGGTAGTGGGAGAAAGAGCAACGCCAACAGTGGGAAGGAAGGCAAAGGAGAGTCACCTGAGGGCACCAGGGCGGAGCTTGTGAGCTGGTCCAGTCCGGAGGCGATATGTGGAGGAGCGGTCAAGCCCGCTCGACCCCAGCAGCTACGGAGCACCGGAGCTCGCGCCCCGGGCCCACGCCTAAGGGCCCTCTGGCGAGGCCCTTGGGCGCGGGCCCGCCAGATGCAGTTGCACCTCTGCGCGCTGAAGAATTTA
Source organism: Ichthyophis bannanicus (assembly GCA_033557465.1). NCBI lineage: Eukaryota > Metazoa > Chordata > Amphibia > Gymnophiona > Ichthyophiidae > Ichthyophis > Ichthyophis bannanicus. The sequence continues at coordinate 599,952,933 of CM066031.1, read as the reverse complement.
AAGCTGGTTCCTTGGCCTGATTGGCCTCGTGGTGGGGAGCAGGGAGGAGCTCACCTGCCTGCTCCCTTCCCCGATGCCGATTGGGTTGTGCTGTGGCCGGCTGGGCGCCTCGGCGCGCTGAAGAATTTAAAGCTGGTTCCTCGGCCTGATTGGCCTCGTGGTGTGGAGCAGGGAGGAGCTCACCTGCCTGCTCCCTTCCCCGACGCCGATCGGGTTGTGCTGTGGCTGGCTGGGCACCTCGGCGCGCTGAAGAATTTAAAGCTGGTTCCTCGGCCTGATTGGCCTCGTGGTGGGGAGCAGGGAGGAGCTCACCTGCCTGCTCCCTTCCCCGACGCCGATCGAGTTGTGCTGTGGCTGGCTGGGTATGCGGATCTGATAAGGCTCTTGGTGGACCAGCCATGGCTTCTGCCGAGTCGGAGGGACCTGTTGTCTCAGGGTCCGTTACTCATGCGTCAGGTGGATTGATTCTTGCTTACGGCCTGGCTCTTGAAAGGGCGAGGCTGAGGGCGAGAGGTTATTCCACTTTGGTGATTTTGACTTTAAGGCAAGGCGGAAATCTACCTCATTGACATATGTTTGGGTCTGGCGTGTTTTTAAAACATGGTATGTAGACAAGGAGGTTGAAGACTTCGGTTCCACAGGTGTTGGCGTTATTGCAGGATGGTTTTGAGAAGGGCTTAGCAGCGGCATCCTTGAGGGTGCAGTTGGCAGCGCTGTCCTGTTATAGAGGAAAGATAAAGGGAGAGGCGCTAGGAGCGCATCCAGATGTTAAGCTTTTTTGAGGGTGGTGTCTCTGAGGCTGCCGCGTAGGCCAACGGTGCCGGCGTGGGATCTCCATTTGGTGTTGGAGGCGTTGGTTTGCGAACCTTTTGAACCTTTGTCCAAGGCGTCTGTTAAAAAAGACCTTACACTCAAAATGGTGTTTCTAGTGGCTATATGTTCTGCTCGCAGAATTTCTGAGTTGCAGGTGTCTTGTAGGGAGTCTTTTCTCTCTTTTCATGAGAGGAAAGTAGTTTTGTTTTGAGGCCGGTACCGTCCTTTTTGCCCAAAGTGGTGTCGGTTTTTCATATGAATCAGGTGGTTTCCTTACTGGTGTTTGATGGAGGTAGCAACGATACGTCCTCAAGGAAGTTGCATCTGTTAGATGTTCATCGAGCATTAAAGAACTATATGCGGAGGATGGCGAGTTTCCGTAATACGGATAGACTGTTCGTCCTCTTTGGAGGGCCAAGAAAAGGAGAGGCAGCTTCAAAAGCTTCTATTGCCAGATGGCTCAAAGAGACAATTGCATCGGCGTACATTTTGAAAGGTAAAACAGTACCCAAAAAGCTTAGAGCTCATTCAACTAGGGCGCAAGCGGCGTCATGGGCTGTGCAGTCTCTGGTTCCGGCTGTTGAAATTTGCAGAGTGGCTACTTGGTCGTCTTTAAATTCCTTTGTCAAGCATTACAGGCTGGATGTTCAGGCGGAAAGGGATACGCGTTTTGTATCAGTGGTGCTTCAGGCTGGTCTAGCAAGTCCCTCCCGTTGAGTTTTATCATTGCCCTGTTACATCACCAGAGGTTCGGGACTGGACTGGAGGGATGATAAGAAAGGTGAAATTAGACTTACCTGCTAATTGTTGTTCCTTGAGGAACTCCATTCCAGTCCCGCATCCCCCCGCATCCCTCCCTGGTAGTTTCTTTTGGACTATAGCCTGACGCAAAGAGGTTTTTCACAAGACATGCTGGAGGAGCAGCTGTGCAGGTTACGGTCTGTAAGGGGAGGTTGATAAACGGGGATCCTGGTGGGGTCAAGATCCTCTGTAAAAAGGGGGACGGCGGACCTAAGCTATACATAAGTAAGTACTTTATTTTTCCTGTTAATGGATTAGTTAGTTTACATGTTGATTGTAATGTTTACTACTTAATTGTTGCTCCAGTGAGTTTGCTTTGTCAATAAATTACTGGAGTCAGGAGGCGGTCTCTGGGGTATTTGTACCAGTGTCATCAAAAGAATGATGTTTCTCAGTCTCCAAAGCTGCTGGAGGAGGTGCTAAACCCCAGAGGTTCGGGACTGGACTGGAGTTCCTCAAGGAACAACAATTAGCAGGTAAGTCTAATTTCACCTTTGTAAGACTGCTACCTGGTCATCTTTGAGTTCCTTTGGCTGGGCAATTCTGTCCATTGAGTCATCTTCCTCCCAGCCGGGGTCCTGATTGCTTGGGTACATCCCACACATTTGAAATGGTCTATCAGGATGATAAGGAAAAATTGTATATCCCTGAAAATTGTCTTTCCTTGAATCCTGTTAGATCATTCCAGGACCTGCCCTGGAAGACTGTCTTTTCTACAGATTTGGTTTTCTGGTGGCTATTAAGTATCTAGTCTTCTGTATCGCGGTCTGACATAGATTTCACTGTAGTAAGATAGCCCAGTACTTGCTCAAGATATTTGCTGCAAGTTGTTTTGTTGGTTGTTAAAATTATGCATGTCTGAATTTTCCAGTCTTGCTTACTGCTTGGGAAGTTTCATACTAGCTTCTTTCAGTGCTGCACCAGTGGATTATGCCAGGTGATGACATCATTAAAAGTTGCTGGAGTCTGCCTCCATTTTTTTAAAACATTTATTTATGCAGCAGCAGGAACATACAACCACTCATTTGCATCAGATTATACAAACATCTGTGTGTCAAAATAGACTCAGCAGTGCAACAGCAAACTTTGACATTGAAATGTTCTGTATACCATACAACAGGGGTAGGGAACCCTGGTCCTGGAGAGCCGCAGACCAGTCAGGTTTTCGGGATATCCCTAATGAATATGCATGAGATATATATGCATTAGAGAGATCCTGCCAACCTGACTGGTTTGTGGCCTCCAGGGCTGGATTTGGAGACCCCTGCCTTACACCTCTGTCATTTAAGATTGTGAGTGGGCAAGGTGCAGATGTCCTAGACATCGAAAGGGTATATAGAATGTGTCACATTCCTCCTCGATTCTCACCACCACCAAAAAGTTGTCTAATAGACAATATTTTGGTGGTGGTGAGAAGTGAGGAGGAATGTGACACATTCTATCTAACCTTTTTGATGTCTTGGCAGGGGTCTCCAAATCCAGCCCTGGAGGGCCACAAACCAGTCAGGTTGGCAGGATATCTCTAATGCATATATATCTCATGCATATTCATTAGGGATATCCCTAAAACCTGACTGGTCTGCGGCTCTCCAGTACCAGGGTTCCCTACCCCTGCCATACAACATAAAATGCATGACTTCCTGTCTCCATCCCCCGGTCCTGGCTTCAACCCAGAGGTTCATACATTAAACTGCTCCCATGGGCTTCTGGGGTGGTGGTCATGCCCTGCAGTTCCTGTTGTTGAATTTGTCCATTAGTATCCCATCCCATCCCTCTGTCTTCCAACCACTGCTATGTCATCCAGTCCACACATCCCTGACACCTCACTCACTCCACTTCCCTCTATCACTCATTCCCTCATTTGTTCTAAATCTGCCTCCACCTTAAGGCAAATATGTCTGGACTGGTATAGCAGGATTCACGTAAAGAGAAATATTAGTTATACAAAATGTTTCCTTTTTTCTTTCATTTAAATTTACAGGGCACAATTTGATTAAAATTTGGATTAAGGTAAAAAAAAAAAAAACCCCAATCAAAACCTAACGTGAAGAAAAAGTTAATATATACCAGTGTCACTGTAGTGTTAGGCAATTGCTTTTTGCTGAAATGTTGAGATTTTTGTTTATATTTTAGCCTCTATAATCTCTCGGTGTTTGGAACACACATTTTTACCTATACTTCTCTGCCCTTTTCTTGAAGTTCAGGCAATTCAGATTGCTTTACCTTTACTTATTGATTATCCTGTTTGATGGTAATGGCTCCTAAACTGTGTGTGAGGATGCCAAATTGGATCACATCAGTGGATGGGGCTGCTCCCCATTTTTCTGGGCCTGCGCCAAGACCTGTACCCAGTCGTAGCAATCAGTATGTGTGGCCTGTAATTGGAAGTGTTCACTGGCTTTCTTCCTTTGTGTTCTTCCCTGTTACCGTAGATTGGTACTGTGAGCACACCGACAGTGTCCTGTGCTGACTGCTGCTACTGCTGCTGTTGCCTTCATGCTTTGGATAACTTGAGGGAGGAAGAAATAGATGAGAGGGGGGAGGGGAGTGGAGGTCTGCTATTTTGCTTTAATCATATTTTGGGTCACGTGAATTAAGTGTTATAATGGAATCATATTAGAGAAAACTTTGGGAGCACTGTTCTACTTGACTATGTCCTAGGCTAGCCTCTGATACTGCAACTTTCAGGCTGTGAGCCAGAAGCGTTTGTGTAATTCTTCTGCGTTCTAAGTGAATTATCTTTGCATTATGCCAAGGCCCCCACTCCTGTACCTTGGTTTTGCCACCAGGCAAGTTCTACCTGTAATTCTGGTTTCCTTTTCTCATTAAAAATTATTTTAAACTGCAGATATTTTGTTGCTATGCAGTATATAAAGACAGATTATGCAAAGTATGTTTGTTTATTTACTTTTTATTACTCATTAATTTTTCTCTTTCTCTGATTTTTCAAATTTGAATTTTCATCTGATGGTATTCTTGGTGGTTTCAGAAGATTAAAACTGCTTTGGTTAAAGAGTATTTGTTCCCCATTATGTCTCTTGTCAGCTTGGATCGTATATGGTCCATGTTTGGATAAGCCCTCACAAAACTATTTTCTCCTCGTACTTCATATTGATTTGCAGGAAATAGGATTCTTATGGTGCATGCCTTCATTCTGGAGGGGGGAGGGGGGCTACTGGTCCCCCACAATACAGCTCAAGTATGTTTCAATGCCTGGCAATGCTTTTATAGAGGAACTGTTGACATAACTTCAAAAAGGCCAAAGTCTGACCATAGCCGTTTCATTCCTGGATGCCTTATGATTCTAAGACCACCAGAGGGATCATAAGCTGAGATGAGTCTGAATTATCAGGTGACATCTAGCTTGGACATACCAGATTACGCTTTAGAGAGAGCAGTTCGTTTTGGAGGTGGAAGGATGTATGTATGCAGTGCTGAGTTTACCCTGTATCAGTTATGGGCATATGAGAGATTAACAGTAGATTTTTGTTGAGGTTTTCTTCCCTCATGAAGAAGAAATCAAATGAAATGATTCTCCAGGAACGAGCAGGAAGTCAGTCCTCACTTGTGGGTGATGTCGGCACCGATGGAGCCTGCGCAGAGCAATTCCCCAGCTTTCAAAGAGAGCCTTTGGGATTGCTACCACGCATTCGTGGTCCTCTTCCCGCCCAAGGGTGCCATCTTGCTCAGTCTCCCTTTTTCCGCGGAGCCCTTCGGACGCATGTCCTTGTCCCTCGGAAAAGGTTTGTTTTCCTCTTCTTAACAGGCTATATCTCTTTTTTTTCCGGTTGCACCGGTCCTCTACCCGTCCTCCCCATGCTCTTTTTTGGAGCTTGCGGGGATATCTTTTCAAAATGTTTTATTCCCGGGCTTCACGCCCTTTTTTCTTTCCAACCACTGGCCATGTGGGTCTTCGACCTCGCAGGGGCCGTTTTTGCCCCCATGGCCACCGGGTTTAAAAAATGCTATTGATGCTCTAGGAACATGTTGCTTATGGACCCTCGTGACTGCTGTCTAAGGTGTCTGGGAGCTGACCATGACCCAGAGCTCTGTTCGCTCTGTAAGAAAAAGTCCTCTAAGGCCATGCTCAGCCGTAAGCAGAAGTCCGAAGACATTTTTCGAAAGGCTGTCTTGTAGTCCCCGGTGGCACCCTCGGTCGTCTCCCCTCCGGAGGATTCCCCCCCTGCAGCACTCGGACCAGGGGTCCCCCGAGGTAGAACGGTGCAAAAATAAGAAGGCCTCGAAGTCACTGTCTGGGGCCCCCAACAAGCGCGAGCACTCACGCGCCCAGTCGCTTAGCCCCATTTGGCGTTCCCGAGAGTTGGACAAGGAGCGGTCCCGCAAGATACCTCACGGAGAAATGAAGGCCTCCATCAAAGGTGCCCCGTCTCCTGAGGGCCGTCCCGGTGAGGACCCCATCTCCTCCTTGACGCCCGATCTGGTGACCCCGGTATCGGCGTCCCAGGGCCCCACGCCTGCATGGGAGTCCCATATGCTGGTGCTAAAACGCTACGTTTCTGTGTTCATTGCTTCCCAGGAGGCGCTCATGGCCAGCTTCTCTGACTTGCACCCGGAGACCACAGGTCCCTCGCGGGGGACACCCCAAACCATCCAGGAAACCCCCGAAAGCCACAGGCCTCGTGAGGGTCCTCGACGTCGGTCTCGCTCGCTCTCCCGTTCTTCGGAGGTGAGATCGTCTAGGGCCTCTAGCTCCAGGCTGCTGGCCATCGGACAGGGCGAACCGCCCGGCTTGGATCCCTCAACCAATTTCTCAGACTGGGAATCTGATGGGGACACATCCCCAGAGACCCGTACCCACTGGGATCTTCCGTCGTACACCTCGCCGCCTGGTCTCCAGCGGCATTCACCGCCCGAGGACACCTCCTTTTTGGTGTTTATTCGGGACATGGCTCGGGCCCGGAAGACCCTCGTGCTGAAGAACTCGATATTCTTAAGTACGAGGCCCCGCCCAGGGAATCCCTCACTTTGCCAGTGCCGCCGATCCTCTCCCAGCTGTTGCTCTGCATGTGAGAGGCCCCGGTCTTGGTCCCAGTCGTGAGCAAGCACCTTGACACAATGTACAAGGTGCAGCGAGGGCCAGGCTTCCGTAAGACTCAACTTCACGCACCTTGATGGTGGTGGAATCAGCCATGAGGAAGCAGAAAAGCCAGAAGTCACACTCCTCTGTCCCGCCAGGCCGAGAGTCCAGAGCCCTTGATGCCTTGGACCGCAAGGCCTATCAAGGTTCCATGCTCTCCTGTCGCACCCAGGCATATCAATTATATATGGGTATGTTCCTCCGCAACTTGGCGAAAGAACTTGGAGGCTTCTCCGCAGGCCTCGAGGGTGAGCCCCTTGATAGGTTCTGCACACTGTTGAAATCAGTAGCTGATTGCTCCAATTATATCTCTCGAGCCTCCTATGATAACTTCGAGACTTTGGCTCTGGTGGCAGCCGTGGACATCGGAGCCCGCCGCCCGGCTTGGCTCCAATCTTCGTATTTGGAGCAGTGGGTGCAGGAGAAGCTCCTGGATGTGCCCTGACTCGGCAAGAAACCTTTTTGGTAAGCCGATGGAGGAGAAAGGCGGCTGAGATCGAGACGGAGTATGTCATTAAGACCCGTCTCTCCCACAAGACATCTATGCTACCTTGGAAGAAGCAGCCTACCAAGAAGCCCTTCTTCCCCTGGAAAGGCCTCCAGTACCGCGGCTATCCACCGTACCCAGCTTCCCCCTCGCCGACCACTCCCAGGGTCACCGGAAGCCAAAGGGCCCTAAGGCCCAGATGCCGGTTCCCCCACATCTCCCTCAGGGGTTTTGACGTCAACGGCATAGCCCCTAGCCCTTTGGCGATACAGCAGCCCGTGGGGGGATGTCTTCCAGCTTTGGCCCGTTGTGGGCGCTTATCACCTCGGACACCTGGGTCCTCCAGGTCATCCAGAAGGGCTATCGCCTCCACTTAGGCTCCCACTCCCTTTCTCCCCAGTGGAGCCTCCTCGACTCCCCGCACACCAGCCTTTGCTGCAGCGGGAATTACACTCTCTCCTCGCCCAGCGGACAGTGGAGAAGGTCCCTCTCCACCTTCGAGGTCAGGGCTTTTATTCCCGGTACTTCCTCGTCCCGAAGAAGACGGGGGGTCTGCGGCCCATCCTCGACCTCCGCAGACTAAACAAGTTCCTGGTGCAGGAGAAATTCAAGATGTTACCTCTTGGCGTGCTGCTGCCCTTCCTCCGGCAGGGCGACTGGCTATGCTCCTTGGATCTAAAGGATGCTTACGCCCATATCCTGATCCACCCTCAACACAGGCAGTACCTATGTTTCGGGGTGCAGGGAGAGCACTTCCAGTACAGGGTGCTCTCCTTCGGCCTTGCATCTGCCCCACGGATCTTCACGAAGTGCCTCGTCGTGGCCGCCGCTCACCTTTGGCGCCGGGGTGTGTCGGTGTTCCCCTACCTCGACAACTGGCTCGTTAAGGGCTCCTCCGTCGAGGAGGCTCGACAGGCGATGTCACGCACTGTCCTCCTCTTGGAGAGTTTGGGGTTCTTGGTCGACTACCCAAAGTCTCACCTCGAGCCGGCACGGGCTCTCGAGTTCATCGGGGCACGCCTTGATACTCGGCAGGCCATGGCCTTCTTGCCGGTGGATCGCTCCACCCACCTCCGGGCTCTGGTGGCTCGCGTCCAGAGTGCCCACCAGGTCACCGTTTGGTCCATGCTCCATCTCTTGGGCCACATGGCCTCGATGGTGCATGTGGTTCCTCACTCCCGCCTGCACATGAAGACAACCCAGTGGTGTCTCAGCTGCCAGTGGAGTAAATCCCTCGGATATCTCAGGGACCCCGTCAGGGTTCTCCCCGACCTCCGTTTGTCCCTGATCTGGTGGCAAAACCCCCGCAACCTCCTGCGGGATCCCCCTTCCAGTCCCCACAGCATGACGTGTTACTGACCATGGATGCTTCCCTGTTAGAGTGGGGAGCCCATTGCAGGTCTCTCTGCACGCAAGGGCAGTGGTCGCCTGTGGAGTTTCAGCAGCAGATAAACCTACTTGAGCTCCGGGCCATCCGGTGGGCCCTGATGGCCTTCGAGAATGTCCTCAGCGGGAAGTCAGTTCTGGTGCAGACCAACAACCGGGTAGCGATGCTCTACATCAGCAAAGAGGGGGGCACGAGGTCGTGCTCCCTCTGCAGGAAAGCAGTCCTCATCTGCTCTTTTGCGGCCCGGCGGAGGATGTCCCTCAAGGTGACGTACCTCCCGGGTCAGGAGAATGGCCTGGTGGATAAGCTCAGCAGAATCCTTCACCCCCACGAGTGGCGCCTGGATCCCAGAGTGGCAGGCTGACTGTTTCTGCGCTGGGGCACTCCAGCGATAGACCTCTTCTCCAACCCCCAGAACACACAACTCCCTCGCTTCTGCCGCCCGGTGCCTCACCCGGGCAGGGAGGGTCCCGATGCATTTCTTCTGGACTGGTCCTCCAGTCTCATATATGCATTCCTTCCTTTCCCCCTCATTGCGAGGACTCTGTTCAAAGCTCAATGGGACGGGGCATCGCTGATTCTCATGGCCCCCTCGTGGCCTCGGCAGCCTTGGTTCCCACTCCTGCTCTAGCTGTCGTCGGAGCCTCTGATTCCCCTGGGCTCTGCCAGGGACTTGCTGACGCAGGAGGGGGTTGGGTACTGCACTCGAACCTACCCTCCCTATCCCTCACGGCCTGGCGGCTGAACGGGTCTCTCTGGCCCTTCGAGGAAGGACTCCACGAGGCAGGCTTATGCTTTTAAGTGGAAACGCTTCTCCGTCTGGTGTTCCGAGCACCAGATCGACCCCTTCTCATGCCCGGTTCTCCAGTACCTTCTCCACCTCTTGAGGGAAGGGCTGAAGTCTAACTTCGTTAGAGTTCATTTGAGCGCCACATCGGCTAATCATCTCCCTATCGAGGGAAAGCCTCTCTCGGGGCAACCACTAGTCTCCCGCTTTATGCGGGGCCTTCTGCTATCCAAGCTGCCCATCCGTCCACCTCCGGTGGAATGGGACTTGAAAGTGGTGCTCACGCAGCTCACTCATCCACCCTTCGAGCCGATGGCGACGTCTTTGCTCCGGCATTTGTCCTGGAAGGTGGCCTTCTTGGTGGCGCTGACCTCGGCTCGCTGAGTCAGTGAGCTTCAGGCGCTCATGGCTGGCGCTCCTTACACCAGGTTTTATCGGAACAGGGTGGTCCTCCAGACACATCCTAAGTTTTTACCCAAGGTCGTGTCGGCCTTTCATCTCAACCAAGAGAGAGTGCTCCTGACCACCTTTCCGAGGCTCCATGCCGATCAGGCGTCAGCTGCTCTTCACACCCTCGACTGCAAGCGAGCCCTTGCCGCCTTCTTGCAGCATACTCACTCATCGTAAGTCTGACTGGCTCTTCGTGACCCACGATCCCAATAGGCAGGGGCAAGCAGTCACCAAGCGCCCTCTCTCGTTTTGGGTGGCGGACTGCATTGCGTTCGCCCCTGTGAAGATGGGCATCCCTCTGGATCGTCGAGTCACTGCATAAGGGGTCCGAGCCAAAGCAGCCTCGGTGGCCTCACTGCGTTCCGTGCCCATGATGGACATCTGCTGGGCGACAACCTGGTCTTCTACGAAAACCTTCACCTCCCACTACTGCCTGGAGAGAGAGTCCCGCCGGGATAGCGCCTTCGGCCAGGCTGTAATCTGTTTGGGGTATAAGCAACTCCTACCCTCCGACCCTTCTTCACGGCTACCGAGGGCTTCACCCTGAGGACCCGAGGGCTCCACCCTGAGGACCCGAGGGCTCAGGCTCCTTCGGGATTCGGCTTCTGCTTACAGCCTCACGGAGGCGTATTTTTTTCTTTTGGTTACAGGTTTAGTAGCCTGTAGCTAGGGAGTCCCATAAGTGAGGACTGACTTCCTGCTTGTTTCTGGAGAAAGCGTAGTTACTCAACTGTAACAGGTGTTCTTCAGGGACAGCAGGTATCAGTCCTTACTACCTTCCCGCCTCCCCTGATGAGTTGCTGAATTTTTATCCTTCCCTTGCCATCTGCTGGTAGGGCTCGAGCTAAGGGACCTGACTGAGCAAGGGCGGGAAGAGGACCACGCATGCGTGGTAGTAATCCGAAAGGCTTTCTTTGAAAGCTGGGGAATTGCTCTGCGCGGGCTCCGTCGGTGCCGACGTCACCCATAAGTGAGGACTAATTCCTGCTGTCCCTGGAGAACACCTGTTACAGGTGAGTAACTACGCTGTACTAGTGTTCATTCTTTTTGTGATTGTGGGAATACATGCAGCCCAGTTCTTAAAAGATTAAAAATATGTTTACATCACAAAAATAATTAGGACCGATTAAATTTTGCTTGGACCAAATGAATTAATAGATGATTTTTTTTAAAATTTAAATGTCTGTGCACTTTATCAATTCATACTAATCATGCTTGTAACATTTTTGAAAATGTTGCTACTTTTTCAAAATATTTATAAAAGATGAGAAAAGCTGTATCTGACTTTAAGAAAACATGGGACAAACACAGAAGATCTTTAAAGTAAAATAAGGGACTGTAGTAGTTGGTAGAGAAGGGCTGATTGGATAGGCCACGTTTTTTTTATCTGTCATTGTTTCTGTGTTTCTCTATATTTTATCAAATTATATCACTCAACAGAAAAGAAATTGTGAATTTAATTGTAGTTTAAAATGTATAAGAAAGAGGTCCTATAGAGGCAAATATTTTATTTTTTTATTTTTTTATTTTTATTTATTTAACAGTTTTTATATACCGCACTATTCATCAGTGCGGTTTACATTAAACAACATATATCTATCAATATAAAACTGACATAGGTTTACAGATAACAGGGAAAGTAAACTGGGTATGAACAGGGGAGAACTATATACAATTAAACAGGTAACATCATGGCTTGGTATTTGCAGAGATGCAGCACTTTCCACATTTTTTTAAAACCTTTGTTCTGGGTTGTTGCTATGTGGAAGGGAGTTAAGTGAGTCAGGCGGAAGGCAATTCTAAGGTATGTATGGTAGCTTGAAGTGCAAAGTGAATAAATAGTGCTTAATGGCCTTTCTGAATTGAGTGATGTCCCTGATTGATCTGATGCTGGGAGGGAGTTTGTTCCAGCACTTGGGAGCAAACGACACAAAAGCTGTGTTAGTGATTAGTTGTGTCCATTTTGTGGAGATACTAGGAGTAGCTAGTGTGTTTTCCGCTACTAGTCTCCTGGATCTATTGTTTGGTGCATGGGTGAGGAGATTCGAGATCGATGTAGGAGATATTTTATTAATGGCCTTGAATGTGATGAGGAGAGTTTTATATATTATTCTGCAACTTATCGGGAGCCAGTGTAGATCGATTAGTATTGGTGTTATATGATCTCTTTTTGAAGCTCCGGACAAGATGTGGGCTGCCGCGTTCATCGCCAGTTGAAGTGGACTTAGTGTATTCTTGGGGAGGCCATGAAGAACGATATTCGCATAGTCGAAGTGAGGTGTGACTATTGCTTGGAAAATTGTACGGAAATCCTTGGTCTCCAGCATTGGTTTCAGGTGGCGCAGTGTTTTTAATTTGTAGTAGATTGTCCTTACAGTGTTCTTTATGTGCTCCTTAAGATTGAGTTGTTGATCGAGTATCACACCGAGGTACTTTATGGTGGCCTTGATTGGGAGTTCTGTGTCTCTTACTATGAGGGTAGGTGGTGGAGAAAATTGCTTGTTTCTTGTGGCTATGAGTACTTCGGTTTTCTTGAAATTTATTCTCATGTTCTGATTGAGGAGCCAGTCAGTTATTGCATTGAAGCAGTTGATTAGTGCCGAGTAGTCAGGATTTGAGACATTGATCGGTGTGAAAATTAGCACGTCATCTGCATATAATAGGCAAGATATACTGAAGTCTCTGGTGATTTGGCAGATTTGGCTGCATATATATGTTAAAAAGCAGCGCAGATAAAGGAGAGCCTTGGGGTACTCCTTGCTTTTGTTGGAAGGGTTCAGATGTATTGTTGCCTATACGGACCTGTTGCCATCGCTCTTCTAGGTATGATTTGCACCAGTCCCAGGCAAGGTTATGGATGCCTTTTTCGTGAAGTCTAGCTAGCAGAATCTTATGGTCAACTAAGTCAAATGCCGCTGATATGTCCAGGAAAATCATTGCAGTGGCCATGTGAATGTTGTCAATCCCGCATATGAGTTTGTTGAATAGCAAAATCATGAGTGTTTCAGTTCCATGAGCTTCACGGAATCCGTGTTGGCATGGGTCCAACGGGGCTGCTGTGTCTATGTGCTGTTGGATCTGCCTCTGAGTTTCCTTCTCAAGTATCTTGGCTAGAAAGGGAATACTAGAAATTGGGCGGTAAGACTCTTCCTTCTTTGGGTCCATCTGGTTGTTTTTTAGCAGTGGACGAATTGATGTCTGTTTAAGGGCAGTAGGGAAAACCCCAGTTAGGTAAGAGAGATTTGCGATCTTAGCTATGCAAGGGCTAAGTTCGTCACGTAAGGTTTTGATCCAATGTGCGGACATGGGTCATTTGGTGCTGTGGTGGTGTTTATGGCGGCGATAATGTCTTCGATGTTTTTTCTTGATGGAGGTGAAAATTTATCGAGTGAGGCTTGAGCTTGAGGGAGATGGGTTAGAACTTGTGATGAAGTTGTATTCGCCTTGACCAATTTGGATTGGATGAAGTTGGCATATAATTGTGGTTGTATGGATTCTTGTTGCGGTGGCGATGGCTCTTTGGTTAGCGTTTTTACTAGATTGAAGAGATCACATGGTCTGTTTAGTGCTCTGCTGAGAAGATCGGAGTGGAATTCTTTCCATGTGGCCCAAGTTAGTTCGCGATGAGTGTTCAGGTGAGTAAGATACTCTTCCTGGTCCCGGCTGTTGTGGGTGTCTCCCCACTTTCTCTCTAACTTCCTCAGTCGAAGTAGAGATGTTCGTAGCTCTGGAGCATCCTGTTTTTTATTGGAACGATTCTTGGGTGGGAGTTTCCTGTTCATGGTTGGTTGTTGGGCATTCCAGTTAGAGATCAATTCGTTCAGGTTGTCCGTTGGCTTGGATAGTTTTGGCAGCGCTTGTTTAGTGAGGATCTCTGTCGAGCGGCTTAAATCGCCCTGATTTTGCTGTTGATGTGACTGGCTGGGTGAGTGTGTTTGGATCTGCTGGTATCTGAAATGTGATCAGGCTATGGTCTGACCAAGGGACTGGGGTAATAGATAGTTGGATATGACTATTTGAGCTTGTGACTGAACTTGCCATAACATTGTTGCTTCATTTTTGACATTTAAATGCTAGTATAAAGTTCACTTGGACTTTACTGAAGATGATTATGAGCTAAACTTGCAGTGGTTCTCAGCCCAGTCCTCTGGGACCCCAGGCCAGTCAGGTTTTCAGGATATCCACAATAAATATGCATGAGAGAGTTCTGCATACAATGCATGCAAATCTCTCATGCACATTCATTGTGGATATCCTGAAAGCCTGACTGGCCTGGGGGTCCCAGAGGACTGGGCTGAGAACCACTGAAGGATTTTGAAAATAAATGGACAATCATTCAGTTAATATTATACAGAAAACAAATGTGTATGAACTATTAACAGCAATGATGAAGTTAAAATATTTTGCCTCGTAAAGCTCATATTTGCCTCAACGAGTTCTTTTTTGAAATTTTAAATTTGTATTAAATTCATGATTTTTATTCTGTGATTTCATTATGTCATTATTGTTGGGGGAGATATTTGATCAAATATATATATTTTTACAAATATATTGAAAATTTTCATAAACATTTCAAACATTTTATAATTTAAAGTGTTTTGTATGAATTGGTAAAGTTCACAGGTATTTAAATAGAAGAAAAATCATCTTTATTCATTTGGTCCCAGTGAAATGTATTGAACCTAACAATCTTATTATATCTACAGTAGCCTAGTTATCTCAGATTGGTATTCTTAGTTTGTAAATTGTCGGAGTAGACGATGAGGACAGATCCTTGGATTCCAAAGGCAGAAATGGGTCAGAGGAAAGAGACCTTTTCATTAAATAGCAATAGTAGGAGAAATCTTAGACCTTTCTGTTGTGTACTAGCTTGATAATTTTTTCAAAACCTGCACTAGAAGGCTTTGGCTATTTGCAAAATTAGAGATAAGGCTGTTAACGACAAAGTTGGTGTCAGTTCTGGCATTAGAAGCTTCGCAGCCTGACAAGTTCTGGATGGTAGATCCCATTCTACAGAGGCTCTCTAAATCAAAAATGTATGTTTACCCTATGGTAAAAAGGTTATAGAGAAGGGATAAGGGAACTATTCTGAAATGTTTTTCAAAACGGATCAGGCTACTAGGAAGAGATGAGCTTGTTGTAAGGCACATAGTGTTATATGAGGACTTTGAAAGTTTACGACTGTTTTGTAGAGGAAGCAGCAGCTCTGAAGGATAACATAGATATAGAAAATCTCAAAGGATTTATGCACTGCTTAGAACCCTATTGGTTGCAGTGTCCAGAATTTTCATTACGTAGATTCACTAGCTGGAAAAAAAAGAAAATGATGTCCAGGAAGACCAGTGTGGCTGAAGGTCTCCTGTGTCTCTGATAAGACTGGCCAGGTGTCAGCTAAAGTGGTGATGTGTAGTGTCTCTTCCAGGAAGAACCTCTAGCAAAAGTAATGTTTGATGTTTCTCTGAGGTGCATTCAAATAGATTAGGTGATCATCTATTTGTCCAACATCTAGGTAAGATTTGGTGGAGAGTATGATGACTTTCCTGTAAGCAAAAACACTGCCTCCAAGATGCTTTCCTTACCAAATTCTTTGAGAGGGATTACAAAAATAAGGTTAATTTAATAGTGTAAAGTGATGATTCTCTGTGGACAAGCAGTATGAGTGCTTTCATATGAGCGACTGATGGAGTCCCATGTGTGGAAACTCGGCTCCTTCTAGAAGTTTTTGGATGATTTTACTGTGCATGTGCATATATTCATGCCTGCCACCATTGCACCTAGTCTTCTCGGTCTTCATTTTTCTGAGGAGCCCCTCAGACATGTTTTCGTCTCAGAGCTCTTATGATTTCTGTTTTTCTGTGTTTTGCCATGTTTTTATGTGAATTTCTGCCTGCTGCTGCCCTAGACTTCCCTTGTTCAGAATTCTCATTTTTCTGTGGTTATTTTTAAGTTTCCTTTATTTTTCCCTCATTGCCATTACTGGCCATATTTAGGCTTCAGGCGTTCAGATTGCATAGCTTGTTTTTAAATTTCTTTTCAAAATTGAGTCATTTGATTTTATTGTAGCTATTTTTGTAGAAAACATGTCCCAAAAAATTAGCCAGTTCAAAAAGTGCGCCCGGTACTTCAGGACCATGTATCTTACAGACGCACACAAATGGTGCCTGCAGTGCCTGGGGCCTGACCATGAGCCTTTTCATTGTATTTTGTGTTCACAGATAACATGGAGAGGGCTTCAGGGTCAAGAGAAGCAGCGCATATGCATTTTGACCACCAAGAAGACTGATCATCATCTTCGGCATTGGTGGCATTGATCTCCATGGCTTTCAGAGCTGCATCAGACACTGGTGGTGCATTGACATCGAGGAGCCCTTGAACCCACTAGGAGCCAAGTACTAGTAGATCCCTTTGGCACTGGACATTAACTAATATCTTCCCAAAGATGTTGAAGCATTTGTCCTCATCCTTCAAGGCATCGGGTAGAGGCATCTGTGCATCAGCATGATGTCAAGAGCATTGAGGTTTTGAAGAAGGTCCGACCCTCGAAACAGCCCTGATGTGAGGACCACTCAATTATCCTTGCTACTGGAGGGGTCATGCCAGACTACAGATCAAGACCAACCTACCAATCCTCCCTATCGGATTCTGCAGACATTGGCCAAATCTGCTGCAGGCTGTCTATGGCAGCCCTCAAGGAGCATCTGTTGAAAGATTTCAAGAAAAAGTCAACTATGTTCTTTTCCTTTTCATTCTGCTAGACCATTCCAGAGGAGTGGGTTATGCTGTCTTGCCAGCAGGTGGAGACAGACTTGAGCATCTTTCAGTTATGTCATCAAAAGGTATATCTGGTGGTGCAGCATTGAGAGAAACAAGTCTGTCTTCCTTCAGCTGGTGGCAAGTTGTAGACTGGTGCAGCAATGCAGATAGGCCTTGCTTTCCTGGTCCACACTACAGTGTTGTGGTCATTGTGATAGAGACTGGTGGGGCCTAATGATATCTGGACTACAGGTATGCCCTTGTCTCCTAGAACTGAAAGCTTCCCTGTTCTAGAGCAGTTTCCCATGTTTTACAACATTGGTGGGCCAAAGAGGGCCAGGAGGGGACCCCATGGGAAACATTGGGAGAGTGGGGGGAGGGGGGGCTATTTTTCTAATTTTTTTCTGATATATTTTTTTCCCTAAATCTTTTTGGCTGACTCACTTACATTGGGCTGCATTAGGCTCTTTTGGCTTGTAAAAAGCAGACTTGAAAAAAAAAAGCCTCAGACTTTGTTGTTGGCAGTGGGGCCTTCCAGAGCCTGTGTAGATGTTTGGGGAGGGTGCAGGGAATCCCCTTCTTGGGACTGTCTTCGCCACTGCAGTGTCTTTTTTTTTTTCCCCCCCAGCTGTCTTTTTTCACAACCTAGCTTAATTTTCTGCAGTCTTTGTTTTGTTTTTTTTCTTTTTCTTTTGTAGTTGTAGCTGCATGGAGCTTGCAAGTATGCCCCTGTGATACATGCAGGGTCAGCTCTGCTGCTGGCTCCTTTTGCCGTCTGTATGATGGGGATTCCAGGAACCCAGGTTTTTCAGCATCTCTGGGGCTCTCCTATGGAAGGAGGGGGTCTAGATCTCATTGCTTGTTCTGGGGTCAGCTCTGCATCCTCCACGCCTGCTCTTCACACAGGGCAGATGGCCCTCAGAGAGGAACATGTCTAAGTAGTGTGGAGGGCAAAGAAGGCCTCAGGTTCAGGCTAGTAGACTCTTTTGGGCCCCTCAGGGCCACAGGGGTCCCTGTCTACTGGTTTTGAGCAGCAGCTGCTTGAACAGTTGACAGGCTGCTTTCAGTCATTTTTAACTGCTTAGTAACCCCCTTTGTAGGAATCCAGGGCTCAGGCTCCACATAAATAGATTCCAGGCCCTGGGGTAGCATTATCACCACTGTTCAGAGGGTTAAGTGACCCTGTTTTGTCCCATCACCTGTATGGAAGTGGTGAGGGCAAACATGGTGATGGAATTCAAAACGGCATGGGACAAACACAGTAGATCCCTTTACAGCAACAGGATAAAAGCAAAATAAATGGTACCATCTAACTTCTGAACTATCTAGCATCTGGACAGATAGGGGTGTCCTGCATGGAGTGGTGGGTTCGCCCCTAGACAGAAACGGAGACATGGGGGGGGGGTGGCCTGCGCGGAGCGACAGGTGCGCCTGCTCTCGCCATCTTGCTGGGCAGACTGGATGGACCATGCTGGTCTTTATCTGCCGTCACTTACTATGTTACTATGTTCCTCTGGGAGCCCAGTCTTATCCCCTTCGGGGTTGCTTGAGATGCCGAAAAGGACTCTTTTGTGTCAAAAGGTGAGTCTGAGGAAGAAGGGCAGATTGTTTCCCTGTGGAGGGTGAAGATCCTTCTGTGATCTTTTTTCCATTGAGAGGACCTCCTGACTTTGATTCAGGATGCAGTGATGGCCTTATGTATTCAGGAGTCATTGTTCGTACCACATTCTTAGGTGTACCCCATCTTGGGCATAATTACACGTCTTTCTGACTTCTTTCCTTTGCCTGAGCCAGTGGAATAAACTACTAGCATCTTATTGGGAAAATATGAAGCAGGATCTTAGGGTCCCAAAAGCCTTTTTTTTGTTTGCAAAAAAAGGCAAGCTGAATCAGTTTTTGGGCTCCCTCGGGAGGATGCCCTGGTCATGGTGGTTGACCCAGCTATACCACTATTCCAGTCAAAGGGAGCATTGCAGTTAAGGAGTCTCATAACAAGTGGGGAGAAACTGTCCTGAAGAATGGCTTTGTGGCCTCAGCTCTGGGCTCTCAAGCAGCCCTGTAGCAGGCCTTGTGGCCAGGGCATGTTTTCCACTGGGTTCAACAACTGCTGGACAGCCCTGAGGCTACTAGATTTGAAATTGGGAGTTGCATATGTGGTGGTTGATCTGTATGACTTAATCAAGGTTTCCTCCAAGTCTGTCAGCAGTTGTGGCCAGATAGTGGCTCTGACTTCACAATTCGTCAGTGAACATGGCTTTCAAGTTGTCTGAGCAAGCTTTCCTTTAGGGGTAAGTTGCTGTTTGCACAGGATCTTGAGACCTTGATGAAGGACTTGGGAGAGTCCTATCATCAGAGGCTCTCTTAAGATAAGCCCAGGGGTGTCAGACCTTCCTCTGAGAGCTTCGCATGTGACTTGGATATGCCCTTGGTCAACCAGGAGCCTGGGTAGAACCTATTCCTTCTTTGGATCTAGATTCAAGGAGGCTTGGTCCTTTCAGAGCTTTGTGATCTTATGACTCCTTGACCATCACTGCTGGAGCTGGTAAGCCTTCTCCAAAGAGATCAGATGGATCCCTTCTAAGGAGTAGTTAGTAAGGGGGCCGCTCCAGCTGTTTCTCTCACAATAGACCCATATCATATCGGACCAATGGGTTCTGGAAGTATTGGGTCTGGGATACGTGCTGGAGTTTGCAGAGTCTCTGGGAGACACCTTTGTGGAGTCTCCCTTTGGCTTCCCACTCAAGCATTCAGCAGTCGCAGAAATTCTGCAGCGATTCTTGTGGTTGCTGGAAATCTTACTTGTGCCTCTCACAGAACAAGATCAGGGTTGTTATTTCATCTACTTTGTGATGCCCAAGAAAGGAGGGGGCTCTCTTCACCCTGTTCTGGACACTTCGGGTCCTCCTTTTTTTCAGGGAGACCATCGGGTCTGTCATTGCGCCTGCTTGGAAAGGAAGTTTTTATTTCTCTAGATCTGGCCAAGGCCTACTTTGATATTCCTATCAGCACTAGCGGTTCCTCCACTTCTGCAACCTGGGCCATCACTTCCAGTTCCAGGCTCTGACATTTGACATGACCGCTGTACCTTACACCTTGAAAGTGGTGGTGGTGGCGGTGGCATTCTCCAGGACCAAGCAAGAAGTCAGTCCTCACATATGGGTGTCATCGGCGCCGATGAAGCCCCAGCGGAGCATTTCCCCAGCTTTCTATGAAAGCCTTTGGGAATGCAGGCACGGATGCGCGGTTCCCTTCCCACCTGAAGGTGCCATCTTACCTCAGTCTCTTTTTTTATGTGAAGCCCGTCGGACGTATGTCCCGTTTTCCCGGTTAAAATCAGATTTTTAGCAATTTTTTGCTCTTTTTTCTACCAGTTCGACGCCGGTTCCTCTCCCGCCGGGTTCGGTACACCGGTATCGAGCCCGATTATTCTTTTTCGGTTTTTGCCCTTCGTGGCTGGCGTTCGCGCCCTTTTTTCTCTTTTTCCCTGGAAGGCCGGTCCTTTGACCTCGCGGGGACTCTTTTTTTCCCCCGATGGCTTCCATTGGCTTTAAGAAGTGTGATCGGTGTAAGAAACTAATGTCTCTCACCGACACACACGACTGCTGCCTTCGGTGCCTCGGCCCCGACCACGATCCTAAGTCGTGCGGGGCCTGTGGAAAAATGTCTTCCAAGGCACTACGGACTCGACAGCAGCAAAAGGAAAGGCTTTTCTCGGACTTGGCCTCCGGCCGGGCCCGGACCTCGTCTGAGGCCTCGACATCTCGGGATTCCGATCCCGAGCGCCGTCGAAGCTCCTCGGACAGGGGGTCCCCCGACCGGGGACGCAAGAGGAAGAAGCAGCTCGCGAGGGCATCGTCTGAAGAGGTCCCTGGCTCCTCGAGGGCCAGGTCTAAGACCCCCGACCGTGGCCCCGGGCCTGTGGAACCGGAGAAGCCTGCCAAAGTTCCTCGTGTGGAGCCGGAGTCTGCTGGACATGTAAGCCCCGTAGTCCTCGTGGACTCTCCTCCCAGGGAGCCGACGTTGGGCCCGGCGCCGCCGGGGCCCGAGTCGGTGGCTGCTGCGTCTCCCGAGCTGACTCAGGATGACAGCCTTGGAGAGCAGAATGTCTGCCTTCATGGAGCAGCAGCGGGCACTGATGGCCAGCCTCTCTGGCGCATCTGCCCCGAACACCGGGACATCGTCGTCAAAGTCGACCCCGGAGGCCAAGCCGATACTTGAGTCCATCGTGGCTCAGAGTCGACCTCGGTCGCGGTCTCCCTTGACTTCCCGTTCGGGACCGAGGGCGTCGACGCCGGTGCTTCCGGCATCGGGACGGGTGCTCCAGGGCCCCGCGGGGTCGGACCCCGACTCTTCCTCGGATGAGTCAGCTTGGGAGACGGAGGACGAGGAGTCTCCCGATACCTTTAAGACTCGGTGCATCCCTTCGGACTCACCGCAGTCTGTACCCCGGAGTAGGTCCCCTCCGGAGGACACCCGGTTCTTGGAGTTCGTCTGGGATATGGCCACTACCTTGGCGATTCCGGATCCCGAGGAAGATCTCTTCAGCTCGAGGCCCTACAGTATGACTCTCCTCCGAAGGAGGCCTTTACTGTCCCAGTTCCTCCGATGCTGGAACGGCTCCTCTTCCGTATGTGGGAGGCACCGGCCTCGGCGCCGGTTCTTAGCAAGTGGGTCGATTCCATCTATTGACTTTGGAAGAGCCCTGGGTTTCAAAAGGCACAGCTACCACACCATTCCATGGTTGTGGAATCGGCCATGCATCGTCTGAAGAGTCAGAAGATGCACTTCGCGGTGCCTCCTGGCAGGGAGGCCCGAAACCTAGATGCCGTCGGTAGAAAGTGTTTTCAGGGCTCGATGCTTGCTTGCCGTGTCCAGTCTTACCAGCTGTACATGGGCATGTACTTGCGGGATCTGGCCAAGGAGTTGGCCGGATTCTCTGCTGGTCTCTCCGGGGAACCCTTGCAGAGATTTAAGTCCTTGTCCTCGGGGATTCGGGACTGCTCGAAGTTCATGTCCCGCGCCGCCTACGATGGCTTTGAGGCTTCGGCCCGAGTTGCGGCAGCCGGCATTGTGGCTCGACGCCAGGCATGGCTTCAGTCATCGGACCTCGAGCCATGGGTTCAGGACAAGTTGGTCGATGTCCCTTGCTGAGGTGAAAACCTTTTTGGCAAGCCCATGACCGAGAAGGCCGCACAGCTCGAGACCGAGCACCTCACCCGGACAAGGCTGTCGAGGAAGACCTCTGCCCCTTCTCATAAAAAGAAGGGCTCGGGTAAAAAGCCCTTTTACCCGAGGAAGGGCACTGCCTACAAACAGTACCCACATTATCAGGCTGCCCAAGCTGCCCCCCAGGGTCAGCAAGCCAAGGGCCAGGGTAATGGGCCCCGTAGGCAGAGGACCCCCAAGCCTCAGGCCCCTGCTACCACTTAGCAGGGTGGGGACTTTTGACTCCTTGAGCATAGCCTCTCCTCCACTGCTCTCCCAACCCTGCACAGGAGGTCGTCTCGCCCTCTTTGCCCACCAGTGGCCCCTTATCACCGGGGACAGTTGGGTGCTGGAGATAATCCACAAGGGATATGCCCTCCATTTCCACCAACTGCCACCCCCATATTTTCCAGGGGAGCCTCCAAGGCCTCCTCTGCACACAGACCTTCTCCGTCAGGAGCTTCAGGGTCTGTTGGTGGACAGGGCAGTGGAGCCTGTGCCTCCCCACTTGCAAGGCACGGATTCTACTCCAGGTATTTCCTGGTGCCCAGAAGGACCGGTGGCCTTCGTACCATTCTGGACCTCAGGATCCTCAACAAGTTCCTAGTGAAAGAAAAGTTCAAGATGCTTACTCTTGGAACCCTTCTGCCCTACCTCCAGCAGGGAGGTTGGCTATGCTCCTTAGATCTAAAGGATGCGTACACTCAATCCTCATTCATCCAGACCAGAGAAAGTACCTAAGGTTCATCGTGGGAGGAAACCATTATCAGTACAGAGTGCTGCCTTTCGGCCTCACCTCCACCCCCAGAGTCTTTACAAAGTGCTTAGCAGTGGTGGCTACCTGAGAAATCAGGGCATCTTTGTCTTCCCCTATCTGGACGACTGTCTCATCAGGGGTCAGACAGATCAGGAGTCCAATCAAGCCACCCTCAGGACCATTGCTCTTCTACAACGCCTGGGGTTTGTCATAAACTTCGCAAAGTCCACTTTGCTCCCTTCCCAGAACTTGGAGTTCATAGGGGCAAGGTTGGACTCTCTCCTGGCAAAGGCATTCTTGCCAGAAAACAGAGCCCGAAGGTTGATGGCCTTGGCAAGTCAGTTTCTCAGCGGGTCCCTGGTCTCTGCCAGACTCTGCCTGAGGCTTCTAGGCCACATGGCTTCGACAGTACATGTGACCCCCAATGCCAGGCTCCATATGAGGCCTGCACAGTGGTGCCTTCGGTTTCAGTGGTCACAGGCCACAGGCAGCCTCAGAGACAGGATAAGGGTGTCCAGACCATTTCTGCACTCCCTCAACTGGTGGCTACACCCACCCAATCTGCTGAAAGGGGTGCCCTTTCAGATTCCAGATTACACAGTGATGCTAACAGATGCCTCCCTGCAAGGCTGGGGAGCGCATTGTCTGGGCAAGTGCACCCAGGGCCTCTGGTCTCCCTGGGAAGCTGCACAGCAGATCAATCTCCTCAAACTCAGCGCTGTTCGATTAGCACTCAAAGCTTTCACTCCTACCCTGGCTCAACAGTCTGTCCTGATTCAGACAGACAACCAAGTTGCCATGTTTTATGTGAACAAACAGGGCGGAACTGGGTCCAGGATCCTTTGTCGGGAAGCTCAGGACCTTTGTTCTTTTGCCCTCAAGCACAACATGCTCCTCAGGGCTGTCTGTGTACCTTCCTGGCCAGGACAACTACCTGGCAGACAGATTGAGCAGGATACTGCAGTCCCACGAGTGGCAGCTACATCCTTCAATAGTTCAGAAGATCTTCCTGAGATGGGGTCTCCCTTTGATGGATCTCTTTGCCAGCCCCATCAACAAGCAACTGCCACAGTTCTGCTCCAGGCAACCACATCCTCTGCGGACAGCAGCGGATGCTTTTCTGATATCTTGGTCTCAGGTCCTCCTCTATGCGTTTCCTCCCATGCCCTTGGTGGCTCGAACCCTATTCAAGATTCTCCAGGACAAGGCCTCAGTCCTGCTGGTAGCTCCCAGGTGGCCGAGACAGCCTTGGTTTCCTCTTCTGCTTCAACTGGCGGTGGATCCTCCACTGCCTCTGGGGTTGCAACCCGACCTTCTCACACAGGACCAGGGTTCCCTTCGGCACCCCAATCTCAAGTCTCTCAATTTGTTGGCCTGGAGGCTGCAAGGGTAGTTTTGGCTCCCTGGGGCCTACCTCAGGAAGTTGAAGAGGTTGTCCTAGCCTCCAGGAAACAATCCACTAGGAAAACCTATGCTCTCAAGTGGAAAAGGTTTTCTGTGTGGTGTCACCTACGTACAGAGGATCCTTTCTCCTGTACTGTGCCAGTAGTTCTTCAGTACTTACTTCACTTATCCAATCAGGGACTTAAGTCCAATTCTGTTCGGGTCCACCTCTCAGCTCTAGCAGCTCACCACTCATTGGTAGAGGGACAATCTCTATCTGGTCACCCCTTGGTGTCCCGCTTTCTCAGGGGCTTGCTTTTGCTCAAGCCTCCCATCCGTCCTCCTGCCCCTGAGTGGGAGCTGAATGTGGTCTTGCAGCAACTGACTCGCCCACCTTTTGAGCTGATGGCTACTTGTCCACTACGCTTCCTCTCCTGGAAGACGCTCTTCCTGATAGCCCTTACCTCGGCTAGGCGAGTAAGTGAGCTTCAGGCCCTGGTCTGTTACAGGCCTTACACCAGGATTTACAGGAACAGGGTAGTCCTCAGGACTCATCCAAAGTTCCTCCCTAAGGTTGTCTCCTCTTTCCACCTCAATCAGGAGGTGGTTCTTCCAACATTCTTGCCTAGGCCTCATGCTAGCCAGGCTGAAGCAGTCCTGCATACCCATTACTGTAGGAGGGCCTTATCCTTCTACCTTGACCGTACGCAGGGGCATAGAAGGGCTACTCAGCTCTTCGTATCTTTTGACCCCAATAAGTTGGGGTTGGCTGTGTCCAAGCATACCTTGTCCATCTGGGTGTCTGTCTGTATCACCTGGGCTTATAAGGCGGCTGACCTTCCTTTGCAGGGTAGGGTCACGGCCCATCGTGTCAGGGCAATGGCTGCCTTAGTGGCTCATCTCCGCTCTGTGCCCTTGGTAGACATCTGCAAGGCTGCAACTTGGTCTTCAAGCCAGACTTTTGCAGCTCATTATTGCCTGGAGAGGGAGTTCCGTAGGGACAGTGCTTTTGGCCAGGCAGTACTTCGGAATCTCTTTGAGGTATAGGCAACTCCTACCCTCCTGCCCTCTGTTGGGCTACCGGTGGAGGTTGTGTCCTTCAAAAGCCTCTCTTTGCTGCTGAGACTAGAGGGAGTTCTCTTGTTCAGCCTGGGTTCCTCGGTAGCCCAGAGCTGGGGAGTCACCCATATGTGAGGACTGACTTCCTGCTTGGTCCTGGAGAAAGAGTAGTTACTCACCTGTAACAGGTGTTCTCCAGGAGCAGCAGGAATCAGTCCTCACAACCCTCCCTCCTCCCCTTGGAGTTGCAGTTGTACATAGTTTATTTTTCATTTTTGTGTGCTGTTCTTAGCTATGTCATTTGACTGAGGTAAGATGGCACCTTTAGGCGGGAAGGGAACCGCGCATGCGTGCCTGCATTCCCAAAGGTTTTCATAGAAAGCTGGGGAAATGCTCCGCTGGGGCTTCATCGGCACCGATGACACCCATATGTGAGGACTGATTCCTGCTGCTCCTGGAGAACACCTGTTACAGGTGAGTAACTACTCTTTCCTCCTCCAGCAAAGGATCATGGTGCATTTGTATCTAGTTGACTGATTGATTTGGTTGTACTCCGTGTGGAAGTCGAAAGAAGACTCAACCTGAGATTCATTGGCTTGAATGGCTGGTATTAATGATTGATTATCCTAAGAACAGTCTGAATCCTCCTCCCAAGATTTGGAGTATCTGGGAGCTCATTTCAACGCTTTCTGGAGTTGATCTTCCTCAATGCTGAAGCTGCAAAGCCAACTCGGGGTGTTTTGGGTGCAGCCTGCCCTTCTGGCCTGGAACTATCTAACTCCTGGGGTATATGGCGGCATAGCTAGAGCTGGTCTCTTAGGCCAAGTTGCATATGAGTCCACTTCAGAGACATCTGCTGGGTTTTCTTTCTCCATGTTGTCAGCTGTTAGACCAGACCCTTCTGGATCCTCTGGGAGGTGGGAGAGCAATTGACATGGTGACTTCAACCATGCTGTCTGATGAGCAGCATGCCACTTTTCACTCCGGATTGTGTGGTAATCACCATGGACTGCCAGCCTGAAGTCCTGGGGGCTCACTGTCTAGGCCAGATGGTCCTGTGTCTTTGGTCCTCTCAGAAGGTCAGAGCAATTTGCTGGCTCTTCTGAAGTTTTGGTCTTTGCTGGAGGGCAAGGCAGTCTGTGTATTCTTCACAAATGCTATGGCAGTGGGGTATGTCAACAGCAAGGGCAGATCTGAAGCACCAGCTGGTGCTCGAGGTGGCTGCTCTGTGCAGTTGGGCAGAGAAGCACCTGGTCGCTCTGTCATCAGCACACGTAACAGGCGTTGACAATGTTCAGGCTGATTTCTTGAGCCGAAACATGGTGGATCTTGGAGAATGAGAATTGAGCCACAACACGTTCAGTTTAATAGTGTGAAGGTTGGACCTTCTGTTGTTGGATCTGATGGCCATGTGAAAGAATACCAAGGTGAAGAATGTTTTTAGTCATTGAAAGGACCCACAAGTAGTAGATCTGGATGCCCTACTCCAGGTATAGCCCCTTGAGGGGCCTCTATATGTTTTTCCTCTGTGGCTCTTGGTGAGCTGACTCCTGTGCAGGATTTGGTCTCATCCTGGAATGACTCTGCAGGCCATGGTATATGGACTTAATGAGTTTGCTGGTCCAGCCCCAGCTCTTTTTGCCTCAGAAGAAGGGTCTTCTTTGTCAAGGGCCTCTGGTGATGGAGGATCCCACTGCCTTCTTGCTTATGGCCTGGTCCTTGAGAAGTGTAGGCTGTTGGAGAGGCTACCCTGGAGTGACAGTATATGCTTTGCTCAAGGCCCCCAGGGCCTCGATGTCCTTAGTCTATGTGAGGGTTTGGAGGGTTTTTGAGAGGCTGCTGGAAATTGGACATAGCTGCAGCCTTGTCCTCTTTGCAGGCTGGTTTGGCTCAGGGATGGGCCATGAACTTGCTACTGGGGGCATATTTAGTGTTTGTCCTTGGTGGTGCACCCAGTGGTTCCCCAGTGGAGCTTTCTTGTGGTGCTGAAGACATTAAAAGGGTTCCCCCCCCCCTTTGAGCCCTTGCACAGGGCCTCTCTCAAAGATTTAATTCTTAAAGTCGTCTTTGATGGATATTGCTTCTGCCAGATGGGTGTCAGAACTGTAGGCCTTCTCCTGTTGGGAGGCCTTTATGTTCACTGTAACAACTTGTCACTTTGTGGACAATGCCATCTCTTCTTCCAAAGATTTGGTCTCCTTTTCATTTCAATCAGGCTGTTGTCCTTTCCTCCTCCTCAGAGGAGGATCTCCACTCTGAACCCTCTCTGTGTCTGGTAGATGTCAGGAGGATGTTAATCAGATGCCTGGAAGAAACCAACTCTTTGCTAGCCAGACCATCTTTCTGTTCTCTTCAGTAATCTGTGGAAATGACAGGCAGTGATGAAGTCCTTGATTTCCTCCTTAATCAGAGGACATTGGTTCTGCATATCTCTTGACTGGAAAGCGAGTACTGAAGGGAGTCGGGGCTCACGCTACTAGGGCATAGGCCTTATGGACAGAATCCTCCCTGTTATCTCCAGAAGACATCTATAAAGTGTAGGAGCTGGAACAGGTGGTGCTTTTGGCAAGGCTGTTCTGGCCAGTGTTTTTTTTCCCCCATCCTGGGCCCTAACTGCTTGGGTACATCCCATTTATCTGAACTGGTCAAGCAGGATGACAAGGAAGGAAAATTTGCATATCAGATCATTTCCTTTCCTTGAATATTGCTAGACTGGTCCTAGGACCCACACTAGAAGTTTCCCTACAAGTTGGGAAGCTCTGTAGCCTATGAATTGCCTTTCAGTGGCATCATTATTTTCCGTGCCTGATGCACAATGAATTATGGTAAGAGAGCCAAATACTTGTTCCATTGTTTTTTTCCCCTGAGTTTTTCAGTCTTGCTTACTGCTGAGGAAGTGTCACACTAGCTTCTCTCAGTGCTGTGCTACCAGATATACCTTCTGATGAGACCATTGAAAGATGCTCAAGTCTGTCTCCACCTGCTGGCAAGGAAGCATAACCCACTCGTCTGGGTTGATTTAGGTAGTATACAAGGAAAGAAAACTATCTGGTATGTAAATATGTCTTTGCTCTTCATTAAGCTGCAGCTTGGGCATTGACAATGATGTACTGGTGCATGGAACCTATTCTTGAAATGTTAAGACTACCTTCAGGAGAAGAATCATCATTGGGATCTCAAAGGGTCTTGACACCAGCTCCTACACAGTTGAGATTCCTGTCCAGTGCTTTGGGGGGGAGGGGGTGGTGATTGCTCTCTAGGACTCCTGAAGGCATTGATGTATTGATACACTCAGAGATCTGCCTCACCTTATAGGCAATGTCGACCCAGGTGGAGACTGATGTCAATGGCGTACCTCTGAATCTGCATTGGAGCACTTTTGGGAGTCTTGAGTTTGATGCTGAATACTCCTTGGAGAAGATGTCTCTAGAGCTGCTCTCAGATCCCACTCCTCCTCATGAGCAATGTGTTCCCACCTAAGGAGCTTACACTCCATGATTTTGTCAGGGAAATGGCTAAATCCATTCCATTTTCATTACAGGAGGAGGAGGAGGAACACAGGGCAAATACAGTGACAGAATTCAAAATGGCATGGGACAGACACAGTGGATCCTGTTATAGCAAGAGGATGAAATTAAAGCAAACTTACATATCTTTTATACTTCAATAAATAGAGGGGGTGACCTGCATGGAGCAGCGGGTACAACCTTAAAGGCATGGGTTGGGGGGTGACTTGCATGGAGTAGCTGTTAGAACCACTCTTGCCACCTTACTGGACAGACTAGATGGACCATACTGGTCTTTATCTGCCATCATAAACTGTTACTATGTAAGGCTGAGGAACTAGACATCCTCCGGTATTTTATTATCCTCAAGGAGGTGGTGACAGTGCCTTTGCACCGCATGCTTCAAAGGTACAGATGAGATTGTAGGAGACCACTCTCTCATTCTATACAAGTTCACTGACTTTATTTCTCTGGAGAAAGCTGAACAATGCCATTCTATAGTAACACAAAGGAAGGAGTGCAGGAAATACTTGGTCCAAGTGACCTATGATATTTTTAATATAGCATTGAGAGCTGCTTCAGTGAATTTTTCGTGATGGCAGACTTCCATGGCTCAGAGTTTGACTTACAGCCCAGTGTGCAGGAGAAACTTGCTGACATACTGTGCTGTGGAGAGAATCTCTTTGTGGACAAGGTTCAGGAAGCTGTGACCATGATCAAGCAGCAATGAGACACCTTGAAAACCCTCTCGAGGCCTGCTACTGACCTGGTCGCCTTATCTAGGAGGTTTCACAGCAAAATGCAATGGTGTTCCTGCTGCTCTCATAGAAATTGATACCCGCCTCTCTCCTGCTCTTCCCAAGCAAAGCAACTTTCTTGCCCTCATTCCAGGCAGCCGAAAGTTCAAAAGCCCCAGCCATTGGTTTGGAAAAAACCAGTGGCACAGTTTTGACTGATTCTTAGGTAACATAGCCTCTTACCCAATGCTACCTCTGGAGAATCTTTGTTGGAGAGAGTTCACATTCTTTATGAATCATTGGGCTTCCTATAACATCTGATTCTTGGGTCCTCAAAATAGTCTGAGAGGGGTACAGAATACATCTATTTGAAATCCCTCCAAATTGCCCACCAAGAATCCATTCTTTACATTCTTTTACTTCTCAACATCAGGACATACTGCTTCAGAAACTTTCACCATTCAGTGTGGTCAAGCATGTTCCACTAGTGCAGGAAGGGCTGGGATTATATTTGAAGTATTTCCTGGTGCCAAAGAAGATTGGGAGGGAGGGGGGGTACTGTCACATCCTAGACCTAAGAGATCTGAATAATATCTGGTTGGAGAAAAGTTCAGAATGGTTTCTCTGGGCACCTTACTCCATTATCTGCAAAAAGGGGGTTGTTCTCTGAAATTGAAGGACACTTGCACCTACATACAGATACATCCTAGACACAAAGTATCTCTGATTTTTCAAAGGGAAATACTATGTCTTTCGGCCTCGCGCCTGCTCATCAAGTATTCACCAAATACCTCACAGTGGTCCTAGTGTTTCCACATAGATAAGGCATAGATGTATTTTCCTCTTTGGATGATTGGCTGGCCAAGAACACCACTGAGGAAGAGTTCCAAGAATCTGTATGCATTACTGTCTGGTACTGGAGCTTCTAGGGTTTGTCATCAACTACCCCAAGTCAAATCTCAACCTGTCACGCCAATTGAAGTTCATTGGAGTTCTGCTAGACAGAACTCAAGCAAAAGTCTTCCTGATGCAAAACAGGCTCACCTGATTGGTGGCAATCATGGAAGAAATGCAATAGAATTAGCAGACATCAACAAGGACCATGTTGAATGTTGGGCCATATGGCTTCAATGGTTCATGCCACATCTCCAGTGAACCCTCAGCATACAATGGACATAGTCCATTCACAGGCTCAAGGAAGTCATTTAGTTGCTCTTCCTCTTTCGCTCTTGCCTATGCTCTTCTAAATTGTCACTCCCTCCAGTCTAAAACAGTAGTTGCTTATGACTTTGTCTCACAATATTCGTCTGACTTACTATTTCTTACTGAGATCTGGCTATGTGATGGTGAGGAGGAACTCTTTATCGCTGCCTTCCTCCAGAATATACAGCTCTCTACACCTCTCACACATTAAAGTCAGGTGGCGGAGTGGCCCTTATTTATAAGGACTCCCTTCATATCACAGAAATCACCTCTTCTTCGGTTTACATTATTCGGAATGCCTGCTCTTGACATTCCATTTACCACACCCATTTCACATTCTATTGGTTTATATTCCTCCTGGAACATCCTCCAATTCATGGGAGTGTCTCTTCACCACAGTCACCGAGGCCTCCACTACTTTCCCAGATCTTCTCATTCTAGGTGATTTCAATGTTCATATAGATACTCCTACTCATCCTAAAGGCAAAGCATTTCTTGCTATGATTGCCGATTTGTCTCTGCTGCAACATGTCCACTTTCCCACACATTGTGCTGGTCACACATTAGACCTCATCATGACATCCACTGTTTCCCACCTGTCTTTGTCCAGCTTATTGAGCATGGCTGTTCCCTGGACTGATCACCATGCTCTCTACTTTCAAATATCCTGCTCTTTCTCCTCTTTCTGGTACTCCAAATTCTGGACTTGCTTTTTATTCTAGGCGGCAAATCTCTGCAGATATGTTACAGACTTTTCCCTCTTCCAACCAGATATTCCCTCCTCTTTTTAATGCCTTATCAATGGATGAGCAGTCGTCCACTTGAAACACTGCTCTCAGAAAGGCACTTGACTCACTAGCACCTCTGCGCCCTACTCAACCTCCCCGTAAACCTCATAGACAGTCCTGGTTTCATTCTGGTCTCTGTTCTCAGATGTCAGATGTGTAGGGCAGAACGTATTTGGCATTGCCGGCATACTCTGTCCTCTTCCATTTCATTCAAACAGGCTCACAATACTTATAGGCGGGCTATTCTTACTGCCAAGAAGCACTATAATGCTCTTGTAAACCATACTAGTAATCAACCCAAGCAACATTTTTCCATGGTATCTCATGTAGTTCACTGTCTGGTGTCTACCCCTTCCTCTTTCAGACCTACAGCTGATGATCTAGCTTCTTATTTCTCTGACAAAGGTATCTGATCTTAGAGCTCAGTTCTGCTTACCTCAGCCAAACTCTCCCAAATGCTCCTTTGGTGAGTCTTCTCCCCTGTCCTCTGTCACAGCACCATGTACTTCAAACCTCTCCAACATCTGGTCATGTTTTACTCCCATTACTCTTTCTAAAGCTGTTACTGCATCACACAAGACTACATGTTCCTTGGATCTCATACCTTCTGCCTGGATTTCTGAACATTCTCTGGCGGCTCTTGTCATACTCCTCCACAAGGTCCTGATCCTGTTCCTCGGGATACCGGTCCTCCCTGGTGAGTGCCTGCAGCTCAGACCGATGAGCCTCCAAAGATCACAGACCGCCGAGAGCAGCCATTGACTGAGGTGATCACGCAGCGTTGGACTCGGACTTAGAGTCCAAATGGGAGACCAAGTACAAAGAGTCCCTGGACATAAGGTGACACCGTGATGTGCCCTCAGACCCTTCTTCCCCTGCTGATCCGGTGTCATTCCCCACCAGAGGATGTTGCATTTCTAGATTTTGTGTGGGACATGGCCTGCGCACCAAGGAATTGGAGATACTCCAATACAAGGCACCCCCTAAGGAAATCCTCATGGTATCAGTGCCCTCAATCCTCGACCGCCGCCTCCTCCGATGTGGGAAACACTGGCGTTGGTTCCAATCATTAGTAGGCGCCTAGACGCCATGTACTGGGTATACCGAAGCCCTGAGTTTTAAAAGACCCAGCTTCCCCACAACTCCATGGTCATAGAATCAGCAATGCACCGGCAAGAGCCAAAAATCCATTTGTTGCTGCCACTCGGCTTGGTGGCCTGGACCCTCTCGATGCCCTTGGCAGGAAGGCCTTTCAGGGCTCAATGATAACATGCCGGATCCAGTCCTACCAGCTCTATATCAGCATGTACCTGAAGGAACTGTCAAAGGAGCTTGGTGGATTCCTGGCAGGCCTCAATGGGGAAATCCTAGAGAGGTTCAAGACCCTGACCTCGGCAGTAAAAGAATGCTTGAAGTTTTTATCCTGGGCAGCCTACGATGGCTTTGAGCCATCGACCAGGGTGGCCAGCGCAGGCATCGGAGCACGACGCCAGGCATTACTGTAGTTATCCAGTCTGGAACAATGGGTGCAGGACAAATTGATAGGTTTTCTCCTATGCAGGGGACATCTGTTTGGGAAGCCCATGGCGGATAAGGCAGTGGAGATAGAAACAGAGTATATGACGAGAACCAGGTTCTCAAAGAAGATCTTGGTGCATCCTTGGAAGAAAGCCCCAGGGAAAAAGTCCTTCCCAAAGAAGAAAGGAGAGTGGTACTCCGCACTTCCAGGCCCTCTTGGCCCCTCAACAGGGTCAGCAACAAAAAGACCAGGGACATGGTCCCAGAAAACAAAAGGCCCTGAAGTCCCCAGCTCTGGCACAGCCTGGGGGAGCTTTTGACTGCATGGGCACAACCTCCCTACCTCCAGGGGGTCCTCTGCTGCTCACAGGGGGGTACCTAGCCATGTTTGTGTGCAGATGGACAGCCATCACCACTGATAACTGAGGTTCTGCAGGTGGTCAGGGAAAGCTGCTGCCTCCGCCTACAACGGGCATCACCCTTATAATTCCCAGGGGATCCCACCAGGCCTCTTCTTCATTAGACCCTGGTCCTCGCTATACAAATGCTCAGTAGTAGTAGTAGTGCTACAAGTCGTACGCAGCGCTGCACAGACATGTAAGAGACAGTCCCTGCTCATCAGAGCTTACAATCTAGTCAAGACAGACAACACAGAAGGTGTAGGCAGTGATAAAACAAGGGGTAAGCAAAAGAAATAAGGAGATTAGGTGAGTCAAGATCCAAAAGCAGCAGCGAAGAGGTGAGTTTTCAGCCTGGATTTGAAGAGGGTCAGAGAAGGTGCCTGGCGAACAGACACAGGTAGCTTGTTCAAGGCGTAAGATGCAGCAAGGTGAAAGGAGTGAAGTCTGGAGTTAGTAATAGAAGAGAAGGGCACAGATAGAAGCAGTTTGCTAGAAGAGCGGAGTTCCCGAGGGGGCTTGTAAGGTGAGATAAGAGAAGAAAGATAGTGAGGAGCTGCAGAATGAATGCATTTATAGGTCAGCAGGAGAAGTTTGAACTGGATGCGAAAACAGATAGGGAGCCAATGAAGTGACTTGAGAAGAGGAGTAATATGGGCATGATGAGGCTGGCGGAAGATTAGCTGCGCAGCAGAGTGTTGAACAGATTGAAGGGGAGAGAGATGATTCAAAGGGAGACCAGCAAGGAGTAGGTTACAGTAGTCAAGACGGGAGGTGATTAAGGAGTGGATAAGCATCTTAGTAGTGTGTTCAGAAAGAAAAGGGCGGATTTTGCTGATGCTATAGAGAAAGAAACGACAGGTCTTAGCTATCAGATGAATGTGTGTGGAGAATTTATTTATTTATTTTATTTACATTCTCTTGTATACCGCGCTATTCTGCATCAGTGCGGTTTACATCAAACAAACTGAAATTACATTGAACAGGGCATTATAACTTGGAGATAACTATTTTACAGGGAGCATGGGCTATGGAGGGTTAAGTGGCTTGCCCAAGACCACAAGGAGCACCTGTGGGACTAGAAACCCCCGTCCTTCCAGCCCAAGGTTGCTGTCCTCTAGTGGGATTTGAACCCCCGACCTTCCGGCCTGAAGTACCTTGCCCCAACCACTAGTCCACTCCTCCACTCCAAGAAGAGGAGAGAAGAGTCAAAGACAACCCCAAGATTGCGAGACAAGAAAACAGGAAGGAGTACAGAGTTATTCAGAGACTGAGAAAGGAAAAAGAGGAGGGGAGGTTTTAGGGGGAAAGATAAGAAGTTCAGTCTTGGCCATGTTCAATTTTAAGTGTCGGTGAGACATCCAGGCAGCAATGTCAGAAAGGCAGGCAGAGATCCGGGTCTGGATTGCCAGAGAGATTTCAGGCGTAGAGAGGTAGATCTGGGAGTCATCAGCATAAAGATGGTACTGAAAGCTGTGGGAAGAGATAAGCGCACCAAGGGACTGGGGGGACTGGGTATAGAGAGCTACAGGCCTAATCGACGACACAGCAGTCAAGCCAGCACTGAAACATCTCTGGGGCACAGGCTTCTCTATTCCAGGTATTTCCTCATCCTCAAGAGGACAAGAGGCTTCAGGCCCATCCTGGACTGCGAGAGCGTAACCAGGTTTCTGGTCAGGGAGAGGTTCAAGATGCGCTCTCCCTTGGGACACTACTGTCATTCCTCCAGCAGGGAGAGTGGCTATGCTCCTTAGATCTAAAGGATGCCTATACTTCCTAATTCATCCCAGCCATATAAAATACCTCCAGTTCATGGTGGGGGGACAGCACTACCAATACAGGGTGCCCCTTTTGATCTGGCCCACCTCTAGCTCCAAGGGGCCTTCATCTTCCCTTATCTGGACAACTGGCGCATAAAGGGGAACACAGTTGCAGAAGCACATTGTGCCACTGGCGCACCATCAATGCCCCGCAGTACCTAGGGTTCATCATAAACTATCCCAAGTCCCACCTCTCCAGCCCAGCACCTAGAGTTCATAGGGGTGCTACTAGATACCCTCCAGACAAAAGCTTTCCTCCCTCAGGAGAGGTCAGAATGCCTCACGGAGTTGGCCGCAGAGATACACCGATGCCGGACGCTTCCTGCCCGGCTCCTACTCTGCTTGTTGAGATACATGGCCTTCACAGTCCATGCAACCCCATATGCCTGCCTGCACATGAGGGCAGCCCAGTGGTGCCTCTGCTCTCAGTGGACACAAGCAGGCTTGGGAACAGAGTGAGTGTGACCCATCAGCTGGCAGGCTCTCTCAGATGGTGGCAGATTCCACATCACCTTCAGGCCGGGATGGCCTTCCAGGCACCCAACCCCCAGAAGGTTCTCACCATGGATGCCTCCCTAATGGGCTGGAGAGCGCATTGCGGTAGCCTGCAGACGTAAGCCTAATGGTCTCAGAGAGAATCCCAGATGCAAATCAACTTGCTAGAGCTCTGGACAATATACCTAGTCCTCCGAGCCTTCTGTCACCAGCCCCAAAACCACTCTGTGCTGATCCAGACTGACAGGTCGCAATGTTCTTTGTGAACAAACAGGGGGAAATAGGGTCGTACATTCTCTGCCAGGAGGCGGTAGTCCTCTTCTCCTTTGCGGCATGCAGAGGGATGCTCCTAAGGGCAATGTACCTCCCAGGCCAGGACAATGCCCTTGCGGACAAACTGAGCAGAATCCCTCAGCCGCATGAGTGACACCTGGATCCAGTGGTAGCCTCATGGCTGTTTCATTTCTGGGGCTTCCCCTCGATGGACCTGTTCACCAGTCCAGACAATTGCCCTGATTGTGCTCTTGCCAGCCGCCCCCATCCTGGGTGGTAGCCGATGCGTTCCTCATCCTGTGGACGGAAGGCCTCATGCCTTCGCACTGACACCGCTGATAGCCAAGACACTGTTTGAGGTTCAGCGTGACGGAGCATTGCTAATGCTGATAGCCCCTCGGTGGCCCAGGTAGCCCTAGTTCCCATTGTTCCTCTCCCTATCGGTGGCGTCGCCAATTCTCTTGGGCCAAGCTCCCAGGTTACTCTCACAGGAGCAGGGCTCTCTCCTACACCCCAAGCTGGGGTCCCTCTCATTTACGGCATGGCTGCTGAAAGGGTAGCATTAGCCCCCTTCTGCCCCCCACAGGACATGGAAGAGATTCTTCTGGCCTCTCGTAAGGCTTCCACAAAATGGGTGTACGACTTCAAGTGGTGCAAATTCTCAGTGTGGTATGTGGAAAGGCAGGTAAACCCGTTTTCTTGCTCAGTACAAATGGTATTCCAATACCTGCTTCACCTATCGCAGGTGGGACTGAAGTCCAATTTGGTCAGAGTACATCTAAGTGCCATCGCAGTGCATCACCATTCCGTTGAGGGAAAACACCTCTCGGCTCTGCCCCTTGTGTCCCGATTCCTGCAGGGCCTCATGTTATCCAAACCCCCCTTCCGCCCTCCAGTGGCAGAGTGGATCTTAATGTGGTGCTCTTGCAGCTCACTAAGCCTCTGGCTACCTGTCCCCTCTGGTACCTCTCCTGAAAGGTCGTCTTCCTGGTAGCACTGGCATCAGCACTCAGTCAGCGAGCTGCAGGCTCTGATGGCGGAACTACCCTACACCAGTTTCTACAAGAACAGGGTGGTGCTTTGCACACACCCCAAGCTTCTACTGAAGGTGGTGTCCCCATTCCACCTCAATCAGGAGGTGGTATGCCCTACTTTTTCTCTGAAGCCTCACACTGATAGGGTGGAGACCGTTCTCCACAATCTGGATTATAAGAGAGTCCTGTCCTTTCACTTGCACCGCAAAGCACCACAGCTTTTTGTATCCTATGACCCCAGCCGTCTGGGGCTCCCAGTGACTAAGCAAACTGACCACTTGGGAGGCGATCTGCATTACTCTTGCCTACGAGCAAGAAGGGATCTCACTGGAAGGTCACAACATACCACATCAGGGCCATGGCTACTTCGTGGCAAATCTTCATTCTGTCCCCGTGATGGAAATCTGGGCCACCACTTGGTCTTCGGTCCATACCTTTGCAGCTGACTACTGCCTGGAGAGAGAGTCCTGATGGGACAGCACCTTTGGCCAGGCCATGTACCGTAATCTCTTCGGGGTGTAGGTAACTCCTGCCCTCCGACCCTTCTGTGTGCAGGCTATTGTAGTGCTGGTTCACGGCTGGGCACCTGGGTTTTGCAAATGTGTCTATATAGATTCAGCTGCTGCTTATCACGGCTCACCCTTATAGGTCTCCATGGTGATTTTGACAGGTTGTCGGTAGCAGTACCATACCTAGCCCTGTGCGAGTGGTGCAGCCACATAGGGCGCAAAGGCTTGGGGGGGGGGTGCATTTTGGCTGCCTGCTGTTTCCCTGCCACTGCCACATTTTGTTCTCTGTGGTGGCAGGGCAACAGCAGCAGCTGAAATGTGCCCCCTATACCTTTTCATGGGTCTTTCTGCAGGTCTGATCCCTCACTTCTCTGACGCGACATCAGAACAGGGAGGGATCAGATTTGCTGCTGCCGCTGCCGGCGACTTGCACATCGGACATGCCCCCCCATATGTTCATCCAGCATTGCCTGTTCTTGCCCTGCTGCCAGCATTGCCTGTTCTTGCCCTGCTGCCAGCATTGCCTGCTCTTGCCCTGCTGCCAGCATTGCCTGCTCTTGCCCTGCTGCCAGCATTGCCTGCTCTTGCCCTGCTGCCAGCATTGCCTGCTCTTGCCCTGCTGCCAGCATTGCCTGCTCTTGCCCTGCTGCCAGCATTGCCGTGGAGAAAACAGAGCGGCAGCAGCAGGGCAGGATCAAGCAGCAGCTGGACAGAGGTATGGGAGGAGGTGGGTGTGTGCCCAATATGCAAGTCGTACAGGGCACGATTCTGGCTTGGTACAGCTCTGCTCAGTAGCCTGTAGCTGGGGAGTCCCATATGTGAGGACTGACTTCTTGCTCCTGTTTGTCCTGGAGAAAGCATAGTTACTCACCTGTAACAGGTGTTTTCCGGGGACAGTAGGAATCAGTCCTCACAACTTTCCCTCCTCCCTTTGGAGTTTCTTCTTTATCATATTTTAATTTTTGCCATCTTAGCTATGTCAGACTGAGGCAAGATGGCACCTTTAGGCAGGAAGTAGACTACATATGCCTTGTGCATCTCCCAAAGACTTGCGCCGATTGTCACCCATCGGTGAGGACTGATTCCTGCTGCCCTTGGAGAACACCTGTTACAAGTGAGTAACTATGCTTTCTGTTCTTTATAAATGCATCTTGTGTTCTTTTCCATTCTCCAGGACCAAGCAGGAAGTCAGTCCTCACATATGGGTGACGTCGACGCCGACGGAGCCCCCGTGCAGAGCATTTCTCCAGCTTTCTAAGAAAGCCTTTGGGAATGCAGCGCGCATGCGCGGTCCCCTTCCCGCCCAAGGGTGCCATCTTGCTCAGTCTGATGACATAGCTAAAAGACAGCTAAAAATAACAAAATAAATGAGATGACTGCAACTCCAAGGAGAGGAGGGAGGGTTGTGAGGACTGATTCCTGCTGCTCCTGGAGAACACCTGTTACAGGTGAGTAACTACTCTTTCTCCAGGACTAAGCAGGAAATCAGTCCTCACATATGGAACTCCCCAGCTTAAGGCTACCGGAGACCCCAAGCTGAAAAAATGAGCTCCCTCTAGAGCGTCATTACGTAAGGAAAGAATCTTCTCTGAGAACGCCCCCAACCGGTAGCCCAACATCAGGGCCGGAGGGTAGGAGTTGCCTAAACCTCAAAGAGATTATGGAGTACTGCCTGTCCGAAAGCATTGTCCCTCTCAAGGCAGTAATGGGCCGCAAAAGTCTGGCTTGAAGACCAAGTAGCGGCCCGGCAGATGTCTGCCAATGGAACAGAGCGGAGATGAGCCACTGACGCAGCCTTCGCCCTGACACGATGAGCCGTGACTCGACCCTCCAACGAGAGGCCGGCTGTCCTATAAGCCCAGGCGATACAGTCAGCTACCCATATGGACAAAGTACGCTTGGAGACAGGTAACCCCAACTTATTGGGGTCAAAAGAAATGAAGAGCTGAACAGCCCTCTGGTGCTCCCGCGTACGGTCAAGGTAGAAGGATAACACCCTCCTACAGTCCAGGGTATGCAAGACCATCTCAGCCCGGCTGGCATGTGGCCTGGGAAAGGAAGTCGGAAGAACCACCTCTTGATTGAGGTGGAAAGAGGAGACAACCTTAGAAAGGAACTTAGGGTGAGTCCGTAAGACTTCATATGTGAGGACTGATTCCTGCTGCTCCTGGAGAACACCTGTTACAGGTGAGTAACTACTCTTTCTGCAGTCCAGCAGTTTAGAACAGACTAGTCACCACTTTATACAGACACAGCAGAATATTTTATAAGTACTTAATGTCTCCGGCAGGTATAAAGGGCGCATCTGCGGGGCCTTAACTGAATACGCTTTATACATTTCCGTGGCAAACCACACCCCCTTTCCGCTTCTCCTGGAATGTTTTGAGATCCCCTTGTTAGCGAGATAATCATTCGCGGGTGCTATGTACCGAAATATGCTCGTAGACGTTTTCGGCAGATAAACATCCCTGATGCACGTACAAACCCATATTCAGTTTCTGGAATGACCTCCTATATAAATAAAGAGAAAATACTTCAAAAAGAAACATTTGTATTAATCCTCTTTTTTAAAATTTAATTTAATTTAATTTTATTACTGTGTCTATACAGTATCGATATAGACAAACAATAGCTTAAAGCTGCTCAGTCCTTATGAGAGTATCGCTTCTTAACTCATAAATATCAATAATAGCTGTTAAACATTATAAACATCCATAAATGGGGGATAGTAAACAGACAATCTAAAATGACCAATCGCAGCACCATTTCAAATTGAAGGGCTAAGCAACAAAAACACACGCTGTATCCAGATTACAGTCAGAGTACTGCCCTCATAATCAATAAACACACACTTTAAAACTGCAGTGCTTAAAGTATTATTTATTTGGATCTTTTGTTTTTAATGTATTAAAATTGGGCAGCCTCGTATTGGCAGCACTATCAATCAAGTTTGCTTTGGTAATGCCACTTTAAATGGCTGCACACTATAGAAATGTGTACTGTATAGAGGAGAAGTGACTGGGTAACCTGTGGAGATTTGGCACCATTTATGTTGACAATGTGTGTAGCATTGATTGTGGGACTTTTCAGAGTTGTTTAGGCATCAGGTCATTTGCTAAGCATTGCAGTTTTGGAGCATTTAGTAATTATGAGGGCAGTACTCTGAATAGAGTTTTTTTTGTTGGTTAATGCATTCTATAGTTACATGTTTTGATAATGGTGGTTGTTACTTAATTTTTGCCTGTTTTAATTAATGTATGTTTATGCATTTTTTGTGGATTCTACTCAAGCAGCTGGAAGAAGTGTCTATTTGCATTCTGGCTGCATACATAGTCAAAGTATCTTGTTTCATAAAAACAACTCTGATGCAGGCTTTTGCTGTAGCAAGTCTGGTTTTCTAGAAAGTGTTTTTAACTCTGTATGGCTTTTATGTATTTGTTTTTACACTGAATATATTTGTGATAAATTGTTAGTGTTAGTATACAGTGGTGTGCAAAAGTCTGGAATCACTTGTAAATTTGATGTTTTTTCAATTTTGTGAACTTATATGTTAATTTCTTTTTCCTCCCAGTGGCTTTTTCTGTGTATCTCACGATAAGTGATAGATTTGGCTATTAGGGCCAACTTTTAGTATTGGTTTGGCCCTTATTTTCTGAGTTTGTTCCCCATAGTTGTCCTGTTGATAGATTTTCTGTGAAAATCGTATAATGTACATCGTTGGCCAACGATATATTATTGTAAGTATGCTTTAAAATATTATGGACGCATGCCAGGTTTCCTTCAAATTAATGTATGTGGCCTTGAAAAAGACGTTTTTATGTGTCAGTGATGGCTCAGTATTTCATGGGCCACCCTTTGTTTTTGATCACCTGACTGCACATTGTCGGCATTGAATGAACCAGTTGGTGACAACACAGTTCCAAGCTGCAATGAGTGACTCAATCAGCTCGCGCTTTGATGTTGGATGCCTCTTGGATATTTCCAAGGCCACCTTGTGCCACAGGTTCTCGATTGGATTCAGATCTGAAGACTTGGACAGGCCAGTCCATTGACTTGATGATGTTCCACTGTTTCCAGCTGATCACCTGTCTGGAGCGATGGCAGGGTGCATTGTCATCTTGGAACAGGAACTGGCCAGGAAACAGCTGGTGTGCTGATGGCACCATGCACTTTTGCAGTATGGTGATGTACTTGGCCCCATTGACCATTCTATTGACGATGTGAAGACGTCCAACGCCACTGGCAGCCATGCAGCCCCAGCCCTAGACCATGACCTTCAAAGGATGCTTTTCAGTGAGGTTGAGAGACTTGGGCTTGAATTCCTCTCCAGGAAATCTCCTCACATAGGTGTGGGCCTGGTTACCAAACAGGCAGAAGGTGCTTTCATCGCTGAATAGCACCTTTTCCCACATTTCAGTCGACCAGGTTGAGTGCTTTCTCATCCACACGATCCGGTTGTGCCTTTGTATGTCAGTCATCAGTGGCTTATTCCGTGCTTTGCAGCCCCGGAGACCAAACTGCAGGCACCGGCGACGAACTGTTGATGAGCTGACACTGACCTCTTGTCTGACCACACTTGAAGTCTGACACTGAAACTCTTGTCTGACCACTCTCGAAGTAGCTGAGGAGAGGTCAACTTGCGATTAGTCAGTGAAATGCGTCGTAGTGCGCGGTCCTGGCGTGATGTTGATGCATGTGGACGACCTGAACGAGGCTTGTCCACCACTGAACCCATTTCTTTCTTCTTCTGTACAATCTTAACAACAGCGCCCTGACTGCAGCCAACTTTCCTGGCTGACGGCTTGAAAATCCTTCCTCACTCATAAAGGACACACGAACACGCTCCTCCAGTGTCAAGGTCAGAGTCATCTTCATGGTCTATCCAGAAAGCATATGAAATTCAAAAATTCAGTGCGTTTTTATAGCTGCACTGTTGGCTAGATATCTGCATTGTGATTGGTTAGTGAAAACTGCCTCCTGATTTGTCAGAAATAACGTGTGCATATTGGATAATCTCAATCCAGTTTTGACGCAGGATCCACAAAAATCACAGTAGCTATCTCCCAGTGTCTGTAAAGTATTTAAATTGGAAGCAAGGAATGCAAAAAAGTCAACTCTAATAGCCAAATGTGTCCCTTTTAACGTGGTAGAAAGATGAATATGCAGGGCTAACGCAAAATTTAAAAAAAAAAAGTTAGAAAGTACGAAAAACGCAAAACTCACAAATGATTCCAGACTTTTGCACACCACTGTACATCATGGGATTGCCATTCTTGTTTGATTTCGATGAAGTTATCCATTATAGAGATCTTCCTTTGAATCTGCTTTGATCATATTATATACTGTATTATTGAATCTTTATTCCTCTTTGTCTCTCCGGGCCAGTCCAGGAACTGTAGGGTAGTCAGTCCTCTCCAGCAGCTGAGGACTGAATTCTCAAAGTCTTACTGACAAGCTAAGCATCTCCCCCTGGTGTCAGAGACTCAGTCTATCAGTCCAGCAGCTGGATAGGACAGGTTTCTGGCAGGCTCCTGGTGAGAGAGAGAGAGGAACAGAGGACCGCATATAAAATTGTTTCCTGGAGTGCCCTAGCAGGGTTCAGTTATCAGAAACATTGAGACTAAAAGGTTTAAGAAAGGAAAAAAAAGGTTTTATAACAGAGCACGACTACGAGGAAGCCTGTTCTACAAAGCAGCAGAGGCAGAGCCTGCCTCACTGGCCAGCAGCGTGCATAACTGATTGAAGGGGGGAAGCTGGGAGCCCCAGAGTTCAGCC
Source organism: Ichthyophis bannanicus (assembly GCA_033557465.1). Classification (NCBI taxonomy): domain Eukaryota; kingdom Metazoa; phylum Chordata; class Amphibia; order Gymnophiona; family Ichthyophiidae; genus Ichthyophis; species Ichthyophis bannanicus. The sequence continues at coordinate 599,909,897 of CM066031.1, read as the reverse complement.
CCATTGGTTCCAGTAACCCGAACTGCCTCTGACGCTAGCAGCGCGAAGAGGCAGTACGGAGTGTGGCCAAAAGCGGAAAGGTTGGCAAGATAAGAGGACTTAGCTTTCGTCGGCTTCTTGGTGTGGGGCAGGCCTCTAGTGCGGCGGGCAGATCCGCGGCCGTCGGTAGAGTTGGAGTGGTAGGAGTGACAGCGCATCCCGCCGGAGTCGGCGGTGTGTGCGCTGTGTGGAGTTCGCCGGGGGCTGTCTGTTTTAGGCTGCGGCCAGTTTTGTGAGCGCTGAGGAAGCCGGATTGCCAGACTGTGACGTAACAGCATGGAGGAGAGAGTGAAGGCAGTACTTCTGTTGGGCAGCCATTTGAGCGTGGGGGAGAAAGCGGGAACGGCGGCCATTTTGGAAAAGGCAGCCGTTTCTCTCGCGCTCCAGGGGAAACCGGAGAAAAAGAAGGCAAAAGTTAAACAAAAAACAACAAAAAAAACAGTTTTAAAAGTGCCTGCTGCCCAGATACCGGATCCAGGGGTTCAGGGGAGCCTGGAATCTGTTTTTTCTGCAGATTTCATCCTCTCGCTCCCTAAAGCCTACTGCCTGAAGCTTGGTCAGGGGCAGGACAAAGTTTCTCCACCTAACCTGTCAGCTGCGCTGGTAACAGATGGGGGGCGGTAATGGACCCAGGTGAAGGAACCTCTAGGAGGGGGTTACTAGGGGAGCCTGCAGCCGATGGTTCAGACAGCAGCCGCCTATGCCTCAGGTAGCTGAGGAGGGGGAACTTCTCTCCCAGGAGGGGCTAGATCAGTGGACAGGAGACCTGGAAGAGAGAGAGATTCCTCCAGGTGAGGACCCCAATGTGTTTAGAGTTTTTTGGAAGGAGGAGCTGGGGTCTCTTATTGCTCATTCGCTTGCGGCCCTCAATATTGCGCTGCCGACGGTGCAGGAGGATCCGCTGCTTCAAGGGTTTAAAGCAGAGCAGCGGTGCTTTCCGGTACATAGGGTGATTAAGCAAATGGCGGAGTCAGAATGGGAATGTCCGGAGGCCACTCTGAGGGGTGCTCGGGTCATAGGTAGGCTATATCTGGTACTGCAAGAGGAAAAGGAGTTACTTCGAATGCCAAAGGTGGATGCATTGGTATCAGCAGTAACCAAGAAAACGACGATTCCGGTAGAGGGCGGTGCGGCTCTTAAGGATCTGCAAGATAGGAAATTGGAGTCGCTTCTGAAGCAGGCGTTTGATACCAGTGCTCTTTCTCTGCAGGCCTCCGTATGTGGAGCCTACGTGGCGAGAGCCTCTATTCGTTGGCTCCAAGAAGATTCTAACCCTGAGGGGACTGACGCTGGAATCGGCGGCGGCGTACCTGGCAGATGCCTTCTATGATCTGTTATGAATTTCGGCAAAGTCCATGGCGTCATTGATTGCTGCAAGGATGTTTCTCGCTGTCCAGCCAGAGGGCAGTCCTTTCGAGGAGCTCGAGGTTTTGACAGAGGTTATTTCGGGTCCCAGCAGAGTTCCTCCAAGAAGACACAATGAAACGCGGTTGGTCCAGACGGAGGTCCCAGTGGGAGGCTACTTGCGAGGCTTCCTCTCCGTATGGACCACCATAACATCAGACCGGTGGGTACTGGAGATTATCCGCGACGGTTATGCGTTGGAGTTCGCTCAGCCATTGTCGGTATCTCCGTGCGGTTCACAGGCGAAGGAGGACGCAGTTCACGCTATACTTCAGCGTCTGCTGCATCTTCAAGCGGTAGTTCCTGTACCGCCGAACCAGTACTGATTAGGTCGATACTCAATTTATTTTGTAGTTCCCAAAAAGGAGGGTTCCTTTTGACCTATTCTGGATCTCAAACACGTAAACCATTGTTTAAGGGTGCCGCATTTCTGTATGGAGACTCTACGGTCTGTAATTCGTTCCGTGAGAAGGGGCGAGGTGCTGTCCTCAATAGATTTGACAGAGGCCTATCTTCACATTCCTATCAGGCAGGAGCATCAGACGTTTCTGCGTTTTGCGGTGCCCATGGGCTATTTTCAGTTCTGGGCGCTACCGTTTGGGCTGGCAACGGCGCCGCACACCTTCACAAAGGCAGTGGTGGTGGTTGCGGCGGCGTTGCGAAGGGAAGGCATCCTAGTACATCCCTACCTAGACGACTGGCTAATTCGGGCTTCGTCGGTTCAGGATTCCATCAACGCGATGGCACGAGTGGTGGTGGTTCTGGAACAACTTGGTTGGGTAATGAACCAAGCCAAGAGTCACCTTGCTCCTGTGCAGCGCCTAGTGTACCTTGGGGCTTTGTTTGACACGGCCGTGGGGGCGGTGTTTCTGATGGAGGATCGAGTTCGGAAGATTTTAAAGCAGGTGTCCGCGTTCTTACGCATGAATGCTCCAACAGCGTGGCGATACTTGCAGCTGCTGGGCTCCATGGCAGCGGCGTTGGACTTGGTTCCATGGGCCAGGGCGCATATGCGTCCTCTGCAGCAGGCCCTGCTTTCCAGATGGTCGCCTCAGAGTCATCCGCTGAATCAGAGGTTAGAAGTTGCGGAGATGGTTCGCAACAGCTTACAATGGTGGCTGGACGCAAAGAATCTTCAAGCAGGGGTGCCACTGGAACACCCAGAATGGGTCTTGCTATGCCATTCTATCAGGCTGGAGAGCGCATTGTTTGTCACAGATAGCGCAGGGGGGCTGGCCGCTGGAAGTGAGCGGCTGGTCCATCAGTCGTTTGGAGATGAGAGCGGTGCGCATGGCTCTCCAAAGATTCGAGGCGTTGGTAACGGGAAAGGCAGTGCGCGTGTTTTCCAACAATGCAGTAACAGTATCTTATATCAATCGGCAAGGAGGTACAAGCAGTGCAGCTTTGTTGGAGGAGAGTCAACTGCTAATGCAGTGGGCAGAGACTCATTTGATAGCGTTTTCAGCCGCCCATGTGGATGGAAAGGACAATCTGCAGGCCGATTTACCTCAATCGGAATGTGGTAGATTCAGGAGAGTGGGAATTGAACGCGGCAGTCTTTCACAACATTACGGTACGATGGGGGCAGCCTCTCGTCAATTCAAAAGCGCATCGGTTTTTCAGCAGGTGCAGGGAACCCATGTCGGAAGGACTGGACGGGTTGGTTCAGCCTTGGCCGGCAAGCGGACTGCTCTGTGTTTCCTCCGTGGCTCATGATTGGACGAGTCATTCGGAGGATAGCACGGCATGAAGGCAAGGTGATTCTCGTTGCTCCGGATTGGCCAAGCAGACCATGGTATGCGGATTTGGTGTGGCTGCTAGTAGACACTCCCTGGAAGTTGCCCAGTCGAAACAACCTTTTGTACCAGGGTCCAATTCTAATGCCACAGGTAGATCGCTTCTCTCTTACGGCTTGGCTATGGAGAGGGAGCGGTTGAGGCGTAAAGGTTATTCTGACGCAGTGGTTTCCACGATGTTAACATCCAGACGGACGTCTACGTCATTGGCGTATGTTCGGATTTGGGGCATTTTTGAAGGTTGGTGTAACGGGGGGCATTCAGCCTTTCTCATCGGTGCCGCACATCCTGTCATTCTTGCAGAGCAGTCTGGATAAAGGTCTTGCCCTCAGTACCCTGAGAGTTCAGGTGGCGGCGCTGGCTTCTTTTCGGGGAAAGATACATGGGGTGTTCTTATCCCTCCACCCGGATGTGCTCAGATTTCTAAGAGCGGTTAAGAATGTGCGACCTCCAGTGAGATCGGTGGTTCCAGCTTGGGATTTAAACATGGTCCTGGAGGTGTTGATGCAACCTCCTTTTGAACCTGCGGCAGCGGCATCGCTAAGGGAGTTCTCTTGGAAAACAGTGTTCTTAGTAGCCTTGTGTTCGGCATGGCGGATATCGAATCTGCAGGCGCTTTCGTGTAGGGAGCCCTACATCCAGTTTTCGGCAGAGAAAAGTAATGTTGCGTCCCGTGCCTGCTTTTCTGCCGAAGGTAGTGTCGGGGTTTCATGTGAACCAACCGATTTCGCTTCCCACGTTTCAAAGCCATAAGGGGGCTGGTATGGATGTATCTTTGTAAAAGCTGGATTTGGGCAGAATGCTCCATCGGTATCTGCAGTAAAACGAAGGCGTTTAGAAAGACAGACAGGATGTTCGTTCTCTTTGGTGGGCCTCGGAAAGGAGAGGCGGCATCCAAGGCCTCGATTGCTCGGTGGGTGAAGCAAGCGATCGTAATTGCGTATCAAACGGCTGGGAAGTTGGTTCCTGAGGGGCTTCGGGCACATTCCACACAGGGGCAGGCAGCGTCTTGGGCCGAGTTCGCTTTGATTCCACCAGTGGATATTTGTAGAGCGGCTACGTGGTCATCCCTTCACATGTTTGCGAAGCATTATAGGTTGGATGTTCAGGCGAGGGGAGACGCGAAGGTGGGAGCCGCGGCCATAGTAGCGGGTTTGGCGGGTCCCTCCCGATACTGAGTACTGCCCCTGGTACTTCCCTACAGTTCCTGGACTGGCCCGGAGAGACGAAGAGGAAGAAGAAATTAGAGCTTACCTGCTAATTGTCTTTCCTTGAGTTCTCTCCGGGCCAGTCCAGGGTCCACCCGGATCAGGGGCAAGCCGTAGAAGAATGACCCGCTTGAGTTTTGCAGTCGCTTCAGGGTGCTAGGTGCACGGTCAGGTCTGGAGTGGTAATACTTCAGGCTACTGTCGCATGGGGGGCTGGCTATGGGGCTCCCTGAGACATCCGAGAGGGCGGCATTGAAAGCCGTTCTGGTGAAGGAAAAAAAATACATGAATAATTAAATGACAAAGGAAAAAAAAAAGAAAAATAATGTTTAAGAGACTGGAACTTCATAAGAGTTAGGCTGTTATGGTGTTTGTTATGATGGTCAATGATTGGTAGATATGGGTAGTATAGACTGCTTTGACAATAGTAGACTGAGTCTCTGACACCAGGGGGAGATGCTTAGCCTGTCAGTGAGACTTTGAGAATTCAGTCCTCAGCTGCTGGAGAGGATTGACTACCCTACAGTTCCTGGACTGGCCCGGAGAGGACTCAAGGAAAGACAATTAGCAGGTAAGCTCTAATTTCTTCTTTTTGTATAGCTTACTTAATAACTTTCCTGACATGTTTGTGAAAGGCAGTTTTTTTAAAGTAACTCTACCATCTGACATGCCTCTACAGAGTTATCTAGCCAAGACCATTATTGCTGTGATGGGATTGAAACTTGGCTGCAGTAGGCAGTAAGTACATTGGAGATCATATCAAATTCAGGACAATTTGATGGCATGACAGTTGCACATTTAATATACTGTAGATCTGCCTTCATAGTTTAGAAATTTAAACTGTGAATCCAGCCATTTCTGGGTTTCTTATCCTCTGAGGAGCTCAAATGATTGATTCTCTATGCTTGTGAAGACAGTTACTTCCTTTGTTAAATTTTAGACTGTAGTAGCTTTCATTAGCGTAAGGATTATGTCTGGAAATGTTAGGAAAATTTAGTTCCTGAGCTTGAATGAAACAGACCGCTAATTTGAATCCTGGATCACTTGTTAGGAATCTGTGCCTTAACATGCTTGGACAATTTCATAGTATTAGTATCCAGTAAATAGTTAACCCATTGTCTAGTCTGTGCAGCATAAATACACAGTGGAAAAACTTTACGATTTGAGTTTATTGTTGGAAGCAAACTGATGATCTGTAGTAGCAAAAGGTGCTTATGAGTATGAATTGGCTGAAAGGGAGACAGCTTTTAGACAGATGGCTGGAAATCCAGGAAATGTGTGCATGTTTTTATTTGAGCTTGATGACCAAAACAACCAGATGAAAAAATTAGCCTTGTTTTCAACTAGGTACCAGGGAAATGGAGTGGATAGCAATTTACGAAGAACGTATTAAAATAGATCATAAGAACATAAGAAATGCCTTACTAGGTAAGACAAAGGTCCATCAAGCCCAGTATCCTGTTTCCAACATTGGCCAATCCAGGTCGCAAGTACCTGGCAGGTTCCCAAAAAGGAATACAGGTTCCACAATACTAGTCTAGGGGCAAGCAATGGATTTCCCAGGTCCTCTATAATAATGGCTTATGGACCTTTCCTCCAGGAACCTGTCCAAACCATTTTTTAAACACAGCTATACTGACAACTTTTACTACATCCTCCGGTAACAAATTCCAGAGTTTGATTACGCATTGAGTAAAAACAATATTTTTTCTTATTAGTCTTTCTACTTTTTGATGACATAATTGATCTAGGCTTACCCATTCCACACTATTCATTAATAGACCTCTATATCTCCCATCAGCTGTCTCTTTTCCAAGTTGAAGAGCCCTAACCTTTTAAGCCTTTCCTCATAGGGGTATCCTTCCATCCCCTTTACCATTTTGGTGGCTCTTCTTTGTACTTTTTCTAATGCTACTATATTCTTTTTAAGATACGACGACCAGAATTGCACACAATATTCAAGTCACATGGAACAATACAGAGGTGTTATAATATCTTTGGCTTTATTCTCTATTCCTTTCCTTATGATTCCTAGCATTCTATTTACTTTCTTGGCCGCTGCTGCATGCTGGGCAGAGGGTTTCAACGTATTAGCCATGTCACCTAAATCTTTTTCCTGGGTGGTGGTTCTTAATGTGGAACCTTGCATTGTATAAAAATAGTTTGGGTGGTTCTTTCTTAGTTCATAACTTTGCATTTGTCCACATTAAATTTCATCTGCTATTTAAATGTCGAGTCTTCCAGTTTATCGAGGTCCTCTTGCAATTTTTCGCAATCCTCTTGTGTTTTAACAACTTAGAATAATTTTGTGTCATTTGCAGATTTGATCACCTCACTCATTATTCCCATTTCCAGGTCATTTATGAATATGTTAAAAAGCAGCGGGCTCAGCATAGATCCCTTTGGTACTCCACTATTCACCTTTCTCTTTTGAGAAAATTGGCCATTTAGCCCTACCCTCTGCTTTCTATCTTTTAACCAGTTCCTGATCCACAATAATACACTTCCTCCTATCCCATGACTTCTTAATTTTGCCAAAATTCTCTCATAAGTGACCTTGTCAAAGGCTTTCTGAAAATCCAGATACATTATATTAATTGGCTCACTTTTGTCTACCTGTTTGTTCACACCTTCAGAAAAAATATAACAGATTAGTAAGACAGGACTTTCCATGGCTAAATCCATGTTGGCTTTCTCCCATTAAACTATGACAAAATATACATGTTCAGTAATTTTGTTCTTTATAATGGTTTCTGTCATTTTGCCCGGTACCAATGTCAGGCTCACCAGTCTGTAATTTCCCGGATCACCCCTGGAACCCTTTTCAAAACTTGGCGTTACATTGGCCATTCCCCATCCTTCAGGTACTAGAGATGATTTTAATGATAGTTCACAGATTACTAATAAGTCTGTAATCTGATCTTTCAGTTCTTTTAACGCCCTCGGATGTATACCATCCAGTCCAGATGATTTACTAAGTTTCATTTTATCAAATACTTGTAATACATCTTCCTGGTTTATTGATATTTGTTTCAGTTCTTCCGATATATCATCTTTTAATACCATTTCAAGCATGGGTAACTTTCCTACATATACTTCAGTAAAGATCGAAGCAAAAAAGGCATTCTCCAGGAACAAGCCGGAAGTCAGTCCTCACTTATGGGTGGCATCAGCGCCGATGGAGCCCCATGCGGAGCGAATCCCCAGCGTTCAAAAAAAGACTTTGGGAATTGCTACCATGCATGCGCGGTTCCCTTCCCGCCCAAGGGTGCCATCTTGCTCGGTCTCCTTTTTTCCGTGGAGCCCTTTGGACATGGTTCCTCCGTGTCGCGGAAAAAGTGATTATTCCTCTGTTTTCCTTCGCCGGTCGACACCGGTACCCTTCCCGACTCTGGCGTCGGTACTTCGGTATTGAGCTGGGTTCTTTTTTTCCACTTCTTTAACTTTTTGTCCCTGAGGCACTTACGCACCCTTTTTGTCCCTCTTTTTCTCACTGGCAGCCCGCAGGGTCTTTCCCCCTGCTGGGGTTCTCTTTCCCCCGATGGCTACCAGCGGTTTTAAGAAGTGTGATCGGTGTGGGAAGATAATGTCCCTCACCGACACACACGACTGCTGCCTCCGTTGCCTCGGGCCGGATCATGACCAGACAGCCTGTGGCCTGTGTAATAGGATGTCCTCTAAGGCCCTAAGGAGCCGTCAGCAGCAGCATGAAAAAAGTTTCCCCTAGTCCCCCGTGCCTCCGAGAGCCAGGACCTCGTCCGAGGCCTCGACGTCTCTGAGGGAACACTCCGAGCCAGAGCATCATCGAGGTTCCTCAGAAAGGGGGTCCCCTTCGCAGGAACACAAGAGGAAGAAGTCCTCAAAGGTGGCATCTCTGGATGGCTCCTGCGTCGGACCTTCTCGGGGCCATTCGCGGAGCCCCAAACGCCTGCCTGGGTCGTCTGAGAGGGAGCCGCCTGCTAAGGTTCCTCGGCGAGACCCGGACCCATATAGGCAAGTACAGACTGTCCTTGTTGAAGACTCCCTTCCGGGGGAGCCGGCATAGGGGCTGATCAAGTCGGCACCCAAGTCGGAGGCTGCGGAGCCTCCTGGACTTGTGTCCAGGATGGCAGCTTTGTAGCGCAGTTTCACTGCCTTCATTGCAGAGCAGCAGGCGCTGATCTCCATCATGTCCGGTACCTCTGAACGGACCACCGGGCCCTCGACATCCAAGTCGACCCTGGAGGCCGAGCCGATCCTTGAGGCCTTTCGGGCTCAAGTCTAACCTCGGCCGAGGTTACTCTCGGCCTCCTGTTAGGGACAGAGGTCGTCGCCGCCAAGCCTGCTGGCATCGGGGCAGAAGGCACCCAGGCCCTCGACGTCTGCGGTGCCCCTCGAGTCCTCCTCGTAGGCAATGGCTTGGGAGATGGAGGAGGAGGATTCCCTGGACACCCGCAGACATAGGGACATCCCATCTGGTTCCCCGGTATCCGAACCTCGGAGAAGGTCCCCACCGGAGGATATGTGGTTCCTTGACTTCGTGCGGGATATGTCCAAGGCTTTGGCTTTCCCCATGAAGTCCAAGAAGGATCCTCGAGCCTACGAGCTCGAGATCCTCTAGTATGAGGCTCCTCCTCAGGAGACCCTCACGGTACCTGTTTCTCTGATCCTGGAACAACTGATGCTCCGCATGTGGGAGGCACCGGCGTCAACGCCAGTGATCAGCAAACGACTCGACTCAACTCGATGTATCGTGTCCGTCAGAGCCCTGAATTCCAGAAATTACAGCTGCTGCACAACTCCATGGTTGTGGAATCGGCCATGCGTTGGCTGAAGAGTCAGAAGACGCACTCAGTGCCCCCTGGCAGGGAGGCCTGGAACTTGGATGCCATCAGCAGAAAATGTTTCCAGGGTGCAATGCTGAACTGTCGAATTCAGGCATGCCAGCTGTACATGGGCATGTACCTGAGGGACCTGGCGAAGGAGATCGCTAGGTTCGCAGCTGGTCTCTCCGAGGAGCCTTTGCAGTGCTTCAAGGGCCTGTCCAAAGCCATCCGTGAGTGCTCCAAATTTATGTCTTGGGCAGCCTATGACGGTTTCGTATCGACGGCTCGAATAGCCGTGGCGGGCATCAGTGCATGCCACCAAGCTTGGCTGCAGTTGTCCGACCTCGAGCAGTTGGTTCAGGACAAGCTGTTCGATGTCCCATGCCAAGGGGAAAATCTCTTTGGCAAGCCCATGACCGACACGGCTACAGAGCTGGAGACCGAGTACATGACGAGGACATGGCTCTCCAAGAAGACCTCTGCCCCTTCTTGTAAGAAGGGCTTAGGTAAAAAGTCCTTTTACCTGAGGAAGGGAGCTGCTTACCAAAATTACCCCCCTTATCAGGCCTCCCCGGCTCCCCAACAGGGGCAGCAGGCCAAGGGACAGGGGCATGGCCTGCATAAGCAGAAGGCCCCGGCTCCTGCCCAGCCTGGTGGGGGTTTTTGACTCCCACAGCATGGCCCCTCTTCCAGCCAGAACCAGGCAGCCTATAGGAGGCCAACTTGCCTTGTTTGCCCACAGGTGGATATCCATCACCACCGACTCTTGGGCATTACATGTGCTCAGGGAGGACTTCCTTCCAAGTCTAGCCCAGGTGCCTCTGTATTACTTTCCAGGAGAGCCTTTCAGGTCTCCCCTTCACCAGGACCTCCTTTTGAAGGAGTTGGCAGATCTTCTCGAAGATCAGGCGGTGGAACCGGTGCCCCATCACCTTCAGGGCAGGGGTTTCTACTCCATGTACTTTCTGGTACCAAAGAGAACAGGAGGCCTCAGACCCATCCTAGACCTGCGCAATCTCAACAAATTCCTGGTACGGGAGAAGTTCAAGATGCTCTCCCTTGGAATATTGCTGCCTTACCTCCGCCAGGGAGACTGGCTATGCTCCTTAAATCTGAGGGATGCCTACACGCATATTATGATCCACCCAAACCACAGGTAATACCTCTGCTTTGTGGTGGGAGGAAACCACTACTGGTACAGAGTACTCCCCTTTGGCCTTGCCTCGGCCCCCAAGGTAGTCACAAAGTGCCTGGCAGTGGTCGCTGCCTTCATCAGGCTTCAGGGAGTCTTCGTCTTTCCCTATCTGGACGATTGGCTCATCAGGGGCACTTCAGTCAACGAAGTGCAACAGGCCACGGCCCGTACCATCCAGATCCTGCAGCACTTGGGGTTTGTAATTAACTACCTCAAGTCTCATCTGGAACCAGCCCAGGAGCTTGAATTCATTGGGGCAAGGCTCGACACCATCCATTCAAGGGCCGTTTTGCTCACGGACAGGGCAGAACGACTCATGGCCCTGGCAGGCCAGATAAGTCACAGTTTCTCAATGCCAGCAAGACAATTGCTGTGTCTTCTGGGCCACATCGCCTCCACGGTTCATGTAACCCCAAATGCCCGCCTCCACATGTGATCTGCACAGTGGTGCCTCAGAGACCAGTGGTCCCAGGCCTCGGGATACCTCAGGGACAGGATCAAGATCGCCGGAGCCCTGGTACAGTCCCTGTCATGATGGTTCTCCCCCCATCATCTGGGAGCGGGCATGCCTTTTCAGACCCCTCCCCACTCAAGGACCCTCACCATAGATGCCTCCTTACTGGGTTGGGGAGCTCATTGTCAGGGGTACTCAGGGAGTGTGGATCCGGGAGGAGAGTACACAGCAGATCAACTTACCTGAGCTGTGTGCCATTTGCCTCTGTCTCGCAATCTTCAAACCCTACCTGAGCCACAGAACTGTCCTAGTCCAAACGGATAACCAGGTGGCCATGTTCTTTGTGAACAAATAAGGGGGAACAGGGTCCCGCATCTTATGTCAGGAAGCCCTAAGCTTGTGCTCCTTTGCAATTCAACAAGGGATTCTTCTGAAAGCATTGTACCTGCCCGGCCCAGGACAACTACCTGGCCGTCAGGCTCAACAGGATCCTCCGACCGCATGAGTGGCAACTCGATCGGGAGGTGGCCCACCAGCTCTTTCAGACCTGGGGGAGGCCAGTGTTGGACTTGTTTGCCAGTCCAGACAACCACCAGTTACCCCAGTTTTGCTCAAGGCAACTGCACCCGGCCAGGGTGGCCACGATGCCTTTCTAGTCTCATGGTTGGCAGGGCTTCTGTACGCATTTCCGCTGACCCCTCTGGTCACCCGGACTCTGTTCAAGATTCTTCGCGACAGAGCTCTGGTCATCCTCATAGCGCCACGTTGGCCCAGGCAACCGTGGTTCCTGCTTCTCCTGCAGCTGGCGGTGGAGGCCCCCATTCCATTGGGCTCGTCCCCACAGCTCCTGTCCCAGGAAGAGGCTCTCTCTTACATCCCAACCTTCGCTCTCTGTCGCTGACAGCGTGGCTGCTGAGAGGATGACTCTTGCCCACTTCTCCTCCTAGAGGAAGTGGAGGAGGTCTTACTGGCTTCTCGTAAACCGTCCACTAGATGGACGTACACTTTCAAGTGGCACAGATTCGCTATTTGGTGTGCTGGGCAGAGGGTGGATCCCTTCTCTTGCCCAGTCGTTGTGGTTCTGCAATACCTGCTCCATCTCTCTGAGCAGGGCCTTAAGTTTAACTCCGTCAGAGTGCATCTCAGTGCCCTGGCAGCAAACCACTTTCTCATAGACAACAGGCCTCTCTCTGCTTACCCAGTGGTGCCCAGGTTTTTGAAAGGCTTGCTTCTCTTAAAGCCCCCGGTGCGTCTACCGGCGGCCGAGTTGGATCTTAATGTTGTCTTGGGACAGCTCACCCGGCCGCCCTTTGAGCAGATGGCCACGTGTCATCTTTGTTACCTCTCTTGGAAAGTGGTGTTCTTGGTGGCGCTCACCTCTGCCCGCAGGGTCAGTGAGCTTCAGGCCCTCATAGTCGAGAGGCCTTATACCAGGTTTTACCAGAATAGGGTGGTGCTCCGGACGCATCCCAAGTTACTTCCGAAGGTGGTTTCTCAGTTTCACCTCAATCAAGAGGTGGTGCTTCCCACTTTCTTTCCAAGACCGCATGCCAGCCGGGCGGAGGCGGTCCTCCATACCATGGATTGTAAGAGGGCCCTGTCCTTTTACATTCAGCATATGCAAGGTCACAGGAAAGCTTCTCAACTGTTTGTTTTCTATGACCCCCCAGTAAGCTGGGGCGGCTGTGACGAAGCGTATGCTGTCCACCTGGGTGGTGGACTGCATTGTCCAGGCTTATGAGGCAGCGGGTCTCCCAATGGAGGGCCAGGTTCCGGCTCATAGGGTCAGGGCCATGGCGGCTTCAGTGGCTCACCCCTGCTCTGTTCTGTTGGCGGACATCTGCCGGGCCGCCACTTGGTCTTCGGGGCAGACCTTTGCAGCTTATTACTGCCTGGATAGGGAGTCCCGACGGGACAGTGCCTTTGGCCAGGCGGTACTCCGGAATTTATTTGAAGTCTAGGCAACTCCTGCCCTCCAACCCTCTCTGTGTTCAGGCTACCAGAGTATCACTCCCTTGTTAGGGTTGTCCTTGCGGCTGCTTGCGTCTCTCCTGAGGGAGCTTCCAGGTAGCCTGTGGCTGGGGAGTCCCATAAGTGAGGATTGACTTCCTGCTTGTTCCTGGAGAAAGCGTAGTTACTCACCTGTAACAGGTGTTCTCCAGGGACAGCAGGAATCAGTCCTCACTACCCTCCCTCCTCCCCTTAGAGTTGCAGCTCTTATTTCATTTTCTTTTTTGAAATCTTTTAGCTAGGTCATCTGACTGAGCAAGATGGCACCCTTGGGCAGGAAGGGGGCCGCACAAGCGTGGTAGCAATTTTCAAAGGCTTTCTTTGAAAGCTGGAGATTGACTCTGTCGGCGCCTACGTCAGCCATAAGTGAGGACTGATTCCTACTGTCCCTGGAGAACACCTCTTAGAGGTGAGTAGCTGTCTCACTGCTATGGCCTTTTCCTCCCTTAGCGCTCCTTTTACCCCTCTATCATCCAATGGTGCAACTGATTCTTTCACAGGTTGGTTTTTTTTTTTTTTTCTCCTATGAATATACTTGAAAAGGTTTTTATTATGTGTTGCTGCTTCCACGGCAAACCTTTTTTCAAATTCTCCCTTTGCCTTTCTTAGCAATGCCTTGCATCTAACTTGTCAGTGCTTATGTTTCCCTTTTTCGTTATTTGGCTCCTTTTTCCATTTCCTGAAAGATGCTTTTTTGGCTACAATAGCCTTTCTGACTTCACCTTTAAACCATGCTGGCAGTTTTTTTGGCCTTCCTTCCACTTTTTTTTTTTAAAGCATGGAATACATCTGGTCTAAGCTTCCAAGATTAGTATTTTTAAACACCACCCATGCTTGATGTAAATCTTTAACCTTTGTAGTTGCTCCTCTTAGCTTTTCTTAACTATTTTCCTCATTTTATCATTGTCTCCATTTTAAAAGTTAAAAGGTAGTACTGTGGAATTCCATGCCGTCCTCCTTCCATTTATTAAATCAAATGGATTATGCTATGATCACTGTTGCCAAGTGGCCCCAACACCCTTATCGCTTGCACCAGATCCTGTGTTCCAGTAAGGACTATGTCTAGAATACAAGCTTCCCCTCTTGTTGGTTCATGAACCAGCTGCTCCAAGAAGCAGTCATTTATTTCATCTAGATACTTGATCTCCCTAGCATACCCTGCAGTGACATGGGCCAGTCGATACTGGGGTAATTGAAATCTCCCATTATTACTATGTTGTAACTTCTGTTAGCATGTCATCATCCATCTGTTCATTCTGGCCAAGCGGACAGTAGTACACCCCCACTGCCATCACCTTCCCCTTTTTACATGGGATTTCTGTCCATAGAGATTCTACAGTGTATTTTGTTTCGTACAAAACTTTAATCCTTTATGACTCAATGCCCACTCTAACATAGAGCGCAACCCCTCCACCAATTTGATCTATCCTATCATTGCGATATAGTTTGTACCCAGGTATTGCAGTATCTCATTGGTGGTTGTCCTCCTTCCACCAGGTCTCTGAGACGCCAGTCATATCTAACCTTTCATTTAGTGCTTTACATCCTAGCTCTCCCATCTTGTCTTTTAGACTCTAGCATTTGCATACAGGCATTTTAGAGGTTGTATTTTATTCATATTAATCTGGTTATCGTTTGATAGGGGTAATTTGGAATCTTTCGGCTTTGTACTTAAGGTCATATGGGTTACTTTTATCTTTATTGGAATCTCTGTCAAAATGCCCTAACTTTCCTCTTTTGCTAGTATTCTTCAGGGATACATCCTTCTGAACTATGAGCTCTGGGGTGATGTTGGCTGTTTTTCCATTATCTTGTTTAAAAGCTGCTCTGTTTCCTTTTTGAAGGTTAATGTCAACAGCCTGGTACCATCCTGATTAAGGTGGAGCCCATCCCTTCGGAAAAGCCCCTCCCTTCCCCAGAATGTTGCCAAGTTCCTAACGAATCCAAAATCCTCTTCTTTGCTCTATTGTCTCATCCATGCATTGAAACTCTGGAGCTCTGACTGCCTTTTGGGTCCTGTAAATGGAATGAGAAGCATTTCAGAGAATGCTGCCCTGGAAATTCTGAATTTCATCTTCCTACCTAGAAGCCTAAATTTGGACTCCAGAACCTCCCTCTCATGCTTTCCTGTGTCATTGGTACCAACATGTACAAAGACAGCAAACCTCTCCCCAGCACTATCTAAAACCTCGTTAGGTGACATGTGAGGTCCATGAAGCACATGCCCTGCCACCCACAGAGATCTGCTTCTCTAGGTGGCCATCTTGTCTGCCTAGTGAATTGGCTGGCCCTGCTGCCAAGGTGATAGTCTCTTTGGGTCTAAAGTTCAGGAGGCGGTCTAGGAAGTCAAGGACTATTCCTCTGTGGTCCAAGAACTCTTGGCTGAGCTAGCGGAGGCAGCTTCTTCCTCCCACCGCTTCCCACTGCCATCTTATCGCCATTCTTTTCATTAGAATTACTTTCAACAGTTTTACCTGTGACAGCGCTACAAGCCCTACTTGCAGCATCCCCATCCTCGGGCTCAGAACCAGCCTTATCAACCATACCTCCAGAGGGGTCACCCACGAGAGAAAAACTCAGGCACTCCCATAAACTATCCTTTCCAAACCCTCTCCTGGTTTTGATTATCTGCTGATGGGGGGTGGAGTGCGATGGGGTGTCACATCAGGCACTTCGAAGAGACTTGGCCGTCCATCACCATGGACCGCTGGGTTCTCTCCATTGTTCAGTCGGGGTACAAGCTTCACTTTGACGTGACACCGCCTCCTCGGTCCAGAGTCCTGACTGACTGCTCACTGAAGCAGCATGTACCCCTGCTAGCAACTGAGATAGCTCAGCAGCTCCTCAATGATACCATCAAACTTGTCCTGCTTCATGAGAGGGGTCAGGGGTTTTACTCCCGGTTCTTGATCCCCAAGACCTCGGTCACCTCAATCTTTTCATCAAGTAGGAAAAGTTCAAAATTCACTTGTTGAGCACAATCCATCCCCTGTTCAGTCCTTGGGATTGGCTCGCCTCGCTAGACCTCAAGGATGCCTACACCCATATCCCCATCCACCCCTCCACTGAAAGTTCCTCCGGTTCATCTTACTCAACTACCACTATCAGTACAAAGTTCTTCCTTTTGGGCTATCCTCTGCCCCTCACATTTTTGCCAAGTGTCTTGCGGTTGTCGCAGCCCACCTGCAGCGTCAGGGCCACTATGTTTACCCCTTTCCAGATGATTGGCTGATTTTGGTTGCCTCCAAAGACATAGCGGCCTGAGCTGTGCAGGACACTGCCATCACTCTGCAGTCCTTCTACTTCATTCTCAGTGCCGAGAAATCTGAGCAGATCCCTCAACAAACTCTGGTTTTCATTGGGGCACATCCAGACACTCTTCAAGCCAAAGCCTTCCTTCTCTGTCAGAGAGTTAAAGCCTTGCAGCTCCTCAACAGCACCCTTGCTATTTGCTAATCAGTGCCGGCCTGCCTGTTCCTATGTCTCCTGGGGTATATGGCAGCATCGGTACATGTAATGCTACTCGCCCGGCTGCATATGCGCCCACTGCAATGGCATCTCAGACTCAACTAGTATCAACGCACCAATCCCCTCCAGGACAGGATTTCCCTTGAAGGCCCGCAGTGAGCAGTCATTCTTGACAGCTTCAGGTGGTGGACAACTCCAGCCAACCTCCTGGTGGGGTGTCCCTTCCAGATGCTACCGCATCGCATCGTTACCACTACTGATGTGTCCACACATGGATGGAGGGCCCTTCTACTCGGTCCACAGTGCTGCCTTTTAACTTTGAAAAGGGAGACTATAATAAAATGAGGAAAATAGTTAAGAAAAAACTAAGAGGAGCAGCTGCAAAGATTAAACTTTTACATCAAGTATGAGCATTGTTTAAAAATACTATCTTGGAAGCCCAGACCAGATGTATTCCACACTTTAAGAAAAGTGGAAGGAAGGACAAAAAACTGCCAGCATGGTTTAAAGGTGAGGTCAGAGAGAGTCTGTTGTAACCAAAAAAGCATATTTCAGCAAATGGAAAAAGGCGCCAAATGATGAAAACAGGAAACGACATAAGCATTGCCAAGTTAGATGCAAGACATTGATAAGGCAGACAAAGAGAGAATTTGAAAAAGAAAACTTGCCATGGAAGCAGCAACACATAATAAAAACTTTTTCAAGTACATTTGTAGCAAATACCTGCGAGTGTGTCAGTTGGACCATTGGATACTAGAGGGGTAAAAGGGGTGCTAAGGGGATGCCGACACCCCAGCCCTACCCTGCTTGATTGGTTTGCAGTGAAAACCGCTTTGATTCAAGGATAAAGCGGGATATAAATAGTTTAAATAAAATAAATAAATAAATAAATAAAAGACAAGGCCATAGCAGACAGATTGAATAACATCTTTGCTTCAGTCCTTACTGAAGATGATGTAGAGAATTTACCCATGCCTGAAATGATATTTAAAGAATTGAAAGAAATATTGATAAACCGGGAAGATGTATTGCAAGTATTTGATAAACTGAAGAGTAGTAAATCACCAGGACTGGATGGTATACATCCAAGGGTTTTGAAAGAACTGAAAGATGAGATTGCAGACCTATTAGTAATCTGTGAACAATCATTAAAATCATCTGTAGTACTTGAAAATTAGTGAATGGCCAATATAATGCCAATTTTTGAAAAGGGCTCCAGGGCTGATCCAGGAAACTACATCGTGGTGAGCCTGACGTCCATACCAGGCAAAATGGTAGAAACCATTATAAAGAATAAAATTACTGAACATGCATTTAGTCTTGGTTTAATGAAAGAAACCCAACAAAAATAGAGCCAAGGAAAGTCTTGTCTTACTAATCTGTGTTATTTTTTTTGAAGGTGTGAATAAACAGGTAGACAGAGGTGAGCCGGTTGGTAGTGTGCCTGGATTTTCAGAAAGCCATTGACAAGGTCCCTCATGAGAGATTCTTAGCTAAATTTAAAAAGTCATGGGATTGGAGGCAGTGTACTTGTAATTGGAAGACTGGACAGATGAAAATTAATGTGGACAAGTGCAAAGTTATGCACCTAGGAAAGAACAACCCAAAATACGGTTACACGATGCAAGGTTCCACATTATGAACCCCCACCCAGGAAAAAGATTTAGGTGTCATAGTGGATAATATGTTGAATCCCTTCACCTAGTGTGCAGCAGCGTCCAAGAAATCAAATAGAATGCTTGAAATCATAAGGAATGGAGAATAAAAAACAAGGTATTATGCCTCTGTATCACTTTGTGGTGCGACTGCACCTTGAATATTGTGTGCAATTTTGATCGCCATATTTTAAAAAGGATATAGCCAAATTAGAAAAGGTACAGAAAAGAGCCACCAAAATGGTAAAGGGGATGAAGGATACCTCTATGAGAAAAGGCTTAAAAGATTAGGACCTTTCAACTTGGAAAAGAGATGGCTGAGGGGAGATATGATAGAGGACTACAAATTATTGAATGGAATGGGACGGGTAAACATAGATTGGTTGTTTACGCCATTAATAAGTAGAAAGACTAGGGGACCCACAATGAAGCTACCATGTAACCCATTTAAGACTAATAAGAGAAATTTTTTTTTTCACTCAACGTGTAATCAAACTCTAGAATTCATACCAGAGGATGTAGTTTAAGCTGTTTGTATAATTGGGTTTAAAAAATGTTTGGAAATCTACTGCTTGTCCCTGGATGAGCATTGTGGAACCTGTGTGCCTTTTTGGGAACCTGCCAGGTACTTGTGATCTGGGTTGGCCACTGTTGGAAACAGGATACCAGGTTTGATGGACCTTGGTCTGACCCAGTATGGAATTTCATATGTTCTTATGTTTCCACTCAGGGCACATGGTCTCCACACAAACAAGCCTTGCATATCAATGTGCTCGAACTTCATGTTGTCTACTATGCTCTAAAGGTTTTTGTAAACTGGGTGCATCACAGGTTTGTCCTGGTACGCACTAACAACCAGATTTCCATATTTTACATCAATAAGCAGGGTGGTACAGGCTCTCTTTGTCTCTGTCGCGAAGCCGCATGACTATGGAGTTTAGCCCTTTCCTTGAGTGGCCTACCTTCCAGGGACTCAGTTTGCTGACAAGTTGAGCCACCAGCTGGACTCACAAAATGGTCCCTTGATCTTGTGGTCATTCGAGAGATCTTTGCTCTTTTGGAGGAGTCGGAGGTGGACCCATTTGCCTCTGCAGACAACATGAAGTGTTCCATCTGCTCACTTCAGCCTTGCCTCCACAGTTGAATGTCTGATGCCTTTACACTGGTCTGGTTTCACGGTCTTCTGTATGCGATTTCTCCATTCCCGTTCATCACATGGGTCTTGCTTAAGATCAAGTCATTCTGATAGCACTTCAGTGGCCCCACCAGATTTGATAGCCTCATCTTCAGGTGCTGCTGCAGGATTCTCCTATACCTCTGGAGATTGTCAGGCCTCCAAACTCTCAGGATTGTCTTCTGTATCCCAACCTCCAGTTCTTATCTATCATGGCATGACAGCTTTAGGGCACCAAGCATTGATTTCTTCACTGCCACAGGATGTCCTCTCTTCCTGCTGCTGCTTCTCCAAAAACTCTCTATGCAGCATTCAGAACAGTGCAAGTGGGCTCATTTTGCCAATTGGGCCATATCAAATGGACAGGATCCATTTCACTACTTGGTGAGCCAACTTTTGTCTTATCTCCTTCACCTGTCTCACTCAGGCCTACAGACTAATTCAGTACGTTTTCTTCTCTCTGCTATTACCTCTTTGCATGACTCTGTCGATGGCAAGCCCATTTCAGTCCATCTTGTGGTTTCTCAATTCATGAGAGGCCTCATGAACACCAAGCCTCCCATCCAATTGCCTACACGGGCCTGGGACCTCAATGTTGTTTTATCTCAGCTGATGCAACCACTGTTTGAGCCTTTCCTATCCTCTTCACTTGGACATCTCACCTGGAAAAAAGTCTTCCTCATCACGATTACTTCAGCCAGGCGTCTTGGGGAAATTCAAGTACTGGTGCATTATACCCCCTATACTCAATTCTTCCATGATAAGGTTGTCCTCTGGACAGATCTTAAGTTTCTCCCAAAGGTAGTCTCTGACTTTCACATCAGCAAACCTATAGTGCTCCCTGCCTTCTTTCCGAATGCCTCTGTGGGCTCTCTGGAGAAGAAATTGCATACCTTGGACTGTAGAGGGACTCTTCTCTACTATCTGCATCGCGCTAAGCCTCTCCAAGTTAACTGTTGTTCCTGACTTTCAATTCCAATAACCCTGGGCAGCGAAGCTGACCATTTCTGTTACCAGCAAGCAGCTCTCCCTTCTCCAGGATGTGTTGCCCCTCACAACTTGGGGCCACGGCTGCCTCCATAGCCAGTCTGACTTCTGTCTCCACCCAGGACATCTGCAGGGTAGCTTCCTGGTGGTCAATCCACATCTTCATTAAGCACTACAGTTTGGATTGTTCATCTGTGACGGACTTTGCCTTTGGCCAGGCTGGAGAAAGCATAGTTGCTTACATGTAAATGGAGGTTCTCCGTAGACAGCAGGGATATGCAGTCATACTCTCCTGCAGGCCTTCCCCTCAAAACAAACAACCCCCCCCCCTCATAAAACCAGAAGAACTAAAGTCAACACAGGAGTTAACACTAACAAACAGACTGGTGTTATCTGTTTTACATTTTTTTTCTGTTTCTTCTTTGCTCTGGTATGAACTGATTCTCTCAGCACAACAGGCGGAAAGCAGGCATACATGCTCGGTGAGGCTTCTCTGAGCTGTGGGGTATTGCCATAAAAAAAAAAGAGGACAATAAGGGCCCGAGGCTAGAGGTAGAGCCTGCCTCACTTAGCTTCTTCAGGCATCCCCGGAGGAATTGGGAGGATCTGGGAGCCCCAGATTGCAGCCTCCTGTTCTTAGTGCCGGTTCTGTCTCACCCGCGGGCAGCGGTTGTGAGCGGAGTCTGGCGATCGCAAGCGGCTGTGCTCAGAGAGAGATGCTGTAAGTCGATGCCGCGGTAAGTGAGCTAACTGACGAGCGGGGAGAAGTGCTTTTGCTTAATTCAAGTGCATGCTGCCCGGAGCGGTAGCGTGCGCTCAGTGCGGGAGCCGGCAGGGTCTCTTGGGGCCAGGAATTTGCCGTATTTGTTTCTGCACGGCCAGTACTGTAGAAAAGCTCTTCGGGGCTGTAATGGAGCACAGGGCAGCGTTGGCTGAGGGTTCGGAGCAGGATCGAATCTCGGAGGAAAAGGCGGGAATGGTGGCCATTTTGTCTGTGGCAGCCGTTCCTCCTGCGCTCCCGAGCAAAGCGGGTAAAAAAAAATCAAAAGTGAAGAAGCCTTCTCCGGAGGCAAGTCAAGGGCAGGAGCTATTGCCTGAGGTGCAGGGACCCTTGGAATCCGTGTTCTCGGCGGATTTTATTCTTTCTTTGCATAGAGCTTATTGTTTAAGGGTAGAACAAAGCCTGTGGAAGTCTCAGTCATCTAATGTGGATAGCAGGCCTAAGGAGGAAATTTCCATAGCAGATCCCGGAGAGGGTACCTCCGGTAAGGCGCTGAGTGCCGTAGCGAGTGTCGAGGCCTTCGGGACGCAGCCCACTGCGCCCCAAGGGACAGAAGAGGGAGAAATTTTCTCTGAAGGGGGTCTGGATCCCTGGGCCCTTGGGGAGTTGGAAGAAGGGGAAATTGCACCAGGGGAAGATCCTAATGTTTTCAGGGTCTTTCACAAGGAAGAGCTGGGTGCTCTGATTTCCCAGTCCCTAGGGGCCTTAAACATTTCACTACCAACGGTACAAGAGGAGCCGCTGGAAGATCCATTGCTCCAGGGGTTTAAACCAGAGCAGCGCTTTTTTCCCATGTATAGGGTGATTAGGCAAATGATTGATTCCGAATGGGAGTGTCCCGAGGCTTATCTGAGAGGTAGTCGGGCGATTGGGTGGCTCTACCCTGTTCCTCAGGAGGACAAGGAGTTGCTGCGTATGCCTATGGTGGATGCGCTGGTGGCAGCGGTGACTAAGAAGATGACGATTCCGGTGGAAGGAGGTGCGGCTCTGAAAGATATTCAAGACCGCAAACTGGAGGTGCTACTTAGGCAGGCATTTGATTCGCGTGCACTGTCCCTACAGGCACCCATTTGTGGAGTACATGTCTCTCGAGCGTCTATTCGCTGGCTCCAGGGGGACTCTATGGTTAATAATGATGGGAATTCTTCCTCAGATGGAGCGTGGTTGGAATCAGCAGCGGTATATCTAGCAGATGCTTTTTATGATCTGGTCAGGATTGCAGCAAAATCCATGGCTTCGGTGATTGCTGCTCGAAGGTTTCTCTGGCTGCGAAATTGGGCGGCAGATGCATCCTCTATGGCCCGACTCAGTAAACTTCCCTATAAGGGTAAGCTACTCTTTGGGGAGGCCCTCGAAGATTGTAAAAGACTTGGAGCATTCCAAGGCAGGTAGGCTTCCAGAGGATCGTCCGAAAGGTCCTAGACCGGTGTCAATAGCGAGAGGGCAAAGTAGGGACGTGCGCAGGTTCCGAGGTCCCTGGTTTGCTCCTTATCAGAGAGGCCATTTTGTGGCGCGGGGCCAGTCCTTTCGAGGGGCGTGGGGATTCGGCAGGGGATATGTCAGTTCCCAGCAGAGTACCCCGAAGAAGCCATAATGAAGGGCGGCCGGCTCAGGTGTTGCCTCCAGCGGGAGGACGGTTACAGCAGTTTTACTCCGGCTGGGCCGACATTACCACGGATCAATGGGTCATGTGCTGGAGTTTGCGCAGCCGCTCGCGGAAGCATTTCTGATATCTCCTTGCGGGTCGCAGGCGAAGGGGGCGGCAGTGAGCAGCACTCTTCACCATCTGTTACAGCTACAAGCAGTGGTGCCTGTCCCTCCAGAACAGTACGGCTCTGGTCGATACTCGATTTATTTCGTGGTTCCCAAAAAGGAAGGTTCTTTTCGCCCCATTCTGGATCTCAAGCATGTAAACCGTTGTTTGAGGGTGCCGCATTTCTGCATGGAGACGCTGCGGTCGGTAGTCCAAGCGGTAAAGCCAGGAGAGTTTCTGACCTCCATAGATCTAACAGAGGCCTATTTGCACATTCCAATCAGGCTGGATCATCAGAGGTTCCTGCGGTTCGCAGTACCCATGGGTCATTTCCAATTTCAGGCTCTGCCTTTTGGGCTGGTAACAGCGCCACGCACGTTCACGAAGGTGATGGTGGTGGCAGCGGCATTGCGAAAAGAAGGAATTAGAGTCCATCCTTATCTAGACGATTGGTTGATTCGGGCTAATAAACCAGTCCAAGAGTCGGTTGACTGCCGTGAGGCGTCTGAAGTATCTCGGAGCCTTGTTTGATACCGAGGCAGGAGCGGTTTTTCTGCCCGAGTACCAGATACAAAAGCTGTGGAAGCAGGTGGCGGCCTTCTTGAGGCTACAGGTGCCTACGGTGTGGAAGTATCTACAACTGCTGGGGTCCATGGCAGCGGCTTTGGACTTGGTTCCATGGGGCAGAGCTCATATGCGTCTGCTTCAGCAGGCGCTGCTATCCCGGTGGTCCCCGCAGAATCGGTCTCTGACTCAGAGGCTAGTTTGCCCGGTCGAGGTACGCAGCAGTCTCCAATGGTGGCTGGACCCGCGGCGGATTTGGGCCGGAGTTCCGCTGGTGCAACCAGAGTGGGTGTTGCTTACTATGGATGCCAGCCAGTCGGGCTGGGGAGCGCATTGTTTGTCGCAGGTAACGCAAGGAGTATGGTCCGCGGAGGACGCCGGTTGGTCGATCAATCGTTTGGAGATGCGGGCGGTAAGCCTGGCTCTTCAGCATTTCATCGGTCTGGTCGCGGGGAGAGCGGTTTGTGTTTTCTCCGACAATGCGGTGGCGGTCTTGTATTATCAATAAGCAAGGGGGCACGGGCCGTGCGACTCTGTTGGAAGAAAGCCAGATGTTGTTGCAGTGGGCAGAAGAACATCTGGCCATCTCAGCGGCTCATGTTGCCGGAAGAGACAATATTCAGGCCGATTATCTCAGTCGGAATATCTTAGATCCCGGGGATGGGAGTTAAACGCAGCTGTGTTTCATGACATAACGGTTTGCTGGGGTCGTCCAGGTATGGACCTCATGGCTACCTTCGAGAATGCCAAAGCATCACGGTTTTACAGAAGATACAAGGTGCACATGTCGGAAGGGCTCGACGGGCTGGTTCAGCCATGGTCATTGGGGCAGCTGTTGTATGTGTTTCCCCTATGGCCACTGATCAGCCGAGTGATACGGAAAATAGCGAGCCCCGGGGGGGGGGGGGGGGGAGGCAGTGATCCTCATTGCTCCGGATTGGCCCAGACAGCCGTGGTATGTGGATCTGATGCGGCTGCTCGTGGATTCTCCTTGGAGGCTCCCCAATCGAGTCAGTCTCTTGAGTCAAGGGCCAGTGCTGATGCCTCAGGTGAATCGGTTCTTGCTTACGACTTGGCTATTGAGAGGGAAAGGCTCCGGCGTCGAGGGTACTCATCGTCGGTGATTGCTACCTTTCTGAAATCCAAGAAACGGTCAACTGATTTTAATAGCGCGGTATATAAGAGAAGTAAATAAATAAATAAACTTCTCTGGCATATGTCCGTGTTTGGCACATCTTTGAGGGCTGGTGTGCGGAGCATCAAGTGAGACCGTTCTCCACTTCCTTGCCAACGATTTTGTCTTTTCTTCAAGGAGGGCTAGAAAAAGGGTTAGCTTAAGGTTCCCTTAAGGTTCACCTGGCTGCCTTGGCTTGTTATCGAGGAAAAGTGTTGGGTAACAGTTTGTCAGCACATCCGGATGTGCAACTCTTTCTCAGAGCGGCAATGATAATTCGTCCTCCTGTGAGATCAGTGGTACCAGCCTGGGATCTGAATTTAGTTTTGGATGCCTTAACTCAGTTTCCCTTTGAACCGGAGTCCGCAGGGGCTCTTAGGGAGCTTTCTTGGAAGACGGCATTCCTGGTCGCCTTGTGTTCAGCTAGAAGAATCTCTGATCTCCAAGCGCTGTCTTGTAGGGCTCCATATATTCAGTTTTTGAAAGAGGTGGTGGTGTTGCGGCCGGTGCCGTCGTCTCTGCCCAAGGTAGTATCCACTTTTCACATGAATCGGGCGGTTTCTCTCCCGACTTTTCGGCCTGTGAGCGGCAGTGAAAGGGGTCAGGCTTTTCGGAAGTTGGATATGGGGAGAGTGCTTCGGAGATATCTCTGGCAGACAGAGCCGTTTCAGAGGTCGGACAGGCTGTTCGTGCTTTTTGGAGGGCCTCGCAAGGGGGAGGCTGCTTCTAAAGCGTCCATTGCCCGATGGGTGAAGCAGGCAATCGTGGCAGCCTATGGGGCAAAGGGCAGGTTGCCTCCTCCAGGGCTCAGAGCTCATTCCACTAGGGCACAAGCGACTTCATGGGCGGAGTTCGCGTTGGTGCCTCTGGTAGATATTTGTAGGGCGGCAACCTGGTCGTCACTTCATTCTTTTGCTAGGCACTATCGGTTGGATGTTCACGCAAGAAAAGACGCCAATGTTGGGGCTTCAGCCTTGATGGCGGGACTCGCGGGACCCTCCCATTTCTAGGGACTGCTTTGGGTACTGCCCTACAGTTCCTGGCCTGGCCTGGAGAGACGAAGAGGAAGAAGAAATTAGACCTTACCTGCTAATTGTCTTGAGTTCTCTCCGGGCCAGTCCAGGGCCCACCCAGGGGTTTTGCGAGTCTCTTTGTTATCGGACAGTAACTTATTATGGTTGGTAAGCATGTCAGAGACCCTTCTAGCCAGGAATACAGATAGATTTTTGGAAATGTTTTATATTCGGGGTGTCTGCAGTTTGGATTCCCTCGACGGGGCAGGGGGATAGGGGTGGCGGGCACTCCGAACTGTTTTCGGAAAAAAAAAAAAAAAAAGAGATGAAAAGAAATTAAGGGGACGAACACAATTTTGAATTATATGGATTTACCGCTGAATTGCAACACTGTTTGCAAAATAGAAGTGAAGGTTACCAAAAGGGTTAAGTTTTATTGTTTTGTGACTAGTTGTTATAAGGGTGTTATGTTAAAGTTTAGGTATAGACTGCTTTGACAATAGGAGACTGAGTCTCTGACGACAGAGGGAGCTTGATAGGCTGTCAGCAAGACTTTGAGTTTTCAATCCTCAGCTGCTGGAGAAGGTTGACAACCCCTACAGTTCCTGGACTGGTCCGGAGAGAACTCAAGGAAAGAATAAACTCTCCAGCTATTTTAAGAAGTGCATCTAGTGAGGCAGGACCTTGTCTGTAACAGACACCCATAATTGGCGCTTGCAATGCTTGCTTATTTACAGATGGCTACAACATAAACAACCAGGACTTCAGCAGTCAAATCAACTTTCTATTTAATTTAAAAAAATTAAAAGGGGAAAAAGACCCCAGCATCCACTTTAACATCCCAAAAATGGTACAGTATTTAGTGAATGTTTGCAGTCATTGGTCTACCCCCCCATATAGATAATACAAATTTATCTTTTTTTCACCAATATCTTTTTTTTCTTCTTTTTCAATTCATTTATATAAAAAAAACTTTCTTGCATTGGCATAGTAAAATATTAATTTTCAGAGATCATATCTACATTTCATAATTTCTCAAAAAGCTACAAATTATTTTCCTGTTCTCATTGTTGAACATAACATTCAAATGAGTCTTCAGTTCATATTTTCTTTGTCAGTAAATTGGTTATTTCATTCATGGTGAACACAGTAACAGTCAATTTACTCATCTTAATCCAGGAGAGACTCACCTGAATTTTAATATCTCCAATCTTTCAAGCCTAAAAAAGTACATGATGGAGGATTGTTTCATCTCTTTCTATGAAAAAGAGGGAGGCCTTCATGAAATACAAGAGATCACAGAGAGAGGAAGACAGGCATCTGTATTTGGAAAAACTTAGAGAAGCTAGCAAAGTAGTCAAGAAGGCAAAGATTCAAAAGGAGGAGGAAATAGCCAATGCAATAAAATGGGGGGATAAGACATTTTTCAGATATATTAGTGAGAAGAGGAAGGGCAAAAGTGGTATTGTCAGACTCAAGGGTGCAGGGGGGGAATATGTAGAAGCTGATAAGGATAAAGCAGAATTGCTTAACAAATATTTTTGTTCTGTGTTCACAGATGAAGAACCAGGAGCAGGACCTCAGAAAACACCCACAAATAAGAACAGAAGCGAGGGACATCTTGAACAATTTTCAGAAGACTGTGTTTGTGAGAAACTAGCTCAACTTAAAGTAGACAAAGCGATGGGACCGGATGGGATACACTCTAGAATACTGAAGGAACTTAGGGACGTTCTAGCAACTCCACTGACTGACCTTTTCAATGCCTCGTTGGAGTCGGGAGTGGTGCCAAAGAACTGGAGAGAGGCTCATGTGATGCCTTTACACAAAAGTGGAAGTATGGATGTGGTTGAAAACTACAGGCCAGTTAGTTTAACTTCGGTGGTGAGTAAATTATTGAAAACGCTGCTGAAAGAGAAAATAGTGAGGTTTCTGGAGTCCAGCGGATTACAGGATCCGAGGCAGCATGGATTCACCAGAGGCAGGTCTTGTCAGACAAATCTGATTGATTTCTTTGACTGGGTGACCAGGGAGTTGGACCGAGGGAGAGCTCTAGATGTGGTGTATTTAGATTTCAGTAAAGCCTTTGACACTGTTCCTCACAGGCGACTTATAAACAAACTGAGCACCCTAGGGATGGACCCTAAAGTTACTGCTTGGGTTAGAAATTGGTTGGGTGGGAGGCGACAAAGAGTACAAGTAAATGGAGCTCACTCTGAGGAGAAGGATGTTACCAGTGGTGTGCCCCAGGGATCTTTCCTTGGTCCGATTCTTTTTAACATGTTTGTTAGTGATATAGCGGAAGGGCTGTCGGGTAAGGTTTGCCTCTTTGCAGATGATACCAAAATCTGCAATAGAGTAGACACCCAGGAAGGTGTAGATAACATGAGGAGGGATCTAGCTAAGCTTGAAGAATGGTCTAGAATTTGGCAGCTGGGATTTAATGTTAAAAAATGTAAGGTCATGCATTTGGGCTGCAGCAATCCAAGGGAGCAATACAGTATAGGAGGTGAAGTACTTTTGTCCACTAAAGAAGAGCGGGACCTAGGCGTGGTTGTGTCTGATGATCTTAAAGTAGCTAAACAGGTAGAAAAGGCGACGGTAAAAGCTAGAAGGATGCTTGGGTGCATACGGAGAGGAATGGCTAGCAGAAAAAAGGAGGTGATAATGCCTCTGTATAAGTCTTTGGTGCGACCTCATTTGCAGTATGGTGTGCAATTCTGGAGACCGCACCTTCAAAAGGATGTGAACAGGATGGAGTCGGTGCAGAGGGTGGCTACTAAAATGATTAGTGGGCTTCATTATAAAGCATATGAGGACAGACTTAAGGATCTTAATATGTACACCTTAGAGGAAAGGCGGGATAGAGGTGATATGATTGAGATGTTTAAATACCTCCGTGGCATAAATGTTCAGGGAGAGAGCCTCTTTCAATTGAAAGCAAGTTCTGCTACGAGGGGACATGGGATGAGGGTGAAGGGAGATAGATTCAGGAGTGATATGCGGAAATATTTCTTTACAGAAATAGTGGATCCATGGAATAGTCTTCCAGTGGAGGTGGTAGAGATGAGGACAGTAACTGAATTCAAAAAAACATGGGACCAACACAGAGGATCTCTAAAGGTAAAAAGTGGACTGTTGTAGTTGTTGTTATGGAAGGACAGACTAGATAGGCCATGTGGTCTTTTTCTGTCATCATCTTTCTATGTTTCTATGTTTCTTTGACTTCTTCAGGGGCATTAATTTTATAAAACAGGTACACATTTAGTCACCCATAATAGAAATTATGCAGAAAGTCTTTGAAATAGCGTTTTTACTTATCACTGTTTTACATAACATTATTCTCATCTTGGCTTTCTGAAAAACATAGGGACACATCCCTTTTGAAGACACCATTTATTCAAAAGGACAGATCAAAAACCTTCACATTACTTCAACTAGACCTATCTGGAAGTTCCTTATTTAAAAAAACCTTTCAAAGAAACATTTTAGAAAAAAAGCATTCCATTCAGTATTAACATTTAATCCATTAGGTTCTAAATTCTTCAGCTAAAATATCCAATGCTTTTCTAATTGCTAATGAGTTTTTGCTCTATTACCCCCTCCTTCTACTGGGAACACACTCAAGTGCAAAAAGTCTTAGACTGGAAAGAACGGGGTAGTTCCAAACAATAGGCACCCATCAGAGCTGCTTCTTTTTGTTAAACCATAAACAATTTTATGAAATCCTCAACAGTAAATCTCTCCTTTTTCCCCTACAAAAGGACAAAACAGCTTGATATCCCTCACACTTGATAAGCACAAAATACTCAAGGGAAAGTCTCGAAAGAAATCTTAAGAAAACAGGCTCATAAGACAAAAGAAAAATGTTTGCCATAAGCAGAAAAAATTCACATGTCTCTAACACCTGGGAAAACATCAAACTAAATTAATTTAAGAGGGAACCTCGGTGACAAAAGCAAGGTCAGAATGCCTAATCAAGAAAGCGCTTGTAGCCAGTGCATTTATTGATCGGTTTCCTCCACAACACATGTTTTTTTATCTTTTATAAATGCATATAATGAAAAGAAAAAAACACTTAGCTGAAACCACCGTGAATCACCAGGTGAAAGAATTCAAAAGCTGTGTGACAAACTAGTCGACTTGAGTTTCGCCCGCTTATTTGTGGCCTGCTTCAGGACCTGTCACCCATAGCTGTCTAACTTTCTGAGCCAAAAACCAATAATAGTGGCCATTTAAAAGTAGGAGGCAGATGGCACATGAGCAAACCTTAACCAATAAGATCACATTATAGTAAGCCACTCCACTGCTTCATTCAACCTCCTTTTGCTCAAGGCGGGAGAACCATTTCTCAAGATCTCCTATACGTAAATCCTGAATGCTGTCTATGATTAGCCATTGTAAGTGCCCCCATTTGTGTCCATGATCAAGGCAATGTTGCACTAACTGAGTTAGCTAAATGGGAATGGTGTTTAATGAGCTGTGTCTTTACTTTTCAACAGGTGTATCCTATGTATATCGTTTGATATGGGCAAGTAATCAAATAAGTCACCCACGCAGATTGACCTGTAGTTCTCAATTTCAATGAATAAACACATTTAGTGTGTGGTCTGTCCATGTTTGAGTGGTATATGTAGTTGTACACATCCCGCAGTGATCACATGGGGTATGTTCATCTCTTCTACCTGCTGCGGTTGCTTGATAGAGAATATCAGAATGAACCAAGGTATCTCTCGAATTACACGCCCTAGTGAATGCAATGCAAGGGCCCTTTGGAAAAACTGTATGTAAAGACCACAAAAGCCAATGTTTAAAAATACTTTTGGTAATGGACTGAGCCTTAGAGTATTACAGGATGCACACATGTTTCTCCATCTGTTCCACTTTTTGCTTATGAAGGAGCCAAGAGCGGTTAGTGAATTTTGACCATAGGTAAGCTTTTCGTAGAACATCTGCTGGATATCCACGTCGTAATAGATGCTCTGTCAAAAGTTTGGCTTGACAAGAGAATCACCTGACCAGATGTGACAAATAAGTAGGAATTGTCCAATGGGTAGAACTCGTTTCAACTTCATTGGATGGTGTGAATTGAAGTGAAAGAGCTTATTGTGTTCTACAGATTTACTATATAGCGTGACATCCAAAAATATTTGAGTACTAGAAAATTGCATAGTAAACTGCAAATGGATCCTGCGAATTTAATCAAACAGAAAAAGCCTGTAAAGCCTCTACTGTCCCCTTCCATATGCAGAAAATATCATTGATAAGACTACCTCAGTAACCTATTTGGGTAAACCATTCAGACTGATATAAAAAAGTCTCTTCAAATTGGGAAACACATAAGTTGGCTATATTAGGCTCTACAGTAGTTCCCATAGAAATTATTAGCAAAGCGAAAATAAATCTTCATAAGAACCATCTCTGCTAGGGTAGATAAAAAAAAATCTGTTGTCACCCATTCGGAAGTAAGATGACGACTTCATATGAGGGATTTTCGTGTACAGTGCTGCCACATCAAAGGTGACTAACAAAACATGATGAGGCCAAGGGGGAAATTCTTCCACTCTCCTCAAAAAAAATCTGATGTATCTTATGTATCTAGGAAAGAAAAACCCAAACTATGGTTACACTAAGGAAGGTTCCACGTTAGGAACCACTACCCAGGAAAAAGATTTAGGCATCGTGGATAACACGTTGAAATCCTCTGCCTAGTGTGCAGCGGTGGCCAAGAAGCAAATAGAGTGCTAGGAATCATAAAGGAAAGGAATGGAGAATAAAACAAAGGATATTATAATGCCTCTGTATTGTTTCATGGTGCGACCGCTCCTTGAATATTGTATGCAATTCTGGTTGCTGTATCTTAAAAAGGATATAGCGGAATTAGAAAAGGTACAGAGAAGGGCCACCAAAATGGTAAAGGGGATGGAAGGATACGCCTTTGAGGAGAGGCTTAAAAGATTAGGGCTTTTCAACCTGGAAAAGAGATTGCTGAGGGAAGGACATGATAGAGGTCTATAAATTAATCAATGGAGTGGAACGGATAAACGTAAATCAATTGTTTACAACATCAAAAATAGAAAGACTAGGGGACATGCAATAAAGCTACAGTGTAATCCATTTAAGATTAATAAGAGAGAAAATATTTTTTCGCTCAACGTGTAATCAAACTCTGGAATTCGTTACCAGAAGATGTAGTTAAAGCTATTAGTGTACTAGGTTTAAAAAAGGTTTGGGCAAGTTCCTGAAGGAAAGGTCCATAAATCATTATTAAAGAGGACCCAAGTAATCCACTGCTTGCCCCAATACAAGTATTATGAAACCTATGTCTTTTTGGGAAACTGCTAGGTACTTGTGACCTGGATTGGCCACTGTTGGAAACAGGATACTGGGCTTGATGGACCTTTGGCTGACTCACTATGGCAGTTCTTATGTTCTTGTATGTAGGATCGCACTTTCTTTACCCATGGTGGCAAAACGTAATCCAAATGCATAGACAGTGGTTCTAAAAGAAGCGCTTTCTGGATTAGGCATTTTGACCTTGCTGTTGCCACCGGTTTGCCTTTAGCCCAGTGACTGAGGTTCCCTGTTAAATTAATTAAGTTTGGTGTTTTCCCAGGTGTTAGAGATATATGTGAATTTTTTCTGTTTTATGGCAAACATTTTTCTTTTGTCTTATGAGCCTGTTTTCTTAAGTCTCTCCTTTTTCCCCCAACATATATCTTATCGCAAGGACAAATGATGACATATATTACAAAACCAGAAGTACAGGTGGTGAACCCTTTCAGTTTATAAATGTGACCACGATTGGATTAACAAATTGTTTTAACTGTAGAGTAATATATTACAAGCAACACATTGACCACATTTATAATGTCCTATCAGTCCCTTTTTTCTCTTCATAATATTTGTTCCTGAATCATTCATTATGCCTCTAGGACACAAGAACACTTTCGAATTCCAATGTAGGGAAACTCTCAAATCACACCTCTTAAAACCAGGATGAACATTTACAATTTTCCAATATTTCCATAGAATTTTATTAATCTGATTACTTTTATGGGAAAATCTTAAAATACATGTCATGTCATCCCTTGATTTTTTTTTAATTTAATTTAAATTTAAGGGTGTCAACAAATGATCACAATTGGTGCATAACACCCATTTGAAACTGTTCTTCACAATATTTGAAGGAAATCCCCAATCACAAAATTTCTAACCTCCTTGGAAATCTCTGAAATCTACAGTATTAGAGCACAACTTTCTATATCGCAAAAACCATGAAAAAGGTAGCTGATTCTTTTAAGATATCAACTGTGCACTCTGATAATGTCAAAAAGAATTTCCATCAGTAGATTTAATAAACATAAGAACATAAGATATGCCATACTGGGTCAGACCCAAGGTCCATCAAGCCCAGTATCCTGTTTCCAACAGTGGCTAATCTAGGTCATAAGTACCTAGCAGTCTTCCCAAAAGAGACAGGTTCCGCAATGCTTGTATTGGGTCAAGCAGTGATATCATGGGTCCCTTTTAATAATGGTTTATGGACCTTTCCTCCAGGAACTTGTCCAAACCCTTTTTAAATCCAGCTATATTAGCAGCTTTTACTACATCCTCGGTAACAAATTCCAGAGTTTGATTACATGTTGAGTGAAAAATATTTTCTTTTATTAGTCTTAAATAGGTTACCCTGTAGCGTCATTGCATGTCCCCAAGTATTTTTATATTCTGACGACGTAAACAATCGATCTACATTTACCCGTTCCACTCCATTCATTAATTTATAGACCTCTATCATATCTCCCCTCAGCCGTCTCTTTTCCAGGTTGAAGAGCCCTAAACCTTGTTAGCCTCTCTTCATAGGAGTATCCTTCCATCCTCTTTACCATTTTGGTGGTGGTTCTCTGCACCTTTTCTAATAACGCTATATCCTTTTTAAGATACGGCAACCAGAATTGCACACAGTATTCAAGGTGCGGTCAAACCATGGAACGATACAGAGGCATTATAATTTCCTTTGTTTTATTTTCCATTGCTTTCCTTATGATACCTAGCATTTTATTTGCTCTCTTTGCCGCCGCTGCACACTGGGCGGAGGGTTTCAACATGTTATACATGATGATGCCTAAATCTTTTTCCTGGGTAGTGGTTCCTAACGTGGAACCTTGCATTGTGTAACCATAGTTTGGGTTGTTTTTTCCTAGGTGCATAACTTTGCACTTGTCCACATTAAATTTCATCTGCCATTTGGATGCAGTCTTCCAATTTATCAAGATCCTCTTGCAACTTTCCCCAATCCTCTTGGGTTTTAACAACTTTAAATAGTTTTGTGTCATCTGCAAATTATCTCCAATCCAAAAGAAATAATATTTATTTCTACAAATAAAAAATAGATGTTGTGTATCATTTAATACAAATTTAATGTTGTGGCAAGATTGGGACTTTAAAGTGAATGCTGAGGTCTTTTTCTCCTTTTAATTTTTGTAGGAAAATAGAAAGTTGAATTGATTGTAGCTAGATGCCATTTTTCTCCTTTTTTCTTTTGAAGCAACCTGTAGCTAGGGATTCCTCACGAGTTTTACTCTGGAAAGGCAGCTAGCTTAGAATCTTTTGGGAGTGGAGTTACCATCATGATAGAGCGTGTCGAATATCCAGGTGGGTGCCCATGTGAGCAACAGCAGTCATCACACGGTGTGGTTTGAGATAAAAGCCAAAGTGGAATCCAATCTCAGCAAACTCAGTCTTAGACTTCAAAAACGCTGACTTCAGTAAAATGGCCAAGTACCTGAAGGAGGAGTTGGTAAGGTGGGGAGGGGTTAAGGGAAGTAGAATTTCAATGGGCTAAACTAAAGAAAGCAATAAAAGGTGCAACTGATACATATGTAAGGAAAGTAAATAAAAACAAGAGGAAAAGAAAACCTATTTGGTTCTCCAAAGAAGTGGCTGCACAAATAAAGGCAAAAACCACAGCTTTCACAAAATTCAAAAGCTTGCAAACAGGAACACAGAAAAGAATACAGGATAAAACTAAAAGACAAAAAGAGAAATAAGACTAGCAAAATGAAAAGCAGAAGAAAAGATGGCTAAAGATGTGAAGTGTGGCAACAAAACCTTTTTCAGGTATATTCGGGAGAGGAGGAAAGTCAGAGGTAGAATTGCAGGATTCGAAAGTGCTGGGAACGGATTCGTGGAAAGTGACATTAAAAAAGCAACAATGCTAAAATACTTCTGCTCTGTTTTCACTAGAGAAAATCCTGGAGAAGGACCACCTGTGATTGACAAATATACAAATGGGAATGGAGTAGATACCACACCATTCACAAAAGATGATGTGTTAGAACAGCGTGCAAAACTGAAAGTGGACAAGTCCATGGGACCAGATGGGATACATCGCAGGATACTGAAAGAGCTCAGAGGTTTTTGCAGGGCCTTTGAAGGACGTTTATTTATTTATTTTACTTGTTTATGCGTGCTTATATACTGCCTTTCATAAATCAAGGCGGTTTACATTGAACTCAAAATTGTATTAAAACATACATGCATTACATGGAACGTTATAACAAGTGTGTCGTAGTAGTTAAATGAAAAAAGTAGAAAGTAAAAATAACTAGGTATAACAATCAACTAATTACTGTACATATTGTATTTGAGTAGATATAGCTTGATCTTAACTAAATTATGGTTAAGTGTTAGGGTGAATTTACTTGTTCTCGATATGGAAACCGATGTCCTGTGTCTTGATCCGGGAGATGTATTGGGTGGTATAGAGATTAAAAGTCAAAACTTTAGATAGGATTAATTTGTTTTAAGTAATTGATTCACCAAAATATTCTCTGAATAGGAAAGTTTTTATGAGCTTGAGAAAGTTGTTTTGATCTTTAATGTCCCTTATGTTGTCTGGGAGTGAGTTCCACTGCGTTGGAGAGTATGAAGAGAATGCCCTCTTGGTTGTTGTTGCCTTGCTGTTTCTGAAGATTGAGGGGACTGATAATGTGTTTTTACTGTTGCTTCTTCTTAGTCTAGTTTCTGGGTTGGTATGAATTGATGATCTTAAGCTTGTTGGAGATTCATTTTGAAGAGTCTTGAATAATAATAGATCCTTGGAGACAGGAGAAGTTCCACAGGACTGGAGAAGAGCTGATGATGTACCTATCCACAAAAGTGGTAATAGGGAAGAAGTGACAAACTACAGGTCAGTAAGCCTTACCTCAGTGGCGGGAAAAGTAATGGAGGCACTCCTGAAAGAGCAAATAGTGGACTTCCTTGAAACCAACAGGTTGCATGATCCGAGGCAACATGGTTTTACCAAAGGACGATCTTGCCAAACAGATCTGATTAAGTTCTTTGACTGGGTGACCAGAGAACTAGATCAAGGGCAGGTGATGGATATGATCTACTTGGAGTTCAGCAAAGCCTTTGATACTGTTCCTCATGGAAGGCTTATCAATAAACTCAACAGCTTGGGGATGGATCCCAAGATGATGAACTAGATCAGAAATTGGTTGACTGACAGACGACAGAAGGTGACGGTAAATGGAACTCACTCATATGAAAAGAAGGTGATTAGCGGTGTGCCCCAGGGTTTGGTCTTGGGACTGGTACTGTTCAATATATTTGTGAGTGATATTGTCGAAGGGCTGAATGGAAGTGTCTCTTTTTGCAGATGACACCAAAATTTGCAACAGAGTGGACTCCCCTGAGTGAGTGGAGAACATGAGGAAAGATCTATAGAAGCTGGAAGAATGGTCTAATACTTGGCAGTTAAGATTTAATGTGAAGAAGTACAGTGTCATGCACTTGGGAAGCAGCAATTCAAGGGAAATGTATGCGATAGGGGGCGAGAGATTGGTGTGCATGGACCATAAGAAGGACCTCGGTGTGATTGTTTCTGATGATCTATGAAACAGTGTGACGCGGCGGAAAAAGCCAGAAGGATGCTGGGTTGCATACAGAGAGGAATTACTAGCAGAAAGGAAGAGGTACTAATGCCACTGTACAAGTCGCTGGTGAGGCCTCATTTGGAATATTGTGTTCAGTCTTGGAGATCATATCTCGCAAAGGATATAAAAAGGCTGGAAGCGGTTCAGTGGAAGGTGACCAAAATGATTTGGAGCCTGTGTCAGAAGACTTATGAGAAGAGACTTGAAGACCTATATATGTATACTCTGGAGGAGAGGAGGGACAGGGGAGATATGATTCACACCTTTAAATACTTAGAATATTAATGGACAAACAAACTTCTTCCAAAGATGGGGAAGTTGTAAAACTAGAGGGCATGACATGAAGCTCCAAGGGGTTAAACTGAAAAGCAATGTCAGGAAATACGTTTTCACTGAAAGGGTGGTGGATGCTTGGAATGCCTTCCTGATGGAAGTGGGGGTGGGGGTGGGGGGCAAACACAGTGACAGAATTCAAAATGGCATGGGACAGACACAGTAGATCCCTTTATAGCGACAGGATAAAATCAAAATAAACAACTATCTCTTATATCTAAACAAATAGGGGTGAACGGAGCGGTGGGTACCCCCCTAAACAAAGGCATGGAGAGAAGTGACTTGCACGGAGCAGCAAGTGCATCTGCACTTACCACCTTGCTAGACAGACTAGATGGACCATACTGGTCTTTATCTGCCCATTATGTTACTCTACTCTGCAATGCAGGCAAGTACATCATATCTGCTCTAGGACAGAGACACATGGCACACTATCCTTGGATGCCTTCCTTCTGTATTCCCCTGAAACTCATGGATGACAGACGTACCATGATCCTCATAGTGCTTTATTTAACTCTGGGCACCATGTTTTTTTTTGTTCCCCGAATTGATAATCAGAGAGCCTATTTGGTTAGGCAGTTCACTAGTCCTAACCTTGCAGGATCGGTGAATACTGTTGCCTTCCAACATCAAGTCCCTAGTTCTCAGAACTTGGATGTTGGGGAGGAGGGGGTAGTGGAGGAGTAGCCTAATGGTTAGAGCACTGGCTTGGGAGCCAAGAGACTAGGGTTTGATTCCCAATAGCATTCCTTGTGGCCTTGGGCAATCACGTAACCCTCCATTGCCTCATAAAAATCCAAGTAATCAGTGTCCCTTTTTAATGTATATTACCAAGTTTAAGTTACAATGTAAACCACTTTGACTCAAATGATAAAGCAGTATAAAAAACAAACAAGCAAACAAACCAACCAATAAATTTTTATTTATTTATTTATTAACATTTCTTATATACCGCACTATTTGCCATCAGCGCGGTTTACACAGAACATAAACATCTGACAATATACATATGTCTGGTCATTACATTTAACAGGAAATGGAACTTGGAGAACCGGGTAAACTATAAATAAATAAATAACTCTGTTGCATTGAATGTACTGGTTCTGGCTTCCAGGAGAGATTCGATTAGGGTGTCATATGGTTTTAAGTGGAAGAGATTTGCTGTTCTGGTATGACAGAAAGGCCCTAGATCCTTTCAACTTTCCCTCAAACTGCTTGAATATCTTCTAGGTTTATAAGAGGTTGGTTGGAAAACCAACTCAGTATGGGAAACCTCACTGCAATTGGCACTTAGCACCATCACGTAGCATGTAAGTCTATCTCTCTACAGTCTTTAGCTGTTTGCTTCATGTGGATCTAGGTTCTTTTGAAGCCGGCCCTCAAGTGTTCTGCTGTGTCATGGGACTCTGTGGTTTTAACTCAGCTGGCAAAAGCTCCCTTTGAGCCAGTGGATATCTGTGGACTGACCTATTTGACTTGGAAGGTCTTGTTTTTGGTGGTACTTTGTGAACTCCTTACTTTATTATCTGACCCCCACCCTATACCAAATTTTTCAACAATAGGGTAGTACTGCTACTTATCTTTTGTATAGCGCTACAAGGCATACGCAGCACTATAAAGACTCATGTAAAAGACGGCCCCTGCCCTTCAGAGCTTATAGTCTAATCAAGACAGACAACACAGCAGCTGAGGACAAGGAGATATTTAGGGGAATGATAAGGAAACATAGGAGACTAAGCAGATCACGATCCAAAAGCAGCCTTGAAGAGGTGAGTTTTCAGTCTGGATTTGAAAAGGGCCAGAGATGAAGCCTTATGCACAGACTCAGGTAGTTTGTTCCAGGCATAAGGCGCAGCAAGGGGGAAGGATCAAAGTCTGAAGTTGGCAGTAGAAGAGAAAGGCACAGATAGAAGGGATCTGCTAGAAGAGTGACGTTCCCAAGGAGGGGTGTATGGAGAGAAGAGAGGAAAGGTAGTGAGGAGCAGCGGAATGAGTGCACTTATAGGTCAGTAGGAGAAGTTTGAACTGGATACAGAAATGAATAGGGAACCAGTGAGGCGACTTGAGAAGAGGGGTTATATGAGCATATCAAGGCTGGCAAAAGATTAGGCACGCAGCTGAATTTGAACAGATTGAAGAGGAGAGAGATGATTCAGAGGGAGAGCAGCAATGAGGAGGTTGCAATAGTCTAGACAGGAGGTGACTAAAGAGTGGATAAGTGTCTTAGTAGTATCTGTAGAAAGGAATGGATGAATTTTGCCAATGTCATAGAGAAAGAAGCGGCACGTTTTAGCTGTCTGTTGGATGTGTGCAGAGAAAGAGTCGCGTCAAAGATAACCCCCAAGGTTGCGAGCTGAGGAAACAGGGAGAAATGCACTGTTATCCACAGAAATTGAGAAGGGAGGAAGGGGGTAGGTGGGGAGGTAGATTTAGGGGGAAAGATAAAGAGCTCAGTTTTGGCTATGTTCAATTTCAGATGTCTGTGAGACATCCAGGCAGCAATGTCTGATAAGCAGGCAGAGATCCTGGCTTGGATTCCTGGAGAGATTTCAGGCACAGAAAGGTAGGTCTGAGAATTGTCAGCATAAAGATAATACTGAAAACCATGGGAGGAAATAAGTGCACCAAGGGTCTGAGTGTAGAGAGAGAAAAGGAGAGGTCCCAAGACAAAGCCTTTTGAAGTACATCAACTTGAAAGCAGGATAGCAGTAGAGGAAGAACCACCAGAACAGACACTAAAAATGTGATGGGAGAGATGAGAAGAAAACCAGGACAGGACAGAACAGAGCCCCTAAATCCAAGTGAGGACAGGGTATCGAGAAGAAGGTGATGATCGACAGTGTCCAAGGCAGCAGAAAGGTCAAGAAGGATGAGAATCGAGTAGAGGCCTTTGGATTTGGTGAGGAACAAGTTGTGGTAGATTTTGGCAAGAGCCGTTTTTGTGGAATATAGATTCTCCAGGACCAAGCAGGAAGTCAGTCCTCACTTATGGGTGACGTCGGCGCCGACGGAGCCCTCGCGGAGCAATTTTCCCCAGCTTTCAAAGAAAGCCTTTGGGAATTGCAGCGCGCATGCGCGGTCGTCTTCCCGCCCGAAGGTGCCATCTTAGCCAGTCTTCTTTTTTCCGCGGAGCCCTACAGACGTCCCCGTCTTGTCCCCGCGAAAAAGTTGATTTTCCTCTTTATTTTATACTTTTTTCTTTCGGTTCGACGCCGATCGTTTTCCCGCCCGGACTCGCGACGCCGGTCTCGAGTCCTCTTACTTTTTTTCGTCCGCTGCCTGGGCCCGGATCATGAGGAACTGATCTGTGGGCCCTGCAGCAAACTGTCCTCGAAGGCGTTGAGAAGTCGGCGGCATCAGCGTGAGAGAATCTTCGCTGACCCCAGCCGTACCCGGACCTCGTCGGAGGCCTCCGTGTCGAAAGGCTCCAGCTCGGACCGTCGCCGGAGCTCCTCCGACCGGGGTTCTCCCTCCGGGGACCATCGTCGGAAGGAAAAACCCGCGAGGGCGGCGTCAGTGGACGCTCCTGGCTCCGCGAGGGCCAGGTCGCATAGCCCCGACAACCGCCCCGGGTCCTTGGAAAAGGAACACCTCCCGAAGCGACCTCGCCTGGAGTCGGAGATGCCTGCCCGGGTAAGTCCTGTAGTCCTTCTGGACTCGCCTCCGCGACAGCCGACGTCGGGGCCCGAGTCGGGGGCTGCTGGGTCACCTGAGCTCGGACTCAGGTTGACGGCCTTGGAGAGCAGACTGTCTGCCTTCATGGACCAGCAGCGGGCACTGCTCGCTGGCTTCGCTGGCGTCGCTGCCCCGACCGCCGGGACGTCGACGTCCAAGTCGACCCCGGAGACCGAGCCGATCCTCGAGTCGATGAGAACTCGAGTCGATCCTCGGTCGAGGTCGCCCTCGGCCTCCCGTTCGGGACCGAGGTCGCCGACGCCGACTCCCTCGGCGTCGGGGCGGCTGGCGCCGCACCCTGCCCGGGCCGACCCCACCGAGTCCTCGTCGGAGTCGGTCTGGGAGTCTGAGGAGGAAGAGTCACCTGATTCTTTCCGGACTCGGTGTGTCCCATCGGACTCTCCGGAGTCCGAGCCTCGGAAGCAGTCCCCCCGGAGGATGCCCGGTTCTCGGACTTCGTTAGGGATATGGCCAAGGCTTTGGCCTTCCCTGCGGATCCCGAGGAGGAGCCTCGAGCCGAAGAGCTCGACGCCCTCCAGTATGACTCTCCCGCGAGGGAACACTTTACTGTGCCGGTTCCTCCTATGCTGGAACGACTACTCTTCCGCATGTGGGAGAGTCCGGCCTCCTCGCCGGTCCTGAGCGAGCGGGTCGATTCTATCTATCGAGTCCGCAAGAGCCCTGGCTTTCAAAAGGCACAGCTGCCACACCATTCCATGGTAGTGGAATCGGCCATGCATCGTCTTAAGAGCCAGAAGATGCACTCCTCGGTGCCTCCTGGAAGGGAGGCCCGTAACCTGGATGGCCTTGGCAAGAAGTGCTTCCAGGGCTCTATGCTCGCCTGTCGTGTCCAGACTTACCAGCTATACATGGGCATGTATCTCAGGGATCTGGCTAAAGAGCTAGCCGGATTCTCCGCTGGTCTCTCCGAGGAGCCCTTGCGGAGGTTCCTAGCCTTGTCCACGGGTATTCGGGAATGCTCAAAGTTCATGTCCCGAGCAGCCTATGATGGCTTTGAAGCCTCGGCTCGAGTAGCCGCAGCCGGCATCGGTGCCCGCCGACAGGCTTGGCTTCAGTCGTCCGACCTTGAGCCCTGGGTATAGGACAAGTTGGTCGATGTCCCCTGCTGAGGCGAAAACCTCTTTGGCAAGCCCATGGCGGAAAAGGCTGCACAAATTGAGACTGAGACTCTCACCAGGACCAGGCTTTCTAGGAAGACCTCCGCCCCTTCCCAGAAAAAGAAGGGCTCGGAAAAAAGTCCTTTTACCCGAGGAAGGCAGCTGCCTACAAACAATACCCCCATTATCAGGCCCCTGCAGCTCCCCAACAGGGCCAGCAGGCCAAGGGACGGGGTAACGGGTCCCGTAGGCAGCAAGCCCCCAAGCCTGCACCACCAGCCCCTGCTCAGCAGGGTGGGGGTTTTTGACTCGCTCAGCATAGCCTCTCCCCCCCCGCTGGTTCCCCCCAGCACCGGAGGCCGGCTGGTTCACTTCGCCCACAGGTGGTCCAGCATCACCGCAGATGCCTGGGTGCTTCAGGTCGTGCGAGAGGGCTACCTTCTCCACTTCCATCAGGTCCCTCCCTCCTATTTTCCGGGAGAGCCTCCGCGCCCCCCTCTGCACAGGGAGTTGCTCCTTCAGGAGTTAGCAGGTCTTCTGCAGGAACAGGCGGTGGGACCGGTGCCACACCACCTGAGAGGTCAAGGCTTCTATTCAAGGTATTTTCTGATACCAAAGAGAACAGGAGGCCTCAGACCCATCCTGGACTTGCGCAACCTCAACAAGTTCCTTGTGCGGGAGAAGTTCAAAATGCTTACCCTTGGAATCCTTCTGCCCTACCTCCAGCAGGGAGATTGGCTATGCTCCTTGGATCTAAAGGATGCCTACACGCACATCCTCATCCACCCAAGCCACCGCCAATACCTAAGGTTTGTGGTGGCAGGAAATCATTACCAGTACAGAGTACTGCCCTTTGGCCTGTCCTCCACACCGCGAGTCTTCACAAAATGTCTCGCGGTCGTGGCGGCCCATCTCCGGCTTCACGGCCTCTGTCTTTCCGTACCTCGACGACTGGCTCATCAGAGCAGTGTCCGCTCAGGAGGTCACCAACGCCACGTGCCGCACGGTGACTCTGCTGCAGCACTTGGGCTTTGTCATAAACTTCGCAAAGTCCACTTTGCTCCCCTCACAGGATCTCGAGTTCATCGGCGCAAGGCTGCACACTCCTCAGGCGCGAGCGTACCTACCGCTCGACAGGGCTCAGCGGCTCATGGACCTAGCCGACCACTTTCGCAGCCAGCCCCTGGTCTCCGCCAGGCGCTTCCTGAGACTGCTCGGCCATATGGCTTCCACCGTCCATGTGACCCCCAATGCCCGCCTGAATATGCGGTCTGCTCAATGGTGTCTCCGCCGGCAGTGGCGACAAGCCACAGGCGGCCTAGCAGACCTAGTGCGCGTCTCCGAGCCGCTGGTCTCGTCTATCCGGTGGTGGCTCCGGCAGCCGAACCTGATATTGGGAATGCCTTTCCAGTCACCTCAGCCGACCCGGGTGCTGACCACCGATGCATCCCTCCTGGGCTGGGGAGCACATTGCCAAGAGGCACGTACTCAGGGCCTCTGGACCAAGTGGGAGTCTGCTCAGCAGATCAACTTCCTGGAGCTCAGGGCGATCCGCCTAGCTCTCAAGGCCTTCTCCCACCTGACCTCCCAACAGTCCGTCCTTGTCCAGACGGACAATCAAGTTGCCATGTTCTACGTGAACAAGCAGGGGGGCACGGGCTCCTTCCTCCTCTGCCGGGAGGCACAGAAGCTCTGCTCTTGGGCCGTCAGTCACGGCATTCTCCTCAAGGCAGTTTATCTCCTGGGCCAAGAAAATTGCCTGGCGGACAAACTCAGCAGGGTCCTCCAGCCGCACGAGTGGCGTCTGGATCCCTTGATCGTTCAGAAGCTCTTCCTCAGGTGGGGCCTCCCACGGTGGATCTCTTTGCCAGTCCTCACAACCGGCAGCTTCCTCGCTTCTGCTCTCGTCAGCCACACCCCCTTCGGGTTGCGGCGGACGCCTTTCTGATCTCATGGTCGGGGAGCCTTCTGTACGCTTTCCCTCCCATCCCGTTAGTCTCTCGGACTCTTTTCAAGGTTCTCCGAGACAAAGCCTTCATGATCCTGGTGGCCCCTCGCTGGCCCAGGCAGCCGTGGTTTCCGCTCCTGCTGCAACTGGCGGTGGAGGATCCAATCCCTCTGGGGGTACAACCGGATCTCCTCACTCAGGATCAGGGGTCCCTACTGCACCCCAACCTCAGGTCTCTCAACCTCATGGCCTGGCTGCTGAAAGGGTAGTCCTTGCTCCTCTTCTCTTGCCGGCGGAGGTGGAGGAGGTCGTCTTGGCTTCGCGACGGCCTTCTACCCGCAAATGCTACGCCCTTAAATGGCGTCGCTTTGCAATCTGGTGTTCCCAACAGTCTCAGGATCCCTTCTCCTGCCCGGTGTCGGTGATGTTACAGTACTTGCTACACCTCTCTAATCTGGGACTTAAGTCCAACTCCGTCAAAGTTCACCTCAGTGCTCTTTCAGCACATCATGTGCCGGTGGACGGCAGACCTCTCTCCAACGACCCTCTCGTAGCGAGGTTTCTCCGAGGTCTCCTTCTACTTAAACCACCTCTGCGCCCGCCAGCGCCGGACTGGGACCTGAATGTGGTTTTGCAGCGGATCACCTGTCCGCCTTTTGAA
Organism: Ichthyophis bannanicus; assembly: GCA_033557465.1. Lineage (NCBI taxonomy): Eukaryota > Metazoa > Chordata > Amphibia > Gymnophiona > Ichthyophiidae > Ichthyophis > Ichthyophis bannanicus. Next base: position 599,865,742 of record CM066031.1, on the reverse strand, counting down.
CCTATGGCTACATGTTCTCTCCGTTTTCTGTCTTGGAAAACACTGTTCTTGATAGCCTCACTTCCGCTAGGCGCGTAAGTGAATTGCAGGCCCTCGTGTCTGATCCCCCCTACACTCGATTCTACAAGAATAGGGTAGTCCTACGGACTCACCCAAAGTTTCTGCCTAAAGTGGTCTCCCCTTTTCACATGAATCAGGAGGTGGTACTTCCAACCTTCTTTCCCAGACCACACTCCAGCCGAGCTGAGACGGTCCTCCATACCCTGGACTGTAGAAGGGCATTGAACTTCTACCTTGACCGTACGCGGGAGCACCGTAAAGCTGCTCAGCTTTTTGTGTCTTTTGACCCCAATAAATTGGGACTCCCGGTCTCCAAGCGTACTCTGTCCATCTGGGTTGCGGACTGTATCTCTTGGGCTTATGGGGCAGCCGGACTCGCCTTAGAAAGTCGAGTCACGGCTCATTGCGTTCGGGCAAAGGCCACGTCAGTGGCTTACCTCCGCTCTGTTCCGCTGGCAGACATCTGCCGGGCCGCTACTTGGTCTTCGAGCCAGACTTTTGCGGTCCATTACTGTCTCGAGAGGGAGTCCCGTAGGGACAGTGCTTTCGGACAGGCAGTCCTCCGTAATCTCTTTGAGGTCTGAGCAACTCCTACCCTCCATCCCGGATGTGGGCTACCGGTGGGTGATAATTCAGCGAAGATTCTATCCTTCTGTGCTGCTGAGCTAGAGGGAGCTCATTTTTGTGCTTAGGGTCTCCGGTAGCCTTGAGCTTGGGAGTCCCATAAGTGAGGACTGACTTCCTGCTTGGTCCTGGAGAAAGCGTAGTTACTCACCTGTAACAGGTGTTCTCCAGGAGCAGCAGGAATCAGTCCTCACTACCCTCCCTCCTCCCCTTGGAGTTGCAATCGTCTGCTTATGTTCTTTTTGCAAATTTTTATGCTGTCTTTTTTAGCTATGTCATCTGACTGGCTAAGATGGCACCTTCGGGCGGGAAGACGACCGCGCATGCGCGCTGCAATTCCCAAAGGCTTTCTTTGAAAGCTGGGGAAAATTGCTCCGCGAGGGCTCCGTCGGCGCCGACGTCACCCATAAGTGAGGACTGATTCCTGCTGCTCCTGGAGAACACCTGTTACAGGTGAGTAATTACGCTGAACGAAAGCCAGATTGCAGTGGGTCCAGAAGGTCTTTAAAGGAGAGAAAGCCAAGACAATAGTGGTGAACTGCTCATTCAAGTAGTTTTGAAGCAAAGGGGAGGAGAGAGAGAGGTCGATAACTGGAAGGACAGGTAGGATCTAGTGAAGACTTTTTGAGGAGAGGTATAACCACAGCATGTTTGAAGGCCATAAGAACAGTTGAGGTGGAAAGCGATAGATTAAGGATATGACAGATGGAAGAGATGACGGCAGAAGAAAAAGAGCTGCTTAGATGTGTGGGGATGGGATCAAAAGAACAAGTACTCAGTTTAGAGGAGGAGGAGAGAAGATTTGCTATGTCCTCCTTAGTGATTTCAGAAAAGGAAGAAAGGGAGGCCGACGGTGAGGGAAGAATGCGGGATTGAGGGGGAAGATGAGGTGGAGATGAGCCTGCAGAGAATTCAAGGCTAATCTTCTGGACTTTGTCATGGAAGTAGTCATCCAAGGTCTGGGCAGACAGTGAAGGAGGGATTGGGAGAGAAGGAGGGATTGAGGAGAGAGTTGAGCGTAGCAAAGAGACAGTGAGGGTCAGAGACGAGAGTTAGTCAGGTAGACATAGTACTCTTGACTGGAAAGAGATTAGCATGAATTTGAAGTGTAGGTAGTTAGCAAGGGTGCATGATTTAAGCCAAAGGCACTCAGGATAGTAGGTAGTGGGTTGTCAAGGATAGCCATGGTTGAGGTACGATATGCTTCACAAGGCATGGAATGAGAGGAGCCAGTGCATTCGGAGCAGAGGAGAGTTTAGTGTTATAGGAGGGTACTGCCCTATCAACAGACTTGGATGACACAGTGAAGGAAAGAGGTGATAAGACAGCAGTCGAGAGAGCTGAAGGGTCAACAGTGTGAAGATTCCTAAACCATGTTAGTGGAGATTGGGCGAGACCAAAATGGGGAGAGTGGTTAAGAGTGAAAGTTAGCAGGTGATGGTCAGATAATGGAAGAACTGAGGTGGAGAAGTCTGAAGGTGAGCAGTTGGAGGAGAAAACAAGGTAAAGGCAGTGGCCATGCTTGTGAGTAGGAGCATTAGAGCACAACTGGAGGTTGAATGAGGAGGTTAGGGAAAGGACCTTTAAGCCATAAAGGTCAGAAGGGTTATCAGCATGAATGTTAAAATCCCCAAAAATAAGGAAGGGGATGATGCATCCAGAAAAGAGGAGAGCCAGGAGTCGGTCAGTGAGAAAGGTAGAGGGTATTTTATGTACTCTTCCTAAGTTCCTCCCAAAGGTGGGTGACAGAGTTCTAGCTTAATCAGTTGGTTATTCTACCAGCATTTTTCCCAAGGCGTTACACTCAGAAAGGGGAATGTGCATTGTCCACGTTGGACTGCAAGAGAACCTTGGCTTTCTGTCTGGAGCAGACTAAAACCCTTAGTCTATCCAGAATTTTGTTTCTTTTGGCTCTAGCAAGTCGGTAGACGCATTCTATTCAATTCGCTAGTAGATTGTATCTGCTCCTCTTGTGTCCTGAAGCTTAAGAGAGAAGTGCCAGAAAATTGAGGACTATTTTCATTTGTGTGTGAAGAGTGGGTATGAACTTTGTGAGAAGCAGGAATCAACAGGGGGACCTGCACATCAGCTCATTTAGGAGGGTGACACTAAATAGATTTCCACTTATCAGATGCTAAAAAACTTAATGGAACAATGGGCAGCTTTGCATAAGATATTGTTGGAGACCAAAATCTACATCAAAAGCTCTCAGTGGCTTGGAAAAATATGACTAGTTACAAAAATCTTGAAGCCCTTTAAAGGATGCCACATAGAAGGCCTTCTAAGCAGGAGTGTAACCACCTTCCTCTAAGCTACTGCTACCCCTCTCCCACACCTTCATGCACTAGTTCTTCGTGAACCCCAGCATAGGAAAATCTTTGACAGAAGCTCTCTAGATAAAGTAATAATGGCAGAGGACCAGTCTGCTAAAACTGAGACACCTGCATGAATTTCAGTGACAGGCTCTCTTGGAGAGCCCATTGAAGCAATAGCCAGAGCCATCTCTGCATATTGGGCACACAAGTTGACAGTCTGGCCAGACCTGGCCAAGTTTACCCAGCATTTGCTGTCCTGCCCACCAAACAGTGTGCATAAATAAACATATAGTCCAAGTAAAGAGCACAAATCCACGTGCCAATCAACAAACCCAGTCAAAAAACGTGGATAGCAAGGAAGGACTTGTTTATTAGAACACTCTTACTCTTAAAGCCAGGCCCGACACAGGCTGTGTTTCGCTTATGCCTTCATCTGGGGCTTTTGGCTACAAAACACACAAAAACATATTAAAAACATCCATAATTGATAAAAACAATTATAAAAGTATATAAAAACAAATCATAAAGGCACCATAAAAACAGCAAATAACCTCATATCATAAATGATTGAATAAAAACTAAATAAATAAATATGCATATAAGAGTACAGCATAAAATGTCACATTGAAACATGAATAAACAAATTAATTAATATGCATATATAAAACATGCACACAATTCATAATTATAAATATGTATAAAAAAAACATATAAAAACAACATACAACACCTTAAAACGTGACACAACAAATCAGTAAGTGAAAAACAATATAACCTATGGTCTTTCAAAATTATATACATGTTAAAACCATACCTGTGTGTTCTATAATCTGTACCTTGCCACACCGTGATTACTACAATGAGAGAACAGAGGACCATTTTAACCGGGTAACTCCAATATTATCCACCATTGAGCAAAAAGCTCAACCAAGGAAAAGCGCAACAGGATCATAGTGGGAACTCGTGCGCACAACCAGTGCAACACATATCATATCCACTCATATCGTCTGACCATTCCCTTATAAACTAATTAATTCACATTCTCTTACCTCTATTAAACAAATTCCACTGCAACTTATTTCTCAAAGAATACTAAATTTGGTGTCCTTGTACTTTCCCACCGACGTACAGCTTACTCTTATAACCTAGAGACGCTGACGGCTGCAATATAATATAAAAGAAACAATAACGCAAAGAATCACAAATACCCACAAAATTCACATGTTTATCCATAAAACCTTTCAAAAACCTTGTTCTAAAAAACATATTTATAGGACACTCCATCAAATATAACTAGTAATCCAGCTAACCGCTAGCAAACGTTTTTACCCCTTTCAGGGAAGGCTCCATTGCCAAAGACACAAACCAATGCAATGAGGAATCAAACCTTTACTTTTACTTTGCAAAACTCCACTTATCGTTCTGCAAACTTCGTTAGATTTTTCACCTTGTTGGAATAAACTCGCTAGCCGATCCGCAACTCTTGTGAGTAACTAAAAGACGCCGGCAGCTGCACGGTGGTTAAAAAGTATCAATTGCGCGGGAGGAAGAGATGACGTCAAGGACTGACAGCTAGTCACTCCCCCATACCCGCGAATAGCTATTAAACCTCTTCGTTTAGAAAAATAATCACTCTTCCATGGACCTTCTTACATTCATTGTTCTGTAAGAGGAAATGTTGTGTAAGTGACAGCTCTTCCTACTTGTTACTAATAAACAAAACCGATTGTCATACTGCATATTTCAGTGACCGAGCATTGCATATAAAAACGATACCATAAGACTGTGCTATTATTACTTAACCGATCATGTTCGAAAATTAAGAGATGCCTACAACTTCTTTTTCCACTGTTATTTATATACTATATGACTAACCTCTTGTATAACCTTCTATGATTACACTTACCACGCAAGAGACCATATATCAATTAGCATCTATACCATAGTCATTTTGCATATATATATATTATATACTGTATACTTCCCTATTAATACTATAAATTAAGTGCCGAACTGATCATAAAAAGGGGGGGGGGGGGGGTGAAACAAGGAAAATCTAAATCAACCCAACAAACTACTCCTTAGAGAAAAACCGACAGATCTTCCTCCATATTCAGCCCATTAGGGTATAAACTATCTAACTGGAAAATATACCGCTGTTCTAGACATGCTATGGTCTTCTCCATATCTCCCCCCCTCCAGTTTAACTTGACCTTTTTTATAATAAAAAATTTCAAATCCGATATTTTATTTTATTTTTATTTATTTTTTTTTTTATTGACATTTTCACAAAACTTACAAAGTAAGCACAAAGAAACATTCTGATGGTACGTTAAGAAGAAAAACAAAAACAATATATAAAAATACACAAAATAACAATGCATCAAACCTAGCCCACAATAAGGGGAGAGTATAATAACCATAATAAACTAAAGGAAAAAAACCAAGAGTTAACCACCTGAATTCCTAGACAGCTAAATTAACTAACCCACCTATCCCAGCCGCTTAGAGCCAAGCCCCTCTTTATCACCAAGAAATGACTCAAGTTGAGAAGGATCCAGAAAAACATACCGAGATCCCTGAAAAGTTAACAAACGCTTACAGGGATAACGGAGAAAAAAAGTGGCCGGCAGGGCAATCACTCTAGGTTTAAGGGCCAAAAACCCCTTCCTCCTAGTTTGAGTCGCCCTACAGACATCTGGAAATATTTGTACTTTCATACCACAAAATAGTGCAGACATGTTCTTGAAATAACTGCGAAATACTAGAGCTCTATCCTGGTCCGAAAGAAAAGAAACCACCAAGGTGGCTCTAGAAGAAATATTGTCCTGAGAATCCTCCAGGAATTTGGTGAGATCCAGGTCAATCCCACCTTGAACCTCATCAAACCCCCCAGAGGAGTCCTGGGACAGAGCTCTATCCGTCAAGTAATATAATTTAGAGAGACAAATGGAATCAGCCGTAGCCAGTCCCAGAACCTCTCTAAAATATTTTCGCAGAAGTATTTCAGCCGAAAGCAACCTACAATAAGGAAAATTCAACATCCTAACATTTTTTGCACGAGACAAATTCTCATACTGTTCCATTTTGTGGTGTAAGACTAAACTATCTTTTATATGAGAAACATTCACATCTTTAAGAGCCTGACACTGATTTTCACAATTGGAAATCTGCTTTGAAACAGTCTCCACCTTATTATCCAATTCAGACAACTTAACAGTAATCTCCGAAGAGAAACTGCAAAGTTGAATCACAGTAGGCACTAAGGAACTTTCAATACGGGTAACCACCTTCCAAATGTCAGCCAGGGTCACCTGCACGGCAGGTACTACATTGGCTTCCTTTGGCACGGGTACCCATACCACAGGCTTCAGCTTTTCCCCAGTTATCACAGGGGTACTCTGCTGAAACTGCATAACCTCTGAAGTGGACAAAGGAGGAGAGACATAGACTGGGGGGGAGGGTGGTGTCCGGTCAGGAGAGCTCAAGGACACCGGAGAGGGCCGGAGCACGAGAAAGTCAGGGTCAAGCATAGCATCCGCACCAGATAGTACCTTAACATGCTTATCCATGGGGCCCACCGCAGGCTCAGTTGCCGCAGCTGGTTCATTCTTCTTCTTACGCTTTCCCATCACAATTCCAACCGCCAAAGGATGATGAACCCGGCTCCTTGCTCCTTCGTTGCTCCAAGGGGCTCCCAAGGGGCCTGACCTGCCCCTTGTATCTAGCCCCTTCTATCGCTGCCCCAGCTAGCGCCTCCGGCTGCGCCAGCCCAAGGAGCCTTTTAACAGGCCCCAGATGACGTTGGGACCGCCGGAGCAGGTGCCTGCCTCACCGGACCTCTGCGCTGCCTCTCTGCTCTCTCCCAGGTAAACTCTCCCACTGCTCCGGTATTTCACAAGGCCCCCGATGACGTCGGGACCGCCGGAGCAGGTGCCTGCCTCACCGGACCTCTGCGCCGCCTCTCTGCTCTCTCCAGGCAAACTCTCCCACTGCTCCGGTATTTCACAAGGCCCCCGATGACGTCGGGACCGCCGGAGCAGGTGCCTGCCTCACCGGACCTCTGCGCCGCCTCTCTGCTCTCTCCAGGCAAACTCTCCCACTGCTCCGGTATTTCACAAGGCCCCCGATGACGTCGGGACCGCCGGAGCAGGTGCCTGCCTCACCGGACCTCTGCGCCGCCTCTCTGCTCTCTCCCTCAAATCCGATATTTTATGATTATATGCCATCCAGTGGGTTACCAATGGTTTATCCCCTAATCTCCTATTTATTTATTTTATTTAACACTCATTTTTATACCGCATCTTCCAGAGATCAGTTGCGGTGTACAAATAACAACAATCAACAAAGCGAAGTTTGTTTTACATGGAACATCTTAATTTTACATAGAACATCTTAAAATATCATACATTAAACAAAGTTAAGTCTATATCATACATTAAACAAAGTTAAGTCTAGGAAACTAAACAGTGCATTTAAACTGGAACCGTGTTAAAACAATTAACCAGCAAATGTAGTGTCTATATACATAAGACAGTACATAGCAGATACAACTATATACATGAGGTATTAGGGCATAAGAGATTGGATCGTCATTTCATTTGAGCTATGTGTGTTATCCATTAGGTGGGAGGATTTTGCTTATGTAGCCGTTACCTATTTAGCCTTTATCTATGATGAGTGCAAGGTTTTCCATGGTGTTGACCAGCATATTTCATAAATTAACATTGCGTTTATGTGCAATAGTTAGACTGACATCCGCAAAACCTGGAAGTGCCTGAATTAAATGCCAATGTCTTTTTAAAAATTTTTTAATATCCTGTGAATGATGTGAATAGAGCAATGAACATACCATATCATTTTTCTCCTCCTTCACTTTTGCTTGCAACAATTTCTCTCGTGAGGACTGACATGTCTTCTGATATCCTTTCTTAATCTGTTGAGGGGGATATTGTCTTACTTCCAAACGATTTTTAATAATTGCCGCTTGCTGTTCAAACTCTCCTACATATCCTCTTTGCCCTGAGAAACTGCCCGTATGGTAAATTACACAGGTACACTACCAAAAAACTGCCTCCAGTTTTGCAACTGATTCCTATAGATTTTGGGGTGCTGAATCCAGGAAAAATAGCCAAAATGTTCCATCACGTCACGTTTTCTTGCAAAATTAGATTTCTTGCCCAGATAAGGAATGTTCACATAATTTCTTTTTAGCCGACTGCAGTTTATTTTCTTGGCCCAAAATAGAGGTTGTAATGGTTAACTAACTAGAAACACTCCCTCATGATATTTTAGAGTGTTTTGTATTCATTTTATACATTAACAGGACAATTGGGAGGCGGGGAGCTAAATCCAGTACTCGCGCTGGCGCATGTTCTTTCCTGTTCGCCTCGCCTCGTTCGCTCGCTCAAACACAGTGGTTGCGACATGAACGTTCCTGTCAAATTTCAGTTTCTTGCAAGTTCATTATTACCTTTTGTTTGCTCAGTCGTAATCCAGCTTTATTCCGAAGTGGTTCACTACAGTTGTAGTTTGCAGTGCTGTGTATTTGTGATGGCTCACAGAGCCAGAGGTTGCGTCAACTCTCCGGACAGTTTTTGTTTTATTTGTGGGGAATATACCGTGAAAAAGCGGCAGAGGAACATTTCTGCATTTATTAAAAAAGTATATTTCGCCTATTTCGGTTTGAAGTTAGGCGATCAAGACAAACCGTGGGCTCCTCACAAAGTGTGCAAGACATGTGAGGAAGATCTACGCTTATGGATGAAAGGTAAAAAACAAGCATTTCGTTTCGGAATACCTATGATGTGGCGTGAACAAAGAGACCACAGCAGTGACTGCTATTTTTGCTCTTGCATTGTGAAGGGATACAACTTAAAAAATAAGAACGTAATAAGTTACCCCAACCTTCCGTCAGCAATTAGGCCTATGCCTCATAGCAACGAAGTACCTGTGCCTGAACCACCAAAATCTTTGGATCATATTTGTGTGGATGGTTCTGATCTTGATGAGACTCATCAGATGGCTTTTCCCGATGAGTCCAGTACTTCCGAGTTTGAAACTGAACCAGATCCGAAACCTGAACTTTTCTCTCAAGCTGAATTGAATGATTTAGTCCGGGATTTAGGACTCCCAAAAGATGCTGCCCAACTGCTAGGTTCTCGGCTTAAACAGAAAAATCTATTGTCACCAGGAACAACTTTTTATTGGTACCGCAACCGCGAGACACAATTTTTGAAGTATTTCAGCAAAGAGGAAGATTTGGTATTTTGCAACGATATATACGGAGTGATGGAAAAGTTTAAACTCAAGTATGATCCTGCTGAATGGCGGCTGTTCATTGATTCGTCAAAAGACAGCATAAAAGGTGTTCTTCATAATAGCAACACATTCGCTTCAGTTCCTATTGCTCACTCTGTTATTCTCCAAGAAAAATATGAGAATTTGGCCCTGATTCTTCAGAAGATTCGTTATGATGAGCATAAGTGGATGATTTGTGGAGACTTTAAAATTCTATCCATGCTATTAGGGCAGCAATCCGGTTTCACCAAATATCCCTGCTTCCTTTGCTTGTGGGGTAGCCGGGCCCGCGACCTACACTGGGGGAAAAAAAGACTGGCCAATTCGGGAGTATTTGAGACCCGGTGAGAAAAATGTTCTTCATGAGAGCTTGGTACCTCGTGATAAAATTCTATTACCACCTCTCCACATTAAGTTGGGTCTCATTAAGCAATTCATCAAGTCCCTTCCAAAAGATGGTGAGTGCTTTCGGTACCTTTGCACAAAGTTCCCCCGACTTTTTGAAGCAAAGCTAAAGGAAGGAGTGTTTGTTGGCCCTGATATAAGGAAACTCATTTCAGATGGAGCATTCGCTGAAACGATGTCTGAGAAGGAAAAAGAAGCCTGGCATTCCTTCAAGGATGTTCTCAAATTCTTGGGGAACAGGCGGGATGAGAACTATAAGGATATTGTTGCCAGGATGCTCAATGCCTTCAAAGAACAAGGCTGTAACATGAGCCTGAAAGTCCATTTCTTGCACTCCCATGTGAACTACTTTCCCGAAAACTTGGGGGCGTACAGTGAAGAACAAGGTGAAAGGTTTCACCAGGACATCAAGGACGCAGAGAGAAGGTACCAAGGAAGATGGAACACCACTATGATGGCTGATTTCTGCTGGTTGCTGCTGCGGGAAACCCCAGATGAAAAATACGCCAAGCAGCGCACCAAGAGAAGCATTCGGGGGAAGAAGAAACGGGCCCACCAGGAGATTGATTGACCCAAGAATGACTTTAAAATCTAAACTGTGTTGACAAATATCGTGTTTTTACTAAACTTTGAAATAAAAATTTGCTAGTTATTACCACAGTGTCGGATCTCATTTATTAGAATTTTATTTTCACACCATCGGGTGTTTGTCTTCATGTATTGCAATGGTGCGGTTTGCGTTTTCTATTCTTACATACATACCTGTACAACATTTTTTGCACATTTCTTTGCTTTGCTTTGTGTCTAACCTCGCTCTTATATGCTCAATGTTTGTGCACATGTATGTGGCTGTTTTAAGTGCAGACAATTTTGCTACCATCACAGTGTGTTTTGTTGACATTACTCTATTCTTATGTGCTGCCTTGTTACAATTTTCTTTATTCTTATTTGAATAACTACTAAACAATTAGTATAAAGAATTCATCCAAGAAACTTTTATCTCGATCGCACTCAATCTGAAACGTTCACCTCAAACTGCTAACCCAATGTAGCAAAAATTCTGTACATGATGGAGCAAATTGGTTACCAGATTTGGATTCAGCGCACCAAAAAACGTAAAAATCAATCGAAACATTAGAGGCAGTTTAAAAAAATTTTTTTTTAGTGTACCTGTGTTATTTTTAAGTGCCAAGTTATGAAAACTGCCATAGTGCAATAATTGATTTCTGTCTGTAGGTTTTCTGTATAAAGTGGTGCTAAACCCTACTCCCGTCTTTCTGATTAATAAATCCAAATACGGTATTTTATAAAGATCATACGTCATCTGAAAACGCAGATTCCTATCACACGTATTAATCCATTCATTGAAATTCGACAATTCCTCCACTGTTCCATCCCACAATATAAATATATCATCGATATATCTCAACCACAATTTTATCTGCTTAGTAAAGGGATTATCTTTTATATATTTCTCTTCGAAGTCAAACACATATAAGTTTGCAATATCCGGCCCCATAGATGACCCCATGGCCACTCCCTTGATCTGCTGATAAAAATTGTCTCTGAAGCAAAAATAATTCTGGCATAAGGCCATACAAGCCCAGTGTGCAGCGGCAGCCAAGAGAGAAAATAGAATGCTAGCTATGATAAGGAAAGGAGTGGAAAATAAAACAAAGGATATTATAATGCTCTATATCATTCCATGGTGAGACCGCACCTTGAATATTGTGTGCAATTCTGGTTGCCATATCTTAAAAAGGGTATAGCGTTATTAGAAAAGGTTCAGAGAAGAACCACCAAAATGGTAAAGGGGATGGAAGGATACCCTTATGAAGAAAGGCTAGAAATGTTAGGGCTCTTTAACCTGGAAAAGAGACGGCTGAGGGGAGATATGATAGAAGTCTATAAATTAATGAACAGAGTGGAACGGGTAAACATAGATTATTTACGTTATCAGAATATAGAAAGACTAGGGGAGATGTAATGAAGCTACAGGATAAACTATTTAAGACTAATAAGAGAAAATATTTTTGCACTCAACGTATAATCAAACTCTGGAATTTGTTACCAGAGGATGTAGTAAGAGCTGTTAGTGTAGCTGGGTTTAAAAAAGATTTGGACAAGTTCCTGGAGGAAAGGTCCATAAACCATTATTAAGAAGGGACCCAGGATATCAATGCTTGACCCAGTACAAGCATTGTGGAACCTGTGTCTTTTGGGGAAACTGCTAGGTATGTATGACCTAGATTGGCCACTGTTGGAAACAGGATACTGGGCTTGATGGACCTTGGTCTGACCCAGTATGGCATATCTTATTTTCTTATGTATTCCATCCGGTCCAGATGATTTGCTACTCTTCAGTTTATCAAATAGTTGTAATACATCTTTGTGGTTTATTGAAATTTCTTTCAATTCTTCTGATACATCACCTTTAAATACCATTTCAGGCATGAATAACTTCCCACAAAAGTCACACGTCCTATCTTGCTGAGACTCGGGGACTACACAAGGGTGAGAAGGTAAAGAAAGTCCTATCTCCAGGAACAAGCAGGAATGAGTCTTCACATATGGGTACGTCGGTACCGACGGATCCTGCGCGGGAATGCTCACCAGCTTCCCAAAAAGGAAAGCTTTTGGGAGCATCCCACAGCGCCTGCGCGCTGCCTTCCCGCCTTTCCTAACCGCCTCTCCTCAGTTCTTCTTTGCCGCGGAGCCAGCAGGTCGAGCCCTGTCACTGCTGAAGAAGTTCTTAATTTTATTTTCTTTCTTTGGTCGCGTGTCTGCCTTACCCAACTCCGGACCGGTACCGCCGGTCTTTTCTTTAAAAAAAAAAAATAATATATATATATTTTTCCCTCACTTAGTGTATTTTTCTTTTTGGGCCTTAGGCCTCACAAGAAATTTTCCTCATGGAAAAACCAGCCTCCGGGTTTAAGAAATGCACTAAGTGCAGCGGTACTATTTCTGTTACAGACACCCATGAATGGTGTCTTAAATGTTTGGGTCCTGAACACTCCATTTCGTATTGTCCTTCCTGCTCTCTGATGTCTAAACGGGGTTTACAGAACCGAGCAGCTAAGCACCATGTGCTGTTTCCCGCTGATGCAGCTTCGGTAGCATCGACGTCTTCCAGGGCTGCTTCTTCCCCCAATGGATCTCAGGTAACCAAACATAAATCCAGTCGGTCCTCGAAGGGTAGATCTCCCTCTAAGCATTGAGATGCCTCCGGGCTTGCCCTCGAGGATACTGCACCGGCAAAACAACCCCGGCAGGAAGCTCCGGCTTCCAAAGCTCCACCTATGGGGTTACAGGTTGACATCGATGGCATGGCCTCGACCGATCACCTGTTAGAATGCTCTGGGGTACCAGCACAACCTTCCGGTACCGAGTTCCAGGCATTCATGGCGTCGATGGATCAGAATGTTCTGTCCATGCAGCAGGCTATCGGTGCCTTCATCCAAGCTGCGACGCCATTGATACCACAACAAACTCCGTTGTTGGTATTGACTCGGGTACCGGCGCCAGCGCCAATACCGGTACCGACTGCATCGGCATCGACCAGGATACCGACTGCAGTGGTTCCTTGTCCAGGGCTGCTCATCGGTACTGATCCGGTTCCGATGATGCCCGATGTCGATACTGCTCGATACGGGTACCGAGCATTAGAAGAGCACCCTGACAGACGGTACTTCGATTCCTCTGGTGATTCTGATACATCAGAGGAGTCTGCTGAAGTATCTATAACCCTTCCTGAAGAGCCTTCTCCAAAAAGAAGAATGTCTCCTCCAGAGGACTTGTCCTTTCAAGACTTCATAAAAGAAGTGGCTAAAGGTCTTTCTATTTCAGTATCCTCTGAATCAGAGCCTAGAGCAGAAAAATTAGATATTTTGGGTTATTCTAAGGCTCCTAAAGAGGCAGTCACCTTACCAATTCATGAGATTCTTTATGAACACATGATTGATTTATGGGAGACTCCTCTCACTATCTCTCCTCATTCTCGCAGATTGGACACTATGTATCGTGTCCCTCCCTGTCCTGGTTTTCATAAAACACTGCTTCCTCACCATTCCATTGTGGTGCAGTCAGCTATGAAGAGGATAAAGAGTACAAAGAGACACTCTTCTGCTCCTCCAGGAAGAGAATGCAGGACCTTGGATGCTTTTGGTAGGAAAATCTTCCAAGCCACTATGCTTATTGCCAGAATCAACTCCTATAGTCTTTACATGGGTATGTTTCTAAAGGAGGTTGCAGATAAACTGCACACTTTCCTCCCTTTTCTACCAGAAGATAAAAGGGATGAATTCCTCATTTGGCTTAAGCATACTCAAGACATTTCAAAGTTTTCCAACAGGGCAGCCTTTGATTCCTTTGAAGGTGCCAGCAGAGCTTCTGGCATTGCCATAGCTGCTCGCAGAATTGCTTGGCTCCAGGCTTCTGATTTAGAACCCTGGGTCCAAGATGGATTAGGAAATCTTCCCTGTACAAGTGAAAACCTCTTTGGCAAAGAATGGCAAATTAAAGCCACTCAAATGGATGCAGAAAATTCTGCTCTGGATAGACTTTCAAAGTCATCCTCCATTCCTGCCAAGAAAAAACCCTTCAAGAAGTCTTTTTTCAAAAAGGGCAGATTCCCTTCTACTTCTGGCCAACAATCCTCTACAGGTCGCTTTGCTACTAAGCGTCAGCAACCTAAACAGGCCAGGCCTAAGACTACAGGGGCTGCTGCAACTCAGCAGACCCAACCTCCTCAGGGTTTTTGACTTGATGCTAGAGAACGTAGCCTTTCTGGCTTTAAAACAGCCAGAACCTCTCACCATTCCAGGAAGGTTAGCTCATTTTGCTCCCAGATGGGAGCAGATTACATCAGAGCAGTGGACCCTCTCCATCATAAGAGAGGGCTACAAACTTCATTTCTCAGACCTTCCTCCCCACACCATGGTGAGACATTTCAATTCTCCCACATCTCTTCTCGACCTTCTAGGTCAAGAGGTGGCTACCCTTCTTGCCCAAGGGGCAATAGAAGAAGTTCCCCTTCTTCAACAAGGGTCAGGGTTTTACTCCCCCTATTTTCTTATTCCAAAGAAGACGGGGATACAGACCCATATTAGATCTCAGGGAATTGAACAAATTTCTATGCAAGGAGAAGTTCAAGATGCTTTCTCTGGGCACTCTCCTTCCATACCTTCAAAGTCAGAATTGGCTTTGTTCTCTAGATCTCAAGGATGCGTACACACATGTCCTCATCCATCCATCTCACAGAAGATTCCTCCGTTTTCTTTTCCAAGGAAAACATTATCAATACAGGGTGCTTCCGTTTGGTCTGGCCTCTGCCCCAAGAGTGTTCACCAAATGCATGGCAACAGTAGCTGCATTTCTACGCACTCTGGGAATATTTGTATTCCCATACCTGGACGACTGGCTCATCCGAGCTCTATCTCAGTCAGAGGCCCAGACTTCCCTGGACTGCACAAGGCGCATTCTACAGTATCTGGGACTTGTGGTAAACCTCCCAAAGTCACAGCTCACCCCTACTCAGTCCCTAGAGTTCATAGGGGCCTGGCTAGATACTACCACTGCAAGGGCCTATCTTCCTCAGGCCCGTTGCCTACGCCTAGTGCAGTTAGCCTCTCAGGTTCAGTCAAAGAGCCACTTAACTGCCCGGGAGATGCTACAACTGCTAGGCCACTTGGCTTCCACAGTGCATGTGGTACCCTATGCTTGCCTACATATGAGAGCAGCCCAATGGACTTTGTCCACCAAGTGGACTCAAGCATCAGGAGCTCTCTCAGACCAAATAGCAACCTCCAAACGTCTCTTTTGGTCTCTTCAGTGGTGGATGTCCACTCAAAATCTGTTGCTGGGGTCCCCCTTCCAACAATTGTTGCCCCAAGCAACTCTCACAACAGATGCCTCCCAAACAGGTTGGGGAGCTCATCTACAAGACCTCTCCACCCAAGGCACTTGGTCCCCACAGGAGACCTTTCTTCATATCAATCTCTGGAGCTTCGAGCAGTCTTTCTAGCTCTCAAGGTCTTTCATACCCTGCTCAGCTACAAGACAGTCCTCATTCATACGGAAAATCAAGTAGCCATGTTTTACATAAACAAGCAAGGAGGAACTGGCTCTCTGTCGCTTTGCAACGAAGCTTTAAGATTGTGGGCCTTCGCCAGAGAGCATCAAATCCATCTCCTGGCAGTATACCTCCCAGGAATTCAAAACTCTTGGGCAGACAGACTCAGTCGAGTTCTGCTCCCACACGAATGGTCCCTGCACATGGATCAGGTATTCAGAATCTTCCAAGAATGGGGAACCCCGGACATAGACCTCTTTGCAAGTCCGTGGAATGCCAAACTTCCCCGGTTCTGTTCCAGAATTCCGTGTCAGGGAGTTCAGGCCAAGGATGCCTTCCTCCTTCACTGGGGTCAGGGTTTCCTGTATGCCTTTCCACCCATTCTCTTGATTCCCAAGACTCTGTTCAAACTCCAGAGGGATCAAGGATCTATGATCCTCATAGCTCCACGCTGGCCACGCCAAGTGTGGTACCCTCTACTTCTGCATCTCTCCCAAGCCCCCTCTATGGACTTGGGAGCTGCTCCAGACCTTCTGTCCCAGGAGGAGGGGACTTTGTGGCACCCAAACCCCAAGTCCCTTCACCTCAGAGCTTGGTTACTGAAGGCCTAGACCTTCAAAGCTGGAATCTTTCTCACAAGTGAAGGATATCCTCCATGCTTCCAGAAAGCCTTCCCCTAGATGTTCCTATGCTTTTAAATGGAAAAGATTTTCCATTTGGTGTGCTGAAAGGAGTCTCGACCCTCTAGCACTACCTTTGAATTCTCTATTGGAATACCTCCTGCATCTTTCCGATGCAGGCCTTAAGACAAATTCAGTAAGGGTCCATTTGAGTGCTATTGCAGCATCCCTTAAGCCTATCAATGGACAACCTGTTTCCTCTCATCCTCTTATTGCAAGATTCATGAGAGGCCTAACTTTAACTAGACCTCCCATTAGGCCTCCTCCGGTGGCATGGGATTTAAATCTGGTTCTTGGTCAGCTTATGAAGCCTCCTTTTGAACCCTTAGCCACCACCTCCTTGAAATTTCTTTCCTGGAAGGTTATTTTCCTCATTGCAGTCACCTCAGCTCGCCGCATCAGTGAGCTGCAGGCCTTAGTGGCTAATCCACCTTATACAAGGTTCCATCATGATAAGGTAGTTCTTAGGACCAATCCACACTTTATGCCTAAAGTGGTCTCACCTTTTCATCTTAATCAAGAGGTATATTTACCTGTCTTTTTTCCAGCTCCTCATGCATCAAGTGCAGAGAAGCATCTTCATACTCTGGATTGTAAAAGAGCTCTTGCCTTTTACTTACAAAGAACACAGCAACATAGAAAGTCTTCCCAGCTCTTTGTTGCTTTTGATCCCTCTCATTTGGGACTTCCAGTCTCTAAGAGGACACTGTCCAATTGGATTGCTCAGTGTATTTCTTTCGCCTACCAGAGTAAGAACCTTTCTCTGGAGAGCCATGTCACAGCCCATAATGTGAGGGCCATGGCCGCCTCTATGGCTCATCTGAATTCGGTGTCCATCGACCAGATCTGTCGAGCAGCCACCTGGGCCTCCGTTCATACCTTCACAGCCCATTACTGCTTGGACAAGGACTCCCGCCGGGATGCCTTGTTTGGTCAGGCTGTTCTCAAACAGCTGTTCCATTCTTAATCAACTCCTATCCTCCATCCCTGGATAGATGCCTGAGATCCATAGGAGGAGGTAGAACCCTTCCCAGGGTTTCATATCCTTGGGGCTCTCCCAGGCATCTCAGCTAGGGAGTCCCCATATGTGAAGACTCATTCCTGCTTGTTCCTGGAGATAGCACAGTTACTTACCTGTAACAGGTGATCTCTGGGAACAGCAGGAATAAGTCTTCACAACCCTCCCACCTCCCCTAGGAGTTGTATCTCTCTATCTGTCTTTCCTTTCCTCTCTCTCTCTTTTGTCTCAGCTTTAAAACTCGAACTGAGGACAGGCGGTTAGGAAAGGCGGGAAGGCAGCGCGCAGGCGCTGTGGGATGCTCCCAAAAGCTTTCCTTTTTGGGAAGCTGGGGAGCGTTCCCGCGCAGGCTCCGTCGGTACCGACGTACCCATATGTGAAGACTTATTCCTGCTGTTCCCAGAGATCACCTGTTACAGGTAAGTAACTGTGCTTTGTCTGCTCTGTTAAGGGCATCTGGATTACTTTTATCCTTATTGGAACCTCTCTGTTGGGATGTCCTAACTTCTTTTGCTAGTATCCTTCAATGATGCATCCCTTCAAACCATGTGCTCTTGGGTGACTGTTGGCTTTCCCCTATTATCTAGTTTAAAAGCTGCTCTATTTCCTTTTTAAAGGTTGATGTCAGCAGCCTGGTTCCATCCCGGTTAAGGTGGAGCCCATACTTTTAGGAAAGCCCCTCCTTTCCCGAGAATGTTGCCCAGTTCTTAACAAATCCAAAACCCTTCTCTTTGTACCATCGTCTCATCCACGCATTGACACTCTGGAACTCTCCCTGGTTTTTAGGTCCTTTGTGTGGAACAGGAGGCATTTCAGAGAATGCTACTCTGGGAGTTCTGGATTTCAACTTCCTACCTAAAAGCCTAAATTTGGCCTCTGGAACCTCCTTCCTACTCTTTCCTATGTCATTGATACCAACATGTACCAGGACAGCGGGCTCCTCCCCAGCACTGTCTAAAACCTTGTCTAGGTGGTGCATGAGATCAGCTGTCTTTGCACCAGGCAGGCATTTTACCAGGCTATCCTCACATCCACCAACCACCCAGCAATCTACTTGCCGAATGATTGAATCACCAACTATAACGGCCATCCTAACCCATTCCTTATGGTGACATGTCCCTTGAGAAACCTCCTTGGTGCAAGTGGGTGTTACATCTCCTTGAGGACAGATCCTAGCTACAGGATCTCTTCTTGCCACACCAAGGTGATTTTTTTCCTTTCATGTGACCTTTCTCCTCCATGGCCACAGAGAGGCTGCCAGACTGTAGGTGGGACTTCAGTACTACGTCCCTGTAAGACTCGTCTATATACCTTTCTGTCTTTCGTAGGTCCTCGAAGTCTGCCACTCCAGCCTCCAGAGATCAGAGTTGTTCCCTGAGAGCAAAGAGCTCCCTGCACCTAGTGCACACGTAAGACCCCTCACCAACTGGGAGAAAATTGTATATGTGACACTCAATACAAAAGACTGGATAAGCCCCCATCTCGCTGCTGGACGGCTGTCTGAATCTTAGTTTTAAAGTTTTGTTTAGCTATTTAAGTTGTTCGCATACTTAAAGTTGCTAGGGATACTTATGCTAATACAACTATACCTATTAAGTTAAGGGACTTTGTTCACCTCAAGATTAATTAATTTCAAGATCTTAATTATCTATTCCTGATGAGGATAACCAGCTGAACCTGAAAGTCAATTTGACTACCTCTTTCCCTTTAATAGGTTTACGAGCCTATAAAGCTAAGATTATGCCTGAGGTGGGTGAGAGGGAAAGATCACTTAGTTAAAGCTGTCTTGTTACACAGTGCCCTGACCTGTGCTTCTAAGGTAAACTTTTAACAATTTCCTGGGTGATTTACACAGCCCTTGGTTTGATAAAGGGAGCCTTTCAAATTGCCCCTTTGATCTGTTGTCTTTAAAATCTTTTTAAAACAATTTCAGAGGTCTCTTGCCTCCTAACTGGAAGGACTCTTTGTAAATGTCTCTAGAAACAATTTATTTATTTCTAATCAAATAATATTTGCCCTATTCTACCTTCTATGCCAAGCTGTACTCTGATTTGTTTTAAATGAAGAGCACTCTGGTAGTACTAAGCCCTGACTGGCTTAACTAAAACACTGAATTCTAAAATATACAGATTTCTCAGCTTTAACCCAAATAATTTTTTTTCCCAGCAGGTATATACAAGTACAGATTTCTGTCCAGGAGTAGCAGTCCCTTTTGATAGTCCTTGAAGATTTGGCTTTTATCTTAATGATATTTATTTGACTGCATGGCGCTCTGCTGTGATGCCAGGTGCATGGTGTTGTGCTTCCTGCATCTCCTATTGTTTGAACTCTGCAGCTGTCTCCTTTTTGCCCTGATTGCAATGTTGAGATCCCCTCAGGGGGTCTGAGCCTGATGCCAATTTTGCTGACACTTCTTTCTGGCAGCAGTGATGGCCATCTTGGATGATCACATGGTCCCTGCAGCGGGGGAACATGGTGAGGAGGTCACAGGCTCAAATTGGCAGGTTCTATGGGTCCTGTTCTCAGCCAACTTTGAACAGCAGCTGCTGAAATGGATCACGGACTGTTTTCAGTATATTGGCTGCACAGCAGCCCAACTTGAGGCTCTTTCAGTTTTTTTGCCAGCGGCAAGAGGATTAAGTGCTGTTGTCCTGCGTTTTCACCTATCTGTTCTTGTAGGAACCATATCTTTGCCCTTGTGTAGTTTAGCTAGGATGAAGAGGAAGATTCCATTTCTCTAGTGCATGAGTCAAGGGAGGATGAAGAGCTTTCCCTGGTGGAAGGTGAGGATCCATCTGCTTCAGGAGACTGTGGTAGTCTTCCCTATTTTGGAGCCCATCCCTGCAGAGGTTTCACAGTTGGACCCTATTTTGGATGGCTTACGTTGTCCTGGGGTTTTCCCCCCTCTGAGTCTGTTCATAATCTCATGGTCTCAATGGGAGACTCTGTAACTGTGCCTGAGAAGTCCCAAGTTCAGTTATATTCTCTGTTGCAGGATGAGATGGAACAGCTTTTGAGCTCCCTTCAAGTCTAATGACACCTCCAAGATGCGGCTGAGTAAGCCCCCCTCCCCCATTAAGGACAGATTGCTTCTTGGGGAAGACCTGGTGAAGTGAATGAAAGACCTTGCTCCGCAAGACCCAGAGGTCCTAGGGCGCCTTATGTAGGGCTCTGCGAGAATCATGGGAAACTGCCTTGGGCTGATGAGGGTTTGGGCATGGCCTGTTTCTTCTATGGGGCTAAACCCAAGAAAAGACGGTTCTTTTTGGGAGCCAAGCATTCACAAGACTCAGCAACAACTCCCTTCTGAGCCAATTAAGCCCCTGTTGGTTGAGGAGGGGCGTCTCTGGCTGTTTTGCTTGTTATAGACCCATATCACATCATATCAACATATCCTCTGTCCTAAACCAGGAGTACATGCTGGAGTTTGCAGATCCTCTTTCAGATGCCTTTGTGTTGTCTTTCTGTGACTCATTGGTCAAGCAGGCGGCAAACAAGGATATTCTGAAGCACCTCCTGCAGTTGTAGGCTCTTGTACCTGTGCCTTCCACTGAGTAAGGTCGGGGGCATTATTCCATCTACTTCATGGTACCAAAGCAAGGAGGGCCTTTCCAAATCATTGTGGACCCTGAAAGCAATTGGTACCAAGCTTTTTGTGCCTCACTTCCTCAAGGAGACTATCAGATCTGTCGTCTTGCAAGGGGGAGTTTCTTACCTCCTTGGACTTTTCCAAAGCATACTTCTATATTCCCATCCAAGAACATCATCAGCAATTCCTCTGTTTCCATGCTTTGGGCTGCCATTTCTCATATCGGGCCGAGCCGTTGGTTTGGCCATGGCGCGTTGCACCTTCTTGAAGGTTATGGTGGTGGTGGCGGCGGGGATTTTCTTGCACAAACGGCTGTCTGGGTTCACCCATACCTAGACAATTAGCTGATTTAGTCCAATTCCTTGGAGAAGTCCAGAACAGATATGGCTCTGATGATTTACTGGCTAGAACAGCTGGGGTTGGTGATAGACTATCTGAAGAGCAACCTTGTTCTTTTTCAGGGCTCCGGAATATCTCTGGGCTTGACTCAGCACTGTTTTGGACTGAATAGTTCTTATTCCAGAGAGGTTGGAAAGGCTGCAGTGGAAGCACAGGGAGATTTGCCCTTCACAGCTTCCTAGTCCTGGAACTACTTGCAGATTCCTGGAATGCATAGTGTCGACCCTGGATGAATGACCCTCCATAATTGGTAATCCAAACAGTTCTAAGGTCATGTTGTAGAGTGTAAATATCAATATAGCACAAAACTCACTCCAGTAAAACAAAACTTGTTTCCTGATTTCAAAAACCAAAATGATTGTTTCCAAACAGATGAATTAACAACAATAGTGGAACAGTGAAAACAGAACCGTGGTCAGCAAGGTCTCAGCTTCCATGGGCAATGGCAAATATAATCGAGACATGAGTCCAGATCCTGCCACTTAAACTTAAGCCCGATAACATCAAGGACCTGCTGCCACCACCATCCACATTTATAAAAATTCTTCAACAAAAGAAATAATAAACAAGCAACCGCATCAACCCCCAAGAAAACTTAGCTTTAAAGTGAAGTGATAGCGGGAGTTGATGACAGGCCGCTGCCCCGACGTCACTGTAGAGCTCTGGTACGTTTCAGGTTTGAGCATGCACGGCGTATTTTGAGAAGCAATGTTGAAGTGCTAGTTTTGCTGCTGTCTCAATTATTTTCCCCTGATGCAGCGAGATTACTCGCGAAATGTACCAGAGCTCTACAGTGAACATGTTTCTATGTAAGCACCAGAATGCATGATAGTCACTATGCAGAAATTCAGGGAAGTGCATTGCAGACACTAATTTGTGAAGCTTGCAATTCATGAGCTTTTAGCTTAAATTTAAACCTTAGTGTAGCCCCATAGAGCTTTTAGTTTAAATTTAAACTTCAGTCAGTAGCCCCAAAGAGCTTTTAATTTAAATCAAATTAGAGTATAGCTTAGCAGAGAAGGAAAAATAGGGTAACTATTCTTTAAGTAGAAAGAAAGAAATAGTTTCTAGAGACCTTTACAAAGAGGCCCTCCAGTTAAGGGGCAAAAGACTTGTGAAACTGTTTTAGATAGGTGTTAAAACCAAGTGACAGGTCAAAGGGGCAATTTGAAAGACTTCCTCCATCAAACCAAGGGCTTTGCGAATCGCCCAGGAAATTAAGATAGGGCATAAGGCAGGGCACTGTGTAGACAGCCAGCTTTTATTAGGTGTTCTTTCCCTCCCACTCACCCACCCCAGGCATAGTCTTAGATTTATAGCCCCTCAAACCTATTAAAAGGGAAGATGTGGTTAAATTCACTTCAGGTTCAGCTGGTTACCCTCACCAGGAACAGATTGATTAATCTTGAGGTGAACTAAGTCTCTTCAACTTATTAGGTATAGTTGTATAAGTACAAGTACATGGTAGTGCCACCCAGACAAGGTTTTAGATAGTGCTGTGGAGGAGTCTGCCTTCTTGGTATATGTTAATCTCCAGGAACAAGCAGGAATGCAGTCTTCACATAGGTTGAACGTCACCAATGGAGCCTGCATGGGAATGCTCCCAGCATCCAATAGGAAGGCCTTTGGGAGCATTCCACTGCGCCTGCGTGCCTGCCTTCCCAACTTCTTTCTTCAGCTGTTCATTTTCCACAGATCCATCAGGACACTTCATCCTGTCACCACAGAAGAACTTCTCTTTTTTGTGGAACATCGTGCTTCTGCCTTGCCTTTGATGCCAGCTCTGTTGAATCCGACACTTGTCCCAATAAATATTTTATTTTTTCTTTTCAAATTTTCCTTTTTCTTTACTTTTCATTTTTATTGCGGTTTCACCGCTAAACCTGGCCTCTAGGCCTCCTCTTCAATTTCTAAGATGTTTTTAAAGGCATGGAAAAAAACAGTCAGTGGTTTTAAAAAGTGTACCAAGTGTGCCAGTACCATCTTGGTCACTGATAAACATGACTGGTGTCTAAGATGTTTGGGTCCTGATCATCAGCCCAATTCTTGTTTGTGCCGTCAAATGGCAAAAAGAGGCCTCAAGAACTGAGCCAGACAGTATGGGTCGTTCGCCTCGGACTCGATCTCAGTGGCTTGCACCTCATTGAGAGCATCGACATCTTCTCTGGCTTCATCAAAGTCAAAACATAAGAGTAAATCAGTCTCTGGCTATTTCCAAACCTTTGGCATAGAAGATGGATGCCGATGCCAGAGAAAAGTCCCAGCACAAGCATCGTGACTCTTCTAGAGGTGCTTCTGATGCAGATCAGCCAGCCAAACAGCCTCGATGGGAGATTCTGTCCTCCAAAGCACAGGTGGGGCACTTGGATGCTCCTGAGGCATCGATCTCTGGTTCCATGTTCTACAATGTTGGCTCAAAGTCCCATAGGTGACTCCACCCAGGCATCAGCCTTCTCCCTAGACCAGTGCATGCAGGCTCTCGAGAGGAGTTTGGCAGCACTCCTGGCAGCTTCTGTATCGATAACATTGAGAGCTTTAGGAATGCAGGCTTCAGCACCAAACTGGCATCGTCAGAACTCCAAGATAGATACCTTCATTTAGAACCAGTCAATGCCCCTGGTATTCAACAGACTCAGACTGCCATGGCTCTCAGTTCCGATATCTCTGAGTATCGGTATCGACATCAACCTTCGACGTCCATGAAGCATGAAGGTCGAACCCAGGATTGCCCAAATTTCCTAAGCCACAACCAACTGCACAGGCACAACCTGCATCTGGCTTTTGACTCCTTCCTAGAGAGCATTGCCAGTCTACCCTTGGAGGGCTTCCAGCCCCTCAACATAGCAGGCAGACTCTATCACTATGCCCACAGGTGGCACCTCATAACATCAGAGCAGTGGACATGCCAAATTGTCCAAAAGGATTATCTTCACTTCGATAGCTTACCCCCCAACAGCTTCACAGGGGATTATCCCACACAACCACTTCAAAAAACTCTCTTAAAAGAAGAGGCGACCACCCTGTTTTCCCAGGATACCATAGAAAGAGTTCCTCCTCCTCTTAAGAACATAAGATATGCCATACTGGGTCAGACCAAGGTCCATCAAGCCCAGTATCCTGTTTCCAACAGTGGCCAATCTAGGTCATACGTACCTAGCAGTTTCCCCAAAAGACACAGGTTCCGCAATGCTTGTACTGGGTCAAGCAATGATATCCTGGGTCCCTTCTTAATAATGGTTTATGGACCTTTCCTCCAGGAACTTGTCCAAACCTTTTTTAAACCCAGCTACACTAACAGCCTTTACTACATCCTCTGGTAACAAATTCCAGAGTTTGATTACACGTTGAGTGAAAAAGTATTTTCTTTTATTAGTCTTAAATAGTTTACCTTGTAGCTTCATTGCATGTCCCCTAGTCTTTCTATATTCTGATAACGTAAACAATCGATCTACGTTTACCCGTTCCACTCTGTTCATTAATTTATAGACTTCTATCATATCTCCCCTCAGCCGTCTCTTTTCCAGGTTAAAGAGCCCTAACCTTTTTAGCCTTTCTTCATAGGAGTATCCTTCCATCCCCTTTACCATTTTGGTGGCTCTTCTCTGAACCTTTTCTAATATCGCTATATCCTTTTTAAGATACAGCGACCAGAATTGCACACAATATTCAAGGTGCGGTCTCACCATGGAACGATATAGAGGCATTATAATATCTTTTGTTTTATTTTCCATTCCTTTTCTTATGATATCTAGCATTCTATTTGCTCTCTTGGCCGCTGCTGCACACTGGGCCGAGGGTTTTAAAATGTTATCCACAATGATGCCTAAATCTTTTTTCCTGTGTGGTGGTTCCTAATGTGGAACCTTGCATCGTGTAACCATAGTTTGGGTTGTTCTTCCCTAGGTGCATAACTTTGCACTTGTCCACATTAAATTTCATCTGCCATTTTGATGCCCAGTCTTCCTCCATATTTTCTCATGCCAAAGAAAACAGGAGGATTCAGGCCCATCTTTGATCTTAGAGACATAAACAATTTCATGGTCCAAGAAAAATTCAAAATGATTTCCCTAGGAACTCTTCTACCATACCTCCAGAGACATGATCGGCTATGTTCTCTAGACCTGAAAGACGCATACACGCATTTACTAATCCATCCCTCATATAAGTAGTATCTGTGCTTCATGTTTCAGGGAAACCATTATCAATACCAGATTCTCCCCTTCGGTCTTGCCTCTGCCCCAAGGATCTTCACAAAATGCATAGCAGTAGTCACTGCTGACCTTTGCACCTTGGGGGTATTCATCTTTCCTTACATAGACGATTAGCAGATCAAGGGACAATCCCCTCAAGAGATAAAACTGTCTTCATCGTACTATCATGGTGCTCCAACACTTGGGCCTTGTCATAAATATCTCAAAGTCTCACCTTGCTCTAACTCAATGACAGGAGTTCATTGTAGCGCTCTTGGACACTCAGTAGGCCCGAGCTTTCCTCCCACAGGATCACTGTGCCCGCCTCATCAAACTGGCAAAGGGGGTGCAAAAGCAAAGTCAAGTAACAGCTCAAGAGATGCTATGACTCTTAGGACACATAGCCTCCACGATTCGTGTCATCCCCTATGCTTGCTTACATATGTGACAAGCATAATGGCCTCTGTCTTCTCAATGGATGCAAAAGAAAAAGCATCTCAGAGACTAGATCCACATCACTCTTCAACTGATGAAGTCCGTTCAGTGGTGGTATTTCCCACCAAACTTCGTCTGGTCACCTTTTCAGATGCCTCCACTTCGATGTACTCTGACGATGGATGCTTTCAAGCTGGGTTAGAGAGTGCATCTGAATGACCTAACCACACAGGGACTGTGGACACAACAGGAATCTGCCCTGCAAATTAACCTGCTAGAACGATGGGCACTAACAAATGCTCTTCAGGTTTTTCAACCCCAACGTTTGGGTCAACCTGTTCTAGTCAGGACAGATAAACAAGTTGCCATGTTCTACATGAACAAACGGGGGAATGGGGTCCCGTCCTCTCTGTGATGAAGCGATTCACCTGTGTTTTTTTTTCCTATCTCTCACTGCATTCACCTCAGAATGCTGTACTTCCCAGGCAAATGCAATGCTCTAATGGACAGACTAAACCATATCCTTCACCCACATGGACCTTGAAGCCGGAGTCAACTGCTCGAATCTTGATGACGTGGGGAACCCCACTCATAGATCTTTTTGCCACTCCACAAAACACACAGCTTCCACTCTTCTGCTCCCTTGTTCCGTCGTTGCACTGACAGGCCCCAGAGGCTTTCCTTCTATATTGGAGACAGGGACTGCTCTGTGCATTCCACCCATCCTCTTAATATCCAAAACACTTTAAGCTACAAGCTGACAAGGGCTTGATGATTCTCATAGCCCCTTTTTGACCCCATCAACCATTGTTTCTTCTGATTCTTCACCTTGTGCAGACTCAACCTCTTAGCCTCGGATGTGCATCCAAACTCTTCTCTCAGGACCAAGGGACGTCCTCCATCCCAATCTTCACTCCCTTTGCCTAACAGCATGGTTACTGAAAGGCTAGTGCTTGCTGACCTCAACCTGCCATAGGCTGTCAAAGATGTACTTTTTGCATCATGTAAAGATTCCACCAGGTGATCTTATGCCTTCAAGTGGCGTAGGTTTGCCCTCTGGTGCGCCCCACGAACATTGACCCCTTTTCTTGCCTGGTGGAGTCTCTTCTACAATATCTCCTCTACTTAACAGGTCTTAAAACCAAGTCATTGAGAGTTCACCTTAGTGCCATTGTGGCCTCTCACTGACCATAGATGGACAGCCTGTCTTCTCACACCCCTGGCCTGGGATCTGAATGTGGTTCTAGCACAATGTCTAAAGCCACCTTTTGAACCTTTATTCACCACTTCACTGAGGTTTCTATCTTGGAAGGTCATCTTCCTTATTGCCCTTACTTCAGTTTGTTGCATCAGTGAGCTGCAAGGTTAGTGGCGGATCTCCCCCCCCCCCCCATATTGTTTTCCACAATGGCAAGGTGGTTTTCCGTACACATCCATACTTCTTCCCGACTGTGGTTTTCTCTTTCCATCTAAACCAGTCGGTAATCCTCCCAATTTTCTTCCCTAGATCACATGCGCCTCGGTCTGAAGCAGTGCTACACACCTTAGACTGCAAGCGAGCTCTGGCCTTCTCCTTGGATAGAACTAAAGATCACAGAAGATCCTCTGTTATTCATTTCATTTGATCCTAGTCACCTCGGTCTACTGGTGCTGAAACTAACTCTATCCAAATGGATTGCAGATTGCATTTCTTTTGCCTGTGTACAAGAGGGACTCTCTTTAGAAGGTCATGTCACTACTCATAATGTGCAGGCTATGGCAACCTCCATAGCCAATCTTTGTTCAGTATCCATTGAGGAGATCAGTCAGGCAGCTATCTGGTTCTCCATTCATACTTTTGCTGCATGCTACTGTCTGGACAGAAACTCCTGTCGGGGCACTCTTTGGCCAAGCTGTACTCCACCTCTTTGGGACTTCCTACCTTCTGTCCCAGACTTCTAAAAGATACCAGACTATCATTGGGGGAGTATCTCCTCCTGGAATCGATTCCAATTTTATTTTTATTTATTTATTTATTGAACGGTTTTATATACCGCCTTTCAGAAAAATCAAAGCGGTTTACATAGAACAAAACTTGAACATTACATTGAAACTTATTCAAACAATTGAAATTACAGTGAACATTAAATTGTATATAATAAAAATGGTAATTTGAGGGTTACAATGCTGAGTAAATGCTGATTAGGTATATAGATAGTTTAAACATATATACAGATTTAAATATTTACAAATTTCAAAAATCTTATCTTATCTGAGCAAGGAAAAATGTATTGTAGTTCACTAGAATTATTAGTGTAAAGAGTAAATGTGATAATGTGAAGAATTGGGTATTGTAAGATCGAGTAAGAAAAAGAAAAAAGTAAGTTGTGAATTAATGAATATGAGTATACATGAGTTTAATTGGGAAATATTTCATCTATTGGGAATGAGTCTCCAAAGTACTCTATAAATAGGTGAGTTTTAAGATTTTTTCGAAATGCTGAAAGATCTGTGATATCTGAGTTTATCCGGCAGAGCATTCCATATTAAAGGAGCATTGAAGCTGAATGCCCTATTTGTTGTAGTTTTATTGAGTTTTGAAAAGTTGTTTGGAACAAGTAGTGTGTTCAGGTTCCTTTGTCTCACTGTTCTGGTCCTTGAATGAATTGTCAGTAGATCAGTTAGATATGATGGGGCTATATCTCTTATCAGTTTGAACGTTGTTATGATAACTTTATATTTTATCCTACTTTGTATAGGTAACCAGTGAAGTTTGTACAGTATAGGGGTTATGTGTTCAGTTAGACCTGCATTTATAAGCATTCTTGCAGCAACATGTGCTACTTTTAGTTGGTGTAAAGCATGTTTTGGAATACCTTGAAGAATTATGTTACTAAAATGTAAGTGAGGCAGGATCAGGGCTTGAAGGACAGATCTGAAGTCCAGATTTGATGATGATGGTTTTAGATTTTTAAGATATCTTAATTTATTATATATTGTGTTTGTTGTATTCCTGATGTGTGGTGTTAGACTTAACGTTCTGTCTATGATAACGCCAATGGCCCACAAGTCTAAATTGATTCTTCAGCTACAAATTTTAACCTCAGGGATCACACTGCTCCCCTCCCCCCTCCCAATAATAGTCTGGTACCTGGGAGCTAATGAGTCCCATATTTGAAGATTGCGTAGTTACTTATCTGTAATAGGTGATCTCCGGGAACAGCAGGATTCAGTCTTCACAACCCACCCTCCTCCCCTTGGAGTTGTAGGGTTCTTCTTTTTTATTATTATTCTCAGCTGCAAACTCAGCTGAGGAGAAAAGGTGGGAAGGCAGGTACGCAGGCGCAGTGGAGTGCTCCAAAAGGCTTTCCTATTGGGTGCTGGAGAGTGTTCCCGCGTGGGCTCAGTCAGTGATGTTCATCCATATGTACTGTAAAGATTGATTCCTGCTGTTCCCAGAGATCACCTGTTACAGCTGAGTAATTACGTTGTACCAGTTACTTAGGAAAGTGTGGGATAGAGGTTCTGGATGCCAAATTTAGTCTTATAGGTAGAAAGTTGATATCTAGAATTCCAGGGTTGCATTCTCCAAAATGCTTCCCGTTCCATGCAGTGCACCCAAAAGGCAGACAGAGCTTTGGAGTCTCAATGTGTGGATGAGATGATGGTGCAAAGAAGAGCATTTTGGATCAGTTAGGAACTGGGCAACATTTTAGAGAAGGGAGGGGCTTTTCCAAAATGATGGGCTCCACCTTAACCAGGATGGCGCCAGGCTGCTGGCATTAACCTTTAAAAAGGAGATAAAGTAGCTTTTAAACTAGATAATAGGGGAAAGCTGACAGTCGCCCAACAGCACATGGTTCGGAAGGCTGTATCCTTGAAGGATACTAGCAAATAAGGGAAATAAGGGCATCCCGACAAAGAGAGGTGCCAATAAAGTTAAATTAACCCAGATGCTCTTAAGTACAGAGCTGAAAGATTCCAAATTACCCATATCAACTGATAACCAGATTACTATGAATAAAATACACCTCTAAAATGCCTGTATGGAAATACTAGAAGTCTAAAAAATAAGCTGGGAGAGCTAGACTATAAGGCAGTAAATGAAAGGTAAGATATGATTGACATCTCAGAGACCTGGTGGAAGGAGGACAATCAATGGGACAGTCTGATACCTGGATACAAACTATATTGCAGTGTTAGGGTTGATCAAATTGGTGGAGTGTTATATGTTTGGGAGGACATAAGGTCACACAGGATGAAAGTTTTGCATGAAACAAAATACACTGTAAAATCTATATGGATAGAAATCCCATGTAAAAAGGGGAAGGCGATGGCAGCGGGGATGATGACATGCTAAGAGAAATCAGGGAAGTTAAGAAAAGTTACAACACAGAAATAATGGGTTATTTAATTACCTCGTATCGACTAGGTCAATGTCCCTGCAGGACATGCTTGGAAGATAGTTTCTAAATGAAATAAATGACTGCTTCTTGGAGCAGCTAGTTTATGAATTAACAAGAGGGGAAACTATTCTGGACCTAGTCCTTAGTGGAACACTTGATCTGATGCAAGAGATCATAGTGTTGGGGCCACTTGGCAATAGTGATCATAGCATGATAGTGTTTGATTTAATAAATGGAAGGATGGCAAGGAAATCCATAGTATTATATTTTAACTTTCAAAAGGGAGACTATAAGGAAAATAGTTTAAGAAAAAACTAAGAGGAGCAGATGCAGAGGTTAAAGATTTACCTCACGCATAGGTGGTGTTTAAAAATGCTGTCTTGAAAGTCCAGACCAGATGTATTCCATGCTTTAAGAAAAGTGGAAGGAAGGCCAAAAAAACTGCCAGCATGGTTTAAAGGCGAGATCAGAGAGGCTGTTGTAGCCAAAAAAGCATCTTTCAGGAACTTAAAAATGGGGGCAAATGAAGAAAATTGGAAACGACACAAGCACTGGCAAATTAGATGCCAGGCATTGACAAGACAGGCAAAGCGAGAGTTTGAAAAGAAGCTTGCCGTGGAAGCAAAAATACATAATAAAAACCTTTCAAGTACATTTGTAGCAAAAAACCTGTGAAAGTGTCATTTGGAGCATTGGAAGATAGAGGAGTAAAAGTGGCGCTAAGGGGGGACAAGACCATAGCAGGGAAGTTGAATGAATTCTTTACTTCAGTCTTTACTGAAGATGATGTAGGGAAGTTATCCATGCCTGAAATGATATTTAAAGGTGATATATCGGAAGAATTGAAAGAAATATTGACAAACTGGAAAGAACTATTACATTGTTTGATAAACTTGAATAGTAAATCACCTGGACTGGATGGTATCATTTAAGGATGTTGAAAGAACTGAAAGATGAGATTGCAGACCTTCTATTAGTAATATGTGAACTATCATTAAAATCATCTGTAGTACCTGAAGATTGGAGAATGACCACTGTAACACCAATTTTTTAAAAGGGTTCCGGGGTGATCTAAGAAACTACCTACTCTTGCCATCTTACTGGGCAGACTAGATGGACCATACTGGTCTTTATCTGCCATCATTTACTATGTTACTATATGTTACAGACCCTAAGCCTGACATCTGTACTGGGCAGAATGGTAGAAACCATTATAAAGAATAAAATTACTGAACACGTAGATAATGGTTTAATGGGAGAATTTAGCCAAGGAAAGTCTTTTTACTAATCTGCTTATATTTTTTTGAAGGTGTGAATAA
The DNA here is from genome assembly GCA_033557465.1 of Ichthyophis bannanicus. NCBI lineage: Eukaryota > Metazoa > Chordata > Amphibia > Gymnophiona > Ichthyophiidae > Ichthyophis > Ichthyophis bannanicus. The sequence goes on along the minus strand of CM066031.1, from coordinate 599,833,950 downwards.
ACAGGTACACAGAGGTGAGCTGGTCGTTATAGTGTACCTGGATTTTCAGAAAGCTTTTGACAAGGTCCCTCATGAGACACTATTGGCCAAATTAGAAGGTCATGGGATTGGAGGCAGGAACTGGTTAAAAGATAGAAAGCAGAGAGTAGGGCTGCATGGTTAATTTTCTCAGTAGAGAAAAGTGAATAGTGGAATATCTCAGGGATCTGTGCTGGGCCTGCTGCTTTTTAACGTATTCATAAATGATCTGGAAATGGGAATAATGAGTGAGGTGATCAAATTTACAGATGGCACAAAATTATTCAAAGTTGTTAAGACGCAAGAGGATTCTGAAAAATTGCAAGAGGACCTTGATGAACTGGAAAACTGAATGTTCAAATAGCAGCTAAAATTTAATGTGGACAATTGTAAAATTATGCAGCTAAAAAAGAACAACCCAAACTATGGTTACCCGATGCAAGGTTCCACATTAGGAACCACCACCCAGGAAAAAGATTTAGGTGTCATGGATAATATGTTGAAACCCTCCGCCCAGTGTGCAGGAGTGGCCAAGAACACAAATAGAATGCTAGGAATCCTAAGGAAAGAAATGGAGAATAAAACCAAAGATGATAAAATGCCTCTATCGCTCCGTGGTGCGAAATTACCTTTAATATTGTGTGCATTTCTGGTTGCCATATCTTAAAAAGGATATAGCAGAATTAGAAAAGGTACAGAGAAGAGCCACCAAAATGGTAAAGGGTATGGAAGGATACCACTATGAGGAAAAGATTAAAAGGTTAGGGTTTTTCAGCTTGGAAAAGAGACGGATGAGGGGAGATATAAAGGTCTATAAATTAGTGATTTGAATGGAATGGGTAAACGTAGATTCCTATTCGCTTCTCCGGGCCAGTCCAGGGACAGGTAGGGTTGTCAATCCTCTATAGCCACTGAGGACTGATCTGAAGTTTTGAGAGATGTGAAGCCACTCCCCCAGAGGGTTACCCAGCAGTCTATCAGTCCTCAGCAGCTACAGAGGATCGATTCTCTGCTTCTCCCTCAGTTTGCTAATTGCTGTTTGGTTCTTTTATTGTTTTTTTCCTGAATTTATATTAGCTCTAGCAGGGCTGATATATTTCTAGTGTCCTTGTGTTTAAATTTGGGGCGCTGCGCCTTTAACAGCGCGGGAGACGTCGAGTGAGTATTTATACCGGTGAGAGACAGAGCCTGTCTCACTTCTCCGGCTCCGTCTCCGTCGGCAGAGGAAGAATTTCTGGGAGCCCCAGTTGGTGCCTCTGCCGAAAAAGTTCATCGAGTCGGCACTTCCCGCTGGCTGCGGGTCTGCCTGCTTGCTTCTCTACTTTCTCACAGTGCGGTGAGTTTTTTAATTAGTTTCGGCGCTTGTGTCGGCTCTGTTTCCGGGTGCCTCGAGCGGCGCTTCTTCAAGTTGTCTTTCTTTGTCGTCGGGGAACTTTTATTGTTTCAGCGCTCTCCGCGTGTTTTTTGTTTTGATATGGCCGACAAGATTGAACAAGTTTTAGAGGGCCCTTCGTTTCCTGCCGAGAAGGTGGGAAAGTCGGCCATTTTACCGGCGCCTGTCAGCTCGCAGACGGAGCAGTCCCGACCGCACAAAAGAAAGACAAAGTCCTCTAAAAATCCTATACCGGTTTCTCAGCCTGCAGATGTCTCTTTAGGGACACCAGGGGATGTGTCTTCGTTTTTCTCGCCAGAGTTTATTCTGGCTATGCATAAAAAGCATTCTTGCTTAGGTCGGCTCAGCCGGACCAGGCGACAGGGGGTTCCCCTAATGAGTTTTTTCCCCATAAGATGCAGGGTGCAGAGGATCCTGGGGAAGGCTCCTCTAAGCCTAAGGAGGTTCTGGCAGATCCTTTGGGCTCGTTTATACCGCAGGACTCTCTGCTGATGGGTCAGTCTGTCTCAGATGAGGGAGCAGATCTCTCTTTGGATCCAGATCCTGAGGAGTTAGAGGAGGGGGAGATAGCTCCGGGGGAAGATCCAAATCTGTTCAGGGTTTTCCGTAAGGAGGAGCTCGCTGCGCTTATCGCACAATCTTTAGCGGCCCTCCATCTCCTTCCTCCTTCCTCCTCTCAAGAACCTTTAGAGGATCCCTTATTGCAAGGCTTTAAGTCTCAGCAGCGCGGTTTTCCCTTGCATCGCGTCATTCGGCAGATGATTGACTCCGAATGGGAGTGTCCGGAGGCTACTCTGAGAGGGGGGCGCGCTCTGGCACGCTTATACCCCCTTCCTCAAGAAGACCGGGACTTATTCCGTATGCCTAAAGTAGATGCTTTAGTGTCAGCAGTCACTAAAAAGACTACCATCCCTGTTGAGGGCGCAGCAGCGCTTAAAGATCTGCAGGATAGGAAATTGGAGGTGCTTCTCAAACAAGCTTTTGAGGCTAGTGCATTAGCATTACAGGCAGCGGTTTGTGGAGCTTATGTTTCTAGGGCCTCTATTCGCTGGCTGCAGGGGGACACAGCGGGGGAGTCCGCTTCGGAAGTTCCCGATTCCGCAAAGTTGGAATCGGCTGCAGCTTATGCGGCGGATGCATTTTATGATTTGGTTCGCATTGCGGCCAAAACCATGGCCTCTATGGTGGCGGCTAGGCGTTTCCTGTGGTTACGTAACTGGTCTGCGGATGTCTCCTCGAAGGTTCGCCTTAGTAAGCTGCCCTTTAAGGGTAAGTTGCTTTTTGGTGAGGCCTTGGAGAAAATTGTGAAGGATTTAGGAGACTCCAAGGGCGGGCGTTTGCCGGAGGATCGGCCTAAGCCTCTGTGGGAGCGGGGCGAGGCTCTGCCCATGAGTCCCGCAGATTTCGTGGGGCCCGCTTCGCGCCTTATTCTCGGGGGCGTTCCGGTTTTCGTGGCTCGTCCTTTCGCGGAGCCAGAGGTTTCGGCCGATCGTACGGGACGGCCGCTCAACCTTCCGTTAAGAAATCGCAATGAAGGGCAGCAGGTCCAGCCGTTAGTTCCTGTGGGCGGCCGTTTACAGGGTTTTCTACCGGCCTGGACCGCAATTACTTCGGACAAATGGGTCCTAGAAATCATTCAGAGAGGTTATGCTTTGGACTTCGCTTGCCCGTTACAGCCCGCCTTCATACTCTCTCCTTGTGCGCCCGGGAAGAAGATGCAAGCCTTTCCGACACGCTCGTGCGCCTTTTGCATCTGCAGGCGATTGTTCCCGTGCCGTTGGACCAGTGCGGATGCGGTCGATACTCAATCTATTTTGTGGTTCCAAAGAACGAGGATTCTTTTCGTCCCGTGCTAGATCTCAAAGGTGTAAACCGTACTTTGCGGGTTCCACACTTTCGCATGGAAACACTGCGTACCGTGATTCGGGCGGTGCAACCGGGAGAATTTCTCTCATCCATAGATCTCACAGAGGCGTATCTTCATATTCCCATCAGACTGTCTCATCAGCGCTATTTACGTTTCGCGCTTCCCATGGGACATTTCCAATTTCGCGCCTTGCCGTTCGGTCTAGCGACGGCTCCGCGTACCTTCATAAAGCTGATGGTGGTCGTCGCGGCGGCGCTTCGGAAGGAAGGTATTCGAGTACATCCGTCTCTCGACGATTGGTTGATCCGGGCAGATTCGCGGGAAGCGTCTCTGGTGGCGACGGCGCGAGTGGTCCAACTTCTCGAGCAGCTCGGTTGGGTGATCAATCTCTCCAAGAGCCAATTGATACCACAGCAGCAGTTGACTTATCTCGGGGCCTGCTTCGACACGGAGCGAGGGTACGTTTCGTTGCCCGGTCTGCAGGTGCAAAAGTTTTTGCAACAAATTCAAACCTTCCTATCTCTTCCAGCTCCGTCAGCATGGACCTATTTACAGGTCTTGGGATCCATGGCAGCTGCTCTGGATCTAGTGCCCTGGGCCAGAGCACACATGCGCCCTTTGCAGCAGGCGCTTCTTTCCAGGTGGTCGCCGCAGCTTCACCCGCTGGCGCAGCGCCTTCCTTGTCCAGATCCCGTCCGGCGCAGTCTTCAGTGGTGGTTGCTCCCCGAACATCTTACGGCAGGGGTTCCCTTAGAGGAGCCCTCCTGGATCCTGGTTACCACCGATGCCAGTCTGTCCGGCTGGGGAGCACACTGTCTGGGTCAGGTCGCTCAGGGTTCCTGGTCTCCAGAGGAGAGTTCATGGTCGATCAACCGTCTCGAGCTGCGTGCGGCTCGCCTAGCCTTGCTTCGCTTCGCATCTCTGCTCATGGGCAAGGCGGTAAAGATTTTCTCGGACAATGCGGTGATGGTCGCTTACATCAATCGTCAAGGGGGCACCAAGTCTCCCGCCCTCCTGACTGAATGTCAGGATTTGATGGATTGGGCGGAGTCCCATCTCGTAGCAATCTCTGCGGCGCATGTGGCTGGCAAAGACAATATCCAGGCCGATTATCTCAGCCGCAATGTGCTAGATCCCGGGGAATGGGAACTGAACGCGGCCGTTTATCACGATCTGACGCTCCGTTGGGGATCTCCAGTGATGGACTTGATGGCAACGTTTGCAAATGCCAAAGTAGGCCGGTTTTTTCAGCAGACGCCGAGAGCGCATGTCGGAAGGACTCGATGCTCTCGTTCAACCATGGCCGCCAGGCTCCCTATTGTATGTTTTTCCTCCCTGGCCGATGTTGAGTCGGGTCATTCAGCGGATTGCGCGTCACCCGGGGTGGGTGATTCTCATAGCTCCGGATTGGCCTCGTCGTCCCTGGTATGCCGATCTCGTTCGACTTCTCATAGCTCCGCCTTGGCCTCTTCCGGCTCGGATCAATTTATTGCATCAAGGGCCGATTCTCATGCCACAGGTGGGTCGCTTCTTGCTTACAGCTTGGCTCTTGAGAGGTCTCGGTTAAAGGGTCGAGGTTATGCTGATTCCGTAATTACCACGTTGCTTCAGTCTAAAAGGCAAACAACTTCTCTGGCCTATGTGCGGGTATGGCGTCTGAGGCGTGGTGTGCTCAACGTCATATTATTCCTATGTCGTCTTCCTTGCCTCAGCTTCTCCTTTTTCTTCAACATGGCTTCGACAAGGGTCTGGCTCTCAGTACCCTTAAGGTTCAAGTAGCGGCGCTTGCCTGTTTTCGGGGGTATGTTTGCCGTCGGCGTCTTTCGATGCTTCCGGATGTCCAACGTTTTTTGCGGGCGGCGCGGCTTCTCCGGCCTCCAGTGCGTCCCTTAGTTCCACCTTGGGATTTAAATGTGGTGTTGGATGCTTTTTCGCATTCTTCTTTGGCGTCTCTAAGTTTTCAAGAGATCCGCGAGTGTTCTTGGAAAACGGCCTTTCTGGTCGCGTTGTGTTCGGCTCGCCGGATTTCCGATCTACAGGCCTTGTCTTGCAGGGAGCCTTATCTTCAGTTTTTGCCGGAACGTGTGCTACTACGGACAGTGCCGTCCTATTTACCTAAGGTGGTCTCGGTTTTCCACGTTAATCAGACGGTGGTTTTACCCGTCTTTACTGAGTCTTCCGGTTCGCCGATGGATCGGGCGCTCAAGCGCTTGGATCTTGCACGAGTTTTGCGGACGTACCTTCGGGTTTCCGAGACTTTTCGAAAAACGGATAGGCTATTTGTTCAGTACGCCGGATCTCGGAAGGGTCAACCGGCATCCAAATCCACCATAGCGCGGTGGGTTCGCAGTGCTATTGTTGCAGCGTACACGGCTAAAGGGATTTCTCCACCGCTGGGGTTACGGGCTCACTCTACTCGGGCCCTCGCCACGTCTTGGGCGGAGTTTGCGTTGGTTCCGCCTATTGATATATGCCGAGCGGCTACTTGGTCGTCCTTGCATTCTTTTACTAAGCATTACCGCTTGGATCTTCAAGCCCGGGACGATGCGAAAGTGGGGTCCGCGGCTATTGTCGCGGGTCTTGCGGGTCCCTCCCATCATTAGGTACTGCTTTGGTACTGCCCTACCTGTCCCTGGACTGGCCCGGAGAAGCGAATAGGAATAAGAAATTAGTTCTTACCTGCTAATTATCTTTCCTGGAGCTTTCTCCGGGCCAGTCCAGGGCCCCACCTCTATTTGATTAAGAGATATTTTTCGGTCAGAGGTATTCATTGGGGCTTTCCGATTTCCTTCGCGGTGGAATAGTGTACTCCTGTGATATATGTAATTTATATTTAAAAAAAAAAAAAAAAAAAAAAACTCCAAATTTGTAGACGTTATTAGTTGTTCCATGGCAGACGCCTTCTTTCATGGCTTCTACATTGTTCAAGGACTATAGAAAGTTATCAGTATTTTTCAAGGGTTATCTGTTTCTTTCAGTTCTTTCTTCCTTTGTAGTGCTTTGTCACGTGTAGACTGCTGGGTAACCCTCTGGGGGAGTGGCTTCACATCTCTCAAAACTTCAGATCAGTCCTCAGTGGCTATAGAGGATTGACAACCCTACCTGTCCCTGGACTGGCCCGGAGAAAGCTCCAGGAAAGATAATAAGCAGGTAAGAACTAATTTCTTATTGGTTGTTTGCACCTTTAAAAAGTAGAAAGACTAGGGGACATGCAATGAAGCTACAGTGTAACCCATTAAAGACTAATAAGAAAAAATATTTTTTCACTCAACACATACTCGAACTCTGGAATTTGTTACTGGGGGATGTAGTAAAAGCTGTTTGTGTAGCTGGCTTTAAAAAGGGTTTGAACAAGTTTCTGGACGAAAGGTCAATTAACTATTAAAGAGGATCCAGGAAATCCACTGCTTACCCTTGGATGAGCATTGTGGAACTTGTGTGCCTTTTTGGGAACTTGCGCGGTACCTGTGACCTGGATTGGCCACTGTTGGAAAGAGGATACTAGGCTTGATAGACCTTGGTCTGATCCACTATGGCATTGCTTATGTCCTTATGTTTGCTTTTGTAGCTAATGATTGCAATACGAGGTGCCATCAAAATTTATTGAGTCTTTTTACAAAAACACAGAGTATAGCAATGATAGTTATTGCACTCAATTTCCTTCAAAGTAGTCTCCTTCTGATAAAACACACTTCCTCCAGCGTTCCTGTCACTGCTGGAAACAATTTTGAAATGCGTCTTCATTATGCTTTGATGCAGCTGTGTTGAATTTTGCTTAATGGTCTCCTAGTCGTTGAATCTCCTTGCTTCCAGTGGTAATTTCAGTTTTAGAAACAAGAAAGTCAGAATGTGCGAAGTCCGATGAGTATGGAGTCTGACTTACTTGCTCGATTTGGTGTTTGGCCAAGAACTGCTGGACAAGATGTGATGCTTGAGCTTGGGCGTTATCGTGATGAAGCAACTATTCACCATTCCTGTTTAACTCTGACCTCTTACGATGAACTGCATCTCTCAAACAAGTCAGATCTTGGATGTAGTACTCCTTATTGATGGTTTGGCCTTTTGGAGGATACCGATGATGAACAGTACCCTGGTAATCAAAGAAAACTGTGAGCATGACCTTGACATTGCTCCCTCATCTGACGAACTTTCGTGGGTTTGGGAGATTTTGGAGTCTTCCTTTGTGAGGATTGAGCTTTAGTTTCTGGGTCATAACCATAAACCCACGATTCATCATCAGTAGTAATCTTTTTGATGAAATCTAAATCATTTTCAACACATTCTAACAACTCCCTGGCTGCAGACAGTCTATCTTCTTTTTAAGAACGTATAGGAACATAAGATATGCCATACTGGGTCAGACCAAGGTCCATCAAGCCCAGTATCCTGTTTCCAACAGTGGCCAATCTAGGTCATATGTACCTAGCAGTTTGGTTTTGGTTAGGGGAAAAGAGTTTCGGCACGAATTTTGCAGACACACATCTCATCCTAAAATCAACAGTAAGAATGGACTGTGCCAACCCGAAAGTGATGTCCATGTCATCAGCAAGCTCCCTGATAATCAATTGAATGTTTCAATGAATTGCAGCACACACTGCTTTAATGTTTTCTTCATTCCTGCTCTTGGACAGTCTTCCAGAACTTTCATCACTGTCAACACTTTGGCTGTCCTTTTGGAAATGTTTATACCAGTCATAAAGTCGAGCATGACTCATGCATTCATCGCCATGCACTAGCGATAACTTTGCATAAATCTCTTTGCACGGATCTCCATGTTTCTGGCAGAGTTTAATGGAAATTCACTGTTCAATTTTTTTCACTTATCTTAAATTTGATAAACTGCTTTTATACGATACCAAACATCACGTGATTAAAAAAAAAGTACGGGTGTGCTGCAGCTACGCTACACCCTGTATGTGCAGAGCACATAACTAGGTCACTGCATGCTTAATAGCATCATGGTGCGATGTATTGTTATATAGCTACACAACAAGTCTCGGTACTTTTTGATTATAGCTCATATATGCAGAATTCTGAGTTTTGAGTAACTTCAGATATTTTTAGAGCTTAAGTTTTAACATCAGCAGTTCGTAAGATCATTCTGTCAATTTATTGATGATATCCTCCAGAGATGTTTAGGTTATGTTTATTACATTTGATATACCGCTCAAGCCAAAGCATCAGAGCGGTTTACAATATAACTGCTCGAGAGATGTTACAACTGTTAGGCCACATGGCATCCACCGTGCATGTGGTTCCTTACGCTCACCTTCACATGAGGGCAGCTCAGTGGACTCTGTCCACCCAATGGACCCAGGCATTAGGTTGTCTGTCAGACAAAATAGCAACCTCCAGTCGCCTCTTTTGGTCCCTCCAGTGGTGGAAGTCCACTCAAAATCTGTTGCTGGGGTCCCCCTTTCAACAGTTACTACCCCAAGCAACCCTTACAACAGATGCCTCCCCAAAAGGTTGGGGAGCTCATCTACAAGATCTCTCCACCAAGGGCATCTGGTCTCCACAGGAGACATCTCTACATATCAACCTCTTAGAGCTCAGAGCAATTCTTCTAGCTCTGAGTCTTCCACACCCTGCTCAGCTACAAGACAGTCCTCATGTTCAACGTGAACAAGCAAGGCGGGACTGGCTCTCTGTCGCTTTGCAATGAAGCTTTGAGATTGTGGGCCTTCGCCAGAGAGCATCAAACTCATCTCGTGGCAGTGTATCTTCCAGGGGTTCAAAACTCTTGGGCAGACAGACTCAGTCGAGTTCTGCTTCCACACGAATGGTCCCTCCATGGGGATCAGATAGCCAGGATCTTTCGAATTTGGGGAACCCCGGACATAGACCTCTTTGCAAGTCCGTGGAATGCCAAACTTCCCCGGTTCTGTTCCAGGATTCCGTGTCAGGGAGTTCAGGCCAGGGATGCTTTCCTCCTCCACTGGGGGCAAGACTTCCTCTATGCCTTTCCACCCATTCCCCTAATTTCCAAGACACTGTTCAAGCTTCAGAGAGACAAGGGGTCTATGATCCTCATTGCTCCACATTGGTACCCTCTACTTTTTCATCTCTCTCAAGCTCCCTCCCTGGACTTGGGATCTGCTCCAGACCTCCTGTCCCAGGAGGAGGGAACGTTGTGGCACCCAAATCCCCAGTCTCCATCTCAGAGCCTGGTTGCTGAAGGCCTAGACCTTCAAGATTTGCATCTTCCTCAGCAGGTGAAGGATATCCTTCATGCTTCCAGAAAGCCTTCCACTAGACGTTCCTATGCTTTTAAATGGAAAAGGTTTATCATTTGGTGTGCAGAGAAAGGTCTTAACCCTCTTGCAATACCTCTGAATTCTTTACTAGAGTATTTGCTGCATTTATCCCATGCAGGCCTTAAAACGAATTCAGTAAGAGTCCATTTGAGTGCTATTGCAGCATCCCTTAAGCCTCTCAATGGACATCCTATTTCCTCTCATCCTCTTATTGCAAGATTCATGAGAGGCCTTCTTTTAACTAAACCTCCCCTTAGACCACCTCCAGTGGCATGGAATTTGAATTTGGTTCTTGGCCAGCTTATGAAGCCACCCTTTGAACCCTTAGCCACTACCTACTTGAAATTCCTTTCCTGGAAGGTTATTTTTTTCATTGCAGTCAACTCAGCTCGCCGTATCAGTGAGCTGCAAGCCTTGGTGGCTAATCCTCCTTATACAAGGTTCCATCATGACAAGGTAGTCCTCAGGACTAATCCACACTTTATGCCTAAAGTGGTCTCACCTTTTCATCTGAACCAGGAGGTGTATTTACCTGTCTTTTTTCCAGGACCTCATGCATCAAGTGCAGAGAGGAATCTTCATACCCTGGATTGTAAGAGAGCACTGGCTTTTTACTTACAAAGGACACAGCAACATAGAAAGTTCTCTCAACTATTTGTTGCTTTTGATCCCTCTCATTTAGGACTTCCAGTCTCTAAGAGAACTCTGTCCAGTTGGATTGCTCAGTGTATTTCCTTCGCTTACCAGAGCAAGAACCTTTCTCTGGAGGGCCATGTCACAGCTCACAATGTGAGGGCCATGGCAGCCTCTATGGCTCATCTAAACTCTGTGTCCATCGACCAAATCTGTCATGCGGCCACCTGGGCCTCGGTTCATACCTTTACAGCCCATTACTGCTTGGACAAGGACTCCCGCCGGGATGCCTTGTTTGGTCAGGCTGTTCTCAAACACCTGTTCCATACCTAATCAACTCGTACCCCCCATCCTTGGTTGGATGCCCGAGATCCATGGGGGGATGTAGGGCCCTTCTCAGGGACTCACAACCTTGGAGATCTCCCTGGCATCTCTAGCTGGGGAGTTCCCATATGTGAAGACTCATTCCTGTTTGTTCCTGGAGATAGCACAGTTACTTACCTGTAACAGATGATCTCTGGGAACAGCAGGAATAAGTCTTCACAACCCACCCACCTCCCCTAGGAGTTGTATCTCTCTATCTTTCCTTTCCTCTCTCTTTCTCTTTGTCTCAGCTTAAAACTCGAACTGGAGAGAGGCGGTTAGGAAAGGCGGGAAGGCAGCGCGCAGGCGCTATGGGATGCTCCCAACAGCTTTCTTTCTGGACGCTGGGGAGCGTTCCCGCGCAGGCTCCGTCGGTACCGACGATAACCATGTGTGAAGACTTATTCCTGCTGTTCCCAGAGATCACCTTTTACAGGTAAGTAACTGTGCTTTGTCAGGCCTTGACAAAAATCATATAAATCAATACACAATGAAGTTCCTCACTTAATTCATGTCATCTTTGCGATGCTGCTAATGAAAAATCTTGCTTCCATCCCACTTCCAAAGGGGGCTCTTGAACCCCAGTACTGACAAAATCCTCTGATTCCATGACTGCATTCACCCTAACCTGCAGAAAAACAGGTCTGTTCCCCTGAAGATTTTAAAAGTTAAAGAAGTGTTTTTAAACTGCACACTATGCCCAGTGGACAGCCAATGCAAACTAATAAGAGGAAGAATAACATGCTATCTCCTGGAACAAGCAGACATGCAGTCTTCACGTATGGGTATTGTTGGTACCAATGGAGCGTTTATGGGAACGCTTCCCAGTGCCCAATAGGAAAGCCTTTCGGAGCACTCCACTGCGCCTGTGCATCTGCCTTCCTGCCTTCTCACATCCTCTCCTCGGTTGTTCATTTTCCATAGAGCCAGCAGGTTGTTTTCTTCCTGTCACGACCGAAAACTGTTTTTTTTTTTTAATTTGTGCTCTGCCTTCTTGTCGATGCTGTTACCCTTCCGGATATCGGCCCTGTTATTTTTTTTTCTTTTCTGAATTTCTTTTCATTTTCTTTTTTTCCTTTTTTATTAGTGGCTTCACCACTAATTTAGGCATCGGCCTATTTTTTCTTCCCACGACAGAAAAAAAACATTCCAGTGGGTTTAAAAAGTGTACCAAGTGCTCTGGATACTATCTCAGTCTGTGACAAACATGACTGGTGTTTAAAATGTTTGGGCCTAGACCATTTACCAAAAGAATGTATTTTGTGCCAATAAATGACTAAACGGGGCTAAAAGAAGGGGGGCAAAAGAAGAGGGCCAATAAGTTTGATTCTCTATTTGCCTCTGATTTGATTTCTATTGCTTTGGCATCATCGAGGATATGTCGTTCCATATGCCCGGCTACTCATGTGACAGGCTCAATAGATGCTGTCATCTCAGTGGACCCAGGTGACTGGGCATCTCTCCAACAAGATTTTCATCACACCCCCTCTGATCAACTCTCTTCAGTGGTGGTACTCCCCGCAAAACTCACTCGGAGGGTCACTTTTTCAGATGCCTCCACCTCTATGCACCTTAATGACGGATGCTTCCAAACTTGGGTTGGGGCACATCTGGACAGTCTCACTACTCAAGGGTAGTGGACAGAACAAGAGTCTCAGATGCAGATCAATCTTCTTGAACTTCGTGCTCTCACAAATGCCCTTTGGGTTTTTCATCCCCAATTTTTGGGCAAACAGGTCTTAGTCTATACAGACAATCGGGTAGCTACGTTCTATGTGAACAAGTAGGGTGGAACAGGCTCTTATCTCCCCTGCCAAAAAGCCCTTCGCTTCTAGTTCTTCTCCATTGCACACTGCATCCATCTCAGGGTGGTGTATTTCCCCAGCAAACTCAACCTTCCGGCGGACAGGCTCACCAATATCCTTTGTCCACACGAGTGGACTCTGAATCAGGAGATGGCTTCCTGGATATTACATAGAAACATAAAAACATGATGATAGAAAAAGACCACATGGCCTATCTAGTCTGTCCTTCCATAACAACAACTACAACAGTCCACTTTTTACCTTTAGAGATCCTCTGTGTTGGTCCCATGCTTTTTTGAATTCAGTTATGTCCTCATCTCTACCACCTCCACTGGGAGACTATTCCACGGATCCACTATTCTTTCTGTAAAGAAATATTTCCGCATATCACTCCTGAATCTATCTCCCTTCACCAATGTTCCCTCTAATTTTCTGTAGGCTGTGTGCGCATAACATATCAGCTGTGTGCAGCTTTTGAAGGAAGGTTAAATTTTTGTGCGCCACATAACGACACTCGGAGTTATATACTTTAAAATTTGACTACACATCAGAATACAGTATGTAAACCACTTTGATTGCACTAGAAAATATTGTAGAACTTGTGAAAACCATAAATACACAACAACTTTTAAATTTTAAGACGTCTGTGTTGTTTTTCTATCAGAATCAGAACCGTAATTTTTGTGCGCTCTGTTATAAAGTATGTGCGCTCGCTCGGCAAGGTGTGTGCGCGCACACGCGCACAGCTTAGAGGGAACAGTGCCCTTCACCCTCATCCCATGTCCCCTTGTAGCAGAACTTGCTTTCAATTGAAAGAGGCTCTCTCCCTGAACATTTATGCCATGGAGGTATTTAAACATCTCAATCATATCACCTTTATCCCGCCTTTCCTTTAAGGTGTACATATTAAGATCCTTAAGTCTGTCCTCATATGCTTTATAATGAAGCCCACTAATCATTTTAGTAGCCACCCTCTGCACCGACTCCATCCTGTTCACATCCTTTTGAAGGTGCGGTCTCCAGAATTGCACACCATACTCCAAATGAGGTCGCACCAAAGACTTATACAGAGGCATTATCACCTCCTTTTTTCTGCTAGCCATTCCTCTCCGTATGCACCCAAGCATCCTTCTAGCTTTTACCGTCGCCTTTTCTACCTGTTTAGCTACTTTAAGATCATCAGACACAACCATGCCTAGGTCCCGGTCTTCTTTAGTGGACAAAAGTACTTCACCTCCTATACTGTATTGCTCCCTTGGATTGCTGCAGCCCAAATGCATGACCTTACATTTTTTAACATTAAATCCCAGCTGCCAAATTCTAGACCATTCTTCAAGCTTAGCTAGATCCCTCCTCATGTTATCTACACCTTCCTGGGTGTCTACTCTATTGCAGATTTTGGTATCATCTGCAAAGAGGCAAACCTTACCCGACAGCCCTTCCATCTGTGGGGGACCCCAGAATAGATCTGTTTATCATACAGGAGAATGTACCACTGCTGCTCTTCTGCTTGAGGCTTCCCTCTCTGCGCAGTCAGGCTATGGATGCTTTCCTTTTTCATTGGGGCAGGGGCATGCTTTATGCATTCCCACCCACCCCCTTAATATCCAAGACCCTGTTCAGTTGCAGGCCGAGAGAGGCTCCATGATTGTAATAGCCCCTTATTGGCTCTGCCAGCCATGGTTTCCTCTGCTGCTTTGTCTAGCACAGACTCCACCCTTACGCTTGGGGGACACACCCAACCTCCTCTCTCAGGAGCATGGGATGCTCCTCAGGAGCATGGGGATGCTCCTCCATCGCAACCCATGGGCCCTCTTGCTCATGGCTTGGCTGCTGAAAGCATACGTTTGGATAGCCTCAACCTTCTTCAGCAGGTCAAGGACATTTTGCTGGCCTTTGGTGTACCTTGAAACATATTGATCCTTCTGCCTGTCCGGTGGATTTGCTTCTACAGTATCTTCTTCATTTATCCACCACAGGACTTAAGGCTAACTTGGTTCGAATTCACCTTAGTACCATTGCGGCCTACCATAGGCCAGTGGACAGGCTGTCTATTTCATCGCACCCCTTGATGCAACACTTCATGCAGGATCTGATGTTGTTTAATCCATCTGTTAGACCTCTGCTGGTGGCATGGGACATCCATGTGTTCTTAGCGCAGCTTCTAAGGCCCCATTTTGAGCCTTTAGCCACCACTGCTTTGAAATTCCTTTCTTGGAAGGTCATCTTCCTCATTGCCCTCACCTCTGCTTACCCTTATCATTGAGCTGCAGGCCTTAGTGTGGGATCCTCCATACACTCGCTTCCACCATGACAAGTTGGTTCTCTGGACCCATCCACACTTCCGTCCAAAGGTCGTCTCTCCTTTTCATATCGATCTGTCTGTGATGCTCCCAGTCTTCTTTCCCAGACCTCATGCCTCCCGAGCTGAAGCAGCGCTATACACGCTAGGTTGCAAACACACTTTGCCTTTCTACTTGGACAGAACCAAGAATTTCAGGAAATCCTCTCAATTATTTGTCTCCTTTGATCCAAGTCACCTTGGACGTCCAGTATCTAAATGCACCCTATCCAACTGGATTGCAGACTGCATTTCCTTTGCCTCTTCTTAGGCAGTACTCTCCCTTGACGGTCACATCATTGCATACAATGTGCGGGCCATGGCAACATCTGTTGCCAACCTATGTTCTGTCTCTTATCGACGAGATTTGTCGAGCGGCTACCTGATTCTCTATTCACACCTTCGCTGCTCACTGCTGCCTAGACAGGGACTCCCGCCAGGATGCTGTCTGGTCAGGCAGTCCTTCAGCATCTCTTTGGGACTTAATCTCAACTCCTACCCTCTGTCTCAGACTGTTCTGCCATCAGACTCCTCTAACCACGCTCTTGTTAGCTGTGCTCGAGTCTGAGGAGGCCACTTGGTTTCTATACTCTCTGGCTCTATTCTCTAGCCTCGTGGTTATCTGTTTAGTCTAGTGCCTGGGAGCTAGTGAGTCTCATACATGAAGACTGCATTCCTGCTTGTTCCTGGAAATAGCATTGTTGTTCACCTGTAGCATGTGATCTCCGGAAACAGCAGGAATCTGTCTTCATAACCCATCTCCTCCCCTAGGAGTTGGAGGGTATATTTTTTCTCTATCTCTCAGCTACAAACTCGAGGAGAGGATGTGGGAAGGCGGGAAGGCAGACACACAGTGGAGTGCTTCCAAATGCTTTCCTATTGGACGCTAGTGAGCATTCTTGCATTGGCTCCTTTGGTAATGATAATACTCATACATGAAGACTGATTCTTGCTGTTCCCGGAGATCATCTGTTACAGGTGAGTAATACTGTTTTCTTACCTCTTTCCTCAAGATCAATCTGGCTTCTATGTCCTGGACTAACTGTAACCAATGCAAACTCTTCTTGAGCAAGTCTAGATACAAACCAGTTTGCAGAAGTCCAGATGGGAGAGCATCAGTGCCCGGGTTTTACCAACCATAGGTCCCCCTACTAACAAATGCAGCCACTTTTGCAGAATCATCCAGTAAGAGATATTGGTTAAAGTCATTATCTCTGTATTCATGTAGAACTTTTCCAAGGACTTTTTTGGTATATGTGTGTGTGTGTGTGTGTGTGTGTATATATATATATATATATATATATGTATATATGTGTATGTGTATAAATATATATGTATGTGTATAAATATATATGGTTAGCTTCATGGAAAGATCATCATCGGTCAACACTCTGAAATGTGTTACCCAGCTGGATCATTCAAAGGGTACTCCAGCTGCAGCTGAAAAGGTGGTAGTCCACCCTTCCTTAACACCCATAATGCCTTCAGCATCACAAGACTAAGCTGAACTCATGGATACACAGCCACTTCAACACTTTTTGAGGCAGGTGTTCAGCAGTTACCCATCATCTTGTCTCCCTTGGTTAATAGGACAAAGAATTTGAATATCATTGGCATAAAGATGTCAGGTAAACCCTGCTTCCCTAATAATAATCCCCAACTCTTTCACATAAACATTAAATAAGACTGGAGAAAGACTTGACCGCTGGGGTACCCTCCTTTTAACTCTCATGAGTCTGAGAGGCAGTCATCCAGCATTACCCTTTGCAGACGTCATAACAGAAAACAGGGAAACCATTGAAACAATATACCCTCAATCCCTAAGGCTGCAAGATGCCTCAGAGGCAATGGCTCACTATTTTGAAAGCCACCTAAAGGTCTAGTATTAACACTACTGTATCCTCCCCTTGGTCAACCCAGCACCATAGATCATATATCACATCAAGCAAAAACATCTGTTTATGGGCTTTCCTAAAGCTTAAATGATATATAATCTATTACCTTCTTTGCATCCAAAAAATCTTCAAACTGCCATAATACTTTCTCAATAATGTTTCCCTAAAAAGGACATTTGAAAATTGGGCAATAGTTCTCCTAAGCTTGCTATCACCAGGATGTTCCAATAGTGGTCTATTAAAGGTATGCTTAAGAATACTTGTCAAGACCTCTTGCATCTATGAGGCATTCACAATCAAGTTTAACCTAGAAATAAACAAATTCTTGGATCATTTAACCAAAGGTGTTTGATCACCCACACGAGAGCATCTCAAAGTTCCTACAACCATTTGTATTTCCTCTTTAGAAACTGCTCTAAGCTGGTCCCAGTCCTTTTTAACCCGAGCATCATCCTGCAGTGCATTCACTTGTTTTCTATCTGCTACCACAACCTCCTCTTTAATTTTGAACATTCTGGGAAAAAGGGCACTCATTTCTCTAAATGTGATTTGTACTTCATACATTTATCATATCCCCAGAGCTGCATTTTTACTGACCCCATCCCATTCTCTCAATGTGTCTTATGGACAACTTTGTATTACTCGTATATTCGTGTAAACCTGCATTTGTAATGGATATATTTTTCCAAAGAACTATATATCAAAAGTAGTTAAGCTCCTTTCAACTCTGTTCAAATTGATGCTTCTCTAGCCTCCTAAATCACATTATACCACATTGGCAAGTCATTAAATTTTGGTGGTATAGAAATTATTATTTTATCAGCTATCACAACTTTGTTATTCCTCCACTTGCTTATCAGTATTCTAACATGATACCTTACTTGCAGATAAACACAAAATTGCATGTTAGGTATATTCCATTTATTTTTGACATAATGAAAAGAACATAAGATATGCCATACTGCGTCAGACCAAGGTCCATCAAGCCCAGTATCCTGTTTCCAGCAGTGGCCAATCTAGGTCATACGTACCTAGCAGTTTCCCCAAAAGACACAGGTTCCGCAATGCTTGTACTGGGTCAAGCATTGATATCCTGGGTCCCTTCTTAATAATGGTTTATGGACCTTTCCTCCAGGAACTTGTCCAAACCTTTTTTAAACCCAGCTACACTAACAGCCTTTACTACATCCTCCGGTAGCAAATTCCAGAGTTTGATTACATGTTTGAGTGAAAAATTAGTTTCTTTTATTAGTCTTAAATAGTTTACCCTGTAGCTTCATTGCATGTCCCCTAGTCTTTCTATATTCTGATAAGGTAAACAATCGATCTACGTTTACCCGTTCCACTCCGTTAATTAATTTATAGACTTCTATCATATCTCCCCTCAGCCGTGTCTTTTCCAGGTTAAAGAGCCCAACCTTTTTAGCCTTTCTTCATAGGAGTATCATAAGAACATAAGAACATAAGACATGCCATACTGGGTCAGACCGCGGTCCATCAAGCCCAGTATCCTGTTTCCAACAGTGGCCAATCTAGGTCATACGTACCTAGCAATATCCCCAAAAGACACAGGTTCCACAATGCTTGTACTGGGTCAAGCATTGATATCCTGGGTCCCTTTTTAATAGTGGCTTATGGACCTTTCCTCCAGGAACTTGTCTAAACCTTTTTTAAACCCAGTTATACTAACAGCCCTTACTACATCCTCCGGTAACAGGTTCCAGAGTTTGATTACACGTTGAGTGAAAAAATATTTTCTCTTATTTGTCTTAAATAGTTTACCCTGTAGCTTCATTACATGTCCCCTAGTCTTTCTATATTCTGATAGCGTAAACAATTGATCCACGTTTATCCGTTCCACTCCATTCATTAATTTATAGACCTCTATCATATCTCCCCTCAGCCGTCTCTTTTCCAGGTTAAAGAGCCCTAACCTTTTTAGCCTCTCTTCATAGGAGTAGCCTTCCATCCCCTTCACCAATTTGATGGCTCTTCTCTGTACTTTTTCTAATAACTCTATGTCCTTTTTAAGATACGGTGACCAGAATTGCACACAATATTCAAGGTGCGGTCGTACCATGGAGCGATACAGAGGCATTATAATATCCTTTGTTTTATTCTCCATCCCTTTCCTTACGATACCTAGCATTCTATTTGCTTTCTTGGCTGCCGCTGCACACTGGGCGGAGGGTTTTAACATGGTATCCACAATGATGCCTATATCTTTTTCCTGGGTGGTGGTTTCTAGTGTGGAGCCTTGCATCGTGTAACTATAGTGTGGGTTGTTCTTTCCTAGGTGCATAACTTTGCATTTGTCCACATTAAATTTCATCTGCCATTTGGATGCCCAGTCTTCCAATTTATCCAGATCCTCCTGCAGTTTTCCACAATCCTCTTGGGTTTTAACAACTTTAAACAGTTTTGTGTCATCTGCAAATTTGATAACCTCACTAGTTATTCCCTTTTCCAGGTCATTTATGAATATGTCAAAAAGTAGCGGACCCAGTACAGATCCCTGGGGTACTCCACTATTCACCTTTTTCCATTGGGAATATTGGCCATTTAGCCCTACCCTCTGCTTTCTATCTTTTAACCAGTTCCCTATCCACAATAGTACACTGCCTCCTATCCCATGACTTTTTAGCTTCGCCATAAGTCTCTGATGGGGGACCTTGTCAAAAGCTTTCTGGAAGTCCAGATACACTACATCAACCGACTCACCTTTGTCTACCTGTTTATGCACACCTTCAAAAAAACATATCAGATTAGTAAGACAAGATCTTCCTTGTCTAAAGCCATGTTGGCTGTCTCCCATTAGGCCATGACTATCTACATGCTGTGTAATTTTGTTCTTTATGATGGTTTCTACCATTTTCCCTGGTACTGACGTCAGGCTCACCGGTCTGTAATTTCCTGGGTCACCCCTGGAACCCTTTTTAAAAATTGGTGTTACGTTGGCGACCCTCCAATCTTCAGCTATTACAGATGATTTTAATGAAAGTTCACAGATTTCCAATAGCAGGTCTGCAATCTCATATTTCAGTTCTTTCAACACTCTGGGATGTATACCATCCGGTCCAGGTGATTTGCTACTATTCAGTTTATCAAATAGTTGTAATATATCTTCCCGGTGTAGCGATATTTCTCCAGGACCAAGCAGGAAGTCAGTCCTCACATATGGGTGACGTCGGCGCCGACGGAGCCCTCGCGGAGCAATTTTCCCCAGCTTTCAAAGAAAGCCTTTGGGAATTGCAGCACGCATGCGCGGTCGCCTTCCCGCCCAAGGGTGCCATCTTAGCCAGTCTTCTTTTTTCCCCGGAGCCCTACAGACGTACCCGTCGTGTCCCCACTAAAAAAGTTGATTTTCGTGAGTTTTCTCGTTTTTCAAGTCGGTTCGACGCTGGTCGTTTTCCTGCCCGGACTCGTGACGCCGTTACGAGTCCTTCACTACTTTTTCGGTTTTTCTGAATTTTAGTCAGTTTCGTTTTCGTTTTTTTCGCTGGCAGCCCGGTCCTTTGACCTTGCAGGGGCCCTTTTTCCCCCGATGGCTGCCAGTGGTTTCAAGCGGTGTGGTCAGTGTGACAAAAATATGTCACTCACTGACACACACGATAATTGCCTCCGCTGCCTGGGCCCGGATCATGAAGAAATGATCTGTGGAGCCTGTGGCAAAATGTCCTCCAAAGCGTTGAGGAGTCGGCGGCATCAGCGGGATAGAATCTTCGCTGACCCCAGCCGTACCCAGACCTCGTCGGAGGCCTCGGCATCCAGAGGTTCCAGCTCGGACCATCGCCGAAATTCCTCTGACAGAGGTTCTCCCTCCGGAGACCATCGACGGAAGACAAAACCCGCGAGGGCGGCGTCGGTGGATGCTCCTGGCTCCGCGAGGGCCAGGTCGCATAGCCCCGACAGCCGTCCCGGGTCCTTGGAGAAGGAGCACCTCCCGAAGCGACCTCGCCTGGAGTCGGAGTTGCCTGCTCGGGTAAGTCCTGTGGTCCTTCTGGACTCGCCTCCGAGAGTGCCGACGTCGGGCCCGACGCCGTCGGGGCCCGAGTCGGGGGCTGCTGGGTCACCTGAGGTCGGACTCAGGTTGACGGCCTTGGAGAGCAGACTGTCTGCCTTCATGGACCAGTAGCGGGCACTGATCGCTAGCCTCGCTGGCGCCGCTGCCCCGACCGCCGGGACGTCGACGTCCAAGTCGACCCCGGAGACCGAGCCGATCCTCGAGTCCATGCGAACTCGAGTCGATCCTCGGTCGAGGTCACCCTCGGCCTCCCGTTCGGGCCCGAGGTCGTCGCCGCCGACTCCCTCGGCGTCGGGGCGGCCGACGCCTCCGCCTGCCCGAGCCGACCCCACTGATTCCTCCTCGGAGTCGGTCTGGGAGTCTGAAGAGGAAGAGTCACCTGATTCCTTTCGGACTCGGTGTGTCCCCCTCGGACTCGCCTGAGTCCGAACCTCGGAAACAGTCCCCTCCGGAGGATGCCCGGTTCTCGGACTTCGTCAGGGATATGGCCAAGGCTTTGGCCTTCCCGGCGGATCCCGAGGAGGAGCCTCGAGCCGAAGAGCTCGACGCCCTTCAGTATGACTCTCCCGCCCGGGAGCACTTTACTGTACCGGTGCCTCCCATGCTGGAACGACTACTCTTCCGCATGTGGGAGAGTCCGGCTTCGTCGCCGGTATTGAGCAAGCGGGTCGATTCAATTTATCGAGTCCGCAAGAGTCCTGGCTTCCAAAAAGCACAGCTACCACACCATTCCATGGTAGTGGAATCGGCCATGCACAGGCTTAAGAGCCAAAAAATGCACTCCTCGGTGCCTCCTGGCAGGGAGGCCCGTAACCTGGATGGCCTTGGTAAGAAGTGTTTCCAGGGCTCTATGCTGGCTTGTCGTGTCCAGACCTACCAGCTATACATGGGCATGTATCTCCGAGACCTGGCTAAAGAACTAGCCGGGTTCTCCGCTGGACTATCCGAGGAACCTTTGCGGAGGTTCCTAGCCTTGGCAAATGGTATTCGGGAATGCTCCAAATTCATGTCCCGAGCAGCCTATGATGGCTTTGAAGCCTCGGCTCGTGTAGCCGCAGCTGGCATCGGTGCCCGCCGACAGGCTTGGCTTCAGTCGTCCGACCTTGAACCTTGGGTCCAGGACAAGTTGGTCGATGTCCCCTGCAGAGGTGAGAACCTCTTTGGAAAACCCATGGCGGAAAAGGCTGCACAAATCGAGACGGAGACTCTAACCAGGACCAGGCTTTCTAGGAAGACCTCCGCCCCTTCCCAGAAAAAGAAGGGCTCGGGAAAAAAGACCTTTTACCCGAGAAAGGCGGCTGCCTACAAACACTACCCCCAATATCAGGCCCCTCCAGCTCCCCAACAGGGCCAGCAGGCCAAGGGACGGGGTAACGGGTCCCGTAGGCAGCAAGCCCCCAAGCCTGCACCACCAGCCCCTGCTCAGCAGGGTGGGGGTTTTTGACTTCCTCAGCATAGCCTCTCCCCCTCAGCTGGTTCCTCCGAGCACCGGAGGCCGGCTGGTTCACTTCGCCCACAGGTGGTCCAACATCACTTCAGATGCCTGGGTGCTTCAAGTCGTGCGAGAAGGATATCTTCTCCACTTCCATCAGGTCCCTCCCTCCTATTTTCCGGGAGAACCCCCTCGACTCCCTCTGCACAGGGACTTACTCCTTCAGGAGTTAGCAAGTCTTCTCCAGGAACAGGCTGTGGAACCGGTGCCCCACCACCTGAGAGGTCAAGGCTTTTATTCCAGGTATTTCCTAATACCAAAAAGAACAGGAGGCCTCAGACCCATCCTGGACTTGCGCAACCTCAACAAGTTCCTCGTGCGGGAGAAGTTCAAGATGCTTATCCTTGGAATCCTTCTGCCCTACCTCCAGCAGGGAGATTGGCTATGCTCCTTGGATCTAAAGGATGCCTACACGCACATCCTCATCCACCTAAGCCACCGCCAGTACCTAAGGTTTGTGGTGGCAGGAAATCACTACCAGTACAGGGTACTGCCCTTTGGCCTATCCTCCGCACCGCGAGTCTTCACAAAATGCCTCGCGGTGGTGGCGGCCCATCTCCGGCTTCACGGCCTCTGTCTTTCCGTACCTCGACGACTGGCTCATCAGAGCAGCATCCGCTCCGGAGGTCACCAACGCCACGAACCGCACTGTGACTCTTCTGCAGTACTTGGGCTTTGTCATAAACTTCGCAAAGTCCACTTTGCTCCCCTCACAGGATCTCGAGTTCATCGGCGCAAGACTGCATACCCCTCAGGCGCGAGCTTTTCTGCCTCTCGACAGGGCTCATCGGCTCATGGAACTAGTCAGCCGTTTTCACAGCCAGTCCCTGGTCTCCACCAGGCGCTTCCTGAGAATGCTCGGCCATATGGCTTCCACCGTTCATGTGACCCCCAATGCCCGCCTGAATATGCGGCCTGCTCAATGGTGCCTTCGCAAGCAGTGGCAGCAAGCCACAGGCAGTCTAGCCGACTTAGTGCGCATCTCCGAGCCGCTGGCCTCTTCTCTCCGGTGGTGGCTTCATCGACCGAACCTGCTAATCGGCATGCCTTTTCAGTCACCTCAGCCGGCTCGAGTGCTGACGACAGATGCGTCCCTCCTGGGTTGGGGAGCACATTGCCAAGGGGCATGTACTCAGGGTCTCTGGACCGCGTGGGAGTCTGCTCAGCAGATCAACTTCCTGGAGCTCAGAGCAATTCGTCTAGCGCTCAAGACTTTCTCCCACCTGACTTCTCACCAGTCTGTCCTGGTCCAGACGGACAATCAAGTGGCCATGTTCTATGTGAACAAACAGGGGGGCACGGACTCTTACCTTCTCTGCCGAGAAGCTCAGAAGCTCTGCTCTTGGGCCGTCAGTCACGGCATTCTTCTCAAGGCAGTTTATCTCCCAGGCCAAGAAAATTGCCTGGCGGACAAACTCAGCAGGATCCTCCAGCCGCACGAGTGGCGCCTGGATCCCTTGGTAGTTCAGAAGCTCTTTTTAAAGTGGGGCCTCCCCACGATGGATCTCTTTGCCAGTCCTCTCAACCGGCAACTTCCGCGCTTCTGCTCTCGTCAGCCACATCCCCTTCGAGTGGCGGCGGATGCTTTTCTGCTCTCATGGTCGGAAAGCCTTCTCTATGCTTTTCCTCCCATCCCGCTAGTCTCCCGAACTCTGTTCAAGGTTCTACGGGACAAAGCGTCCATGATCCTGGTGGCTCCTCGCTGGCCCAGACAGCCGTGGTTCCCACTCCTGTTACAATTGGCGACAGAGGATCCGTTCCCTCTGGGGTTTCAACCGGATCTCCTAACACAGGATCAGGGGTCTCTGCTACACCCCAACCTCAGATCTCTCAACCTAATGGCCTGGCGGCTGAGAGGGTAGTCCTTGCTCCCCTTCTCCTGCCGGCAGAGGTGGAAGAGGTCGTCCTAGCTTCTCGACGACCTTCTACCCGCAAATGCTACGCCCTAAAATGGCGTCGTTTTTCCGTTTGTTGTGTGCAGCATTCTCAGGATCCCTTCTCCTGCTCGGTGTCGGTGATCTTGCAGTACCTGCTCTACCTCTCTAATCTCGGACTTAAGTCCAACTCCGTCAAAGTCCACCTCAGTGCTCTGTCCGCACACCATGTGCCGGTGGACGGCAGACCTCTTTCCAGCGACCCTCTCGTAGCGAGGTTTATCTGAGGTCTCCTTCTACTTAAACCACCTCTGCGCCCGCCAGCACCTGACTGGGATCTGAATGTGGTTTTACAGCGGATCACCTGTCCGCCTTTTGAACCGATGGCTACCTGTTCTCTGCGTTTTCTTTCGTGGAAAACCTTATTCCTGATAGCCCTCACTTCCGCTAGACGCGTAAGTGAATTGCAGGCCCTCGTGTCTGATCCTCCCTTCACTCGGTTCTACAAAAATAGGGTAGTCCTACGGACTCACCCAAAGTTTCTTCCAAAAGTGGTTTCCCCTTTTCACATCAATCAGGAGGTGGTACTTCCGACCTTCTTTCCCAGGCCTCACTCCAGCCGAGCTGAACGAGTCCTGCATACCCTGGACTGTAGAAGGGCATTGAACTTCTACCTTGACTGTACGCGAGAGCACCGTAAAGCTGCTCAGCTTTTTGTGTCTTTTGACCCCAATAAATTGGGACTCCCGGTCTCCAAGCGTACTCTGTCCATCTGGGTTGCGGACTGTATCGCTTGGGCTTATGGGGCAGCCGGACTCTCATTAGAAAGTCGAGTCACGGCTCATTGTGTTCGGGCGAAGGCTGCGTCCGTGGCTTACCTCCGCTCTGTTCCGCTGGCAGACATCTGCCGGGCCGCTACTTGGTCTTCGAGCCAGACTTTTGCAGTCCATTACTGTCTCGAGAGGGAGTCCCGTAGGGACAGTGCTTTCGGACAGGCAGTCCTCCGAAATCTCTTCGAGGTTTGAGCAACTCCTACCCTCCATCCCGGATGGGGGCTACCGGTGGGTGATAATTCAGTGAAGATTCCTTCCTTTTGTGCCGTTGAGCTAGAGGGAGCTCATTTTTGTGCTTAGGGTCTCCAGTAGCCTTAAGCTTGGGAGTCCCATATGTGAGGACTGACTTCCTGCTTGGTCCTGGAGAAAGCGTAGTTACTCACCTGTAACAGGTGTTCTCCAGGAGCAGCAGGAATCAGTCCTCACAACCCTCCCTCCTCCCCGTGGAGTTGCAATCATCTGCTTAAGTTTTTTTGCACATTTTTATGCTGTCTTTTAGCTATGTCATCAGACTGGCTAAGATGGCACCCTTGGGCGGGAAGGCGATCGCGCATGCGCGCTGCAATTCCCAAAGGCTTTCTTTGAAAGCTGGGGAAAATTGCTCCGCGAGGGCTCCGTCGGCGCCGACGTCACCCATATGTGAGGACTGATTCCTGCTGCTCCTGGAGAACACCTGTTACAGGTGAGTAACTACGCTTTCTCTCAATTCCTCTGCAGTATCACCTTTAAATACCACTTCAGTCTTGGGTAACATCCCTACATCTTCCTCAGTAAAGACCGAAGCAAAGAATTCATTCAGTCTCTCCGTTATAGCCTGGTCTCCTCTTACTGCCTCTTTTACCCCTCTATCATCTAATGGTCCAATTGACTCTCTCACAGGCCTTTTGCTATGAATGTACTTGAAAAAGTCTTTATTTCGTGTTTTTGCTTCCGTAGCAAGTTTCTTCTCAAATTCCCGCTTTGCCTGCCTTATCAATGCTTTGCATTTAACTTGCCAGTGCTTGTGCTGTTTCCAGTTTTCATCATTTGGCTCTTTTTTCCATTTCCTGAAGGTTGCTTTTTTGGCAGCAACAGCCTCTCTTTTAAACCATGCTGGCAGTTTTTTGGACTTTCTTCCACTTTTCTTAATGCGTGGAATACAGCTGGTCTGGGCTTCGAGGATAGTATTTTTAAATAACACCCAAGCTTGCTGTAAGTCTTTAACCTTTGGAACCGCTCCTTTTAGTTTTTTCCTAACTATATTCCTCATTCTATCATAGTCTCCCTTTTGAAAGTTAAAAGGTAGTACTGTGGATGCCTTTACTATCTGTCCTCCACTAATTAAATCAAACATGATCATACTATGATCACTATTGCCAAGTGGTCCCAACACCCTTATTTCTTGCACCAGATCTGGCGTTCCACTAAGGACTAGGTCCAGTATGGCTTCCCCTCTGGTCGGTTCATGAACCAGCTGCTCCAAGAAGCAGTCATTTATTCCATCTAGAAACTTTATCTCTTTAGCTTGTCCTGCCGTGACACTGACCCAGTCGATACCGGGGTAATTGAAATCACCCATTATTACTACTCTGTTGTGACTTTTGTTAGCTTCCTTGATTTCTTTGAGCATTTCATCATCCATTTGTTCATTCTGGCCAGGCGGTCGATAGTATACTCCCACTGCCATCACCTTCCCCTTCTTAAATGGAATTTCAATCCATAGAGATTCTACAGCAAATTTTGTTCCCTGCAAAACTTTAATCCTTTCTGACTCCATGCCCTCTCTAACATAGAGCGCAACCCCTCCACCAATTTGATCAGCTCTATCATTACGATATAGTTTGTATCCAGGTATCAGTGTCCCACTGGTTATCCTCCTTCCACCATGTCTCTGAGAGTGCAATCATATCTAACCTCTCATTTAGTGCTATATATTCTAACTCTCCCATCTTATTGTTTAGACTTCTAGCATTGGCATACAAGCATTTTAGAGACTGTATTTTATTCATATTAATCTGGCTATTGGTAGGCATGGGTAATTTGGAATCTTTATGCTCTGTCTGCTCCTTACTCAAGGGCATTTGGGCTACTATACTCCCTTTTGGAACCTCACTGCTTTTGGTAGTATCCTTCAAGGATACCTTTGTCCGAACCATGCGCTCCTGGGTGACTGTCGGCTCTCCCCTATTTTCTAGTTTAAAAGCTTCTCTATCTCTTTTTTAAAGGTTAATGCCAGCAGTCTGGTCCCATCCTGATTAAGGTGAAGCCCATCCCTTCGGAAGAGCCCCCCCTTTCCCCAGAATGTTCCCCAGTTCCTAACAAATCCAAAACCCTCATCCTTGCACCATTGTCTCATCCACGCATTGAGACTCCGGAGCTCTGCCTGTCTTTTGTGTCCTGCACGTGGAACAGGAAGCATTTCGGAGAACGCTATCCTGGAAGTTCTGGATTTCAACTTCCTACCTAAAAGCTTAAATTTAGCCTCCAGAACTTCCCTACCACATTTTCCTATGTCATTGGTACCAACATGTACCAAGACAGCAGACTCCTCCCCAGCACTATCTACAATCCTATCTAGGCGGTGCGTGAGGTCTGCTACCTTCGCACCAGGCAGGCATGTTACCAGGCGATCCTCATGTCCACCAGCCACCCAGCTATCTACATTCTTAATGATTGAATCACCAACTATAACAGCTGTCCTGACCCTCCCCTCATGGGGACATGGCCCTGGAGAAACATTCTCGGTGCGAGAGGGTTTTACATCACCTGGAGGACAGGTCCTAGTTACAGGATCACTTCCTGCCACACCAGGGTGATGCTCTCCTGTCACGTGACCTCTCTCCTCCATGGCAACAGGGATGCTGCCAGACTGGAGGTGGGACTTCAGGACTATATCCCTGTAGGTCACATCCATGTACTTCTCTGTCTTTCTTATGTCTTCCAGGTCTGCTACTCTAGCCTCTAGAGAACGGACTTGTTCCCTGAGAGCAAAGAGTTCTTTGCACTTAGTGCATACGTAAGACCTCTCACCAACTGGGAGAAAATCATACATGTGACACTCAATGCAAAAGACTGGAGAACCCCCATCTTGTTGCTGGACTTCTGTCTGCATCTTAGTTTAAAGCTTGTGTTTAGGTCTTTTAAATTCTGTAAATAAGGATTGGTGTAGATGCTTATACCAATAAAAGTGTATCTAATACCCCTAATACACATTGTGTACTTGAAGCTTAATTAATCTCAGGTCCTCCGTGTATGACTGATTTGGATAACGAGCTGCACCTGAGAGCAGCCCCTTTCCTCTAAGATGTGCAAGTACCTATAAAATTACAATTACCCCAGGGGTGGGTGGGTGCTGGGGAGGGAGGGAGGGAGATAAGTCCTATTAAAGAGGGCAGTTACAAGGTACCTTGTCCTGAACCCTCAGCAGGGGGGAGGGGGGAGGGGGGTACCCCACAAAGCCCAGTTAGTTGAGAGAGGCAAGGTAAGTTACAGCTGAGAAAGCTGAACTAGCACACCACTAAGACAAACAATAAATAATTAAATAAACAGACAAACAATAAATAGTTAAATAAACAGCTAGAACTCACAGCAAGGTGTCTCAGGAGGCAAAATCCACTTTTCTAGCAGAGCACTGTAAAAAGCACTGCTCCTCTCTGATCAGAGAGAAGCAAACTAAAAACAGACTATGCACACGTGGAGAAAACAGGAAGAAGGCTACACAATACCTCAGCAGGGGGGGGGAGGGGAGGATTCACTCAGGCAGGCTAGGGCAGGAAAAAAGTTTAACACACAGCAGGGTCTGGGGAGAGAGATTTAATTTAAAATGAACAGTTAACCTGGCTACCACACAAAGCCCAGTTAGTTGAGAGAGGCAAGGTAAGTTACAGCTGAGAAAGCTGAACTAGCACACCACTAAGACAAACAAACAAATAATTAAATAAACAGTTAAACAAACAATAAATAGTTAAATAAACAGCTAGAACTCACAGCAAGGTGTCTCAGGAGGCAAAATCCACTTTTTTAGCAGAGCACTGTAAAAAGCACTGCTCCTCTCTGATCCTTCCATCCCCTTTATCATTTTGGTGGCTCTTCTCTGAACCTTTTCTAAAATCGCTATATCCTTTTTAAGATACGGTGACCAGAATTGCACACAATATTCAAGGTGCGGTCTCACCATGGAACAATATAGAGGCATTATAATATCTTTTGTTTTATTTTCCATTCCTTTCCTTATCATACCTAGCGTTCTGTTTGCTCTCTTGGCCGCTGTTGCACACTGGGCTGAGGGTTTTAACATGGTATCCACAATGATGCCTATATCTTTTTCCTGGGTAGTGGTTCCTAATGTGGAACCTTGCATCGTGTAACCATAGTTTGGGTTGTTCTTCCCTAGGTGCATAACCTTGCACTTGTCCACATTAAATTTCATCTGCCATTTTGATGCCCAGTCTCCCAATTTATCAAGATCCTCTTGCAATTTTCCACAATCCTCTTGGGTTTTAACAACTTTAAATAGTTTTGTGTCATCTGCAAATTTGATAACCTCACTCGTTATTCCACTTTCCAGGTCATTTATGAATGTCAAAAAGCAGCGGACCCAGCACAGATCCCTGGGGTACACCACTATTCACCTTTCTCCATTGGGAAAATTGGCCATTTAGCCCTACCCTCTGCTTTCTATCTTTTAACCAGTTCCTGATCCACAATAGTACACTGCCTCCTATCCCATGACTCTTTAGTTTTGCCAAAAGTCTCTGATGAGGGACCTTGTCAAAGGCTTTCTGAAAGTCCAGATACACAATATCAACCGACTCACCTTTGTCCACCTGATTATTCACTCCTTCAAAAAAACATAACAGATTAGTAAGACAAGATCTTCCTTGTCTAAAGCCATGTTGGCTGTCTCCCATTAGGTCATGACTATCTACATGCTGAATAATTTTATTCTTTATGATGGTTCTTTGAACCTTTTCTAATAACGCTTTATCCTTTTTAAGATAAGAAGGAAAATTCCTTTTGTCTAATTAAAAAAACAAAACAAAACCCTAGATTCTTGCACCCTTTATGATTCCATCTGAAATATTGATGACTTTTCCTAGGGGGGAAATCAGGGTTATGAATTAGCATGATAATGGATGTATTTGATTTGTCTTGCACTCTTCTTCCATTTCCAAGCTCTTTGGTGCAGTAAAGAAGTACCCATATGCATTTTCAGTGATTTCTATGTCTTCTTTGCGTGCATGTTATTTAAGAGAGTAAGGTTTGCACATCTCACAACATCCCTTGTCATGGGGTAGATCAGAGTATACCTATGGAAATAGGAAACACAGAGCCGAGCAGGTCTAATAGTGACAGCTCAGAGCACATGGAGCAGGGTTGCTATGAGCAACCATCACAAACAAAAGCATCAGGTGTAGGAGCACGCCCTAGTAGGAGAGTACCTCATAGCCTATTAGGTAATGTGGGACAACTGAGGGCAGGGCAGGCTCACCGGAACACTAAGAGTGACGCAGTTAAAAATCACTCAGCGTTGGTCAGAAGCAGAGCTAACCAGGAGTCTAGCAGAGACAGCAAGGCTAACAGGAACGGCAGAGCTGTTTGGGAGGCCAACCGGAGAACTTCACACGGAGATTCAAACAGTATTCCACAGGAAATAGCCAAGGAAAGAATACCAGAATCTGGTTACAGGGAGCTGAGCAGCACTGAACAAAAGCCAGGTGGTTGGAACCACGGAGGTATTCAAGCAGGCAGATGGAAGGAATCTGAGAGAAAATCTCCCTGAGAACAGGTACCGGGAGGGCAATAGCTGTTATCAGAGGGATACTTGCATGCTCAAAGAGAAGCATCCAGTAAAAGGGAGTGGAAGGCTTTCATGGGAGAAAAGCCACGTTAAGTTTCCTAGCTCAAAAAGCTCCGGGGGAACCGAGCCAGAAGATAGGCTGATTCCTTATAATAGAAGGGACTTTGAAAAGCAGAGTTTCACATACACTCAGCCAGGAGTGTGTGGCCCTCTGGAGGGAAACTCTACACTATATGGTAACCTCCCCATTCACCCTGATAGAGAGGAGGAGAGAAGTCCTGGTAACGGAGAAGAGGGTTTATTCAGAAATGGTATGAGTTACAATCCTACCGAAGATAATTACGGGGAAAGGTATGAGGACATGGAATGTGACTTCTGTGTTGAAAGTCCTGATGATTTCCAGATGGATTGTACCTTAGTATTCTCAGATAACATTTCTTCATTGTGCTGAACTGTTTAGAAATCTGTTTAGAGAAACAGATTTGAACAAGCCTGCTTGTGTAAAGTACAAGGACTGTTTTACCTTTTTGTTGGATTGGCTGAAGATAAGCACCCATTTATGTTATAGTAGTTCACTTTCATTTATGCCAGAAAGTATGGTTTAATTCCTTTTGATTCCTACGTGCTGAAATTCACCCGGAAGGGAAAATAAAATACCTCTCTTAAAAAGCCTGGCTACTCGTCTACAACTACCTTTTTGATTAGCTAGTGGGACTACAAATCCCAGGGGGCATTGCAACGTCCCAGCTATAGTAAGAGGCGGTCCCACTGAAGCACCCCAGGCTTCTGCCTATAGGAGTACGTAGGTGGGTGACAAATGGCGTAGTTCTTTGGATTTTTGCCTAAGAATTAAAAGGACACCACTACAAGAACTACTTTTTCTACTGGAGAGGACTGTATCCAGACTGGGGAGAGCCGTCGTGGAAGATTTCTCGCTGCCAGGTGCTGAGGACCCAGCAAACTTTCTCACAGGCTGAATCCTGCATGAAGCCTCAGGTAAAGGGTACCTGGGCATAAGTGGGGCAGGACAAGAGTGAGAAATAGACGGAGGAAAGGGAAAAGTCGCAGTACCGCACTTGGTGGTCTTTTTCTCTCCACAGGGACGTCGACGCCGAAGATGGAGCCGTAGGACGTCATGCGCTGGATGCAGGCACAGTGGGACAAAGAAATTGAGTTGGTCCGGTATCTGCAGGAGCAGACTGCCCTGACCATAAGGGAATAGCAAAGGCTGCTGATGGACACCATGGAGGCGCTTTTAAAGAAGCCAGTGGATGCCAGAGCAGACATCCCCTCCATATTCCAGGGAGCAGTACTAAACCCTCATGGTGCTTTGTCGTTAGGACAGTTAAAACCGCATGATAATCTAGACCAGGGGTCTCAAACACGCGGCCCGCGGGCCGCATGCGGCCCGCAAGA
This sequence comes from Ichthyophis bannanicus, assembly GCA_033557465.1. Taxonomy (NCBI): domain Eukaryota; kingdom Metazoa; phylum Chordata; class Amphibia; order Gymnophiona; family Ichthyophiidae; genus Ichthyophis; species Ichthyophis bannanicus. The sequence continues at coordinate 599,801,960 of CM066031.1, read as the reverse complement.
GACCTTTGTGCGGCCCGCGATGCATAGGGGGAAAAAACAAACAAACCGGCTTCTGCTGCTGCTGCCGCCGCCGGCAATAGCAGCAATATCGCAAGTCCCGCGGGCTCCGCTCTCCCCCCCTCGGCAGATCCCTTCCTGCTTGCCTGCCAGTTCTCCGCTTCGGCTTTACTCCCTTCGCGGCTCTGAAAGCCGAAGCGGAGAACTGGCAGGCAAGCAGGAAGGGATCTGCCGGGGGGGGGGGGGGGGAGAGCGGAGCCCGCGGGACTTGCGATATTGCTGCTATTGCCGGCGGCGGCAGCAGCAGCAGAAGCCGGGTTTTTTTTTCCCCCCTATGCATCGCGGGCCGCGTGTTTGAGACCCCTGCATTAAATGAATTGTGAAGCCAGCAGGAAGAGAATGGCAGACGTCCTGCCACACAAGCACAGGACCCACATGGGAAAGACATTGTTCAGAAGGGGATCCTAGTCAGCCCAGGAAATGTGAGGAAGGGTACTTCACCGGAGAGATGGGCCAGATGTTATTGACAAGCCCAGTAAAGCTCTGCAGTAGAATCAGCCAAAGGGCTGCGCTGAATAAGTCAGAAGAGCAAGTCAATCAGGATATTTGCTTCTGGTGAATAAGCATTTCTCCCCCTCTGTTTGCCAGTAAAGAAGCGATTTGTGCAAGAGGAAGGAAGTGAGTGGGGGCAGAGAGGAGAAGGGTGACTGGCAGGCCTGGGATGCAGGGATGGGTCAGGAGAAGGAGTGACCCTCTCAGGCCTATAAATATTCACAGGGGGAAATGACCAGGTCCAGTCAGGAGAACAGAGAAAGGGGACACGGACTTGAAGGGCCTGGCAGAGTTTGCCCAAAGTCTGTGTGGAGCTTCAGGGGAAACCAGGATACGATGTGGCTCGGAGTCCTTCTGTGTTCCCTGCTCCTTGGAGCAGTCGCTGAGGAATCCACCCAGCTGTGAGAGACCAGATAATGCATCCATGTTTCACTGTCTCTCCTTCCTTTCTCTCTCTGTCTATTTGTCTTGTGTACCTTGCTTCTCATCTATAATTTATTTATTTCTATTTATTTCATATTTAGCTCATGCCTTTCCAGAGGTAGTTCATAAGACAAATCTGTCCTGGGATTCATGTGTGTGGTGCTAAAGGAGACCTGCTCCTTCCTCAGCCTGGGATCTCTGTGTGTGGTGTTAAAGGAGACCTGCCTTTTGCTCAGGCTTAGATCAGTGTTAAAGCAGACTTGCCCTTCCCTCAAGCTGGGATTTGTGTGTGTGGTGTTAAAGGAGACCTGCCTTTTGCTCAGGCTTAGATCAGTGTTAAAGCAGACCTGCCCTTCTCTCAAGCTGGGATTTGTGAGTGTGGTGTTAAAGGAGACCTGCCCTTCCCTCAAGCTGGGATTTGTGTGTGTGGTGTTAAAGCAGACCTGCCCTTCTCTCAAGCTGGGATTTGTGAGTGTGGTGTTAAAGGAGACCTGCCCTTTGCTCTGTCTGGGACCAGTGTGTGCTGTGTTAAAAAAATTAGAGTATGAATATTTTTAGCCAACAGTTTTGCTTCTTTTTTTTTAATAAACAGTAGATCCTGCTTATCTTGTTGACAGGAATAAAATGACAGAGACATTAGCACTTTATCTGAAAAAGCAAAGAGCAGCTTCCAGCAGCTCTTCATAGGACTGGGTTTGGGACTTACAGTACTTGGGCCTTTCTGAGGATCAAGCTTCAAAACGCTTGGGGGACTGGTGGTGGGAGGCGAGGGGGGTGGATTACAAAAAGATATGGCACTGGTTTATAGTAATGTAGAAATCTTTTAGTCTTTCTTTATCCATACACTCATTAAGAGGCATGTTTACTAAAAGTTAGTGTATGGTAACATTATGCAAATATTTATGCAAATGATGCCCTTATGCAAATGAGGCCCTTATGCAAATGAGGCCTGCGTCTTGTGCGGCCCCCGGGTTACTCTACAAGTCCTCATTTGGCCCTCAAAGCAATTTGAGTTTGAGACCCCTGATCTAGACGATTATATAGACGCTTTTGAGTGTATAGCCGCAGCTTTGAAATGGCCAGAGGAGCAATGGGCAACTAGGTTCGCCATATCACTCTCAGGCGAGGCCCTTTCTGCATATAAAGCCATGCCGGCTATCCTGGCCTCTAATTATGCAGAAATCAAAAATGCAGTCAAAGACAGACTAGGGCTGACTCCTATGCATTATCATAGAATGTTTAGGGAGGCAAGGATAAAGCCTCAGGAGACCACTAAGGCCCTGTCTCAAAGGCTGAAAAGTTTGGCCGGAAAATGGTTAACTCCGGAAGGAAGCAAACTGGAAACGGTTATAGATAGAATTGTTTTAGAACAGTTCATGCAAGCTGTTCCCAGTGAAGTAAAAACCTTTCTTACGCTCCAGCATTGTCAAACCACTGATGAGGCAGCCACTCTTGCTGAGAGGTATTTCGAAGCAGAGATGACTGACACCTCAGGGGTAGGTCTGTGGTGAGCAGCTGGTATGAGAAATTTTAGCAGAAAAGGTAACAGGTTAAATGCTAAAATGTCTACTGTTGATAACTCTGAAAATGTTAATGTTTTGTATGTACCCAAAGGGAAATGTTTCACCTGTGGGAAAGCCGGACATTTTCAGAGGAGCTGCCCTGAAAGAACGGTTCTGGTGTCAGGAGCTGAAGAGCCAAACCAGGATGGGTTTTTCCTACCAGTCAAGGTAGAAGGTATGGATGCACTGGCACTACTTGACTCAGGGGCTGACCAGAGCATGGTTTCACGAAAGCTCTGGGAAGCCATTGAGAAGCACCATTCGTCACCCCCGAGTCAAGCAGAAGGCCAAGTACGTATTAGGTGCGTGCACGGCGCATTTGTTCCATATCCCCTACATAAAGTATCTGTGCAAGGATTAGGCACCGCTGGGGAAGTAAAAGTAGCTGTGATCCCCAAACTGCCAGAAGACGTTGTCCTGGGTAAGGACTGGCCTCCCTTTTATAAAGGGCTGGGAAGGGACTTAGGCACACAAATGGGCTTAGTGTCCACCCGGTCTCAAGCCGGAACCTCCAGAATAGGAGAAGTGTCAGCGGGAAGCACAGATGAGCCTGAGGGGGAGGAAGGATCCCGAGGGGAGGAGCTAGAGGAGGAAGAGATAGACACTCTTCCTGTACATGAGGATTTGATACATGCACCGGTTAGAGAAGCTAAAAAGGATAAGTCCAAGAAACGTCGGGAGAGGTATTGTAGGACCCGAGGGAGGGCCGACTTAGAGGCCGGTATAGGATTGCCCTGGGTATCTGCAGAGGTAGTCAAGAAGTTTCCATCGTTCCCCATGGAGCAGAGAGCTGACCCAGCTCTTAAAAGGGCGTTTGAGTGGGCTCGAGAAACCCGACCTACCTTACCTAGGTTTTTCTTGGAAAATGAACTCTTATATAGGGAGAGTATAAACCCACATAATGATGCCATAAGGAAGCAGCTAGTTGTGCCAACGACTTTTAAGGCTACAGTATTATGATTGGCACATGACCACCCAGTAGGTAGTCACAAGGGGATCCAGGGTACGCTTGACCAAATTTTAGCTAGGTTTTATTCGCCAGGGGTCTTTAAAGAGACCAGGCAATATTGTGAGTCATGTCCCGACTGCCAGAGGGTAACGGCTATAAAACCCAAGGCAGTGCCCATGGTGCCTACACCCACTATAGCGGCTCCCATAAGCCGAATAGGTGTTGACATTATAGGACCTCTAGTAAAAACACCGAGGGGTTTTAAATATATCCTGGTCATAGTTGACCATGCCACGCGTTTCCCTTGGGCTATCCCATTAAGGAACACCTCCGCCAGAATAATAGCCCTAGAACTTATAAAACATTTCTGCGAAGTAGGTTTCCCTAGAGAAGTTTTAACAGACCAGGGTAGCAATTTCCTGTCCAAACATTTAGCCATGGTCTGGGAAGCCTTTGGCATCAGACACCTACGGACATCGGCATACCATCCACAGTCTAATGGACTCGTGGAGCGAATGAACCAGTCCATTAAACAGTTGCTCCGGAGGGGTTTGAAAAAGGGAGAAATGTCTGAATTGGACACGCTGCTCCCATTCACTCTATATGCGTGTAGGGAACGCATACAGGCGTCCTTGGGGGCATCCCCCTACGAACTGCTGTTCGGCTGCGCTCCAAGAGGAGTGTTGGACATCCTACAGGAGCAGTGGGTCGAGCTGGACGTGCAAGAGGTTGGGGTACCTCAATTTTTAAGAGATTTAAGGCAACGCCTGGAGAGGACATCCAAAGCCTCTATAGAAAACTTACAGGCCAGTAAGCAAAGGCAAAAACATTACTATGACAGGGGCACGAGACCTAGGCAGCTGAACATAGGAGATAAGGTACTCATTCAGGTATCAGACCCGGGACCTAAGTTTGAGTCCAGGTGGAAGGGCCCTGGTACAGTGATAGGGAAGGTTGGCCCTGTGTCTTATCGGGTAGAAAACGAAAGAGGGCGCCAACAGGTTTATCACCTGAACGTACTGAAGCTGTGGAAGGACAGGTCGGCCACTGCCAGTCTGGTCACCGTAGAGCAGCGAGATAGGTCCCACAAAGAAATTACGTGCTGTCTGAGAGGCTCAGCAGCACGTAATATTTTAAGGGGGGGGATCTTTCATGGGGTAGATCAGAGTATACCTATGGAAATAAGAAACACAGAGCCGAGCAGGTCTAATAGTGACAGCTCAGAGCACATAAAGCAGGGTTGCTATGAGCAACCATCACAAACAAAAGCACCAGGTGTAGGAGCACGCCCTAGTAGGAGATTACCTCATAGCCTATTAGGTAATGAGGGACAGCTGAGGGCAGGGCAGGCTCACCGGAACACTAAGAGTGACGCAGTTAAAAATCACTCAGCGTTGGTCAGAAGCAGAGCTAACCAGGAGTCTAGCAGAGACAGCAAGGCTAACAGGAACGGCAGAGCTGTTTGGGAGGCCAACCGGAGAACTTCACATGGAGATTCAAACAGTATTCTACAGGAAATAGCCAAGGAAAGAATACCAGAGTCTGGTTACAGGGAGCTGAGCAGCACTGAACAAAAGCCAGGTGGTTGGAACCACGGAGGTATTCAAGCAGGCAGATGGAAGGAATCTGTGAGAGAAAATCTCCCTGAGAACAGGTACCGGGAGGGCAATAGCTGTTATCAGAGGGATACTTGCATGCCCAAAGAGAAGAGTCCAGTAAAAGGGAGTGGAAGGCTTTCATGGGAGAAAAGCCACGTTAAGTTTCCTAGCTCAAAAAGCTCCGGGGGAACCGAGCCAGAAGATAGGCTGATTCCTTATAATAGAAGGGACTTTGAAAAGCAGAGTTTCACATACACTCAGCCAGGAGTGTGTGGCCCTCTGGAGGGAAACTCTACACTATACGGTAACCTCCCCATTCACCCTGATAGAGAGGAGAGAAGCCCTGGTAACGGAGAAGAGGGTTTATTCAGAAATGGTATGAGTTACAATCCTACAGAAGATAATTACGGGGAAAGGTATGAGGACATGGAATGTGACTTCTATGTTGAAAGTCCTGATGATTTCCAGATGGATTGTACCTTAGTATTCTCAGATAACATTTCTTCATTGTGCTGAACTGTTTAGAAATCTGTTTAGAGAAACAGATTTGAACAAGCCTGCTTGTGTAAAGTACAAGGACTGTTTTACCTTTTTGTTGGTTTGGCTGAAGATAAGCACCCATTTATGTTATAGTAGTTCACTTTCATTTATGCCAGAAAGTATGGTTTAATTCCTTTTGATTCCTACGTGCTGAAATTCACCCGAAAGGGAAAATAAAATACCTCTTTTAAAAAGCCTGGCTACTCGTCTACAACTACCTTTTTGATTAACTAGTGGGACTACAAATCCCAGGGGGCATTGCAACATCCCAGCTATATTAAGAAGAGGCCCCACTGAAGCTCCCCAGGCTTCTGCCTATAGGAGTACGTAGGTGGGTGACACCCTTCAGGTGAACATTTAGAAGGTCTTTTATATATTTTGTGTATGCAGTGCATATTAGCTGCTATGTTGTATGCCTTTAAATTTGAGAAGCCAATATCTCCTTTTCTCTTTTCCAAAGTCAGTTTGAAGCAATTCTTATGTTTTTTAATCTCCAAATAAGCATAGACACTATGGAGAAGAAGTCAAGTGGTGAAAGCAGCAGGCTAAGAACTAAGGAAATCATAGTTCAAATCCTATTTCTCCCATTGATTCTCCTTGTGACCTTAGGCAAATAAATTTACACACCATTGCCCCAGGTACAGTATTGACTGTCCATTTAAACAGAGAAATAAATTTTGTACTCAATATATAATGCATGTTGACCAGGACTTGAAGGGTTAATATGGAGAATAGCTTGGATTTTTACTGACAATATGAACCTTGATCTATAGCAGCTTAGCAGTGTAGGTATATAGAAGCCAAGGTCGTATTTTGTAGATATTTGTAAAAAAAAGACATTGTTTTTGCACATCCTGATTAAGCTGAGCAACGTTTGTGCTTAATTTGACCTGTAACATGTAGTGTTTAGCTTGACTTGTAACACATATATAAACAAAAAGTAGTGCAAAAGCATGACGTAGAGCGATAAGATAAATTTGTACCATGTAGCACTGTTTTTTTTAATAAAAGAAGTACTATGGCCTAGCTGGAGTAGTAATTATGAGAGAACTGCTCAGGTTTGCAGGTCCGGTCAAGAGTAGGTCATGCAAAGAGATTCTTTCAATACATATATAGAGAGAAGTAGGAAAGGATTCTATGAACTATACTCCCCGTGCTTCCCCCATTTAATTTTTTATGTTAAACCAGGATCAAGTAAGTTTCTTGCCAAAAAGACACATCTGCTTGGGCTTTCTTCAAATGCTTCAGTTTTTGAATGCTTTATTAGCGATTGGGCGCTGCCAGTGGTTAAGGAAACTACATTTAACTGTGACCGTTTACAACCTCTTTATTCTATTTCACTCATCAGGTAGCTCCCAGTTGAGTCTCTCTTAGCCCTTGCACCAGATATCATACAGACATTACATATCCATCCTTTGTATGAGGCCAGCTTGGAATCTCAGCTTGATTTAATTTCCCTTTCAGTTGATTCTGTAAGTTCCCATTCTGATGTTGCATTCAGTTTTTCACATTCATGCATCCACACTGAATGAAAACTATCATAAGTCACCTCTTATTTCAAATACACAAGTTGATGCAGTAAACTGCACTATGGTTTAGTATAGCCTTTGCTCAGATTTTGCCGTGCTCATGGGTGTAGCTTGACTGCTTCATTTGGAGGGTCAAAGGATAAGGCAGCATATTTGCATATTCATTTGAATGTTCCTTATGTTTTTCTTAAAAAAATACTAGATGGATAAGAAGTCAGTATAACAGGCGAGAGATGAGCTGGCACCCCCAAGATACTCAAGAGGGTCTCATTCAGTGGCTTTGCCAAAAAAAGGGAAAGTAACATATTCCCAGGTTATATAATTAAAATGCAGCAAAAACTGTAGCTGTTTGATGATTTAACCTGGCACTCTAAGATTAAAAACTGGACACTTGTAAATATATATTCTGCAAAAAACAAAGGAGATGTGTCCTCACGCTAAGGGACAAGAAGAAAAAAAGACCCACAGGGCGGTTTCTAACACCAATATAAATTATAATTAATGTTATTTTGGTGTTAGAAACTGCTATGGTTCTCGTTTTCTTTTTGAACATTTGTTTTGCGTCCAACGAAACACCCCCTCCAACAGTAGGTGCAGAGCAGAACTAGGACATTTCACCATAGAGCTCAACATACAAGGAAAAAAAAATCCTGATTTTGGTGTCTCATTAACAGCCTCTTCAGTACCAGGCAGATTGTGAACTAACACAAAACCCTACAAAAGTCACTTAAGATCTATAATGCAAATCTATGATACCATAATGAAATAAGCTTCTAAAATTAATGCAATAAGGAATCTACCCAGAAAAGAGCAGCACCATAGATATTGCAGTGGGCCTTAGAACATCCTTTAACCTATTCAGAAAACTGAACAAGCCAGATTACTACAGCTCCTACATAGAAACACATGGTCTCAGTCACATTAGGCAAAGTACAGACCCTCACCAAGTACAGAATAAATTATAATAACCTTGAAGTAGAAACATGTAGATAAAGTTAAATTGAAAACCCCTAGCAAGCCAGGCTGTGCATGCAGTGTAACACAAGAAATAGAAGAGGCAGGCGACACTGCCTCACCTTTGCTGAGCAGTAGCATGAGACTCTGATCCCACATGCAGGTGGTGCAGACTTTCCCTGTAGTCTTCCCCCTCCGTCAATCTCAGGGCCACTTGCTCAGAGGTGACCATGTTGCCTATTAGGTGCAGTGCTGGCTCTCTCCACAGCCCATCTCTGAACAAGAATTATGGGATCGAAGGAGGGGGCATGCCATGGGGAAGAGGCAATGTTGCTTGCATGTGGGATCAGAGAGAACTGTGCCTCATGTTACTGCTCAGCAAACATAAAACAGCAGCTGGCAGAGAGGTGCTTATGATGACGGAATTTTATTTGTGCAGCTGTGCAGCCTATAGCTGGCACCAAAATTCCAAATGTGCTATGCCTCTATTGAGGGCTCGACAATTTGTGTATGAGATTTAGGTGCCAGGCCAAAATCTTGAGCCAGTGCTTATGAATGCCTCGTGCTCACCCCCATTGTCTCTCACGCTGATCTTATATTCTCTAGTGCCAGAGATCCTATACTGCATGGCATCTTTTGACAGAAATATAACTTCAGATGTTAAGTATGTGGTACAACTGTTGTGTGCCTGTCTGTGCATGGGAGAAGATGTGATAGATGTCTTTGTGTGGGTGAGGTGCCTGCATGTGTGTGCATGGTATGAAGGTGAGGTGCCTGTGTATGTGTTTGTCATGTGGCAGTAGGGTGCAGGTGTTTGGGCATATCTCTCATGTGGAGGTGGGGTGCCTGTGTGTGTGGTGCAGAGGTAAGATGTCTGTTGTGGAGAGGTAGGGCATATGTGTGTCTGTCATATGGAGATGGGATGTCTGGGTCTGGGTGTGGAGGTGGGGGACAGGGTGCTTGTGTATATTCTTGGGGAGAGGAATGCACCTTTTGGCACACCTTGCATTTTTCCCTCCCCCCTCCTCTATTACCCTTCCATACTCTCCCCCCTTCACCCACCAACACCCCCCCAAGAAGTCCCATCCCCTGTCCTAAAATTCCCCCATCCTCCTTTTTGTAAATATGCCCCTGCTCCTTTAAATTGTCCCTGCCTTCTCTGCCTCACTTGAACTCCTCCCCCCTCCTCCACACACACACAACCTTCTCTTCTACCTGTGGAGGATTGGATCCCCATGGGCAGACTGATTTGTCTCTGGGATGCCCTTTCTCTTCTGCCCATGGGGGATCTGATTTCCCATGGGCAGAAGAGAAGGGGATGGCTGCAATTGTGGCAAAATCACCTTCTATCTGCCCATGGGAAGTCTTATCCCAGTGGGCAGACCAGCATCGCGGCCATTGTTGAGGTAGTGTGTTTAGGGGGGACCTTCAAACTAGCCCATGCCTATGCCTATGCCCATGCCCATGCAAATCTGCTGCTTATGCAAAGGATAAGGCAGTAGGCATGCAAATCACATGTAAAAGAGAGAATATGCTGAAATTTAATACAGTTTATCCTAGTTCAAGACTGGCATAAAGGTGCAGCCAGGCGCTGTGACACTGCACCTCAGATGACCAAAGCAATCCTCGGACTCTCATCGTTCCTACCCCTTCGAAGCTTCTGATACTCTGACTCTTAGTCCCCCCTCCCCTGATTCTCCCAAAAACTTATCAGTGACTCAGATGGCCACAATCGTCCCCAAACCTCCAACATTGGGAGTCAGGAGTAATGCCCACATACTCCTACCTCTGCATTACCATCTTGAAAAATAGTGGTCCTCCCTCCCAGTGTTAGAGGGTACAAGAGGAAGGTCAGGGGTTACAGGTGGGTATGGGGGGAAGCCATGTACCATAGTTTTTTTGGGGGGGTTGTGGGGGTAGGGGCTACTTGGACCATCAATGAGATTTTTTGGGGGTGAGGGGCTCCAGAATTGGGGATCGGGAATGCCAGGGGTCTGGTTTTTTTTGTTTTGTTTTTTAATTCTCCCTTATTATCCCGTGCATGAGCCAATACCTGCTCATAGACTAACAAGAAGAGAGATTTCTTGGGGTAGTTTCTCCAAAAGGGTTAGTTTTGTGCATATTATGGCAGTCATGAACCTCACTTCTAAGCCAGGTTATGTGGAGTAGAAGTGATGTTCATGACTGCTATAGTATGCGCAAAATTAACCTTCCTTATTGTCCCTCCAGTCCAGTCCCGCACCTCTGGGTAGTGTACCTCTTCCAGCAGCTTGGAGACTGAGCATGTCACTCTTTGGTGACACCACTATAAATACCGCAGGAGCTGCCCATCAGCTCCAGTAAAACTCAGTCTCCAAGCAGCTGGAAGAGGTAGTGAGCTAGAGTGCTGGACTCACTGAAGGAACAACTGAGGAGGTCTAGTTAACTTAGGTGTATGAGTTTTATTATTCATTATTTGATTTTGGCTTTGAGCCTTAATGGTTTCTTTGATGGAGTGCAGATAAAAAAAAAAGAAATCGAAGAAACCCTTTTCTCCCTCTCTCAGCCCTCCCCACCCTGTTGAAAGGGGCTGCGGTGGAGATATCCGCGGTGGACTGGGGTTAAAGCAGCTCCTGATCCTGGAGAGGGGTGAGGAGCTGTGTTGCCGATAAGATAACGTAAGGTAGCGGGTGTGGTAACCGCTGGTGGCCCGGTTTCACGCTCGGTGAGTTCAACCTTCCCCCGGTGTTCTGTGGATGAGTCTCTGCGTCTCGTGTGGCGAGGGGGTGGGGGAAATCCTTCCTCCTTCAGGAATGCTGATGGCAGTATGTTCAGGAAATGGAAGTTTTTGAAGGCAGGTTAACCACTTATTTGTTGCTCCTGTGAGTTTGCATTGTCAGGTTACTGGAGCTGATGGGCGGTTCCTGCGGTATTTATACTGGTGTCACCAAAGAGTGACATGCTCAGTCTCCAAGCTGCTTGAAGGAAGTACACTATCCAGAGGTGTGGGACTGGACTGGAGTTCCTCAAGGAACAGCAATTAGCAGGTCTAATTTCACTTTTGAAAGCAGGATCATGTCCTCGCATATGGGCGAGGTCATCAATGGAACCCTGCATTTGAACTAGTTCCTAGCATCTTAAAGCTTTTGGAATGACTGTGCTGTGTACGTGCACCTATTCCTGCCTGCTGCTGCTGCGCAAAACTACTTCAGTCTTCTATTATCTGCTGAACCCATTAGACAAGTTGACCACAGTTATGAATACATTTTTGCGTATTGATAGCTTTTGATATTTTCTTTTGTTTTATTCCTCTTTCTTTCTGCTGCCGCCATTATTCCTTTTTCACCTGGTTGCTTTTTTCCTTAGATTTTTCAGCTTTTTCTTTTTCCACTGACACTGCTATAGGCCGCATTTAGGCATCTAGTGCCTTGGTCAGTAATTTTTGTCAAAATTGAATATGACTTTGCGTCCTCCTTGGAGAGAAGTAGTACTACTTATATTTGTATAGCACTGCAAGGTATATGCTACACTGTATACATACATATAAAAGAGATCTTAGTCTATTTAAAACACACAACAGACAGGGGACTATGGTAAAACTAAGGAGAAATGGTTATAACACAGATGGGTGATAAACAGGAAACTGGGTCAGGATCCAAAAGCAGCCTTCAAGAGGTGGATTTTTAGCCTGTATTTGAATAGCACCAGAGAATGGACCCTGATGTGCTGATTCTGGTAGTCTTCTCCAGGCATATAGTGTAACAAGATTGATCAAACTAAGTCTGGAGTTGGCAGCGGAAGAGAAGGGCACATATAAAAGTGATTGGCGTGATGAGTTCCCAAGAAGGCTGTAGGGAGAGAGAGAGGTAATAAGGAGTTACAGAATAAATGCATTGGTCGGTCAGTAGGAGAAGTTTGAACTGGATGTGGAGAGAGAGGCAGAGACAATGAAGTGACTTGAGAGGAAGGCAGGGCCAGTCCAAAGGTTTCTGCCACCTGAGATGGAAACAATCGCCCTCCACCCCCTCCCTTCTTCCAAGCCCCCATCCATCTTATCTTGCAGCAGCAGCGGAGAATGGCAGTGACAGCATTACTCCATCCCCCCCCCTCCCCGCTACTGCAAGATGAGAAGATGGATTTGGGGAGGGGCAGCAGAACGACTCAGTTTTGAAAGTGGCGTATATGTGCCATCGCTTTCAAAACAGAGTCATCGTGGCCGTCTAGTGGACGGGCCAGCCCCGGAAGAAGGAGTTATGTGACCATAGCAACACTGGCTTAAGATTAGCCATGTGACTGAGTTTTGAATGGATTGAAGGGGAGAGAGATAATTCTGGGGAAGACCAGCAAGGAGCAAGTTGCAAAAGTCAAGGAAATAGGGAGGATGATAGTGTTATCCTCAGAAAGAGACAAAGGAGGAAGGAAAAGGTGAGTTTGGGGGAAAAATGAAGAGCTTCATCTTGGCCATGATCAATTTCAGATGGCATAAATCGTGGATGAATGGAAGAGCACAACTAGAAAAGTGCCAGTTGGTGACATTTTACAATAAGTACAAAAATAAATAAATTATTAAAACAAAATTTTTGGATTGGAATTGGCTGGGGGGAAGGTTTTTTTAACTTCTGATGTTGATGGCTCTATGAATGGCCAGTGGGACATGCACACTGAGGTCTTTTTTGTTTTCTTTTCCAAATGATTTCCTAAAGTTACATAACCTGTGGTTGAAGATTGAAGATCAATTAAATACAGGGAAGATTCCTTTGGGCTCTCTGAGCATAATTTACTCTGTCGTCTATTGCTGACCGTTTCAGATGGCAGCAGGACATCCAAGCAGCAACATTAGACTAGTAGGTTTCAGGTGCAAAAAGGTAAATCAAAATCATCATTGTAAAGGTGCTACAGAAAATTATGAGAGGAAATAGGGGCACCAAGGAGGTGAGTATAGAGAGGAAGAGAAGAGGTCCCAAGACAGAGCTCTGAGATACAGCAACCGAAAGCAGGATAGCAGTGGAGGAAGATCAGCTAGAACATAGGCTAAAGTGTGATAGGATAAAAGAAAAAAAAAGGACAGAGCAGAACCTTTTAATCCAAGCAAGAACAGGGCATCAAGGAAAAGGTGGTGGTAACGCTGTCAGAAGAGGATAGTTCAAGGAGGATCAAGATCGAGTATAGGTCCTTGGATTTGGCCAGGAACAGGTTATTGGAGACTTATGACAAGAACACAAGATATGCCATACTGGGTCAGACCAAGGTCCATCAAGCCCAGTATCCTGTTTCCAACAGTGGCCAATCTAGATCATATGTACCTAGCAGTTTCCCCAAAAGACACAAGTTCCACAATGCTTGTACTGGGTCAAGCATTGATATCCTGGGTCCCTTCTTAATAATGGTTTATGGACCTTTCCTCCAGGAACTTGTCCAAACCTTTTTTAAACCCAGCTACACTAACAGCCTTTACTACATCCTCCGGTAACAAATTCCAGAGTTTGATTACATGTTGAGTGAAAAAATATTTTCTTTTATTAGTCTTAAATAGTTTACCCTGTAGCTTCATTGCATGTCCCCTAGTCTTTCTATATTCTGATAATGTAAACAATCGATCTACGTTTACCCATTCCACTCCGTTCATTAATTTATAGACTTCTATCATATCTCCCCTCAGTCGTCTCTTTTCCAGGTTAAAGAGCCCTAACCTTTTTAGCCTTTCTTCATAGGACTATCCTTCCATCCCCTTTACCATTTTGATGGCTCTTCTCTGAACCTTTTCTAATACCGCTATATCCTTTTTAAGATACGGCGACCAGAATTGCACACAATATTCAAGGTGCGGTCTATATTGGAACAATATAGAGGCATTATAATATCTTTTGTTTTATTTTCCATTCCTTTCCTTATGATACCTAGCATTCTATTTGGTCTCTTGGCCGCCGCTGCACACTGGGCGGTGGGTTTTAACATGTTATCCACAATGATGCTTAAATCTTTTATCTCCAGGAACAAGCAGGAATGAGTCTTCACATATGGGTACGTCGGTACCGACGGAGCCTGCACGGGAACGCTGCCCAGCTTCCAATCAGAAAGCTTTTGGCAGCATCCCTCGCGCCTGCGCGCTGACTTCCCGCCTTCCTCCAGAGCCTCTCTTCAGTTTTCGTTTTTCCGCGGAGCCGGCAGGACGTCCTCCTGTTACTGCAGAAACTTTTCTTTTTACTTACTTTAATTACTTTAGTTTTTGTTTTCTTGTGGTCGCGGCTGTATTTCCCACCGCCACCGGTACCGCCGGTGGATTTTTGACTAAATTCTGAGAAACGTTTTCTTCAGTTTTTTGCCTTAACTTGTTGTGCCTACCAGGCCTCTTCCTCATGGAGCCTTCTTTTCCTAAGAAGTGCATTCGATGTGGAAACACCTGTTTCCTTTTAGACTCCAATAGTTGGTGTCTCAATTGTGTGGGTCCTGACCCTTTTTCCCCTGACTTGTCAGGGGATACTTTTGTGAGGAAACCTTCAGTTTTTAGAGTTTCCCTCGATACCGTTTTTTATTCGGCAGTGAGGGAACCCGGTTTCTCCTCTTCACAGGATCAGGTAACCCACAAACAGAACCTAGCCATAACTCTCGCATGATCTCGGTACCATTGCAGCAGTTCCCGATGACAACTTCAACTGCTGGCCCTGTGTCAGTATCGATGTCGATGCCTGTTCTTGCACCGATGCCTAGTTTGGAACCGATACCTGGGGTTGCTGATGCAGTACTCACTGCCTCTAAGTTACCATACCCATATCCTTGTCCATCTACTAGGTTTCTCTCCTCACACCACGGTACGTCCTCTGGTGCTCAGCCTCTTTCTTTAGCCTTACCAGGGAAGGTTCCCATAGAAGATCAGTCTTTTCAGGCTTTTCTCCTGGATATGGCAACCTTTCTTAATATCTCTATCCCTGGTTGTGATGCTATTCCTGGCTCACCGGCACAAATGGAAAATATGATGTTTCCTTTACATCCTGCTCTGCAGGATCTCCTTCTGAGGGTCTGGAAATCACCCTTACGGCTTCCTCTACCTTCTACAGCCACTGAGGTTCGGTACCGGGTGCCTCCCTCCCCAGGATTTCAGAAGCCTCAACTTCCTCATCGTTCCCTTGTAGTGGAATCAGCACTGAGGAAGGTTAAGAGCAAGAAGAAGCATTCTTCTTATCCGCCAGGTCGTTCTTCAAGAACACTCGATGCGTTTGGTCGTCAAGCCTTCCAAACATCTATGCTGGCCTCCAGAAGTCTTTCATATATTTTCCACATGAGTCTCACACTCCAGGAGGTCACGGAGAGATTGTCTCTTTTGACCCCTTTTATGCCAGAGCCCAAGGCTACTAATTATTCCTTGCTACTCAATCATAGCCGGAATATCTCTTGGTTCCTCTCTCGTGCTTCTATAGACTCTTTTGAGTCTGTTAGCAGATCTTCTGCTATTGCCATTGCAGCACGTTGCAGAGCCTGGCTCGAAGCTTCAGACTTGAGCAGATGGGCACAAACTATATTGGCTCATTCTCCTTGTACAGGAGAAGGTCTCTTCAATAAGGAGGCTTTATGTCAGGTTGCTCAATGCTCCGCTGACTCTCCTTCCACTAAGGACCATTCTAAGCCACCTCCTTCTTCGAAAGGTAGGAAATGTCCTACCAAACCTTCTTTCCCTAAGAAAAGAAAGTTTCATTCATCTCCTGCCCATCATTCGGCTGTACCTAAACAAGGGACACCTCAGCCTAGTCTGAATTCCTCCAGCTCTGGCCGGTCTCAGCATTCCCAGCAACCATAGGGGCTGGGAATTATACTCTACAGTTCTCTTCTACCCATTAGAAGTTTATTCACTGTGCTTTTCTTTTTCAGTGTACTAAGCTGTCGGAAAATTTTTGTTCAGGGACTACAGACTTCTCCTCTTCTTACTCTCTAGAAGAGCAGTTGCAACTATCCCCTGATAGTTCTGTCCCAACTGAACATTTTTCCTTCAGTTGACCTACCCTATGGGTATGTCACCCTCCAATTACTTGCTCTACCCTCTCAACCGGGCTTTTTCCCTAACTGAGGGGGTACCATACTGAAAGGTTTCTCTAGCAAGCTCGTTCCTCAGACAGGGAGAAGGGATATCTCCTCTCCTTCCTTGTCTGTTTTTCTTTCTTGGGCACAGGACAATCTCTCTGCTGTTTCCGTCAGCAGCTGTGCCTGCAGGAGTTACAGTGATTGTATTACTGGTACTTTTTACAAGTTCCAGTCCCTTGTTCAAAATTTTGTCTAGCCTCAGTAGTGATTCCAAGCTACTCGTCAGCTATCTTGGATCCTCCTACTCTTTTAGGCTTTCTCACATTATTCTATCCATCTCCTCTCCTAGGATATGGCAACACACCTGACTTCAGTCAGTTTATCTCATATCTCTCCTGCACAATGCTCTCTGCAGTCTTCAGAGAAGCTTTCTACTATGAGGGCCTTTCTATAGAGCATTGACCTTGTCTCTAAAACTTCTCTATTAGTAGGGAAAAGCTTATAATCCCTTCCCATGCCTGTGAGGGTTCTCCACACCCTCAGGCCTGGGGTGTTAACATGAAATATAAGTTCTTCTGCGTGAAAATCCAACGCTGATGTTTACGCATGCTACCTCTGGGTCCCTCCAGTAGGTCCCTCTGGTATCTTCTTCTGCGTTTCTGCACATCTGCCATGTCAGTGTTCTGTGGAACTCCCGCCTTGTTCCTTACAGATTCATATGATCATCTGTTCTCACGCAAACATCACGATTATCTTGTTGGATTGCCTTCTTGCATCCCTCAATCCACGGAAATAGATTCTCTATACATATCCCAAGTGGGTTCACCCTCTTGTAGAGCGAAGAATCTTTTTCTTTTATATTTCCCATGTACAATTATGGGGCTGGGTGGTAGACATGTATCTTCAACTTGTTATCTTGTATGTAGCATCTCTATATATGTCTACATACCTATATCATTACCCTGGTGGTGCAAAACCATGCCCCACAAATGTATATATATTTCGGTATATCATTATCTATCTATCGATCTATCGATCTATCTATATATATTTTGATACATTTCTCCACCCATATCCTAATATACACATATGGACATATGTGTATATATATATATGTGTATATATAATATATATCCCATCCACATATATATATCTGTCTATATATGTGTCTGTTGGGGGGCTTCTTAAGGGTTGATATGTCTTATACACTATAACCCTTACTGTCTATACTAAATGTTTTACCTTCTAGAGGTTTTAGACAGTCTATCGCCCTACTTCGCATATCATTTTACGATGCAGAAACTGTCATGCACCTATAACTATTGTGGTGCTAACATCTTCCATTTTTTCTTTAAGTCCTTGAAGCATCAAGCTTCAATATTTTTCCTACCTCTCGCCAGCTAGGAAAAATAGTGTACATCTTTATCTTTGAGTACACAGCTGTTCTCCTTGGGAATAGGGGTTTTTCCAGTCCCCCTCTTCCCGCCAGGACTGGGCTAGTTCTCCAACTCTGTCAGTCTTCTTCCTTTAGTCCTCAATGTTAATGACTTTATGCCTAAAGGAGTTTTCAGCTTTTTCCCATAAAGCTTCCATTGAAGACCTGACGTCTAATCCTACCCAGTTGACACCTGGATCGTCTGCTACCTCCAGGTCTGGACCTTTATCCTCACTGCTGGGAGGTCACCTTGAAGATTCCGCCACTGCTTATCCAGTAGACTCCATCATGCTCTCTACTTCCTACAATACAGTAGGTAAGCTGCATATTTTAAGTGTACATTAAAGGTGTTTTAATGCTACTCATCATATATACCAAGGACTCCTGTAGTCTGTAGGGCCCTGTAGTCCTTGGCTATGCTGTTTCTTTCCTCACAGCTCCTTTATTGTCAACTCCTACCCTCCATCCCACTTTGGATGCCGGGGATTCCTGGAGACAAAATGCACCCCTGGTCCAGGCTCCTGCATTTTTATGGGATCTCCCCCTGGCATCTCCAGCTCGGGAGTCCCCATATGTGAAGACTCATTCCTGCTTTTTCCTGGAGATAGCATAGTTACTTACCTGTAACAGGTGATCTCTGGGAACAGCAGGAATTAGTCTTCACAACCCTCCCACCTCCCCTAGGAGTTGCATCTCTTATCTTCTTCTTCCTTTCCTCTCCTCGCCTTTGTCTCAGCTTTGAAACTCAACTGAAGAGAGGCTCTGGAGAAGACGGGAAGTCAGCGCGCAGGCGCGAGGGATGCTGCCAAAAGCTTTCTGATTCGAAGCTGGGCAGCGTTCCCGTGCAGGCTCCGTCGGTACCGACGTACCCATATGTGAAGACTAATTCCTGCTGTTCCCAGAGATCACCTGTTACAGGGGCTGGATATATATATATAGATATATATAGATAGATAGATAGATAGGTAAGTAACTGTGCTTTCCTGGGTGGTGGTTCCTAATGTGGAACCTTGCATCATGTAACCATAGTTTAGGTTGTTCTTCCCTAGGTGCATAACTTTGCACTTGTCCACATTAAATTTCATCTGCCGTTTTGATGCCCAGTCTTCCAATTTATCAAGATCCTCTTGCAATTTTCCACAATCCTCTTGGGTTTTAACAACTTTAAATAGTTTTGTGTCATCTGCAGATTTGATAACCTCACTCGTTATTTCCTTTTCCAGGTCATTTATGAATATGTCAAAAAGCAGCGGACCCAGCACAGATCCCTGGGGTACACCACTATTCACCTTTCTCCATTGGGAAAATTGGCCATTTAGCCCTACCCTCTGCTTTCTATCTTTTAACCAGTTCCTGATCCATGATAGTACACTGCCTCCTATCCCATCACTCTTTAGTTTGCCAAAAGTCTCTGATGAGGGATCTTGTCAAAGGTTTTCTGAAAGTCCAGATACACTATATCAACCGACTCACCTTTGTCCAGCTGTTCATTCACACCTTCAAAAAAACATAGCAGATTAGTAAGACAAGATCTTCCTTGTCTAAAGCCATGTTGGCTGTCTCCAATTAGGCCATGAGTATCTACATGCTGAGTAATTTTATTCTTTATGATGGTTTCTACCATTTTTCCCAGTACTGATGTCAGGCTCACCGGTCTGTAGTTTCCCGGATCACCCCTGGAACCCTTTTTAAAAATTGGCGTTACATTGGTGATCCTCCAATCTTCAGGTATTACAGATGATTTTAATGAAAGTTCACAGATTACTAATAGCAGGTCTGCAATCTCATATTTCAGTTCTTTCAACATCCTTGGATGTATACCATCCGGCCCAGGTGATTTGCTACTCTTCAGTTTATCTAATAGTTGTAACACATATTCCCGATGTATCGATATTTCCTTCAATTCTTCCGCACCTTTAAATACCACTTCAGTCTTGGGTAACATCCCTACATCTTCCTCGGTAAAGACCGAAGCAAAGAATTCATTCAGTCTCTCCGTTATCGCCTTGTCGCCTCTTAGTGCCCCTTTAACCCCTCTATCATCTAAAGGACCAACTGATGCTCTCACAGTTTTTTTTGCTACGAATGTACTTGAAAAAGTCTGTTTCGCGTTTTTGCTTCCGCAGCAAAGCTTCTTCTCAAATTCTCCCTTTGCCTGCCTTATCTATGCCTTGCATTTGACTTGCCAGTGCTTGTGCTGTTTCCAGGTTTCGTCGTTTGGCTCTTTTTTCCATTTCCTGAAAGATGCTTTTTTGGCAACAGCAGCCTCTCTGACCTCACTTTTAAACCATGCTGGAAGTTTTTTGGACTTCCTTCTACTTTTCTTAAAGCGTGGAATACCGCTGGTCTGGGCTTCACGATAGTATTTTTGAACAACACCCAAGCTTGATGTAAGTCTTTAACCTTTGCAACTGCTCCTTTTAGTTTTTTCTTAACTATTTTCCTCATTTTATCATAGTCTCCCTTTTGAAAGTTAAAAGGTAGTACTATGGATTTCCTTACTATCCCTCCTCCACTAATTAAATCAAATGTTTTCATGCTATGATCACTATTGCCAAGTGGCCCCAGCACCCTTATCTCTTGCACTAGATCTGGTGTTCCACTAAGGACTAGGTCTAATATGGCTTCCCCTCTGGTTGGTTCATGAAGCAGCTGCTCCAAGAAGCAGACAAGGGCTGTTTGTGTAGAACATATAGAATGAAAGCCAAATTGCAGTGAATCCAGAATGGCTTGAAGGGAAAAGGTCAAGAGAGTGGTTGTGAATTACACATTAGAGTAGTTTGGATTCAAAAAGGAGGAGGGTATTGGCCTGATAATTGGAAGGGCAGGCAGGGCCTAGTGAAAGTTTTTGAGGAGAGGTGTGACCACAGCATGTTTGAAGGCTGCAGGAACAGTTGTAGTTGAAGGCTGAGGATATGACAGAGGGATGGGACAATAACGGGAGAGAGCTTAGTAGACTGGTGGGAATGGGATCAGAGGAGCAAGTAGTGAGTTTGGAGGAGGAAACAAGATGTGCAGTTTCCTTCTCAGTGAGTTTAGAAAAGGAAGAAAGAGTGACAGAGGTTGAAAGAAGAATTTGAGAGTGAAGAGAGGGTGGGGAAGATGGAGGTGGCCTTGTGAAGAACAGAAGACTAATTTTCTGAATCTTTATCATGGATGTAGTCAGCCAAAGTTTGGGCAGAAAGGGAAGGAGGAATTAGGAACTAGGCACTATGTGAAGAGAGTTAAGCACTACAAAAAGACAGCGAAGGCCAGAGGCCAAGGGATGTTATGAGATGGACATAGTACTCTTGCTTGGCAAGTGCTGTGGCTGACTGGAAAAAGGTTAGCATTAATTTGAAACATAGGAACACAGCATGAGAGTGGGATTTAGGCCCAAAGTGCTCAGAGTGGGCACAGTAATATAGATAGCAGAATTTAGGTCAGCTAAGGCTGACGTACAGTACGCCTCTCAGGGCATGGAATGGGAAGAACGAGAGCATTCAAAATGGAGGAGAAGTATGAGTTATAGTGTTATAGGAAGACACTGCCTCATCAAAGGATGATGGGGGAAGAGAGGAGATGAGAGAGTAGTGGAGTTAATAGCCCAAAGATTCCTAAATGTGTTGGTGAAGACAGGAGGAGACAGGGGAGGAGGGGGGGGGGGGGTAGTTAAGCATGAAAGTTAGCAGATGATGGTCAGAAAGGGGAAGAACTGAGGTGGAGAATTTTTAATAGGAACAGTAGAACACAATTGGAGGTTTAATGATGAGGTTAAAGCAAGGAACTTCAGAGCATAAGAGTCAGTGGGATCATCAACATGAGTGTTAAATCCCAGAAAAGGAGGGAAAGAAGGAAAGCCAGGAGTTGGTGAGAAAGGAAGAGATGGACTTGTCAGGGAGTTGATACCTGATAGTTATCTGGAGAGATAGTGGAGTAAATAGGAAAATGGATTGGACCTCAATGGAAGAAAAGGAGAGTTTGAAACCAGAAGGAAGGAGAAAGTAGCAACACAATACTACTGCCACGGGCAACCGGGTGAGGTGTATGGAAGAAAAGGTAGCCTCCTTGCAGAGGGCAGCAACGTAAGCAGGGTCTTCAGGGAGAAGCCAAATCTTCATTAGAGCAGGAAGATGCATAGCATTAGAGATTAAGAATCATGAATGAAGGTAAATTTATTGGAGGCAGAGTGGATATTCAACTGGATGCATGAGAAGGGGAGAGAGGAAGGAGAGGGATATGTCTAGTTGGGCCAGGTTTGGGATTGATATCTCCAGATGAGAGGAGAAGAGTGGAAGGGTATGGTGGAGAGAAGAGGAGACATGACTGTGATGAGAGTGAGGTACTCTCAGAAAGAGGGAGAGAGAGAGAGAGAGTGGAGAAGACTGAATAAGAGGAAGGAAATACTGAATTTCGAGCAGATAAGGGTAGGAGACATAATGGCAGGATAAGTGAAGAGAGTAAAGAATGGTTGATAAGGATTAAGGGGTTTGAAGTTGTTGGAATGACGGGAAACAATTAGGGAGAGTTAGCATTAAGAAAAGAAAGAGATATGGCGTCATAAGAATAGATAGGGACGGGAGAGTACAGATAAGAGGAGATATGGTATGATGAGGAAGGAGAGAAGCTCCAGAGGGTTGGGTGCATTTAAGAGTAATAGTGTTAATGAACCTTTGGAAGGCTATGTAAGAAATGTAAAGCATGGGGTTGGTAAGTGGATGAGGGGAGTGTGGAAGGGACATATCACCCAATATACTCAGGGAGCTGTTTGATATTGTGAAATCCTTGGCAAAAGAAAACAACCATCTCCGATTACCACATCTGGTTCTTGGGATCTTGCTAACCATTTCCACTTGAAATCCCTTAATTTCCCCTTTTGAATACCCACATCTTGCAACGAAATCTCTACCAACACTCTCCCATCCAACACCCTTCTTCATTCCTTTAATTCAGTTACCCTAGAAAACCTTGAGAATATAATCCTTAGTCTCAACAAAACTAGATCTACATTGGACCTCTGCCCAGCAAGCTGGGTCAAGATATCAAGAACTGAGTGAAACCTTTTCCTGTCCAAGATGGTACATCTCTCACTTTCCCAAGGATATGTCCCTACCAGCCTAAAGATTGTGTCAATACGCCCACTCCTAAGGAATCTCAAGCTAGATCTAAGTGACCTAAGATCATACAGGCCAATCTCAAGCTTACCCCTCTTGGCAAAAATCGTGGAAAAGGCTGTACAACACTAGATGCAGGATCATATTAACTCCAGTGCACCATTTGACATTCAGTAACATGGATTCAGACCTAGACATGGCGTATAAACCTTATTAATTTCACTTATAGACATATTCATGAAAGGCTTTGAAAACCCTAAGCAAAGCTTTGTCCTGATTTTTCTGGATATAGCTGCCACATTTGATGCAACATGCCACGAAATCCTCTTACAGCGCCTACAAAACATCAGAGTACCAAGTACAGCATTAAACTGGTTCTCTTCATACCTATCTGGTTGTCTGCAGTTTGTCCAATTTGCTGCCAAAACTTCTAAGCCTTACTTGCAAAAACAAGAAGTCCCCCAAGAATCCGCCTTATCCGTACTGTTATTCAATATCTATATCCAACCGGTTTGCAACATCAACCGAGCTCATAATGTCTTCTGTCACCTATATGCAGACAAATTATGATCTATGCACCATTCTCCACTATACAACCTACGCAACAATAACAAACTGCTTCAACAGTCACCCAATGGCTTTCTGAACATAGTCTCACCATAGAAGACTGAGGTGCTCTTTATAACTGCAGTAGAGACCAATCATCCCCACCTACATCGCTAAAAGTGAACAATGAAGATTTAGTTTAAAATCAAAAGTGTGTTATTGTGGTGTCATTGATCAATACCTAACACTATTCTCACATATCAGTAAAGCAACACAAACCATCTACAATAAAATAAGAGTTCTTCAGCACTTAGGCCATTTCTCGAGACACATGACTTCAGAACTGTCTTCCAAGCATTGATATTCCCTCATTTTGACTTTTGCAGTGCTATCTTTCAAGGAATTCCAAAGAGCTCACTAAACCCACTACAACTTGCCTAACATGCAGCTGCTCGAATTCTCATGGGCGCACCCATACTAAAGGATCTTCACTGGCTACTTATTCATTACCATATTAAATACAGAATACCGATGACATCCTTCAAAATCTGTTATGAATTAGTCTCTCAATACTTGCAGCAGCTGCTACAAAAAGCTCCAGAATAAAAGACTCAGAAGATCAGCTACTCAAAATATGTTTGCACTTCCCCAAGAGTTGACCAAGAGGAACCAGACTACTTGTCCTAGATCCTTCTCTCTATATGCACATGCAAGATATCAGAACCACTTCAGACCTCACGATTTGACACAAGCTATTGAAAACCTTTCTGTTTAAAGAACACTTCAAAGGTATAACCTGAATTGACAGATATACCTCACCGTTCACCTTTAGGATTGCCTCAACTTTTCTCTCTATTTGATTCTCTTCAATTGCCCGTATCATTAGACACTACTACTCCCTGCCTTCCTGCTCCCTACTCTGCTACCAAGTTACTATTATGTTAATTTGAGTTAGCCCCATCCCTTTTACAATGTTTACTGTAATAGTTACTATCCTTATTCCTTTTACAATCTTTTATAATGTTTACTGCAATTGTTACTATGTTCACTGTATTGCTCTAGTTGTGTTCCATGTAAACAACCTTGACCTTTGGAAATGTGGTATATAAACCTGTTAAATAAATAAAATAAAATTAAATAAGTCACCAGGTGAGAAAGGAAGACACCAAGTTTAATGCAAGAGATGGGAGTTAATTTTCTACCTTAGTGAAATAAGGAGAGGTAAAGGCACAGGGCGTTTAGAAGAATCAGCACAAAACTAGAGTGAGGGCAAAAAGAGTATTAAAAAAAACAGAAGAGCCAAAAAAGCTAAGCAAATTACAAACAGATACATGCTTACCTTCAGATCCCTCACCTCCTCATGAGAGAAGGGAATCCCCTCCGGAGCAAACAATCTTCATTGATTTTGTTAGGGAGATGTCGAAGTCCATTCTATTTAAATTTAAATGGAGGAGGAACCAGGGCCAAAGCATTAGAAACTTTTCAAGCTGTGACTGTGCCATTATCAGAATTCTAAAGAATGTGTAGATGAGAATGTGGGAGACCCCACCCCCCCACCATACAACCTGTTTACAAGAAGGTTGACTTGATATACTGAGTCCAGAAGGATCCTGGATTCAAAAGGCTCCAGTTGCCATACCAAATCCACTCCAAGCATCACTCTTTCGTGCCTCCAGGCTGGGAAGCTCAGACATTTGGATTCTTTTGAAAGAGAGATTTTTTAAAAGGCCATTTACTTTCCGCATAGTGTTCTACGAGCTTTTTATTGGTATACACTTGTGGAATGTCATGGGTGATATCCAGGAGTTTGCTGACTCCAGAGAAAGCCCAGCAACACTTTTTCCCACTTAACAAAAAGCCCTTCCGAGCCCTTTCCCCTTCCTTGCGGTGTCCCCCAAGGTTCAGTCCTGGCCCCCCTTCTTTTTAATATTTTTCTCACCCCTCTAGCTTTATTGGTTCAACAACACGGGATCTCAGCTTTTTACTATGCTGACGATCTGGTTCTTCTGCATCACACCTCACCCCCTTTCCCCTGATCTTTCCCCTCTAAACGCTTGCCTTACGGCCGTTGCGGACTGGCTTACCACCCACTGTCTTCATCTCAACCTCACAAAAACCCTTGCCATCTGGTTTTCTCGTGGTAATACTTTTCCCCAGATCTCCCCCTCTTTTTCTGGCTCACCTGTCCCTCTAGTCCAGGGGTCTCAAACTCAAATTGCTTTGAGGGCCAAATGAGGACTTGTAAAGTAACCCGGGGGCCGCATAAGACGCGGGGCCTCATTTGCATAAGGGGCCTCATTTGCATAAATATTTGCATAATGTTACCATACACTAACTTTTAGTAAACATGCCTCTTTAATGAGTATGGATAAAGAAAGACTAAAAGATTTAGAAACAGGAAGACAATAATTAAACTGGGAACCCCAAAAGCCAAACTTGGAATGTACAACAACACTGTAGAAATAAAACTATAAATTAATTTCCTCTTGAACTAAACAAAGCGCAAACATTAATGATGCACATTTCCCAGAGCTGACATATTCCAGTTAATAAATTCAAAATAAAGAGAGATTTTTCTACCTTTTGTGCATTTTTTTCAGTTGCAATTGTTCCAGCCACTTTCTTCTGGTTTCTTCATGTCTTCTGCTAACTCTCCATCGTCTGCTGTCCATTTGCCCTTTCTTCTCTCTCCTAGTTTTTTTTTCCATTCTCTCTCTACATCTGCTTTAACATACTAATCTTTCTCCTTTTTCTCTTTCCTCATTCCTATTTCATCCACTCAAATTTTACCCCTCCATCCTCAATCCCCACTTACTCTTCCAATACCTGGCCAATTGTAGATTTGTCTTCTCTCCCAGACAAAATATTTTTCCCCTCTCCATTTCACTTTCCCAGCTCCATCCCATTCTAATCCTCCCCCAACATCAGCTCCCTTCTAGTTCCAGCCCCACCCAGCATCTGCTCCCTTCTAGTCCCTGCATCAGTCCATTTCCAGTCCTATCCTAGCCTCACCAACAGCCCATTTCCAATCCTAGCCCCCCATCAGCCCATTTCCAATTCTAGCTCCCTCCCCTCACAGCCCATTTCCATTCCAAGCCCCCCTCCCCATCAGTCATTTGCAGTTCAAGCCCCCCTTCCACTCAGCCCATTTCCAGTCCTAGCAACCCCCCCAGCCCATTACCAGTCCTAGACCCCCCATAGCCCATTACCAGTCCTAACCTCCCCATAGCCCATTACCAGTCCTAACCTCCCCATAGCGCACTTCCAGTTTTACCCCCCATCACCCCATTTTCAGTCTTACCCCCCCATAGCCCATTTCCAGTCCTAGCCCCCACCATAGCCCATTACCAGTCATAACCCCCCCTGCCAATAGCCCACTTCCAGCCCTAACCCCCATTACCCCATTTCAGTCAGCCCCTCCATAGCTCATTACCAGTCCTAACTCCCCCCATCAGCCCACCTCCAGTCCTTCCTAACCCCCACCTGCCCATTTCCAGTCCTAGCCCCCACCATAGCCCATTACCAGTCATAACCCCCCTGCTAATAGCCCATTACCAGTCATAAACCCCCCTGCCAATAGCCCATTACCAGTCATAACCCCCCTGCCAATAGCCCATTTCCAGTCATACCCCCCCTGCCAATAGCCCATTTCCAGTCATAACCCCCCCTGCCAATAGCCCATTTCCAGTCCTACCCCCCCCCCATCAACCCAGGTAAATAAAAAAAAAACTGGCTTCTGCTGCTGCAGCAGAAAATCAGCTGTCCCGCGGCCCCTTCCCCTCTGCACGGAGAGCCCTGAGTGTGCTTCATCAGCGGGTGTTTTTTAAGCCGCGAAGAGAGTATTTCCCTCTCGCGCGGCTAAAGCCTATTCACTTTTCAAGCCTCGCGAGAGGGGATTACTCTCTTCGCGGCTTGAAAAGCACCCGCTGATGGAGCACACACTCAGGGAACTACGGGCAGAGGGGAAGGGGCCGCAGGACAGCTGATTTTGCTGCTTGAGCAGCAGAAGCCAGTTTTTTTATTTTTTATTTTGACAGTCGATTCTGCCGCTGCCACGGCGGCAACGGCAGCAGGAGAAGCCAGGCTTTTTTGTTTCCCTCCGTCGCGGGCCGCACAACGTTCTCTCGCGGGCCGCGTGTTTGAGACCCCTGCTCTAGTCTCTTCTTTTCGCTACCTGGGTGTCGTCTTTGATTCCAACCTATCTTTCCGAGATCACCTTGCTCACGTTTCTAAAACTTCATTTTTCTTCCTCCGTCAGATTTGCCCTTCCTCACCGCACAGGCACTTACTTCTCTTATCCCTGGTCATGTCTCGTGTCGACTTTTGCAACTCGGTTCTAGCTGGTCTCCCTATCACGCAACTTCACCGCCTCCAGCGCATCCAAAACACCGCCACCCAACTCATTTTTTACTCCTCTTCACGTGATCACATTACACCTCTACTCATCCATCTTCACTGGCTTCCCATCAAATTCCGCATCCACTATAAAATCTTGACACTTCTCCATCGTGTCCTTTACACCCACTCCCCTCAGTACTTGGCTGATCTCGTTCACTTCCATTCCCCAGCCCACACCTTACGGTCTCTCCATCTCAACCGCCTACATTTCCCTTCACCTGCTTGTGCTCGCCTCCAATCCACTCGCTCCTCCGCTTTCTTCTTCATCGGCCCTGCCCTATGGAACTCCCTACCCTCCTCCATCCGGCTTGAGCAGGGACACACCACCTTCAGAAATAGTCTCAAAACCCATCTCTTTGCCCTTGCCTTTGATCTCCCTGCTCCCCCTGTGTAACCCTACCCTCTCTCTCCCCCTCCTCTCTTTCTCCTCCTTAGTGTCCTGTCGCATGAGTCTGCTCGGTTTGCTTTCCTATCAAATATTGTAACTTCCTTTCCTTTCCTCTACCTTATTGTTTTCCATTTGAGCTTTGTAAACCACTTTTGATGTCATGTCGTTTAGTGGTATATAAAGTTAATAAACATAAACATAGTGTGGACAATACATGGTCAGATCAGCTTATTGTCCAGGAACAAGCAGGAAGTCAAACCTCACATTTGGATGACGTCGGCACCGATGAAGCCCACACGGATCCAATCCCCAGCTTTCAAAGAAAGCCTTTGAGACCTACACTGCTCATGCGTGGTCACCTTCCTGCCCAAAGCTGTCATCTTTTTTCCACGGAGCCCTGCAGATGTGCTGTCTGTGCATCCCAGTTAAAGTGGATTTTCCCACCGTTTCTCAGTAACTTTCTTCTTTCTTTAGTATCAATCACCTTCCACTGCCTGAGTCTAATGCCTCGGCGGCATGCTTTTCGCATGGGTGTTTTCTTTTCTTTTTTGGCCCGCAGCCTTCTGTTTGCGACGGAGTTTAACCTTGCGGGGCTCGCTTTTCCCGCTATGTCTTCGACCAGCGAATTTAAGCAATGTGGCAAATGCAACCACACTGTGTCCCCATGGACCGCCACAGTACCTGCATAAAATGCCTTGGGGCGGACCACGACGTGTCTTCCTGTCCACTTTATTTATTTATTTGGTTTTCTATACTGCATTATTTCAAAATCACAGTTTACAGAGAACAAGTATCAACGCTTAACATAGAACAGGCTTTGCATAGGACAGGTGTAAAACATAACAGTAGCTTCAGGTGTTACACTATGAACAGTAAACCTTTTACATTAAAACAAGGATGTTAGCTTGGGCAGTAACAGGGCGAACTATCTACAGGCTGGTTAGTGGACCGTGAGAGGTAGGTGGTTCTGAGCTATGGTTGGCAGGCAGGATCCAAAGCAAAGCTATGTTATATGGTCATAATAAGTCGGAAAAGATGAGAATTTATTGCTTTTCTGAAGGTTGACAGGTCGGAAATGGCATGGATTGGGTCAGGAAGGGAGTTCCAGAGTGGGCGCGTATAGTGAAAAAGTTTGGTTCTTAGCAACTCGGAAGCTTTTTCTTATTGCAGATGGGATGGGGAACGTGTTTGCCATGATTGTTCTTCTCATTCTGTTGTTCGGTGTCCAATGTATGATTTCCTCCAGGAAAATTGCGGAGAGGTTGCGCAGGATTTTAAATGTCATTAGGAGGGCTTTGTACTTTAGGTGGCTAGCTATAGAGAGCCAGTGCAGTTGTTTTAGAATGGGTGTCACATGTTCATATCTGGAGGCTCCATACAGGGTTTGGGCTGCAGTGTTCATGGCCATTTGCAGGGGATGGTGCGCAGCCTGGTAGGCCATGAATAATGATATTTGCATAGTCAAAGTGTGGAATAATAAGTGCCTGGAATACGGTGTGGAAGTCCGCAGCCTTCATCAAAGGTCATAGGTGATGGAGAGTCCTTATTTAGTGGTATACTGCCTTGATAATATTCTTTGTGTGATTCCATACTCAGGTGCAGGTCCAGGGTGATACATAGGTATGCATCTTTTGCTTCGTCTTCAGCTCTGCATCTTTTACCTGTAAGGAGGGTGGTGATATGAAGATTGGATCTTTTGTGATAAACAACACTTTAGTCTTCTTACAGTTCACTCTCAGGTTGTGTGTACACAGCCAGTCTGAGACTGCATTAATGCATTCCATAATTCTGGCGTAATTGGGACTGTCCGTGGAGAATGGGGTGTAAAGCAATACATCGTCAGCATAGATGTGGTAAAGTGTGCTGTACGATTGGATTATAGTGCAAATCAGTTGGAAGTATATGTTGAAAAGCAAGGCAGATAAGGATGAACCCTGCAGTACACCTTGTGGTTGCTGATAAGCGGATGATGTTTGAGCGCCTATGCGTACCATTTGTTTACTGTCAAGTAAGATCTGCACCAGTTTAAGGCTAAGTTCTGTATGCCTTTCTGTTGTAATCAAGCAAGTAGTAGACTGTCAAAGGCCGATGCGATATCCAGGAATATTAGGGTGAATCCCTGTTCATGCCCATAATGAGATTGTTTAGGAGAGTGGCCAGTAGGGTTTTGACACCGTGTTGTTGGCGGAATCCATGCTGCTGATGGTCTAGAGGAGCGTAGACATCGATGTGATCTTGGATCTGCTGCTGGACTATCTTCTCAGTTATATTAGCCATGAAAGGGCGGCTAGATATGGGTCTATAGGAATTTGTCATGTGGGTCCAGCTTGGCATTTTTTAGTAGGAGTCTGATGGTGGCAGTTTTTAGAGATGAAGATACCATACCTTTGGTAAAAGAGAGGTGTACGATTCTTGTGATGTAAGCACTTAGGTCAGAGCGAGCTGACTTGATCCAGTGTGAGGAGCATGGATCGGTTGGGGAGGTGGTGGTGTTGAGCCCCTATATGATGTCCTCGATGTGCTCAGCAGAGCATGGGTGGAAGGAGTTTAGCACAGGGTTGATCTTTGCCTGCTAATGTCTGCCAAGACCTGAAAGGAGCACGAAAGGCAGCAGAGGGAGCTGTTAAGTCTGCCTCAGGATTGGCATCGGAGGCGGAATCCTTGCCTTTGACACTGGCATTGGGCGTCTTGGCATCTCGCTTCAGGGCTTGGTCAGAGTGGTGGGACTGGCATGCATCGGAGTTGTCTTTGGAGGACCTTCCCTGGGTGTTGAAGGCTTCATCGAAGCTGAAGTCGAAGTCCAACCCTGACCCGGGGGGGGGGGGGGGTGTAAGACCTTCGGCACCCGGGCACAGAGCCCTCAAATCGACGTCAGTTATGAGGGTCTGGAGCGCCCCTCCAAGCAACCCTGGAGGGAGGCATCTTCGACAGAGTCAGGGGATTGAGTCTGTTCCCCCGACACCATTACCATCTGGGACTCCCCTACCAAGGACTCAACACTGGCTTCAGTGTCCTTGAAGATGGTACCTGCCTCGGTGGAACCGTCAGGCATCGAGGCCAGGATACTAGCTCTGGAGCACAGCTTTGTAATGTTCAGCGGGACCCAACTCCCGGTCACTCTGGGTTGTCAGGGCTTATGATGGGACTGTCCTTGTCCAGGGCCTCTCCAGAGGATGCCCCTCCCATCCTTGCAAGGCTGGTGCGCTTGGTTTTGACTCCATCAGCATCTGAGTCGAGGACTGGTACTGTATTGGGTGCGACCACGCCGAGCCCTGACTGGGTGTCGTCGACACTGAGTCGGTCCGATGACCGCGGAGCACTAGCTGACTCCTCCAGCTCTGAGTCTGCTTGGGAAGTGGATGAGTCTGACACTATCCTCCATTGGGACATCCCCTCTAAACCATCTCTGCCACACCATTGGCTGTAGTAGCCTCCAGAGGACCTGGCTTTTGTCTAGGAGAAGTCCCAGGCACTTACCTTTGTGGCAGTGCCGAAGGACGAGCTGCATACTGAGAATTTTGAGATCCTCCAGCACGAGGCTCCTCGGGAGGCACTGATGGTGCCCATGCTCCCCATCCTTCAATGGCTGCTGTTCAGGATGTGGGAGACCCCAGTGATGGTGCCAATTGTGAACTTTCGAGTCGATTCGCAGTATCAAGTCGGCCAGAGCCCTGGCTTCCAGAAAACAACTACCACATAACTCCATTGTTGTGGAGTCAGCAATGCATCAAATTAAGAGCCACGAAATGCACTCTTCGGTGCCTCCTGGCAGGGAAGCACACACCCATGGATGCTTTTGGCTGGAAGTGTTTCCAGGGCTCCCTATTCACATCCCGGATCCAGGCATACCAGCTGTACATGAGCATGTACCTCAGAGACCTGGCAAAGGAGCTTGCCGGGTTCTTGGCTGAGTTAGTAGGTGAACCTCTTGAGTGCTTCACGGCTCTGATGTCATCGATCAAGGAGTGCTCCAAGTTTCAAACTCAGGCAGCCTTCGACTGCTTCAAGTCAGTGGCTTGGGTAGCTGCAGTGGGCATTAGTGCCCCATGCCTTGCCTGGCTACAGTCCTCTGACTTGGAGCAGTATGTTCAAGACAAGTTAGCTGTTGTCCCTTGCCGGGGGGAGAAACTCTTCGGCAAGCCCATGACGGAGAAGGTGGATGAGCTGGAGAAGGAATTCATGACCAGAACAAGGCTGTTCAGGAACGTTTCTGAATCTTCCCAAAGGAAGACTTCGGGGAAAAAGCTCTTCTACCTGAAGACCTAGAAGGTTTACAGAAGTTTCAGATCTATCATGCTCCCCCACAGGGCAGCAGGCCAAGGGCCCCCAAACAGCGCCCCATCCGCAGCCTGAAGGGAGCTTTTGATTCCTTTGGCATAGCCTTCCTCCCCCCGGCCCAAGGTTCATGGGAAGACAGCTGGTCTACTTTTCACACCAGTGGCCAAGCATCACCACAGATGCCTGGATGTTGCAGGTGGTCAAGGAAGGTTATCTCCTCCACTTTGCTCAGCTGCCACCTCCATACTTCCCCAGGGAATTACCCATAGGCTCCTTGCACAGGGAGCTTCTGCAAAAGGAGCTTGAGGTTTTGCTTGAGGATCAAGTTGTGGAGCCCATCCCCCAACCTCTCCAAGGCAGGGGATTCTACTCCCACTACTTCCTTGTCCCCAAGAAGAGCAGGGGCTTCCTGCCCATCCTGGATCTATGGGATCTCAACCGCTTCCTAGTCAAAGAAAAGTTCAAAATGGTATCTCTTGTAACCTTGCTGCTTTACCCCCTACAGGGGGATCGACTATGCTCCTTGGATCTCAAAGATGCCTATACCCACATCTTGATCCATCCAAGGCACCGTCAGTACCTCTGATTTGTCATCGTCAGCGAACGGCATTATCAGTACAGGGTACTCTCCTTCGGCCTCGCCTCGGCTCCCAGGTATTCACCAAATGCCTGGCAGTCATGGCCGCTCGCCTCAGACTCTTGGGGGTGTTTGTCTTCCCCTACCTGGATGACTGGCCCATACGAGGGGGAGGTATGCAACACGGTGCAGTGTACCATAGGACTGTTCCAGCGCCTGGGCTTTGTGGTGAACTTCCTGAAGTTGCATCTATGACCCACCCACGCTTGACATTCATCAGCGCCCTACTGGATTCCACTCAAGCAAGGGTCTTCCTGCCTCTCGATTGGGCACAGCGTCTATCCACCCTGGCCCAAGCCGAACAAGGCAGCTCAGTGGTGGCGGACAGACAGATGCTCTGCCTCTTAGGGCACATGGCATCCCCCATCCATGTCATCCTATCTGCCCACTTCCTCATGAGGCAGGCACAGTGGACACTAAGCACCTAATGGATGCAAGCTTCTGGCTGTCTAGGGGACCGCATCCTGGTCATGCCAACCCTGGGGTATCCCTCGCCTAGTGGCAGGACCCCCTCAACCTCAGAACCAGCCTGCCCTTTCAGGCTTCCCCAGTGTGCCACATCCTCACAACAGATGCATCGAAGTTGGTCTGGGGGGGGCCCACTGCCGTCACCAGAGGAGAGTGTCTCGCAGATCAATCTGCTAGAATGCTGAGCAGTCATCATACCCTGTGGGTCTTCCAGCATCATCTGGAAGGGCAGGTGGTTCAGGTCCAGATGGACAACCAGGTGGTGATGTACTACATCAACAAGCAGGGGGGCATGGTTTCATACCACCTCTGCTGGGAGGCAGTGCGCCTCTGGAACTTCGCGATGGGGAAGAACATCTCCCTCATGGCAGTGTACTTTCCGGGTCAGGACAACGTGTTGGCTGACCGCTTGAGCCGTGTCCTCCAGCCCCAGAGTGGAGACTGAACCAGACCATGCTGGCAGAGGTTTTTTGGCACTGGGGGACCCCAGAGGTTGACCTCTTTGTCAGTCCAGAGAACACACAGCTGCCACGCTTCTGGCCCAGGGTCAGAAGGCAGAGGATGCCTTTCTCTTACCCGTTCCAGGGGCTTCCTGTATGCATTCGTGTTCCTGCCCATGGCACTGGGGCCACGGTCCCTTTTCAAGATCCAAGCGGAGGTGGCCTCGATTATGTTCATTGCGCCCAGATGGCCTGCTTCCCCCTGCTTCTGCAGCTATTCCAGAGGGGACCCATTGCTGCTAGGGAGAGCCCTGGACCTGCTGTCTCAGGAGGATGGAAGGCTACTGCACCCCAACCTCCAGTCCCTGACCCTGACAGCCTGAATGCTGAGAGGCTAGCTACTGTATAGTGCATCAGATGTTCTCCTTGCCTCATGTAAGGACTCTACATGTCAGGCATATGCTTTTAAATGGCGCAGGTTTTCTCACTGGTGTATGGATGAAGGTCTCAACCCTTTCTCCTGTGCAATACCAGACATTTTACGGTACCTTCTTCATCTGTTGTGGGCTGGCCTTAAGTCCAACACAGTTCGAGTGCACCTCTGTGCCATCTCAGCTCACCACCATACAGTGGATGGCCAGGCAGTCTCAGTGCACCCTCTGTTGGACTGGTTTATGTGTGGCCTCCTCCTTTCCCAGCCCCGGATCCATCCGCCACCAGTGGTGTGGGACCTCAGTGTGGTATTGGGGAAGCTCATGTCGCCACCCTTTAAACCTCTGGCTACCTGCCATCACAAGTACCTTTCTTGGAAGGTTGTGTTCCTGGCAGTACTCACTTTGGCCAGGCGTGTGAGTGAGCTGCAGGCGCTGGTGGCACACGCGCCCTATACCAGATTCCACAAGAACAGGGTCATCCTTAGAACTCGCCTAAAGTACTTTCCGAAAGTTGTCTCTGTCCTCCATTTGAATCACGAGGTAGTATTGCCCACCTTTTTTCCTAGGCCTCATTCTTCTAGGGCAGAGGCCTTTCTGCACATGCTGGATTGCAAGTGTGCATTGTCTTTCTACATGCAGAGGGGACACCCTCATCTTTGCTCAGCGCAGCTCTTTGTCTCTTTTTTGACCCCAGTCATCTGGGGGTTGCAGTCTCCAAGTGCACCCTCTCACGGTGGATGGCCAACTGTATTTCTTTCGCCTTTCAACAGGTGGGGCTCTCTGGAGCATCATGTGATGGCTCACAATGTGTGTGCATGGCGACCTCAGTGGCAAACCTGTGCTTGGTGCCCTTACTTGGCATCTGCTGGGCTGCCATCTAGTTCTCTTTGCACACCTTTGCTGCGCACTGCTGTTTGGAAGAGATCTCCCGGAGGGGATAGTACCTTCGTCCAGACTGTACTCTGTCACTTCTTCGGGGGAATAATGCAACTCCTCTCTTTGACACATAATGTCCAGGCTACCGAAGTGGGGATTGCAGCTTCACTGCTGCTGCTGCAGTGCCAGACTTCCAGCCAATCAGCGCCCCATGCTGCCCTTTACAGGCTGCATTTTTGGGCACCAGTGGCTTTTACAGGTTTTTTTCGGTAGCCTATAGCTTGGGCGTTCCATATGTGAGGACTGACTTTCTTCTTGTTCCCAGAAAAAGTGTAGTTACTCACCTTTAACAGGTGTTCTCTGGGGCAGCAGGAATCGGTCCTCACAACCCTCTCTCCTCCCCAAGGAGTTATTCTTTTTTCTGCTTTTGAGCTATGTCGTCATACTGAGGTAAGATGGCACCTTTGGGCGGGAAGGTATAGGTCCCAAAGGCTTTCTTTGAAAGCTGAGGTTTGGATCCATGTAGGCTCTGTCGGCGCCAACGTCGCTGATATGTGAGGACTGATTCCTGCTGTCCCCAGAGAACACCTGTTGCAGGTGAGTAATTAGGCTTTTTCAGTATGGCATTGAGAGATGCTGCCATGAGTATTGTTGCTTGGAATGTCTCGTAGCTCCAGGCCTTAGACCTGTAATATGATGTGCAGGAGAAGCTTGCTGACATTCCATGGAGAGAATCTCTTTGGATATAAGGTGTAGGAGGCTGCAATTCTCATCAGTGATGCTCTTAAGACTCTTTCCAGGCCCATTTCTGACCCGGCCGCCGCCTCATGGGGGTGGGGTATAAGAGTATCTATTAGATGTAGGGATTCTTCAGTCTTCTCCTCAGCTGGGGTCAAACAGGGTTTTCACTTTCTGCCTCAGTCGCAGAGAGCCCAGAAATCTCAGCCAGCTCCCTAGCCAAAACTAAGGATGGGGTTTTGAATAGCTCCTAGAGAACATAACTGAAATTTCAGTGTAGTTTCTGGACAATCTTCTTGTTGGGAGGAGCTGTGGTTCTTCACAGACCTGTGTACCTTAATCACTTCTGGCATTTGGGTCCTGAAAATCATCCAGTTTGGGTACAGATTGTACTTATTGGAACTTCCTCCAAATTGATCACCGAGGGTTACCTTAAGAAATCCTCAGCACCAGGAAATACTCGAGCAGGCACTCTCCATCCTTCACATGGCCAGTGTGGTCAAACCTGTTCTACCAGGGAAAGGGGGCAGTGATTTAACTACAGGTATTTTCTGATCACCAAAAAGACAGGAGGATTCTGTTCCATCCTATATCTGAGGCATGTGAGCAAATATCTGATTTGAGAAAAGTTCAGGCTGATTCCCCTCCACACCCTTATTCCTTATCTTCAAAAGGAAGATTTAATATGCTCTCCTGACTTAAAGGATGCGACACCCACATTGAGATACATCCAAGTCACAGAGAGGTATCTGCGATTCGTCATAGGGAAACATCACTGCTAGTACTGCATAGTGCCTTGATACTGCTCCTCATGGGTTCACAGAATGTCTCGCAGTAGTCACAGGGTATGTATGCAGATTGGATGTTCATGTGTTTCCATATTTGGACAATTGGCTCGTTAACAGCACAGCTCAGGAAGGTTCTCAGGAATCCATACACACTAGAGCAGGGGTGGGCAATTCCAGCCCTCGTGCACCACAATCCAGCCTGGTTTTCATGATGTCCCTAATGAATATTCATGGACCTATTTCCATACAACGGAAGGCAGTAGATGCAAATAGATCTCATGAATATTCATTAGGGACATCATGAAAACCAGGCTGGATTGTGGTGCACGAGGGCTGGAATTGCCCACCCCTACACTAGAGTGCTAGAGTTACCAAGGTTCATCATAAATTACCCCAAATCCAATTTGAACCCGTCATCATTTGGAATTCATTGGAATACTGTATACATGAGGGCTGAGTTAGTCCTGCTTGCTTGCTCACCCTGTTTTTTGGGGATGGAGCAGTTTCTTACCACTTCAAGTGGTGGGAGAGGAGCCGAGAAGGGCCATAAGAAGCGGCGTCCCTACCCCGAGGGAGCCGCTGCACCGCTAGCACCCGACCACCACCAAACTCCACTCCTGTCCAATCGGGACAGTGGGAGCTGCTCCCGCCCAATCCGGGCGGTGGGAGAGGAGCCGAGAAGGGCCATAAGAAGCGGCGTCCCTACCCCGAGGGAGCCGCTGCACCGCTAGCACCCGACCACCACCAAACTCCACTCCTGTCCAATCGGGACAGTGGGAGCTGCTCCCGCCCAATCCGGGCGGTGGGAGAAGAGCCGAGAAGGGCCATAAGAAGCGGCGTCCCTACCCCGAGGGAGCCGCTGCACCGCTAGCACCCGACCACCACCAAACTCCACTCCTGTCCAATCGGGACAGTGGGAGCTGCTCCCGCCCAATCCGGGCGGTGGGAGAGGAGCCGAGAAGGGCCATAAGAAGCGGCGTCCCTACCCCGAGGGAGCCGCTGCACCGCTAGCACCCGACCACCACCAAACTCCACTCCTGTCCAATCGGGACAGTGGGAGCTGCTCCCGCCCAATCCGGGCGGTGGGAGAGGAGCCGAGAAGGGCCATAAGAAGCAGCGTCCCTACCCCGAGGGAGCCGCTGCACCGCTAGCACCCGACCACCACCAAACTCCACTCCTGTCCAATCGGGACAGTGGGAGCTGCTCCCGCCCAATCCGGGCGGTGGGAGAGGAGCCGAGAAGGGCCATAAGAAGCGGCGTCCCTACCCCGAGGGAGCCGCTGCACCGCTAGCACCCGACCACCACCAAACTCCACTCCTGTCCAATCGGGACAGTGGGAGCTGCTCCCGCCCAATCCGGGCGGTGGGAGAGGAGCCGAGAAGGGCCATAAGAAGCGGCGTCCCTACCCCGAGGGAGCCGCTGCACCGCTAGCACCCGACCACCACCAAACTCCACTCCTGTCCAATCGGGACAGTGGGAGCTGCTCCCGCCCAATCCGGGCGGTGGGAGAGGAGCCGAGAAGGGCCATAAGAAGCGGCGTCCCTACCCCGAGGGAGCCGCTGCACCGCTAGCACCCGACCACCACCAAACTCCACTCCTGTCCAATCGGGACAGTGGGAGCTGCTCCCGCCCAATCCGGGCGGTGGGAGAGGAGCCGAGAAGGGCCATAAGAAGCGGCGTCCCTACCCCGAGGGAGCCGCTGCACCGCTAGCACCCGACCACCACCAAACTCCACTCCTGTCCAATCGGGACAGTGGGAGCTGCTCCCGCCCAATCCGGGCGGTGGGAGAGGAGCCGAGAAGGGCCATAAGAAGCGGCGTCCCTACCCCGAGGGAGCCGCTGCACCGCTAGCACCCGACCACCACCAAACTCCACTCCTGTCCAATCGGGACAGTGGGAGCTGCTCCCGCCCAATCCGGGC
Source organism: Ichthyophis bannanicus (assembly GCA_033557465.1). Lineage (NCBI taxonomy): Eukaryota > Metazoa > Chordata > Amphibia > Gymnophiona > Ichthyophiidae > Ichthyophis > Ichthyophis bannanicus. The sequence continues at coordinate 599,763,424 of CM066031.1, read as the reverse complement.
GGTGGGAGAGGAGCCGAGAAGGGCCATAAGAAGCGGCGTCCCTACCCCGAGGGAGCCGCTGCACCGCTAGCACCCGACCACCACCAAACTCCACTCCTGTCCAATCGGGACAGTGGGAGCTGCTCCCGCCCAATCCGGGCGGTGGGAGAAGAGCCGAGAAGGGCCATAAGAAGCGGCGTCCCTACCCCGAGGGAGCCGCTGCACCGCTAGCACCCGACCACCACCAAACTCCACTCCTGTCCAATCGGGACAGTGGGAGCTGCTCCCGCCCAATCCGGGCGGTGGGAGAGGAGCCGAGAAGGGCCATAAGAAGCGGCGTCCCTACCCCGAGGGAGCCGCTGCACCGCTAGCACCCGACCACCACCAAACTCCACTCCTGTCCAATCGGGACAGTGGGAGCTGCTCCCGCCCAATCCGGGCGGTGGGAGAGGAGCCGAGAAGGGCCATAAGAAGCAGCGTCCCTACCCCGAGGGAGCCGCTGCACCGCTAGCACCCGACCACCACCAAACTCCACTCCTGTCCAATCGGGACAGTGGGAGCTGCTCCCGCCCAATCCGGGCGGTGGGAGAGGAGCCGAGAAGGGCCATAAGAAGCGGCGTCCCTACCCCGAGGGAGCCGCTGCACCGCTAGCACCCGACCACCACCAAACTCCACTCCTGTCCAATCGGGACAGTGGGAGCTGCTCCCGCCCAATCCGGGCGGTGGGAGAAGAGCCGAGAAGGGCCATAAGAAGCGGCGTCCCTACCCCGAGGGAGCCGCTGCACCGCTAGCACCCGACCACCACCAAACTCCACTCCTGTCCAATCGGGACAGTGGGAGCTGCTCCCGCCCAATCCGGGCGGTGGGAGAGGAGCTGAGAAGGGCCATAAGAAGCGGCGTCCCTACCCCGAGGGAGCCGCTGCACCGCTAGCACCCGACCACCACCAAACTCCACTCCTGTCCAATCGGGACAGTGGGAGCTGCTCCCGCCCAATCCGGGCGGTGGGAGAGGAGCCGAGAAGGGCCATAAGAAGCAGCGTCCCTACCCCGAGGGAGCCGCTGCACCGCTAGCACCCGACCACCACCAAACTCCACTCCTGTCCAATCGGGACAGTGGGAGCTGCTCCCGCCCAATCCGGGCGGTGGGAGAGGAGCCGAGAAGGGCCATAAGAAGCGGCGTCCCTACGGGCGCGCCCGCGCCTGAGGGCCTCGCCAGAGGGCCCTTTGGCGTGGCCCTTAGGCGGTGGCCATTACCGTGGCCCGAAAAATCTCCACAACGGGCAAGGCTCGAGCTCCCCTGACCGGGTCTGAGCTCGCCAAGAAAAAATAGCAACACCACCAAACTGCAACAGCCTCAACACCCGACAACCATCTCTGATAAAGAAGGGACTCATCGCAGCAAACAGCACAACAGGGCAAATACCGGATATCCAAACGCTCCAGCAAACCGGCGAGAAAGAGACTACACTGCTTCAAAACCCCAGGTACTCTTTCACAACATGCCGCCCTTCCTAACACCCATCTACCTTCTCACTCCTCTGCTAACACTGTACCCCCACCCAAACACACTCAGCAATCCTCTCTACGCAAACACACTGACAGGCACAACCCCTTCCGCACGTAAACTGTACTCCCGCCCCACCACACCTACTGACCTTCCATACACAGGAACCACAGGACTGCAACCCACAAGCATCTACAACACCACGAACAACCCGACTCACACACACCACACGCCACCCAAAAACACCAATCACATCAATCACCTACACCTCTCCATCACACTCATAAACGCACGCTCCACCAGGAACAAATATCACATGCTCCAAGACCTGATCATATCTGAGAAGACCGACATCCTATGCATAACAGAAACCTGGCTAGCAGAAACGGACACAGTAATAATGAACCAACTGACACCAACAGGATACACCTTTCATCACTGCTCCCGAACGCACGCAAAAGGCGGAGGAGTAGCCATCATCGCAAAAAACAACCTCCACCTGCGCACCCTCACCTCTGAAACCTCCGACGAAGCAGACATCCTCACCCTCACCAACAAAAATCTCACAATATGCCTGGTCTACA